>JAWNPA010000032.1:0-1282500 GCA_035045345.1 Drosophila hamatofila
GCGATAGTTGCTTTTTTAATGTAACTTTAATTCAATTATGCCGCGCTTTAAGTTTTCGTCAGCATTCCATAAGTAATTCGTTTTAAACACTTTCTCATTTTTAACATAATCAATAAATTGTTCTAAGCCACCACCTACACCAAAATAATGTGATTTGCCAGCTACTAAAACAATTCCATCTGCTTTGAGTCGTTTTTGGAACGTTTCTAAAAGTTTTTGTTGGTTTTCTATGTTGTAAATGGTTTCCGATGTCAATATTATATCATATTTTTCTAAATTATTTGTAAGTTCAGCGAAATAGGACCAGTCCCCTGCATAGAAATTGCACTCCTTCTGTAACAGCTCCATTTTCTCATCATCGTTTAACGTATCATCGAAGTTGAGCAGCACATTTGGCATTGTTATTTTCTCCAAGACATCCTTGTTCTAAAAAGATTTACAAATTACATTAAATTATTATAAAAAATTTCGGCTTACTTACATAGTCTTGAAAGTCAGCTTTTGCACCACATTTTAATGCATATATGCCTAAAAGTCCGGAGCCACAACCTAAGTCCAAAACTAACTTGTCCTTCCACTCCGATTTTTCAAAGTTTTTCGAAAGGTATATCAGTAAATCATCGGTACATTCCCAAATTTTGGCTCCGCCTGGCAATTGAAAGGTTTGATTATTGTATATACAGATAAACAATACTATATTTTAATCAACAAACCTTCATAAACGCCTGCTATTAAGTCAGAGTGACTTTCTTCAGACTTTTTTATGTCCTGGCTGTCTAAATCATTATGTTTTTTAATATCTTCTAGCAGAAAGCCCGCAATCAGATGTCGCAATTCGATGTCACCAATAGTTAGTTCTTTTGCGTTGAGTTCGTAGATATCCAAACTTTGTAAGAGATCTTTCGTTGGTTTTATTTCTTCGGCTTTATACCAGTCAATCTTTTCATTTGGCGAATTTGATTTTGGCTTTTCAATAAGTTTGGGCTTTTTAAAAGGACTTTCAGTGTCCGATGAATCCGACTCGTTCACTTCAAAATTGAACTCGAACATTTTTAACACTCAAATCACCCTGTTTGTTTTGCTTCACTGTTGTTTAACCGGCAAGCAGGTTTCTGTGTGCACCAAATAATTTAATAAATGTTTATTAATGGGAATCTATATGATGATCTATGAATTTGATATATTCGTTTTTATACCTAAGAATAATTATATTTAAATGGTAATCAGCTGATAAATATTTATTTTCGCACAGCAATCTGAAGCACGCTGCTAGCACCAGACTATCGATAATATTAGTGATGTAAGACGGGAATCGACCATGCCACCACAAAAGTCGGACGATAACGCGAATAGGACATCACCGAATTTTGCATTTTCGCTGGACTTTTTGTTTATTTTATTTAAAATAAAATAAAAATGGCTGATCAAATTCAACCCGATGTAAGTAAGATGTTTGCAGTTAGAGCCTCCAAAATAAATGAGTATTTTTCCACAGGGGGCCCCACCGGCGCCATTAATGTCCATTCGTTTTGAGCCGCAACAAACGGCCGAAAATGCGGCTGCCAATGGCAGTGGAGCCGGCGACGTTGAAGACGCCCAAGCGGCTGTTGAAGCTAAGAAAGCGGCTGACCTAGTGTTACCAAAAGCTCTAGAAGATGTGCTGGCATTAAAAGATCAACGTGTGGCTGAATTTGATGTGGATGTTGATGTAAGAGGGGGCCTCGCTGGAGATGGGGGCTCGCAAGACGGTGACTTCGCCGATGTAGGCGATGATAGCGATGACGAGGCCGATAACCAACTAAATGGTAACATTAACGATAAATCAAGCAAACAAAGTAAGGCGGACAAAAATAAAAAAAAGAAACGCCGCAAGAAGCAAAATAAGAAGTTACGGCAAAAATTGGAATTTGAGCGACAAGAGCAGCTGGCGCGACACTCCGAGTTAAGAGATGAGCCCGAGGAGGAAGCCAAGGCAGCTGGAAGCGACGATGAAGAGCAGCCAGTGAAGGAGAAGGAGTCCAAGAGAGAAACGCGCAGCAGCAAAAAGAAGAAGGAACGCGAAGAGAAAGAAAAGATCAAGGAGCGCAAGAAGTCGGAAACCAACGAGGAAGATGTAACCATTGAGTAAGTGCAACCAGCCTTAGTGATTCTTTTAAAGCTAATACATCCACATTTTAAGGTATGTGCCGGAGAAAATAACCATAGCAGACCTAGCGCCCATGTATCGTCAATTCTATCGTGTGTTTGAGATCTTTAAATTGGAGAATAAACCGAAGCCCGTGGAAAAGGATAAAGCAGCACTGGATGCCGAAGCACTAGCAAAAGCTAAGAAATCCTCGAACAAAATGAATGATGACGATGATGATGATGGCGACGATGACGAAGACAATAAGGAGGACAAAGAGAAGCTATCCAAGCGCAAGCTAAAGAAACTGACACGTCTCAGCGTAGCGGAGTTGAAGCAATTGGTCTCCCGACCAGATGTTGTGGAAATGCACGATGTGACTGCAAGAGATCCCAAATTACTAGTCCAGCTGAAAGCGTATCGCAATACGGTGCAAGTGCCACGTCATTGGTGCTTCAAGCGCAAATATCTGCAGGGCAAACGAGGTATTGAGAAGCCGCCATTTGATCTGCCTGCCTTCATCAAGAAAACGGGCATCATGGAGATGCGGGAATCGCTGCAAGAGCGCGAAGATGCAAAAACTTTGAAAGCGAAGATGAGGGAACGTGTTCGCCCCAAAATGGGCAAAATCGACATAGACTATCAGAAACTGCACGATGCCTTCTTCAAATGGCAAACAAAGCCTCGCATGACCATTCACGGAGATCTCTATTATGAGGGCAAGGAGTTCGAGACACGCCTCAAAGAGAAGAAGCCCGGAGATTTGTCTGAAGAGTTGCGCATCGCATTGGGCATGCCCGTGGGACCAAACTCGCACAAAATACCGCCTCCATGGTTGATTGCTCAACAACGTTACGGACCACCGCCCTCGTATCCGAATCTAAAGATACCCGGCCTAAATGCGCCCATACCAGAGGGCACCTCGTTTGGCTATCATGCTGGTGGCTGGGGTAAGCCGCCAGTCGATGAGAATGGCAAGCCGCTCTATGGCGATGTATTTGGCATGAATACACTGGACTTGGATGTGAGTAGATTAGTTATCTAATATAACATACAATCACATACTTATTTGTATTCATTCACAGAATGGTATTGATGAGGCAGACATTGAGCGCAATCAATGGGGTGAGTTGGAATCGGAGTCGGAGGAATCTTCCGAAGAGGAAGAGGAGGACGGTGAGGATCTGGGCAATCAGCAGGATGAAACTGGTCTGGTTACACCTGTCGAGGGTCTGGTCACGCCGTCGGGTCTGACCAGCGTGCCAGCTGGTATGGAAACACCCGAGAATATTGAGCTGCGCAAAAAGAAAATCGAAGCCGAAATGGAGGAGTAAGTTATAAGTGAAACCATCTGCAAACAAGACAAGCTAATATGTTGTTCTCCTTCTGCTAGCAATGAAACACCTGTACTCTACCAAGTGCTGCCAGAGAAGCGCACCGATCGCATTGGCGCCTCCATGATGGGCTCCACCCACGTCTATGACATTGGTGGCGGCGGCGCTGGTGCGAATAAACAGCCACCCGTACGCTCCACAACGGATCGCGAAGGCATCGTGGAACTTGCTTTGGATCCCAGTGAATTGGATCTGGACAACGATGCGATGGCTCAGCGCTACGAGCAGCAAATGCGCGAACAACAGAATCATCTGCAAAAGGAGGATCTGTCGGACATGTTGGCCGAGCATGTGGCTCGACAGAAATCCAAGCGCAAGCGGCAGCAAACTGACCCGGCTAAGACCACCAAGAAGTACAAGGAATTCAAGTTTTAGTCCATCAACTTCTTTCTTTAAGATTCAAGATTGTCATTGAAAAGAAAATAATAGTAAACATTTTAAAACTGATTGCAACAGCATTTACTATTATTTAATAGTTTGTTAAGAGAAAATCATACTAGGAAAAATATTTTGTGTGCGTTTTTCCGTTCAGCCAGCGAACAGAATTTAGCAATTAGTTTATTAATATTTTAGTAAATTTCCAAAATTGAGCAGTTCTACTTAACGAAGTTAGCACAACAAAAATGTATAAATTTGTTGCATAAAAAGCTTACAAAATAAGTTTTTTTAAAAATAATGAGGTCCTAAAGAACTCTCCTTTGAATAAATGAATAACTC
The DNA here is from genome assembly GCA_035045345.1 of Drosophila hamatofila. Lineage (NCBI taxonomy): Eukaryota > Metazoa > Arthropoda > Insecta > Diptera > Drosophilidae > Drosophila > Drosophila hamatofila. The sequence continues at coordinate 4,237 of JAWNPA010000032.1, forward strand.
TTTCAATTTGTTGTACACACAAAAGTGCAAATAATATTATTTCTTTTGTTTGATGTCTTATAAAATTATCATATATTAAAATTGTTTTACAATCAAACTTAGCGCTGATGAATAAACTTACGTTTTCTGTTCTTGCCTGTTGTGTGCTGCGATAAGTGGCCAAAAAAGGGGTTCCAGAGCAAAGCAAACGTGGGGAGCTGTGCGATAGTACAAATACGTTATAGCGTGTACAAACTGTAGATGTAACTGTAGCTGAATGAACGTATCTTTTATACAACTTATACAACTAGGCGCACGCTCTCCTTGCGTATCTACTTATGGCCATAGCTAACTACTCTAACTGCTGTTCTTGTGGTCTGTTTATTTATAATATCTTGGTCATTCGTCCAGATGCTCATTGAGCTGGGCAAGTAGCGCTGCACGCTTGGATTCCAGTTCGCCATCGCTCAGCGTCAGCTCATCATTTCTAGATGCCGCCGAATCCGATTGAGCTGCAGGACTGAGCGGCGTTATGGAACGATTGTTCTGATGTCGTTGTTGTTTGCTTTCTTTGTCCCTTTTGGTGCGTTTCTCTTTCTTCTTCTTTTTAGCGGGTGAGTGGGAATTGGAATCATTTTGCTGCAGGGCGGCAGCATTGAGGGGCGACTGATTTATCAAGTCCGATTCGCAAGATGACTGAAATAATAAATGTTATCATTGAATTAAAGTAAATGCATTTAAAATACTTACAGCTCGGGATTTGTTCTTGCGTTTTTTCTTCTTCTTCAACAGTTTTTCACTCTCAATGCTGCCGATTGAACTGAGTGAATTCTAAATGATAAAAATGCCTATTAGATAAGTTATTGAACATCAAACTCTCTTCACTTACTGAGCGTGTTTTGGAGCGTCGTTTCTTGATCTTTTCCAGTTCGACCAGCTCGTTTTCAATATCTGATCTAGACGTAGACCTTACACGTTTTTTATGCTTTTTATTCTTTTTGGATTTACGCGAACGCGAATGATGATGACTACAGGCATCTTCGCTCTCTTTAATAAAGTCCTCCCAAATCTTTTCCACACCTATTTCTTTCTCATACAAGGCAAACGCTTCTAAATGCTCGACCAGCTTTTTGGCACTGTCGTAGGGCTCGCTGACCGAGACATTCGCCTCCAACCATTCGTTTTTGATTTCATTTTCTAATTTACGCAACCGTCTCACTTCCTCCTTCATGCGCTCCTTTTCAATGGCCTCGGCCTGCAAATGAGATCCAAAATATAAGTATTTACTTTTATTTAGAGTTATATTGAATTTGTTTACCTTTTCCAGCAGCGAATTATAGGTGAGCTTAACATTGCCCGCATCCAGGCTGGCGGAACGTTTGTCTTCGCACACAACTGTGGCAAAGTCCTCAAAGGATGTTTTCGCTTGTACAACAAATTGCTTCTCCTTGAGTATTTCGCGTATGATCTTCTTTTCATCATGGAAGCGAGCCTTCAAATTCTCTACATAGAACTTAAACAAATCTAATGGTGTGGATCCACTCTGACCCAACATGGCAGAGAAACGTATATCGGCCGATATAATGGGATATAGTTCTACCCACAGTGACATGGAGGTGAGTTTTCCCTCTTCGTGTAGGGAGTCCAGCAATGCGAGAAAGGCATCACGATTTTTGCGCTGCTGTCGCTTTAACCTTTTCTTTTCCCTTTCTCGCTCCTCTTCCTCCTCCTTTTCCTGTGTGCGAATATGCTCCTCGAACACTATGAGCGCATCCTCTTTGTCCATGCCGAGCAGCGTTACATCGTTTTTAAACGCTGCATTATCCAGAAGCATAACCTGCGCTTCCGACCATGTGGTGGCGTATGTAATGGAGGTCATTGACTCAAGCAGTTCGCTGAGCACTTTCATATTTCTTTTCTTTAGCAGACGCGCCTCCTCTTTCTCTCTCTTGGCCAAATTGAAGATGCAATCCTCATATATATCGCGCCGATCCTGTTCGGGCACTGCCGTCCAAGTTCGATTGTTGGCGAACACCTCTTCGCAGCGAAAGTATTTCATTTGAGAATTCATCTTATCGCTCGACATGAGAAACTGTTCCAAATCCTCTTTCGCTTTTTTAGCACGCAAACGGGATTCCTCCCGTTCATCTTTTATCTTTTGTGTCTTGTAGGCGTTGAAGGTTTGTTTGCGTTCATTGAGCGTTTTAAAGGCATTGTATCGCGGATCTTTTGATATGATCTTCACACACTGATCCCAGTTAGCAGTGGAGGGCACATTACGATCTCGCAGCAGCTCCTTGAATGCCTCAATAGCCTCGCGCTTATCCTTGAAGACAAGGGTATTGCTTTCGTTACCGTTTTTGTCATCTTTTTTATCTAAACATACATTAGCTTCATATTAATATCTTTTGATATATATAATCCGTCTACTCACTGTTCTGCTGAGGCACCTCGATGGATGCTAACGTGGCAGCCATTGCCTGATCCATGGCTGAAGAACTGTTTTCATTGCTACTCGGCGTCAAAGGCGAGTGAATTTCCGGCGTGGGTATTCGCGGTACTGTGGGTAATGCTGCAGGCAGTATATTGGCCAATGCCACATGTGGTACCATGCCAGACAAGCTGGACGAGGTCATAGCAGCCACAGCTTTAGCCGCAGCTGCTGCTCTGCAAGGAGATGTAAGCAATCGTTGTCAGTTTTGGTGTTAATATCGTATACAGCAAATACTTACTCCTCTGCCTTAGCTTTGGCCTTCATATCCAGATATTCTGGCGGCGGCTCCCAGCACGTTTCCTTGGTGCTCACATTGTGATAGTAAACCTTGTTGGCATCTGAACGATATTCCTTCCATGGACATTGATTGTGCAGCAGCTCGGCGGGTGTCATCAGAGCCTCAGGTTTCTCCCACGAACTTTGTTTTGTATTTTGATTATAGTAATACGGACGTCCATCCGGCGCTTTATGTTCCGTCCACTCCGTATTCGAGGCGAGGGCACCGAATGCAGCGGCCAGTTCGGGTGGCGGCGGTGCTCCAAAGCCCGGCGGAGGTAAATTGAATGGTGGCACTGGCACCATGCCCGGTGTGTGAGGATGCGTGTATCCCATGCCGCCCATTGCTGCAGCTGCTGCTGCGGCGGCGGCAGCGGCGGCTGCTGCTGGCGGCATCGGCTGCTGCATAGCTGCATTGCCATTGCCAGCGCTAGGAGGAACATTCATATTTTCACTATTTTGCTATATGATTTAATGGATTTAACGTTTTGGTACGAGTACCGGTCGTTTTGTTGCGGCTGCCAATTCGATGCTTTTCACACAAATTGCAAATTTTAACTATTCTTTTTTAACACTTCTTTCGTTTTGTCATTCACAATGTTTGCTGCGTGGTTAAGACGGAAAAGTATAAAGAAGCAGAGTAGATTTTATGTTTAGTATTTTTCGAGGCAAATAACGCGTTTTTCAGATCGCATAATATATCGATACTTAACACTTCTTTCGTTTTGTCATTCACAATGTTTGCTGCGTGGTTAAGACGGAAAAGTATAAAGAAGCAGAGTAGATTTTATGTTTAGTATTTTTCGAGGCAAATAACGCGTTTTTCAGATCGCATAATATATCGATACTTATACCAACAAAATTATCGAATCTCATTACTTTTTTTCGCAAATGGGGTGGGTTCATTAATTTTATAGAGAATGATAAAAAGAAGATAGGTCTGAAAATTGTATAAGGGCAAAAAAGCTTTTAGGCAAACTATGAAAGATGGATGAATATTTTAAAAATATATCTTTAAATTAATATACGCGCTTGTACATAATTGATCGATAGCTTTCATACATCCTATCGATACAATTATCTGGTCTGTGCCAACACCACCAAAAAAAAAAGAAGGAAAGTAGATATGATATGGCAAAACGAAAGCCCGCCATTTGCTTAATTTTCAGAATGAAAACTGCAACCAAATACACTTCTCTTATGATAGGCTAATAAAATAAAATACCTGTCTATATTCATGAAGTGCGTGAGACATACATATGCATATGTGTGTATGTACATTGTATACGCATCGACGTATTTTATTGGCCCAAATGTAATGTACTTTACAATTAATCTAATTTAAAATGTCTACATTATAAAACAAAATTAAAGGTCAAAATTTTACTAATCTTAAATATTTGCACAACGCACTCGGCCAATTACAATCGCTAATTGTCCCTAACACTGTACATCAAATAATTCGCAGATTCCTTCGTCATTTTTTAAAACGAAATTAAAGTCTTCTTGTGGAGGATTTAGTTGCACAAGCGGAGGATTTTCTGAAATCAACAAGTACATTGCTTTCACAGTTAAATGTTAAGTTAAATTAAGTCCAGAAGTTACCTAAATTGGGATCATCGGGATAGAAACGCCTCAGTGAGTGGCCAGCCATATAATTTTGAAAGATTATTTTTGCTGTACGCTCATTCTCAAGTGCCTTCTCTTCCTTGTGCTCTGAGTTACACGAGTACGTATGCTCATCCTGAATGACGTTGCCAGTGCTATTGCCCGCTCTACTGGAAGAATGTGTTGGCGACGATGATGGCGACGGTGAGTCCGAATAACGATCATCGAACGGACCATGTGCATCCTGTGGATTTGTTGTTCCTTTGCCCTGGTTAGTGACCAAACGTATGTCTATTGTGCTCCCATTATCTAGTGAAACTTTTAGCTCGCGCTTAATTGTATAAATATCAAATATGAGTATGCAAAATATATATGAGAAAGTTTATATAAGGTCTACATACATCACTGCGGTGAATTTCCACCTCCTCATCGTAGTTGGGTATGGTAAAAACGGAATCGTCCCCAAATATTTGAAGTAGATCATCGCGTGTAACATATGCATACGATTGATTTGTTGGATCCTGCATTATATAGTGCAGATTACGCTGTGCATACTCCAATTGTCTATCCAAATCCTCTTCTATACTTTTCAAATGATTCGTTCGCTCGCAGGCTACGTCATACTCTTTGTGATCTTTGGCATTGTTGAAACCTCCGCCACTACAGAAGAAAAAAGTAGTATATATTATCTCAAGAGGTATAAACTATCTAAAAAATTTTAGTTTAGTCTAACATCATATGTATAATAACGTAGATATAAGGGACATTTGATGAGTCCAATATATATATGATAGTATAGATAGTCCTTCTTACCGCCAACGCACTAACGAACAGTGTCTGCCCTTATCAATGAGGCCAATGCCCTCCAAGACGTTGGTGATATCATAAATACGTCGCTTCTGCACGTCCAAGATTTTGGTGGCCTGTAAGAAATGAAAATATAACAATATAAGGATACAATTGTGAAGTCAACACTACGTACCTCTTTTAAATCAATTGAGCCACCATTCTGTTTCATTAGCTCCACAAATTTTTGGGTCAACAGTACCAGCGAACCCACCGACCGCTGTTGACTGTGTGGCTGCTGTTGTTGTTGTTGTTGTTGCTGTATTTGTATTTTAGATTTTTGTTCTGGATGTTCGTCCATTGCCAGGTCAATGTGGTAAGTACCGAAGGCTTTGGTGTCCAACTTAATCTCATGGCCGCTGCCAGTGTCATCATTGTCATCGGGGCTGCTGCTGCTGGCCGTGATGATCCGCTGCCTGGGTGCTGGGGCACCAGATTTACGCTTATACATGGCGCGCTACTTAAATATAAATCTCGGTTCGATGTTTAATGTTTGATTTGTTGGCCTTATCGATTTGTAGCGTGTTTCAACAATGATAATATTCTTGTATTTTCAATATAAATCTCAATTAAATACAAATGTTGGCGCTTGAGCACAATTCCGCCATTTATGTCACTTTTTTCATTCTCTCAGCGCTGCAATCAGGGTTGCTGATATCAAATTTATCGACCTTCCGCCACAATTACCAGCACAAAAAGGTTGGCGCAATTAGTTATGTATGCTTTTCTGAAACGAAGACCGTTCCTTATTTTATAATTTCTCGTTGATAAATATAAAATTAATAAAGTTAAGCATAATTCTGCTATTCATATGGCTGTTTTGATAAAGTTTACTACTTCTACAGTGTGTAGCTGTACTAATTTATCGAAACACCCAAAAGAGCTATCGATCAATTAAACATGCTTATGTATAATTATTAATATTCTATTCTTATTTTTAATATTATACATGAGTTAGCTTTTATCTTACGAATGTACTTGCAATTTAAGTATTAGAAGCTAATTTTGATATTGGTTAGGTACGCTTTTACTACGCACTATGTGTGTATGTGAGAGGCGCGCTTTTACACCTGCTTTAAGTGCGTGCCTCAATATCGCAATTACTTCTTTCAACTTCTTTGGAAGTAACTTTAATATGTCGCGCGGTTCGGTTTTTTAAAGCAAATCATCTGTACTTGAAAGTCTTTTACATTACCGATCACATTTTACACTGCAGCTTTCTGGGTACTGAGCATACATATATTTCTTTGTATTCGAATTATACGAAAGTACCCCAAATTGTATTTTTTACGAGTATTCATATATCTCTTGTTATATATACCACGTATAGCTTTTATACTATAATATTACATTGAAATTGTTATTGTTTTCACCTGAAGAACCGATATTTGCATATATTACTGCACCATGCATTCACAATTCCTATTTTGAACGAGTCATGCGCGCCCACATGGCATTGAAACATTTGTATTTTTCAACACTTGAAGTGTTGCCCATCACTTTTTTTTGTAAGTTTGTTTTGCTTACACATTCTGTACAGAAACAACGTGCGCTGTATATTTTTATTCAGATTTATTTCAAAATATATATAAACAATACAATGCCTTCAAAAATGAAACCAAGACTGTCCCGCGGCTTGCTGGACATGAAATTCATGCAACGTACCAAAGCGAAAGTAGCCAAAGAAGACGATGACGAACAGAGTCGTGCATTGTACTCCAATGAACTGAATCAAAAGATGCTTAATAGTAACTCCAATTATATTATCGAACCAAGTTATACCATCTGTGCAGGACTAATCGATGGGCGTCTTAGCTTCCGTGGTATGAATCCGGAACTGGAGCGCCTAATGGAACTGGAGCAGGCCGAAAAGCAAGGCAATACGAGGCCAGAGCAGCCAAAAGAAGTCAATGACCAGGAAATGGCTGAGATATATTATGCGAATCAAGCGCCAGCCGTAAGCAGAACGATGAACAAAAAGTTCGCCACAAAGAACGAGTATAACAAGCGCAAATCCAATAGCAATCCCAAATGGCAAAAGAAAGGACAATTTAAAAAACCGCGAGAAGACGATGACAAGGCTTAAATAAACTTTATAAGCATATTACATAGTAACTTAACTCTAAATAATATTAAATAAACTTGCTCAGCTGCATTCAGTTGGCATCTGTTTAACAGCCTGCAGAGCATAGCAGAGCTGCGTGGAGTTGATCCAGCGCCAAGTGTTGCGACAAAAATCGTATGTGCTACCATTGACGAGCACCGTTTGACAATTCACTGCAAAGACATTGGATTAGTTATTATTTAAATTTACTTGAAAACCAAAACGGATGAATAAACAATTGATGTTTATAGTAAAAACTACTCTTGAGAATGTCAATCCAAAATTTTTTAATGTTTATGTATATTTCTTACTTGTATCCAATATGCGTTGCACATCCAGCGGTGCAATCATTTTATCCCAATGATGCGTGCCCTTTGGTGCTATATTTAGGATATATTCACCAATCACGACGCCACCGATCCACATGGGCACAGTTTTGTTCATGGTGGTTATGAATATGGAGCCACCCGGTTTGAGCGTCTTTACGCAAGCGCTTAGTAGAGCCACCTTATCGTCAACATGCTCGAGGACTTCAGAAACTACTAGCGCATCATAGCTCTCGAAATTCGCCTTGACGTGCTGGTCAATGGGTTCCATTTTGTATTGAACTCTATCAGATAGCTCTGCGCTGCAGTTGCTCAAATGATCTTTTGCAGTTTTTATCAGCTCTTCACCAAGATCGATGCCTGTAACTTGGGCGCCCAAGCGTGCAAGTTGCTCGGTCAACAAGCCAGCTCCACAGCCGACCTCCAATATGCGCTGTCCACTCAATACTTTTGTTGTGTTTATATAACGTGAATTTACATTGCCGCGTGCCACAATTCCATCGCGTATTAGTGGAACTCTTTGAAAAGAATTTCAATGTCAGTATTTTACTTGTTATCAACTGACTTACTTACCTAATTTCATTTAGGGCATGCAGTGCGGCCATTGGACCCTTTTTATTCCACCAATTGGCGGCCAAGTTTTCATGGTGCTTCACTTCGCGAATTGTTTCTGCTGTTTGCTGCTTAGACCCAGTACCTGCGCCAGCATCTAGGCTGACTTTTCTTGCCAACAAGCTGTGAACAATGAGTTATTATTTGCAATAAGTTTTGTTTTGCTACACATACTTGCTGCGTTTGAACAAGCTCAAATTTCGCATCATTTTTACGTCTTGAACTTTAACAATCAGCTGTTTTTGTTTATTTTTGTCCTAGAAATGGCAAAAAGTTGTTAAGCAATCGACACAGTGAGCCGGTATCCGATAACAAAAAAAATTAGAGCTAAATGACGATCAAAACGGCTGAAAAACTAACATGAAAAACTAACATGAAAAAATATAAAAGTATTCCATTATTATTATTAGTCAAATGCCTATAACATGCTCTCAAGCCCAATGAATGGAACTCAAATAACAATGAATCAATTTCAAAATAATTTACAATAATAAGGTATCTTACAATAATAAGGTAGCCTATATATTTGTTTCCTATAAATTTTAATGCTTAGGCTTATGCACCAACTGAGCAAGTTACTGATATACATACGTAGCTGTCTGATTCATGACAGTTTTTGTTGACTTTCGACAGCTCGGATTTCCGTCAAACGCCACTCCGGCCAGACATTTCAAAAATCCTACATACATGTACATATGTATGTATGTACATACATACATATGTGTCAGAAGCTTAGCTAAAGCCGTAACTATATTGTCGTGGCAACTGTTGAGTGCCAATCGATAGATATCGATGCACATAAGTAATTTGACAATTGTCAACACTAAATACTTATTGCTCATGCGATAAGGATATGGTGGACAAACTGATTAACGAATTTGATAAACACCATTAGTTAAAGTTCGAAAGATGTACAAACCTCAACCACTGATCAATCATGAGGACGACGTCGAGCATACCTCGGATAGGAATACACAAAGAGGAAACGTGTATGCACTGCAAATGTTCCTTCTATCTGCATTCCTGTTGCTATTTCTAGCCGGTTCCGCCTTTCGTCCAAATGCATTTGCACTCAAGTCCAAGGAACTTTCACGCGATGATTCGAAATATGACTGTAATATAACACTAGTTGAATCCATACCCATTGGCCTAAACTATACGCCCAACAGTCCAAAGTTCATGAGCACCATTGAGGCATGGCAACAGCTTTTGGATTTAGCAAAAACTTCATTGGACATTGGGTCGTACTACTGGACGATGCGCAACGAGGATATGGGCTTAAATGAGAGTAGCGCAAAGCCTGGAGAGGAGATTTTTCAGCGACTGCTGGACAATGGCAACGGCGTTGGTTCAAAAATTCAAATACGTATTGCACAGAACTTGCCATCAAGCGTTTCTCCGGATAAGGATACGCAAATCCTGGCCAGCTATGGAGCAGCCGAGGTAGTTACTCTTAATTTTCCCAAGTACTTTGGCAGTGGCATATTGCACACAAAGGTCTGGATTGTGGATGGGAAGCATTTCTATTTGGGCAGCGCAAACATGGATTGGCGTGCCCTAACTCAGGTCAAGGAGATGGGCGTCCTAGGTCAGAATTGTCCACAATTGGCCAACGATTTGGCTAAAATATTCAAAGTTTACTGGTATTTGGGTACTCATCCCGATGCCCGCATACCAAGCTCTTGGCCCTATGACTATAGCACCAACTACAACGCGGATCAGCCCATGTTATTGAATGTGAATGGGAGATATACAATGAAGGCATATGCATCCAGCTCACCGCCTCCACTCTCTGCAGCTGGACGCACTAACGATCTGGATGCCATTCTAAAGACAATTAACACAGCTCTGAAATTTGTGCATATTTCTGTTATGAACTATTATCCTTTGATCAGGTTTGACTCAGGTATGATTAAATATTGGTCAGCGATCGACAATGCATTGCGCACAGCAGCCGTGGAACGTGGAGTATCTGTTAAGATGCTCATCTCCTGGTGGAAGCATTCCGATAAGAGTATGGACAACTATTTGCGCTCACTGCAGGATCTAAGCATGTCCAATCATGTGGATATACAAATTGTAAATATAAAAACTATATAGAAAATACCTTTATATTAATTACTTATCTCTCTTGCAGCGCCATTTTATCGTGCCCGCTAATGAGGATCAGCAGCGCATACCCTTTGCTCGCGTTAATCACAACAAGTACATGGTGACCGATCAAGTTGCCTACATAGGCACTTCTAATTGGTCAGGCGATTATTTTGTATCCACAGGGGGTATTGGTTTGGTCCTGAAGGATTCGTTGCCCGAAATGTCGAATTCCATACGAAAGGATTTGGAAAGCGTTTTTGATAGAGATTGGAATAGCACATATGCTCACATATTAGCCTAAGCTTAACGCCTGAGCATTGTGTCTTTTTTTTTACTCTTCTGATTGCCTAAGAACACAATATTTGTGACCTCATATCATTTAAGTAACGTATTTTAAAAACAGTATTTTGTTTATAATCGAGTGCTTGTTTAATATCACTCATTTCTGAGCACGCGTAAATTCAACGGCTAATACTTACACATTTGTATAAATAAATATGAAAACTAAGAGTTGTGAAATAAACAGAAGTCAAATCAAAGTCCAAGTCCGTTTAATACTTGCTATCATGTATACATATATACAAATATATATGCTTATATATATATATATGTGTGTATATAATTCAAATACTCTCATAACTTTAACATAGTTGTCGCATATTTCAATTGCAGACGCATCACTGCGTCAGAGATTTCTTATTTCTACTATTTCACATTCTGTCCGCCACGTCGCAAAAAATTGTTGCTAGCAATGCATTTTTCAATAATAACATTAATATCCGGCACACAGCTGGAGAGGCACGCATAGATCAACAGCAAACAACGGGCATCAATGGCTATAAAGCAGATCACAATTTAGGATTAGATTAAAATCTATATACCAGTTATAGATAAAGATTCTCACCTGCATAAAGTATTTGTTCTCTTCGCAGCGGTCGATTTGCCCAATTGGAGCATTGATTCGCTTTGTTCAGCTTTTTGCCCAGGCACAGCATAGAAAGATCGGTGAGTGCATCTCCGGCACGATTTACATTTCCAAAAGGTAGTTCGACTCCGTGCCTTTTCTTCAGCTCCAGCCAAACGTTGCGCAGATCGAGATAATGATGCGGCATATGGAGGCGTAGCTGGAGTGGCAACGATCGTTGCAGCACCGACAAATCATTCAACATGGAGAAGCCCACTTTGAGTATGTTGGGATTGTTAAACACCGTGGCGCCCAGCGCACGCCAGTGTTGCTCTTCCAGTGCTGGCCGACTGGCTAAACAATCAATTAGGTACACATTGCAAGTGGTCGCAATTTGCAGTAGACAAAGTTGGTTTTGCGCACAAACATTTTGCATCCACTCAGAGTCCAGGTAGATGATTTGCTCACGCTGCAAATGCTGCAGCATGCGATTAAAGATGGGAGAAGAATCTACTATTATGAGGCACTCGTCTGGCAGATCCATGCCCAGGTACAATTCACAAGGCATCGACTCGGTTGATTGCTCTTCAGCTACTCGACAGTTTTGCAGATCCGATTTTTGTGTGATTAACGATTTGATTTCATGTGGACAATGTTCGTTGAGAATCTTAAATTCATTGTACCAATAGATGGCTTCTGATTCGTAAGGACTGTTTATGGCGGCAGCCGCTATATAGTTAACAAAATCCAGGCGCAGCGCATAATCCGAAGCATGAACCCTAACCAGCTCTCGAAAACTGGCTAGATTAATCCTTTGCTTCTCATATTCACGATACAGGTAATGTAGATAGCTGCAGGTTTTGGTGAATTTATAGTTAGGCGTTATGGTATCGTCAAAGCCATATTTCTTGGCCAACCGAGCGACGATCTTCGAGACAGGACGATAGCTGAGCACGTGATGGGAGACTTTCAGATTCTTATAGCGACTGAGAAAGGGAAAAAGCCTAAGATATTAATCGATTTCGTGGTAGTTGACAGAGTTATTGATGATTCGAAACGTGATCAACATGTGCTACTGGAGGACCTGCCTTTCAGGTGTCTAGCTTTCAGACAGATCGACTTGATTGTTGATCGGAATCATATTTATATATCATTTATAGAATCTGTGACGCTTTGTATTTACCTACCTTAATCAGGGCTCAGTGTATACAAGAAAGCCTACACCTATTAGTTATAGTCACACCCTGTATGACACACTTTGTATTACACAATCTACATATACTTTTACAACAGCTTCTGTATTTACCTCAACGTCTGTTCACACATCTCGATGACGGATTTTTCCCTATGCAGCAGCGAATCGAGAAATTGTACGAAAGGCAAACGCTGTTGCGTTGCCTGATCCAGGTACTCTTCAGCTAACGGTAGTTTTTCCTGAGCTATCAATGGAAATGCTAATTCAAGCATATCAAATTGATGGGTCAGCTGTAAATAGAGAGTCCATTGGGCCACCTCCTTGTAGTAGCCCTCATCGAGCATCTCTTTCAATTTAGGTACGAGCAGCTCCCTGATTTGCTGTATGCGATATGCTTGGACCATGGCATTATTTAATGAAGGCAAGCCCGTTGTTTTAACAAAATGAAATGCGATCATGCTCGTATTTTTGTCGCACTGTTCGCTCAGGTGTGGTAAATCCACCTGGAGTTTGCAAACGGTGTCGAGCACAAAGTGCGATAGACTTTTGTTCTTAACATTGCTGCTGTCCGGGCAATTGGCAAAGATTTTGAGGGCCATCAGCAAAGGATTAGGATGCCGCATGAGCGCTTTGATCAAATCCTGTCGCATGTATGGCGAAGACTTGCATTTGCTGTGCATATTCCATTTATCACGAAAGACGGTGAAGAACTGTTGAAAGTCTTCGTCCAAGGTGGCGTCAAAGTCACCATCGATGCCAGCACCTAAGGATGTAGTTCAAATTTTCAAATATTAAATAAACAATTCCATGTGGTATGGTTAGAATTCATTCGTCCTACCCGTTGTAATATCCTCTAATCGCTTAATCTTTAAATGTGACAGCATGCAATCAAGTTCCTCTTCGTCAGACTCCATGCCAGCTGGTATCATATTAAACTTATTAGCCATAATTATTATCACTCGTATTATTATTATTATCTCGTGTTTTGTGGGCGCGCAGCCCTTTACTATATGCACTTGCAAAAAATGATAACCAAATTCCGTTTGCGGTGTAAAAACATATGTTTTTGCATTCAAGTTCTTAACATAAACCGTCCGCTGTTAATAACAGCGCGATGTTACCAATCTGCGTTTCAATTTTGAGCAAATTCGAAGCTATAGATTTCTTAAGAGCAATTTATAAAAATAATCAGCTCATATAATAGAGAAAGTCTTTATAAAGTTTTCAAGCACGTAAAGTAATTTGATGACAAGAGCTGTCAGGCTGGCTTAATTTTGAATTTAAAAGGCTTTTAGATATCTGACACTGATGACAGAGACATTAGTGCTATCCGATTATTGTTGACTATCTACTCGCATGGTACTGCTTACAATCGATGCCTTTTGAAATAAGCCAAAACTCTAATGTACTCGTTCGTCGATAATTTAGTACGCTGGATAATTCGTTATTAATTATATACCGATATGTGTACTATAGTTATTGCTTAGTATCGATTACATGTGCTAAAATAAGTAGATTGGTTTCAAATAATGTTTCGATAGCATATTGTATTGTCAGTTTTAAATCGATATTTGCATTTAAATGAGTGATCTAAAATTTAGAAGTGCCTCACCCAGGAAATATAAATTGAAACTAGTTTAAAAGCTAAATAAATGACTTTTTGTTTTGCAATTAACATTTTATTCACGTGTACATCAAATGAATACTTTTTTAATTATTAAAGTAGACTAATAGCTAATAGCTGTTTTATAAGCTGAAAATGAGCGGTTTTGATGAATGCAGTATATAATTGGCATAATAAACGAAATTAACAAGTTCGAACTCATTAAATAAAATGTAATATAGCTATGACGCCTACATTAAAGTAGCCCTTACTGATTTATTAACGTCCAAAAATACATTTTAAATGATCTATAATAAAATCATTACATAAGCCTGTAATATTGTAAGAATGATCAATTACTGCTACAGTTCCAGTTGTAGGAGAGGTCCGTAGACTCGCAAACTGGCCATTCAAGATTTATGAGCAACGGTTAGTGGGCATAGGTGCCAACATGACAACATGAACAGCAGCCAAAGCTTACCTGAGGCTTTTTAGAATTAGCATGCGACAAGCTGAAACATAAGACAGCGTTTTTTATTTTCTATATTATATAGTTGCAAGTATGCTGGTCAATCAAGGTCAACTGGCCCTGCTCCAGTTTAGTTCATATAACTTTCGATTTCAGCCAGGTGCATAATTTATTGTCTGTTGGCTACAAGTTGGATTTGTTTATCTGTGTGGGTTGTGGTCAACACCCCTGTATCTGTTGATCTATAAGTCGAAATGATTAATTGCTTTTGTTTTATTGACATATCGTAATTTATACCCTATACTTAAGGAAAATTAGAGACATTTATTATTATAATTAATTGAACCTTAAAGCAATGTATATGGGAGTGCCCTAACATGCTATATATATAGAACATATATATTTTAAAAATTTATTTTGGTTAAGTCAGAATTATTTAAGAACACCCTCGTGGGGTAATGAATTATTTTGAAAGCATGTAAAAAACAGTAAAAGATATATTCCCCCCAGAAAAAATATATATGGACTTACTTTCCTAAACTCATAATTGAAGTTTGAAAATTTGTTTGTAAATGTTTTTATCCAATGAACTAAAAAATACTTGCTCTATTACTATTTTAATAAAAATTAGTTAAAATATATTCTCCATTATTATATATCTCTATAAATAATAAACTCATTTTGATTTTGATTTTAAACAAATATTTTTATTTTGAAACAATTTTCCATATGAGAACAGTGGGTGCTTGATCGGATATCATTTGGTTAACAGATCGTTAAAGATATAGATGTACATGGAGTATAGACCAGAATCAGTAGAGTAGGAGCTGACTATTCAGATAGATAGATGACTTAGATAGCAGAGCGCCCGCATTGAATCAGGCGCGTGGGAGTAGGAAAATCTTTCAGGTGAACGAAACTAAACAAAAGAACATTTATAAAAAAAAACTATAAAACGAAAGCGATGGCAGGGTCAAAGGCAGGTCTGTTGAGCGAGTGTGTTATCCAAGTGAAGGTCTATTGCGAAACGTTTTTACCAGGTGCCTGGTGCGGGCTCCAGGTTGACGGAGGCGGCGCTCTGCACATGTCCGGGCAGTGGAGCCACGTGGACGGCACCACGTGTCTTGGCCACATACGAAGCGGGCGCAGCAGCGACGGCTACCACAGCTGGGGCGGGAGCAGCGACCACAACAGGCGAGGCTTGAGCGACGGCACCTTGAACCAGAATGGGACCAGCTGGTGAAATGGCAACGGGCACGGCAGCGGGCACAGCGGAGGCATGCACAGCCACAGAGCCAGCCGCAGCGGGAGAACTGAGCAGCAGAGCGGGTCCAGGACCAGCGCTGAGCAAATTCACCACCGAGCAGTTAACACCCCAGGCCAAAGCGAACAAGACTACGACAACGGCGAACTGAAAGTAAAGATTGCATTGAAATTTGTGAGAGAGCTGTTGGTAATGTTTTTTAGAATAGTTCATTATCTAAAAATCTCTTGAAAGTGCCTAGCCTAAAACAAATTGATAATTCTGCGATATAATCTCTTCTTTTTGCTAAAAATCAATGCTTAGGAAAATTGTCAGTCAGCTGTTAATTTAGATAAATCCTTCATCTTGTCCTTTTCTAATGTCCAGATAACTCCTAAACCCAGAAAGGAAATTTTTAGTTCCAAGAAAAATCCTTTTAAAGCTAAGATAAGTTTAAATTTTTCAATTTCAATTTCAATTTTTTAGATAAATTTCAAGCCAAATTTCTAATCCTTCGATGATTCCTTTTCAAGTCAGTTTTTTTCCAGAACTATTTAAAATTTTTGACCCGGTAATCTCTTGGCAATCCTTTGATGAATACTTCAATCCTTGGATATATTTTTACTCGCAATTGATCTGTCAATCGTGAACTTCTGTCTCACCTTCATGTTTAGCTTTTCTGTGTTTGCTGCAACGCTTGAAACGTAACTAATTGCCAACTGCTCTTGACTCTTGGGTTTTTATAGCGCACGAATTCTGAGAGACAGATTTTTCGACCTGGCCAATTCCAGTTCTCGGACAATGCAGCAAATGCGGAAACTGGCCAGATTAGCTATATGGCAACGATATGTGTACATATTCCCCCCTCTTGACCTTCGCCTAGGTCACAATTAGCCACAGTAGTTGACAGCGCCAGTTCCATGATAAACGCCACAAACAAGTCCAAGACATGGCGGTCAAAGCAGCCTCCATTTGGTTCGCTCAATCAATTCAAACACCACACACAATATATCAACGACATGTGTGGGGCTTGTACTCGTAACGCCTATCAATTGAACCACATGGCGACAATGATAGCCCAGAAGAATGTTCAACTCGAGGTTACCCTGTAGGAAGTGAAATATTTTTGAGTTGGCGTATCTCCGATAAAACTAATTTGGAAATCGATAAAAGTTAATTAAGTGAAAATAGACAAGTTATCGATAAATTTTATAAATAATTAGTCATACAAATCAATGCCATATTAGCAACCAATTGAATGTGTCAATATTTATCGGTCTTAGGGAAAAATCAACAATATAAATATTAAAATTGAAAATAGAGGCTAAGGCGAATAAAAAACACAATATAGATATTAAAATTTAAAATTATATATAATTTAATATCTGAATTTATATAAACATAATGTCAACCGATATTTATCGATTGCAAAGATATGCCGACAATTCTGCATTAGTGAATGGATTTATTTGCTGTTGACCCAGACTCAGAGTAGCCTTCATCTCTCCCTAACATCAGTTCCCATACAATTAAAATACCCTTTTCTAAGTAACCAATTTCAATGGGTATAGTCTATTACAATAATAGCAAGCATTCGAAACAATTGTTACTGCTCGACTCTTGGTATTTTATGCTGAGTATAGTTTATATTTCATCAGCATTTTTAAAAGTGTTTGCTCTGAGATTAAATTGGCCGACTATGGCATTTTTATATAGCCATATAAATACCTAAGACTGATAATTATTATAATATTAAAATAGCCAATAAAGATTGAGGAAAAGCTTTTAAAAGACTTGGGTGCACTTAGTCTAAGGCTAAGCTAATGGAATGCTTATGTAATCCATAAGAGAGATTTTATGGTATTTTTTTGTGAGCTGTATATGTAGATTGAGTAATTGATAGCTCTATGTAGACATATGTATATGTACACAAATATATATATATATATATATATATATATATATATATATATATATATATAAGATCATGGAAAACTGTGCAATTTTAAATCTAAGAAAAAGTTTATCTGATTATATTACTAATTATTTTCCTACTCTCTTTATTTTTCTATCTCACTCATTCTGTCTCTCTTTTATTCTTTTATTCTGTTTCTCTCTCTCTTTTTTCTCCCTCTTTCTCTCTTTCTCTCTCTCTCTCTCTCTCTCTCTCCCTCCCTCTGTTTCTTTCTCATGTATCAATTACTTCTCTCTAATATTCTCCTTAATATTTATCAAAAATTTAACTAAAAATCAAATCTGAATATGGTTACCCGTAAAAAATCTGTCATATTTGAAATCTTAAGTTAAGCGTTAGAAGTAAGAAATACACAATTATATAGATCTCTAAATATATATATAGATATATATAGGTACACACTACAGTTTGTAGCTAGTATCCGTGTATATAAGTTTCTGCAAATAGACTTAGGGAAAGGACATGGCTCGTCTCGTTTTTACTGAAAAGGAACAAAATTCCTATGATCCCAAGAAGTATAAGGTAAGTTGGAAATTTGTTGAAAATTTGTTGAAAATGTTGAGTAGGGGCTTACTAATAGATTATCTATTATTACACCAGATAGTTCACAAGAATCATTGGCGGCAGGTGAGTCTGCGTTTGGAGCCTACGCAGAAGAAATGGTGGGAGGATCCAGATGTTATTGTCGCGTGAGTATTGCACATATGATTAGAATATTTCAATTGGCTTACCTAGTTTATCGTGCGGTTAGAATCATCTATGATTTGTGGCATGGCAATTAATGTTAAGCAAACACGAACTGTGATTCGATTTCAATTTCAAACTAATTTATTATGTATGGGGGTATACACTGTATACACTGATTGATAAGCTGACTGATGGCTGACCATAGCACATTTTTCTCTGAGACGAACTGTCTGATGAATATATAATATCTGTCAATATAATATATATCAATATATAATAACTGTCAATATATAATATCTGCTTAGCAATATTATTCTCTTATATATACAATGTTTGATTGATTGATTGACATGGAACACAAATCGTAGGAGCTGAGATCAATTGTCGTTTATTTATACTCCCATTGTCTTAAAAATATGCACTCTGATCATACAACTGTTCACTAACATACACTGGCATACATATATAAGCAATGTTTGACTGATTGACTGTGTAATGAACAAGATACAAGCAATACAATAGAACTAGAGATGAGCTACCATCTTTTCAGTTTATTTGATTACTATATCAACAAAATATTCTATTTATATAAAAAATAGTTTTCAATTTGAAAACTTCCCAAAACATTTCAAAAAAGTATACAAGGACTTTAATTAATTAATTCAGTTTATATACTTGATTGATTGACTGATGGAGGAAGGTATAGTTGATAAGTTAAGTCGAGCTGACACCTTTTAGCTAAAAGGCCTTAAGTCTAACAAAGCCGATTAATATGTAATGCAAATTACATCCATATGTCATAATAAATATACTTTATGACGAGTCGCAGGCCTTGAATTATTTATTCAAAAAGTAAATAATAATTGGAAAGGTGTCTTTAATCGACAGTAAGAACTGTACCCAGACAATTACATCACTCGATTGATAAGACTTTCAGTTCAAGTGAAAGACGCTAACTTTTACACTATAGAGATACTATATATATGCAGATATATAGCTATATATATATAGTATATATCAAATGAATGTGCCACTTGGAGTCACGCGATGCTAACGAAGCGCTTTGATTGACGGCCTGTCAGCAAAAGTTTGCCAAGTAATTGGTAAAAACGTCTGAGGCTCTGTTTGTAGGTCGATTACCACTTGGTGTGCTCCATGTGGACAGCCTCAAGTGTTATTGCGGTGCTCTCAAGGTCTCAAGCTTTGGCTGGGGATAAACATTTAATACAAGTTTGGGAGCCTATTAGAAATATATTTGAGACATATTTTTAAGCTTTTAATGGCTGGAACTGAGCTAAGTAATTCTCAAACTTGAATAATTATATCTTATGAAACTTTTTCTCAACTAAATCTTGAGCAAACTTCGGAAGTTACATTTTTGAAAATTGAATCAACAAAATTGATTTGAAACTATTTTTATACTTTGGATTCGTCCAATCTAGATTTGTAGGTTTTTTAAAAGGTCTTTGAACTACATGTGGATCTGAAGTTAAGATCCCTTTGGCATAAAATAAAATATATCTTAAAGATTGCATTCCATTTTTTTTAAAATTTATTCTATTTCTTTTAACAATATTTTGCAATCTATTATTATTATCATTGGACTTCCCAAATGATTCGGATCAATAAAATTTTTACCCATCAACTCAAATTCTCAATATAGAATAAAATAAAAAATAAAAAAAATAAAAGAAATTTCAATGTTATTAGCTTCGCTCCACATAGGTGTTGCTAGGTGCAAAGCCCAATAATAGAGCATTTACTGCGTAGAATTTTTGCTTTTTTTTCCGCTAATAGCTCTTGGCTGTTAGGGTCGGGGTCTTTCAATTGTAGGCTAAACACTTTGCGTGTTCAATAAAAAAAAAATAGGCAAAGAAAAGGGAAATGAAGCGGAAATGGTGTCAGTACCCAGTACGGGACAGAAAAGAAAGTACTTAAGCGGCGCGTCACTCAATCAGAATGATATTATTTTTAATGGCACCGAATTGAACCGAAAGAGGCGTGGCTCTAGCGACGCCAGCTAGACTCGGAACTGCATATGGCAAAAAATAAACACGATACGCGCCACGCAACTGCTCTGCTGCTGTTGCTCATCCTAAATTGTGGGGGCCATCAGCTCCAGTTTAGGCAGCTCTGGCTACAGGTCTCAAATGAAGTTCGGCCGTCAGCGGCGTCGCACGCGAGAGCCGCCTCCTGACCCCGTCAACGGGCTGCAAAGTTTTATCCTGTTGTTTTTCTTTTTTTAAGAAACTTAATTACATTTCAATTTGCGTTTGTTGAGGAAAAAGTATACAAAACTAGTCTATACTCGGGTATACACATGTGTTACTAAATATCCGTAACAAAATGCATTTACACGGATAGCCCGAAAAGCGCACGGATAGAGGTACGGATAGCTAGAGACATATACATAGACAATATAGCGCTGCCGATAGTGCTGGATGGACAGATGGATATAAAAAAGATGGATAGAGAAAAACGAGCTAAGTCCTTATTCAATTTGAAATCCAATGTCAACCAAATGTGTTATACATGTAACAGCTTACACATCAGACTAATATACCCTTTCACTTTGGGGTCAGAGTATAACTAACGTGTGTTACCTGAGCCCGTCTGCAAGCTTTAATCGTATTCAACACCGACGTAAACAAACTTGTTATCCGTGACGGATAACGGATATTATCAATCCACACTGCGCCGTTTATGGTCTGTATCCGTATAGAGTTACGCTGTTAACAAACTGTTAGCCCTGCTAACTGATAGACGTATGTATATCCCATCAATCTACCCTATTTCCTTTAAAAAAAGGGTATAGCATAGTTATTGTTTGTTATCCACAAACCGTAAGCAAACTATTATCCCATAGATAAATAAACATCACCCATATACCCTTTATCCCTTAAGCGAAAGGGTATTGCCGTTGACGTGTGATACGTGTGTGACCCCGTAACTCCGGCGTAAACAAAGTGCTATCCACATGCCACTCACAGCTGGCACTGTTGCGCGCTCCAATTCGAACGAATGGCTGCTGCCCGCCCCGACAACGGGCGCCAACAAATGTGCAACGGTAACGATGCTGCTCGCCCAGCGGATAGCACGCAACGATTGTTGGTCAGTCGACGCCGAGCCGTGCTACGGTTCGAACAAGATGAACGTTTGGCAGACGCTCGAATATCTCTCCGGCCTAAGTCTACGCAAACGCTACAACTACGAGGGCTATGCGGATACGCAACATCTGATACGCACTCTGACGCCATCCTGGAGAAGGGATAGCTATGCAGAAAAGACGAAGGCGGAGGAGGCGAATGCAGCAGGCGGCGCGCCAAGCAAGGCCAAGTATCCGGCTGAGCGTGCCATCGAGAGCGTAGCCGATGTGGTGGCTACGACTATGTCCCGCGGTATGCCCAGCTACCAATCCACGGATAATCTGGCCATGAGTCTGCAAGGCGTTCCAGCTGCGCCAAGAAGAAAGCATCGCAGTCGCCGCAAGCCGACAAAATCACCTGTCATAGCTGCAGAATATGCTCTCACACAGGATGATCTACAGGATCTAGTAAAGTGCACGTAAGATTTTACAATTGGTTGCTAAATTAAGGCTGTAATCTAAAAGCAAACACAAATTTAGAGAAGTTGAAGATTATCTGTAAATCAGATTCTGGGAGATTTCAGTAGACTGAAAAGAACTCGTTTAATTTTAAAGGAAGTAGTAAAAAAATATTTATTGATTTAAATTAATTAATGTTTATATATATTTTTATTTAAACTTTTTAACTTCTTTAATAGTTACATTTGGCTTGTTAATTTTCAGAAAATCCCTTTTAGGAAAGCTTTGATAATGTATACGAATTAGATTACACATCGAAGTACAGTTCTTTTCTTATATTTCGTTATCTCCCTCTATGTCTGTATCTTTCTATACCAAAGGGCTGGAGATATGGAGATCAAGCTACATATTTTAAAGATTATATCCCTTAAAATTTTTTCTGTCCATTTTAGAGACTTAGAGATAAAAATCTCTCTTCATATATCAAACGGCAGTCTTGAACACAATTTGCTTATTCTATAACAAAACGATGATTTTTGGTTCGTTTTTTGGACACCTTGATTATAGACAACTTTCGTTGTTATGCAAAGATCTACAGCAGACATCCTCTATATACATATATTTTTAATATATTTACTAAAAATTTGTAGATAATTTTAACGGTTACATAAACACCTTTTTAGTGCCTAAATTTCTTTTTAGGCTTTCATCAAAATCTTTGCTAAAACTTATTCATAAATCTATTTAAATATATCAATGAAATAGTTTAGAAATTTGTAAAAATTGCCTAAATAACTTTCAGTGTAAGCAATTATAAAGCTTACCATAAAGCTTAGCAACTGCACAAACCGCGAGCTTTTGACACACTTAACAATACCTTTGCAAACAGAAATCTCAGTAGAGCAAATGAAATTTAGCTATTGGAGCTATTGGTCAAACCGCTATTGAAGCAACCACAAATTGCTTTTGAAATTGAATTTCTTAGGAAATATTTTTCCACAATCTATAATCAAGGCAACAGCCGGACCCTGAATGGACCGCCGTTCAGTCAGCTTAAAAATGTCCTCAACTTGAATGCATTTTGCTTTGAGCTTCTTCGCCGTCAAGGTGTTTGCTCTAAGCTGTCTGATGCAAAACAAAAATAAATTGGAAAAACATAAGCATTTGCATTTCATATTATTGTCACAAAGGAATGGCTGATGGCTCAGCAATCAATGTAAAACTAAATATCGTGTTACACTAGATGCTCTCTAGTATCTCCAGTATTAAATAACAAAATAAAATAAAAAAATTTTCACTTAGTTCACAATTCATAAAATTTTTTACATGAGCCAGAATTAATAATTTTATAAATTCTAATGGGTGCTGAAATTAAACTGAAAAGTATATACTATTTAGAACTCATTGCTTAACTAACAAAATATAATATGAGCTGTTATACTGATATTTTTTTTTTTTTTTAACTAAGCGATTTCTCAATTTAAAGAGACGATACGGGTGGATAAAGTTAATCATTTAATAACATTCTTGTTTATCCTTACTATATATTGTATTCCCCAACTTTAATCTTGACTTAAATACAATTTTTTACATTTCCGAGACCAAAAGTATTGTAGTTATTTTTAAAATTCCCATCGAATGAGAATTGGCCAATGAGGCCAGATCTAAGTTTTAGCTCTATGGGCTTTTAAGGATCTTGTGAAAGAATGAAATTTTGAAGAAAAGTTTATCGATGACGACTTTAATTTCGCCATAGAATAAAACTATTTGTGCCTCAAGAAATATTCTATATATTAAACTACTCTAGTCAATATACCCGCTTTTAACTTTTAACAACGATGGTAAAAAATTGAGAATTTGAATGATTTATTGGGCTGAAGGTGTCAGCGGACACTTTTTTGTGCCCATTGGGAAAAACAACCTTGTGGTTGCTATTTGTGGGTGGGCTTTGAGGCTGTAATTCTAGCTGCCAGCAAAAATATTCTCAGAGCACGCGAAAATAAATAAATATATATATATATATATATATATATATGTATATATATATACAAATATCTATACAGTCTGCATGGCCAACAAGTTTGCATGGCGAACCATTGGGAAAGCCAAAGTGTTTGCTCAATTCCTGCGCTCAAAGTCGATTAGACGGAATTATTGTATGACGGACTGGCATGAAACCTGGCCATAAAGGCAAATAGTTATCTGGTTTCAGCAGCAAAACGAGTGAGTTAACCCATTTGCCATGAAGGCACTGAGCCACCTCCATATGATAACCCAACGATGATAGCCATAAAAATCTGGCAAGCAATGAAAATAGAAAGTCGAGCAACTAAAAGTAGTTGTTGGCAATATTTATTTGCGAGAGACGATTATAGAAATAGAGTTGTCACCTGCGAAAACCTTTCGAGCATTGTCAATCGCGTGCACTGGAAAAAAATTATGGCATATTCTTAGAAATGATTGAAGGATAACTGAAAGCAATTGATATACGAGTGAAGATAGTTTTAAAAATTATTTTATAGTTCATTTTTTATTTTACAAAATAATTTATTTTGTAAATAGACATTTTTTTACATTGTATACATAAATATATATATTTTTTTGTTTTCAAACATGAAAGCAACTTATATATACTAAAAGGGTTTTTTTTTTTTCAACCAAATAAAAATGCGATTATTAGAAATGATTAATTTTTTAATTATAAGTTTTTATTAATAATTATTTTGTTTTAATTTTGTATTTATTGCTCATTTGTGCTTTTTATTTTTACGGGACGCATTTATAATGTAAATAAAATATTTATAGAAAGGAGAATTTCTCGTTAATTTATAAGTTTAAGTGGTTTATTTCTCAATTTTTTTAAGGCTCTGCTTCGTTTTCCTCATTCATAAATAACTTGCAGACTCAATTGAGTTAGCGATGTTAATTGGTATAATTTTTTGTGCAGTGTAAAGTGCGAGCTTGTTGACAAGCAAACGTTTGTGTATTTGTCATAATATTGACATTGGTGTCATGTCATTAAAGCAAACATTAAACGCTTAGCTCAACATGCGATTCCGCGAGACCCGCCCACACATTTGGCCAAGCTGTAGCTGGAGCTGGAACTGGAGCTGGAACTGGAGCTGGGTTGGGCCGTAACAGGCGGCGAGCTGAAACACGAAACGCTGCCACATTAAAGTGAATCGCAGTACTCGACCCTTTCTGCTGGCTCACACATGTGTGTGTGTGTGTGTGTATGTGTGTGGGTGTGGGGTTAGGCAGGTGTGTGGAGAGTGTGAGTGTGTGTACAGGCGTGTATGTCAACAACAACAATAACAAAGACAGTTAGAACAAAAAAAATGTTAGCGAAACAAAACAAGAATCCTCTGACATTGTGCCTCACATTCGACTTTCGCCTTTGGCGCTTGCAAGTGCCGCAGCTCGCTTTGAATTTGACTTTGAGCTAAGTAAACGGGCAGATTCTTACCTGCCTCTAGTCCAAGCGACGGGATTCAATGACCAAGTGGGGGCGTGTCAACCTGGGCGGCAAACGGTTGAAGCCCAGAAATGTGACGCCCCTGGAAGTTGAGGAGGATTTCCTAGTCGATTTTGTACAATGCACGCTGGAGCCGCCAGAGAGGTAAAAGCAATTTATATTTATATAATTGCATATACTTAATTGCAGGCCTTAATCGGCAAGTTTATATTAAAACAAAAATTAAAATATTTTCTTTTTATATTTTAGGAGTTTTAGGATTTGTACAATTATTATTGTAGAGCTTAAAGGCTTTATGAAAATGTTATTTTAAGTGATCTCTTCTTTTTTTTTAAGTGTAAAAGAAAGCTGAGTTAATTTGAGTCTAGAGCTTGGATATATGAGTGTAGTCTGGAAAGTTGTAATCAAGTTCTACAACTGAAGATAAAGCTTCATAAGAATAGATAGAAAATTAAAATTAATTTTTATAAATTAATGTCTTCTTGAAAATTTTTAAAGTAAGCTGCTAGATCAGATAATAAACAAAAAATATATATATGATTCAAAGCAGAAAGTTTTTTTATACTCCAGATTTAATTTAATTTTAAGATTTAATTTTCTGTAAAGACTTTCTTATCTAATCTGATATATAAAAGTCATAGAGCTCTTGCATAAAATTAAACTAAAGTCTACATTCTCTTGGACTCTTTCTTGCTCATCAATCAGCCACTCAATCAATCAAGTGTCCCAATCATTAACTACCTTAATATTCTTATGACTTAAGTTTAAAGATCAATTAAGAAATTGACTTCAACTCTTTGTTGGTCATCAATCAGTCAATGAATCTACTGATCAGTAACTTATAATTGATTTTCTTATTATTATTATTTTTTTTTTTTTTTTATTATTAATTTGACTCTACTTTTTAAAGTGCAAATCAATAGGTGCGTCAATCAATATATATATAATACATTTTATACGATTCTTTGATTGTTTTCCTTCAGTCAATCAATCAATCAGAGTGTAAATCAGGCAGTTAAGAATAACTTTTCATATACATAATTGCGTTTCAATATTAATGGAATTTATTGCCCTTTAGCATTTTATACGATTCTTTGATTGTTTTCCTTCAGTCAATCAATCAATCAGAGTGTAAATCAGGCAGTTAAGAATAACTTTTCATATACATAATTGCGTTTCAATATTGATGGCATTTATTGCCATTTGGCTACGTGTTGCAATTATCAATTTTAATGCGCTGCAAACGAGTCAAGTCAAGTCGAGTCAAGGCGAATACAAGAAACGCATAAATGTCAAGTGCTTGACAATTTATGCACGTCTCTCGCATTAATTAACGCTGCATAGTTCGAGGCGTTGAGGCCCACGGCCAGCTCTATAGAGTAGTTCTTCGACTTGTGTCTTTCAATTAGCTTCACTAGCAGAACTTTCGTTGTAAACTAATATCGCCTGACTTTTCGCCGAGAAGAGCGCTAATTGAGTCATAAATAAAATCAATTAGAAATTATGTCGACAGTCTGCTTGCATATGGTGAAAGTGAGAGGAAAAGTGGGATAGAAGGAGGTTGGGAGAAGAGTATGGAGAGGGTGGGGGAAAGTATATTATATGTGCTGAGTCTTAACATATTTGGCATCTTAATGGGAAAGTCCCAGGAGAGAAAAACTTATTTAATGGTTAGTTGATGTCGAGAAATGTTTATTAACGGACAGAGATAAATTAATATACAATATATATAACTGAACTGAAGTATGAACTTTGTTTTCTATAGGCGACTCTCGTATGTATAGAAAAAAACTCTTTAAAACTTTTTTTTTTAAATTACCTAACCAAAATTTTTTCTCTCGCTTTTCGTTATTTTTATCCTCAACCATTTTCTACGAATTTTTTTCTGACTTTTATCAAGTTGAAAGTGGAAATATGACACCCCTTTACACTCCATCTAAACTATTTTTAGATATTTTTCAATTTTAGCTTTAACTTGATTTGTAAATCGAAGCTCGAATGTGTAAATAGTTACTTAAATTCAGTTGAATTCCGTGAGGGTGATCATTGGGGCAACAACTTCACGGAAGCGAAACAGATACAGATACAGATACAGATACAACAATGTCGCGTATGTTTTGTGGCAACAACAATGTCGTGGCTTTGATGTCTTAACTCCCTACTGAACCTCGACGCGACTTTCACTGAAAGCCATCAAAGTTCAATTCAATCAATTTTCAATATAGCCAACGAGAGCGAAAGAGTGAGTCTGAGTCAACTTAAGTGTTGTCTGCGTGCACTACACCTAGTTTCGCCTGTCGTCTCTCGACTCTTCATTTTTCACTCCACCCTCTCCACTGTTAACTGTCTGCTACGTGTTACATCACAATTGACATTGATAATGAAATTCCAATCGAACTCTGTAGTTCTCGTTTTTGTTTTTCTGGTACCAATAAGTCAACTTCTACTTGCATAAATTTAAGTAGAAACCCCTTGAAGCCAGATCCCTCCTCCTCAACAACTATCTATGGCAATCTGTCATGTCATGTGTTGTTAGGTACTGCAATTCGAAGTGTGTGCTCAATAATTGCAATAAGACAACAAACAAGAGTGACTGGCTATGCGCGACTAGTAAATAGTCGCTAGTCAGTGTTACTTCATCCTATATGCTTAGAAAAATTATCAAAGGTAGAATTTAAGTACCAAAGATATGTTTTTTTATAATATATGTATTTTAAAATAAATTCTTTAAAATTACAATTTTTTTTTTACAATATTCATTAGTTAAAAAATAATCTAATTTAAAAAAAATTTTTTTGTATCACTTTTAGTTTGTTAGTTTTTCAGCAGTTAAACTTAAAGCCAGTTGAAAAATATGAGCTATGATAAGTTTGAGCATTAAATTATAGCTAAAGTCAAAATGGTTTATATTAAAAGATATATATTAAATAAGATTCCATTCCATATATATATATATATATATATATAATATTTCTAACTGTTTTCAGCTTATAATTTTACAAAAATTCTTTAAAAAAAAAAGAAAATTGATTTTAATCGATTTTTAATATATATACAAATAAGAAAGACTCGATATGTATATTTAAAAATATATATGCACGTATCTCTAATGTAATATATACAAATAAACTTCTTAAAGCTTCTCTCTTTTGTACACCGAATACAAATTATGTATTATTAGAAAGCAATCAATTTATCTGCAGTCTTTTCGGTGTAACCCACTCAATATGCCCCACATATTCTGCCCAATTACCAGGGTATTTCAACTAAAACAAAGAATTGTAACGGAAAGGAAAAAAGGAAGCACTCGTATGATAGTCAAATTTCCTGTCCGGAATGAGTTCAGGATATGTCGACAATCTTTTTATTACCTTCGTTCCTTCATTGTTCCGTTCCTTTGTGCTCCTTCCCGTGTCCTTGACACTGCAGCTATTCAGGCTGCATCCGTTCCTGTCACGCACATACAGGTGGGCAGTGATTTATAAGCACCATGCTTGGGCTTATTACAGTTGCTTTAATGACAGCTGCATAGAAGGAGCAATAGGTCAGACCCAGCTGTGGGTGTACTTTATGTGTGGGCGTGGTGAGGCCATAGAATGGGCCATAGAAAGGGTAGTGCTATTTAAGTGTACGCACATGTAAGCCCATATGCCACTAACGATCCAATAAAAAAAACTAGGCTTCTGTTCATAAAAAGTTAATTGCAGAACAATAGATAAAATAAAAATAAAAAAGCTGAAAATTGCTATTCATATAAAGTTATTATAAACAAAGGTCAAATTTTGCTATGACTTATTTGCAGTATACAGAAATTTATATTCATAGTTAATGAAATTTTAAAATTTTTTAGATATTTGATTATATTTTCAGGGAATTTATTATGCTATCGTGTTTAAAAATAGTTTAAAATTATAACTTATTTAGAACATATTGATTTTATTCAAAATAAAATAAATTAAATTAAAGACAGAATTAGTTTTTGTTATCAAGCTAACTATCTTATTTTATTTTATTTATTTTTTTAAAATTATTTTTTATTATTTTTTATTTTATTATTTTTTACCATTTTAAATCAAAAAATTATTATTGTGTATACAAATTATTTCGAAATTATACATTATAAATTTTTTTTTACGAATCTTAACAAAGTAAAACCTATTTTTTTTTTTTTTTTTTTTTTTTATCAACTGATGTTTATTGATTATAAATTTGTCAATACTTTTAAGAAATATAAAAAAAATTTTTAAATTTATAGTATTCAATATTTAAAAATTTATAAAATATTTAAAACAATCTATCTTCTATTACCATTGTACTAAATCTAAACTTATTTTACTTCATTTAACTCTGTCCAAAACCACATCAAAACTTAATTTGAGGCCAAAGAACCGTTTAACAACTATTTATTTTTTGGCACCGACCCAAACCGAGAAGTGAAACCAAATGCAGATTTTGGTATGAGCAGCGCCAGGCTTACTCCTAAGTCAAGCAATGTGTGGTGTAGCGCATGATTATTGTCAGTCATGCCGTCAGACCATATCATTCAGGTAATTTAGCATTATTTCGCCGCAAAAGTTGGCCCTATTCAGAGTGACTAGACCCCGAAATTTCTCTCTCTTTTTGTATTAAGGTTTTGCTGTCAGCTTAAATTTGTTTCGTGCAGCAAATGAGACAAAGTTGGCAGCTACATAAATACATATGGATTATATGCATAGTATATATGTATATACACTCTCTATACTATATATACTATATATATTATATATATATATATACTATATATACTATATATGATAAATACTATACTATACTATATATACTATATATATACTATACAATATATGATAAATATGCAGAAATATTCGGATAAGCCCATGATAAAGCTAAACTAATTGCTTTAAGCATAGCAAGAGAGTTAACCATAAGAGTCAATAATGTTTTTTTCATGTTAGTCTGCATTTAATTCTATATATTATATATGTATATCTATAAATCGCATGCATGGCTCCAATATGTATTACCATATAAAGCCCGACAAATATGTGGAGCACACATATCAAATGGAGTTCTGTCAAAAAGAAAAACGTATAACGACTCGACTGTCTGCTAAAAAGCCCAACTGAATATATATTGTATTAACAACAGTTGTATACCTATCCATAAATATAGACCTCTTCCTCTATGCATTCGATGCCTCCCCGGCTTTGTTGAAACTACGCTCAATTTTTGGGTGAGGGGAAACTCTATTGTTCAAACCAGCATATGTGGAAAAAATGATATGTGAAGTATAGAAGTGATCGAATTTTAAATACACTAAGCAAATAGGATATTAATTAGAGGGAGAGAGAGAGAGAAAGGTGGATAGAAGGAGAGACAAAAGGTGATTGTGAGAGATAGAAGATAGAATGAGACCATAATAATAAGATTGAGCGAGTGAGAGGGTAAAGAGCTAGAAAAGAAATAGCTAAAGAGAGAAAGAGTGAGAGAGAGAGAGAGAGAGAGAGAGAGAGAAAGAGAGAGATAAAGAGTGAGAGAAAAAAAAGAAACAGAGTCAGATAAAGATTAGATGATATTGATATAAGTGTTAGACAAGAACAAGAGACATACATAAAGAGAGAGAGAGAGAGAGAGAGAGAGAGAGAGAGAGAGAGAGAGAAAGAGAGAGAGAGAGAAAGCGAGAGAGTGAGCGAGAGATACACTTTGTGCAAGAGGAAAAAGGAACAAAAAAACAAAAATATAAACAACAAGGAAGAGATAGATATTGAGATAAAAATAAAGATAAATATATAGAGAGTGAAAGAAGATAGAGAGAGATAAACATATTAAAGTATCCTTGTATCCATAAGGATATAGGTGAATCAAAACGAGTAGAGTATAACGAAAAATTCTCTAGAGTTTCATGCATAGACAAATTTTCACATTTATAGGCATGGATTTGAGAGAGGGATCAGGTGGCGTTGACTTCTTGGTGCCAGTTTTTTTTATTTTTGGGTGTTTGGCAACCAAAATAAAAATCAAAGCAAAAAAACCAAAGCAAAAGCCGAAAAATACCAAAGAACTAGA
Organism: Drosophila hamatofila; assembly: GCA_035045345.1. Taxonomy (NCBI): domain Eukaryota; kingdom Metazoa; phylum Arthropoda; class Insecta; order Diptera; family Drosophilidae; genus Drosophila; species Drosophila hamatofila. Next base: position 35,734 of record JAWNPA010000032.1, read on the forward strand.
AGCTCTATAGAAACCAAATATGTGGCCGACCTCATTCGTTACCAAGAGTTACAAGCGCGAAAACGCGGCGCATTCGTGACACAGGTGAAAAATACAAGAGAAAAACCCGAAAAAAGAAAAACAAAATAAAATAAAAGCCCACAAAAAGCTGTAAATTTTTTTATGAGTATTAGCTGTGCAAACCTTTTGCTCGGTAATTAACGCCGGGTCATGGCTTTGACAATGATTGTGTCGCATTTGTCAGTTTGATTAACCAAGAGTGTTCTCGCTTCTTCTTCTTTTTCTTCTCAGTTTCAATTTACCGCGCATCAGCGCCCGGCTGGAGCGCCTCATGGGCACCAACGTGGTCAAGCTGACCGACCGCGACTACATGAAGCAGCTGCGAGAACGCATCGACGAGGATTACCGCAAACAGCTACTCGCCCGGATTAAAGCGCGTGAGGTGAGTAGACCGATTGGCAGATACCCTATTTAAAACTATGTAAACTAGCATAAACAGCTTGAATGTGTATCGATATTAATTGATATGAGTGAGTTAAAGACAGTTATCGAAATAAGTCGAGTAGTGAACTATTCAGGTTATACAATAATAATATATGTTAAGAGACCTAAGGGCCTCTTTATGTGTGTTCGATGGTGTGAGTCTGCTTATCGATTTATATCTGATATCGCCTCCGATATATATCGCTTTGAAAAAAGTGGAATATCTATTCGATAAGTGAATATATTCTGAATCAGTGTAGGCTTTATAAGAAACCATATCAAATGTAGTCCTATTTTTCAGATTCAATTAGGCTTTTAAATCGATATTTATCCTTTTGTTAATAATGAGAATATATGGATTCAAATACCTTTTTTTACATGTGCTATATCGATATTTATCGATATTCGACAACTTAAGCAAGCTTTCAAAAAAATGTCCAGAGAAGTTTAGACATGATCAAATATCGTAATATATAGCATACATTATTCAGATATATCAAATAACAGAGAATTAAGTTATAAACATTCCTTCCAGTACATCACTTCTGCTCTCTCGTATTTTTTAAAGTCTACGGAGTATTTCAACTTAGCTACACAAATGTGGCCAATTTGCACAAGGTCTAATTGAATTTTTGGGGGACTCTCAAAAATTTGTAGACCCTCGAAAATTTGTCACGTAGTCTGCTCTTTTATGAGCTGCGATTACTTTCAAAACAAAACAGCAAAAAAAATAAAATCAAAAAGGATTTTTCGGCAAGGAGTTTGCGTGCGCAGAGGAGACAACAAAAAGAAAAGTTTTCAATAACAAATGTCGCGCCTGGCTCAGCTGCTGCTACTCGCTTCTCTCTTTGAATTGAATTCAATGAGCCCTCGACATGAAAATGGCAAATTCAAGCCGTCAAAATCATAAAAAATTAGACCATCGCGATAGGCACCAACAACTTGGCTTTATACATGCAAGACATGCGAGCGACAATAGCAACAATAGAAGTAAGAGCGAAGTAGTGTGGGATATGCACGACAAACACTTATCCTAAGCCCAACATTATTTGATCAAAAAACATTATATACCCTAGTCTTATGAAATTTGGCTTAAAAGACTAGTTTATCACTTATCAAAATCCAAGAACATATCGATAGTGTATAAAATACTTTTTTATACTCTTAAGCTACATATATTCAGGGTACAAACAATTTCTAAAAGTTTTTATTTTTTTGAATTTTTTATTTTAAAATTTGATAATTTTTTGTTATTTTTTATCATTTTAGTAACATTATATAGCACTATTTAAAAAAAATTTAGTTTAACGAAATTATAGAAAATATCTGTAAATTATCACATATCAGACGTTTAAATATGTTTTCCATTAATTATTTTTCAAAATTTTAAATCTTTATAAAAAAAAATATATAATACAGCCACACACCCGTTTTACCCATTTCTAGGGTATTACAACAGCTAACAATTGGCGTTGCCAGCAGTGGCTGAAAAGTGCTTGAAAAGTCGGAAATGCCCACTTAAATATTGTTTGTCTCTGATTTACGAGGAGAGTTGCAGATATTCGGAGACGTAATCGGAGTAGCTCCTCGAGTAGTATTATAAATATTATTTTTCTGCATTGCGCACTTGCAGGTGTCAGTTTTGGAGGTGAATGCATATGAACACTTTCAAATAAAAGTCTATATACAAAAAAGTTAGATGATTATTCTAAATAAATAGAAAAAATATATCAATCAAATTATAAAGTTTATATAGGATTGCTTCATGAAAGGAATTTAAATTGTTTTTTCTTTGTCTAAAAATAATTTTTTTAAATTAAACTCTGAAAAACTTTTATATTTTTAATGTGCATATTTTTACAAATTGGACTTCTCAATTTTTAAATTGTTTCAATTTCTAATCCCTCTCTTAGTTACGAGAAGTGGAGCGTGAACGCATGCTTATTATTGAAGGCAAATCGGATATAATACCCGAGGAACTGGAAAATGATCCCATCTTTATGGTCAACAAAGATGCCAACACAGAGATACAAAGGGAACGCGCAAAGGTATCAAACGATTTCAAACTATCGAAAACCACAAATCCTAAACTTTATTCCAAACCATTTCCTCAGCTGAAAACGAGTCGGGAGAAGAATGCGGAACGTTTGAAGGTACAGGGCGTCAAGTGGGAGCGGGAGAGGCTGCAGCATGCGGCCCAGGAGGCTGAGCAGCTGGCCAAGAAGCACGAGCGGCAGCGCCAACAGAAGCTCCTCGTCGAACAGTACCGAGTGGAGGATGCGGAGCGAGGCATGGACCTGCTACGGTAAGCGAAAGAAATAAGGCCAAATGAGCCTTGCTCCAGCTAATTAAAAGTTATTCCATAGCAGCGCAGCAAACAGGCTAAGTAAATGCGCAATACAACAATATTAAAGAAATATTTTAAGATTAGGCAAAGGCGGCGTGCTGTCAGGCACGCCTTCTTAAGCCTTTAAGGCAATCGCTTTTGTTGTTAATGAAAAAAATATGAAAGTGCTTGAGTTTCGAGCTGAGAAAGAGAGACTTTGATGAACTATAAATATCTGAGCTAAAGTTCTCTATCCATAAAGCAGTTGAGCAGTTGAATATCTGACCTTAAAATACCTTTGTAGATAGTTCCGTATCTATAAAGCAGCCAAGAGTTTTCTCTAAAAATATTTTGGATCCATAAGGAATATTTATAGTAGGTAGTAGAATAGTAGAATAGTAGAATAAAATAGTAGACATATAGAGGGCCTGGCTTAAATATATTCTCTATGATAAAAGAGCTTTTTCTAATAAATTTCAGGCAACATTTGTATAGTATTATAACATAGACCTATTATAGTAGGTCTGACATATAGAGGGTCTGGCTTTGATATATTATCTATGTAACAGGTCTGATGAAATTTCAAGTAATTTGATGCAATGTTTTTTTCTAGGAGATAGTTTTATGTATCACATTTTAATCTATCAAGTTTTGTATAGTTTTGTATTACTCAGCAACATGTGCACTAAAGTTCTCTACAAATATTTATAAACTTTCTAAACAATTTTTTTTTCTATATTTTTTTTATTGTAATATTTTGAGTCTAAATGAAAGCTGTTGGGGAAGAGCTCTCAACTCTCAAGTTGAATAGCCAGTTACTAGCTAACTAAGTGAATGAACTACATATATGAGCTCCAAGGTTTATAGCTTAGGCAATTATATATAAATAAGCAAATTATCTCATAGTCAACATAATTGATTTGCCTAGACACGAATTGGTTAGGGTATACGATATGCTGTTGAAAGCCGCTTGAAAAGAGAAAGTAATTAATTTGTCATTATTTGAAGGTATGAGAATGAAATTACTACAAAAGGAAACCCCAAAAGTATAAATCTGAAATTAAACACAAAATGGTTTATTCTCTAATTCATTTTCCAATTTATATTCCCCACTCCGCCAGCATTGACAACGAGGACTGGCGTGATTGCGAACAGAATCTGAAGGAGTTCCTTGAAACTGAACGAGCCAAAATGAAGGAGCGTTCGATGCGTGTGCCCATGCCGTTCGTAACGGATCCGAAGGATATACTCAACATAGTTCGCGCCCGGTAAGTGCAACAAAATGTGGTGAGGTTTATCTATTACAAATTTTGGTACTTGCAGCCAAAAGTTCCGGGAAACGGAACTGCGCATACGCCACCAGCTGGATGCGGATAAAAAGGAGCAGGCGACAACAGTAGCACCGAGCAGCGATGGGGATGGCTTCTTCATGGAGGAGATGGGCGTCGGCACCATCGAAATGCCGCATGATGGCTCGGGAAGCGGCGACTATCCGGGTGCCATTCAGAGCAAATACCTGGACGATGCCTCCGATGTAACCGAGGAATCCCTCAAGAGTGAGAGCTTAATTAGCTTGACGGTTGCTAAGCAACAGTACGCAGAGGTGTTGCAGCAAGAGATGGAGGATGAGTTCAATCGAGGATTGCTCATATCCAAGCAGCAGTACGATCAATTGCGCTATGAGGATGAGAAAATTGTGGCACTGCGGAATGCTAAGGTGAGGCATAGGGAAAGTCTAGCTTGAGCTAAAGTCTAACTAGAGCAGTTTTCATATTTTTCATATATATATACTAAATAGCTCATATGTATATATATATAAACTTTCCAGGTTCTATATACAGTGTATATAGTGCATTTTTACATATACTTTCTATAGTCCATATACTCTGTATAAAGAATAATCCACATATACTTACATATTTTATGTATTTGCATTTTGTTTATATTCTCTTTACATAATCTGTATATTCTCTTTACATACTCCTCACATATTCTCAATATGCTGTCTCTTAATATACACTCGACATAATAAATACTCATTATGTACATACTCTATATACTTTCTATATACTCTCTATATCTTTACATACTCTATATATACTCAATAAACTGTCTGAAATTTCTCTGCCTACTTTCAACATACTCTTAACAGACTCTTTACATATTCTCCACATAGTTTCTATATACTTATTCCCTATATACTCTTATATATACTCTACATACTCTCTAAATGCCCTCTACATATATAATGTAATGTCTTTACATCATAGTTTTAATATACTCATTACAAACTCTCAATAAGCTTTCTATAAACCTTTTATATATGGCCTCCATATTCTCTAAATACTCTCTTTACATATCTTTTATAGAACATACTTGAGCTATACCAACTGGCTGAGCAGATCATTATGGGCGATCCGGTACCGGAAGAGCCGGAGGATAATGCTGGGGAAGAGGACCCCGATCCAGTATATGTTCCGCCTCCAGATGATGATGATGACGTGGAATAAGCGTCAGTGTTCTCTTTTCTTTTTTATATGATCGTTACATCTTTTTCTTTCGATCCACTCCCGTCACACTCGTTTGGCGGGTTTTTTCATAAGAAATGAAAACTAAAAAAATTCCAGTTCAAAATTGTCGAGCAAAATTCTTTTTAACTATATCATAGAAAGGGCCAACTAAACGTTAAAAAAATTATAGCTGTATCAACAAAAATTAAAAGGAAAATATTTTAATAATTGGACAGGGAGGACTGCTGTCATCCACATTGAAATCACCGTTACAATCAAATCAAAATAACTGTCGAATAAGTGTCAATTCAACGATTTTAATTAAAGCTATAACACGTTTAAGATAAAACGAATAAAGCCCACATATGAACAAAATCAACACTAATCCCACGGTTTGACGTGGTTGTCTCTACATTTCAACTGCCGCTAAATAGACTACAAATATTTGCATTCGAATAGGCGATAAGGCGGGCAAGCTATCGTGTTCCTAAATACTTAATCTTTATCGTTGTTTATTGTTGTTATCCATTAATTTTGCTTATAGGATATTGGTTTCTATAAAGTTTAAATCGCTAAAATTCTAAAACATTATAATTTAAATAAAAATTGTTTTGCCTTTTTATTTTACGAACAAGACTATTTAAAAACATTTTTTTAAATTTTAAATTCTTTTTAAAAACAACGCAAACATTTTATTTTCTTTCATTTTTTATTAGTTTTAAAATTATTTTTAGGTTTTTAAAAGTTAATACAATTTGTTTTTAAATAGTTTTAAAAAATAGTGTAAATTTATTTAAATTATTTTTACTTTGATTTTCTATTTGATTTTAAATATTGATGATTAATATATTAATATAAAGCCATACAAAATTCTAAATAAATTATTTTTACTGTCAATTTCAGATTTTTTAAATTTAAAATAAGTCTAATTTGTTACATATTTTTTTTATTGAATTTTTTATTCTATTGACAAGTTTATCTTCATCAAAAAATACATTTTTTTGGCGAAATATGATTAATTAGATTTATGGAATTTTTGTCATAAAAAATCTCAGCTTAATTAGGTGAGGTAATTTACTTATCTATTGCACACAGGAAATGTTGGCGCTCGCATTGTAATCTATAAATGCTAATAAATATATAAATATATATACATATATTACATATTTCAATAGACGTGACGCATCTATGCGGCGTGGGTTAGAATCCATATAAACTTTTCAAATATGAGCTTTTGTAACAAATGCAAACTGCATTTTGTTGTTGTCTTTGATGAAAAGTTAAGTTCAAAACAAAAATAGACAATTTATATTTGCCACAAGCTAAAAATACATACTTCTTCTCTTTCGGCCCCCCTTTGCCGATTTGTCGTGGTTACATCTTAAACTTGGACTCTTCGAATGTGTCTGTTATTGGTTTTCTTTAGAGTGACAGCATTTTATCATTTGGTTTTGGTTGCCCTAGGCAATTCTTGTGCGTCTGTGTGTTTGTGTGTGTGTCTGTGTGTTTGTGTGTGTGCCCTGATCCCTCTTAGCTCCGGCCCTCTTTGCAAAGTGGAACCCATGCAAATGATTTGCTCTTCATGCACTCTCCCTTCCAGTTATTGACTTTAAAGTGTTGCTTGTGGGTGCCTGCGGTGCCAGTCAACTGGCTATGGATTATGACCCAGGCAAGGGACCCTACTTTTTTACCCACGCACGCACGCCCTCTGCCCTTTCTTACCGTTCCACAGATAGCGACACTCTATCTTCGTTTACTTCGACAAAAAATAATAAAACTTTAGCCTGTGAAACTTAGCTTCATTTTATGTGTAAGGCAACGTGTTCGCCTTCTCCTAGAGGTTTTCAACTCTCAAAGGTGCCAACGTAATGTTTTCCAAGTGCCAATGACATATTTATGAACGCACATATACTGAATATGTGAGGTAAGTATATTAATATTTGTTTATTGATGGTTGCATATATTAACTGCTCAGTTTAACGACAACTTAATTTAAAGAAAAGCAGAGAGTTATGAAAGATATAAGATATACAATATAAAGTCTAAATAATAATAAGTTATATCTTATTAATAAACTTAGACAATTAATGAAATATAGTTATTTTAAATTGTATCACTTATCCTATACTATAGTTTTTTTTAAATCTTTCTTAAAATTATTTTTTGCATGCATGACTCAAACTCCAACTTTACCATCACGTCTTTTGACCTCAAAAGCATAGCTCGCCTCTATAGGAATGTTAACCTAGCCAATGAAGGAAGATACTTACATATATAGATTTATAGAATTAATGAAATAGATCCATAGAGCAACAGCTATCCAGCTACTGTTAAAATTAAAATAGCCCACGCAAAGGTATTAAAATGACATATGACACAATCACCGACTAATTGCTGTGATTAGCATGCCTGTCAAAGCACAATATATAAGCGTAATAAAAAATCAAAAGATTTATGATGACAGTTGGCTGATAAGAAATAATTTTGTGAAAACACAGGGAAAACAGAGGAAGCTAAAAGCACGTGAGAGCGACACAATGCCAAATGCACGCAGATTCTTTAGAAATCGTCGCCATACACTCTCTTCAGGGATTTCCGCGTCGTCATTTACAGTTCAAAAAGAAAATGCGACAATAAAAAGACTTGGCCCACGCTGGTTAGTTTTCCTGGAATGGAAAATGACGCGTGAAATGCTACATAATAATAAAAGCATTGTCAACAATTAGTGTTGTTAACCAGACCACGCCCACTCGGCCTACTTTATCGTGCGGCGTAAATAATTGCGGCTACTTTTTTACGGCTAAATTCCCCGCACGATTTACCCATCATTTTTCATAAGACAATATCGGGCGACAAAACTTGTGCAAATGTGACGAAATTTTTCATTGATAAAGTCAGCGTAAGGAAACTAATGGAGCAGGAGTCGGCAGAGCAGCCGAAAGAGGGGCAACGATTAAGTGTCATCGTAAAAGCTTCGCGGAGCTTTTACGCAATTTTTTGGCGCGTCACCTTCGTGTGTGTTCGTTACGAGCTTCGTGTGCAGCTCGGCTCTGCTCGTCCTTTATAAAAGAAGTCGGCGCCGCGAGTCGGTTACGCAGTGTTCAACAAGTAGATAGGAGCAACAGTTGCCAATTGCGGAGAGCTGCAAACGCAAAACGCATTCGGAAACATAAAGTGAATCGCAAAAGTGAGTTAACGCGCCATAAAAATTAAAATAAATTCAACAAAAATACATTAAAATTGAAAACTTTTAGAGGTGACAATTAGTTTAAAAAATAAAATACAAAATGTACATATGAACTGGTTCACAGAGACTTTTGGCGAATCAAATAGGTTCGATTGAACAAAACTCATCGCGAAATCTTAGAAGTGCCGTCGCCAAGCAAAATGCGTGCTCAAATTATCTATATATATTATATAACGGAATATATATTAATATATATATATATACATATATATATATCTATATATATATCTATATCTATATATATATATATATATATATATATATATATATATATATATATATATATATATATATATATATTTACATATCTATATCCATATATATATGTATGTGCTAGTGATGTTGGTACTTGAGACAGTTAACAAAATATTTTCAAAGAAACATTTAGCCATTTATATAAATTTCAAAATTTTTTCAAAAATATTCAGTAAGCCGATATTTAAGAGTCAATATTACATTGGCTTTATTTTAATTTGTATAAAATTAGGACAACATTTTTAAACATATTTGCAGAGAACAAAATCGTAATGTAAAACGTAGATTTTTCAAAATTTTACTCATGACAGTCAAAAAACCAAAAACAATTACAAGAAATATTTAACGGCTTCAAACATTTTATATTATTAAAAAAAAAAAAAAAAGGATTGCAGTCTATAAATCATAGTTAAAAATAAACTAGTTTTGGTTGCAGCTGGTAATAGAAAAAATATAATCAAAAATAATATAAGGCTATTTTACAAATCAATCAAAATCTAATCAAAAGCTAAAAGTAGAATGCCAAGCTGATATCCATAATAAATAATTCAAAATATAAATCAATCTTAATTTTTTTTGTCCGTAAGCTAAGAAATTCAAAGAACTTTCTTGGCCAATTTGTCGGCCAGAAAATACCTACAGTAAAGTAGGTCACAATGGCTGCACGCATAACGGTATTAATATATATTTATGTTTTCGCATTTAACCTGATTACGGTGTAAGTAAATCGTTTAGAAGACACGTGTAGGATGAAGAAGTTAATAGTGCGAGACTTTGCTGAGAGTTAATGTAAAAGTAATTCTAGTTAAAAGTAAATGATAAAAAAAAAACGGAAATATAATAGTTTTTCATAAACATAATTTTTCATAAAAAATTTATACATAATTTAAGTTGTATATTTTTTGTTAAGAATTCTTCAAATAGTTCTTAATTTAGCTCAAAAACAAAAATTTTTTTTGAATAAATATTTTAGATTTTATTTTTTAACACTTTTTTTAATTAGAATTTTCATTAAATTTTTTTTGAAAAATTTGTACTTAAATCAAAAGCCAATCAATTTTTTTGTATGGGTTTTTTCTTTGACATTTTAATAGTTGAATTTTAGAATAGAGTTGAATTATTTTTACCAGAATAATAGTTTTCTTCTTACTATAGCAATGATTTTTATATACATATTATTATATAGATTTTTACTTGGTTCATTAAACTCAGTAACTTTATTAAATCATAATTTTCTGCTCACAGAAAACCAAATAAAGATTTCAAAAACTTCGCCGATGTCTTTAAATATCAAGTAAATAAAGCCCAAGAAAAAAAGTTGAAATAAAAGCAGAAATATTTACAGCATATGTTGCTAGGCAAACATCTCGAGTTAAACCCCTTCAGTTTCACCTGTGAAATTCCAAAGAGACGAAAAAATATAACTCAAGAAAATGGCAAGATGGGAAAAAATCTCGAGGGTGATAGAATGCAATACACGCACGCATCAGCGTCAGTTAGAATGTCAAACGAATAGCGGAATTGTGACTAAGCAATGATCGACTTATGATACCCTCACTTAATGTAGAGGGGAGCATGTAGATTAATCTATGCACTAATGATACCCTAAGTTAATGTAACGAGGAGCATTAGATAGATAGATTGATTATTCTATTTTTGAGGAATATGGGAACAGATTTATAGTTTTAAAAAATGTATTAAAATTCGTAGATATCATTTTTTTGTAATATTTCCAGTTAAATTTAATACCATATATTGATGATGTCACCCAAGGTATTCCATAAGTTATAGTATTTGATACTTTTCACAGAAAAACCTCAAGATAAATTATATTTATGATGCCATCTGACGTATTCCATATGTACTATATTGATACTTTTCACAGAAATACCTCAATGATATCTTGACCATGTTCCAAATTGGCTGAATGAGTTGAGTATGTGAATACTTAAGTTCCTCTTGTTAGAGTATTTACAACATCGCTAGACTGTGTATGTGTGTGCTTGTGTGTCCTTGTAGGTGTATGTTTTTCCACATGGTCATCGAACATGGATCGAATTTCCGACCGCAGGCGATTGCCCACATCCCTACATAATTCCCTTGACTCATCCGCCGCTCTGCTCCACAAACGCACATATATGATACCAAATATGATCGTTGTCTGAGTGCTTTTATTTTTCGTGTGTTTGTCTAACTGCTGAAAGCAGCGCGCTCACAATTTAAGTAGAGCTATCAAATTCTTGACTCTTTCATAGTAATACTTACGCATAGCCGCATAGCCGCTGGGTACACAATGGCATATTGGATTTATCTGTGAGAATTGTGGGAGCGGGCCAATCAGAGCAAAACAATATTTGATACGTGTATATGTTATTTTTTGAACAAAGCCAAACATAACTTAAAGAGGCTTCATAGAAATGTAGGTTACTGGATTACTACTACTACATCTAGATTTTGATTTCCATTGCTATCAAAAGTAGCAGACATTTTCCATTATATATGTATACTGAAGATTCAATCATACATATTTCAATCGATTTATAATCAATTGAATTTTTGAATTCGTACCTAATTAAAAAGGATAAATAAACAATAGAATTTTAAATGAGGTAGATTTAAGAAAAGGTCGAAAGAAAGGTATAATAAATACTATCAGCTATAACCATAAGAAATTCAATTCGTTTGAAAGGATAAAAAATAATTAATTTGCATTAAAGCTTAGCGTAAAAAAAGAAAAATAAAATGTTTTGGGTGCCAAAAAAAATTTTTTTTCAAGTATATGTGAATTTTTTATTTTAAGAAAAAAATGGTTTAAGAATAGAATAAAGTGTTAATAGATAACATATACAGAATATAAAAAGTATTGATAATCCAAAAGTTTTTAACTATTGAACTTGTCATTTTATAGATTATCTTTGATTTTTAAATAGATGAAAGCTAAGAGATAAAAAGTATTAGAAGGTTCACTATAACTTTCAGCACAATTTCAAAAAGTATTTAATCTAGCTTTAACTAGCTCAAATCAATTTCACAGATTACAAAAAAATGTCCGAAAATCATTTATATAAAAACTGACCTTTAAATTGCCTAAAAAATGTCCTTTGTATACGAAAAATCTCTTCAAATCACATTTGTATAGAAATTATCCTAAAACCTAACAAAGTTGATTGTGTTTGGCTGTGACAGCTGCGCTCAATTTTCATGTCATAAGTGTCGCAATATATTGTATAATATTGATACATTGAGCACAACTTTATGTGAAAGTGAAAGTGGAAGAAGAAGAGGAAGGGAATGACATTTTTCTTCGGCCTAATTGGCTGGCAGCAACAGCTGCATTGGCTTTTGGGGGCCGAAAAGAGGGAGCCTTTACTTTTGGTCAGCGTTAATTAAACAACTGTTTTTTTTTACAGTGCGCATGATAAGTTTCGGTACTCTATATAGGTGTGTATTTACTATGACTTGTACTTTGCTCACCCATATTTTTGCTGAATTCTCTCATTAAAGCAATTAACTGTGCGTTTATTGCAAAGCAGGTGAGCAGGTGAGCGGGTGAGCGCCCAGCCAGGTGACAGGCAACGAATGTGCTCCGCCCACATTCTTGTGGTAAATTTCATTTCACCCTTGGGAACGCAGCTAACAACAACAATGTCAAGTTTTTCTGCTCTCCCTTCGTTCGGTTGGGTTTTTGGGCCAGTTTTACGCTTTGTTTGTGTGTGTCAACAAGTTAATTAAAACAGTTTAACAACGATTCGTATTTGCCGGCCTATTCGTCCACAGTTCTATTTACCACCCAGTTAGGCCTGACTACGCCCTAGTTACAAATAGCCTTATATATGTCTAATACTTGTATTAAATAAATAAAATATTCGTACTAATTGCTTGTACTTAGAAGAGCTTCAGAGGCTCTCTCAAAAATGTTGATTGTAAAGTGACTGTTAGTTGCTTAAAATTTATAACATTTTGAAGAGTATTTTGCTTTTTTTTATGCAAATTATTATTAGTAGAGTTTAGCCATTATTGAAAAAATGTATAAATATTAAATTAAAAAAAAAAAAAACAATAATAAAAATAAAAATAAAAATAATATTTATTTAATATATAAAAATATTTAAAGCATAAATACAATTTATAAATATATATTTTTGTTAAAAAACACACATAATAGATTAAAAAAGTATTTAAGTTCCTAAATACTCATAGCAAACTGAAATTCAATAGGTAAAAAATATATGAAAAATTATAAATATATATTTAAATAGCTATTATTCTTTTATTGTGAATTTAAAGTGGCTTGCTCTTAAACAAAATATTGTTTGGCTTAGAGAGATGAAAGTTCTGTGGCTTACATCGCATATATTTTTTATAATTTAACAAGTATAAGGGTATTCAAGCTTCATTAGCTTTTCAAATGTTTTTTTTTTCTGCGTATTAATTGTTTTTTGTTTTTGGCTTATGTATATATGTATTTTCTACTTCATATTATTTCATATCAGTGTCTGAAATTTCGCAGACTAATCTCGAATATTTATTTATAAGTATAAGGATAATCCAGCTTGTTTATCTTTCAGACATGTTTGTATTTCGTTTGAGTGGCTTATTATTAATTTGTTATTTTTTTTTTTCATTATATTTATGTATATATTTACCAAAGGATATTTATTAGAAGCTTCCATTTAATAACTGAACATTAAACACTGTTATGATATACTTTGACGAGTATATTTGTTATATGTATACATACATATATACATTTTTCATACTAACCTCGTACCTTCTGCGTACAGACCCTCTTTTCGCCTCTTCAATTTGTGGTTTCTATATGGATAGTTTTCTGTATTTCTATTCTTCACTAAATCTTTTTTCATTTATATAAAATTTTTCAAGTATAAGAGTATTCTATTTTCGATATGTCTATACAGATTCCATATGCTTTACGCTTGCCTTACTTTTTAATATATTTTATCCCCAATTATCAATTTAACCACGTTTATATAATATATGGTTTGTCACTTTTCAAGCATAAGGGTATTCCAGCTTCATTATCGGGCAGCTTCTCACTCTGCTCCCGCCCGTCTGAGTGCATGCCAGTACTTACTCTTGTCTGCCTGATGGCAACACAAACAGTTAACTGTAAACCTATCTATATTTAGTATGGCTATAAAATATGCATTATCAATATTTTAATATATGCAAGTACGAGTATACAAATATGAAGCATACATTAAAAAAAAAAAATACATATGCACACATATTTATACAAATATTAAAGACGTCGTCTGATGATGCTTAAAAGCATGTTGAATATTATGGGTAAAGGGTATTCAAATATTTTCTTTATTTTATTATTATTTCTATCTTCTTTTTCACAATATTTTCTTTACTGCTTGATTGAGTCAAAAGGTAAAATAAAATATTTGAATCTGAAAAATTTGCCTTGCTTTGCCCTACAATCAAAGCGTGCAGTGAACAACAAAATTTGGACTACAAACTTTTTTCTGTGCTCAGTTTTAATGAGTTCAGTTGACAAATTGAAATGGTTCATTTTGTTTTCGTTTCTTTTGTTCTGCTGTTATTTCGTTGGCTAATTTGTGGGGCGTGCTAGGCGGCTTATTAATGGTTAGCTCGGCTCACGGTTCATTTGGTAATTCGTCAATTTCTAGCTAAGGAAAAATATTCAAATTGGCAGCTCTACGCATGAAATGTATTTGACTTGAAATTTAGGCAAATGATTTACCTTTAAATTTTACTATTGAGTTGATCAAAACTTGCTCAAAATTTGGTTCTTTTGAGCTCATTCAGAAAAACGTTAATTTAAAGTGGTTCGCGATTGACTTTAGTTTTACAAGGTTGATTTAAACTGGTTCTTGATTTAAGCTGGTTCATAATTGAGTTCACTTAAACTGGTTCACAGCTTAGTACAATTAAACTGATTCAGAAATAAGTAAATTTAACTCTGAATTGAGTTTAGTTAGTTTTAAGTTCTTACTTGAACTGGTTCTAAAATAAACTTAAACTAGTTCAGAATTGAATATACTTAAGTTGGTTTTCATTCGACTTTGGTTCGCTCTGAATAGATTTGCAGTTGGGTTGATTAGCATAGTTTGCATTTAAACTAGTTGATCTACTAAAATAATTAATACTTGACCTTCAAGTTAGTTGAAGAGCTAAACTAAAAAACTGGTTCACAGTTGAGTTAACTTTAACTGGTTTGATTACAATGAGTTCCTGATTGACTTCATTGAAGTGATTAGCTGTTAAAATAATTCCGATTCAACAGAGGTTTATCTTTAGCTGGCTCGCAAATAACATACCTTATGAACAAATCCATGACCTGGTTTATAAAAAATGGTTTTAATTTGAGTTGATTTGAACTGGATCTCTAGAGCTATTATGTTTGCTTAGAACCGACTTCTTAAATTTTGGCTTAATAATTGCTAATTGAGTTAAGCTGCTGTTAAGTTAGAGGATACGAAATTCTAGACAAATTTCTAGCTGTGTGCAGAGCTATTTATTTATAGAAATCTGTAATGCATGATGTAGAATAGCTAAAGCCCAATAAAAAATTTGTGTACGCTGATTTTTTGTTGTTGTTTGGTTTGAGAAATTAAACCAAATCGCGAAGTTTTACGGGTTTAGACACCACCGCAAGTGCCAAAAAGTTTGAAGCCAACTCATTTATATTGTTCCAGCAGGCAAAAAGTTATGTTAGAGATGAGGCCCCAAAACAACAACAACAACAACAGAAATAACAAACAACAAAAAATAAGCTACTCAGTCCAAGGGCAGAGGCAGTGAAGGCAATGACGGCTATGTGGCTAGGCTAATGGATGCACGTGGATAAAGAAGTGTTGACGAAGGACAAGCGGGGGCCATGGTTGAGGTGTTAAACTTGTGCTGCAAATGCGTAGCGAAGGAGTAAAGCTTATGCCACGCCCACGGCTAATTAAATGAAACGATGCGAATGGCGGCCTTAAAATAAAAACAAGCTGCACAAGGCGATGAGGAGTCGAGGGGAAGAGGGGAAGCAATAGCAGCAATAGCAACACCAACAGCAACAGCGGCAGCGGCAGCAAAAAGTTGCCCAAGAAGACGCTTTGACACATGCTGTTGATTTAAACCTATGCGCGTGTGTACATGTGTGTGTGTGTGTGTGCGTGCGTTTATGTATGCGTGCGTGTTGTTTGCTTAAGCACAAAAAAGTGCTAACACCCACACGAACAATTGGTTTACGGGGTTTACAACGGGCTGGGCTCTGCTGTTTGGTAGTGATGGTAATTAGCCTTATACACATTCTCATTTTGTGCTTGCAGAGAAGACAGGACGACGCTAACAGCCCGCTAATCCCAAGGATAACAGTCAGGACACACACACGCAACGAAAGAGGGAGCGAAAAAAGCAAGTCGAACATGAGGTTGAATATGCTAACGCTTGGCATGCTGGCCCTGGCGATCCTGGCCAATACGCAGCATGTCCTTAGCTTTCTGACGGGCCAGGCGACTGCTGTCAATGGAGTCGGAGCAGCTACACTTGGAGTACAACAGCAGCAACAACAGCCACCACGGCTGCATCAGCAGCAGCGTGTCGGCATCTTTGATGGAGTAGGAGTCGGAGCTGGAGTCGATGCCGACGAAGACAGCAGACAACAGTTCAACATGGAGACGCAGCAGCAACAGCAGCGCAACGTTTACGATCCAGGAGATGGTGAGTAGTATCCCTCATTAAATTACGGCACAGCCTTTTGTGCCTGACAAGGATTACGCACTGACATTTGACTCCTTAGCGCGCCGCGTAGGCATTGTGTTAGCTCTTTTCTCGCCCCTCCCCTTTCGGCCGCCTCCAATGGCCTTCAACAATGAAGGCCATGAAAATGTATTTTATGTCGAGCAAAACTTAGTTTATACTTTTTTCTCTCTTTACTAACAATTTGTCTTGGTCCGAGTTTATCAGCTAGTTCAAATGTATATAATAGAGCTAAAGTTTATTGCAAGTGAATAAGCTTTGAAATTTAGACTAGAAAATTATTTTTTTTTTTTAATTGCTCTTAAATAAATAGTCTATCAATTTTTTATAATTTATAAAAATAGTTAATAAAAATAGATAAAATAAATATAATTTTCAATCAAAAATTTTTTGTACTAAGAAAATAGTTTGATTAATAATTAATCAATAGAAATACTATTTCAATTTCACTTCATTTGATTTTTCAAAAATTTTAACTTATATTCTTTTATTTATTTTATTTTTTATATTTTACTAAGAATATACAAATTCCACTTCAAATATTATTATTTATTGGATTTTAGAAATCAATATTAATTTTTAATTTTAAAATTAATTTGTTTAAAATGCTAACAACTTTTTTTTACTTTTCCTATCATATTGTTAAACCTTTTTAAAAATTTTACAAAAAAAAAAAAAAAAAAAAAAAAAAAAAAAAAAACATTTAAGTTAGCTGAAAAATTAAAAAAAAAAAGTATATAAAATATTTGTGTTTAATATGTAAGTAACACAAAATATTAAATTAGTAATACAAATATTATTGTAACAATAGGTATTAAGGCAGCATTACACTTGTAGCCTGAACAATATAGTAAACCAACAGTAGACCAACAATTATACAGTGCATAAAATTCCTAGACGTTGCCAAAAAAAAAAAAAAAAAAAAAAATTCCCTCTTAAATTCTTTTATTTTTTGTTATAAATTCAAACCAAGCAAGTTGGTGCAGCTTCAGATTCAACATGCTTCAACCAGTCTTGCCCTGTCCTATGTTTGCCTCGTATACCCGAATTTTCTCGTCTTTTCAGGCCTATCATGTTTCACAAAAAAAACTCGGTAATAAAACATTGGTTTGATAATTTTATGAATTATGGTTTTTAACAAGAGATTCCCATTCCATTTTTATTTCTATTTATTTTTATTTTTTGTTGACTTCGTTCGATTGGACACTCAACAGGTGCCCCACCAGCATTTTTTGTTTTTTGTGTAGCCTGCTCTTAGGCGACCCACGCAGCAATGGATTTTGATGGTCGCTGGGCATTTCCGGTCAGTGCACAATTTTTGAAGTGCGTTTATCTATGGCAACACACCAAGACATATACAGGGAGAGAGGCTAACACTTAATACGCCTACAAAATTTTAACATTTTTTAACGCATTTCAAGTTTGTTTTGCGTCAGAGAAGTTGCGTCGCCTTGTCTGCAGTCGACACACAATAGCTTAAGCCATAAAATTAAAATATGAGCACAATTGATTATCATTTATTTAGAATACATAATTCGATTCAGTTTCCAATTGATTTGAGTTGAGTTCGACTTCGAGATTTTGTTTGAACATAGAGAAAAGAAAATGTATTTTCTTATCCATTTTGCAACAGTGTAAATTTAATAATCCAGCACATTAAACAAGCTAAAGTAAAAAAAAAATAAAAAATTATAAATTAAAATATAAAGTAAGGAAAAAATAATAATTTCCCAAATATAACATTAAAAAATACAAATATAATAAAAAAATATTTAACATTAAAAAATTCCTGAACTAAAAAATTAATAAATTCATAAGTTAAAAGATATTTAGCTATCATCAGTCAGTGAATCAGGCAATAAATCAGGAAGCTTATCAATCAATCAGTCTGGTATCAATTTTACAAATGTAAATTATATTTTTTACATTAATTTACTAATTACATCACAATAAAAATTCTTAAAAAGATTTACCTGTCATCAATCAGTCAATCAATCAATCACTTAATCGGGCCATCTACGTAAATCAAATTGTTTTATTGCATTTCAAATTCCAATGAATTCTTAAAATACTTGAATCCTCACATATCTGTCAAAAAGATTCAATCAGTCAATCAGCACACAAATCTAAAAATAACGTACACTTTAGTGAACTGTTATTTGAAATCGACCAAGGTTTAATGCCAAATGGTTTGTAAGCTGTAATCCGAGCCCTTTAAGGCGTGGCATTTAAGTCGTTGGTTGCTTTGGCAGGAAGCTGCCAAATGAGACAAAAGGCAACCGCATGATAAACGGGCAAGCATCAAACACAATGAATGAGCGCAAATTGAAAGACTGACTGACTGACTGAGTGAGTGAGTGAGTGAGTGAGTGAGTGAGTGAGTGACTGAATGACGGCTGTCTGTGCCATTGTCGAGGCTATAGCCGCCGGTCAATTTCCGCCACTCGCTGTGTATTTAATATGTATGAGTATTTTTAAGCCCCTGTAGTGTAGTTGAGGCTGGGCAAAAGCGAGACAAACAAAACTTCAGATGTCAGTTTGGCGGAAACTTGAGAATTGTCCCGCTCCTTGTGGCCGGATTAAGTTTTGTAAAATATTCAAAAGAGTTTTTCATTTTCCTTCTTCTTCTTCAATGACAGAGCTGCTGCACATGCTGAACATGGACTTGCAACCGGAACGGGAGCAGGAACGCGAACGGGAACTGGAACTGGAACGGGAACGCGAGCGGGAGCGGGAGCGGGAGCTTGAAACGGAACGGCAGCCAGACTATACCACAACCGTCGAGTTGGCCAGTAAATTTGACATGCTTAAGAAGATGGAGCAGGATTTACGCGCTGAGCAGGAACTAGTCGACAAATCCGCTTTGCTTATGAAAATGTTAGAGGTAAGTAGAACGGACAATGCGGTGTGGGTGCGTGGGTGCTGACATGTGCTGGTATTTACTGTCATAACAAACGTTACGCCCACTTAGGACCCGACATTGGATACGCTGCCATTGGTCTATGTGGAGGAGGAGGAGCCGACAGCAATTGCAGCTGATGACTACCCGGAACTGGATAATGGCATACAGAGCCTGATTGTTGGTCAGAATAAGCCCAAACGTTCCCGTTATTATCGTCGTTATCCCTGGAAGCGACACAATCGCAATCGCGGGTAAGCTTTTGTCAGCCCTGGTACACACACAAGCACACACACTCTCAAACTCCTTTTTTATTTGAAAAAAAAAAATGAAGAAATATCCGGAATACGACCTAGCACCATTTTTGATTTGTAGTTTATATTGTTCTTAAACATACTACAATATATACATATGTTGGATTTTGTTACTGAAAAATCTTTTCGAGTTTCAACCGAACCAATCATTTTTTTGAAGCAAAAAATATTAAATTAAAACAAAGCAGTTTCGACAAAAGATATACTTCAAAAATATCAGTTTTAAGTTGGGGGAAAAAATTTTTGAACAACCAAATTTCATTAATATGCTTGTAATTAAGCAATTTATAATTTCGAAAAAAAATCAGCTTCAAAATATAACATATTTTAAAATTTAAAAAATTATCAAATTTAAAGTTTTTTTTTTTTTTTGATGGAAAAGTCTGTGCAAGTTTCCAAATGTTAAAGAAAATATTTTTAAAATATTTACATTTTTTCAAGTATCGAAAAGAAATTTGTTTGATATTTTCTAATGCTCAAAAATCCCTTTAAAAATTGATAATAGTCTAGGAAGAATTTATACTAAAACTCAAATTTTCATATCTGTTCAAAAGTTCTGTACATCCTTGAGATTATTTTTAATAGAATTTTTGCTAAGATTAATAAGTTAAAAATATATAATATCACAAAACAACTGTTTAAATTTCCAATTTCCAATAATTTCTGGAAATCTTCAAATCGAAAATATTTCAGCAACAAATGCCAAACTTTATTAGATATATATACGCATATTAAATTTAGAAAACTGTACTAAACTGCATTTCCAAGAGTCTCTCTAGGCCGTACACACAATGAACCCTCCGATTACCGAATACCACAAATATATATATATATTTATATATATATACTATATGTAAAGAATATATATATATGCCAAAATGTGGGCGTGATGTAAAACGATAATTTCTAATTGCAAAATATTACTGTTATTCAGTTCTTACATGAATTCTATCAACAGCAACTATGAACCGGAACTGCGTTACGCCTGCACACCTAGCAAGGAGGATATATTCAAGCTCCTGGTCAATTTGCATGAGAATCGTAAGGGGAATCACAGCAAGACCGTGAACTTTTGCAATCGCAAGCGACCCGCCAAGGCGGTATTTACCAATATACGATTCCTGGGCTAGATCTGAGAACGACAGAGACAGAATGATACACACACACATACACACACACAGACACATACACCTACACACATACACGCACACACATATGTATACCAAGCATCAACTTGTATATTGCTGACAAAGTCAAGCGCGAAAACTGGAGAACAACAAGCACTAACAATTAGTTAACTTACCTAACGAACAAACTTATTAAACTAACCAGCTATTAGGTAATTATTTATGCAAATAACCTTTTCGCACACTAAGCTAGCCAATTAGCCAACACTGCATAGCCAAACTAGTGTTAAACAACGTTTAACTTTTTTAATGACTCTCAATGTGTTGTATATACTAACATATTTATATATATATATATTCCATATATATGTATCTAAAGTTTTTAATATCAAGTTAATCCGAGTTAAAGTTCGAACCTGTCATATCATTAGAGAATGCGTCAATCGGTGTTGGTAGTCGAAGTATTATCTATGTTATCCTAACCTAGACATTCAACTAAATATTAATAAAAATATATACAAGTAACGAGCAAAATCATATTTATAAATAAATAAATATATATATATATATATGTATATCTATGTATGTATGTATAAATCAACATCGATGTGTATATATGTATGTATATGTATACTTAACAAATAACTAATATGACTTATATGTACGAATCTATGTACCTATTCTACTAAATATATATCTATATATATATATATATGTGTGTATATGTCGGGAGATTTAATTACTAAAATAAATATATGAATAAATATATCTATATTATTCGTCTGCGCAATGATATTTTTATTTGTTCTACTGTGGGGGAGATATACTTTATTAAAAAATATTATTCAATATCATTTTTATGAATTACTGTTAATTATCAATTAATTAATAATTATATATTGATTTCAAGTCTCAGGTAAGATTTTCAGATTTATTTTATTTAAAGCAGTGTTTTAAACAATTATTTAGGTACATCAACAACATTTTAAATATTATAAAAATAATTTAAAAAGAAAAAATTAAAAATAATAAAAAAAATACATTTTCAATTCGACTTTTTCATTTAAGACAAATTTGGAATATTTTTCATTATATTAAGATATGTATTATGTTGCCTTCTAATTATATACATGAACCATAAGTTTTAGACACTGAAAAGTATTAAAAATTGAATTATTGAACATCAACCTATACAATATAATTTCTTAAATATTAATATTTTTAATATTGCAGATAATGATCGGAAATATTTGTTGAAAACTCTTCGCCTATATTAAAAAATTTGTGGCATTTATATTTATGAATTTATTTTTGGAGCAGCTCAACTCAAAGCGCAACTCCCATATACGAAAAATTTTATTTTCCTTTTTTCTTTATAATGAACTTAGTTAAATAGCTAAATATAAATCATATTTTTTCGTTTTTTCGTATTTACGTGCATCTATTGTCATTCTGTGATCTCTCTACCAGATTGACATAGCTGACGTCATTGAATGTGTGACAAAAAAGGTCTCGTTGCTGACTCATGCATGGGCTCAACTTTGCTTTAGAGCCAGCACACAAACTGTGCACATTGTGGTTCAGATACCCAGCATAGGGTGCTACAAAAGGTGTCTTGAGTAAAACGAAAAACTTGTATCTTTTAATTAGCAGAAATGCGAAAATTTGACTTAAAAAATTATTATCAAAATTGGTATAAGAATTTTTATAAATAATTTTGATGTTTCGAAAAAAATTTAAGTTTTTAATAAATATATGAGAATTTTAAATAAAAAATATTGGTATACAAATTGTTCAAATCCCAATTTCAAGTCACCAAAATTTCGTAGGCAATAAAACAGTAAGCCAAATAATTATCCGAGTTATATAACCCATATTTCTTATAGCACTTGTTTTTGACAGCATGTCTTCCAGATGAGCTCTCTGCATTAAAGACTTCCGCCATTGTCAGGCCCAGCTGCTCTTCAAATAGATAACCACATTGCCAAGTTGTCGTCTGGCGGTGTCGACGGCTGTGTAGCCTAGCAGAGCCAAAGCAATCATAACCAAGAACTGCCCAGTCAGTGGGTGGGCGGGGCCGTATGCGAGACTTCAATGCCAAAGCAACGTATTCACACTTCAAGGTGTGAGTGGGGGGAATAACTGGAACCACAATCACCGCACTTATGTGACGTTGTAAACAATGCGACGCATTTGTATGGAAAACGAAAGTCAGCACATAGTCATAATATTCGTGGGTCATGCGTTTTCATAGAGCTGTGGCGCTGTTGTTGAAGGTCAGATTTGATAGGATATAGATGACGGAATATATAATGCAGAATAGGAATATTTCTAATTAAAAATATATTTTAGGGAAATATATCTACAACTCTATTTTATTTCTTTATTTATGAATTTATATTACTATTCAGAACTAGCCGAAAATATTGCTAAACCAGCTGCGTATCGGGGCAAAGCAGATGGGCTTGGTTAGCCAGAGCGTGTCCACAGAAAGACGCAACACCTCCATGTAGTCGAAGGTGCAGCTGCTCTGCTCGAAAGCCTTGGTGCTAAGCTTTATTGGCCTAGGTGTCGTCGTCGAGGTCGTCTTCACCTCACCTTCATCGTCGTCGAGGGCAGCACGAGCAAAAGCCTCATCGGCATCGAAATAATAAAACTCCTTGCGCGTGGAATTTGTTTCCACCACACGTGAAGGCTGCTGAGCATCCAGGCCACGAGCATAGGCCCAGGAGCCGGACTGCCGAGATTGCCGATAGGGCGTGGGCAGGAGTGGAGAGAGTGGAGAGAGCGGCGAGAGGGGGTAGCTGGGCAGGCGTCCCGGATAGGTGGGCCATAGCGGGGATTGTGGCTGATAACCAGCTAGACCTGGTTGATAGCCACCTAAGCTAAACTGTGATTGTAGCGCTCCGAGCTGTGACTGAAATCCGCCAAACTGTGACTGAAGTCCTCCGAGCTGTGGCTGAAGTCCTCCAAGCTGTGACTGAATTCCTCCGAATTGTGACAGTCCACCGAGCTGTGGTTGAAGTCCTCCCAGCTGTGACTGCAGTCCTCCAAGCTGTGGCTGAAGTCCTCCCAGCTGTGGCTGGTAGCCCCCTAGACCCGGTCGACTTAAAGGATTATTGCCAATCAGCCCATAGTTGCTCGTGTCCTGATCATGAAAGATCTCCAGCAGAAAACCATTTGTCGCCGAACCACCCGACTGACCCATGCGCAAACGCAAAGCTTTGCGACCCTGCGGCCAAAAGGATTTGTGTATATGACCCGAACGACAGCCACAATAGCGCTGACCATCAACCTCTATAAAGTCCCCGGAACAACTAGAGACACCAGGAGCAACCTGAGCCGGAAAAACACCACCCGAAGAGTGTCCAAAGTCAAAGAATTTGAATTGAATGCGCAGGCCGGCAACATTTGGAGAGCTCTTTTCCAGATAGAAGACGCAATCACGCTGCTGATTGGGCAACAGAGCGTTGAGTACGGTGCGCGGAAAACCCGGACTGGACAAATAAAAGTGAGCCTGATTGAAGCTGCTGATGCAGCATAGATCCACCTGCCCGCCAAACTGGGGATCGTAATCACGCAGAAGGACGTTGGGTGCCTTGAAGGAGGTCGTCTGATACTGTTCGGAGATGCTGGGCAACTGTTGCTCCTGTGTCTGCAACTGTTGCTGTTGTGCAAGTTGTTGTTGCTGCTGGAGTAATTGTTGCTGTTGTCCTGGCTGTTGCTGATGTTGTTGTTGCTGTTGCAGCAGCTGTTGCCACTGTTGCTGCTGTGCCAGCTGTTGCTGTTGCAGCCATTGCTGCTGCAGCTGTTGCCACTGTTGAGGCAGCAGCAACTGTTGCTGCTGTGCAAATTGTTGTGGCTGCAGCAACTGTTGCTGTTGCTGTTGCTGCTGCTGCTGTAGTTGGTGTTGTATCTGCTGCAATTGTTGCTGCTGTTGCTGCTGTAGCTGTAGCTCCGGCAATTTCTCATCGTTGCACGGCGGAGCAGCAGGCAAATAATACCCACCAGAGAAGCCTGGATACGGCGGCAAAGCCGGATAAGCAGCGGGCAGAGTGAAATTGCGATGTGTCACACCTAGATGTTGATGCTGTTTCCTGTTAGGCAGCTGAGCAGTCACCTGCACCGTATCATCATCCTCACCGTTGTCCGTATCCAAGCCACGTGCCGTCACTTCCTCGCGCTCGCAGGCCAAGCGCGTCACCAACAGTCGAAAGCCGCCGCCCGTAGTCCAAGGCGAATCGTCACTTAAAAATCTTAAGCGTAATATTCCGTCCGGTGTCTGATACTTTTTAATGCCTTGCACCTGGCCGCAGAGCACGTCCATATCGCGGTCATCCTGCTGCAAGCCGACAGCCAAATAATCCCGGCTGCAATTCGCCGACAGCTCCAGCTGAAAGTCAAGGAATTGCACGTGAAATTTGGTCGGACAGCGATAAGGTGAACGGATAACATAGTCGACACAACTGTTTGACGGATAAAGGTTCGGATAATTGGGTGATTCAATTAAACTCTGGCGCTGTCTATAGACACCCTGCAGCGTGCATTGCGGCAGCTCGTCGTGCACCGAGGCGCAACCACTTGCGATTAGCTGTAGTATATATATAAATATATATATAATATATATACGGGTAAGTCCTGGCATATCCTTGCGCCACATTCTGCGAGGCCAATTAGCGAGCACCTGTTGTAGCGCGCGACAAAATACAACTAAACACGTCGCGGGTCACACGACGACGACTCTTTGGCTATACTACAATTAGGTGCGACTTTTTCAGTTTCACTTGCATTAGCTATAGGCCCATAGGTAGGTACCATGGCCTACCTCTCTCCCTCTCTCTTCGTCCATCTGCCTTAAACAATTTGCACTCTTGTTTATGAACTGGAAACAAAAGCGTTTGCTTGTCTCCCCACACGCTTACAGCAAATGGTATTCGAAAAATCTTTGCTCCATTCCATTCATAGCTGACTTCATTTAGTCCAATGAACTCGCTAATATTGGTCATCTTATATATCTCGCATTTTTCTAGTAACTACTTCCTACTTCAAGTACTTTTAGCATCTAGTTGACAATGTGCTGCAAAAATGTTTCATTAGAAAATCTTACAATAGCAGCTACTCTTCAATATATTGCTATATTAGTGAAATTCTGACTCATGAGTGTTTCAATTGTACATATATATGTAGTTGGAGTTATATATTAACATATGCAGCGATTCTTACAGCCACTCATGAAAGAATACTTGTTATATAGATGGAAAGTCATAAATTCTTGGAAATGAAAGAAAAAATATATAAAAATATTAGATATTGCCTCTATAATTATTATTCGCATTAATATATCAGCATTATGATAATCATTACCATTATTATTATTTTTCTTAATGATCGTTATTATATTAGTTGTCATTAACAGTATCCTGATTATTGCTGACATCATCATTATCATTGGCATTTTCATTATCAATTGGTAACGTTCACTTTCATTAGCATGCATCATCATCTATCATTATCATTGCGATTCTCATTGTCATTGTCATGATCACCATCATTATAATAATTTTTTTTAATAATTTGGAATACGTTCCACATTATTATTAACGATGTCTTTATCCTTTTCATTGACATTATCATTAACTCCCCAACATTTTGGGTTGCCCTACAGTAATACTTTGTATACCCTACCACTCCATATCCACATCTATATCCATATCATTTAATCCGAATCTGTAATACATTTCTACCACTAATGGAACATTCATTGCATTTCCAGCAATTAACGGAGAAGTTCAGGTTCAACAATTCATTTTTAACCATTTCTCATTTAACGCACATAAAGATAAAGAAAGAAAAAAAAATGTTTTTAAAAGCCAATGCGTTCAGAGCAGTTAAAAAACGCAGTCATAAAACCAATAACAGCAAATAAAAGAGGCAAAAAACAACAACAATAAATAACAAACTGTCCGTATTGACAA
This sequence comes from Drosophila hamatofila, assembly GCA_035045345.1. NCBI lineage: Eukaryota > Metazoa > Arthropoda > Insecta > Diptera > Drosophilidae > Drosophila > Drosophila hamatofila. The sequence goes on from JAWNPA010000032.1 coordinate 62,610, forward strand.
TGCCAAACAAGTTGCATAATACTACAGAAAACATACACATATGTATATATCGTGGGAGCGGATGCTGCATGTGTACCACGCCCCTACACAAATAATTGGGTTACCAAGGGAATACAAAAGTTTACTTTCGCTTAGCAGTCTTATCTGTAGCATAACTTAAATTTATTTCCGGTATACATACATTGAAGTATTTCATGAGCAATTGGGAAGAGAGAGAGCGAGAGAGAGAGAGAGAGAGAGACAGAGCGACAGAGAGACAGATAGAGGGGGAAGTAGAGAAAGTGAAAGTAAGAGAGAGATAGAGATAGAGAGAGAGAAAGAGAGACACAGATAGTGAGAGAAAAAGATAGAGAATGAGATATAGAGAGAGGGAGAGAGACAGATGGAGATGGAGAGATAGCGAAAGATCTCTTTTTAAAACTCATGTACTGAACCCAATTATACATATGATATGGACTGATTATAATTATATATATATTTTTGTTGTATTTGAAATAATTAAGGCTAGCTCAACTGGAAAATACCTATAACTAGTTATCAAGTTGTTATACATATATACTTACACAAATAAAAACTAAAAAAAAAAAAATACCATTGTTGATGATTTTATAAAAGAAAAAAATTTGAAACACAGGGGTTACTTTTTTGGGCTTTCCTGACTTAAAAATACCCTGTTACAACTACAAATTTGCTATATATACCTATAACAGAAGCACTTGGTATTATTATACTCTTAAAACAATTGGTAGCAGTTTTGTCAAGAATATCTGAGCTTAAACTACCGTGTAATTCGATGATTCCCTCTGTCTAGCTAATACTGATATTTTTTAAATATCAAATATAGGATTTTAGTCTCCTTCCTTTGCTATGCCTTAACTTTTTGTCATTGTAATATTTTCATTTGGGGAAAAAATAGGCCCTTCTGTCAGAATAATAATTCCATGAAAAAAATTCAAAATTGAAGCAAAGCAAAAACCATTTTTGGTCATATATTTCGCCATATTTCGGCTTTTTAAATTGGTAAACCCCCAAATTTGCAATTTTTTAATTTAGATCCAAATTCGCTGTAGCTAAGACACAAAGATGACAATGCGACTGAATTTAGATGCTATTCTAAAGAATCAGATTCAAATGGAACATAAGGGCTATGAAAATGATATATACACCAAAGAGAGGCACGCATTGCGAATGGGACAGGAAAATCTCGCTGCTCGCTACTTCCCCGACAAATCGGATGTCAAAACTCGTGTGAACTCCATGATGGCCAACATACACAGGCATATGAAAAGTGAGTGAGGCAGCAACACTTTGAGTTTTTGTATTATTTGGCAATGTACTCCTTCTAGCTACCACTCCGCCTCGAAAGGCCGTGCCCTCCATACCTGCTGCTATAGCGGAAATACCACCGCCCCCTAGCGTAACCAGGCTAGCGACATCCTCATCCAAGAAAATTCGTCGTATCCGGGGCGGCGGTATTACCCCGATGCCGGCTGCTAAAACCAAGCTGCCTTTGTCGCAGGTGAAGGCTCGATTGAATCGACAGGCGCAGCAGGTGATGAGGCGTGGCTATACGGAACTTGGTCCGAAAAGCTTTACCAATCAGCGCCGCATTCGTGAGGTGTTGCTGCAAAAAACTGTGCTAGAGAATATGTTGTTACAGCACAAGAGATTGCAGCGCGACAGGCAAACAATTGCGCTGGATATACAGCGAATGCGACAGGATCTCGATCGGATTAAAAACAAGCTGGATACATCGTTGCAAGCGCTCAACTCGACTCGTACTCTATACACGGGAATTACCAAAAACAAAAAGAATTTGGGGTCTCCTACACAACCGGATGTTAATCTCGACGGTCCCGGCTCAACTCGATCAGGCTTAACCAAAAACAGATCCGCTGCAGCTAAGCTGAATAATATAACTACTAAGCGTCAGCATGGGGCTGTAGTAAAGCGGCGCAATCGCGTTTAGGTCTCTGAATATCCATTTTCACTTTCAAAGTACAAAGCAGCCAAGTAGCTTCCAGTGACAATCATTTCGGAATCAAAACTCAAGCCTAGCAATATAAACGTAATTAATATACGAAATAACAGAGATTCAAGCTAGCGGGCAAAGTTATGGTAGCCCTCGTTACTAAATTGCGTGCACTTCGATATTGTCTTACCGATATTTGTGTATTGCAGCCATCGATTATTGGCTTCTATATTTCTAAACGATGGCGTATTTCACCTGAAATTCAAATCAGCGCGAAAATAGCAGCCCTCGTCGATACAATATGAGTATTAGTCTATCGATATATTGTGTTGCAACTATCGATGATCGGTTTTGACATCACTAAATCATGGCGTCTGTCTCGCCTACAACAGCCAAAAATTTTGTTTTTTAATTTATTTGGGTAGATTTGCATTTTGTGTTGGATAAAATAAGTGAGACGTGCTTTAAATATGGGCTCATCAAAAAAGCACAAAAAGAACAAATCGGAGCGACGCGAGAAGTATGAAGGTAAAAGTCAAAACTAAAAAATGTTTGTAGCGCGTGTTTGTAAAGCATCTTATTTTAGAGTATAGCCAGCATCAGGACCCGGCACTGCTGCAACGTGGTCTAAAGCTGATATTGAAGGTTGGCTCCAGTGCAACGCCCGAGTATAAAGCCAATTCCCCACTTGACGGCCATGGCGGACCTCCAACTGCAGCGGAGGCAATGATGGCCGCTGCACCTGGAAGCCCACTAATAGCAATTTCCGAGGAGGTGGGCCATCGTGAACGACATAAGAAATCGAAAAAGAAGAAGAAGAAGAAAGATCGCGAGAAGAAGCACAAGCATCATCACAAGGAGAAGCGTCGCGAAAGGCAACGCGAATTGTGCTCAGATGAAGAGCGACAAGTGGATGATTCCGTTGGTCCAGATGAAGCAGGCTGCAGTGGTCGCCAGATGGCGATGGCGACCGCGCCGGCAGCAGTAGCCGATTGCTCACAGGATGGCTTCAGCTTTATGGACGATGATGCGGAGGAGGAACAATCACAGCCGCTGCCTGAAAATATTTTATATTATGCAGGCATTACCACCGACAATTCGCCATCCAATTGCCCAGTTACCAAGCCCATAGCAGCGCGTAAGCTGGATGAGATGCTCAGTTCACCAACATGTTCGACCAGTCCAACTAAGCCACTGCCTGACGTAAGACAAATTGTATAAAAGATTTAGTCATATATACATACATTTCTTCTTTCCATACAGCTGCTGATACCATCGCCATCCGGCTCCACGGCGTGCTCATTGAATGCCCTAACGCCCAAAGCACTGGAGGCACCCAAAACTCCCAGCAGCAGCAGTGAATCAGGAAGAGAACCAAGAACTTGTGTGCTCAAATTAAAGCAACAAAAATCGCCATTAAATAAGCTATTGGAGCATTTGCTACGTTTTCTGGAAAAACGAGATCCGCATCAGTTCTTCGCTTGGCCCGTCACGGATGACATTGCGCCGGGCTACTCATCGATCATCCATAAACCAATGGATTTTTCAACAATGCGGCAAAAGATAGAGGACCATGAGTATGCGGCGTTAAGTGAATTCAGCGATGATTTCCGTTTAATGTGCGAGAATGCAATTAAGTACAATCATGTGGACACCGTTTACCACAAAGCAGCCAAGCGCTTGCTCCAATTGGGCTTAAAGCATCTGCAGCCGGATAACTTAATGCGCACACTGAAACCTCTTTCTGGCTACATACGTGAATTGACGGCCAAAGAATTGGGCTTTGAATTGAGCTCCAATGAGCTAGCTGGCTATGATATGGCACACGATTCGGCGGATGAGGGCGCTTCAACAGGTGCAGACGAGCCCACACCCGCTCAACTGGAGGAGGAGGAAAGGAAGAGAGCCCTACGTTTAGAGAATGCACCAAAAACCCACTTTGAGCCCTATGTGGATGACTTGACCAGCGAGGAGATACTGGCCCAGGTACAGAACGCAGCACAGCAGGCCAAGCAGCGTATCAGCTCCAAGCAGCGTGCTCACAAGATGGGTTTCCTGCGGCAGCACAAGGATGGGACCACCACACTCAATCTACTTATTCGCGATGAGAATGAAGGACCGGAAAAGGTGGTCACCATTGGAGATTTGGTGGGTAAGCTGCCCACTGGCAGCGGACAGCTGCCTGGGCTGCACACAGATCAGCGAAATGTCGTAAAGCCTGTGAAGCCCATGAACTATGGACCCTTTGCCAGCTTTGCACCCACGTTCGATTCGAGGTTTTCCACGTTGAGCGCTGAAGAAACGCAATTGGTGCTGCGCACTTACGGCGATGCATCGAGTGCCGAGTATGCTGAGAGCATATTGCAATTCACAAAGGATTCCAGCTATGCCACGAATATAGCCAACGGGTTGCTCGACATACTCACCAATGGAGAGCACAGCAAATCTCTGGATGAACTGTACAACATGCAGCTGCACAACTATGAGCAGCGGGAGATTGAGAAATGTTTCAACAGAGAGCAGGAGCAGCCGAAAAGCAGCTCTGAGGCTGAGCAAATTGAGCAAGAGTATGAGAAATACAAAAATACCCGTTTGGATTTCAAGCGTTTGCGCTCGCTTAAGGACCTAGGCATTGATGTGGGATTCCTCGATGCCATGGAAACGGATATGAAGAACTTTGAGCTAACAAAACGCATGAAAGAGCATCTGAGCAATAATCTAACTCTAATTGAGAAGCTGCGTGTCATACAGCACGAGCGTCTATCTCAACCATTGCCTGCGCATCTAGCGCTGGTGCCGCCCGCTGGCCAGGAAGAGGTGCAAACGGCACAGCAGCTGACGCAGCAGATCAGCGAATTGGCCAAAAAGTTGCCACCGGCAGCCATAGCTGACCAATATGCGCTACGCAAGGCCATGGGCATGTCTTTCGGTATGTATGGGACTATTAAAATATATCCCCATTTCTTCACTTATCCAATCTGTATTTTTGCCTTGCAGTTGGTTTGCCTCCTCCTCCGACTGCCTCGCCGCGAGTTCAGCTACCGGAGCTGCTGCAGCAACCCGTTGCGCTGCCTCAAATTCAGCCCATGGACATTGAGGAGCCGGATGTGCACGCCGGCGCTGGTGATCTGGAGAACGAGTTGCGCGAGTTCCTCGAAAGTGGATCCGGCATGCATGCCTCCAATACAGCGGACGATAACAATATTGTTGCCCAGCTGCTGCTCAACTAACATCTATGATCTTTGCGGTCGCAAGCCGCACGCAATGTTAATAATTTTTAATTAACAACGTACACTAAATTATTTTCATATATTATTCAAAAAACTTGCTATAGCATTTTCAATAAAAAAAGGCACATAATTTTAGTTAAGTAAAATTGAGCCTCTTCTCAATCGATTTAAAATGCATTTCCTTCATCAAATCCAATGAACTAGCAATAATGGTCAGGATTTTACTTATTCCGTTGAGAATTTGAATTTGTTAAATAATGTTTTTAGTCCGCTAAGCTGATGCTTAGACGAACTATTAAAAAACTCTTATAAATTAAAAATTGAGAGATACAAATATTAGTTATTCTTTATTGTACTTCATGATCAAGAGCTTTGTACAATATTCAAGTTAGGTATAGTTAAGTTTATATGTATAGATGTTAAGTAAACTGTCGATTAGTTAGATGGGATTTATTTATCCTTATCAATACAATTTCAATTGATTTTTAAGTACACATTTTGAGTATACAGATCTTACAAAAATGTTGCAAAACTTTCATTAACTACTGGGCACTGCCTAAGTGATTTAATCATTCGAAGGCAAATTCTTAAGAGACTTTTCATTCATATACCTATATTTTAAGTATGTGATTCAATTGCCAAATGGACGTAGATTTCGGTAGTTTTCTCTTTTTGTAACATGTAAACTGGCATAGAAAAATAAATCCATAAAGATAGTTGCAATTACATATATACACACATAAAACGAACCGAGGTAAGTACCATACAAAGACGTACATATATATATTCATATATATATGTATATAAATATATAGAGGTACATTTTAAACGAAATGTACCAAAAATGGGAAATCCTGTCAACTTTTCGACTTAAGCTAATGAACATTTTCATGGTATTTTAAATTGCAGGCACACGCGCATTACAGTTGTTCTTATTGTTTTTGCTATAGTTGTTATTGTTGTGATTATTGAGGTAGTACACCTTTAACGATTTAAGTAGCTAGTTTCCATATTAGTTAAAAGCTATTGTTAAATTGCTGCCTAACTAGTTCTAGTTCATTATGTTCCTTCCTTTCTTATTTTTTTTTTTTTTTTGTTTTGTTTTAAATATTTAGTTTTTTGGGCACATATTTTATATGAGTTTCGGTCGGTATTTTTATATCGTTACAAAAACTAAACAAGATTTGCATCCTTGGCCATGCTGTAGAAGGCCGACTTTGGATCGCCCAATAATTCGGTGGGCGAAGCAAATTCCGTTATTTGTCCCTTGTCCAGCACAATAACCTTATCCGAGTCCAATATCGTATTCAGGCGATGGGCAATGGTTAGCACGGTGCATTCCTTGAACTCGCTGCGAATGGTTTTCTGGAAAAAATAGAGAAGTAAAATGTAAAATGTGCATCAAATATTAAGTACCAGCTCAAAATGTAAGTTAACATAATGAACTGTTAACATACATATATATTAAATGTTAACTTACAGCTCTGTTAGTTATCAGAAGCTTGTTTACTTATGTTAATTAACATTTCTCAATATAAGTTAACAGCATGAACGATGAAATATGTGTGCCCTGTTAATTTACAGTGTCTAGTCTAACATACCTGAATAAGATCATCCGTTTCCAGATCCACAGCGGCTGTCGCCTCATCCAAAACGAGCACCTTCGTCTTACGCAGCAAGGCACGTGCTAAGCACACCAATTGACGTTGACCCACGGACAAATTTTCGCCACCTTCGCTAATTTCATGATTGAGGCCGGCTGTCAGGCTCTTGGCGAAAGCCTTCAAATGCGACAACTCCAATGCTTTCCAAATCTCATCGTCGGTCTTGATCTGAAACGGATCGAGATTCGAACGCAGTGAACCAGAGAAGAGAACTGGATCCTGCGGTATGATCGTTAGACGAGATCGCAGCATGTGCAGACCCATTGTGGCAATGTCAATGCCATCGATCATGATTTTGCCGCCAGCTGCTTCGATAATTCTGCAACAAGACGAGATTTATGTATATTCCAGTTTTGGATTAAGAAACAATGTCTTACCGGAACAAAGCTAGCGTCAAACTGGATTTACCAGCGCCCGTTCGGCCCACAATTCCCACCTTCTCGCCTCCAGTTATGTTGAAGCTAACGCCTCGTAGGACCAGATCCAGACCCTCGCGATAGCGCACCTGAAAATCTTTGAATTCAACACGTCCGCCCTCTGGCCAGTTCTTGGGATGCTGTTTGTCCGATTCGAGCTCCCAGGCGGCTTCCTGCTTGGTTTCGCCATACTCCTTGATACGCTCCACGGACACGATGTTCGTCTCAATGTCCGAGGACATGCGAACCAGCCAGTTCAATGTTTGCGTCACCTGCAGTGCATAGCTGACCGACAGACCCACCAGGCCGGGATTCGTTTGACCACCCAGCACTGCAAACAACGAGGCGAAGAGAATGATCAAATTTCCCACCATTTCTAGACGCACGGCAAGCCAACGATTGGCAATCAGAGATGGATATTTGCACACTTGATTCTTGTCCACTTTACTGTCCGATTCCTCAATGAAGCTGTTGATGGAATATATATTAAAGCCAATTTTAAGTTATAATTAGTGTTTTCTTACCGATCCTCCACCGTGTAGGCGCGTATCGTGGACACTCCAGTCACAGTTTCACCAAAATGCGAATAGATCGGCGAACGGGAAACGGACTCCAAACGCATCAGCTGGCGGGATGTGGCCACATAGAAACGTTGCGCGAAATAGTAGACAAACGCAATGGGCACAATGACAGCCAAGAAAATCGGCGTCGATATGCTAATAACCACAATTGTGGCCAAGACCTAAGCCAAATATAGCAAACGATTATTAAAGAGAACTTTCACATCGGTTTCTACAGGGTTGCAGGTTGGTGTTAGTTAGAAAATAGAAATGATAGGAAACTGAAATAATGTTATTAAATTATAGTTCGATTCGAATTCGATACGATCCAATTGCATGCTGGAATGCCCCAAACGCCGTTTACTTGATTTGAGTCTCGTATTCCTAACTATATATTTTATACAGTGCTGCTCTAAATTTACTAAATTTTATAGAATATGGAAACGAAATGTGTTCTAGATAATTTTTCACATATGCAATAAAGAGAAGAAGGATGCGAGAATTTGTAGTGAAAGTAATCAGATCTGTCAGTAATTTTATTTTTGAATATTTCAGGAATATTATAATTTTTCAATTAGAAATTTTAAACATTTTTTACTTGATCTAATCAGATGTGTTACTTAATCTCTCAATTAGTTAATGTGTGCAGTTAATAATTGTTGGCGTATACCTCGAATGATAGCCCAACACAATGGCATATCAAGAGCGGTAGCAAGAATTCTACTACTTGAAGATCTTTCGAGAATCTAGACAAAATACGACCCACCGGTGTCGTATCAAAAAAATGTAACGGTGCATTAAGGACACGTCGCATAACATGGTCATGCACTAGCTGCGCAGCACGAATCCCTCCGAGTACCGGAAACAACGATGTAATTGACGATAAGATACCTTAAAGAATTCAATTCAATTCAAATTGTCAAGAGAGTACCAGTGTTGTAAAAGGACTGCAGAAATGCTTGTACAGTACAGTGCACCACAAAATATATTTTGGTGTCAATGTGAAGTGTGCATTAATCACAGTGGATTTTGCAAGATTGAGTTTGGAACGATATAAATATGAAATATGATATATATATATAAGAGTAATAATGATATATATAAGATCGTGAAATAGGTTTCTATAACGTGCTCTGAGTTTCTTCTGAGTTTCGAATAGATTTGACGTAGAAATATTTAAAATATATTTTTCAAATAATATAATTGTAATTGATAAAAAAATAGTTCTACATTTATCTTTCAGTTTCTTTAGATATAGTAAAAGATCTTTGATATTATAGAAATATATATATATTTTTCAACTTCCTTCTTATTCTTTTTGTTTCGGTTACCTCAAAGAGCAGCCACACAAAATTGATAATTAGCTGGGGCAATAGCTGATCAAGCGTGTCAATATCTTTGGAGAATCTGGACATAATGCGACCCACCGGCGTGGTATCGAAGTATTTCAGCGGTGCAGCCACCACATGATGCAAAAGGAACACGTGTAGCAATTTAGAAGCGCGCAAGCCACCAATTGCGGGCACCACAATCCTTACGACGGACAAAAAACCTGAAGATTGAAGATTTTTGCAATTTTTCTTTAATGATCTTTTCCAGATCCGAGTGCGATTACTACAGCAGTTAATTTGCATTGCATGCTTTTGCGATCAATCACGATTTGAATCTCAACCCAAAGCGACAGTCAAGTTTTGATTAGTTTATCGTATAGATTAGTTCAGGTGTGGAGGGATAAGATTTTTATAATGATATTAGAAGTATTTATAAGGACATTTTTCTTTTTACTAAACACAAAAGTAGATACAGTATAGCCTCTCTAGAATGGATATTTGATAAAGTAGTTTGAACATTTTTAGTATAGCTCTGAGGCTGATGTTGAACGAAAATAAAAAGAAGCTAAATTTCTTATGGAAACAAATTTAATTTTGAAAAATATTGTATATATCCAAGGAATTTAAAATATTGCAAGATCGAAAATTATAATTCCTCCAATTTGTAATGTAAGACAAAATTTACTTTAAATTAAAATATAATAAAGAAAATTTTTTTGAATTTATTAAAAAAAAACTTTAAAGACAAAATCCTTAATAATTTTATGTATTTGCAAACATTCAGAGCGAGGCTGTACTGTACTTTTGTTCTACTAATATTTTATTTGTAGCAAAATGTAACCCCATCTAGTGTTGGGTAATGATCTAATTGAAAATTACCTCAAATGCACACCAAATACAATCGGTCAAGACCTCCACAATTTTCTGATCGACCGTTTCAATGTCTTTCGAGAAACGAGACATAATGCGACCCACTGGCGTGGTATCGTTGAACGACATAGGTGCGCGCAGAATACGGTTCAGCATGAGGGCGTGTAGATGCTGGGCGGCATACAGGCAGCCCAGCTGAATGCCCAAATCCGCGAGGAACGAGGCAATACCTGCGATATGTGAATCAGTGCATCAAGTATCGAAACAGTATTTTAAATTTTAGACAGCATAGAGACTAATAGAAAGAAAAATAACAAAGCATGCCCGCTCGAAACACTAGATATAGATATATGATATATGGTATGTGGGTTTCTTGTATGTACAGGCGTCTCTAAATATGTAGAGTCTCCTTTCAACGGTCTTACAAGTTGCTACAAGTTTAGTTAAGAAAAAGTGATGTTAGTTTTAACTATTCTTTTATAATAATTATTATTATTTTTTATGTTTGTTAGTCACGAGCACAATTAATGGGACAACATACCCGAAACGCTTGCGAGTTAAACACACGAATTATTTCTGGCAATACCATATCCAATTTGTAAACATCATTGGACAACCGATCGAGTATCCGACCCCTCGGTTGTCTATCGAAAAAGGATTGTGGAGCGCCCAGAATGCGACTAAACAATTGGCAAAAGAGTTTCTGTGCACCACGCAGACCGCCAATATAGACGATCAGTACGCTGGCTATATAGCTAATTACTGCAATTTGGTGAAGGAAAATGTTAGGGATATCACAGGAGACAGTAACACATTTGAGGGTATAAACGAGGTAACTTTCATTTTTGTTTAGTTTAGATAAACGAATAAATATAGATTTAGTGTGATTTTTTTTGATAAGTTTAAAGTGTTGGACAGTACATGGCATGTGTAAGAGATATGGCTGGTTGAAGAAGAGAGGGTGCAATAGTGCCTAACTCTAAACTAACTAACCTATATAAAAGACGCAGCATGACAATATGAGTTACTTTGAGATATTTTAGTTATCAATAAAAATTCTGATAATATTCTCTTCATGGATAAAATTTTCCATAGACTTTGCTTTCGTACAGACCTAAGATCTATATATAAATAAAACTTTATAAATAAAGCTTCAATACAACTAAAAGAAAGGTATAGGCTCTCAGCGAAGGTTGTCCACACAAATTATATATATATAAATATATATATATGTATGTATACACATACATATAAGTTGTGTACCATCTTTTAAAACTGGTTCGATTTAACAGTTCATAAAAGTGAAGTTTTATTGTAATCACTGAACCATACAGTTTAGTAGTCATATATGTGATCAGTTATAGCTAGTTTGTAGTATCTTCACATCAGATATGCTCACAAATGAACATTCCAATTTGTTCTACTGATGAGCCCACCAGCTCAGAACCGTTTCGTTCTTTTAAGCTAGTTGTCAATTATGAACATACATAGCTAACTAACATAACTAGAAAAGCTATACGAATCGCTGATTCATACATGAGCTACTAAAGCAAATGAGCACTACTAAATCACTTCACCAATCAAAACTAATATGCCCAGCTCAACTTTAACAAGTTAAAAATGTGTTTAGATCATTCCTTTTTTGTGCATTCAACAAAAAGTAAAAAAAAAAAAATTATAAAACAAACGAGAGTCAAGAAATTAAGAAAGCAGAAAACTCTGTCAAAACCTACTGAAAAGTAAGTGAAAAATGCATTTGGCTTTTTCATTGGAGAGTGGAGTGAAGAGTTTACCTGAAACGCTGTGCTCAGGCACATGCGTATATTTAGGGGCATGACCAGATCCAGACAGTTGATATCGTTCGAACAGCGATCCAAAATACGCCCCTTGGGCGTCGTGTCGAAAAACGCAGATGGGCAATGCATGATGTTATTAAAGAGTTGGCGAAACATGTTGAATGAGGCGTTTAGAGTGGATGTAAAGAGTGTGATGGCGGCGCCGTAATTGCAAAGACCTACGTAGATATATATGATATATGATGGATAGAGTTATAGAGAATCAGAGATCAGAGATCTTTGGTGTAAGAGTCTTAAGTTCTAGGAAACTAAACTAGATGTAGTTCGTAAGTACAAACCGTAACATAAATGTTGGCTACAAAATAAATTCAAGGAAAACTCACGCAAAAAATAGAAAAATTGAAGAAATAAAAAAAAAAATTAATTCAAATACCATAAATATAAAGCTCATGCAAGAGTCCATGGTGCCGGGCAACTCTTCGTCAATAACATCCATATCGGCGCTGAAACTGTTTAAGATACGCCCCAGGGGCGTTACATCGAAAAATTGACAAACCGAGCCGCGAATCACCTGCTTGAGCAATTGATTGTGCAATATTTTGGCAGCTCGCAGACCGCCGCAGTAGACAATCACGACCGCAAAGTAGGCAAACACACCTAGGGAACGGCATGGAATGGAACGCAGAGACGCGTTAAATTTGTCGATAAACATTAGTGGGCATTAACAGTAAGTGAATGTAATGCGAATCAAAATGGGCGCGTTTATCACTAAAAATATATATTCCATCAAACCACACTCAAACCAGGGTCTCCCCCCATAAGCCATAGCTTCCAAAACTCTATTATCGATATTAATCGGCGTTGATAATCGCCATTGTTGTTTGCTCTGAAACAGGCGTGTTTCAAAGTGAGTTATTTGTTATTGGATGAGTCTTTGTAGTAGCTTCTAAATAAACAAAATATTTAAACTGGAGCCGCCCAAATAATATGATCGATATTAATCGAGTTTGTAATCGTTGGAGCTCTGAGACAAGAGAGTTTCAGAGTACGTTGTTGCTGTTGTTATTAGATGAGTCTTTTAACTAAAATACTATAACAAAATAAAAGCAGAAGCGCGAGCTAAATAGAAATTAAGTTTGAAACTCAAATCAAGTAAATGTAGATTTTAGATTCCAATGAATGCGATGAATGGATGTATGGATATTATTTGTATAGATCTTAGAAATCTTAAAGCAGAAATTAGGAAAGGAAAGGAGTCGTAATAGGCTTTGGGTTAGTCTTAAAATAGGTGTTTACCGAATAGCAGGTGGATAGAAATTGTGATACAATATGTGGCAGCACATTGTCCACGGTATCAATGTCCTTCGCTAGGCGACTTAGTATACGACCCAAGGGCGTCGTATCAAATAATTCCATTGGCCATTTGAGTACCATGTTTATAAGTTTGTTAAACACCGCCAGGGAACAGTGTAGGCCACCCAGGGCCAGGGCGAGGCCCGACAAATAACGCGACAAAACTGCATATCGAACGTTTAAAGTTAATCGATAAAACAAGCTCTTAAAATCGATAACAAATGAATATACACATTTATATATATACATATATAAAAGGAAAAATGGATCCATGCTGTGCATGCGAGCAATATCTAAACTAGATAAATTAGATTATCTAAATAATTGACTATTTACACAAATCACAGGGCCCGTTAGTTAGTTTAGTTAGATATATACAAGTTTTCAATTACGTAGAGCCGTATTAGTTGCACTGGACATAGGTTGGAGATGTTGCATGGATTAAGAATTGGTATTGGGGATTATTAATTCTAATAGATCCACTTTCAGTTTGAAATGAGGAGTATGTGCTAGGCGATTAGAAAATCTGGCTAGCCTAAATAAATAGATTTGCCAAACACAAATTATAGACTTATTGGTAACAAGACCTAGCCTCAAAGCAATATAGAGCTGTCTAGCATAACTGACCTGTAAAACAATTTCTGAATGTTCTTTATGAAATAATAACTAATGCATTTTGTAACTAGAAATACAAAGTAGATTTGGTAAACGATCCCATTGTCTATTGAAAATGGAAATAAATCCCTAATAAAAAAAGTACAGTTGTGTTTGATTGTGATGTGTGTTAGAATAACGTAACATTTACCGCACTTGCACAAAATAGAGCAATTCGCCAGAGCAGTGGCATTGTGGTATCAACAACATTAATATCTTTCGAGAAACGATTCAGTATTCTGCCTTGGGGCGTCGTTTCAAATTTGTACATGGGCCAACGCATAACGCTGTAAAGGAGTATGGCATGCAATATTACAGCGGCTCGCATACAGCCAATTGCCAATATAAGACAGGATCCACAAAATGCAAGAACTAAGGTAATTAAGATCAGGAAGGAGATGATTTAAAATTAAAAAAAACTTTAATCAACTGAGCAAAGCTAAGTGCAAAAAGCGTGTTTGAGTATAAGCACTAAAAGCATAATAGATAAGCGTAATTGTGATCCCTGCCTTAAGAATATAGAATAGTGTTCACAATTGTGTAGAGGAATCCTCCTGATAGCGAATCCCTTAAGAGGTTATCCTAGCTATAATCAACAGAGCTGAACTCAGGGAACGGTAGAATTCCTCGAAGAACTAACATAGTCCATAAAAAAAATAGAAAAAATAATTCGAATTCCTCAAGATGTGCTATGTGTTTCTCATGAAATGTGAGTAGAAGTGCTTATAAAAGAAAATGGAAAATTACCGCAAAGAGTTGGCCAATTGCGACACGCAGATTAAGAGGTAAAGTCGTATCACATGTATCGACATCCTTGGAAAAACGGTTGACAACGCGACCGATGGGTGTTATATCAAACAATTCCATGGGCCAACGCATAACGAATCGCACGAGCGTATTATGCAAGTACTCGGCGCTATAAATGCAGCCCAGCGACAGGGTGAGGGTCGAAAGAAAACTGCTCAGAACTACATTTGGGTAGAAGAGATCAGAAAGATCAATGTACAGCTACACCGACCACAAAAAGAAACAATCGCAAAGGCAAAGGCAAAAAAAAAAGTGTATGCGTGTGAAAGCATGTGATGTAACGGGACAATACGTTTGGTTGATACGATATCGATAGATCGTGCGGGTGCGCGCGTGGTATAGTAAAGTACGTTGGTTAGTTATGGGTAGAATCTTAAATGTCAGTCTATCGAAAGTTGTTTACCATGTAGACCTGTGCCAAGACAACACGTATATTAAATGGCAATGCATTATCGATGGTATCGATATCTTTTGAGAATCGATTAACAATGCGTCCCAGTGGCGTCGTATCGAACAGCTCCATCGGCCAGCGCAAATTCGCATGCAGCAGAACATTATGCATGCTGCGCGAACACTGAAGACCCGCCAATGAGCCAGCGAGCGATGCGAAATATGTCAATCCGACTATAAATTTTGGTGCAGTGTTATTTGTGTGTTTTTTTTTTTTTTTTTTTTTTGCAAGAGGAAAATAGAACAAGGAACACGAAGCCATTAAATATAAAATACACAGAAATTAAAATGCACACAGAAATTCCGGAAAGGAACTTGTTAAGACATTTTAAAAAAAATCACATTTACAGATTAGGCATGCTCTGAATTGAATTTGGGAGTTGGTATTAGCTCTGAATGATATTTACATATTAGCATCTCTTCTTAATTTCAATGTTTTAATGTGCTTCAATTTTTGTGTTTATAAAATAACTACAAAACTGTTTCATTCCAGCGTATCAAAATCTTTTGTCCTATCACTAACCATACAACATGGTATGGTTAGTGGTCCTATAGAACAGCTAAGAAACTATAGCACAAAAACTGTACATCTATATTTAGTTATCGATAAGTGAACCGTTATTCCCGTTCATTTCATGCCTAATTGAAGAAATTTTGAAGTGCTGTGCCAATTGTATAGTCTTAAAGCGTGTGAGTTTAGCAAATGTGTGCAAATTAAAAGGTTATTGATTGTTATTATATATATTAAGTTTTTTATACCGTCTATATATACACAAAATTCGTGCATGCTTGTAAAAATGAGCTAAAGCTTGTTCGTTGGATTGTCGAGTAAACGTTAAGATGTTGTGAACTGTTTGCACATGGCACACAGACTCAATTTTTGTCTTGTCAGCGAGCTTTTGATGGATGAATTAGCGGGCAAACATAAAAAGCAAAACATAAAATAAACAAAAAACGTATACAACAAACACCATAATAGAAATAAGAAATGGTGACAAAATAGCTGGTTAACAAGTTAATTCAATAGTTTTTGAGCTTCATTTCATTTGTTTCAATCAAAATTTATGAGTTCTTTTATATAGCCTTTTCTTTTATTTATATAATATAACCTTTTAAAACTGACTTTTATACACAAAATTAAAAATTTTTAAATTAAATTAAGTTTAGCTGTTTCCTGTCACATTTTAACATTCACAATTTAAAAAACCTTTAAAATAAATGACACGTTTTCCACAGCTATACGATCTGCTTTTCTATCACCATTTTAAGCTTATAATTAAAAAGCCATAAAAACATTTAACATATAAAAACATATATATATATATATAATAAACATATAACGGAAATGAAACGATAACGAAAGCGATAACATAAATGCCACAAAACATATAGGTAACATTAAAAAACTGAATCACAGTGAACTCACCTTGACCGAAACCGAAGGCACCATAGACACCCAAATACATATTCCTTTTATCCGTATTATGCTCCACTTCCTTATCGTTGGACCATTGGGTGAGCCACAGATTCGAACCGATTTGGAATGCTTGGAACACAAAGTTGAGCACCAAAGTGGCGACCGATAAAAAGATGCCAACACTCTTGATATAATGCTTATAGACACTGAAATCAACGCCGCCTGTTTGCGATTTTTCCGTCTCAATCAGTTTGCCTTCGAGTTCTTGTTTCTTTTTCAACGAGGCAGCGGACGCAGTTGAATCATAGGAATCTTGGCGCTTGTTACGACGACGCAAACTGCCGCCCATCAAGCTGTCGGCAGATGTGACGGAGCTAAAGAACAAAATATATATTAATATTATTGGGTTTCTTAGTGAATTTATATAGATAAATGTCTCAAACTTACATAGAGTCTGAGAGGCTTTCGGTGCGAGCGAGCAGTATGGCCTTTTCGAATGGGGCAATCAGAGTGGGATCAGTTTGTGATAGCTGTCGCTTGATTTGATCAATTTCCTCTTCCTCCGCCTCGCCCTCTTGCAGATGCTGCATTAGGAAGTCAGCAAAGGCACCACGATTTCTCAGCAATTCACTGTATGTGCCAAACTCACTAATCTCGCCCATTTTCATCACATAGATATTATCGGCCTGTGGCAGGAACGTAATGCCATGGGTGACAAGGACGCGGGTCTTTTTCGCCAACATGCCTTTCGGTCCAAGCACCTCTTCGAAGATGTGTTTGCCTACGTGCGCGTCCACAGCGCTTAGCGGATCATCCAGCAGATATAGATCCGCATTGCTGTATACAGCGCGTGCCAAGGAGATGCGTTGCTTTTGGCCACCGGACAGATTGATGCCCTTCTCACCGATTTCGGTGAGATCGCCGGCAGAGAGGATCTCAATATCAGTACGCAGAGCACATGCGTCGATCACTTGATTATAGCGTTTGCGATCGTACGATTTGCCAAACAATATATTATCACGTACGGTCGCATTCTGGATCCATGCCTGCTGTGGCACATAGGCCATTTTGCCCACCGTGTTGACCGTGCCCGAGATCTTTTCCATTTCGCCGAGGAATGCTTGGATGACCGAGGACTTACCGGAACCAACAGTGCCCACTATGGCGACCAGATTTTGTTTACGCACCTCCATATTGATATTCTTGAGCGTCAACTCATCCTCGTCGCCCCACGAGAAGTGCCCGTTTTCAATGCTCATGGGATGGGCTAAAAAAGAAAAACATAATATTTACATATAATTCAAGTACCAGAAAGATAGTCAAATAAATCTGAATCTTTTTATCTGTTAGATTACAAACTTTTAAGACTACCCTCGCATATAGAGCGATGTACTCACGCTTTGAGGGATCATGTTGCACATTGTCTGGGTCCAGCTCTTCACTGTTCAGGAATTTGTTTATACGTTGTACAGAAACTTGCGTCTAAGCAAAGAGGAAATCGGTTAAAGATTATTTGATCCTTATACAACACTAGTCAACACACAGGTATAATTAGTAGTAAGTTCGTGGATGGGGTGTACGGAAAGGTTTTGGAAGAAGCTCTTGTCGACGAAAGTAGAATTATAAACTCGGGCTGCCGGAATTTTGGTACCCTTGCAGACCTAGTGGTATTTAATGAAGCATATTTAACTATAAAGGGATTGTAATATTAAAGATCCTAATAAAGAATTTCTAATCCCCAAAATACATTTACTTATATCATACAAGAAAAACTGTATCAAATTTTGAAAGGATCGGACATAAATTAAAATTATTCTTTCGGAAATAAATGTAAAAAATAAAATGTTTCTTTCTCAAAAAAATACCCTCTGCAAGGGTATACTAAATTTTAAACTAAATGAAGATACTGTAGAATTGGGAATAGAATAGAATAGCATATGAATTGCCCCACTAAAAATGTCAACAATTTTTTCATAGCAAAGGACATTTAAATGATATATCTAAGAAACCCTTTAAAAAAAACCAGCAATATTACATATGAATTATGAAAACCCTTTAGACCTTCAAAATATTAGTTAGATTTTCTGATTAACTTCTTTTTCATAATTCATAGCATGAGCTTTATTGTTCAGCAGCAAATAATATCATAAACTAAATAAACTTTTGAATTGTTTATAATCGTTAGTTGTTTTCTATTTACAGCTCAATAGGTCAATGTTCTTTAAACAAAGAGAATGTTTCATAAAAGAGCGAACAACTAATCAGAGTCGCTGAACGATCATTTGTAAATTCCAAGTTTAATGAATAGGATTAGTTTTAAAGAGATGTTAGGTTTAATTAGGATTATATTAGTTGTCATTGTTTGCTGTAGCTAAATAAAAAATAATAATTATAAAATAAATAATATAGTTGAACATAGATTTACAATCACAATACGGCACAAGAATGCAATTTAAAAACATAATTTGTACCACTAATTTTCCCCATTACATCGAGATATGTATGCAAATAAAACATAAATACATCCGTACGATAATGCACTGAACAATTACTAATTGAAAAATATATTTAAGTATATATTATAAATTTTAATTTTGTATCATTTTCAGACAACCATCGTATGGATATATATTAGTCAAATCACACATGATATCAAGGTGTAAATTGGGAAAAATAGTCGATTTGCAATAAGGTTAACTTACTTGCACCAAGTTGGTGATCAGCATGGGCAACATGGTTAGCGGAAAACGAAGGATGTTGAATAATGATAATGAGACAAAGGTTTTTTTCGCATCGAGCACATTATTCTCATCGATTAGAACGTATGTGGCAAATGTGACTAATGATACCTAGAATATACAGTAATTTTTATAGTAATACGATATTGGATTATAAGTTTTTGTTTGCTTTTGTAAACCCAGTCTTGCGGTGCTGATAGATTCCCATAGCCGAAGTAAATGGTTTTCGAATTATATAATGTTATTATTTAAATTAGATTTCCAATTTCCAGTTGATCCTTGGGCTTTACCTCGGCTATGTCTACCATCAGCATGGGCATTACGGTCAATGGCAGCTTCATGATGTCGAACAGTGAAAGGCTGACAAAGACTTTTGCAACGCTCAGCTGATTCGCCTCGTCGGACAACACGTAAGTGGCGAATGTCACCAAGGATACCTTATTGTGTTTGTTTATTTTTTTTTTTTGTTTTGTTTTTTTTTTTTTCAAACATTTTAAATGATAGATATACAGATGCCTCGGTTAAACTCCATCAAGTCAAGCTCTGCAAAGAGAATTCAAAGTGTGGCCACTTGTTTAGCCATAGCTTACCAAGAAGGGAGCACAGGACCAAAGGAAGGATGTGCTGGCATTCAGATAAGCCGTAGCGCGTAGTGTAGCGATTTCCTTATCACGTATATCCAGTACCTGCTTCTCAAAGCTGGGCTCCCAGGCGTAAAGCTTGAGCACCTAGAAGAATAGAAGTTTTTGGTATTAATAGATTTCATAAAGATTGCTTAGATATGCTTCACTTCACCTTTATGCCACTCAAGACTTCATTCATTAGTTTGACACGCTCATCCTTATACTTCATTTGCCTGATTTGATAAGTCTTAATACGACTTGCTATAAATCCATTGAGAGGTATCATAATGATCATCACAGCCAGGCCGGCTAGCACAGATGGACCCAATTGCTGCCACAAGAAATACAGAGCCAAAGCGATTTGCAATGGAGCCGACCACAACATATTCAGATACGTTGTCAAATCCATGAAACGTTGCGCATCCACAGCCATTAGATTCACAATTTCTCCCACTGTCGATGCTTTACGTGCCGCATTCGAAATGCGCAAAGCTTTGCGATAAATGCAATTGATTAGAGCTGTCCGAATGCGCAGACCCACAATAAACATGCGATGGAAATATTGGGCGAGTATGAAAGTCTGTGCGCTGGCTAGCACAAAAAGTAGAACCGAATACATAATGCCCTTCCATTCCGGTTGCGGTGCCGTCTGATAGTCCTCCACATAGCCAATGATCAAACTCAACACCTGGGGCTGAGCGAAGGTTAAAATATCGGTGATCAGTTTGAAGAAGGAGCCGAAGAGAAAAATGCCACCAAAGGATTTGTATATGGGCGGCATAATGCTAGCCATGCCCTTCTTCTTGCCATTCTTCTGTGGGTTCTCGAAGGAGACTTTGCCATTGCTAAATTGTGCCTTCGTCTCCTGCGCGTTAGTCATGCGACGATAATTCTTGCGCACATTCTGGTTCCAGTAATGGGCGAAGGTGGGCATCACCTCTTTGCAGCTATCCTGTGGCCGTAAGTCCCATAGATCCTTCTCCTCCAATGGATTGCGATAGCCCTTCAAAGCCATCCTGTCGAACCAGCTGTATGTGATGCGGGAAAGGAAGCTGGCCGAGAGTTCGGGAATCTCTTTAGGTCCTCGCTTATATTTCGTTTGCCTCGGCAATTGATCAGCAAAGCAATTGAGTATTAGCATCAGAACGGCGAACGTAAAGAAGATGAAGAAGCTGCAAAATTGGTACGTTTCCCAGGAGAAATCATGTGGCGTCGCTTGCTGTGAATTGATTATATCACTGCGCTCCTGATGCATTCGCGCCTCGGTGCGACAGCGCGGTATGGAGAAGATCACCAAGAAAAGCCAGAAGAGAAATTGGCAGCCAGACGTTTGCACGCCATATTTCCGATTGAGGGGTATAAAAATCAATAGCATAGTCTGAAAGCATTCAATGAACATCAATTATAGTGAAATCTAGCTAAGCTATACTTCATATTTTGCATTTCTTACAAAGGTTGCCAATTTGATAATAGGAGTCCATATATCCACAGCATAGATCGGTATATCCGCTTCGCCTTTCTTGACAAACGCCATAATTAAATCCAAGGCGGTGATTACAATTAGACCCACATTGAACAACACTTTGCCTATGTTCAATTTATTCCAGGGTATATTCCTATCCAAACTAGCTTTCAAATACCAAAAATCGATGAGAACAAATGCCCAAAAAAATGCACAAGGTGTCCATATTAAGACAGTCTGTTCGAAACAGATCGTAAAATCGGGATCAGTTGTCCACCACGTCGCATTGGCATCCTGTTAAAATATAAAGGAAATTTTAAAAATTATACAACAAATTTCTCAAATCTACATGTATATTTAGCTGGCACTCACCCAGAATGTGGAGCCGCAAAACTCGTCCATGGGCGTATTATCTCCCATGGTCGTGTTTTGGCTTTTAAATGTTTCTCTAGGCACTCCTCCACGTGCGAGTCTTTTAGCTTAACGCAACTGTAAAACATGAAACATGAAGGAAAAAAAAATAGATTGTACTACTGTAAAAACAGCTGGTCTATTTCCCAAGACGAAAACAATAATAAAAAAAACAATACAAAATCGATAACGATTAATTTAGTCGAAGGCACAACACTTAATGTTGCCTGTTTATCTATTTATACGTTAGAATTAGCATTTTCGAAATTTTAAAATTGGATAAAATATGTTTAGTCCAATTGAATTATTTATGACTATTATATTCAAATCAAGTCGAGAAAATGAAATCTAAAGCTGATTAGACCTTAACTGTCAAGCGATATATTAAATTTAATTTTGAAAATAAAAGCATATTTGTTACATATTTGTCAAATAACTTTAGTCATATCTACTTTTCTGCTCAGCCATAATTTCTATATGTCATCTACAGCCCAGCAATTAAAACCATCTTTTACCAAAGCCACATCAAGTATTTTCGTGTCAGCTATTTTTTTCTAGCTGTTTTTAATACATGTGCCGCACAACTCTTTCATCGATAGATAACCTGACAGCACTTCACAGCACTAATTTTGTTATCGGACCTATCGCTTAGCAACCTGACAGCAGCTTGCGAAAATAAAAAACAAACTCATAAACTGACTGTCACAAAACTAAAATAGTCGGAAATAACATTCAAAAAGTATTAAATATTCTTCAAGAAAGTAAAATTCGTATATAAAACAAATGCATAATAATGTCGAGCCTTAACAACTTTATCGATGGCAACGACAGTTTCCGCGAGCAAAATTTGCGCTTCGTCAAGGTAAGCAATAGAAAATAATACACAAAAGCAATAAATTGTGAATAATTACTGCTACTGTTTTCTTTTAGAATGAGTTTGAAGAAAATATAAATCAGTTCTTTAGTGGTGGAGCCACAGATGCAAGTCAACCCAGCGCCGCAGCGCCGCCACGCGACTCAATTATCGTCCAACCTACGCCCGGTATGTTTTTTTGTTTTATTTTTTATATTGCTCTTCTAAATATAACAAAAATTTGTTGTCACACGCGCATGACAATTGAAATTTAATGCAATTGACTTGTTGCTAACAATTGAATCAGCTGCTTATCAGTAAGTGCCTTGAGCGTCACAAGCAATTCATAAATCGGGGACAAATAGATTACCCCCTTCGTTTAATTCGCTACGAAGTGTTCATATATAAAATGCCTTTATTAGGCTTGACCGTCTTGTCGTTACGAATTCCTAATAAAAAATACATTGTATTTCTTACACATGGGTCTATATGTATAAATATTTCTAGCACATTTAAGAAACCAGTTTTGCCTCTCCCAACTCTTGATCTTTGCCAATGCCACAATATATGTCCACATGTATATATTTTATTTTATTGATCTATGCTTGATGCCAGAAACGAGTTTGTTTGTATCTTTTAGTATAAAACTTTTTGTTAAATCAAGAAACTACATTTTATTTATTTGCTGAACGACGCCGATTAAATACTCTAAACAAATTTTGTAAATTTCCCCGTTAGATTCTGTAGGATATTTACATGTTCTAAAAATTACATTTTGATTTCCTCTACATTTTGTGTAGAACACTTTCGCATTTTTAACTAGATTAATTTGTTTTATTTTTATAAAATATCTTAATTTTTCAGTTTTATATACACAAATTGTTTGATACAATCAAATTACAATTTGTAGATCAATGTAGCATATAAGCAGACAACTGTGAATGCATTCATTGGAAATTAAAGATAAGCTTCGTTGCAAACCGACTGACAAAACTAATTATACTCGAACCAAGGTTAAAGTAAATTATCAAACAGAAAAAAACGGGTATTTTTTTCTCTTCTGTAATTAATGGCAAACCTGTTCCGGCGATCATTTCATTCTATGTTATATAACATAATCAAATATCTCAAAACGAAAATATATTTTTAAAAATGTGTGTAGAACAAATACAGAAATATTTTAATGCAAATGTTTGCAATTAATATATATAAAATCACTAATTTGCCAACTCATTCTGATGCTGTATATATATTCTACAAAAATCAAGCCGTAAAAAAAATATAAAAATGAAGTACAAGAAAAAATGAGTTCAGTAGACTTTGTATATATAATATGTAGGTACCATTTTAAACTTTGTTTTTTGATATATGAGAATGATGAAGAGATATATGATATATATAATATATATAATATATTATATATAACTCGTATGCCCTGTAGACAAAATGACAGAGAGTATATGGGTTTTGATGTCTATAATAATATATCTTATATATTATCTAAATACCAAAAACTTATCAATTTCAGTTATTATATAAAAGTCTTTACTATCATATGAAAGTCACGTTTTGACATCTTTCATCTGCTACAACTATTATATATGGAATGTTTTAAACTGTTATACGCAGATTCTATGTTTGCAGTTTTGCATCACTAAGCCCAACAACTTTCGTTAAACTGTTATACACATTGTCAATATTTCATGCAGGAAAATACTTCACTCAGATTTTTACAGTTAAACAGGGTATTTCACAGTCGTTTGCACGGTTTTTTTTTTTTTTTTTTTTTTCTTTTTAATGTTTATAATTGTCTTTTGAACGTTATCGCATCACTTGTCCATCGTTATCTGGGCAGTCTTTGCTATTGAATTTTGTCTTGTTTTCGTTTATGATGTCCTTTGACAGGATTGCGCAAACTTCAGTTATCATTATCTAATTATCTCTCAAGTGGTGAAGTGTGAAGTGGTGAAACGTGAGCGGCAACGCGTTGTTATCAATCGCAAATCCAAGTACCCTCACTTACTCAACACATATTGTAGATGTATATTTGTCATAGATGTATGTATGTATATGTGTGCAACAATAAAACTACTGTATACATATGTTTATATGCATAGACGTTCGCGTGTATTGTTTCTATTTACTGTTGCTTTAGTTTTCAATTGCACTTTATAATTTTATTGTTCTGAATGCTTATCGCGCTTGTTTATAACTGTTTGCATGCGTGTGTGTGTGTGTGCGTTTCTCTCACTCACGCTCACTCTAACTCTTCCTCTTATTCTCATTCTCTTTCTCTCTCTCTCTGTACGCCTTTCGGCAACAATATGTTGAGGGCCCTTTTTTTGGCAGCCAAGTCGGGCTTCAGTTGAGCTTTAATGACGTCATCACCTAAAGACTCCTAAAAACTGTGCTAACTGTTTTAGCTGATCACAGCAAAGCGGACACGCGCACAGACAGACAAACACACACACACACCCACCCACACACATACATTTTATGCATGTAATTCATTTAATTCTTTCTTTTTTTTCAATTTCATCAATTATAAATCGGCACTGAGCATGACCGGACAAAAACAATTACTTTATTATCAAATCTAATTTTCTAAAATGATTCATTCAAAATCGTTAGAAAATTTATTATTTACAACAGTTGGAAAGCCCTTCTAGAATATGCGTGGAGAGCATTTCACAATATGTGTCAAATAACTTTTCGTCGCACTTGTTACGCTTGCAGCCAACCGAATGACAATAGCAACTACAACAACACCAACAACAATCACAACAAACACAACACAACAATAAAAAGCCACTTATAATTACCTCGGCAAATTTAATCGGACGTAAATACTGCTTGATAACTTTTTGTTCTTTATTTATTTTTGGATGTTCCCTTTTGACCGGTTCGCGCCGAGCGAACAGACGCAACTGAATGGCAAACGCACAAACCAGCGCAACTTATTTCAATTTAATACGATAGCGGCCCGTTCGCTCTTTTACCAATACCAATGCAGTACAAGGCAAACTTCATAGAAGACAAAATGTGCAAGCTCTCTCAGTCACACACACACATGTTGCTCTCTCTCTCTCTCTCTCTTGCAATTTCTGCCTCACGCTAGCTGTGCTCTTTTGTTTGATCAATGGCAAGCTATGCCGGCATAAGCCATAGATTTACAGCCCAGCTGGTCACCCTTACTAACTGAGCCTGTGACAATCGCAAACGAGGAGCAGAAACCCACACAAGCTCACACACAAACATGTATGTATGTGTATAACAAATTCCTTAATTGGCAAGTCATTGCCCAGCAGCAATTTAGTGCGCGCGCCAAAAGATATTGCGAAGGCCTCCAAGAGAGTTGATAAGAGCAAAAAAGATAGAAAGAGTTAGTGATGAAATACGCAAGCAAACGTTTGATCATTATATGTATACATACATATGTATATACATACCAACATGTATAAGATATGGTAAAAAAAATAACAAAGTTAATAGTTACGGGGAATAACAGTGTCGTTTGACTCATATCTAAAGAGATAAAAAAAATTTATTTTATGTGACAGCAATATAGTGGAAAATTGTTTACAGTCACATAACACCTTCTATAAACATGTGCTTAACTTTAAACAAAAATAAACGGGTGACAAAAAAAAAATCAAAACAAACACGCACGGACATATGCATATGTACGTACATATGTATATGCTCTCTTTGTAAAGAAAAGAGTGACCTATCTATAATTAGTGTATCAAATTCTCTTTACACCTCTCTTTGTTGTTCTCATGCCAAAAATTGAAGAGATAAAGATGTTCTGCAACGTCTGCGGCAGCTGAGAGTCAGGCCTCACTTAGAGTGCCAAATTTTAATTTGCGCGGCAATGACGAGCGTATGGTCGAGGTGGGAATATTTACTCTAATTGACAAGCGTCATTATTAAGTACACACTCACTAAGAGTCTACAAGCTCCTCAGCCGCTCGCCTAATATTAGGTGTGCAACATGATTAAAGCCGCAGACAATTTCAGTTAGCCAAAGAGATAATAACGAACGCAATGAACAGTATTGGAAACGAGATGACAGTTATCGTGAGCGAAATGATTTGTATTAACAAAATACTAATCGTAAGCAAAAAATAACTACCGTGAACCGAACTTTAATTTATGAATTGAACTGAATCACAAGAGCATTGTCAGTTATTAATTTTTAAATTTGTTTATATAACTATCTGATGTACTTTATTTGACTTTTGATGACAATAAATAAATAAATTTTTTTAACAAATTTTAGATCAAGACAATTTTTAATTAAGTAATTAAAATTTTCTGAATATCCGATCTAATCAGGTTTCTGTGTGAAGAGCTTTAAGGTGAACAGCAATGAAAAGTTCTTCATAAACGTTTGCCAAGCACCGGAAGTGCCAGGACCAAAAGATATATCCGATGGCGAGCTAATAAATATATTGGAATCAACGACGCCCGGATCCTTTCGTGTGCCGATGAGCATTTCGGAGATCCGTAATACCAAAGATCGCTCCAATAACTCCGTAGAAGTGTGCGACATAGCAATAAATCCAAAGTTCTTGACGAAAATAAAAAAATCGCAACTCTTCAACAATTTCTTTTTGCAAATTGTGGCCGAAGCACTTAGCGAAAAATACAATATACAAATAATGATGGATAAGACAATAATATTGAGTAATCGCAAATTTATCGGCACATTGGTGGCGCATCGTGTGAGAAATGAGGATATGCAAAAAGCCGGTGGTGCAGCTGACCGAGCAATCATGGGCAATGAACCTCCAGTTCGTCCGGTGGATCCATCCATGTCCACGGCCACATCCACGAAACCTTCGAAATTAGTGCAGGAAATTGATGAGCAGCATGCTGCAAGTATTCGTAACAACTGGACTAAAAATCACCAGCCACTTTACAAGTTACGCGCCCGAATCCGCGATGAGAATGTTGATGAAATTCATGCCGAACTTTATTTACCCAATTGCGTGAGTATATATATAGATCTATAAACGATGTTCCATATTTTTAAAGGTAGTCTGAAAAGTTTTGATCCTAAGGTGAAAGAAAATATTACAAATAATATTTTAATCTTACTTCAATCAGGTTTCATCGCAAGAGTTCAGCTTGGATATAGGCGAAGATCGCATTTTGCTCGAGTCTTTGAAACATGGCTATATATTTGATACATTCGTCAAATATCGTCTCAATCAGGACCGTGCGCAGGCGCTATTTGATAAAACAAGCAAGGTTAATTCATATAATTATTTATTCAAATAATTTTGTAAAATATTCATTTTTGTTTTTATTTTTACAGATGCTTCAAATTCGTATTCCGGTTGTGCACGGAAAGCATTGAATGCACTTAGCTGTTAATAATTAAACTACCTAATCATGAAATGATAATAATAAATATAAAGCAATGCAAATGAAATGTTAAACAAAATTTGTATTTTGCGAAATTTTGATATAAAACATATAACTGGTCTAAAATTATTAATTTATAACATTTTTATCTTAAGAATTCAGCTCTGCAAGTGAAAGGCGTTTTCAGAGATAGAAGAGGATAGGATTCTTAGTGCGTGGTTAAAAGATTCAGTTCAGTTGCGTTCCTTTTAATGTTAACTTCTCTGTCATTCCAGCTAAATTTTGGCCGGCACTAAGGATAGCTGCAGCAAGTGCTCCAAAGTAACCAAAAATAATTATACATATATTAGCAAATTTCAATAATAAACACCATAAAAATTGACAATCACTAACTTCATTACCTTAAAATAAAAAAATAACGGTCTAAAATCTGTTTTCTTGGTATTTCCTGAATAGGTGCTTTTTTCTTTTAAATATAATAAACCATTCATGGCAAGATTCTAACCATTTTGAGTAGCCAGGCTAATTACAGCTCACTTATAAAGGTTAAATGTAAAAGTACCTGACGTAAATATGATTGACATATTTTACCTGCAACTAATATCTATTCAGCCCTGGTCTCGTCTGTTACAAACATGATTTTAGTTCCGAGTCAAACTTAAACTATGAAACAATAAATCCGAACTAGTTCAAAAAATAACAAAACAATAAAAAAGAAACTCCTAGTTCTGCGTGTATTTTTATTTTATTATTTAACAATTTAGCATATCCAATACGTATAAAAATATATAAAACAAAATAAACATAGCAAGCTTTTATTTTTGTTATATCTGTTTTCTTATTCAAATTATTTTCCTAATGAGCCAGAATAATGAACGGTCACGAGTAATTTTTGAATCGGTTCATATTCAATGTTGCCCATTTCAACGTTTGACAGCACTGCCTTGTGTATATGAACTTGTGTGGTTGTAGATGTGTGTGCTTGTGCGTGTGCGTGTCTGTCAAATGTGAAAATATTACAATTTCGAACGGCATCAAGCAAATAGCATCTAGTTAAATAAAAATACGAAAGCAAAATCGCCGTTTATATTATACGTCTTCGACGCGTAATTGTCAAACAACGTACGAATTAGTGAACGATTTGCTATGGATTATAGATACAGCGCCTACGGCATTGGACAGCGTCGTCAGCCCAGTGATGCATCGTCTTTTGCGCCAATTCGCGGCGGTGGTGGTGGCAGCGGCGCCGGCGGCGGCGGCAGCGGCAGTAACATCAGCGGCATCGGTGGTGGCAGTGCAGTCGACGACAATTTTCGTCGGCCAATGAACTATGGTCGCACGGATAGTTTTAGCACTGGCAATAATGGGAATGGTTTTAATAATCAAAGATTTTCTGAAATTGATAATATCAAGTTCGGAAACAATCAACGTTATCCCGATAACGATAACAGCAAATTTGGCAGCATGCAATCAAACAGTTTTGGACGTTCTAACGATGGCGGCGGCAGCAGCGGCGGCTACCCAAATTATTCTAATACCAATCAACGTTTTAACAACAACAATAGCCATGGCAGTGTTGCACCAATCAAAAGCAGCTTCGACGACAAATTTCGACAACAACAACCCCAGCTACAGCCGCCGCTGTCGCAGTCGCAGTCGCATTCAAATTTCCTTGGCCGCTCATTTGAGCCAAGATCAAACTCTGTTTCTATGGCTGGCCCTGATAATTATCGTGGAGCCCAGCATCAACAGCAACAGCTGCCAAGTAATTTGGGCTTAACTCGTTCCATTAGCGATCTTAATTACAGTAACATTCACAGTAACAACAACAACAACAACTCGGACAACAATCAGCAACGTTTTTACAATAATGATCGCAACTTGGACACTTTTAGACGTTCCGATAACTTTAGTGGCGCCAGCGGTGGCGGTGGCCAAGAATCGATTCATATGAGCCGCACTGGCTCCAATTTCAAGTTCAACAATGATCGCCCAGCCCCGCCGTTTGTGCGTCCCACAAATACTGGCAACTTTGACAATTTTAATGAGCGCAACTTTAATAACGACTTTCGTGGGCCGCAGCCGCCCAACGATTATGCCTTAAGTAACAAAAACAACAGCAGCATTAGCAGCAACAGCAGCAATCAGCAATCATTTTACAATAATCCCAACAACAGCCAGACCAATGGGCAGGGCAACTATCGCGGTCCAAACAATTCTGGTTCCACTGGCAACGCTTTGTCAGTGTTGGAAACGGTCAATGCATTGATGAAGAACCAATCGAGCTGGCAAGTGGGCAACAACAATTATGGCTTTGGACCGGGTAAACCGATTGGCGGCGGCAATCGCAAATGGAATGGACCACCAGCAAATATTAGTGGACCGGGCCCCAAGCCTAATCATGCTGCAATGGGCAATAGGCCACCGTTTCCCAATCAAGGACAAGGACAGGGACGTGGTCCCAGGCAAATGAACAGCAACAATAACAATTATAATAACAACATTAACAAGGCACAATTGCCCAATGCTCCACGTAACAAGCAGCCCATTCAACAGCAACTACCGAAACAGCAACAACCGAAACAACAACAACAGCAACAACCGAAACAGCAGCAACAACAACAACAACCAAAACAGCAGCATCAACAACCGAAACAGCAACAACAACAACCGAAACAGCAACAACAACATCAGAAACAGCAGCCACAGCCGCAGCAACAGCCACAAAAACAGATTGTTAAGAATGTGAGTGTCAATGGCGGCAAACCGAAACCCGCTAATGTGCCGCCCAAGGCAAGTGCACCCAATGCAGCTCCAAATACTCAAGCGAAAGGCAACAACAACAACAGCAGCAACAACAACAAAGAGATTGAAACACAAAAACCAGCAGCAGAGAAACCTAACGTTAAAGGTATACAAAAACCATTAGACAAGTGTTCTATATTGTACTTAAATATCCCTCTTTAGTTACAGGTCAGAAGCGTGTGGCTGAACCAGCTCCTGTGCCCTTGACCAAGGCGGATATCAAGCGTCGCAAGCTCGCAATGAAGCGTGGCTTTTTGCTTGGCGGCGTAAAGCTGCCCTATATCAATAACCAGAAAGTGGCGTTGCCCCAACCAGAGGATAAATCGTATGCGATTATGTTCTTCGAACAGGCGCCCAATTATAGTACAAGCGGCGAGGAGTTGGACGATGAGGAAATGGCTGAGAATCAGGATTACGAACAGGATGGCAAAAATGCTGGACGCACATTGGTAAAACGCATTCGCAAACGTTTGCATTACGAGTGGGCCATCAAGGAGGAGGCAAAGAAATATACATCGTGGCAGAGCTGGTGGACGGACTACAAGTGGTGCGAGGAGGCGATCAAAGAGGAGCTGGCCACTTTTGGCAGCATCAATTTGCGCAATTGCTTTATACCTGATTTGCCACGCCTGACCACCGAACAGGTGGTCGACGTTATCGTTAACCAAGCCCAATTTGCATTGCAAAAGAATTCGGACAATTATTTCAATAATATGAAATCCATATTTACACTAATGAATGTCACATTTTTGGAGAACCTTAAGATGCCGAACACCGAGAAGGTTCAGAATATGATACGAGCGGTTCCAAATGATTTCTGGACCTACAAAATGCGCAGCATGATCTATTTGTGGGCTCAATACAAGAAAATCTCAAAGACTTCGTCGCCGGCCACGGAAACTGGAGTCAAAGAGCTGCAGGCCATAGCGCGCGATTGGAAGAATCCCTTATTCCATTGGATAGCCAAGCAGGCATTCGACGAGTTGAAGGTATGAATGAAATATATATATATATTATATATTTTCTTAACACTTCCATTTCTCTTTGCCAGGCCATCAGCGAGGTGGAATGGCCGGAACACAAGCAGCAGTACCCAACTCTGGAGTCCACTGCACCAACATCTTAGAGCAAATTCTACACCTGTATGCATTTTGAAACCCAAGTTAATATAAATTTTATTATACATATATGAATGATTTTTATGTGTCCACCCATAAGCAAAAATTTGTAGATTGAGAATAAATAAATAAATGCATACACTATATAGTAAAAGATTTTCCTTTGTAAAGAATTGAAGGCATTGTTAGAATATATAATTTATATATCAAGTCTAAAAGAGCAAATGAAAAGTTTAAATCATAAATTGCTTTGATACGCTCGATCGCATTAGAAGTATCGATAATTAGTATCTATTTAAGATAGTCGAGTATCGAGATCATCCAAACTGTCGTTAAGCTTTTAATATTTGAATTCTTGAAATTCTTTAGATAAATTTAAAAAATATATATATTTAGAGCTTAATTCATTGATTTAAAATGTTGCATAGTGGTGTGTTTTTGGGTTTATATCTTTCTGGGTAAATACAGACTTTTCTTTTGTATTTTAGTTGTTTTAGGCTAGAATTGATGTCTCCTTCAAAGAATCTTCAGGCAAAAGAAAGCATTGGCTTATAAATATTAGCGGTACTTTGCCAAAAGCCTTTACTCCGAATATCGCATTAATATTTGGCATCTCTAATAGCAAAAGCACTTTAGTACAGTTGCACCCAAAAAAAAACCGCAACTCATTTCAAATTCAGAGGTTAGAATATTATTGCTCATATTCAATTACGCAATCAATTTCCAATTAAAAATTAATACCATACCTCCACAGTATGTAATCTATACAGGTGAAAATTCACTGTAGAATGTCTGCTACATAAATATTTAAACACAAACAGGTGTTTACATAAGAACATGTATAAAAGTCCACGTCGATAATGACTTGTCAATAGATCATAAGGGAGCACATCATTATCAAAGTCCATTTCATAAAATTGTGAAATACATAAATCATAAAAATGTTTATTTTAGTAGGATCACTAACCCTACAATGTATGATTAGTGGTATAATTTAGCCGATACTTGCAAGTATCGCAATATAAATTTTAACGAGCCTTTACGAAATATCGATATTGAACATAGTATCTATTCTATGATCACTATTAACGGTGCATTTCTGTGCACTTGTAAGCCATGTACTGTGTAAAATTGAAAAGCCCATAAAAAATTCATGCTAAATGCATTTTTATTGCCAATATTCAATTACAATATCAGTTTCTAATGAACAATTTATAAAGAACTCCCTTCCCACATTATGTAATCCATACAAATGCTTTGGGTACATATGCCTCTAAGCACCCAATTGCTTGTAAAGGATGGGGACATAGTCATCATACTCAGCCTGATAGAAATTTCCGGCAATAGGATCGCCCAAATTGTATTTTTCAGCAAATTTGGCAATTTTGAAGCCTCCACGTCCATCGGCGCTGGTGTTTGGCAACGGCTTCTCGTCGAAGTCCAGCTTGCACTTTTGCTCGTAGACCAAAAATACGTATCGATGCAATCCGGTGTCTGGTGGCGGGCCAGAGCCAACATAGGCCGAGAGCACCTGACCCTTGGACACGTTGTTGCCGGGAATGTTGCCGACAAGCCAGTGATGCCATTCGCGGAACTTCGGTTCTTTGCGGCTCGGTGCATCCGGATCGGTCATGCACAGAGTGTACAGCTTGGTGGGATCTGCTTCCCATTTGACACAAGGCTGATCCTTCACCTGAGTGGGGGTCAACACCATGCCGGGCTGTACGCAAATGCCGCCGCCATATTCAATTGAAGCGACGCACTTGGGTGCCTTGGAAATGACATCGGGGACAATACAATTCTCCTCCATTAGGCCTTTGATTGATTTAAATGAAAAGCTGCGCAGCGATATTAACAGAGGCGAAGCTCGTTGCAAAATGGTGAAGGTTTTGCAAGTTGCTTTCGTTGCGGCACCTCTAATGGCATTCCCATTGACAGCTGCCATTGTTGCAGCCCTAACGACGTTATTCCATTGATTACAGAATGGAGATTTCACCACATAGCGAGACAATCCAAAGCGTAAGGCACTCATTTTTTGGCAAGTTTACAGTTGCTGCTCGGTTTAAATTATTTCCACGATATTATTATTAGTGGAAATAAATTGTTTAATTGGCAGCCCTGCCATTCACATTCACACGCGGCAGTTTGTTATCGCTACCGACTATTGCCGAAATTTCAAATCTGACAAACAACAAATTTATTTACATTTCTTGATTTGATTGTGTGTGCTGTAGACTTAAAAAGCTACAAAGATTTGTTCACTGTGTAGAGAACTAAATATAGTCAAACTATACTAGATGCGAGTATTTTAGTTGCTTAATTTACATAAAAACTATAAAAGTTTAGCTACAAAAATTCAAATAAGTTTTAATGGGATCTCTCATATTATTTTATCTTAACTTTGTGGTATAAAATTTCAAATTAGGATTCTGGCAGCTCTGCCATTCACACGGAAGGGGTTTCGATTGTAATTGTTATCAGTGATCTCCGAAATTTGAAGCCCGGTAAAATTACTTAGTTTAAGCTGCATGCAATTTTTGCTTTGCTGATTTGTAAAATATTTAAGATTAGTTAAATTATTCCATCCGATTTCATATGAAAGTAAAATATTAAAAAAAAACGTATAAATTGGCAAGGTTTTATTTTTATATATACAATTTTTTTAAATATGCCTAAAAAGAAATAACTGGTCGCACTTTTCAACTTTTAAACAATATACTTATAGACCTAAGACTTAAAGAAATGTGAGTGAAGAAACATTTGATGATAAATGAGAATGATATGGGGAGTTCGTGTTTTTTGTTTGGATTGCCATTTCATTTTTTGTTCAAGCTTTCGCTATGGGGAATAACTAAACTTGATATCGCTGCTTATGTCAGGCCTTGCGAAAGACATCGCTGGAACCGTACGAATAGCGACGCTCCTTTAAATGAGTGCTAACAAGGACCTCCTCATCATATTGCGAGAGGCGCTGCATCTTGGGACGCATCAAGCCACGAACATCAGTCAAAGTAATATCAATATCCTTAAACGCATTTAGCATAAATACAGCGATGATGACCACCAAGAAGCCACAAACATCGCCGAGGATATTCTCGAAACGCATCTTGCTGAACTCCTTGAGCAGTATAGCAGATGCCGTAATCACTAAGGTGGTGAACATCACATAGTAAACGGGAGTCACAATGCTCGTATTGAATATATCGAGTGCCTTGTTCAAATAGTTCATCTGGATGGCGATAAAAGTTACGGTGACGACAATCAGAAACCATGGCATCCAAGTGCTGAACACATTCGAGCCATTGGCGATCGTACTCCTAATAGCTAAGCCCAAAGCTTTGCAGGACATCACAGTCAGGGATCCAATGCCGGAGCAGACGAATAGATAGACACAAACATTTGTGTGTCCATACTGAGGAGCCACAAAACAGGCAATAAATGCACATGAGCCAAATATACAAATTATGTAGAGTATAAAAACTGGATCCTGCAGCATTTCGAATAGCACTTGTAAGTCCTCGATTTCCTTCTCCTTCGGCGAGTGGATGACCACAATCGTAGAGCCCAATATGCACAAGAAGCAACCAAGTTTACCCAACAAGTTGAGCTTCTCGTTAAGGAAACGCGATGCCATAACCGCAGAGATGATCACACTGAGCGCTCCTAGGGGCGTGACTAGCGAGGCGGGCGCAAAGGCATAAGCAGCAAAATTGGCCGCTTCACCAAGACCCACTAAAAGAATAATGAATGAGTGTAAAGATATAACAATTTTCTAATTATGACTCACTTGTTAGCAATCCCGCCCACCAAATCCATTCACGCAGATAGCCAAATCCTCCAGCTGCAGCGCGCACTTCGCCATGCCTGTTAAGCCTTAAGAGTGCCTTCTTTTTAATTATAAAACTGGAGCCAATAAAGAAACATGATGAAATGGCCAAGCCGACGCCAATGTAAAAATCTGTATTCGAGATGGGCTCATTTAAGGAATTTGAGGCAGCTGCAGTACTGATGGGGGAGGTGGCCAATGCAGGCGGCAGTAATGAGGCTTCACTGTTCATTTGTCAGCTATATGTATGTTCTTAACCGCAACTCTGCAAAAAGAAGAAAGAGCACAAATAAATACTTAAGGCCAAACACACACACACAAAGCACGCATAGATAAACACACGATATTCCACTGTAATCAGCTGCAAACTCTTTTTGAGTGAGTCACATTCGCCCTAGCGACCTAAACTTTATACGACACACACAGACATATGTATATCTGTGCTACTTATGCATAAACAATTCTCTTTCTTTCTTACTCACTAAAACAAACGTACTTGTATTCTTAGCTGCCATGCAAATATAACGAAATTGCATAGACCGAAAGACGTTCGACTTTGTTTTGGTTTTTACGATTACACCATCGATTGCGTTTTACCAGGGCTGCAGTAGCATATCGAATTTTTCTGTTTTGCAACAGCATAACATGGCTTATGTTAAAAAATAGCTGTGCGCTGTTAAATTTTATTTGTTAGCGTTTAGCTTGTTTTGGTACATTTTATTAATGTCGTTGCCGCTTTTAGCTCATTATGCAATCAAATTACTTATTTATATGATTTTAAGCAAGTTTTGCATTACTTTAAAAGATTTTAACATAACAAAAACAATTGACTTCTGTTAATAACAGTAATGTGATATGTTAAGTTCTCCCTTGCTTAAAACATATGTTCTGCATAAAAAGTAAACAACAATTTCAAAATATATTATGGATATTCAAGACGCATTTATTGCAGGAGATTTTTTTGCACATATCTTAAACAGCAGCTGGAGCAGCAAATAAACTGCGCCCAAAACAATGAAATAGCCTCCATACACAATATACTGAGTTTTTGGAGGCAGGCCAAAGCCTGTGTCTGGAAATAAAAATGATGCAAAGTATTAATTGTTTATATTGAACAGGAAATTCTTTAAATCTGTTACTTTACCTGTTAATACAACAATGGTTAAAATGGTTTGCAGCACCAGCGCAACCAGCATATTGATGCCAAAGATCAGGCCGAAGCTGTCGTCCACCAGGTTCTCGGCCACTATGGCAGCGGCCACTGTGATGATGAAGAAGAAGACGGCACAGAAGATCACGTAGCTAACGTAGGCCAGCCAGACACTATTGCCACACGCTGCTAGCAGAAGAAGTCCGCCCAGAACAGCCACACAAATGGAATTGATCAGCATGTAGAAGCTGCGTTTGCTATTACTGTTCAGCATGCCGGCAAGAATGGCTCCAATGGCGCCTAGCAGTGTGGCCACTGCTTCGACTCCGCCATTATAATTACTCTGTTTATCCGGCGCGAGCTCCTTCCACAGAAATTGTATATACGAGATTACCTGTATTTGTCCACAAATGGCCAAGGCCCACCAGATGCTCCATAGGAGCACCACAGGATTCGTATACGATGAAACGAGATGAAACCAAAGCAGGCGACCGGCATTGCTCAGAGAGAACTTTGGAGCCGCTTCGTCCGCAGAAACTACAACAACAGCCTTCGTATCCTCCTGATGCATTTTGGTGGAGTAAAAGTAGAGACTTCGTGGCACACTTGGCAGCAGCAGTGAGATGACCAGCGAAATCACCTGCGTGCTCAGCGATATGAAATGCAGACCACGAAAACTCAAACTGTCCGTCGACACGAGCAGTTGGGCGATCACGCCACCGAGAAATTTGCCAGCCAAAATTGCGGCTCGCGTATGTCCGGTGACCACTTGATAGCGTTCCCGGTCCACCTTCGCATACATGTACGTATAATAGGCCACCTCTGCGGCGGTAAAGAAGCCATAGAATAGCTGCGCCAGCTGCAGCTCAAATATGGTGTCCGTCCATAGCAGAAAGGAGAACAAAATGATGCCCGCTATCGAGGAGAGCACGATAATCGGCTTGTAGCGCAACAGATCCGTGATAAGGAACACGATCACCAATTGGGCGAGCACTGCATAGGTGCCAAAGGGATAAACATCTTGATAGATTTGCTCAGTTGTCACGTTGCCCCAATCGCCAGCCAAATATTCGGTGACAAACGGCTCTGACGGTCTCAACTCGCGAAAGAACCCAAACAGACAGAGGAGCAGAGAAATTCTTAGCCAGCTCTGCATCTCAACTGGAGAAGCAGCCGAAACGCTCTCTCTCTTTCAATTGTTAATGTAAATTATTTGCGCCCAATTGATTCGGTGTCGTAACCGCGACGGCTGCTCGACAACAACTGTTCCGAGTCGCGACGATCCGTTGAAAGCAAAATCAACCTTTTGCTTTCCTCCAAAAAAAGTCTCAAATTGCGAGTCGAGGCATAAAATATATAACAATTTTAAACTAGCTATATACCTATATACTATATATGTACATACATACATATATGTACATATTTATGAGCTGCTAGTACCCTGCACTTGAAATCACTTTTTTTTAAAGTATAAAACACATGTGTGAGCAGGCATTGACCTGGTCTAATTTAGATCGAGAGCATATTTGTTTTGTACTAT
This sequence comes from Drosophila hamatofila, assembly GCA_035045345.1. Taxonomy (NCBI): domain Eukaryota; kingdom Metazoa; phylum Arthropoda; class Insecta; order Diptera; family Drosophilidae; genus Drosophila; species Drosophila hamatofila. Next base: position 101,029 of record JAWNPA010000032.1, read on the forward strand.
TTATAAAAACATATTTTAAAATCTTGTTTTAGATACTTACAAATTGATTTATTATATTATTGAGTTTGAAATATTTCAATATTTATTTAATTAAAAATGCTTTATATATTTTCAAATTAATTAAAAACTGTTTTTTTGATATATATAAAAATATATTAAAAATTCTATTTTTAGATGTGTTAAAAAAAAAAAATACACAAAAAAAATATCTTTAGATTTTTAAAAATATATAAGAAAAAACTATTCTTTAATTTTTAAAAATATAGCAAAAACTAACTAATTTGTATATAATTAAAAATATATATTGATTTTAATAAAGTCCTGTTTTTCTCTTTTTAGACATCTGTTATCTCATAAGCATTGAGCATATGTACAAATATATGTATATACCTTAAGCAATATATATAAATTTATTGTATAGGGTATTTTCTAGACCATTTGCAGTACCCATTCAGTTTCTTATTAGCAATGTAGAGCTTTTTAGATTGAGCAATCAAATTGATTAAACAAGTTTTTTTTTTTTTGCATAACGAGCTTGTCATTGAGCTTGTATCAAATACACTGCAAAACAATGTGATTAAAGAGTATATAGAATATATAAAGGCTTGGTATCTAACCTTGTCTAGGTATTCGAATATATCATTGTATTTTCCTGCCGTACACTGCCTATGGAATTTGTAATTCTTTACAAAATGTATTTCCTTATGCTTTAGCAGCTTCACATAAAAACTAAAATATTTGTAATTGTAGTTGTAAATTGTTAGAATTTATGGCTAGGTAAGGTGTAGTATACCATATATTTATACCTTATACCTTATATTTATAGAAACATTAACTGTAGTAATATAGCTGAAGAGTCTTTGGGCCTATTTCCTACGAGTTTTACACTTTTTACAGGGTAGCTCACACTCGACTATACTGCTTTTTAGTTTTCTTCCATCTTATTTTTAGATTTGTGATATTTGATTTGGCAGACTGATAAGGCTATATCTTATCGCAGACGGTTAATATTCATACATATATAACTCTATTCAGCTGTTTATTTGATGATTTGATTTATCTATTTCGTTTAAGTTTTTACGAATTTGCTTGGGTGCTTATAAAATGATTCCAAAAAAGGAAAATTAAATAAAAAATGGAAACAAATCTTAAAATATTTTAAAAATCTACAAAAATATTATAAACAAAATAAGTTTCTAACAAAGAAAAAAAAAAAAACAAATTAAAAATCTTGAAAAGTTCCAAAACAAAATTTTAAAAATATTATGAACAAACGAAAACTTTTAAGCAAAAAAGACAAATTAAAAAAAATTTATAGCACTAACGATTTTTTATATAAGAAAAGAATAAATATTTAAAATATAGAAGAGTAGTCAAAAATAGTATATGATATATACATATAGATTTATAATTTAATTGTCAATTAATTTCAATTGTTGTCTAGCACTTCTATAGCAAATAAAAGCGAAATTGTGTAGTAATATTTTTTGAGAACATCAAAAAGATAACTTTATTATCTACTTTTTAATGTATTCCTGATAGAGGCGCAAAAGTTCGGGGCTTGTGCGTGGCTTCACTGTTGCCAGCGCCAATTCGAAGTGTCGCCAATGCACGAGTTCTGCCTCGAAGCTCTGCTCCAGAGCACTGAGTGCTGCCTCATGGCAAACAGCTTGAATCTCTGCACCCGAATAGCCTTCGGTGAGTGTGACCAGCTGATCGACAATCACATCCTCAGCCAATGGCATGGCACGCAGCTTGATCAACAGGATTTCGCGACGCGCTGCTGCCTCTGGCAAACCCACGTAGCAGACACGATCTATGCGGCCAGGCCGAAGCAGCGCCTTATCTATCATATCTGGACGATTGGTGGCGGCTACAATGGTGACATTGTGCAAGGCGTCCACGCCATCCAGTTCAGTCAGCAGCTGGGTGAGCACGCGCTCCTTGACAGACGAGCCGCCAGCGGAACCCTCGGAACGTTCTCCGCCAATTGCATCGATTTCGTCAAAGAAAACAATCGCCGGTGCCACTTGACGAGCTTTGCGAAAGACCTCGCGCACCGCACGCTCCGATTCGCCCACCCACATGGAAAAGAGCTCCGGACCTTTGATGGATAAGAAGTTGAGTTTACTTTCCGTAGCCAGCGCCTTGGCTATCATTGTCTTCGAGCAACCAGGTGGACCAAACATGAGAACGCCACGCGGTGGCTTTATGCCTAGACGCTGAAATTTATCTGCATGCAGCAGCGGCCACTCAATGGCTTGTTGAAGAGTGAGACGCAGTGCAGCCTGGCCGCCGATATCCGACCAAAGCACATTTGGATTCTCAATGAGCACCTCGCGCATAGCTGAGGGTTTGACTTGTGTAAGCGCTGCTTGCAAGTCCCGCAGCTCTAGAGGGCGAGGCTCCCCCTTCAGTGTGGCTAACGTGGCTGTATATACGAGATTAACCAAATCAGCGCCCACGTAACCATGCGTGATGCTCGCAATGTCCTCCAATTCAGAGTCTTTTATATTGTGCTCCAATTGCTGCAGCTGGCATTGCAGAATCGCCTTACGAGCAGCTGGGCTAGGCGGACCCAGCTCCAATTCACAATCCAAACGACCCGCACGCCTTATGCTCGGATGTAGTGCATCAATTTGCGAGCTTGTGGCCAGCAAAAACGTGCGACTCGTCTCCAGCCGACAGCCGCTGCTAAGCTGATCGAGTTGGGAGAGTAATGCCAGCGAAGCGCGCTTCACCAAATCATTGGCATCCTGTTTAGGGCAGAGAGTGTGAATATCCTCCAAGATAATCAGCGAGGGATGTGGATAATGCGAGTAGGCGCGTTCAAAATAAGCCGCCAGCTTTTGCTCCGTTTCACCCAGAAATTTGCTGAACACCTCGCCGCTGCTAATATTAATAATTTGGACATTTTTGTTGCTTCTCTGGGCCGTGGAGCACATGGCTTCACAGATCAAGGATTTGCCACAGCCGCTAGCGCCATAGAGGAGCAAGCCACGGGATATCTTGATGCCTGTAAAAAAAAAACTCTTTAATAAAATATAGCCAAATCTATATTCTCATACCCTTTGGCATTGGCTTGTAGCCTAGCGCATAATCCATGCTCTCCTCCACCAATTGGATTTGCTTATCCAGTCCGCCAATCTTTGCTTTAGTTAAACCCTGATCCAGTTCTTGCTGCTGCTTGACTTGCTCTTCTTTAAGTATTATCTCCAGCCGAGTTGCATTTGTTATTTGCACAAACTGTTGTGCGTTGTTCAAACTTAGATTTGCCAACGCATTCTCTAGAGCATTTTCCTCCACTCCGCGCCAGCTCTCCAAGCGAAAAGTCAAGGGTTTGTTAAAGAAATTCAAATGCAGTTCGCTGTCTTCTCTGTATATTTGATTTACAATATTGCGCTTTAGTACCGCCGCCACATCAGGCAGATGCATTGCCTCCAGTTCGGAATCGTTGGAGTTTGAATGCCTTAGAGAGACGCTGGCAGCGGCAAAAAGTTGATTGTGATTCAGAGCGGAAATTCGCAGCAATTTGCCTTGGAATGCAGACCAATTATGTCTATAATCTGTAATGGAAGATTATATTAATTTGCCTTAATTAAACATAGCTACGCTACCTTCAGCTGTGGAGAAGACCGTTGTAAGAAATTGCTCCGAAATGGGCCAAAGCATGCGGACCAGCGCAGGATTTTTCGCTTCTGCTTTTGAGTCTTCCACTGCTGGTTCTATAACTACCTGTTGCCCTATATGTAATTGAGCCAGCTGCATGGCACCTTCAGACATAAATAAAAGCGTATTGGCATATTTCGGAGGTAAATCTTTTAAAGATTCCACCTCAAAGTTTTTCTGCTGCACGCTACTCGTATAAAGTGCTCCATTGCGCACAAATTCTGTCTCCACAGCTGCGCCACTTCCGTCTTCAGCTAGAGGACATACTCGTTCGTGTGTATCCCGAGATTTGCTTGTTATGTGCACATCACATTTCTCACAGTGAAACCAAGTAGCTTGGTTTTTTTTATTACTCGACTTTGGTGGCATGTCGGCAAACGAAGCACGTTTTGTTTACCTTTTGCTAAACAGCTGATGGTGTCTGCATGCGCAGTGACTGGCAATTAAATGTGAATGGCTGCAAGTTTAAACGGAGTGCGCAGTGAATGACCTTCAATTTAAATTGGAACTGTGAAGACTGGCGCTTTGATGCAAAATGCTAGCGCTCTCATGATTATTTGTGGGAAGTGTATGAAAGCGTTGATTTATATATATAGAGTACCCCTATTGCTGTTCAAGGGAAACACATACGCAATTCTCTTGAACTGTAAGTGCTGAATGTATGTATTTTTGTATTCCTAAGATGATTAGAAACATTTCAAATTGCTATGCAAGTGTGAAGTTCTCTTAAACATTTGGCATCTGCTGTTACAATAGTTTTACATGTTTTTAACGTTGCTGTCATTATATTTGAATATTGCTTTACTAATAAGTAAGGGCTAGTGAGTGCTCAACTAAGAAATACCCTTCATTCGATGAAAACGCCCTTCTAGTTTTCTAAGTCTTTAAAGTTTTCCAAGTCTTTCTAGTTTTCTAAGTCTTCCTAATTTTCTAAGTCTTTAAAGTTTTCTAAGTCTTTTAAGTTTTTTAATTCTTCCAAGTTTTCTAAGACTTCCTAGTTTTCTGTCTTTCTAGTTTTCCAAGAGTCTTCCTAACTTCCACTTTTTCTAAGTTATACAAGTCTTCAAAATTTTCTGAGTCTTTACTGCTTAGCTCAACGATCATTAACATTATCTTATATCTAATATTTAAACAATTCTTATCAATTATTTTTAACTATTACAATTCCGCTTAAAGTACTTAACATTATTAACAAATAAAATACTTACCACATCACGCCACACCACACTTCACTTCACTTCACTTTCACTTTACTGCACTGCACTGCACTAATGACCCCCACCGGGCCTGGACGACTGAAGAAATGCTGCAGCTGCTGCTCTTTATATAGGGCCACTTTCACTCAAATTCTAAGGCGAGCTCAAATGTTGAGCCTGCGTCGAGTTGCGGTCGCTGCAGTCGATCGTGAAGTGACCAATGAGAACACTCTCTGCTGCTTCAAGCTTTCTAAATGAGTTTAACTTAAATGTAAATGTAAGCAAATATGGCTGAATACATAAAGACAACAGAAATGATATTCTGCAGCTCATTTTCTATTTCATACAATTATTACAATTATTATTAATTAATACAAGTAGATAAAAACTAGGGTGTCCTATACTCTAAACTAAAAAATGTAAAACACAACAGTTTTGTATACCTAATTTTATTAAAAATAAAGTGTCCCATAAAAATAAAAATAAAACATTCATATTAATACATAGCACACAAAATATTTTTAAATTTGTTTAACAAGCAAAAGCAGAAGCAGAAGCTTGTCTATGATTTCTGACATGAGCCGATGAAACTATATAACATGTGTATGTATGTGTATGTCTGCCTGTCTCTCTGTCTGTCTGCTTAACCAAAGCAAGCAACGAAAATAAGCTGAAGAGTATCATTTCTGTTGTCTTTATGTATTCAGCCATATTTGCTTACATTTAAACTTAAGTTAAACTCATTTAGAATGCTTGGAGCAGAGAGTGTTCTCATTGGTCACTTCACGATCGACTGCAGCGACCGCAACTCGACGCAGGCTCAACATTTGAGCTCGCCTTAGAATTTGAGTGAAAGTGGCCCTATATAAAGAGCAACAGCTGCAGCATTTCTTCAGTCGTCCAGGCCCGGTGGGGGTCAATTGTGCAGTGCAGTAAAGTGAAAGTGAAAGTGAAAGTGAAGTGAAGTGAAGTGTGGTGTGGTGTGGTGCGGCGTGGCGTGGTAAGTATTTTATTAGTTAATAATGTTAAGTACTTTAAGCAGAATTGTAATAGTTAATAATAATTGTAAAGAATTGTTTAAATATTAGATATAAGAAAAACTGTAGACATAAGATATGTTAATGATCGCTGAGCTAAGCAGTAAAGAGGCTTAGAGGAAAGACTTAGAAAATGTTGAAGACTTTAATAACTTAGAAAAATTTAAGGACTTAGAAAATTAGGAAGACTTAGAAAACTTGAACGACTGAGAAAACTAGAAAGACTTAGAAACTAGAAGGACTTAGAAAATTAGGAAGCCTCTTAGAAAACCTGACTGACTTGAAAAACCTGCAAGACTTAGTAAACTTGAAACACTAAGAAAAATTGAAAGACTTAGAAAGTAAGGAAGACTCTTGGAAAACTATAAAGACTTAGAAAATAGAAAGACTTAGAAAATTAAAGCTTGAAAGACTTAGAAAATAAGGAAGACTCTTAAAAAATCTGACAGACTTGAAAAACTTGAAAGACTTAGTAAACTTGAAACACTTAGAAAACTAGAAAGACTTAGAAAATTAAAACTAAAAAGACTTAGAAAACTTGAAAGACTTAGAAAATAAGGAAGACTCTTAGAAAACCTGACAGACTTGAAAAACTTGAAAGACTTAGTAAACTTGAAACACTTAGAAAAATTGAAAGACTTAGAAAATAGGAAGACTCTTCAAAAACTAAAAAGACTAAGAAAACTAGAAGGACATTTCCATCGAATGAAGGGTATTTCTTAGTTGAGCACTCACGAGCCCTTACTTATTATTAAAGCAATATTCAAACATAATGACAGCAACGTTAAAAACATGTAAAAACATGTATCACACTTCCATAAAGCTTAAAAAAATCGATGCGATTTGAGATGTTTCCAGTCTATGTGTTGTATGGTTAGTGGTGTTATCTTCTAGTTTTATTATTGATTTGGTGTTTAATAAATCTAATTTCACATACATTTAAACATATATACACGTAAATAGTAAAACGAACAGCTAGAAAAAAATGAGCTCGATTCATATACACATAATCATAAAAGAAAACTTATTGCAGCAGCAAATCAGTTTCGCTGGCATTGGCTGACATTAAATCCCGTTCGAGGCTTGTCGTAGCATTGGCTTGATTCAAAAATAAATCAAAATCGTAACCATCATTCTGCGCCGATATGGAATCCTTTTGATTGCTAATGGTTTGCGGATTAGAAAGCAAATCCACATCGTGCAAGCCCAGCTCCTTGAGCAGGGATTCGTTTTCGTTGGCATTGGACTCAATTGGGGGTTCCTTTAGCTCCACATTGATTATGGGCGCCGGCTGCTCGACCGCCTCCCTGCTATACGACACCTTATGCGAACGTGTTGTTGCATTCGCTTCAATTTCGTCATCATCCAGCTCCTGGGGCTTGAGCGTACTTGATTTATATTGAAAATCTGTTTCCTTGAAATCGACTTCAATGGGGAACAGAGGAGGCAGAGAGTCCAGACGTTCCACCAGGCTTCGGTGCAGTTCCGCCAAACTTTCGAGTAGGCTGCGCAGCTGTTTGTTCAAGTCCATGGCGTGCTTGCACTCCAGCAGCTCCATCTTCTCGAGGACATCCGTGCGCAGTTTGGCAAACTTGCTGCGCGCATCCTGGCGACAGCGCAGGATCAAACGATACTCATAGTTGCCTGTCTCGACGCGATATAGCGGTTCCTGTAACGCCGCAAAGCCATGCTCCTCATCATCCATCTCCTTGACTTTCAGGCAGTAGGAGAGATATGTGAACTTCGCATCCGCATAACGTCGCACGGTTAACTTTGTATCGGGTATGGCTTTATTCAGATACGTGCCCAGATCTGCGAGCACGGGTTTAATTTGTTTTATGATAGCCAATCCATCCTTTTCCAGTGAACGATGAAACTCGCCGAAAGTACGAAATGCTTCGCTGGCCCGTTGCTGTGGCTCGTGCGCCGAGATTTGGGTGAAGCAGTCGCCGAAGCTTTTGTATGTCTGCAAGAGATCGTAATAGGCCTTCAGCATGCGACGCGCATGCTCCACCAGCCCTTTGTACATCAGCTCTGTGCCCTCCAGCTCCTCCAGCCGCTTGACCAGCGAATCGTTGCATAGTATAGCCCTCGATAGACCCAGCGTATCGGCCGTATTGCTCGACAAATTGTCCACAATGCGATGCTTCAGTTTCTTAAGGATTATGTCCAGCGTTTTGCCCTGCTCGGGATCTGCGTGCAGTTTGTTGTAGTGCACGGTCACCTCATCCGTAGCCGTTTGTATCATCTTGGCCACCTCCACTTTGGTTTTGCCCTTAACACTCACGGAATTAACGGCGAGCAGCTCGTCCCCTGATTGCAGGGAGCCCTCGCGGGCAGCGGGAGTGCCATCGAAGACCTGGAAAGAAGAGAATACAATAAAATAAAATAATATTAGATACGTATATACATATATGTATATAATATATAATATAATATAGACTTTACTAAACTACTAAATTAAGATTGATTTAAAAATAAAACTTTAAAAAAATATCTAGAGAATACATATACTTATAAAGGAAAATAATGTTAATGTATTTAAATCAAAAAGTTATAAAAACAAGATTTCTTAGTTTTAAAAAATAAATAAAAAAATTAAACGAAAAATAATAAACAAGATTAAATTAAATAAAAAAATTACAAAAAATTGAATTTAACAAGATTTAAATTTTAAAAAAAAAAAAAAATTCAAAAATATGAAATATACCTATAGAACATTCGGTTATTAAATAAATACTTAAAAAAAAAAAAAAAAAAATGAAAGAAATAAAAAAAAAATCTTAAGAAGACATTTTAATATGCTTAAAATAAATTAAAAGATAAAAAAACCGATCAAATGCAAATAACTAAAAAAATAATATAAAAATAAAGAAACTTTTTAAAATATATTTTAAGATATAAATCAGAACCAAAAGCTATTAAAACGTACTTCACGATCAACACAAACATACATACATATATATATATATATTTTTGACAGATTTGCTTCGATCTGGAATTATTTCTCAATATTTTTATTTTGTAGCAAATGGGTCAAAAAAAAAATAAAAAAATATTAGTCAGTGTGTGAATAAAATTAAAATGTAATGTAAAGATTTTTAGTCAAAATTCAAAAAAAACTAAATTGCGTTTTCGAAATTTGTTTGATACAAAAACTTGTCGAAGCGATTCCAAGGAGCCATGACGTTTTCCCATTGGTATAGAGAGAGGGAAGTTGATTCGCGGCAGGAGAAGCCGAAATCAAAGCTGGCGAACCATGTGCAAAAGTTGGACGAACGCTTGCAATCCATAGTATTGGAGAATAATACGAACAAGCTGTTGCGCCAGCAGGCGGGATTGGATAAGTTGAAGTTAGCTTCCAAGAAGAAGAAGAAGACACTGCGGGGATCGCCAAAGGTGTGTCGCATACAGAACGTGTACGACCGCAATCGCCAGCAGGAGCTGCGTCAATTGCAGCAGGTGCAGAGCCGGCAATGCCAGTTCCATAGCCATGCGGTGCCCAATTTCAAGCTGATGCACAAACGCTGGGAGATACGAAATCGAACACGTCAATTGAACTCCCTGTACAACTTGACCAAACCCCAAACACCCCACACTCTAATGAAGTCAATGGAATCGGCCAAACGTTGGCAAGCCGAACGAGCGAATCTGGAGCATCAGATAATGAAGGAGCTGACACTGCGACCGCAGCTGAGCCAAGCCGCTGAGGGCTGGCGCCAGCCTCCGTTCGTGCCGCGCATCTTATCGAGCATTGTGAAGACTGAGCCGTTCCAGCTGAAGTCCGTGGAACGGGGCAAGCTGCGCAAGCAGTTCGATTTGTGGAACAGGCGCGAACAGGAGACGCGCTGGCAACGGAAGGCGATCGAGTGGGCGCAGCGCTGCCACGACGAATATGTGCAGGCGCGCAAACTGACCATTTTCAAGGCTAGACCTAATCCCTGGAAGCGAACCAAAGCAAGCATCTAAAAGCATTTTATCTAAATTTTTTGTACATTTACATTACATTTTCGTGAAAAATAAAAAAACTTTTTAAATTGTAAAAAATTCTAGAATAATCTTAAATTTTGCTTTCGGATAATCAAGGATTTTTATCCATGGCAAAGTGGGCAGTTCTATAATTTTTTGGTGAAAATTAAATGATTTCAATTTAGCTAAAATGCTAATGTTAAAAAAAAAAACAAAAATCGGTTATTTGTTTGTTTTTTTTTGTTTTTTTTTTTTTTGAATGCTGAAAAACTTTTGAAAAATTTTTTTAATTTAATAAATTATTTCTTAGTTTAAAATTTTTAGATTCAATAATTTTTTTTTACTAAACAAAAGTTTTTGTAAAAGTTTTCATTTATTTACTTGTTTACTTGACTTACCTGCACTATATATAGGCACGGACACATCGGCGCTCCGCCTCCAATGCTAATGCCAATTAGATTGCTCTGATCCTTTGTAATCACAACTGCATTCGTGCTCACAGTCATGCCCCTGCAAATGTTTTGATTGAATCTAGTTAGATAAAGTTATTAGCATATATATGTTTAAAAAGTCTAGACCTAAGTTGAAGCTTTTTTTGTTAGAGCAATAAGCGTGCCATACTCACATCAATTTGTGCATTTTTCTAATTAGCCATAAGAGTTGTTAATGAACTTAAAAACAAACGCTTATTGCAAATTGAATCTTAAGTTTTTAAATGAAAAATGTTTTTCAAAATAACTTTATAAATATTTTCCAAAAACAATTTTTTAATTTGGATATATTAATTTTTTGTAATTCTTTTAGTATATATTTGTATATATACAATTTATTTTAAGATTTGTCAACTATATGTATGTAAATAGCTATATATAATAGAATATATTTTTTATAGAAAATATATTATCATGGTATATTATATGTCAGCTTGGGAACTTTTCTCGTTTTCCAATATATTTTGACAGTAATATTCTATAAGTCAACCAAGAACATTTTCACTATAAAAATATTTTTATAAATCTTCTAGTAACCATCACAATAAATCAAAATATATATTTGTTATTCCATTAAAATCTTAATGCTTACAATATCTAATATCATATAGAGATTATTAATATACATATATATATATATATATTTAGGGATATATCTCTAATGAAGGACTTTCTAGCAGTAATATATTTTTGATCCAAGTAAAACATAATAATATAATGGTTAAATTAACTACACATATATATTCTTATATTTACTCTATTAAAAAATAAATAAATATAGCCTTAAGTAGCCCACAAAATAAAGAACGAGGCATACAATAAATACGCTTTGTCTCCGTCTATGTTTGGGTTAGCTTTTGAGACACTACATGAAGTATATGCTGTATATAACGGTTCATATAACGATTTATAATGTTTCTAACGGTTTATTGAGTCAAGAAATTTTGACTTACAAGCGATCTAGCTCATATTTTTGTTTACTAAAGAGTCCATATCGATCTGGTGTTAGCTCAAGGCCAGTGCAAAACACCGCAGTTTCTGTATCGCTGGCCGACGAGACTTTCGAATCCTCCGATTTTTGTTTCGAACTTATAGGAATCAAATATATGTATTTGTCATATATGTATACGCGTACGGAGAGAAATAGAGGCAGAGCTAGTACTTCCTATTCCGCCCGATACTTACGCCTCAAAGTCGGCCATAAAATCCTCATTTAATTGTATTAGCACTGGCGTTGCCTCGCTTGTTTGCTTTCTAATTAAATTTTGTATTACATTATTTACATTTATAAATGAATTATCATAAACAATATGTTGACCCAATTATTGATTTTTTTCCTTCCAAACCGTTGGCAAAGCTTTTCAGTTCCATGTTTAACCCACGAAATTTATTTACATATGAAAGCGTATATACATGCATTCCGATACTTACATTTTATCCTCGTAGAAGAAATCATCGTCGTCTGTCAGCATTTTGGCAACTTCCTTATTTACTTATTATTTTAAACAAAACAGGCCTTAGAGCCTTCCCTTTCACTTCTGACGTGAACTTGGCTGCTTAAGAAAAACCAAAACAATTTGCTATCGAGTAATATCGATATTTGGCGATACTTTCTATGGGGCATTTTACAACAATCTAATACAACTTGTTGCCTAGGCAACGCGAAAAAAATATAAACAATAAATAATTTGTGCAATGGATTGGGCTGAAGAACTGAAAATGACTATTAGAAAGGTAAAATTGAATTAAATTAAAGTATAAAATGTATATTTAAAGATATTTCTAGACCACAGCCCGAAAGGGTCGCCGCTCAAAAAGTCGCGATGTCTTGAAAGAGGAAAATCAAGCGGGATCCTCGAGTGCTGCATCGACACACAAATTGAATAAAGATATATCCATAGATATAACGTTGGATATACATAATGATAGTAGTAGTCCAACATCCACAACACCTACAACATATAATAATGAATTTGATTCAAATCGACCGCCCATCAGGCGCGTCTCTGGTGGCTGGGCAGATTCTGGCTTAAAGGGTCTTAAGTAAGTAAAAGTCTTTAAATTCTTATTTTATTTATTAACACAAATTTATTTTTTACAGATCGAAGAAAAATTCATTTGATGAGTAAGCAGCTACAATCTTTATATAAATCTGAATAATTAATATTAAATTCATAGCGAGCGTTTTCAAGTGATCAAATCAGCGACAAGTTCTATACCAACGGATGATATACCCATTATCCCAGATTTAGATGATGTCAGAGATGAAATCTTGCTAAATGAAATTATTGAGCCAGCTTCGTAAGATGAGTTTTATATATAAACATGATCAAATATTAATTTACTGTGCTTCCAGAAGCGTTGCTTTCAGCCGCGATGTCACATTTAAGGAGTTAAGCTCTGATCTGCTCTCACAAAATGCCTTTTCAGCTATAGAAGATGTCGACTTGACTATATTGACTCGCTGTCTACAGGTCCAGGAAAGTTTGGATGAACCGGACGAAATTTGGGAATGGGATAAACTCTTTACAGAGGTCACTGCACAAATAAATTCGGATAAGACATTGAATGTTGGTATGCCGGAAAAGACGGAAATTGGACCCGATGAAGTGCCGCCAACGGCTAAATATAATTGATTTTATATAATATACAATTCTAATAAATGCAATATTGATATCTATTCACGCTTTGATTTAAAGTTGCCATTCAATAAGAAAGCGACATAAAATATACTAAATAATACCAAAATATTTTTAGAGATATCGAAAAAACATCGATAGCTTTGCTCAAGTTTCTTCCGTCACTATCCGTCACGGGGCAGCGAAAAAACATAGTTGTAGACATTTTTTAATCTGTGCTAATCGCATTGCAAATTGTGTTAAAAAATTAAAAATTGCTTACAATTAAATCATTCATAGAACAATGGTGCCGAAAACCAGAACAGTTGGTGTTAAGCCGAAATCACAGACCTTTAAGGACAAGTCAAAGCCAACCGATGTGCGGCTGTCCAATATACAGGCGGCAAAGGGTGAGAAACTAATATAGTTATAGTAGAAATATGGAAAGTAATAACATAAAATGTGTGTAGAAAGGCTATTTAAGTTATTTATTGTCAACTGCGTTGCATATTTTTCGTTGTAAGGATGAGTTAATGTATTAAAATGCATAAATGAAAAGCAGTTGCCGGCTGCCGTCTGGAAGCTTCTTATTAGTGATGACAATTAATGAGTCATGTGTTTCGGTATGGAATTCTTACTAATCGATTCTTTTTGCAGCTGTTTCCGATGCCATTCGTACCAGTTTGGGTCCTCGAGGCATGGACAAAATGATCCAGGCTGGCAATGGCGAAGTATCCATTACTAATGATGGCGCCACCATTCTGAAGCAGATGAATGTCCTGCATCCCGCTGCCAAAATGTTGGTTGAGCTATCCCGTGCCCAGGATGTGGAGGCTGGCGATGGCACCACCTCCGTTGTGGTCATTGCCGGTGCCTTGCTGGAGGCATGCGAGAAGCTGCTGCAGAAGGGTTTGCATCCCACTGCCATTTCGGATTCGTTCCAACGCTGCTCGAACAAAGCTGTAGAAATTCTCACCCAAATGTCGACGCCCATTGAACTCAAGGATCGCGATACGTTGATCAAGAGTGCATCCACATCGCTCAACTCCAAAGTTGTCTCCCAGCAGAGCAGCTTGCTCGCTCCCATTGCTGTGGATGCAGTGCTAAAGGTCACCGAACCGGGCAAAGAGGCGTCGGTGGATCTTAAGAACATTAAGGTTATTCAGAGCTTGGGCGGCACCGTTGAAGATACGGAATTGGTCCAGGGCTTGGTCTTCACCAGCCGCTCGGCCGGCACTAATGCACCCAAACGCATTGAGAAGGCAAAGATTGGTCTCATTCAATTCTGTATTTCGGCACCAAAAACCGACATGGATCACAATGTGATTGTGAGCGATTATGCAGCCATGGATCGTGTGCTCAAGGAGGAGCGCTCCTATATTTTGAATATAGTGAAGCAGATCAAGAAGGCGGGCTGCAATGTCCTACTCGTACAGAAGTCTATATTGCGGTAGGTTATTTGAATTTGATTTTAATTGTGGAATATAAAATTTAATTGAATCTTTTTGTATTTTCAGTGATGCCGTCTCGGATCTGGCTCAGCATTTCCTTGACAAGATCAAGTGTCTGGTTGTCAAGGATGTAGAGCGCGAGGATATTGAGTTTGTGTGCAAATCCTTGCATTGTCGTCCAATTGCTTCGCTGGATCATTTTACGGCTGAAAACTTGTCCAGCGCAGATCTCGTCGAGGAGGTGGCCAGTGGCACCAATAAGTTTGTCAAGATCACGGGCATTCAAAATCAAGGACGCACCGTTTCCATCATTTGTCGTGGTTCCAATAAGCTGGTTCTGGAGGAGGCAGCACGCTCGCTGCACGATGCTCTGTGCGTGGTGCGTTGCTTGGTCAAAAAACGCGCTCAGATTGTGGGCGGCGGTGCACCAGAAATTGAGATGGCATTGCAGCTGGCTGCACTGGCGCAAACCGTCGAAGGAGTGGATGCATATTGCTATCGTGCCTTTGCCGATGCCCTCGAGGTGATTCCATCAACTTTGGCCGAGAATGCAGGATTGAACCCAATTGCCACGGTGACGGAGCTGCGCAATCGTCATGCCCAGGGTGAAAAGAATGCTGGCATCAATGTGCGCAAGGGCGCCATTACTGACATTCTGGCAGAGAATGTCGTGCAGCCGCTGCTCGTGAGCACCTCGGCCATCACACTGGCCACCGAGACCGTACGCTCCATACTGAAGATCGATGATATTGTGAGTAGCTGCTCTCTATTAAATATGCTGATCTATAATTCATTTATGTTTCTCTTTGCAGATCAACACCATGAGCTAAGCAGTTTGTCTTTGCCTGCAACTCTTCTCCATCTGTGTATTTGTGCGCTCTCATCCTGGCTGCAAACTCTACTTATTTGCATTTTCATCTAACACACACACACACTCACACACCTACGCACACACACATACAAGTATATGATAAAGAAACATACACACCATCCATAACGTTTCCATTTTTGCGGCATCTGGCTCGCCTTTAATTGAATAAAATTCACATAATATACACTACAAGTTATGTATTTAACGATTAAATAAAAAACACTATGTATTTCGCTTTGTATTAACAACGAACTGAAAGTTGTTTTTTTTTTCCATATTTTGGTTCATATTGAGCATTTGCTGCATAGTTGCCACTCACTGCATGCCTTTAGGCTTTAGCGTTGCCATATCTGTAGAAATAGTACTAACATAGTTTTTATTTGGCGGTAAGTTCAAATACTGTTTGCAATGGTAATACGAAAATTTTATTTTTAACGAATAATTTTTAACTAATTTTTTGTCAAAACAAAGAACAAATATAATAAAAACATTTTTAAAAACTAAAATAAAATAAATATAAAAAATGAGGTCATGATAAAAATTAAAAATATATATATATAAAAAAAAAAAAAATAAAATAATAATAATATTAAAAAGGTCAAGATAAAAATGAATAGAATTATAATAATTTAAATCACACAAAATAAAAAATTAAATAAAAAAGGTTCAAAATAAATAAAAAATAATAAACTAGGTCAAGATTACAATTTTAAATTTCTAATTAAAACGGTGTAGTTTTTGTGTGAAAATAATGAAAAATTATAATTACTATAGTTATTTTTTTCTAAAAATATATAAGTTATCGGAAATTTTAGTAAAATAATAAATAATAAAAAAGTTAATAAATTTCTCTTTCACATTGAAGCCGTGCAACGCCGCTTAGCACTTGCTTCTAATTTGTAAACAACTGCAAATGATTCTTGTCATTAGATCTGCGAGTCGTAAGGTTCTTGTTATTTATATCCGCTTTGACGCATCTTTGAAAGTGAGAGATTCCTTCACACCCTTTTCTTTAGTAGTGTTAAAATTTCAAAGGATTTGCTCCAGTTTTATCCTTGACATTCCTTTTGTTGTACGAGTAAATAAATATCACTTGATGCGATTTTTATGTTGTACGTTAAATGATTAAACCACTTGAAATGGTTTCGAATTGTCAAAAAAAAAAGGCGAGAAAATAAGGGAAAAATCCAAAGGTTTTCTCCTATAATTTTCCTCTTTTTTCTTTGCCTGTTTCGTTCATGGTCCAAGGGTGGGGAACTCCACGAATCGGAAGTTTTGGAGCTCGTGTTAGTTAATTAAATGTGTAAACATGTCAAAGCGAAAAGGCTCGACTACAAAATGGTTTCGATTTCAAACATTTTCTTTTCGAGGGGTTGGGATTTTCTTCTTATTTTTGTTTCCTGTTGCTTTGATTATTGAGCACAAAAGTTTTCGAGCTTCAGCGAGGGTTGTTTAACGGCTTTTTGGGGGTGTGGCATGCAAATTTTATTTGGGCTGCCATGTTTTAAAATCCAACCATTTTAAATGGGATTTTCAGATTTTGCGGCATTTTGGGCAGGGTTGACACTTGAACTTATCTTTAGTCTTCTATTTGATACCCAATCAAATTAAGTAGTATGTTATTAAGAGAGTTTTCTCTATAAAGCAAAAGAAATAAGATTTTTAATATATATATATATAATAAATTTATATTAGGAAAATTTCTGCATTTAACATCAGGTACTCAAATTTCATTTTGATACCCATTAAAGTTATGGGAAAGGGGGTACTCTGATTCAAAGTAAAGTAAGTAACTTTTATCCTATATTAAAAAACTTAAGGACTTAGATTTAGATACTTCTTTAACTGTGCTCAATCAAATGATTCATTTGAATGAACTAGTTCAACGTTCAGTATCACGGCTGATACTCATTGCTGGTTTATTTGCTGCTCAATAAACGCTTTTGAGCTTGTTCAGTGAACGTACATAATTAGCTCCCATTGCTAGTTCATTTGATCCGTCACAAATGCTACTGAACTAGTTCAGTGAGTATAGTAAACTATTTCTGGTTCTTTCGATCCATAATCCCCGCCGAACAAGTTTTATGTTTAACGAACGAAGCAGCTGGAATATTGTATGTATATTTCATATTATTATGTAGTTCATGAACAACATATTCAAATGAGCTGTTCAGATTTGGATAGTAAGCTATTAATTGATCGATTAATAACGATCGTTTCTCTGGCAATAAAAAATATATAGAGGTACTAAGCTACTGCTGAGCTTGGTGAACTAGTGAAATGAACTATATATTTCATGACTCAGAAATATAAAATCTTCATCATCATTCATAAACTTGAATTACAATTACCAACTCTTTTTAATATTATATATCTTGACAATATTCCATATCAGGCCAGTTTTCCCAGGGTATCTGTTAGTCTAACACTCACTGCTCATTTTTTTGTATTTAGCCCACAGCGTTGAGCTCTTTGCCACAATTTCGTTGGTCTGTTTGCTTTGACCTCATCAGGGGCGCAGTTAGAAGGGGTCCAAGGGGGATGTGGGGCAAGTCCTTCGTTCTTCTCGTCCTTCGTCTAGGGAATCGCATTTGTTTGTATGCGCAAATATTGAATCTGTGATTTTTTTACGAAGAGGTTTACTTATTTTTTATTTTTATTTTTTTGGGCTCCTAGTTTTATATTTGAACCACTCACACTTTACAGCATTTTTTTTTCCAATTTTTTTATGTATATCCAGTTTGATTTTTGCTTTGTTTCTTTGTCCCATTTGTTTGTTTAATAAAAAAGAATAAAAAATAAAATGAAATAAAAAAAATGTTTCCTTTTTGTCGCTCATTTCATATTTTCATTGTAATTCAATTGTGTTCGCAGTAATTTTTCTGCTTCTTCTTCGTCTTTTATTTTCTTGTTTGTATTTGCTTGAGAACAAAGGCAACTTTTCGTTAGATAGTCTGCAGAAGGGGTGGTATGTACACTGCCACGCCCCCTTTTGCGCCCACACAGACACAATTGAAATTCAAAGCAGCAAAGACGCGAGCATTCATTCAGAAACTGAACATATGTCATCTATATATAATTTGAGAGCACGATTTCAGATTGTTGGCTACATCTTCTTTTAGAGCGGATATCTTTATCAATTGACAAATAAAAAATTCAATTTGTTAGCTGTTTTTTTTTTTTTTTTTTAAAGAAGATAATTTAAAAGTTATTTTATATGAAAGTTCCATATTCATAATGAAATAGTAGATATAAGATAAAAAAATTTTTTTTTTAAGATCGAGGTGAACCATTTAGTATCCCAAAAGCCTAAACTAGCATACAAAATTTGCAGCATTTTCAGAAATTTAATATTTATATATTTTTTATACCCTTTATCTTTTATAGGTATTAAAAATAGGATATGAGATTTAAAAAAAAATTGTTTTAAGATCGAGGTGAACCATATAGTATCCCAAAAGCCTAAATTAGTATGAAAAATTTGCAGCATTTTCAGAAATTTAATATTTATATATTTTTTATACCCTTTACTTTTTATAGGTATTGAAAATAGGTAGTCAGTGCTTAAAGTTTTTGACAGACACCATAAAGCGTTTATTGTCTTAACCAGGATGATAAGCTAGGTTGATCTGATCCATTTAGAACTATCCATTTATTTGAAAGTCCAAATGAATGCAACTGGAGATATGAAAAAATAATTTAAATAATTATTATTATATTTGTATTATTATTGTATTAAATTGTATTTGTATATTTTGTTCGATTTACGAATATTTCATTTCAATAACTAATTCGATTTCTATATTCTTATATGGAAACCGAATCAGGTTTATTTTCGTTTCTTGCTTGTCTGATGATTTTACCGACTCAAGAGTTTCTTCAGGACGCAAAGCAGAAGGTACAAATAGACCAAATTTCAAAATTTGTAAATATAGAAATTTTATGCAAAATTTATGCAATATAAAAATATTTATAAATTTTTTGTTTGTTTTAAATACTAGTAACTTTTGTACTTGGAATAATATTGTATATACTTTTATATTTATTTTTTTGATTTAGAAAGCATATATGAATATAACCATAGTTTTTCAATAACTAATTTCCCCTATTTATTATTTATTTATTTAATTGTTAATAGAATTAATCCTAAATAACTATTTGGTTTAATGCCAGAGCAACAAAGGCCTTCAGGCAGACTTATTTTCTTCTATTTACATATATTTACATTAAATAATTTCGTCTATTAAATTTCATCAATGGTTGAAAGACTTTGTATATGTGGAGTATATTCAGAGTATGGTACGATTAGCTTATACTTTGTTTAAGGAAGATATCTTAAAAAATGGTTTAAAAATTTCTAAAGTTTATTTTAAAAGGAACTTTTTTATTTTACAAATATATATGATAAAGTAGTAGTTGCTTTATAAGGAAAGATATGCTTAAATGTTGGTTTTTAAGATAATCGAAGAAGTTTAATATACATAGACTGATTTACTGATATATATTTCAATAATCCATTAACTTAAGACCTTCCTTATCTAATTTTTACACATTAACACTTTCATTCCACACGCCTGTTTAAGTGGGCGTGACATTTAAGCTTCCACTACAATTGAAATCAAGTTAAAGCCGTGGAAAAGTCTCAATAAAAAAATTGTAGCAGAAAAACTTAATTTTCGTTAGTCCTGGCAGCTTTTCCATTTGATTAATGATTTTTCACACAGGACGAAACTGTTGTTGTGCTCCGATGTTCGTATGCGTAAAGAACCGTTATGAAATCGCATTCGAAAATTTCATTAAATTGTTATAAATGAAGTTGAATCGTAGAGAACATTTCACAAAATGGGAATTCAATTTGCAAATGCAGCCAACGAAATCTATCAAAGGACTCGCAAATAACAAATCTTTAGTAGCCGATCTAAGCAAGGGGCAAAAGGCAGGAGCATGAGAAGGAGGAGGAGCAGGAGGCAAGCCACATGGCACATGCCACACACACACACTCAATCACACACACACACAGAGAGAGAAATAATAGCCCCCAGCTGAAGGCAAAGCCTAATCCCAACTTCCAATCGACCCGCTTTTCTATTTGACCAGTTAAATGACCAGAGGGCGGCAAAGGACAGGGTCAGGGTTGAGAGAGTGGGGGGCGTGGCATTTTGAATATGTGGGCTGAAAATTGAAAGCGATTTGCGAACCTTTGAACGAGCGTCTGCAACGGACTGATAACGATTCAAAGAGCGAAGCTCTGAAGTGTACCAATTATGTGTGAGTGCTACAGATAGAGGACTTGCCCAAGGACCTGCTGCACGACATGCTCCTGTGACTGCCCGAGGGCTGTTCCAGCAATTGACAAAGGTGCCATTAAAACGCTTTTGATGTATGGAAAAGCAAAAATTTATAGCGAAATATAATTACAATTTTATTATTATATTATGATGTATTATTAATTTAAATATTAAAAATTCCAATAATAAAATAGTGATATGGGATGAAAATTAATATTTAAGCATGTAAAATATAAATAAATATTATGAAATAACCATTACAAATGGTATGTGGTATTTACAATATATGTATGTATTTGTATTTACAAATTATTATTAAAAGATCGGATAGCTCTTTCTCCCTCAATCTTATTAAAAACTGCACACAGCAGAAAAAAAACTTTTTTTAAATTTAAAAAATTTTTAAAAATTATCCCGCTAGAAAAACTACAACTGCAATATTCCATGCAAAAATGTACCAATTTAGGTACACTTGTACCTACACAAAAACTCCTATTGGTTGGAGTGAGAGTGGTGCAGAATGAGAGATGATTCACTTACAACCAACATGTCATAACATGTCAGCACCCGCTCTTAATACAGCTTTTTTTTACATAAAACAATTATGAGCAAAGAGAAATGGGAGAGAGAGCGATTTCTAGCCATTTGCTTTTGATCCCGTTACTTTAGCTTGCATATGCAAGGAATCGCGCATTTGTATTAGTTGCGTGCTCTCTTCTGCGTTTGTAGTAGTGCAAGTGCCTGTTGGGCTACATGCAAATGCAAATTTAGTTTGTGCGGTGAAGTCTTGCTGATCAGTCGAATTTGCAGCTGGTGCTTGCTAAATCATTGTATTAATTAATTATCGGGGTTTAATCGCGCTTATTGTATTCTGCGTGTGCATCTGTGTGTTTTTTGTTTAAGTGTCCTATCTAAGTGATTCAGCTGTATTTGGTTGATTAGAAAATCTGCAAAATATATTCAAATTTTTCCATGCATGTGCTTTTTTCTTCATCAGCGCAAAAATGAGATAGCATGTGAAATCTATTCTTTTTAAGATGCTGCTAGCAGCTCTGCCGACAAAGAGAGCGAGCGAGTTAGCTAGCAAGTATTGTGTGCGTGTTATTCCAATTTGCATTTGATTCCGTTACTTCTGATTTGTGTTGAAAAGGAGTGAGCAGTGTGTATGTATGTACATTTTTACATTGGTACATATGTGGCTACATACATATAAATATGCATATTGATGTTAGCTCTTTTTAGCGGTTGTATTCGTATAAATGAATGTGTGCGTATGCAATTTTTTTTGTGCGCTACAGTCAAGTTGATCGGCTTTATCGGTGACGCGTGTGAGTTTGTTTGTATAAATGTCTGTCGCTTGATAAATGCTAAATTCCCGGATGTGCATGAGTGTTTTTTTTTTAATTAAAATTAGCTTATTAATAAAAAGCTAAGTGTGATTTTTTTTTTTTTCTGTTGTGCTTCTTTGTATATGTAAAACAACATATTATATAATAGTGAGTGTCAAATTGTATTGAGAGAGTGACAAAGAGGAAAGATACAACAAAAGCTTTTTCAAATTAGGTAAGCGTACTGCTTTTAATTACCGACATGTGTAATTGGGAAAAAAAGTATTTTTTCCTATTGTTTTTTTTTTTAATATTTAGTCCACATGAGATGTTTATTCCTTAGTTAGATTCCTACTTGGAACTAAATTCATGTTTTATGTGGATGTAAAACAATTTAAAAATGAGCTCAGATAATAAACAACTGGCACACAGTTCTAAATGCTTTCACTGTCAATAGAAAAAAGGACAACAGGGACAACAAGGACAAGAAGGACAACAATCGTTGCCCTTTAGTAGACCATATGACATAACTATGTGTGAATTTATGGCATAAACCCTTTTTTGTTCTTTCAGCCCTAAACGAATCAGCGACTGGCACCAACCAGGTCGCTTAACCCAACCCTCTGAAAACTTTTTCTTCCTCTGGAGTTGGGGTATTTTTTTCTTTTTTTTTATGGTCAATGGGATTTACACGCTTGCTTTCGATATACAAATAAGGGTTTGCAGCTTGCTTCCATATTGAGAAAGATGAAGTGATTTCTTATCCAACAAAATCCACTCCCGAGTACCCAAAAAAGGAAAAGGGGTTGGTAAGGGTCTCTCTCCTGCTCAAAGGAAGTTTATTAAAAAATGGTGTGTTTGCGTTTGGCGCGTGTCCTGGCGGATGTGATTCCAATTTTTTTCTCTTAGCTCTGTCTCTCTCTCTCTCTCTCTCTCTGTTTTCGCTGGGACCAAGAAATCAGTTAACTAAATATGTTGTTAAATATTTATTTAGGGAGCTTTTAATGAGATTCAAGTGTACTTAGGATCGAGGACTTTTGCACTGAGAATTGGCACCTAATTGAATTATAAATCAAATCCAAGATGAAGTGATTACGAATGATATCAAAAAGGTAATGCTCGCTGATTTTGTTTGCCATATAATTTACTTGGGCAGTAATATGTCTTAAAGCTGTGAAAAGAAAACTTGTTAAGAATGTTGGTTGGTACAACCACTTTACCTAAAATGTTTTTCAAAGGAAAATTATTATTTTATTTTTATTTCAAATTGATTGCATAAGAGCTGGAAAAGTAGGTTTGAAAAAAAGACATATAATTAATTATTCAAAAATATTCTCTGTACTAAATACTGACTGCATTTTGCATGCTTAGTCGACATATTCGAAAATCTCGATAGTAGCGGAAGCTTTGATATTAATTTATTAAAAACCTATTAGAAGATGAGTTTTAAATTTTTTGTTGGATAAACTTATACGATTTTCCGGTTCTTCATTATTATTTTGTTACATATTGACGTTTTTTAAATTATTATAAAAAATCCCTAGATTAAATGAAATAAGCTAAAATGATTTTAATTAATAAAGGATTTTTGTTCTTTTTCTCAACTATTTTTTATGATTTTTTTATTTTTATTTTATAATTTGTTTTTATTTTTAATTTTTTTTTAAATTGTAAATTGAAATATGTATTTTTATTGATGTTTAGTTTTTTATTTTTATATTATTTTTTTTTTTGTCGGTTATGTTGGTAAGCAATAAGTTAAGGTATAGATGTCTAGGAAGCCAGTGACTCTTTTTAGTCTACATTGATGCTCTCTAGTCAACTTCTGTCTGATGGATGCATTTTGAACTTTTTATTGTTTTCCAATCTACTAATTGCTGTGTTTCGGTATATCTTAAATAAAAAAAATTTTAATTTACTAATCTTTCTTAGAAATTTCCACTAAACCTTTCGCATTATATCATACCCAAGGTAAACAAATTTTGTGTTTCAATTAAGTTTTTAAATAATATTTATTGAAATTTTTTGTTTAGTGTTAGATCTAAGTGTTAAGATCAATTTACAATTGGACATTGTACAACAATATCATTATATTATATAGATAGTATGTTACATAGGTGTCTAGTCTACTATATATATATAGTATGTATATATGTTATAAATAGTTGATAGATTGGCATGCAGACAACAACAGTTATGGGGGGGGACACTACATAGATCCAATATAATGCCTATATATAGGGGCTGTATATATAAAGTTATATGTACTTGTAAATTCGTTATGGAATGCTGATACGAATGTCTATCAGGGAGGATTTTGGATACAAGGATAATACGATATGCAGTTTTTGTTGTATTTTTTTTACGGTTTTGGAATGTTTGTGGAAGATTTGGAGAACACTTCACTCTCTTTATATACAATCTGAAGTAGGACACAAAATCTCTCAATCTCCCGAGCTAATGGAGCTGCCGCAATGAGATCCTCCTCCTCCGCTAGCCTCGAGCAGCATATGTCCATTGGACATATTGAGCACTTGTGGGGGATAGCCAAAGGCGTGGCTGCTCAGCGGCGTGCCCGTCGGACTATCCAGATCGAGGGAGGGATTGATGCGTTTCTCCTTCTGCCGGCGATTGCAGAACCAAACGCGCACAACTTCTTTATCCATATGCAGGCGCTCCGACAGCTGATTAATCTCCTCCGAGGTGGGCTTACAATTGTGCATAAATGCCTGCTCCAATGCTCCCCTTATTGTGGTCTCTATCGAAGTGCGCTTCTTGCGTCGCCTGCCCAATATGCTTTCCGGTGTACTCGATAAATTGGTGGTCATTGTATTGATATTGAAAACGCCCCCAGCTGACTTGGCCACACTCGAGTCGGCATCTTCGAGCCACTTCTGGAGCAGGGGCTTCAGCTTGCACATGTTCTTGAAGCTCAGATTGAGAGCCTCAAACCGCGAGATGGTTGTCTGGGAGAAATCGTTGCCGTAGAGCTTGCCCATGGCTAGGCCCACATCGCCCTGGGTGAAACCGAGTTTGATGCGTCGCTGCTTGAAGGTCTTGGCAAACTGTTCCAGCTCCTCCAGATCTGTTGTTTCCTCTGGGGATTGCTCCAGCTTGGTGGCCATCACAGCGGCAACGGTGGCGCCACTACTCAAGGGTTTGGGCGTCGAGCTGGAAGCAGCTGCCGTCGATTGCTGTTGCTGCTGCTGCTGCATGCTGGGCGTATTTGGTGTTAATACTGCGCTGCTTAATCCTAATCCGCCCAAGGAATTGGGCGGCGTGCGCTGCTGCGGCTCCATTTGACGACCGACTGGACTGAGGGACGGACTGCGCAGCGGACTTTTGCTGAGGGGCGTGGAATAGTGACGTGTGGGCATCATTTCATTTGGCACCTGCTGCACTTGCTCCCTGTCCCTTTCCATTTTGAGCTGCTGCAGCGCCTGGAATTGGGCCAAGGCTTGCAGCGAATTCTGCAGCAGGAATTGCGTGGCCAAATTGGGATTGGGAAATGCTTCGGGCGCCAGTTGGCGAACCATCTCAATATAGCTATGCAACTGGAGTTGCAGCGCCTGTTGCATATCCTCCGGGCCAAAGCCCAAAGGGTGTGCTGGCACACTCATGGGGGGCGTGGCAGTTGCTGCTGCTGTCGGCTGCGGCTCAGTTGGGGGTTGGGGTTCGAGGGCCAAACGCTTGGGCGCCGATGAAGCCAAATTGAGCACCTCATTCTCCATGGCGACGTCCAGTTGACGTGAAGCGCGGCGTTTGTTGCTCAGATTTTGAGCCACATCTTCGTCTAGCTCATCATCGTCCTCTTCTTCCTCTTCTTCGTAGCTTTTGCCGCAGTCTGCAAGGTGAAGAAAAAATGATTGAAGTTAGCAAAATTCGAAAATTATAGGAATTTTTGTTATATGTGATGTATTATAATATATGTTAATATATTCTATGTTAATGTAGTAATTGAGTGATTGATTCGGGCATTCCTCATTAGGAAATTAAGAGATTTCTGGAGTCATTTAATTAGTTACAAATTGTTGTGCAAAAAAACACTCCAACAAACTGAAGGTTGACTAACTAAGCTATAGCTGTTTAACTTATTGATTGACTTACTGATTGACTGATTGATCAATAATTTTTAAATTTAATTTTTTTCCCTCTTCATTATGCCACAATGTTGAATAGTAAATAAAAATAACATAAAATAAGGGTATGGATTAATTACTCAACAATTTCAGCTTAGGAATTTAATTTAATTTTTAATTCAGTTGATGATGTCAAGTGGCTGATTGATCAATCCATTGCTTGTTAGACTGCAGGATTCTTTGGTCAAACTGCCCAGCTAAAATATGTTAAAGCAAATCATATTGACCGTACAAAGCCGGTTAACCGTCACCAAACATTTTATGTATATTCTCTAACTAAACATATATGTATATATATATATATATATATATATTTTCAATTTTCCAACTCAATGAAGTTTGCAAGTAGCCAGAGCAGTGACAGCAGGACAACGCACACACATACACACACACGAACACATACACAGGACGCATAATTCAATAGCCCAACTCAAGCTGCCCCTGCCACGCCCCAGCTCGTCTCTAAAAGTTTTCAATATTTTTGCTATTTTAAGGCAAATTTTATTCAATCTTCCAATTGAATGGGCGCTCGGCTAAGTCCTTTACCCTGTTGTCCTGTTGTTGTCCTGCGGTTAGCTGCCGTTAGACGATAGACGCTCAAGCGGAAGGGTTTTGCTTTGTGCCACGCCCCCTGATTGACCCCCTCATTTTACATCTATCAACTAGCCTTAAATTCAATCATGCATAATAATTGAAAAATCGTCGGCATTGAACGCAGGAAGCTTTCGATTTTTTTTATACTGCTTTTTTCTTTGTTTTCATTTCAAACATTTTCTTCTTTTTATTCTTGGAGATCTCAAATTTCATAATGTGTCATGAGCATATTTATTGATTTACAAGCTATTGAATTTGCTTGAAATTAAAGAATGGTCAGGAAGTTCTTGTAAGATAATTCATGGAAAATATCAAAGCCTCAAGCGTAGATCAATTTCGGGAAGGGGAATTGTCTTTGGAGTAAAAAAATTGTCCTTTGTATGTAGGAAAATGGAAATAGGAAGTGGGAAAAGTGTATGGATATTGGTGATTGATTTTATTTTATATTTATCGTACGATATGAATATGAAGCAAAATATTAAATTTTTTTTTATAAAAGATTAAGTGTTGGAATAAAAAACAAACAAAAATTAAAATAAAGGCAAATATATAAGTATATATAATTATATAAAAACTTTTTAATGATATGATAATAGAAATTGGCATTGTAATTAAGCTAAAAGTCTTTAAGTTTAAACTTTCAAAATTAATTATTAAAATAATTTGAAATTAACTGAAAATATGACAATATCAAAGATGGGTAACAATGAATCAACGAATCTTTCAGAATGTTATTGTTGGGTTTACATTTTTAGCATCAATATAAGTTGGTTGGAAAAGGCGTTTCCTAGCATACTTTTGAGTTTAAACTGTTTAAAATTATTTCACGAATCGTTTAATTTTATTTATTTTTATTTTTTATTGTTCTTTTATTTTTGGTCTTTGCTTTGTTAAGCAGCTTTGCAGCTTTGCTCAGTTCTGTTAACAGGATTAAAAAACTTTGATTTTAAATGCGGGCGGCAGTAGAGAAGGGAAAACTTTTGATATGTGGGCAGCTGTTTTTATGACTTATGTTTCGGCTAATATAATTAGCAGAAATGCAGTCAACTCTATAAAAAAAGTCACATAGTTAGAGATAAGGGTTAAAAACCCCAACCCACCCGCTGATTGTAAAATTTGCCAACCCCCTGGCTGGAATTTTCTCCGCTTTCGTTTTTCGTTTGTTACAATTGGAAAGGCAAAGGATTTCCATTTTTGATTTTTGTTCGGGGTGGAGTTGAAATGCAACTTGTGATTGGCAAAAAGGGTTTGAAGCTACAATAAAATAGAAAGCAGTAAAAAAGAGGCTGCTGCGTTGCATTGTGTTGCATGTGGCAAGTCAAGAAGCTGCAGGCAAAAAAAAAACTATTGTAACTGCTGCCCGAGATCCAGCAGTGAAAAACTCTAAAATGGAAATCGGGAAAAGCGAATGCAGAACCTGATGCCAGGTGGTGTTCAGCAGATGTGTGTGTGTTGCATGTCCCTTGTTGTTGCAACAATGTAGAAATGTGTAAATGTGAGTGTGAGTGTGAATGTGAGTCTCTGTTGCACTGACAAATGAAGTGTTACCCCTCGCTCCCTTTCTCTCTATCGTATTCTCTTGTTTGTCTCTCTTTAGGGGTTGCTCGCGTCGCATGGGGCGACTGGGCCAAGTGTGCGTGTTGCGATTTATGGGAAAGATATAACAGTTCAGCATATAAATAAATATTCGCAAAACTATCCAATTATGCAGGATATCTAGCTAAAGATAACGCTTGCATTTGTGAATATGGGATTTTTATCAAATATTTAAATCTAATGGGGATAGAAAAGTTTAAATGGAATATTGTGTATTTAGCAAATATGCTAATGAAATGCAAATCTATTTATAATTGTTTAAAAAGGTAATATACGTTTTCCAAATAAATAATATATTTTATATATATTAAATTATAAATATGAGTATATATTAATTATAGATACTTTCTATCTATTTTTTCAATTTTATATAGAACGATACGAATTATGTATAAAATATATATTAATATATTTAAAATATTTCTTTAGTTACTCATATATCCTCAGTTTTTTTCGTAAGTTCAAAAATATATTTCAATTGATATTTTTATTCTTTTTATATATCGCCTAAACCCCTTTACCTCAACAACTTCTTTCTAACTAAATTACCTCTTTAACCCTGTCGCCACTTCAACACTTTTCAAAATTTTAAAGTACCATAAAGCCACAAATAAACCAAAGCGACACGCCCTCGTAACGCCTCAAAGCCAATCAAAGGCAACGCACGCAATAAAAGAGGAAGAGTAAGGGAAAAAACGGAACCGCTGATTAAAATATTATATAAAGAGAGTCACAAATTACCCTATCAAAAAAATAGGATACCCAAACAATTAGCAACACGCAAACAAATCCTTTGGGTGCTTGAAAGAGGAAAAGGCGTTGCACAATTTGAATAACAGTTCAACAAGTAGCACTTAAAAAGTCGCGAGGGTTAGGGTTGATAAAAAAAAGAGAAAGAGAGAGAGACTTGAACCCTTCCGCACAAAAAACTCACACAATTTGCCACACGCTCGACACCTCATTTGCTATTCAAATTTGACGGAGGAAGGAAGATGCGCAACAGTTGATTGGCTTAACCCTAACCTGACACTTGGGCCAACCCCAAACTCACTTTTTTTTTTTGTAATTTAAATATGTGCCACAACCCTTTTTTATAAGGGTTTGCTGTTGTTGTTGCTGTTGCTGTTGTGACATATTTGAATAAAGCGCGTCGCGTTAATTTGTGTAAACCAATAAAAATGCAAAATTAATTGTCAGTTGATGATATGGCAGCCCTGTGAGGCAACTATTTAAATGAGGGTTGTCGCAATGTTGAGTGAGTGAGTGTCTGGGGTGGATTGATGCATGTTTTTGCATAGATTAGTTGCGCTTTGTTAAGGAGTGTAAGAGAGAGGGAGGGCGATAGGAGAGGGAGGAGGGAGAGACGGTAGAGGGTAGGGGCTAAAGGTCAGCAGTTAGGGGCGAACCTCTCTTAGATAATTGCTCGCAACAATAAAATTCAAATGCGCAGTTGTGAAATTTACATTCTGACAAATTGTTATTTTTATTCTGTGTTTGCTAAAAGGGCGAGCAAAAGGAAGAGAGTGAGGTCAGGCGGGTGTACAATGGGGTCAAAAAGTGTCTTGATGTAAGCGTGCGTGTGTGTGTGTGTGTGTGTATAAATAACCTTTTGCATATGTCGTGAGGGTTGTTGTGTTTTCAAAAGTATTGAACATTTGCAAATTTGACAGGGTTGTTTCCAAGTTGTGGGTGGAAGGACAATATATTATAAATATATATACATTAGGATTGATCAGAGGTATTGCTTTGTTAACTGCAAATTTTGGGTTCTTCGAATACGTTGAATGAGATGCCAGCTGAAATGCAGCTGGAAATCACGTTTAAAGTTTTGTAAAATTATTTGGTTACAAATTTTGATTGAAAATGTTTTAAAATGATATAAATCGCATATATATATATATATATATATATATATATATATATATATATATATATATATATATATATATATATATATATATATATATATATATATATATATATATATATATATATATATATATAATTATATTAATATGATACATATAATGCATATTTTTTAAGGTATTCTTATATTTAAACAATAAATACTGTAGATTTGTCTTTCAAATCAAAGTTCTAAAAGGCTTGTGAAACCATATGAGGAGGTTATCAAACATTATAAAAATATTAACCTTAAATTCATAACCAATTGAATTAAATTCCTTTTAAAATTAATTAATAAATTGAAATTATTTTAAGCCATAATTTCATGATTATCATAAACTGTGCTCCATTATATAAAAAATATATATAAATATTCAAAAAATATGTAATATTTTAAAATTTTCAAAATTTTATATGTGTGTATATATATATATTTTCTTTTTTCTACAACTTCATTTTGTTACATAGTTTCTGTCAGATATTTTCCTAATATGATTAGTTTAATGCATTATATATAAGACATATCATAGGCTGATTTCCTACATATATATATATAAAAGTATATTTATCTAAATATTTAATTCTTTCAAATATATATTTTTTGTAAATATATATTTGTATTTCTACAACTTCATACTGTTATTTAGTTTCTGGCTTATATATTCCCAATATTTTACTTCACTCAAATGTCAGTCTATACAAGAACATATATATATATATATATATACATATATGTATATATATCCTTAAATAGTTTTGCAAGCCACACTTTAGTCACGTGCGTGGCTCTACCTAAGCCGCAAGCCCCGAGCCAACTGCCACGCTCAGAGCTCGAGCTGAACCTCAGGCGCATCCTCAAACATTTGCTTGGGGGTTGCCATTGTTGTTGTTGCTGTTGCTGTCGTTGTTGCATATATCCTTTTGCCAAAAACTATAAAATTGTTGCCCTACCCTCTCTCCAAAGAGACATCAATAAATTGGCTACGTAGCTCGTGTGAGTAATCAATTTGGCCACAAAGTAGCCACGTTCCACGTTCTCTACACCCTAACCAGAAATAGGAGACCTTTCTTTATACGTATATATATTTTTTATTTTGTGCATGTTTGATGTATGTTAGCAAAGGATTAGGCGCATACCTGATAGAGATCGCAGGGGAGATGGCGGTGTCGGCGAGTTTGACATGTGTCGCATAACTGCAAAGAAATGAAATAGAGAGAAGAAAAAAACACATTTAATTTACAATTCTTGTGGTTAGGTTTGCCAAAGAAGAGAATCCCTTGAAAGTGTGCGGAATTAAAAGGGAATTACAACTAATTTTTGGTATATTTAAAAGTGAGCAAATGAGGGAATGGAATGGGTAGGGGAATGGAATAGAGAAAGGTCTATATAGAGAGCTATCAATAGTCAAGAGCATTGACCCTCGATAAGACCGTGATCTATCTATCGATAGAATGTACAAAATCGATAACAAGGGGGGTTGACCATCGATAGTTGAGTTGAATCTATCGATACAAGTTTTTCTGAGTCTATCAATATAATAAATACTTAAGAGTCTTCAAATAATAAATTTGAATGGAAAAGGGAATGAAACAAAGAATTATATACAGAACACTATAAATAGTAGAAATTAGAAAATGTTTTCTACCGATAACAAAATTTATTGACTATCGATAGTTGAGTTGAGTTGATCGATAACTACATTGATATAATATTCAGTAGGTTTTCATACCACATTGTAATCTTTTTACATTAAAATATTGATCGATAATGTGTTAAATCTATAGCGATAGCTAAGATAGTGTTATGTAGAGTATTATATTTTTATATTATGTCTATAGCAGCTACAGAAATACTCTTTGATTATGGAGTGTATCTTGAATCTATCAAATCAGTTGTCATCGATAATTTTCTTTCTTTCCTTATCGATTATTTTGCCTTCTGTCAAATGCAAATGTCACGTTTGTGCATTTCGTTTGCAGTCCGTATTTCAATTTGCTTTTTTTTGGGGGTTGTGTTTGCTGTTTTGTCTACTTGTTGTCTGTTTTGGCGAGTGTTTCAGACATGCACACACATACAGACACACACAAACAAACACACACATGGACTTGGTCATCGTTTGTCCATTTGGTCAGCTTTGGGCCACTTGGCTCGTAAAATGTCCATTAGTATTTACGGTGCTTTCGTTGTAGCGTAACATGCAAAAATTTCTACTGTCCATTGATGTCCTTTGAGTGGTGTCGTTTCTCAGTGGTTGGGTGGTTGGCGTTGTAAACTTTTTAAGAGCTTCGCGAGCGCCAAATGACTTGCGACAGCTGAGCAATGAAATCAGCATGAAGTTTAATTCAACTTGAACTACTAGGAAGTAGCATACATATGTAATTCTTAAAGTTTGACTCGATATATGGAGGAATTTTGTTACAATTTAAAAATATATATATTTATATTTATATGGAGAGAAAATTGGATTTGAATATTTTTTAACATAGAGTATAAAGATTATAAAATATTTTTATATTTGAGTAAACAGTTAGTAAGTAGATAGTTAGAAAAAACTACATACTTATATATAGAAAGAAATTTTGATTTGAAAACTTTATAATTTAGGCAAAGCTAAAATGATATGTTGTATATATAGTATGTATTTTGGTAATACATCATGCATCATGTATAGTAGTCTACATAGCCAATAGCTACTGTATCTGTACCTGTATTATTTGTTTTTATTATTATTATTTTTTTTTTTTTTGCTATCTTCAATGCAGAATAGCTTATGAACGCATTATCATATCAAACCCTAACATAAACGGCTTTGATACTGTCTATGCAAAGTCCGACACACAGACACAACATCACACACACACACACACACACGCAAGCAGAGAGTACTTTAAATACACACATATGTGCGAAAGGCAAAAGGCGTCTCTGTAGTAGCATTATCCTGCGACAATGTCCAGAGTCCAGTCAGTGGTCGAGTTTTTTGTGTTGCAAAGTAGATATGATATTTATAGCTCCCCCGGGGCGTAAACAAAGTGTGGCAGCCAGAAAACACACAGTTAGAGAGTGAGAGAGTAGGGGAGAGAAGGGTATTGAAAGGCAGAGCAACGGCAGAAAAGGCGACATATTTTTACGACAATATATGGCAGATGAAATGCTCTGGAATCCTTGTGCATAATGCTTTAGCTTGACATTATAAATATACAGATTACCTCAAAGGACATTCAAGTAATGGATTCTGTGGAGACCATTTTGTCATTGAATTTGCTTGGACAATGCGCTGATCTGCATGTTATACAAGCTAAATGTTACTAAAGTCTGACCATATTGAAAATGGGTAAACGGAGTATATTATTTTTGTTAAAATATATGTAAAAGGCAGAAGTAGGCGTGTCTGGGCGTTTAAAATATATAATATATTTCAAAGTAGTATCAAGAGCCAGCTCGATTTATAATTGTCTGTCTGTCTGTGTAGAGCTGGAGACAGAATTAAATTATTAATTAGCAGTATTATTATTATTATTTAATTTTACTATTTGGTTAAGATTGTTTGGGGGAAAAAATAAATAAATAAACGAAAACTTGTTCCATTTAAATGAAATTTAAAAAAAGCTATGTCAAACTACAAATTTTTAAACTTTTTCCATTTAAATTAAATCTATATAAATCGATGTCATACTATAATTATTTAAACACATCTATCTTCTCCTTCTCCCAATCAGTCGATTTGGTATATAAATAAAATTTATTTTGCTCTATTTTATCGATTATTGATTATTATATTTGGATACCAATTTTCGTCTCCCCCTCTTATCTTCTCCTTCCTCCTCCGATTTGTCCAAATATGTATCTATAGGCTAGAATAAAACTAGTACTAAACGAAGTACAAGGTATCTATAACTCGAGTATTCCCAACTACACTACTCTTACTTGTTATTTTAGTGTTTTTTCTTCATGCAATTAAAAAGGCAAAAAAGGCAAGGCGCATTATCCTTGCCACGGCTTAAATGTAATTACACAAAATTTGGCTTTTGTGGCTAGCTCCGTGTTGTATTTTTTTTATGACTAGGAAAATTAAGGGAAAATTTGAGAAATTGCACGCCTCAGTCTTAAGAGCTAGGCTAAAAAGGCGCTGCTTCTTGTTCTGTCCTTTCCGTTTTTTCTTTACCTTTACGCTTCCCTCTTTTTTAAGGACATATGCCTGACGTTTTTTTATTTAATTTTTCTTGTCTGCATGCAAAATACCTGAGACATCGTTTGTTCGAACAGGTAAAAAAGGACAACGGTCATACACACACACACACAGTCCAGGACTCGCAGTCCAGGATGCAAATCTAAAGAAAACAAAAAAAAATGATCACACGCACTGTGGGGTGGCTCAAAGGAGCGGCATCTGCAGCAGCAGGAGATGCCTCGGCAGGACATCTCATGATGCCAAATCAAAACTAAAACTATAGCAAAATGCCATGAAATTGTAGATCCTGATATGGAAATCGAAATTCTATGCCGTTGCCTATTGTGTGGGCGTGCGTCGCTTACAATCAGATCATGCGGCATTCGAGCTGCAAATATTCAACAGCAGTGAAAAGTGAAAGTCGCAGGTGAAGTGATAGCAAGAGGAGGAAGAACGTTAAAGCGTTTACTTAGAAATGATTTTAAAGGCTATATGTAAAAGCTGGCAATATTTAGCCTATTTCGTTGAATGTTCAGTTAGGACATACTTAGATAAACGTTTTAAAATTACGTTTAATGTAATTATTTAAAAAATTTTAAATATTCATTTTACTTTAACAAAATTAAGTTATATATAGCTTCGAGCATATATATATTGCATTCCTAAGTTTTTTTTTTTTAATTTCGAATATAAAAATTTATATATATACATATACATATATGTATATATTGAACAAACAAACAATGCTTATAAAGTCATAATGCTTTCATGCTTTAAAACTTTATGAACGCTCAAGCTGTTAAAATTTTTTTAAAATGCATATATTTTTAATAAAAGATATATTTTTTTATATAATTGAAAATTTTGTATATGATTTTAAATTTTGTATCATTTTATGTTTTTGTATCTCCGCTTTTAATGATTCGATATGCTTGTGTTTTTTATTTATAATTAAATTTTTATGTTTTTTTTTTTTTTTTGTTACTTAAGTATTTTTGCATATTTTAATTTTTATCTTTTTTACATTTTTAATTTATAAAAATATTATTATTATTTAAATTATTATTTAATAAATTTTATTTTAATTTTTACTCACGAATTTTGATATGGTTAAAAATAAATTCGCCTAAAAATAAGCACAAAAGTAACGGTAAATCAAGCTAAAGAACAAGTTAAGCTAAGCTTTACAGCAGAAGCTGACAACACAAGCTTTTGGGCAAGCTTAGCTTCCTTTGGCTTACCATATGGCAACGCTGAAGCAATTTATACTTATGTTAATATAAAGGTACAAAATGGAATATTGTCCCCTACATGCGTGTCTTGTGTCTTCATGATCCTTACGAGCGTGTCGTCGTTTCGCATCCAAATTCAAATCCAATTTGTTGCCGACTTCTGCTGTGGCCTCGGCCGATGTTGTAGTTGTTGCAGCTGGGGATCCTGTTGTTGATTTTTTTGTTGTTGCTTTGGTGGCATCCCACAGACGGCGCTGTTGCTGCTGCTGTAGCAACATCATCTTATTTTATTTGTTTGATAGTTTTTCTTTTTTTAATAGTTTTTTTTATGCATTCACAAAATGTTTGAAAATTTGAATTCACTTTTCACTTGGTTTCGTTTATATATGTAAATGCGATTGTTCTGTCAAAAAGTTTTTTTTTTTTTTTTGCAAGTCACAGCGAACGCGCGCACAGAGTTGCCAGCTCGTTTTGTAAAAGTTAGTTTGAATTAAAATCGTATAAAAAGCAATAACAATTGCGGCTTTTGCGCTGCGACTGCGTTGGCGACTGCGACTGCGACTAAGAGATGTGCCGAACCGACTTCGTTCGCCTGCCGAATGCAACTGAAACGACGAAGCCAGCGACAAACGGTACAAAGTGCTGCAGTTGCCTGCCTTTTACTGTGTGTGTGTGTGTCTGAGTGCATGCTTTATGATTTGCAGCAGCAGCAGTTGCTGTAGTTGGTGTTGTTGTTTTTTTGTTGTTCTCCTTTTGCCTAGTTTTCTTTGTTGCCTTGTTGCCCACTCACTCACTCTCAAGCAGCTAACAACCCTGGCACCGTTAGATTTGAGTTGAGTTACGTAGAGAGTGAGTGAGAGTACGAGTGAGTGAGTGAGTGAGTGTGTTTGTGTGGAACGTATTCAGCTGTGGCTGCCTGCATTCTGATTAGACTTTATGTTGTCATTGTCCCGTTGCATACCTACCCCTGCACAGTACTTGGTATGCATTAGCATAGAGTTTGAGTGAAATGGGTGTGGCCAATCTGTTCGCTATATATGCATACACATGTACATATACATATGCATGTGCAATTTGAGCTGCTCGCTGCGCAGTTGCCGTTAAATATTTCTTTTTGCATATTTCGTTTGCACTCAAGTAGATGGATCATAATTAGGATGTGTGTGTGTGTGAGCACATAAAGGTATTTGAGCTTATTGGGAGACTACATGGAGCGTGTGCTTATACGTATATGTGCGTATATTAGTATATAAATGTTGAAAATTGAGCAAAATGCAGATGCATGTAAATGTATGTATGTATGTGTATGTGTGTGTGTATGTGCTTCTTAAGTTTTTATTATATAAACACTAAAGCCCATTCAGAGTTTGGAGTTTGGAGAATAATTACAAAAATTACAACGCATTGTTGTTGTTGATTTTTCTTCTTCTGCTTTTCTATATATGAAAGTTATTGTGAGGGGTGGGGTGGGTTGGCATTCTAGAGTTGGGGGTGTGTAAAACTTTTTGCATCACTGCAAAGCAGCAGAGCGAAAGCATTTGCCACTTGCAACAGACGTGCGATGTGTGCACAAAGAGGCAACACGATGTATGTGGAGAAGGGAAGTGGTTTCTATGTATAGTGGGAGTCCTTGAGGATGGTGAGGTATAGAGTTAGGCTATGTCTCGCATAGGAAAGATGTTGACAGCGAATACATTTTATGATTATGAGTGGGCAGCGGAATGACAGAAGCTCGGATTCTAGCGACGGTTGTGGTTTTTGTTTACGAAAACAGAGAAAGGAAGCGCAACTATAGGATACTCTGTAAATTATAGTGATGTTCTATGAGAGACAGTCTGTTATCAATTCTGATGCTTTGTGATATAGCCTCTAAATAGTATCTTCAGTCTTAGATAAAAACTTATATATTTAGCTCATTTGACTTGAAAATATCCTGTAATTAATTCTGCGACTCTTTTGTTAATGTATTTTAATCAGTTATAAAAGGTTCAGCTATTTCTTAGCTGTTTTCTCTTCTCAGAAAACTGAAAGAACATGAGATACCCCGTATTCAATGCTGATGTCCAGTAATTAATTGTAGCTTCTGCTTAGATATTCCATGAGTCTTAGAAATCATATGTATACATATGTATTGCAAAAATCTTTAACTGGAATTTATTAGAATATAAAATGTAAATGTATATGGTTATTAATTTAGATGTTTATATTGACTGTATCTATATATAGGTGCTCTACGTATATACCCAGCTATCTTTTTTTTTTTTTAAATAAAATATATTGGAAATCTCCGCTCTTAATCAAGAATACATATAATATATACATAAATATAGACACTGAATCAAGAATATAAATAATTTATGCACATGTGCTTAAAGACATAATCTTTTTCTATTCCCCTGCCCACTTTCAAAATGGTACAGGGTATATTTAAGACGAAAAAATGTGCGTCCCGCTTCTTGTTTGTGTGGTGCAAAATGTTTTAATTAAAACTGCAAAATTAATGTTGAAGCAGGATATGAAAACCGCAGGGCAAGTAGCCCCTTACTCTCACTCACTCTCTCTCTCTCTCTCTTTTTGGCTATCTCTCTTTCATTCATTAAAGTGACAAAATGATTTAAGTGGGAAAGTATACAAAAATGCGTTTCGGGGAAAATCAATAGGAAAATCTGCGTCCCTTTTTCGTGTGCGCTTAAAGGAAAAGCTGTATGGCTTGCCAACTAATTTCAATAGTTATCCTTTTGACCGCTGTCCTGCACAAGTCCTGCAGTGTGTCCTGCGTCTATGTCCTGCTCCACGTAGCCTGATTAAACTTGTCACGGAATGAAACAAAAGATAAACAATCTGCAGTCGCTTGCGAAGTCCAATTTGATTATTTGCCAAAAACAGACAGAGAAGAGACAGCTGGAATGGGATAGAGAGAGGGAGGGGAGACAGAAAGACGAGTGCTGAGAGAGACAGAGACATGTAAATATGCCATACAATCATATCACAAAGGGGGCAGCAACAAAGTTTTTGCTTGAACATTGAAATTAATCAAGAAAATAAACGCTTGGCAGCATCGAACCAAAAAGGGGACGACGCACTTTGCATGAAAAACGTACAGCCCTTGGCAGCAGGAAATTCAGTGGTTGGCTTGAGTCTTTGTTGTCCTTGTTGTAGTTGTTGTTGGTGTTGCATTAAAATGACATCCCAATTTGCGTTAAGCAAATAAAATGGGACTAGTTGAGGCTAGTTCGTATGCTTCTTCTTCCACTTCGACTGTTTCTCTTAATAGAGGGTTGTAGCTTGCTGTGTCTAAAGTCTGCTTTAATTTGTTATTCTATTCTGTGCAATTTGCTTTAAGAGCTATGCAAAATTTCGAGAGAATATTTTATTAAAAAATATTAAACAAAATATAAATAGAAAATTTAAATGAAAAATAAAATAAATACATATTTATAATAATAATAATAATCAAAAATATATAATATAATAAAAATTAAAATTTTTAAAGTCTGCAAAAATATTTAAAAATTAAAACTTACAGAATAGTTATTATTAAATTTTTTTTATGTATAATAGTTTTAATTTAGAAAATTATTTTTAGAAG
This sequence comes from Drosophila hamatofila, assembly GCA_035045345.1. Lineage (NCBI taxonomy): Eukaryota > Metazoa > Arthropoda > Insecta > Diptera > Drosophilidae > Drosophila > Drosophila hamatofila. Next base: position 140,174 of record JAWNPA010000032.1, read on the forward strand.
TCTAAAACATATTTAAAAAAATGAATTTTAATTTTATTTAAATCCGATACGAAGCTTAAAAGATTTATAAATCTTTGAAAGTATTTAAAAATAATTAAAAAATTTTTTTATTTTAGCTCAGAAAATAGTTAATAATTTATTCCTGTCCCATACACACAAAGATTTATAACTCTTTTAAAAAATTTCAAAATTTTCTTATTGGAACTATTAGTTTATTTAAGTCCGAAGCATCTTTAAAATTACTAAAAAAAAATATAGAGAAATTTCCTTATTGAAATTAATATTATAAAATTATTATATTATCTAAATCCCATACAAGCTTCTTGAAAATTTTAGAACATTCTCTTTTATACTCCTTTAAAATCTTAACTCATTTTCACTTCAGTAAGAACCCTAGCTAACGGTCTTAATTCGCTCAACATTTGCCCAACTGCTGATAAATACGCGCCAAAAATAAGTGCAAAAATCAGACCCTTTCGATAGGAAATCAAAGGCAAACCCCAAATCAATTCTTAACGGAAATGCCGCGAGCCCAAAAAAAAAAAGAAAAAAGCAGCCTTCAAAATAATGCAAAGAACAACGAAAGAATAAAATGTCCCTTTACTTCCGCATTTTAAGCGCCGTCTTTAGTCTTCTTCTTCTTCTACTTCATGCCTCAATACTGTTCCATTCTTTGCTGTGATATTTATTAACGTTTATTGAATTCGATTCAGCCACAAAAAAAAAAAAAAAAACAGCAAAAATTGCTGTCAAATGCAACCCTTCGAACAGAAAAAAATCCGTTGCATTTTCCTTGATTTTTATTGAAAAATGCGTAGCGAAAATTTTTTCTTTTCCTTTTTTTGGGCAAGAAAATAGGTAAAAAAAAGAGAAAAGAAACTCAAGGGTAAAAATTGAGGATCATTGTCAAGGATTACCAAAGATCTTGCACAGCTTAGCTGCAAAGCAAACGCACTTGTACACACACAATCCATCTATCTCTCTCTCTCATTCTCTCTCTTTTTTTTTTCTTTTAGTCTATGGCCCAGCAGCCCCTAACATCCCCTGTGCTAGGTCAATAATGTGCCTCAATAATGCGCAATATTTTAATGTAAAAAATGTGAAATTTAAAAATAGGCGAAATTTGAAATGTTCTTGGGTTCAAACAATGCGATTTTTTACTTGCTATGGGTGATTTTTTTGGGTCTTTTTTTTTTCTTTCAGTAGGTTTGATAGTAGGGTGCGAGGGTAAGAAAGGTACATTTGATTAACTAGGGTTTTTGTCTGTTGAACAGCTAACGGAATTTTTGAGAAATTTTCTCACCATTTCGAGATGATTTTGAAGCTTTATATAATATTAAAAACAACCCTTTGCAGATTTAAAAAAAAAAAAAAAAAAAAAATATATATATATATATATGGATATAGATATATCAAAAATATAATATAAAATATAATTTATATCATATACATATAGCTTTCGAGCTGACATTTTGTTTTAACAACCCTTTATGCAAATTTCACCCTTAGAGAAGCGTAGCCATTATGTTAGCCATTTTTAAAAACTTTTGAAATATCGTACAAGATTCATACTTTTTTGTTTTTAAATTAAAAAACCCAAATTTATATATATATTTTATAACTTTATAACTTAAAAGTAAAAAAAAGATGTATATATATTTATTTTTTAAAGCTGTTCTATTTACTATTGTAATAGTAAAAAATGGTAATAGTAATTAATGTATTAGTTTTTTTTAATATATATATATATATATATTTTTTTTTTTCAATTTTTTAGTTTTATTTGAAAAAGATCTCTTCATAGTTTGTTGATCTGCGCATTCGAAGACTAAAAATTTCTATGCAGTCACTGTTCTTTTTTTTAGTGATTGACTTTGATTTTTTCTCTGATTGAAAATTATTATACAAATTATTTAAAAAATAGTATATAATAAATAAATATATTTATAAATGTATATATAAATATATGCATATAGAGAAATATATGTCTTTGATAAGCTAACCAGCATTTTATGCAAATAAGATACAAAAATGTGAAAAAAAATTGAAAGTTATTTGTTTAAATATACAAAATTATAATGAAATACAAATATTTAGATTTAATTGTTTGGTCATTAGCCTTCTATATTTAATTTTTGTCCTTAGCAATGCCTTATACAAATGACTTTTCTAAAAAAAATTTTAAAGTAAAGTATGTAATAAATATATAAATCTATAAATAAATATATGCATATATAGATTTAAATATTAAAATAAAAAAATTATTTTAAAAAAAGAACGCATAAAATCTTTTGAGCTGCCAAACCAAATGGGATTCATGATCTTTGCTCTACAGCTTGTAAAGCGGTTTTATTGGATTTGGCCGCACCACCCGCTGTGACTGTTGGCCTGGGTGCGGTGGGTGCGTTCAATTGGCCATAAGCTGCTCAGGACCTGCACGCGGCACAGTTGGCATTGACACCCGAGTGAGCTTTTATTTTTTTTTATTTTTTTATTTTTAGATTTTTGTTTAGGGTGAGTAGCATGTCAAAGGTTAGCTCATGCAATTGTGGTTCCATTTCAGTGTATTTTTTACCTCGGGCAAACTCCCCCAGAAGCCACCCGCTGCCCAACCAGTCAACCACCACCCAATGAAAAGTGGTTTTAAATTCCATTAAATAAAGTTGTTCAAGGTTTAGTTGCTCGCACTTGAGAATTTTCACGCATATTTTGTTGCGCACTTTTGTAAAATTTATTAATATTTTAGTGATTTTAAATGGATTTCGTGTGTTGCTTGGGGTTACACAGTGTGTGTGTGTGTGGTGTGTGGGGTGTGTGTTGATGTGGTGTGAATAGCTGGAAAGGTATTTCGCATTGGGGTTAGGCGAACATGCCATGACATGGTTTCTATAAAGCGAATCGCTAGTAATTGAGTTGAGAGTTTCCATGTGAAGGACCCCCAGTCAAACTTTCTTTTTTATTTTTACTAACTGGGATTTGAAGGGAAATTTAAAAATATTTGTTAGATATCTTATGACTAGCTCATCTATGACTGGCATAACTGTAAATTTACTAATAAATTAGCTTTGCTCTTGTCTGTACAATTACTTAAATAATTTTAAAATTGTAAATTTATAGATTTATTATACACATAGTACAAAAACTTTAGACTTCAAAAAATGTAAATTTTTGACTATGACTAAAGCGTAATTTAGCTGTGACAATGATAATGATAATTATAATGATAATAATTATAATAATGCTTATGCTAATGCTAATGGTAATGCTAATGTTAATGCTAATGCTAATGCTAATGCTAATGCCAATGCTAATGCTAATGCTCGTGCTCAGCATTATCATTATAATGATAAAGAATGACAATGAGAATAAAAGAAAATCATAACAATAATAATTATCAGATGTATTACGATAAAGTTAAATATAAGAATCATTTGGTTATCAATTAATTTGATTATTAATTAATAAATATAATAGTAATATTATAATTATCCATTATAACATATTTGCCAGTCAAAGCCAAATACCTAGACAACATCAATTAGCAAGCAAAAGCCATAAACTTACCTTTGTTCGTAGCTGGTGATGCGTCTGTTGCTGCTGTTGTTGCTGTTGTTGCTGTTGCTGCTGTTGTTGCTATTGTTGTTGCTGGAGGTGCGGCTGCTGTGGGTGTTGCTGTGGGGCTGTCAGAGTTTCCAGCGCAACAAAGTTGACCCTTCGGCTGCTCGTAAATGTGCGACTCCTTGTTCGGAGTAGCAGCAGCAGCAGGCAAGACGAAGGCTGTTGGTGGGTTGTTATTGTTGTTGTTGTTGTGCTTGGGAGTTGCTGTCATGGCATTGCCATTGCCATCATAGACGACACCATGCCAATGATTGTTATGGCCATTCGACTCCACCTGCTGCTGCTGTTGCTGTTGCTGCTGTTGCTCTTGCTGCTGTTGCTGCTGTTGCTGCTGTTGCTGTTGCTCCTGTTGTTCGTCCTTGTTGCTTGGTTCGGCAACATCTTTCAGTCGCTGCAGTTGATGCTCGCGTATGAGTCGATCTCGTTCGTGAAAATGCTGCACGAATTGCTGTTCGCCATTGTGACGTGGACGATGCTGTTGGTGTTGTTGCTGCTGTTGCTGCTGTTGTTGCTGTTGCTGTGGGGTTAATGACTTTGTTGCATAGCAACTGGCGCTGGCTAATGTCTCTGTCTTAGCATACGTTAGTCCTGGCAGACTATTAATTGTGCTTCCTGTTGCTGTTGTTGCCAGTGGCTGTCGTTGTTGTTGCTGTTGTTGTTGATAATGATGTTGAAACATAATTTCATGCAATGGTATCAAAAACTCTGGCAGCAATTTGTGCGCCTTTGCCGTGACGGCTGCTGTTTCGTAGCCAAAATATGGCAGACATGTCTGCGGCTCGAGCCCCACGCCCAGTCCGAGCCCCACGCCAAAGGGTGGCAACGCCGTCTGGCTGCTAGCTGCCACATAGTTCAACAATTCAGCATCCTTATTGTTGTTGTTGCTGTTGTCATAATTATGATATCCAATGGGCCGCATATACCAGGGACTTGGCATTGTTTTCGTGCGACAGCTTGCCATGGCTATAAATCAAAAGAGAAGGGGTATTAAAAGCGATATCAAGGGAAATATGCGTAAGGCGATGGTGAACGGCTATAAAAATACCCTGTAGTAAATATAAATAATAGTAGGCTAAGCTTTATTGTGTGAGTTTGGAAAAGAGGAGGGCATATTAAATAGGGTTATCAATGGGAATGTGTTTAGGGCAATAGTGAACGACTAGACAAACACCCTGTAATAAATACAACCAATAATAGTCTAGACATTATTGTGTGTGGTGGGAAAACAGATGTGGTATTAATAGGGATATCAAGGAGAATATATTTTAGGGCAACAGTGAACGACTAGATAAATACCCTATATATTAATAAGACTAATAGTAGCCTAAACTTTATAGTCAAACAACATGAATTTTAAGGGTGACCATGTGCCTTGTTTTAGTCAACTTTACTCTTTTTCGGATGCATACAGGGTATGAGTCACAATCGCATTTTTATTGACATGAAAATGAAGTGAGAATTTGTTATTTTTTAACCCAAAAAAACGGAGAAAAAGCGAATGAAAGGCAAAATCAAGGCATAAACTAGGCACAAACTAGCCGTAAAAAGGGTTGAACATCATCATTAACAGCACTTGGCGCCGCAGCAACTACCCCTATTTAGATAGTACAACCCTACCCACCCCACCCAACCACCCTACGTGTCACTTAGACCAGCTGCCATATTGCTCGGATAGTTGCCTCTGTGTCACTATCAATTACTCATCATTATTGTGAGCTACGCCTTTTAGGCTTCAACATTAAAAAAATGTGTAGTGAAATCCACTGCCTAATGCAGTGCGTATTTCAGGGGGTTGCACGCCATTTTAAAAAAACAACAAAAAAAAGCATGCTTAATTCATAATCAGTTTTTGAGCGTCATTCGATTCGTTTATGACTTTGATTGATTATCAATTTTTGACAAATCAAAGTAAAAACTAAAATGTTGAAAATTTGAACATTTGCGCTGGCAGCGTGGGCGTTACATGGCGATAAGCGTGGCTGGCCACGCCCATTTTGAATGAAGCAGCCCCCTTTTGTTGCTGGCTTGTAGCTCTATTAAGGAGGGCAGCATTTATGTTTTATATGATAAAGAGGTGGGATGATTTTAATTTCTAATCAAGCATATCATATATTGTATTTGAGAAAAAATTAAAGATATTGTATAGATTGAAAATAAAAATTGAATTGAAACATCTTTTGAAGCAAAGTATCTAGATCACATATGGACCTATATATATGACTTACGAATGAATACCTTTTGGTTGATATATAATATGTATGTAATGTGAATGAGTATGTATGTATATTTATGTATTTTTTATTTTTATTATATAAATTAATTTGAATAATTAAAAATATTTTTTTTAATTACTCGAACAACAATTCTAAGTTTTTAATTTGTCTATTAAAATTATAATCGTAACGTCCCTTGGTGAGACTTTCTCAAAAAGCCCACTAGAACGTGGAAAGACGAGAAATTCTATGCCGGGTATAACAGAAATACTTATTATTAAATATAATAATTATCTACTATATCAATATTTTTATTTTCTGAAGTGTTAGAGCTATACAAAAAATCGATAACAGAGAGATTGTTGACTTCCTTATTTACTGATTTTCTAAAAATCATATTTAATAATTAATAGACGCCTCTTGGGGCGTGAGGAATCGAAAAGAACTATATATTCCAAAATTTTAGATTGCAGATTGCCTGTTAAGATTTATAAAAAAATGTTTGCAATGTATTATGCAATCTCTGGCTTCTAACTTGAAAACTTTATCTTATATATATTAGAATGAAAAGAAGAAAAATTGGTTGCTTTTTTTTTATTATAATTTTAAAAAACTTTTTATTTGGCCAAATTACAATTCGAATTCTATAGCTATATCAATGTGTGGTCCCCTAAAAAATTTTAATTAAAATATTTTCTATAGAACTATAAACTGAGAAACTGCCGTTGGAATAGCATAATAGAGATATATACAAAAATAATGAATGAGAAAGAGAGATATTCTTCTTTAAAAAAGTAGATTAAATATCGTAGTATGATTGAAAAATGTTAAAGGATCTTTGTAGATGCGGCAATGCTGTCACTTTTAGCTGCTGTTCATGCTATTCCTGCTGCTGCTGCTGCTGCTGCATTGCCTTCTCCCCCTACGTCTCCCCCGCAAATCGTTCGATTGCAACTTCTAATGTGTTTGCCAGCCGGTGCATGCAACAAAAGGCACAATGGATAAAGGATATTGCCGCAAATAGAAATCAAAGCGCATATAAGAAAGCAATAAAGGCAGTCAGCCAAAAGAAGACGAAGAAGAAGAACAAGAGGAAGAGGGTTGGCTAAGGTTGCCCAAAAAAAGGATGCGTGTTAATCGCCGTGTTGCAGGTAAAGTAATCGCAATGTAACAATGCCAAAAAATGTATAGAGAGAGGCAGATAGAGACAGAGAGAGAGAGAGAGAGAGAGAGAAAGAGACAGAGCAAAGGATATAAACCGCCAAAAAACCAGGCGGGGATCGTCTTTTGTCCTTTTGTTGACGCGCTCGATTTAGTTGGCGCAGCTTGCCTTAAGCCAGGACATGCTGCAGCAGCAGCAGTAGCAGGAGCTGCAACAAATTGAGCCTGAAAAAAGGATTTAATTTTCAGTTTTTTAACTGTGGCCGCGCTGTGGCTGCTGGCCTGATGGAGACAGCTGCCATGCAGGATGTGCTGCAATTGCAATTGCAACTGTTGGCAACTGTTTGTTAAAGCTACACTGAGCGAAAGGTTGTTGGAATGATATGAAAACTAGAGAGATAAGTCTAAGAGAGACTTGAAAAAACTAAAATAAAAGCTTAAAAAGCTCAAATGAAATTTTTAATATTTATAATATATTATTATCAATAAAATATTGATAGATATATATATATATATTTCTGTTAAGATAAAATCTTTTTTATATCAAACATATTTTTTTATTTGGTAACACTTATAATAGAATATTTATGTTATAATATTTATAAATTATTTGAATTTGAGTTGAAAATATTTATTTCTATATACAATATATTTTGTTTCATGCAAATTTTTTCTTTCGTAATCAGACTTTTCTCTATAAGTCCTTTTTTATAATTTTAAAATTTCTTCAATAAGTTCCTAATTAATTTTTCTATGTGTAGAACACGTCAAATAGATTTTTGGCACAATGCGCAACTTTCACCTTTTGATTCATATTTCTTTATCAATTGAAATGTTTTCTTTTCTGTTTTTTTTTATTCGCCGTATGGTCTGACAGGACTCCGAATCTTGACTGGCACCAGCATTGAGTTCCTCTGACAGCCGGGGCACAGGGCGTAATTAAAAGTCAGCTCAACCACGCCCTAGTTTTTGAATTCTATCGAGAAAGAAAACGAAAATCACTTTCCCCCCTTTCGCTTCCTGGTCGCAATTTCCATTTCATAAGCCGTGGCACACTTTTCTCTAGCAGCTGTCTCTGCCTGGCTAAATTTCCTGTCAGCCCTCGCAACCCTTTCGCTATTTGTATTTGTATTTTTTTGCATCTTTAAGAAGCGCGTGTCGAGCACACGACACGCCCTCTTTTAGGGTTAAATGTTAACTAATATGCTGGAGAAAAAAATTTGTTGTTGTCGCGTGTCGCCGTTTGTCGTCTCGACTTCCTGCTTCAATATGCGATTTACCCGGCTACGACTAATTCAGCTTTGTTCTAGCTGACCATAAATCAAACGAAACATACCATAACACAACTCTATTAGAGCTATATATAGAGATATTTGTACATGTATGTATAGAGATATGTGAATTTGGTATCTACTCTCATTATTCAAACTTTTCTACAATAATCGTTATTTTGGTCTAATGAACATTTTGTGGTTAGCGCAACTCGATTTTGGTCTTTGATATTTCGGTATTTTCCATGCATCATTAGCCACTGGACTTTAAAGTCAAAGTTTTTCATTCATGAACTGACGATTAGAGTTGAGAGATTAGAGCTTCAGCTGCATGTGAGTGAGGTTAACACAAATCAAATGAGATCAGAGCCACACAGTAGCTGATGATGCCTTGGCCATGGAATGTAATGTGAATGAGAAGCGAAAGAAATGCTAAATTAGTTAAAGTGGAGACAATCAAGAAGTAAGAGACAAAAAGGCATTTTGAATGGAGTGTTATATGTATGAGAAGCGCCAAGAGAGGCGCTTGAAATGCTGTATAGAAAGAGGGAATGAATGAAATCATATGTAAGAGCTATAGGAAATTTTAACTATTTCAAAGTACAACTTAAGCTGGAAATTTTATAGTATTAGAAGCGCAATGAGAAAGGGAATAAATGTTATTAAAAGATGTAAGAGAAGTATAGAGATTGAAAAATATAAATTGAACTGTAATTTACAAAAAAATGAGAAGCGCCAAGAGAGGCAAATTAAATTTTTAATTATATAGGTCAAAGGGTAATCGAGAAGTAAAAGACATAATCGATATAATCGATAACATATGTACATAATAAAAAATATATAACAACAGAAAAATGAAAAAAAAAGGTTAATAATTTTCAAAATGTTTTTAATATTAATTTACGTACTTTCAACTAAATGCTCCTAATGTATCAATTACCATTTGAATTTTTTGTTTGTGCGAACAAATGACAGCACAGAATTTGATATAAAAGACCAAAAGCCAAAGCAAAAACTCATTTCGAAATATTTTGCATTATAATTACGGCTATTATTTAGAACGGGGTCATTAACATGTGACATTCGACCGAAAATACAAAATAAATACGAGCCCAGCAAAACTTTGATCTATAATTAGAGATAAAATAGGTTAAAAACTTTAACAAAACAAAACAAAACAAAACCGAAACTAAACAAAACAAACAAAAATCAAGAGCAGACTGATATGCCAAACGTGATAAGAGAACGAGGTAAAGTGTTTAAAATAAAGACTAAATATATAAATTAATTGGAGAATGTGTTGAGAGTCGAAGAGAGCGCAGATTTTGGTAGAGATATTCGCTTAAATCTGATTTAGAATAACAATAAATTTTTCCAGCAGCCTAATTGTGGTTTCTGTGGTGAGTTTGAAGAATGAGTTTGAATTTGTTGCGGTAAAATACCAAAAAAGCAACAACAACTACAACAACAACGAAATCAATGCGTCAACTGTGCCAAACTAAGCGTGGAGCAGTGAGTGTTGGTAGCCAAACTGCCAGACTAAAAGATACCTCTTATTTATTTATAGAAATGTGGGCCTAGCTCGCTCAGTGAATTTATAAAACATACTTGAAATATTTAATATGATTTCAATTACATTAAATAATTGCATGAATCTGTTTACTAAGTAAATTCATATACATAATTTTAAAATTTGAATTAATAAAATTAAGTTTTTTATTTCTTTTCAATTATTAACATTAAACTTGAAAAAATCTCGACAAACCTAAAATTTTTAAATTTCATTTTTAGCTTTATAGAATTTTAAGCTATTTTAAATATTTAAAATTCATTCATTCATTTTTCCATTATGAAAACTAAATTAGAATTTGTACAGTTTGAATTCAAAAAATATTTAAAAAATTTAAACATTTTCTAAATTATTTTATCAATTTTTTATGTTTTAAAAGTTTTATTACTAATTAAATCTTATTTTTTCATTTTGTTATAAATTAAAATTTCATTAATTATGTAAAACAAATGTTTATATATATTTATACATTTTTTATTGGAGAAAACATAAAAAAATTAATTTTTGCATACCCCACTTGTAACCCATGCAGGGTATCACAAACTGTCCAAAATTAGTTCTATAGCTATAGCCCAACCTGTTGCACGTGGTGTATAAATTGCCACAGCGAGCTGCTCCCAAAGTTTAGAACATTTGCGATAGTTGGCGAGCGCGCTTGGCCCTTTTTTTATGTGTTTCTGAATTTAAATAATGGTGAATACGCTGCTGGCCACGTTAATAATCAAAGTAGTTGCTGCTATTGTTGTTGTATCAGCTACAAATGATACCAATTTGTTTGCCAAATCCCATTGGTCACATCGCGAGGAGCTGCTGGAGGAATATGGCAAATTTATGCTGTCCACAATGAATCGCAGCGTCGATCCCTGCGAGAATTTCTATGATTATGCGTGTGGCAATTGGAAGGAGTCGCCGCTGCTGCGGCCAGAGCAACGCAACACTAGCCTCTTGCAGGCCATACAAAAGGTGATCGATGAGCAGGTGCTGCAATTTCTACAGAATGCCACAGAGCTGACTCGCAATCTGACAACAAGTTCAGAATGGAAAGCTAAAGAATTTTACGCTAGCTGCGTGCAGATGAAATCGAATTTATCGCTGGGCTATCAAAAATTTATGGAGCTCGAAGATCGTTATCAGAAATCCAACTTTACTCAAGATTGGATCTATGTAAATTTTATGTCCGTCTATGAGATGTTTCCGTTGCTGCCACTGAAGGTCAATTATAATACGGCGATGAGGAAATTCACCATCTTGCTACAGGCGCCAACTAAATTGCTCTCAAAATACACGCAGGATCAGTTGCAGAATATGACAAAGGATTTTCATATTGAGGATGAAGTGAAACGTCGCGAGTTTCTCGATCTGTTTGGAAATTTGACACAATTCGAAAAAAATCTTACGCAATTGGTGAAAAATCGCAATGAAACGGAGAAATTATCCTTGGGTGAATTTCTGCTGAAGCACAAGGAGGATCGTTTGAATTGGACCCGATATTTTGAAGTGGCCTTCAATGGGACGCAACAAACATTTTGGGTGGTGCAAAATCAATTGGAATCTGTTGGAGATTTGGTGCACTTTCTAGAACAACAAAATATTTCGCTGCTGCAATCGTATGTGAAGCAACGAATTCTGCTCAAATTCTATGACGTGTGGAAAACGCAAAGTTCGAGAAATTCTAGCATAGCGAACTCTTGTCGCATGATCACCGAGTCGTATTACAACTATGCGCTGTTGCCTTGGTTTATAGAGCGCGTCTTCGATAAGGATCGTCGGGCAGATGTCCTGCAGCTAGCACGGCATATACGTGATACCTTCTATGAGCTGTTGGACCAATATACATGGCTGGACGAGGAAACACGTTCGCAGGCGAAAACCAAACTCTCCTCCATGGATGTTTTTGTGGGCTATAGCGATGATCTGCAGCATCGCGAACTGATTGATGAGGCCTTTAAGGAGGTGAATATGACGCAGGATTTCTTTGAAAATGTTGCAATTCTCGAGCGGAATAGAGCCAAGGTGCGATTGCGTTCAGTGGACAAGGCGCTAATACCACAGTTGATGCCAACGCGTACAGTGAACGCCTACTATGCCGACTTTCTCAATCAGGCGTTCATCACGATCGGCATGTCCCAGTGGCCACTGTATCACATGCAACTGCCCGATGTACTCAAGTTTGGCGGCATTGGCAATATAGTGGGTCATGAGATGGCGCATGGTTTCGACTCGTATTGCTATCAGTTCAACTATGATGGGAAGAAGATCAATTGGTGGTCGGCGGGATCGTTGCGTAACTTTAAGGAACGCTATCGCTGTCTGGAATCGCAGTATAACAAATATTTACTACTCGGCATGGCGACCAATGGCACTTTGACCTCGGGCGATAATATCGCTGATAATGTGGGCGCACGCATGGCCTACTATGCCTATAAGAAGCATACCAACAATAAGGCGTGGCTGGAGAAACCTTTGCGTGGCCTGGAGTACAATAATAAGCAGCTCTTCTTCCTGAAGTTCGCTCAGACCTGGTGCACAGGCAGCGACAATGCGTACAAGTTGAGTAAACTCAAGACGGATGCCCATGCCAATGAGGAGTTCCGTGTCGTGGGCACTTTGAGCAATATGCCCGAGTTTAGCGAGGCTTTCAATTGTAAACTGGGCACCGATATGAATCCGCTCAAGAAATGTGTCGTTTGGTAAATAAAAATCTATGGGAGAGGCTAAGGAGATCTTTGAATTTTGGTTGAATTTGATTTTGATTTTGGTTGTTGTTAAAGGTGAGTTGGAATTTGCTGAGCTGGATTGGAGGGACTTGAAAAGTGAGATTTAAAAGAAGTATATGCTGAGCTAGACTGTAAAATTCTTATTTTTTATTCTTATTTATTTATTATTTATTTTACTGGAAGTGTTTGAAAATTTATTATAAGGGAGCAAATTAGATTGCAGAACTATATTGTGAAATTGTTATGAAAATGACTTTAATTGATCTTCAATGATTTAGATTTGGATTTTGACCAACATTTCGAAATACGTTTCAAACAATATCCATATATTCAAATCATATTTTTTTTTCATATTATAAGTTCTTTTAAGGCAGTTCACTAAAATTAGTTTAGGCCAACATGTAATGAATGGATTCAAATCATTAAAAATTTGTTTAAAGCTTCGAACAATTATTATAAATGAATAAGACCTCTCAGATCTTACCATATAAATTAGTTTACTATTCAATTAATCAATATAATTCTCTAATCAATTGATCTTTAAATTCATCTTAAAATCTTAATAGAAGTGGTGGGCAAAGATGTAAGTCAAAGATAATATTTGGGATTTTTTGCTACAAAATTCTTTTGAAATAACGTTCAAGCTGAAATTGATATTCTAATCTGTTAAAAATTTCAATAACATTTTTTCATCTGCTGAAGAAATCAATACAAAGTATTTTTTGTATACACTATCAAAAAAAGATAACAACTTCAGTAAAAGATTCTCACTCAATTTTTCTTAATTTTTACAGCAAATAAATAATATAGAAAATTTAAAAAGAGCTCTCAAGACTTGATATATATATATAGCTCAATCGATTATCAGCTTTGGGTTGATTAATAGATATAATAAAACAAATTAAGATTGTAGACTTTTTTTAAATTTTCATATGTTGTTATGTTATGTTGTATTAATAGATAAATACTAAAACAAATCAAGCAGCTCTTATAAAGCCATAAAACTGTCTTCATTTCTCTTAGTTTCATTTCTCAAGATGTTTCTAAAAACAATTGAATAGCGAACAAAAGGCAAGTTCCAACATATATTTGTTTCACCTTTAGTACAGCTGATGATAGTTGTAATTGAATGCGAACTAATTGATTTTAAGCAGAACCTGCAGAGGTCTGAACTCTCTCTCAATATATATATATATAGAGACTAAGGACTCTGGTAGGCGGGTCTGGTAATATTTGTCTTTTGACTTTAGACTGGGTGACACCTTTCTCATTACGAATTAATGGCATTTGAAGAAAACAAAAAAATAGAAGATGACAAAAGGTGAACAAAGGGCAAAAAATACCGAAAGCAAAAAAGAAGCAGATGAAGTCGAAGAAGGTGTAGTCAAGAGAGCCGCTCAGGTGAGATTCAGTTCAAAGAATTGGGCACTGAAACAACTGTAAAATGTAGATAAAGACGGGAAAAACAGTTTTACTTTATCATTAGTCGTGCTCAGATGCAGATCATACGTAGAATAGCTAAAAGTCAGCAGTTGGATGCTCTGCCTTGTGCATACCAAATGAAGCCTCAACCTACAATGTTATTTGTTTAAGGATCGCCCACAGTTGCTCAGTCTTACTATCTTAGCCGTCTGTCTAACGGATTTTCATGCATTTTGTTATGGATTTGCGGCGCCAGCTCGAGAACAGGTAAAAACGATCGCTGCCCTAAGGACTCAGCAGGACCTTTGCGTGACTTGTCTGACTTCTTCTGACTTTTCCTCTGACGGCTTCTGGCCATAATCCGTGCAGGTCATAAAATCTGCGATCATTAATTTTTACAGTTTTCTGCTGGGTTTCCTTTCTCTTAGTTCGTATCTTGACTCTTACGAATGCAAAGTGTTTTTGCAGCACATGAAATGTTACTTAAATGTAGTTAATTATACTCGTTTGGGCAGTGGCAAGAGGAGTATATAAGTTTTTTTTTTTTTTTTTTGTATCTGTATATTTATATTATTTTATATTTCTTTGCATTTCAAATTTGCAATACTTGATTGTTAATATGCTTTTGCAAATTTGATAATAAAACTTTTGAATAATAAATAAAAAAAAATTAATAAATTAAAGATGTTTTGTGATTGTTTAGAGTACAATTTGATCCATGATCTATGAACTGGATTTTTATCTGCTCAAGTGTACGACTTATTTGACAATAAAACTATTAAAAATTGACATCAAAAATTAAAAATAATAATAGTAAAAATTTAAAAATGCAAGAAATAAATTATTACTATTATTTTGAAGGTCTTTGTTAAAAAAGTGCTTGTTTTTATCGAACTTTTAACACATATTGGGAATATTTTCATATGAACAAAGCTTAACAAATTATTTTCTTTTGTAAGCTGTAGCCTAAAATTGTTATCTTAAGCATTTATTGCTTATTGATAAATTGTAGAATATTTCTTCAGTCGAATTTTTATAGAAGATTCCTAGAAATTTAGTCACAGTCAACAACAACAATTTTTAAGTTAATGCAAACTGATTTTTTAATAATTTAATCAGCAGTTAAAAATTTAAACATTACACTCAAAAAATTCATGGAAAAAAAAAATGAATATTTCTGCCTTTAAACGATGAGCGAGTATTAAGCAGTCAGTTGCACCCGATTGTCACGTTTTTACACCACACTTCATTTTATTTTTTTCTTACCTACAGCAGTGTCTGGCTGCAACTTGCAGGTGGTCTTTCCCTCATCTTCCCCTCCCCTAAAGTTACTCTTGCAAATCTTCAATTATATATATATATATATATAGCTATAAGGTCGAAATTGTAGCGCACTTTTCCCACTTTTATCTCATAATTGCATTCGCCGCACACAAATTGCAGCCACAATGGACAGTCAAATTAGCCAAAGATGTGAGCAACCATTTGTAATCTTCTAGCCGGAGACTTTCGACTCTGACTTCAGCCTCCATTGAGACTCCTTCCATCTGGCTACAGCTTTGACTGCATTAATTTCATTTATGTAAACCATTGTGAAGCAGGGCTTGTCTTTTAATATGAAAGGCGTAGACCGCGTAATAAAAAATCAACTTGTATGCGGCCTCTGAGTGGGAGCTGCTCGCCAGCAAAAAAAATTACAGTCGGTGCAAAAAAGGGTTGCCAGGTAGTCATAAATAAATATTAATTTAAATAATAAAAAATTTATTTAAAATCTGAGAATGTCGTAGATTTAAGATTTAAGTTAAAATTAAATATATATATTTAAGATTTAAGTTAAAATTAAATATAGAATTTGAGAATGCCGTATGTGTAAATTTTATTAAATTTCAGCAGTTTTTAGGGAGTATAGATTTTTGTAAAAAATAAATAAAAGTTTTGAAATTAAAATTAAAAAAAAAAATAAATAAATAAACATGAATATTTTAATAATATAATCACTCAGAAAACGTAAATTGAATGATAAATTTAAAACTTTTAAAAGGTAAAACTTAAATAACCGAGAATTTTTATTAAATTAAAAATTTTTGTTTACGTTGTTTAATAAAAATGAAGACTTTAAAGGCAAAGGAATTCGTAGTTCCGAATTACAATCAATAAAAAAAGTTTTATTATTTCTTTTATTAATTTCAATGCAATAGCCTGGCAACTCAGCTTCAGCTGACTTTTGTAAAAAGCAGTTGCCAAAAGCATGTTACCATAATTACATGCAGAAAGTCTTCTTTGCTTTTAAGCCAAGTCGAGGCACAGCTAAGCAAAGCAAAGCGCCTCCCAGACACCCACACACACATACACACACTTGCAGTGGCTCATCAAAAGGGGCGTCGCAGCGGGGGCTGGGTGGAGGTGAAAGGGGGTTTTGAACTACCAAAACAGTTGCAGAGCCAACCGAGAAGCAACACGCGCGGCTTTGCTCTTCATGGTGAATTATGAAAATCGTTTGCGAAATTAAGTTAAGAACTTTTAGCTTGAGCAGCAGCAACAACAGCAGCAGCAGCAGCCACGACCAACTGCAGAGGAGTTGAGCTGAGTTGAGTTGAGTTGAGCTGCCTTTATTAAATGGAGATGATCAATTTAAATATTTTGCTGTTTGTTGTTGTTGTTGCTGCTGTTGTTGTTGTGCGTGTGCGCCTGACCCTGGGTTGGAGATTGAGTTTTGAGCCAGCGACTGCAATTCGCATCTTGATGCAGTTGGGCTGCTGCTACTCTGGCTACTCTTGCTACTCTTTCTTTAACTACACTTTGCCTTGCTCTCTTCCCTCTCTTGCTGTTGCTGCTCTTCTGGCTTTGCCCCTGCCTCTGCCTCTGCCTCTGCCTCTGCCACCTCCTACTCCGATTTGTATAAAAAATGTGCTTCATTTTATTTGGTTGCACCGATGTCCGCCTTCGTTCAGGTAAACGCCCCAACGTACAAAAAATGAAACAAGTGAAAAATGTTGAAGTATGAAAGGAGAAGCGACTCAGAGATACTCTTGAATATTCAATACTCGAAAAAACTTATGTGATGTGGTTTAGTAAAGAAAAAACGTTGTAGAAATTGAATGTAATTCAATTTGAAGACTGAAGTAAGATGTATACGTGGGTACGACTATGAGATACTCTATTTGCATCATAGAATGCTGAGTTTAAAGTAGGCTGTGAAAGTTGAATTGTAGAAGAAAATTATTTAGATTGAATTTAATGATTTTTTTACAAAAAGCTAATACTTTTAGATAGTTAAGACAAATGTGCCAGACAACCATATTTTTTTGCTATACAATAGAAAATCAATTTTTTTTTATATTTCTATTTTATTATTTTTTATTTATTGATTTTTACTAAAATTTTTCGTTGTTTGCTTTAATTTTAATTTTAATTTTTTTTATATTTTTCTTTCACACTCTCAGTTGAATACACCCTATTTCTGCCACCAAATATAGGATATTGGCAAACGTAATGCCTGCCGAAAAAGCGGCAAGCAAATCGCATATGGATCGATCGAGCTGCAGCTTCTGCCTGCTGCATTTTGCAGCAATCTTTGAGTTTGGCTGCTGCTGCTGCTAAAGTGAACTTCTGCTTCGTTTTAGATATATTTTCTCTTTTCTTTTAGCTTACTTGGGCTTTTGTTGTTACTGTTGTTGTTATTATTTTGCAAACGATTATCTAAATTGCATACGAAATTATTTTAATTAAAAATCTAATTTTCGTTTGGAGTTGGCTCGGCTTTGTGGTCCGCCCTCTCGTACAGAACTTGTTTAACATATTGACCATGGGAAATTTGACGATAGATGGTCTTAGCCTTTGCCTGTGGGTTTGGCTTTGTCTTTTCCCTTGCCTTTGTGCATTGAACCCTTAATTTGACGCGATTAAAATGATATTAGCGTGGTCTTTTACATGGATATGGCCCAGATGTTGCAAAGGTTTTTCCTTGGCGGCGAGGTGTGAAGATGAACTTCAGCGTCAGCTGTTGCTGCTGCTGTTGCTGCTTCTATTACTCTCTCTATATATTATTATATATATATCTATATACGTGACCGTTTCTACGCCATTTATTGATTAATGATCCACTATTTTGGATAGTAGTTGGTTATATATGTAGGTAAGGGGTATTTCTAATAATTAACGCCTTTCCGGTTTGTCTTCTCTGGACGACAATTTCCATGTGCAGGAAAAGTTAATATTCCTTTTTAATTATTGGGAATTTTTGTTTGAGTTTCAGTTTAGATAGTTATGCATTGGGTAAGTTCATTCGATCAACTTGTAATTGTGTTGTATTATAATAATATGCTTTTCTTTGTGTAGTCTTGCAAATGATCTATTGACTTAGTCAAGCATAACAGAAGCAAAGGGTTTTGTAATAAGCATGTAGAACTCAGAGACTTTAAGAGTTAGTGATATAAAATTAAAATTAATATAAAACTAGATATTAAAATTTAAAATTCAATAAAAGTATAAAATAATATTGATATTAATTTTTTTAAATTAGTTTAAATTAGTTGGAAAATACTTATTTATTTTTTTCAGTTTGTGTTACGAAAAAAATTAAGTATTTTGATTAATTAGTTGAATAAGTTTTAATATATTTGTATATATATTTTTGTAAATTTGTAGAAAATTAGTTGGAAAAACATATATATATATTTTTTTAAGTTAGCTCTGCAGATTACAACAATTGTAAAATGTATTCATATTATATTGTTTAAATTACAATAGTTAGAAAATAGTATTGGTTTTTGTTACATAAAAAAAAAAAAATTAGTTGAAATAAGTTGGAAAAATATTTATATATTTTTTTAAATTATTTATTTTTTTTTTTTTTTTTTTGTAAATTAGCTCAGCCGCTTCCAACAATTGTAAAATGTATTCAAATGTGATTACACAGTTAGTACCAATTTTCAAAATTTCAATAATTTTAGTTTCCACTGTGATTACTAGAGTGATCTCTCTCTCTCTCTCTCCCACTCTGTCTCTCTCTCTCTCTCTCTCTCCCCTCTCTCTCTCTCTCTCTCTCTCTCTCTTCCTATCATCTCCCTCCGATCACTGCTCATCTTTGGGGCCCGTAATTGAAATGCGTCGCAATCAACCACCAACCGATGCATAAAATTTAAATAAATGTTTGATTTGAATTTAATTGCGAGCAGAACGAGCGGCAGCCAGATGATTGAATATATAAATCAAAACCAGACCCAGCACATCATCAGCGACAGCAGCAGCAACAGCAACAGCAACAACAACAACAGCTAGTAATAATAATGGTAGCCTATCGGTTGATCAAAGGAACTCGCTGCTAATCACACGCTGCGCCAAATAGGATCTAATTTCCACACGCTCAAACTCATTTTTTATACGCGCTGCATTCAGAAGAAATATAAATAAAAATGCAGATCCAAAATGCATTTATAGAGAGATCAGAGAGAAGCATCACAGTAACCCAGACTGCAGCCTCTAGCCGCCAGTCTCCAGTTCCAATTGTATCTGACGGATGCATTCAAATTTTGCGCATCGCACGAAGATAAATGATCTTTTAGAAGAGAGAGAAAAAATAGAAGAAGAAAAAAAAAGCAGACAGGTAGGAGAAGCAAACATGTTGTGTGAAGGGGGTTACAGGTACCTGTACAGGTAACTCGATTTGAATTTCGACAATAATTAAGCGCAACAATGGATTTATTGAGTTTTTCCCTACACGATTTCTATCCATCAAACGAAACTTCTTCAGTTGCTGTTGTCGACTCGATCTGCGGTTCGAATCCGAGCCTACAATTAGTTTGCCCACTACAGCAGCAGCAGCGGCAGCAGCAGCAGCAGTTGCAATTATCATAATTATTTTCATTCAAGCAGTGATCGCGAGCATCTCTTCTGCTGCTGCTTCTGCTTCTTCTTCATGCTGGCAGCTGCCTTGATCTTTTTTTGTGGTTTCTTTAAATGAAATGTTGTTGGTTTTTCTGACGTTTTCGTTGAGTTTGACGCCGTTTCCTTTTGTCGTTCCGCATTTTCCATTTTCCATTTACCATTTACTATTTTCCATTTCCCCTTAGGATGTACATTCAAATTTTATTTTGGAATTTCCGGTTTTAGAGCGCACTTGTTTTTATCAAATTGTAAGAGGGCCTTCTAATTGCTTTAGTAAGTAATTAGATAATGGATGTACTAAGCCGTGGATAATGGATAATTAATATACTAAGATGGGATGATGATAATGAATAATGGATATATAAAAGTAATTTAACTTCTTTAGATATTTAGTTACATATTTAATTTAAGGAAATAAAAAGTACAAAATAGCTAAGATATATCTGCATCTTTATGTAGAGATACATTTGTATCTCTGTTATGAGTACATCTGAGGCATTTGTATCTTTAAATATATTTGTGTCTGTATCAGTATCTTTATCTGCATATACTTGTATGTATCTTTATCTTTAGTTGTATCTGTTCTTGTATCTATATTTGTGTATGAATGTATATATATATATATATATATATATATATATATATTTGTATCAGTATTTCTATCTCTTTATGTTTGTATCTGTATCTATGTTTGCATCTTCGTCTTTATCTAAAAATGGATCTCTATCTGTAACTGTGTGTGTATCTGTATCTGCCTCTATATTTGTACCTACATCAGTATCTGTATATATATCTATCTTTGGTTGTATCTATGCTTGTATCTATATTTGTCTATGTATGTGTATCTATCTTTATCTTGTATCTATGTATATGTATATATATTTATTTATTATATAAGATATAAATTTATACTTGTATCTGTTTGTGTTTCTATCTGTAACTATCTGTGTAGATGTATCTGCCTCTACATTTGTATCTGCAGCAGTATCTGTATCTATATTTGACTCTGCATATCTATCTTTCGTTCTATCTATGCTTGTATCTGTATCTATATTTATTTATATCTGTATCTATGCGTGCTTCTATTTGTATCTCTATCTGTAACTCTCTCTGTGTAGGTATCTATACATGCATGCATCTGCCATTTTTGTTGTATCTATATCTGCTTTTGCAAATGTATCTTCGTATATTCGAGGCTGTTTCAATCTGTAGCTTTGTTATTGCATTTCTTGTAAATCATCTGGCAACTAGGCGCCATCATTCCTCATTGCTGGTTCCCATGGCTAAGCGGACAGAAAGACATTTCGTTTGACCAACTGAGAAAGCTGAGAACTGATAGCTGGCCAAGTTTGGGACTGTCGCAGGACGTCATATAGTGCCATTTGTACATGCAACTAGCTGCACATTTAAGGTAAATTATAATCGAGGTAGCAGCAGGTGGGAGGAGAGGCAGCTAACAGTAATGGCCAAGTTAGTAGCTGTTCATAATGCGCCATTGAGACAAATGGAAAAAAAACTAAGAAAAATTTACAATAGACAAGTATAAGAGATGTGCAGAGAAGTTAACAGACTATAAAATACTCTTTAGGTTGTTGAAAGTTTTGTGAACGAAAAGTTGAAATATTTTCTTTATATTTTAAAAAGATTCCATACTAAGAAATGGGAAATCGATGTGGTATATCTTTAGTACATTAAAAACATAGAAAAGGGAATACGATCTACGATATTTTCAGTGCTTTAAGAATATATACATGCGTATATTTAAATTTAAATTCTCTAGTGAAGAGTTTTTGATTGAGATCATGTTGAACTTCTATATATGTAGAATATATATATATATATATATACATATATACTAGACCTTTCCACATGTCTTATCCTCTATCAAGTTCTTAAATTCATCTTATATTCATATATTTAGATATTCTTAGATCAATTTATTCCTTCATCTCCATTATTCCATCATATCCAGCCTTCTATTTATATACTTTTCCATCCACCTGTTACAAACTTGATCATCAAGTGTGTTTTACCCTTTCCCAAATTCATTTGATAATGGGTAAAAATGATTCGGTCAAGTTTTATTTGGTTAAATTGCTCGCAATTTCCGGTCGCGTGTTGGCTCTAACTCTTCACTGTGTCTGCTTCTTACAATCTTGACGTGTTTTTTTGAGGGTATTTTACAGCATTGTTTTACATTAAATATATTTCTTTTTTGTTGTTTATTATTTTTTTTTCATATAATTGGTTCACTTTAAGACGTTTGTAGGTTTTGCATGTTAGGAACGCATTTCCTATTCCAATTGTAGAGGAAATGGATTTGAATATGAAGATGAATGTGGTTCAAGAGTTTACGCTAATGAAGCTTATTTAAATAGTAAGAGAGAGAAGTAGAAAGAAATAGAGAGAGAGAGGGAGAGGTGGGCCTTGGCTTTTAAATACAATTGAGGTCACGTGTGCGTGCAAAACAATTTAGAGCTCTTCAGAGTCGACATTGAGAGTTAAAGAGAGAGAGAGAGAGAGAGAGAGAGAGCTAGCTCATCTAAAGGACATTGCCGACAATTTCAATAATCGAAAGAAAACAAGATGTTTTTCCCCCCCTCGAGCAACAGGACAATTCGTTGCACCCTTTTCTCTATTTCTTTTTTTTTTTTGCTCTTTCTTTCTACGCAGCCCCTTTTTTTATGTCTTGGGTCGCGGTTAAGATGGATGAAGTGTTTGACAACCCTTTCAATCTTCATAAATGTTTGGCACTCGTGTCTGTCTGGTGGCGAGTCCTTGCCAGTCCTTTTTCGCAATATTAGCCAGCTTCTTGGTGTTGGGTCTTGGGTGTCCCTTGTGTCACATCTTTTTGGCTCTATCAAGATGATGACGTCGACCTTTTGCCTTTATACATTGGTTTATTTTTTCCTCCTTAAGGGTAACGGCCCAATAAAAAAACTGAAATCTGTTTAAACGCATAAAAAATTGAGAAATCTCATAAGCATGCGTTTTTGGCACGAGGCATAAGGCGCGAGCGGGCCACTCGTCGAAAAGGGTTTAAGGCCATGAAAAATGGCAAACTGTTGTTGTTAGCACATTGTAAATACCTCGTTTTTCACTTAACGGCTTTTTAACTACATATGTATGTTATTTGATTGTGTCCGGCATGGCAAATGAATGGTGGGGCATGGACAGGGGCAGGGCAGGGGCACGGGCAGGGGCGCAACTAGTTAACTACTAGCAAAACACTCAAGTCTTCAGTTGCAAGAAATCAATAGGAGGAAAATATTGATTTTGAATAAATTTTGAAAAGTCAACTTATTAATTGTTGAGTAAACAACATAGTTTACTAAGTACATATGTACAAATATTTATATAAAAATTTTTTAAATATATTTTTTTAAATTAAAAAAAAAATTCTTTTTACGGTTTGTGTAATTGTTAAAAAATAAGTTTGGTAAAAAATATTATGAATATTTTTAAAACAACTGCAGTTAGACATAAACTTTAAATATATATATATATATATATATATATATATATATATATATATATATATATATATATATATATATATATATATATATATATATATATTTATTTATTTATTTTTTTTTTTTTTTTGAATGCCGAAAATATTTGTTTAAATTATTTTATTTTTGCATTGCTTAAGAAATCAGTTTGGTTTTAAATTTTATTTATTTATTATTTCATAATATCTGGGGAGTAAATTTGTTACTAATCTAAAATGTTTTGAAATTGAAATTAAATTTTATACAAATTTTTTATTAAATTTTATTAATTTTTATATTAATTTTTAAATATTTATTTATTTATTTTTTTTATATTTAATATTTGGGGAGTAAATTTAATATCTAAAATGTTTTTAAATTTAAATTAAATTTAATTTTATTTTTATTTTTTGTGTAACAAAGTGTTCCTATTAATATTTGAATTTTCCACCCAGTTAGAATTAATTTTATAATATTATGAAAGTTACTCACCTGTTTGCTTATTGTTGCCGTTGCTGTTGTTGTTAGTGTTGGAATGGTTTCCATTTATGTGATTCATTCCGGTGGGATGCTCCATGTGCTCCGCTGGTTCCATGAATTCCTGCTTGACTTGAATGTGGGGCTGGCGTGGGAGCAGGTTGCTCTCAGAAGGAGGTGGACTTTGGCTGCTGCTGCTGCTGTGTTTGAGGCCATTCAAATGGGCTACGTAAGCGGCATAATTAACAGATGCGGCCACATTTGCGGCTGTTGGCAGTTGATCATTGACTGAAGACTCGTAGCGAGCAACGCCTTTGGCAGTAATTTGAGCATTAACACCTGTTGTTGTTGTTGCTGCTGTTGTTGGCAATGGAGTTGTTGCAAGTGCAGCAATGATTGGCGTGTGTGTTGCCGTTGCCGTTGCCGTTGCTGTTCCTGTTGCTGTTACTGCTGACGTTGTCTTTGCTGCTGCTGTCTCCAGCAACAACATTGCTGCCGCTGCCGCTGCTGCTGCTGTTGGACGATGGAAATTATTTAGCTGATTTTGTTGGTGCTGTTGGTGCTGCTGTGATTGTTGCTGCTGTTGTGCCTGCAGCTGTTGCTGACCAAGTGTTGCCAGCAATAATGGCATAGTTGTTGCCTTTGCTGCTGTTGCTGCTGTTGCAGTTCGTCAGGCAGCAAATTGCGTCGCTTTGATTTATGACGCCCGTTGCTTGCCCCTTTGCCTTGCCTTGCCGTCTGCCACAACTTGTTGCTGCCTCAGATTATGATATTGACCCATGCACCAGCAGCAATTTTTTCCATGGCAATTTTTGTTGCTGTTGATGTTGCTGTTGTTGCTGTTGTTGTTGTTGCTGCCGTTGCCTGTAAATGGTTGATAATTAAAAATGTCTTCTTTTTGCTGCTGCTGCTGCTGCTTCTGCTGCTGCTGGCATTGTCAGTTGCTTGCTGAAAGCTTAATTTGCTGTTAAGTGCTTTTTAAAATGTTGTTATTAAAAACAGTTGCAACCCTCCTGTTAACAACTACACTCAGCGAAAACTTATGAAGATCAGAGAACAAGTTTACATATATAAATATTTGGAATGTCTCAAGTTGCGGTAAATTTCTTGGGAATTCAAATCATATTTGAAAATTAAAATGATTTGCATACCGCTTAAGTGAAAAGTTTATGTGAAAAGTTTATGTCAATACAATAAGTATAAGACTTCTTAGATGATGGAAGAATTTGATATCACGTATTTATATTTATCTGTGAGTCTATTATATTATCTGCCAGTCTTTCTCTCTCACTCTCTCTCTCTCTCTCTCTCTGTCTCTATTCCTTCTTATTTTCTTTCCACTTTGCCTTTTATCTCTCCCTCCGTCTCTCATCTGTCTTTGTCTCTATGTCTATCTATGACTATCTGTTTTTCTCTCACTCGTTCTCTTACTCGTTCGCTTTCTCTCTCTGCTTCTCTTTATATTCTTCTCTGAGAGTCTAAAACTTGAAATTTATTTTTCAAAAGCTTCTATATTATTTAATTACAACATCTAGAGTTTTTTCTTCAAGTGCAGGTGTCTTCTACCCTCTCTCCCTCTTTCTTTCTTTTACTCTCTCTCTCTCTCTCTCTCTCTCTCTGTCTCGCTCTATCGCTACTTGCACTAGTCTCTACTCTATCATTTGCGTTCTGGCGATTTTGGTGTCACGATAAGAAAAGTAATTGATTTGCTGTCGAAACACTTGCATTGTCGCCCCTAAAATGCGATTTCTAGTTTAAATGACCAGCTAAAACGTCTCGATCGTGTAATCTTTAAGCACCCGTTGCATTGCACGTGACCCATAACATGAATGTGAATGTGAATAGTGAATGAGTAACTTACACGGCAGTCGCACTTATAAATGGTGTTCATTATTGCCTTTTACTAAGAAATTGTTGAGCGGAAGTTTACATAGAGCTAGGCGACAGAAAATAGGCTTCAATAATATCATAAATATTATCAGCAAGTGGCTGCTCAATATACACAAACAAATATATTAATATACATATATATGAATGTTGAATCATATTCAGAAGGAAATTAACTATAAAATTCGATGTTGTTTTTATTGTTTTAAAAAAAATATTCTCATAATGCTTATACAAATGAAAAAAAAAAAATAAAAATGCCTTTGAGAACAATAATAACTTATTTATATTTCAATAATTTCACCCTATCTAATTTTTATATAAAAAGTATTTCCCTATCTAGTTCTGAGAAATTTTTAACCCCTTCACATCAATGGCTAGACAGTTCAATAAATTCAACAAGTGCGCCGTGTATCATACGAAAATAAAAGCAAATATAACAACAAAATAAAATGAAAGGGAAAAAAAGCAGAGAACAGAAAACAGAGAACAGAAATAGTAATATGACATTTTATATTATGCAAACAACGCAAAGTGACAAATCATATTTACAAATACTTAAAAACCAAATTGTTGTAAATTGAAAACAAATTGAAGTCGCAATGATAAGAGTGCAGGAGAGAGAGAGGGAGTGTGTGAGGGAATGGAAAAGAGTTCTCTGTCTCTCTCTCTATCTCTCTCTATCTCTATCTTTAGTCTGGCGTTGAAATCAAAGGAATCGGTAAATTAAACTACAGCAACAATTGATGTTTCTCTATTGGACGGTTATACGATCAAAACGCAGAGGCCGAAAGGTAAGAGAATAGACCCCTCTCGTAGAACCCTCTAGAATAGCTATATGTAGTGTGCACTTGCAGAAAATGTGGGTGATTCTAACCAAAGTATCATAAATATCTATAATTTTAAAAATTTGTAAATATAGATATTAGATAAAAGATTTATAATAAATATCATGATTTTTAATATAATATAATTTTATCTAAATAAATAATAAATCTGTTGAAGCATACAAAAATATTTTAATTGACTTAAAATAAATATTCTATAATTTATTTATGAATTTCTTAATTTAAGTAATTGAAATATGTAAATTAAAATGTATAAATTCAAATTAAATTATAAAATATTAATTTAAAAAATGTAAATGAAAATTTATAAACTAAAATAAAATGAATAAATATTAATTTTTAAAATAAATTTTTTAATTGAATAAAAATAAATATTTTATAATTTAACTTTTAATTTATAAAACGAAATATAATTTATATATTATATAAATTAAAATTTTTATATTCAAAATTAAATTTATATATTCATTCATTAAAAATTTAATTTTTATTTTGATTTAAAGTAATAAAATGAATGAATGAAATGAAAAAGTTGATGCTTTTTACAATAATTATTTTAATGTTTCTTATAAGTTTTTTTTTTAATATTTAAGAATAAGAAAAATTAAAACGAAAGCTTTAAATTTTTCCTCACAGTGTATTCAAACACATTTGCTCTGATTAGATAAGGCATAGACTGCAATGCGTTTCGATCGAGCTGTTTATGGAAATGCTGTTCGGCAACGGCGCAAAGGGAGGCATTTACATACACCTGTTGCTGGGGCGGTGGGGCAGTGGGGCAGGTGCCAGGAAGAGGGAGAGTAACATTAATGGCACTTGTAAACAAATCAATCGACAGCGCAAATTGCGCTCTTTGGCAAAGTGCCCGCTGGGATGGACCCATAACTTATTTCTTTTGATTGTTATCAATCAAGGTAGATATTGGAGAGGGGGCAGGAGGGGATGGTGGAGGGAAGGGGGCGAACAGGTGGGTTCTTCTACAACATTATGTACTTTGCATGTCAGCAAGCAATTGTTGGAGTCTCTCGCATTCGATGTTAAAGAAACCGCCGCTGCACTTCAAAGGCCGCCGACTTGTTGCACTCTATCTCTCTCTCTTTCTCTCTCTCTTTCCTACTCTCTTTTTCTTTCTACTCAATAATTGTTAATAAAAATTATTTCGCATATCATTGTTGTTTTATTCGTTTATTTATGTTTTCAATTGTTGGCATTTGTTTCATGTTTCTGCCTCATTCACCTGATTTTTCAGCTCAGTTTAGATAAGTTGCGTTTATTTTTAGTTTCCTCGTTCGACATTTTTGTTGTATCTTGTTTTAAAATTAAACACAATTGGTTGCCGTCGTAGGCGATTTGTTGAACTGTTTAACTGTTTAATTTGCAAACAAAGTTTTCATGATTTGATTTCGTTCCGCACGTTGTAAAGATAGTTACGAATTTTAAATTTTACAACTGTGATTGACGCATTATTGAAGCTATCTGTGACGTATATACTAAACTAGAAATACTAGATACTAAACCAGATATTGTAATTTTATTGTTTATGCTTTGTTATGATATTGAATGAAGCGAAAAGTTGATTCAATTTCGATATCTTTAGTAAGATATTATTTTACTATAGATATTGAAATTGAGGCTATTATAGAATACATAAATTTTTCGCTTTATTCAATGTGATGTATTTTGAAATTACCTTCAATTTAATATCTTTTAGTTTAATTTCAATACCTAAAGTATAGTAATAAATTACTATATATATTACTGTGTACTTAAAGGTATTATCGAAGCTGTTTTTTATTCTTCTTGTGTTTCTTTTAATAGAAAAAATGGATATTATAAAAAAAATATAATGAATATAATATAAGAATTTCAGGGCAAATTCTTAATTACCTAGCTAAAGATTTCAGTTTTTATAGAATATTTTAGTACATCTTTTTAGTAGTTGTACTTAGAGCAGATCTTTGCTTGACCTAATTGAAATTTCCTCAATATGAAGGATTAAGGGTTTATTTTTAAGGACATTTCGAGCAACTTTTCTTATGAAGGAAACATTTTAAATACTTGAAAGCAGAAATATTTAAAATATTTGAAAAATTTGACCAATTTTCTGTGATTATTTGTTTTAAATAATCTCCTGTGGCATTCGGTTAAACCCTACGGTGTATTTAAATACTTGTTCTACTTCCACTTGGAACTGCTCACATTTATTCTTAAG
The DNA here is from genome assembly GCA_035045345.1 of Drosophila hamatofila. Taxonomy (NCBI): domain Eukaryota; kingdom Metazoa; phylum Arthropoda; class Insecta; order Diptera; family Drosophilidae; genus Drosophila; species Drosophila hamatofila. The sequence continues at coordinate 168,950 of JAWNPA010000032.1, forward strand.
CTAGGATTGGAATTTATGCTATTTATATCGGATAACGCTGTTATGTAATATGTCAATCTTAAGGGATAATATATGAATAATTAATAAATATTATATTATAATTTTTCAAAGCAGACAGATTTAATAATAACACAGCACAACAAAATTGCAACTATTGTCTGATGAATGGCTTTTATAACTTTCTGTTTACTAATTTGATGTCGTTTATTCGTGATACATAAAATCCATTAAAAACTGGACTAACATTATGTAACATACCGCAATCATCAGACATGTTGTTGTGCAGTGAAATCAAGCTAACAGTTCTTTAAAATAATGTAAGTTGCTTTAGTTTGTACATATCAGATTTTTATTTTAATTCAAATTATATAACAATGCTTTGAAATAATAATATTTATAATAAAAAATAATAATAATAATAATAATAATAATTATAATAATAATAATAATAATAATAATAATAATAAGAATATAAAATAGAGAAGAGAGCATGGTTCAATTATATTTGAAACATTTTAATTCGTTTAATAAGTTCAGCTGAAGACTTTTAAAATGATAATATACATGTGAAAATAAAAACAAAAAACTCTTACTTTCAAGATTTTTTGAGTAGTTCAAAAAAATTTTAAAACAAATTTAAGAATTTAAAAAAAAAATGTAATATAAAATAAGTTTGCCTCAGAATAGTGTTAACTGAGTAAATTAGACACAATATTTTTCTAATAAAATTGTAAAAAATATAAAACTTAATTGAAAAAATTTCGAAATCAAATTTTAGCTAAAAAAAGTTTAAATCAAGGTGTTTTGAGGCTCTGAGTTTTTTTCAAGGTCTATTTGATTAAGTATTCAGATAAGGATACTTTGGAGCACTTGTTGTCAGTCAAGCAGCTTTAGCACTCACCCACGCACACGGCCAAGGCTCATTAACGGTAATAGATGAGTGAGACAAGCTGAGAAAATGTCAACAAAAACCCAAATCGAAGGAAAGATCTATTAAAGGATCAGCAGACGAAGGCGAAGGCGTTAAACACACACACGCACACATGTAAACACACACACACACATATACATATATAGTAGCATTCACTTACACTCGCTGACAGATCGCTTTTAGCCGCACCTTTCGAATTCGAATTCGATATTTAATTTAATTGTTTGTTGCCTTTTTTTTCGGGTTAAATTTAATTGCAATGGCGACGACGTCGCAGCGACTACTGCTGCTGCTGTTGCAGTTCTTGTTATTGTTGTTGTTGCTGTTGCTGCTTTTCACGCCCTGTGTGTGGAGCTTGTGTGAGCGAGACACGCTTTTTGATTGACTTCCGACAAACGACTGACTTAAAAAAACGCCACAAGATATGAGCAAAAAAAAAAAAACAGTTAGAAAAAAAAACCCACGAAGGAACAACAACGTCGACGTCGAATTGTCAAGCGCGCGCAAAAAAAAAAACGCACACACACAGAAAGAGTGGAAGATGTTGGGGGCAGCGCAGCAGCTGCACGCATGTGTGTGAGTGTGAGAGCTTTCGGTGTGTGAGTGTGTGAGTGTATTGTATTCAGTCAGCAGGTGGCTCTGTGGGGAGGGCGCAACGTTGACGCTGACGCTGGCTGCGACGGCGACTGTAACTGCGACGTTGGCGTCGCCGACTTGGACTTGGACTTGGAGATTCGCTGACGTTCAGGGAGTTGGGTGCTGTGTTTTTTTTTTCGTTCTGCACGTTTCTTCGCGCACGAGGTTTTAAAATCAAAAGCGTGTATTGTGTGGGTGGCCTCTGTGGGTGAGTGTGTGTGTGAATGTGTGTGTGTGTGTGGGGGCGGGTGGTTCTTATCAGATTTGTGTGTGTATGTGTGTGTGTGTGTGCGAGTGTATATTGAGCGCTTTTGGTTGGGTCTAAGGGAAGGCAAACAAAAAGGAGCACTGGGGAGGTAAGTTGATTTGTAGTTCTCTATAGGCCATAATATAAAAGACAAATTCATATTTGGAACAATAAATTAGGCTGACTAAAATGTCGATTTTAAAATAATAATTTGGTATGTGTACATAAACGATACAAATATGTATAAAAACCAAGTTTTAAAATTTTGTAATATATTTTAAGACCTTTCAAATAATTTGAGCTTTGAAGATATTAAACCAGCTAAGTTTTCTAATAAGTATTATCAACACCAATCATTTTTTTTATGGTTCAAAACAACAATTTTATTTTGGATATGTAAAAAATATGAAACTTTTAAGTCATTTTAATTTAATTAAAATAAGCAATATAAAAACAGCTTAAAAATGTTTTAAATTTTATTTCTTACACACATTTTTGGTCAATATATGATATACATATATATTTTTAAATCAAAATAAATTGATTTTAAATTTAAATGTGTTGCTTTTATATATGTTTTAAATTTATTATTTTTCTTCTATATTTTTGTATGAAATTACAACGTTGTTTAATTTGTTGTGATTATTAAATTTATAACTAAATTTAAAAAAAATACATCTAATTTTAGAAGTGTATTTAATTAAAAATATTAAAAGATTTACATTTCAAATAATTTTTAAAATATACGATTGAATTGATTTGATATTATTGTTAAAATAATTTGCAGTTTCATTTAATTGTTCGTAACAAAAATTTTGGTTTATAAAATAAGCGCAAATTTCATATAAATTACGAATTTTAGACAATGTGTACACAAATTTGCCGACGGCATAAATGCAGTTTACAAATATTACGTATACGCCCCAGTTTACATGTAATAAAATCTATGCATGCATACATGTGTGTATGTGTGTGTTCCTGTGTGACAATAAAGAAAAAATTGTCACTTGGCAATGCGAAATCAAAAGCCGCAAAAAATATCCAACTTCAGCCGGAGTCAAAGACAGAAGCCAACAAAGAATTGACAAGGCGAATTGGCGATGCAGAACCGCGAATTATTCGCTGCCTGTCAAAATGTGAATGTCAACTCGAACAGCAACAAAAAAGTAAGAATAAAAAAACAATATAAAGAAAAAGCAGCAGCAGCAGTAGCCGTTGTGACAGCAGAAGCCAATGGCAGCCGCAGCGACAAAACGCATAAATTAAAATAATTACAGCGCAGAGGACGACGACGCAGCAGCAGCAGCAGATTTCAATGCTGCTGCTCGTTTTAGTGTTGTTGTTATTGTTGTTGTCACACACACATACTCATACATACACGCACAGCGAGTAACAAAAAGCGCGCGTCGCGTCGACTTTGCGTATTGCTGCGTTGCAACTGAGAAATGCAGCCAAAGGCAGCACAAAACAGTCAACTTTTGGCTGCGCTACACTTGCGTTCCACACTCACACACACACACACGCAAACACTCACACACACACACAGAGTTGACTGCAACAAAGCTGCTGATTTTATTCAAAATGGTTTGTTTATGCTTGAACAGCAGCAGCATCAACAGCAACTGGGGAAATGCTCGCTCTCTCACACTCACACGCACACACACACAGACAGAGCTTTGTGGCAGCCAATAGCATTGGCGCTTGTCGCTCATAGCGCGCATGTGCTTCGCTCTCTCTCTCTCGCTCTCTCTTCGCCGTCAGCAGTAGGCAGCAGACGTTCAATTCGCCGCGCAGCATCTTCGACAGTTCTTTTTTTTTCGGGTTTACCTTTTTGCTTTGCTTTGCTAATTTCCGTTCATTAAAGTTGCCTTGGCAGCGACGGCGGCAACGTCTCGTGCAACTATTTTAACCATTTAACATTGTCGCTCTTCGCCGTTAACCCCCGTTAAAGCTCTTCGCTTTGCTTTCATATTATTTTTGCTGTAATTTCATCTTGAGCTTTAATTTCATTGATTAGCAAAAATCATTTGCTGCTGCTGCTGCTGCTTCTTGTTCTTGTTGCTTTTTTGTTTTTGTTTTTGGCTTGTCATTGTCCTGCCTTCGTCTATATATCTCGAGCTCCGTCTGCCTGTCTGTCTTCTCTCTGTGTGTGTGTGTGTGTGCTTGTGTTTATTTTTAGTTTCGTTGCCAAAATTGTAACTGTTTTTGTAACTGTTTTGCTTTGGCTTTCGCTTTGCATTAAGTATTTGAGCATTTAAGTCTTTTCTCACTTGTGTCCTCTCTCTCCCGATCTCCCTATCCTTCACTCTCTCTCTCTCTTTCTCTATCTATCTTAAATTAACTAATCGATTGGGATTCTAGTTTGTTTTTCTATTCGATATTTAAGCAGACAAAATAGTTGGCACAACTTGTGGGATAAACTTAGTTTTGGGTCGGATTAAGTTTTAGTTAATGTGGCAAGCATTAAGAAAAGCAAAGTTTTTATCTTTAAACGAAACTTGCTAAAACTATCGTTTAAAGCTTAAGCGTCTTTTAATTAAATAAAATATTATACAAGCAAATATACCAATATATATATATATGTATATATATATATATGTATATATATATATGTATATATATATATAGATTTATATAATAAATATACCAAAAAATATCAAATTTTTAGTTAAGATTACAGCATATAGATATGACAGAAAATTTAATAACTTCTCGAAAAAAAAAAAAAAAATAGTCAACTAATTATATGTATATACATAATTTTGAAGAATTAAATATTTTTATATAATAATATATAATATTATTTAAATATTTATAAATAATGTAATATATCTATTTTTAGTTTAAAATCATAATTTTTTTTAGCATTTTACAAATTATTTAAATTTCTTTTAACTATATATATTTTTTGAATTTTTTCTGTACTAATATCAAAACTATAATTTTATTTTTCTCTATTTTTTCAAATATGAATATATATATTTTTTAGACTCTTCATTAAAAATCTAATTAAAAGAAATTTAAAATAATTTAATTTTTGATAAATTTCCAAACATTTATGCCCCATTCTCTCTGTTTTCGCTCTTTTGAATTCTATTTAAAAAATGTTTTATGCCACACCCATTTTATAAGCAACATTTTAGAATAACGCCCCCTAAAAATATTTGAGTTACACAGAATTTTATGCACACATAAAAAGTGGAAATGGCTAAGAGTGAGATGGCAATATTACTGAAAAGTTTTTGTGAAAGAAAAGCAAGAAAAAAAGCAACCCAACATTTGACTATATGCAGAGCGCCATCTCTCTCTCTCTCTCTCTCGCACTCTCGTACTCTCTTTCTCCACATTTTTTTTCCATTTTAGGGCTGAGGCTGCAGCTAAGCTGTTATAACTTTTAGAATTTTTCCAACTTTTTCATATATTTTTATAAATTTTTTTTTCTACATATTTCATTTGCTGTCTCTTTTTATTTACATTGATATAAAAAGTCGCAAATGTGTGGGTGTGCGTGTGTGTGTGTGTGAATACAATGGAGCAAGATGTCATATATGTGTGTATGTATATAAAAGGCATTGTGGGCGGCTGGGCGGGGCACTGCCGAAGCTTGCTTTACTTTACTTTACGTATGTTGTTGTTGTTGTTGTGTTCCGTTTGTGACTTTTCATTTTTCATATGTTGACTGCCTCACACATATATATATAGATATATACAGACATATATATGTATATACATATATAGTATAGCTGCTGCTGGCATTTTCCTTTACACAAGTTTTTCATATGCTTTCGCTCGCTCTGGTTTTTCCATTTCCTTCGGCCAAAGTAAATGGCTTTTGCATTGTAAAATGTTGCATACATTTTCCTCTATTTTGCCTGCTCCCGTGTGTGTGTGTGTGTGTGTGTATGTCTATATGCTTCCCAAATCTGTATGCTTCAGTTTATATACACACACACACACACTCACATACATACCTATTTATATATATATGTAAGTGCGAGTGAGACGCCGCTAGCAGTGGAGCTTGGCCCAGTCAAAGGGACTCTCGCTTGGGCTTTGGGGGCTAGCCTGGTCCCTCGCATGGTATATTTTAAAATTTATGAAAAATAATATTTTCCATCTATACACACACACATGCACATACTTGTATATATGTATATACAGCAGTGTGGCCCGTAAGGCGCACAATCAGAATACAATGGATGTGGATGCCGAGGACTATACAAAAGGAGCAGAGTTAAGGCAGAAATGTGGGTGTTGGGGACTTGTCATGGGTGGTTGCGTTGTGTAGGGGGTGCTGCATACACATTGACTTGGCTTAACGCGCATTTACCTACACACAAAATGGAGCACTGCAAGCCGGAGCAGCTGCTGAGGCCAGGGTTGTCGAGCTAGAAAATATAGTTGAGAGAGAGAAAAAGTAGATTCGAAGAATGATAAAAGCGAATATAGTTTAGATTAATTAGGATGAAACTAAAAAGTATTATTGATTTATTCATTTAATTGTTAATAAAATTGACAGAGCACCAAAGTAAAAATATTAAAAAATATATAATATATCAAAATAAAAACACTATAATATTATTTTTTATTGATAATAATTTAAAAAAATTTAAAATATTTTAAAGCCAGGAAAAAATAATTTTTAAAACTTTTTTTTAATAATACAAATAATAATAATTAAAAAAAAAAAACACAAATAAATAAAAATTAAAGAATGTTTATTATACTTAAAAAAAAAAAGAAATTAAATAAGGTTATCTGATACAAAAAAAAAAAAAAATAAATAAATAAATAAATAAATAAATAAAAAAATAAGAAAAACTGAATTTCATATAAGTAAATTTAATTTTTATTTGAATTCAAAAAACAAATTTTTTATTGTTTTTTTTTTTTTATATTAACAAAATTTCAAATAAAGTAAGCTGTAATTGTACAGTTTTAATTGAAGGCTGTAAAATATGAGACTGCAATACCTTTCATTCATACTTTAAGATCATACACTTTTATAAGAGTTATTAAATCATTTTTCAGTAAAAAAGTAAATATTTATAAAAAATACTACAAATGATAGATATAAATTTAAGTTCAGATCATTGAATAATTTCTTGTTCAAGTCGCGAATTACTTATATTAGTTATATTATTAACTTTTTTCAGTTAGTTAGTTCAGGAACTAAGCATACTATGAGTGAGTTTAATTACTAACAGCTAAATATTTTAATGTAACTTGTCGTTCTTGAACGAATGAAAAAAGGTTGTTTGGTGAATAAAAAATTGTTCATTAGCAAATTAATATCTAAGTCAAAAGTTGTTCATGAACGATTGAACTCATTATCTCAATATTGAGTATAATTCATCTGAAGAATACGTTAATTACAATTGCAAATATATTAACAAATATTTTACTAATATATATTAAATTTATATATTCCAAATAAATACAAGTTTAAATATATGTATTTAACAAATATCTTTAATTTTGTATATTTTTAGGATGCATGCGGCAACTCTGGCACTCAAGTCAAAACCATTTCCATTATGATAATGTAAGTGCACAATTTTCCAACTTGAATGTGCTTCACACACACACACACATATATAGAATCTCTCATGTGTGTGTATACAAAGATGCCGAGCGAAATGCGCTTTGGAAATTTTCATATCCTGCACATGAGAACATGAAAAACTGCACAAATGGCAGAAAATGTTGCACAGCATGTGTGTGTGTGTGTGTGTGTGTGTGTATGGAGAGAGAGTGAGTGTGTTCTCTTTGTGTGTGTGTGTGTGTGCAGGACAAGGACAGGGCCCAGGACATCCGGACGAGCACATAAAATACGATAACTGTGCAGCTCGAGTGCTACATATGAAAGGTGCTTTCTAGCTTGTCTGCCAACAGAGTGAACACTGTACCCACCTCAAACCACCCAAAGCATATACATATGCACCCATATGCCCATATACATAAACATATATAGACTTTTATGTATATACATATATACATATAGGGTATGTAATTACAGCACCTTCACAGAACCTTCCACACACACACACATAAAATATGATGGCATCTTATGTAAGCTATTGCTCCCTCTCTCTTTCATTCCCTCTCTCTATCACACTCTCTCGCCTTCTCTCTCGGTATATAAAACTTTTGGCATTTATGCCATAAAATTAAGTATGAAATTGAAAAATGACTCGCGGGTCAAAAGGCGAACTCCCAAAATAAGAAAGAGAGCAAAAGGAAATGTCGAGAAGTAGGGAAAAAGAAAATGTTGCAACGGCATATTGTGAAATTAATTTTTAAATATTTATGAGCGACTGTTCAAGGCAGTTAGGCAGCAGGGCGGTGGCGGCGATAGAATGATTTTCAATTTGCCCAATTTATATTGAATTTTTAGCTATAAGCTGAATTTTGTGTACTTGTGTTAGTTTTCCTCTTCTTCTTCTTTTATTTTTTTTATTTTCTTTTTACATGAAATATGAGCATTTTAGTGCTCGGCACACGGAACGTATGAGTAATGTGCTTTTTGTGTGTTGCTGAAATAAATTCGATTTGTGTAAGCACCTACACAGAGGCAGAATATTGTCTACCACCTATATATAGAGATGTGCATAAGCAGAAGAAAGTACAGTTGAATATATAGTTTAAAATGTATATAAAGTCGTGTTCATGAAAATAGCACTGAAACTGCAAACTTTGCTAACTATGTAGAGCTTGAAAACTAATTTAGTTGTAACGGAAAAAATGAATTTGCAAATATTTTATATGATATTATACCAGGATTTTTTAAATTCATAATAAAAATATATTTTATGTAAAATTAAAATTAAATATAATTTTGCACATACCTAATTTTATGGAGCTCTGGGGGTAATGTAATTAAAACTGAAAAAGGGGCTTAGTACTATATCAAGTATGCTTTTTTATTTATTTTAAATTTAATTGATTTTAAATTTGACACAAAAAGATAAATTTAAAATATTAAAAAACAACAATTTTTATTTTATTTTTGTTTCAAATTCTATTTTTTATTTCTATTATTTTGCTATAAAATGATTTCTATTATAGATATGTATTTGGCATTTGTGACAACGCTTTTCAGTAATTGTTGAAGCACTTTTAAAAATCATCGCATTTGAGATCTTGAGAAATCCTATTACAAAAAATAATAAATAATAATAAAAAAAAAAGATTCTAAACAGCTGTAAAGAATTAATTGAACAATCCAAAATGCCCAACATTTAGAAGAAGTAGAGGGAGGCAGATGACTAACAACATAGAGTCGAAAAAATTGTTTCTTTTTGAAAGCAGCTCGTATATGTTTTATTATGATTTTATTTTCATTATTAAGTTTTTTTATTGCTGCCTTTTGTCTATAACTCTACAGCGCATTTTTGAATTTTGTTTTGTTTTTAGATACATACTCTCAGTAATTCATATATTATCTAAATATACATATATATATTTCCTTATCCAACTCTCACTTTTATATGTTCATCCTCACCTTCAATTTTGCATTTGCATAATCTACGCTCTCATCTCAAAAGTCCTGTTGCATGTCAGTCAGACACGTGTTGATAAGACCCTTGATAAGTGATAATGATATGCTGCCTACACTTAAAGATCGCCTGCTTGAATGCTGATTATGATAATAATGCGTGGCTTTATTTGCCTAATAAGCGAAGACAAGAAATGAGCAAAAAACAAAAAAACGCTTGACTCGAAAGTCGAGCAGACAATGTGCCACATTAATGTTGTTGTTGTTGTTGTTGTTGTTGTTGTTGTTGTGGCTGCTTAACAAGCTGTTTTGCATGGAGAGCATTTTGGAGTTGGCCCAAAGACCGGTAGCTGCTGCTGCTGCTGCTGCTGGCACAGACAATGCAGCTAATGTGGGAAAAAACGTCAAGAATGCGCGTTGAAAATTGCAGCTGCAGTTAGCCACATGCCCCCAGTTGAGCCCCTGCTCCCGCCCCAGCCGTTCTACTCTCCTGATCCTGCAGTTCGTATGCAAAAACTGGCCTTGCAGCTGGCTTGAAAGTTGGCTACCTGCAACTGTTGGCCCTCACTTATCTCTTGACCAAGTTTTTGCTTCGGGCACAAAACAATTCACACTTTAAGCCCAGTTAAAGAGGTGGAGCAGGCACGAGGGCGAGTGAGTAGGAGAGGAAGTAGAATAAAGGGAGCGGGAGATGGGATCTGGAGAGGGAGTCGGATAGGTAGCAGGAGAGGAAGGGCCTACTCGTTGCGTGTTTGGCAGATCATTTGCTTAAATAGCCCAAAGGGGACCAAGCAGCTGGGCAAAGGAGCACAGGAGTGTGTGTGTGTGTGTGTTGGTGTGTGTGTTGGGGGTCCACTTGAAGCTGGAGCATATGGGTGGCTGAGCAAATCTCAACGCGGTAGCAGCAGTTGGAATACAAAAAAAAGGTGTTGACTTTTGCGTGTTTATCGCGATGCACACAGGTCGCAAAATTATTAGGTCCTTAATGGCACAGTAGTCACAATCGCAGTCGCAGTCGCAGTCACAGTTGCTGTGACGGCGAGCAGAGCAAGCAAAGAGCTGAGAAAACTGCCAAGACAAACAGTCGGCTATGTAAATGATAAAGGGAATGGGAAAACAGATAAGTTAGCAGAGATGACACTTAGTTACATGATGTCTAATAAAAAGATAAGTCTCTTGACATATAAATATAAAAAAGAAAATATATAAAATTTTTAAATAAAACCAAATATTTAAAAAAATTCTAATTCAAATTAGAGAATAAAATAAAGGCAAACTTTGTTATAAAGAGATATACGCCAATATAATTGGGAAATCCTAAAAATTGATGCTACCACAGCAGGCTATTCACAGTCAGAGATTTTAACAATATTATCTGTAAGCAAATTACTTGAGCTTATTATCGCATCTTTGGTATTAAATTCAAAGCCTTTGTATAATAAACTTACTCTAATGTATATAAACTTAATTTATATTTTGCATATATTTATATGTTTATATTTAATTCAATATTATTTTGGAATCATAATATTGTAATGAAAACCGTTTTGAAACATATAAAGAAATATTTGAAATTTTTCAATATTTAAAAACATTTTTAAAAAACTTTTGGAAAATTTATAAATGACTAACAAAATTAATAATTGGCAGTCAAAAAATTTTTTGTCAAGAAATATTTTCATATGAAACCCATTCAAAAATAGTTTCCAAAAATTTAACAAAAAATGCTATACAATGAATATAATTTCAACAATTTTAATAGAATTAGCTCTTAGAAATAGTTTGTTTAAATAACATTGCTTGAGTTGCTATGATAGAAATACTTGCTGTGGCACAACAATGTAATACAAATGTTGCAGGCAGCAGCAGCAGTAGAAGGCGACTGCAGCAGCAGCAGCAGCCAACTGCCCAAAGCTAAACGCGAGAAAAAAGAAGGTAAAAAAAAATATAATAAAAATAAATAAAAATAAAATAAATATAAATAAAGTAAAAAAAGAGAAGAGAGAACAGAGCTGGCCAGCGCAGACTGGGAGTCTGTGGGTAAATGCTGCTAAATGGGTTCCCCATTAAAGCTCATTTGAAATCAGACACGTCCGATTAAAATCTCATTTCTCACCTTGTGGCTGCAGCTCAAATTGGCAGAGCGTGGAGCGGGCGGAGGGGGATTGGGAGCAGGGGGCGAAGGGAGCCCACAAAGGGAAAGACAACAAACAAACTGCAAAAATCATATTTACAGGCAAACAACACAGCAGCAGCTGAGCATTGCTTGCAACGTGTGGCAAGCTGCCTTGTTGGCCATGCCATTGATAGTTGCCACAGCGATAGTTGGGGCCCCGGCCACAGTCTCAGCCTCCAGCCTCCAGCCACGAGACTCGAGCTTCGAGTATTTCACGCCTTTAGCCACTTATTAAAATAGGCAAAATGTCTATTAGCCCCCGAAACGTGGCCAGAAATTGTGTTTTTTGTTGTTGGTGGTTTTGTTGCTGCTGCTGCTGCTTTGTGTGGGCGTCTGGTGCAGGAAGTGGTGTTGCTTGTCAATGCCCACAGTGGTTGCTGGTTGCTGCTGTGAGGTGGTTTGCTTAGCCAGACTTTCATAATAAACATTAACTTGGCCCATGACGATGATCGGTAGCTGTGCATTATCTATATGGCGATATCATTTGATTTTCATTGGCTCTACAGAAATTTTTTCCTATTCAAGATGAAAATTAGCTTGGAGTTGGTATGTAGTAGTCCAAAGTATTTCCATTGGAAATGCGAAGAGATTAAAGTAATTAAAATATATATTAAATTGTATATGTTAACATACATATATGTAGAGAAGATTAAATTAAAATAGAAATTTCTTAGGTTTATAAATATATGTTTAAAGTAGAGTATAGAAAAATGGACTAGAGAAGAGAGAGAAGTATAATGTATGTATAGAAATATAAGATGAGAGAGAGAGAGCGAGAGAGACAGAGAGAGTTATACTTTTCTTTTTCTACTCTACAACTGCTCCAGCAATATAATTATTATACTATATCTTGACATATATTTTTGAATAAGTTATTAAAAACATATTTTTGTGAATAATTTCTTTTAGGAATGCTTCTCATGAACTTTATGAATTGATTCAAGGATTTGCAATGTTCCCAAATTAAGCCAATGATTGTATTGAGATTTTCTTAAATATTCAATCAATGTTTTCTAATAGAATATAAACTAAATAAATATATTGAAACATTATTTTCTAATAAAAAAAAACTAATTAAATATATTTAAAATCATATAAGAATAATTAAATATTAATTAAAAAAGTTAAAAAAAATTAATAATAATAAAACGATCATTTAATCAAAAATATTAAATATAAAATTTAAAACAATAAATTAATACATATATTGCATAATATATGTAAATAAATATGAACAGAACATTATTATATGGGTTTTTTCTTATATCTAGACTATCCCAACTTTATGCCCCTTTCTTTGGTCAACTCGTAGGCTGTTTTTCCTCTGATCTTCTCTCTCTCTTATCTGTGCGCTCATCCAGCACGCAATGCGAAAAAAGTAGCTGCAACAACAAAAGGCTAAAAACTAAAAACAAAAAATTTTTTGCAATTAACTTGGGCAATTTTTCGCGATTTTTAAATATTATGGAACACGCACAACAGATGCACACGTGTAAATACACACACACACACACATACACTCACACACACACAGCGCAGCTACACCCCCGCTTAGCCATAAAGTGGAGCATGAGCACTTGCCAGCATTGCCAGCTCAGCCAGCCTTGCTCGCTTATTGCGATCTGGCAGCACTGATAAGCAAGCGAGGCAGCGAGCTCCGTTTGCTGTGGATCCTCGTTCCTAACCTTCCGCAAGCAGCAAAAACTGCTGTGCGGTCCAAGAGTCGAGGCTTGGCTTGGTTTGGCTTCGCTTGGCTTAACTGGTCGCAGCTTCCGCTTGCCTCCAACTGTTGCAAGCTCTTGCTGCATGCTGCTTGCTGCTTACTTGCTGCTTCTGGCAACAATTTTATTTACGAGTCATGCGCGCGACCGTCGCCTTGAAGACGCTGCCCCTCCCTTACAGAAACGCCCGCCCGCCCCACTCAGTGGCTAGGCCTTCCATTGGCATTCGCGTGTGTGCGTCGCCGTCGTCGTCGCCGTCTTTTTATTCATCCACATTTCATTCATGGGCTGCCTTGGGTGCCTTGGCGACCCCTCTGGACACGCACCTAATAAGTTTTGATTAGAGATGCGCGCACCTTCTGTGTAGCGGGTGAGTTAATTAAAAAAGTGGCCAATAAGTAATGTGCAGCGAGTTAACAGTAAAGATCCAAGCGAATATTCAACTAATAAAATGAAATTAATTGGTTTAACTTTTTATTTTTCATATTCATATTTTTAGATGAATTTCTATCTATTGATAGCGTATAGAAGAAGGGAATGAAGTATCTGATATTAATAATGTATATAGTAATGATGTATATTAGCTTATAAACCTAAGGGCCCTTTGATTAACAAATCTTTTAATATTCAAGAAAAATCTTGAATTAAGTTTAAATATGGGAACCATTTGAAAAATATAACTGTCTACGAATGTATGTATAGGCAAAATAGATAAAAATAAAAATATAGGTAAAAGCTATTTTTATAAATATAAGTAAATTTAAATATAAATATATGTTATATTTTAGTTATTCGTATGTAAATAAATACAAATAAATAATATAAATTTCTTAAAAACAGCAAAGTTGAATTATCAATGAAATAAAATATATTATATGATATTCATGAGTATATGATTTATAATAATATAAATAAATGAATAAAACTATAATATTAATTGTTTAATTAATAAATTTGCCAACCCAATCGTAATTTCCTATGTCTTACTAAAGATTCAATTAATATTAAAATAAAAAATAAAAAAAAATTAAGAAAGGAAAAAATTAAAAAAGAAAATTTTTAATAATAATAAGTTTTAAATATTACAAAAAGAATTTTCATAAGTTTGTATAATTTGCATCCGAAATTATATCTATTTATGATTTTTTATATTTGATATTTGATCTCCTGTTTAGCCATCAATCCTAACATCTAACTCTATCCACATAGACATCCCTTCAACTCCATTTCATCTATCTCAACTTAGCTCATTCTAAATTCCATTTGCTTTACCGTCGGCAAGTGGTTAAGGTCAGTTTGGCAGAACCTTGTCTGAGGCATTGCATTGGTTTTCGTTAGCCCCCAAAGAACTTCGCGGTGCAATGGCAATGGCAATGGCCACCCACGCATTTGATTGTTTCACTTTCACTCGAAAGTTGATTATATTTTCGCGCGGATTCGCGAAATGTGCGCTTGAACTTTTTGGCACCAATGACCTCAACATGAGCCAGCCATGTGATTCAACCAGCCAGAGCGTCCAGCTGTCTAGCTAAACGTCTGCAGTGCACACTCTCTCTATCTCTGTATGTGTATGGAAGAGTGTGTGTGTGTGTGTGTGTGTGTATTGCATTGCAGGATTTGCGGCATGTCCTTGACTGTTGGCCATTGTATCGTGTTTCCTACTCGCATTCGCACTCGCAGTTTTCACTCTCATAAAATTGCAAGCATTTAACCAGGCGCCGCCGTTGCGTATCTTCGCATCATTTTGTATCTGTATCTGTAGCTGAAGCTGTAGCTGTATCTGTAAATGTAGCTATATTTTGTATCTGTATCTGTATCTGTATCTGCAGCTGTTGCTGTAGCTGTAGTTGTAAGTTCATTGGCTGTTTGCTCGATTTGGCCCAACTCTTATGTAAACCGTCTGCCTTCATTTGATGCTTTGCTTCAGCGGTTTTGAGTTACATTTAAACGTCGCTTATGCTTGGGTCAAGACATCAATGTCCTATCCCTTAGTAAGAGTCCTTGACCCTTTTCTCTTTTCTTTTTTTTTTTTTTTTTTGTTTCATCTGGGATAGCTAAACGCTTGGTGCTTGACGTAATCGCTTATTGCTCTATGTAATTGATGCCAATCGAATATTCAGCAGCATTCAAGCTATCATAATTAGCTGAGTATTCTTTTTTTTTTTTTTATAAGTCTAATAGGGCTGAGGGAATGTTTAAATTATCGTATGATATGGGAGATTTGAAATTGGAATATGGGAAATTAAAAAAATATATCGTGGTTGATAAAGGATTATCAAAATATAACATATTTATATTTTTTATGTCAAAACATATAGTTCATCAATACAACTATGATATACTTATGATATATTCATCGATATATTTAATATAAAAAGATATCAAAATATATCATAGCTGTAGTTCATCAATAGTAAAGCTATGATATATCTCCCATATTAAAAGATAAGTAAATATTTCTTAAATCAACTAAAAGAGTTTTTCTTCCATTTTGTCTATACTTCAAGGTATTTTTCTCGCTCTACAATTGACAGATCTTTCGCATTCCTTGCGGCTATTCTTTTGTCTTTGCTGAATGCCGATTGGTGAGAGATGTCATGGTAGGCCAGAGGGCTTTTGCGTATGGCCCCAAAGGCGTTGCCAAAATGCCGACAGACAGACAATATTGTTGCAATTGTGCTCCGATATATACCTCTCTCTCTATATACATATATGTGATTCTACTCGTTGTCCTGCCATGACTGGCCTTTCATTGTTTCCGCTGTCTACTTTGATATGCATCCAATCACTGCGTCCCATTTGCTGTTGTCAGTTGCAGGCAGTCACAGCCAGGCAGCAGAGCTTCTGGCTTCAGGCTTCAGGCTTCAGAGATCGTCCAGTGTCCACTTACGAGTATAGTTTATGCCACCATAACAATTGTACTTTTTCACATACTCAGGCGTTCCTTCGACCAGATTCCACCATTTTTGCCATCAGTTGTCAGCTTGTTTAGTTTTTTTTCCCTTTTCAACTCTTTGATGCCCTGTAGCTTTAAAATGTGCGATTTAGGGTAGAATGTGAATGGGAAATTTCAAAAAGAGAAATATTCTATATGCGAAATTTTTGAGAAAGAAATATTGGTTTTATTCTTATAATACAGAAGTCATCTATTCTGAAGAATTTAGCTATTCAGCTCTTATTTATAAATATATATTTTATTAGAAATAAATAAGTAGTGGAGTATTTTAACAGTTTGATTCTTAATTTACTCACTCAGAGTTTCTCAATCAATCAGTCAGTCCTGTCATAATTAATATACATAATGGAGTATTACGATATATTCTTAATTTTTTTAATCATGTTGCTTAATAAAATGTAGTTTCTCAATCAATTAATAAATAAATCTTTTAATAAATTAATCCAATGATAAAAGTTTGGTGAACATAAATATAAATATAAGTTTTCTTGATTTTTTTGATTTTTAAACTTAGAGCCTTTCAGGCGAGTGATTGATTGATTAATTGACAATTTTAAGTTATTTATAATATTAAGTTATGTATTAAAGCAATCAATCAATCAATTAATCACTCACCTGATATAAAAGGTATTGATAAATAAGATCCTTTGATTGATTTTTGTTTGCTACAAATATACTTGAATACTTAGAATCTTTCATTCAGTTAATCAATCAAGCCATCAATCAATAAAGAAATACGCTCATAAAAAACAATAAAAATCTTTAAATATAATATAATTATTATTAATAACTTATCATTTAATAAAATTTGAGTACTTAAATCCTTGACAGGGCATGCCTCAGTCATGCATGCTCACTTCAATCATGCGGCTATTTTTTGCTCGTACATTTTTATTGCATTTTTCAAGCAATTACTTTGAATATCACCAGCAGCAGCAGTTGGCAAAGGACAAGCGCTGTTCAGACTGCGAAAGAGAAGGAGAGAGAGAGCGAGAGAGAAAGAGAGGGAGATGGAAGGAGTGTGAGATTGTGTACGTATTGGAGGGAGAGAGACAGAGACAGCTAGAAAGAGACCGCGTCCGTCTTTATGGTCTGTTTGTCTGCTGTCAAACGCACTGTCAACGTGCGCCTGTCTGTCAAGGCAGCATCAGCAGCGGCCAATCTTCTTTTGCTGATTTAAATCTGCGGTACAGTGAGCAGCCCGTACCGCACCGCTACAGTAGAACCCCCCTCGCTTGTAACTGCTAACTGCGACTCATGGTAATTGCCCGGCAGCAAGGAGCTGGCAACAGAGTTGGAGTTGGAGTTGAAGTTGAAGCTGGAAATGGAGCTCTTTGCATTATGGCTGCCGCCTCGACTTGAAAGTCAGTTTGCCGCTGAAGACTTTGCTGTCATCGTTGTTGTTGTTGTTGTTGTTGCTGGTGTTGTTGTTGCTGGCGTCAGTTGTTGCGACCTGTACCGTCAGCTCCTTCTCCTCAGCCACTGTCTGTCTCTGTCTGTCTCTGTCCTTTGGAACGTTCTGCAATGGCTTTCGGGCAATTAATGGATGAATACTTTAAGTGAGTGATGGAATGACACTTTTGTGTACTTGTAAAGCATTTTTATACCCCTGCTCATGTCGCCCTCCCCCTTTTGCCCTTGCGCCTCGCCGCCTCTATTTGCTTAAGAAAAATCCGAATTGTTTGTCTTGCATTAATTGGCGCGTAGAATCGAGTCCGAGTCGAGTTCGAGTCTGAGTCGAGTCGTCGACGCCAATTAGACGTCCATTTGGTTTTAATGGCTTGGCTTTGGCTTGATTGGTTTAAATTCTGTTCTAGAATTTATGAAAATTATATATGAATATGTGGGAAATGTTTAGTTAAGGCATTGATTGTCGGTAGGGGTAGTGAACTGGGAACGGCAAAGTGTATCAAAATGGAGAAGCTTAAAGCGAATGAAATGAACATATATTACTCACTTTAACCAGGGCCGGATTAATATAGCGGTGGGACCAGGGACTCAGGGCCTCCACCACCGGTAAAGAAAAATTTTGTAATTCGCCGTTTTTCACCAATTTAAAAAGGAAATACGTAAGATCACATTACTACCCTATTATAACATAATAAATACTGAACCAATTCTATTTATATCCTTCAAGTAGCATTATTTGATGTTAAGTATTATCGGCTGTATGAATTATTTGAAAGGTTTCAAATTCGTATAATTTCTCGTTTAATTGCGACATCTCTATTTCGAATCCCTTATTACAAGTTTTGCGCACAATAAAATCGCGAAAATAATATTCGCGAAGCTAATATTCTATAATTTATATACGCTATATATTCTTAATTCTGATCGTTAGGTAAATCAGGACATATAATTAAATGACTCTTATAATATTTCATACTTATCACTGGTATATGAACCTCTATTTTAAGGGCCCCACCACACCTGACCCCATGACATATGTGTGTATGATCCGGCCTTGCCTTTAATCACTTCATTTTTTATGTTAATACGGATTCTTAAGTTTAATTGACTACGATTCATATATTCAAAAAAGATTAACCTGAAACATAAAAACAATGTTTATAGCTATTACTAAACATTCCTTGGCTAGCTAAACTAAGCATGCCATGCACCACTTTTTACACCCAGTTACAGTGCCTGCCGATATAGTTAGAGTCTTCTGCTCAAGCTGGAGTCATAATCATAATGAGTGCACGAGAAAAAGCGCCAAAGTAGAATTTGACAGGTCGTGCACGCGTTTCGCGTACTCCAGCAGAAGCTGAAGCTTGAACAAAGATTGTGATCTGCAATGAAGTGGAAGGAGTGGGGGGAGCAGGAGCAGGAGCAGAGCAGGGAGAGGAGTGGAGGCAGGGGCAGGAACAGTAGCACTCTCAGTTGTAGGAGTCGCAGTTGGGCTGCTCTGCATAGACAGGCGCAGTTAGCTTCAGTCTTGAGCTTCAGTTTTGAGTGCTTACCATATCGAGGCTGACAATCTGAAAACAGCTATAGCTAGAGCAGACGCGATAGTTGGCCAGGCAGCCAGTCAGCCAGCAAGGAAGGCAGACAGCAGGCAGATGCTCTATCCTCTATCTCAGCCATCTGTGGCCTCATTACCAGCCCCAGCCAGCCCCGACTCCATGGCTGCAGCCTGTTAATGGGCAAAGCAAACACTGTGCAGATGTCGCGATAAATATGCGCTGATCACGTATCGGTAGCCAAGTTTTTGTTTTTGTTTCGCTTTTGGGCTGCCCTTTTAGTTTTGCCAGTGGCTAAAGCTTTTTAGCATGCGTATGGCCCCCAGCTCCCCTGCCTCTGCCCCTCCTCCTCGTTTACCACTTCAATTATGGCTAAACTGATTCATGGCACATTCCAAAGACGTTTATCATCAGCTCTAAAAACAACAAATTTTTAAATTCTGATAAGCTTTTTTCTACCCACCCCCAAATGAAGTAGAGGGAAAAACAATAAGCATTAATGAATTTATGTTCCACTTGTTATTGCGGGCGCTGTGGGAAGGAGAGAGAAGGAGAGAGAGAACCAGAGTTGGGGCTTGTTTATTTTCCTGCAATCTGTTGGACACATTTTAACAATTCTAATTTCCACATAAATCCAAAGATGTTCTACGTAATTTAATTAAAAGCAAATAATTATATGTACTGCTCGCTTTTATCAGCCATCAGTGAAACGTTTCTTCATCCCAAAAAAGTAATGGAAATATTAGAAAAACAAACCCAAAAAATCATTTCAGTTTATCTATCCATAAGGTGACATCTTTTTCATTTGCTCGACAATAACCAAGCAGCTTGGATTTTTATACCCCGTAGAGGTAGCTTAAAGTGGGTTGCGTGGAAGTTGGGAAGCACTTAAGATATATATAGAGAAGCTGTATTAATATATAGTATAAAAAATTTTTTTTTTTAGAAAGTCTTCTGATTTAAGATATTAGTACTAAAATCAAAAAATTCGATTGAAAAATAAAAATTATAAAATATAGATATATAAAAACTTGAATATAAATACATATATCTCGAATATTAAATATAAGAAAATATATATGTAAATGAAAAAAAGTATAAATTTTATGCCCCTAAGCTTTAAAATATATCCTCTATATATATGTATGATTTAAAATATGAATTTTAATTAGAAATTTTACAAAATAAATTTGTTGTTTAATATACATACTTGTTTGAAATATAAAAAAAATTGTGTGTACAAAACATGGAATAGAAATTATTACAATATAACATGTGAATTATTATTTCATTTAACTTTTTTAATTTTTATTAAAAAATTATAATAACAACTAACTTATTGCTCTAAACGTTTAGCGTGAGTTGTATATATACACAGCTACAAGCAGCTTATAAGAATCCATTGAATTATACCTCTGCTAATGATTTGCGATGTCAAAACTAGATAAATCTTACTTAAACCCGTTACTTTCTGGATCCTAAATTCACTTAAGAGTTTTATAACATTTTCTACAGCGTATCTACGAGTTCGATGTTCTCGCTGACTGCGAACTTATTAATACGAGTTTAGTTATTGTTACGCATTATTATAAATTTAATGAGTTTACCTCACACACACATACGCACAGATGCATATAGAGATACAGATACTTATGGTGTGTGTGCTTTAGATACAGATAGAAAAAGTCGTTGCGAGTTATTAATTTTTGTTGTCATGTTGTGTGGCCGTGTTACGGTTTTTGTCTCATTGCCACTTATAGACCTGTTCGCTTGTTGCTGTTGTTGTTTTTCATAGCTCACACATTTGTCTTGATCGTAAATACATTAGTACAACTTGCTAGATCGTTATATATATTATACTACATACAATACACGCTCTATACATATTTAATTGCGCAAGCCAAAAAGAGAGGAGAAAAAAAAACATAAAAATTAATAAACATTTACGATTACGAGTGCGCCATTTTTGCCCTCAGCCTGTTTCGCACTCTTAATTAATTTATGCGTTTTCTTTTCGCATTTAAAATGTCTATCAATTGTTTGTCATATCATTAAGCAAAAATAATCGATTGGCGACATCATGGCTGACAATATGAAGTCGACTCTTTAAACTTAAGGGAGTCCATCAAATATGCCAAAGTTCGATTCAGGCCTTTGGCTACGAGCTGAAGGTGGATTTGAGTCTGGTTTTAAATAGTTATTATCAACTAGTTTTCTAAGCTTGATGGAGCAGTATTGTTAAAATAGCCAAAGTTGTGAATACTTGAATATTAAATAGAGTATGAAAGGAAATTTTAAAATATATAGTTTATTTGTATGTAAAATTAAAGAGTACATAAAACAGTTTGTAATATGAATGATATATAGAGGAATATATAGTTTATATAACGCAGTTGGAAATCCACGTTACAAAATTATATAACAAAAACATTTTTTACAAAGAAAGTGCTAATGGAGGATAGCATCAATTGATAATTAGAAATGTGGTATATCAGAATAAAACAGGCCTATTTTAATAAAATGACTATGGACTATGAATCTGATAGAAATCAAAATGTAAAAAAAAAGTAAAATATTAAAGTGGCCATGGAGGACAACAGCAATAGAAAATAGAACCTTGAAGCTGCATTTGTAGGACATTTGTAGAATTTATATTAATAAAGAAACTATTGAGGACAGAAAAATAGTTAATATAAAAAAGAAATAATAAAACTCATAATGAAAGATAAAGTGGAAGGAAATGAATTATCAAAATTACCATGAGCCCTATAAAGACAGTAAAAAGTACAACAAAAAACTGTCAAAAAACAGAGAAGTAGGAAGTAGTGACAGCTCGATTTGGTAGGTGCATTCATCCATTATTCTGTCCAACCAGCACTCATTCAATATCAATAAACTTATTAGCTTGAAGAACAGTTGCTCATCGCCTGGTCGCTGACGAACGCAACAACTCAATAATTATTTTTTCCCATCTCTCGCTTTTTAAACGAATTAAAGTTGAAACCGACTTTTCATTTGCTTTTGCAATTGAATTTCCGTTGTTTACGTTAATCAAATTTAAATTCGCAGCCTTTCAAGTAGGCGGCACTAAATGTTTGCCACATGGGCGCCAAGCAGAGGCGTAGTGGAGAGAGTTTTTCAAGGGGAAAACAAGAAATTATTAAATTATTTGTTGGCAAAAAAAGTGTGTAATATAATTATTTAAATATATATATTTTTATATATAATTATATTTCACACTCGTCCCCCTTTTTCTACACCCTTGCAACATCTCTTTAAGACTCCCTCTTCGTATACAACAATTAAACACTAAATGAATTTGTTTGAGTTTCGTGGGAGCGCCTGTTGCCCCTTTGCCAGTTACTACTGTACTACTGTTGTTGTTGTTGTGGCAGCTCCTCCGATCTTTCAATTCGATTATATTGAAATAAATTAAACGTTCTTCAATTGAATAATTAGCAAAAGAGTATAGCCTAACCACATCTCTCTGTCAGCCGTATCGATTGCGAGTGAGCTACGCATAAGCTGTCACCACAGCGCGGCACTCGCCTCAGCCACGCCCCCCGTGCACCCGCCCCCCGCCTTAGAGCCAAGTGTCGCCCGTTTGTCGCCGTTTGTCGCCGAACCTTTTGCGCACATCTGGGCGTCAGTTACAATTAAGCGCTTCGATTGCATAAAAAAGACGAAAGACTGTGAGACTGTGAGAACTATTTGAGAGGGGGTTAGCAGCCCAGCCCCAGCCCCTTGACCCAGTCCCCGACCCCGACCCCGCCGCATGGCTGACCGCCTATTGATTTGCTTTGACAAATTTGTTGACTTGCCTGGCGACTGGTCATAAATTCTCATTGCATTTCGTTTATGTAAAAAAACATACACAAGCCGACTTAAATTTGTAGCTGAGTGTGTGTGTGTGTGTGTGTGTGTGGTGTGTGTCGTGTGTGGGTGCTTGCCTGTGTTTAATTAATTAATTGTCTACGAAAATTCAGATCAGCGGCTGCTCACAATCTCTCCTCCTGCATTGGCCATCAATTGAGCGCATAATTGTTATGAGGGTCATTTAAATAATTGGCTGAAGGGAGACAAAAAGCGGAAATAAATGGAAAGAGAGGGAGAGGAATTATAAATACTAAAAGGAATATAAGACAGTATAGCTTCCTTTTGGCGAGCACATGCGGCTTTATCTTAGTTTAAAAGACGACAATAAAATAACTATCTACAAATTAATAGTAAAATTTGTAATTATTTAATTTTTCTAATTTATTTATGTGGTTCGATCTTAGTTTAAAAGACGACAATAAAATAACTATCTACAAATTAATAGTAAAATTTGTAATTATTTAATTTTTCTAATTTATTTATGGTAATATAAATACACAAATTATAAATAATAAATTTATATTCTGTTTGTTTTATATATATATATATATTTTTATATATATATTTTACTTTAGATGTTTGATTCCAAATTTGCTATATAAAAATTTATTTAAATTTGCTTTATAAATATTTATATTTATTTATTTAAAAATGATTTTATGTTTTATAAAACTTAACATTTCCATTACAAAATGTTTTTATATATTTTTTTAATTTAAAAAACATTTTTTTTAAATTACTTTATTATTTTTTTTTTTTTAATTAATTAATTAATTACACAAGCTTTTAGTTTTTAGTTATGAACAATTTTTAGTTTTAACAAGTAAGAGGGCTCTAGTCGAGACTGCTCGACTAGGAGATACCCTGAACCCAGCAAAGTACTGATTCCAATCATTCTACACTTCTTTCATGCACATATACAAAAACACATACACACACCCGTACGCATGCATCCATACGAACGCATAAACAATTGCTCTGCTAACTGCGCACTTACTGCGCTTGGGCTGCCGTGTGGGCTATATTACGAAAATTTGTTTGTTGAATTAATCTTTTTGTAGTGGAACTATCTTCATCAAATTTTCAGAACGTAATAATAACATTCAAATGTGTGTATATGCCAAAGCACAAGTCTCTAGTACTTGATATACGTTTTTTTTTCAAATTTGGGGCGAAATGGGCGTGGCATCCAAAATCTGTAAATGACAAAATCTTTGTATTCATCACATTAATCTACACAGTAAATCTGAAGTCTCTAGGTCTAACAGTATTCAAACTAGGCTTTAAAAACAAAGTCAGATTTTCGATTGTTATCGATAAAAAAGAAATGGGATGAGTTATCGAAAAAATATGATAAACTCGTACTGCATATGGTATACACGAGTATACATATAAAATTTCAAGTCTCTAGCACTTGTAGTTTAGGAGATCTCTGCGTTAGTACGGACGGACGGACGGACGGACGGACGGACGGACAGACGGACATGGCTAGATCAACTCAGCTCGTCATCCTGATCAAGAATATATATACTTTATGGGGTCTGCCACGCCTCCTTCTGCCTGTTACATACATTTTCACAAAAACATTATACCCTGAAATCCCATTTTCAATGGGTTCAGGGTATAAAAATGCGATATAAAATTAACATTTGTCTACTCTGTCTCCACACAGTTTTTGAATTTGATGAGGTCAGCAGCATTTAATAAATTTCTACCTGTACCACATAAAACATTGAAAAGTTAGCATAAACTTAAGAAAATTACTAACTTGTTGCTTCTGTATTATGTAAACAAATCACTAACTATATTTAAAGTTGAAATTTTATCCAAAGAAATTTATAAAAATTGTTCAATAAATCTTCGTAAAAATATAGTTTATAAAGTCTTCCCTGGCATCGCCTAACAAGAATCTAGACTAAGGACTGAATATTCTTAATAAGAACTGTAGTATGGCTTCACTTAGTACTTACTTGTCCCTCAACACACATCAATCGCATTTTCTTCATCTTCTATAAACAACCTTCATATAAATAATTGATGTATGAACCGAGTTCCTTATAACTGGCTGAAGAAGAAGGAGTTGCTGAGTGGTTAAAGCAACATTAATTTATGTCTCCCACTTGTCAGGCAGCTGCTGATCGCGACTCTTATCTCGGGGCATAATTTTGCATTTTCAAGTGGCATTTATGTAATTATGTTTGCTCAACATTAAAACATTATAAATATTACAAGATAAAAGCAGCATACCTTGCACAGATAAGACCCATCCTTCCATGGGGGAATCAAGGAATCGAAGATGTATCGAACATGGGGACCAGCGTCTGTCATTAGAACAACAACAAAATTGCATATCGAGCGCGTCAAACGCATAAATTAAGAAAAACTTCAAGACTTCAAGACTAAGATGAAGTAGTTGCAGAAAAAAAGCCACTGAATGCAGATGCAGCTAGAAGAGGCGAGAGAGAGAGAGAGAGAGAGAGAGAGAGAGAGAGAGAGAGGAAGCTGAGAGATGCTGCTGCTGGCATCGTAGCCAGACGCTGTCCAATGGACGCTGAGCTCGCTCGCTGGCTGGCAGTTTGTCAATGCTGCGTTGCATGCCACGTTCGGCTTTCGTTTTTCTGTTCTTTTATTTTTTGCTTTTTACAGCTGCCAAGAGTCTCATAACTTGAACATGCAGTTTGCGCCTATGACAAACCTGAACTGAACTGTGATTCCCATAAGATAAATTAGCTGCAGTTATTAAAAGAATTTCTAATATTTATCCAGCTGGCTAATAGTTATTGTGCGCTGTTAAGGTAATAAATGTCATGAAGTGTCTTAATTTTCATAAATTTCTATAAAAATTAATTTATATTTCAGATAAAGTCAAGCTTTATTAATTATGTTTCATTAATGTCTATTTAATTGGTAATATTTTATTAGTGAAAGTCTAGCAACTAATTTCAAGATTTTCTGTTTGTTAACTTTATTTCTTTTCAATTTCTGAATATCAAAGTATCTGTATTGTAAATTTAGCAGCTGGTAAACTTTGCATACGGAAAATATGCTTACTTTTTTTATATACAATGTTAAACATTGGAAAACAAAATTGTCAAAAGAAAATGTAGGATACAGGCAATAAAATTATTCAGCTGTTAAAATTTTGGTAAAATACTGTATGTTGTTCAGTTTTATAGTTTCAAATTTTGTATACTTTGCTCTTAAAGTCTATTGGTTTTGTGCAATGTATGAATGAGACTTGAAATATACTCGTGTATGCCCTCATCTGCTCATCAGTTTCAAGATTTGGCCAATCGGAAAATGCATTTTCCGGTGTATCAGAAATCATTAGAAGTGCTAGAGAGTTGACATTTATAATACGTAACTTCCTTTGCATTGACAACCCAAGACTAAAAATAAATTACAGCTATATCTACGCCCACGGGGGCGTGGCAAATCGGATAAAACTAAATCTTCTAGAGTTCAGGGTATAAACACAGAGTAGTTGGTTGTGCCCGACTACAACGTTCTTACTTGTTTTAAATGCTTAAGAAATATATATATCTTTACCAAATTTATGAGAAAATATACCTAAAAGCTAAGGATTTTACTGCTGGTCATTTCTGCTGTCTGGAAGCCATTCAGTTTCTAAAAACATTGTTTGGTTTAAAAAATATTAATATTTCTAGTACATGTCAACTTTTATAAGGAAAATTTAGATTATGTTTCATTTATCATATTGGAAAATGCATATCTCTATATTCTATAAAATTTTGTATTAATTATAACTCTATTATGTCTGCCTAGAATAACTATTGTATTTTTAATTATTTATTTATTTATTTTATTATTATTATTATTATTTTTTTTTTTTTTTTGCTAATTCACGTTTGATTTGTAAATATCTTTTTAGTTTGCATTCGAATTCATACAATTCGCCGCAATATTTAAATTTTGCTAAATATTATAGTCAACACATCTCCTCAATTAACTTAATGAAAGTGCATTTGTGCTTCGGCTACTGACTTGGCTACCTCTACCTACGCCTTTTGCACCTTGCAATGTAAATTTGTGCATTTGTATGTGTGTGTGTGTGTTGTATTGGATGTTCAGCTCTTTAGTTTTTTGCTGATGCTTGGGGCCCTTGCATATTTATGTCTCGATGTGGATGCCTCCATCTTGTCGGCGCATGCAAAAGCCGAAGCTGGCAGAGAAACAAACAACAACAAAAAACGAAGCAACTTGATTGATTGGCCTGCCAAAGAGCCAAGGTCCCCATGTGGATGACAACGGCAGGAAAGAGGCACAAAAAACCAGCCACAAAACGAAAAAAAGAAACAAAGATGCTGAATGCAAAAATCTCAACCTGAGAAACAAAATGGACGAAAATTTATTTTATTGTGAGCAAAGCTTAAAAAATAAAAATTTGGAAAAAAATTAAACTTTAAACTTCTTCAAGTGGTATTTCCGCTCTTCAAGAGCACTTTACCACTCGTTGAGTGAGGTTTTTTTTAGCTATTGGTTTGTTGCATTTCCGAGAATTTCAATATTTGCTAATAGATAAGCACAGGTGGCAGCGTATATGTCACCTGTATATATCGTAAAATAAATAAACGGCAAATGAAATAAAAATTTGTTTATGCGTGTGTGCGATCGTTGATAATATTTACAAGGCAAGCTGGCTCGCTCTTATCTAATGCTGCCTCTCTTTCTCTTACTCTGTTTCGCCCACTCTCCCCCTCTCTCTCTCTCACTCTCTCCTTAGAATATTTCTTTCTAATTGCTTGTTGCTGGAAAAGACATTTGAATTGAATTACGCGCTCGATTATTAATATAAAAATTTCTCCTCATTTCCATTATCAGTCAAAACACTTTTCTTGTATTTATTTAGGGCAATATCTTCTTCTTCTTCTTCATTTACCTTTAATGAACTCATGTAGTTTCTCAGATATTTGGTGATATATTTTCTTCCACATATATACAATCGGTCACTTTTCGTAGCTCGTATATCATCAGTCTTCGGTTATAAATTATGTTAAATTTGTTTAGATAAGCACCGAAATAGACTTTGAATGATGACGTGCCCCAAAATAGATTCTTGCCTTTCTTCATTCTTTTTTTATCGATTCAAGCACTTGTTATCGAATTTGTTATTTCTGCATTTTATTATTGATAAGGCGCAACCTTTTGAGTCTTGATTGGTAATTTGTGTATTAATTTTTTTTATTTCGATTTTGGAGAGAGTAATGAATGAGATGTTTGCATTTTACCTAAGGGCTATATTACTTGCAGAAGATTAAGAAGAAGTATAGGAATAATTGATTGAGCTGAGAGAACTCTAAGTAAGGCAGCTTTCATATTAGGTATTAATAGTAATTGTTGAACATTTTTGTATGTTTTATTTACCTCAAAGAATTATTATCCACTTCAATTTTTAGTTGATTTTTTTTTTTTTTAAATTATTATCAGCTGTTTTGGTTTTAATTGAAAAATTAAATTGGGAAAAAACTTCGATATGGTTTTAAAATAATTCTTAGTTTTTTTTCAGCAAATTTCCTTAAAACTTTTCATTAGTTTATTTACTTTTAAGATATTTTTTCAGTTATATGTAAAGAGTTTAGTTATTTAATTTGAGAAACGTGTAAAAACATTTTTAGAGTTAAAAAAAAAGAGTTAAAAAATATTTTGAAAGCTTTTTACTGATATATTTACTTAAAAAATTATTATCAATTATTAGTTTATAGTGTTATTTTATTTAATATGTAAAAAATGTAAAAACAATTTACAATTAAAAAAAAAAAATTTATAAAAATAACTGAAATTGGTTGAAAAACTCTGACAATGTGATTAGTTTAAAACTGACCTCAAGCTAAAACACAATTTAATTAAACAAAATTATATTTACAATTATTAATTCTATAATTGACGGAAACTATAAGCCAATAATAAACAGCGTGTTCATTGGCTATAATGTATTTGATATAGAGTAGGAAAATCTAAACCGTATTTAACCTACTGCCCATTAGCCACTTCACATTGTATTTGAGCACATTGACAGTTGCTAAACGTCCGCCTCCTATCAAATAGGGCCCGCCCTACAAAAAATAAATGAAACGTTTAGTGGGTCAGTGGACAGACAGTGTATCAAATGGAGAATTGGAGAACACACCTAGTTTTGATATGACGAAGTCCGAGCTGTGTCCTATTTACTTAGCAAATTAACTAAAAAGCAAATGGAACTGGGCAGGCATTAGGCCAAATAAAAAAGTGGTTGAGGTGGAGTTGAAGCAATTTGAAATTGAAATTCAATGCGCGAGCAAATAAAAAAAAGAAAGACAGAGAGATGTGGGCGTAGACAACGATTGGAATACAAATAAATTGAAAGCGATAAATGCGGCAATCAAAAAGGATGCGAGTGTGAGCAGGACACGCTATGCTGTGTCTCCCCCTCTCACTCTCTCTCTCACTCACTCTGTCTATATGTGACAATTAATACGCTAAACGTTGAAAGCACAATAGAAATTCTCACGGCAAACGGTGGCGACCGCAGGATACAAAAAATTGCCGCAGGACACGCGTCGCTAAAACTGAAATTAGTTGGAAATTACGGCAGTTCGAGTCCCGCAACCACTTCCACTGCTGACAGTCACTGCTGCTGCTGCTGCTAAAAAGATAAAAAACAAAATGTAACCACGAAACCCGCGTGGCCAGCCCCTTTGATAATGACTGTAATAAGGATTCAATGATTGTCCTGGCTGCCAAATGCCTTTGCCATGGCTATTGCCTTTGCCATTGTGGAGATAGACCACCCCTTTCTAATGCCATCACGTTTTGATAGGGCGTCCACGCTGATCTACTAGCGCTGCTACTGTACAGCGAGGGTGGCTCAGCTCGTTAGCCGTGTGTCCTGGTGCGTGCGTCCTGGCCACATCATTGGACAGCGTGCGGCTGCCTCTCATCATTTCTGGTTTTTTATCATTTGCCTTTATTTTTTATGCACGCTTTGCATGCACAGCTATCTCGTCTGGCAATGATTTTCCATCTCATTTTCCATTTGATTTGCCATTTCAGTTTTCCAATTCATTTTCCCTCTTGCAATTTGTCTCGCCCAGCTCAGCTCCTGGGAATCCATAGCAATAATATATCCCTATAACTACTATATAGTAAAAATGCAAATCATGTGATTTCTCATTGCTTGCATTATACGCCATTTAATGGTCAATTGCAATCTGTGCTGGAAAATGGGGGGGGACAATTTTTGATTAATGATGTGACCAAAACTTATATATATTACATTGATAAGAATGTATTATCAAGGGATTTTTTCGCATTATATATATTAAATTTTAGCATAAAAAAAATTATATATATATATTTTAATATTTTATATTTTATGTTGGTTTTTATTTATTTTTATTATATAAAAAATGGCTTACAAAAAATTTTGTCATATAAATTGATAATGCAAGAAATGTTTTCATAAGATTTTCAACACTACATATAAACTGAAAGTCTTTTATATTTTACTTTAAGCTCAATAATATGTCTAATAAAATTAATATATTTGTATTTTTTTCTATTAAATTTCTTTTATATTTTATTTTAAGCTCAATAATATGTCTATATTATATTCTTCATACTATATATTCTTCATACTATAAATATTCTATATATTTTGCAAATATTAATATGTTACTTATAAAATAACCTAATTGTAAATTATTAGTGCCCATCAGCTATCTCATTATATCTCATTATATAATAATGAAGATGGCTAAAACGATTCAAATTTCAATATTTTTTCGGCTCTTTCTGTCTGTCATGCGTATAGTTAATATGCTCAATATTGTTTTCTTCTACGCATAAGACATTGCCTGACAAAAATTTGATCACCTCTACAAGAGAATATTCTTATACATAAAAGCAGCAAGCAAATATTTTCTATTTCTTCCCAAACTCTACTTTTCCGTTTCTTTCGCAGTTTTTCCCATTTACTTTTTAACACAAAAATCACAATTCCTTTGGGGCATTCGTTTGTCTCCCATTTCCTGCAACAGAAATGCAAATCATGTGATTTGGATTTATGGCCTGTCACAGTTCGATTTAATGGTCAATTGCATTTCGAATGCCATGTAAATTTTGATTAATTGCAGCAGCAACAGCAGCAGCAGCAGTAATTTCTGCTCAGTCATCAGCTGGCTATGATAGGGGTTCACATATAGTACGAGTATGTAGCATATATTGTGACAGACCTTATGCCATGGCACGCTTAGCCAACTGGAACGAAGTAGACAAGCATTACACACGTCTCGTCTCCAACTCAAGCTCTACTCACGTTAATTCACCTAATTTGAATACTCTACACACAAATTTGCTTAATTAAATTAACGGTTTCTACACCTAACCCAATTTGAATATGAATCTCATTAGAGCCAAATATGTGAGAAGACGCAAAAAACCAAGAACCATGAAGTTGTCAGAGTATTTCATTCAAATGCCGACGGCTATTGACAGGAGCTGTCAAGAGTTTACTGAATGTATTTTTAATGCTAAATTTAATTTATTATTATATATAAAAATATTATTATTTTCTATATAATTTTAACTATATTTTCAGAATTACCATTATTTAAAAAAAGAGACAGAGCATGAACAGTTAAAAAGGTAAGTAATATTTTTTCGTATTATTTCGCTTGTTTAAATATAAAATATGCTGATCATAAATATTTATTTTTAAGTCAATGCAGTAATCCATGTTGTAATCTATCTAAATAATAAAACAAAAAATTTTTATATTTTTATATTTAAAAAAAAAAAAAATTTTATTATCAAAATAATTTTTTCTAAAATTTTAATACATTCGTTTGGTTAGTCAAATCGCCGCTATAAATTTTATAGATGTAGTGAAATTATATAAAATCAAGCTTTTATTTTTGTACGTTTTATAGAAGTGTGGAAATAAAATATAAAATATAAATATATATTAAATATATGTATTTACTAAATATCTGGACTAATTAAGATCGATATTGTATAGTTTTCATGAATAAATTTCTGTTTTATTTACTTTGAATACGAGCTATGAATTCTGTTGTTGATATTTTTGATTTACAGCTCTTATTGCTTGAGCCGCAGGTTGATTGCCAATCAGCCTGGTAATAATTGAGTTTTTAATTTAAATGGCTGTAGCTCTAGTTACTTGTTTCTTCATTTTAAATTAATTAAATTTAATCTACTTACAACTGTAAGTAGATCTGTATCTCTAACTAGAGACATTCATTGATCGTCAATCTGTCAGTAAGTTAGTCAAGCCCATTATATCGATCTTGTATACTTCAACTTCTACTTGTATATCTTCCTATTCTAGAAATCGAGTCTAAAATGAGTAAAATTCTGTTGCAATAAAGAAGGATCCATAATTTCATCATTATTATATTATATTGATTTTAATTTTTAATTGTAAATATTTTTATTAGGAAATGCATTTCTATGAATGGTAAGCTTTAGATGATCCATAAATTAAAGCCCAAATCTTCTTTTGTGCACTTGCTTAAAAGAGCAGATGATTTATATAGCTCAGCCTAACATGGACTGCAGGATAT
This sequence comes from Drosophila hamatofila, assembly GCA_035045345.1. Classification (NCBI taxonomy): domain Eukaryota; kingdom Metazoa; phylum Arthropoda; class Insecta; order Diptera; family Drosophilidae; genus Drosophila; species Drosophila hamatofila. The sequence goes on from JAWNPA010000032.1 coordinate 201,535, forward strand.
CACTGCATATACTATTCGATATATAGTGATATAATATTCTATATATACTGTATAACATATATTATACAATATATACTATATGATATATACTATATAGCCACTTACATATTTCTTTATAATCCGCCAAGAATTCTAAGTAAATCGAATGTTTAACAATTCATTGTTAATAATTCCAATGGACTTGTTCGCGTGACTCTCTGTAACGGATATTGGAACTGTTGGCTACGTGCAGGAGTACTTGCAGTAGACACAACAACAACAACAACAAAAGCACTGCCAACAACAACATTGATAACTAATATACCCCATTTAAAAGGCGCACAGCTGTCAGTCGATGGCGTTTCATTGGAACACTATGAATAATTGGCATAACCAATAAAAGTTGTTACTAAACACCCAAAAATGATTGACAGGCGAACAACAACAATTGTTTGTTGCTGTTGTTGCTGTTGTTGTCATTCCGAATGTCAACACGTCATATAAATGAACAAACAGCACAGGTAAACGAGGGGCGATAGATAGAGTTGATTGTTTGCCGCTGGTCAAGCAAATTAATTTTGCTGCGAGTTGAAATATGTTTATGAATTATTACACAATTGCTGTTCGACACACCTGATCGATTAGCTATATACATGTATGTGTATATATGTATGTATTTCTCTTCTTTTTTCACTCTGCTTTGACATATTGCATGTTTGTACATAATTTTGTGGTTTGCGCCCAAGCGCAGACATGAAAATTGTTATTAATATTTCCGTTGGAGAAAAGGATCAAAGGCGTATATATATATACATATATATATATATACATTTACCAGTATATACATATATATCTCCACTCAGTTCAATTGAAATTCGATAACCAGTTCGGGGCGCCAGCTACGCCAATTGAAATGCCAATGCGCTGACACGCCCACCGCAGCAACAGCAACAACAGCCTCGTCTCGACTTGGCTTTGAAATTAATTCTTTGCATATTGTATAAATTAAATTTGTTTACAGCGCCACGCCCCTTGCATGTTGTTTAGCATATAAACGCCCATTGGGCTACGAAAAACCAGTTGCTCGCATCCTTTTGGCTTTTTCTGTTGTTGTTTTTCCTTTTTTTTTCCATTTTTTTTTTTGGCCCCGCCTAATTATAGCTTATCACATTTCCATAGCCCGGGCATCGAGCTCGTTTTTCATCTTTGTCATTCGGTTTTGTGGACTTTCGATTTAATTGTTGGTTATTCCATTGCAGCAGCAATAAATCAATAAATAAATGTGCTGTCCAAGTACGTGCAGTCACATTTAGCCTTTAGCTTTAGCTTTGGCTTTGGCTTGTCGTTTTTGTTTATTTTTGTTTTTTTATGCCGTCTGCATCCAGTTGCTGACGCTGACCTTGACATTCACTTCGGCGTCTCTGATTTACCTTTAGCTTTACCGTTAAACCACGCATAACTCTGGCATCGATACCTAATTGCCATATGCGAACCGCAAATTCCAAGCCGAAGACGAGCAAAAAATGTCGCAGACATTGGGGAATGCAGCGCCTGCTGCTGCGCGTCTTCTCTCTGTTCGCTCTCCTCCCTTCTACATGATTCTCATCTTTGTTGTGCTTTTTTTTCGACTTTTCTGCTTTTTTGTCGTAGCCTTTTGCTATTTAAATTTTGATGGCATTGTGCACACATTGCCGGCTCAATCGCCGGCTGTTTGGACCGAGCTTCAAAGCGTTGCCGCTGGCTGGTGTGGCAACCCTGGCGGGGGAATATGGTAGCCGTTTGTAGCGGCTTTTGGCTTTTGGGCTTTGGATTAGCATCAATCCAATTGATGGGACGCGGATTTGGCATTTCATCAATGTAGTGGAGATTCGTAGGGTTGTCGGGTTGTCGAAAGTGAGTTAAATTGAAAATGAAGTTGAACCTAATTAAGTTATCTATGGGCGAATAGTATAGTTTTTTCAAGACTGAAATATATATGGGATACACATTATATACATATATACATATATGTGTTATATTTCATTGATGGGGAAAACGATTAAGAATTTTTTTCCAAAAAATATTTATAGAGACAGTTTTGTATATTTAGACTTATAAATCATAAAAGATCTCATAAACTTTCCATAAATTTGGTTTTATATGAACTGTATATTATTGGTCAATCAGTCTGGCAATTAATTAAATTACAATTAAAACAGCTAAAGTGCTAACTTCTTATTACTTTACTTTTATATAGTAAGTCTTCTATAAAAATTTGAACTAATAACTCTTAGTATCCCGAAATATGTATTGATCATCAATTAGTCAGTCTGTCAATCTCTTAGGAATTCAACATTCAAGAGTCTCTCTTATTAGCTGAAATAACAACAAGCAAGTGTTGTAGTTATTAGAGATTGCCATCAAAATTAAACACCAATCCGTCAATCATTCACACATATAAAAGCATATATGTAATCCTAAACTCAGTTAATTGTTTTGCTCAAATGTTCAAATAATTTATTTCTATTTATTAAGAAGTTGTTTAATTTTTTAAAAATTGCGATGGCTTGACAACCCTAGAAAAACATTTAAAAAAAACCATGTTTTTTATTTTAAGAACTTGTTTTTTTTTATAAAAATTTCAATAGCATGACAACCCTGTAGAAGCATTTGCGCCTGTCTAAAACGGCAAATGTTAGCGATTTAAATTTTGGTTTCGTGCCTCCTCGAGCCACTGCCGAAGACTACAAAAGAAAGTAGCCCCAAAAACAATCGCAACAACAATCAGCGAGCAATTCGAATCGCGAACCAAAAGTCGGCTCAAATATTTATGCATTTGTGATGCGGCAAAATGAATGATTTGACTTTGACGATTGACGAAAAGATGTCATTGCAAAGAAAAGAAGCAAGCAGATGAAGAGAGAGAGGGAGAGAGAGAGACAGAGATAAAGCGAGAGAGAGAGAGAGAAGAAGCTGATGGAATGCATTGGGGACGAGCAGCGAGAGACTTTTTGGTTGGATATTAGCGCAAAACGCTTGGATCCTGCCGACAATTTAAATGCGCAAAGCCCCAGCCGCATCTCTCGAGTGGCAAACAATAATCAGAACATGGCCCCAGCTACAGGCTGCAGCTTGCAGCTTCAATCTTCAATCTTCAACTTTTGCCATTGTGGCAAATGTCGTCAAGAAGGCAGCCGCTTGATGAAAGCGTCAGAAATTGATGGATGTGTATGCTGGCCGAGTAGATGGCTTATAGATGTGTGTGTGTGTGTGTAGATGTTTGTGTGTGTTGCTCCTTTGTGCCGCAACGCAAATCTTTTGGCTACCGGAATGAAGTTGACCGACGCGTCGGTTCTTGGCCCTTTGATGTGATTGCGGTAGCAATTTGTGCTTTAATTTGAGTTTAAAAACTATGCACAACTTGCAGTTCCATTGTTAGTAGGTTTTAGTCTGACTCTTTCTCCCTCTCTCTCTCTTGATCACTGTCTTCTGCTATCTCTCTTTCTATGCGTCTTAAGTTTTTCACACAGTTGCCAACTCAAGCCTGCAGTCAGCCACATTGATTGCTGTTATTTTCATATCAGTTATTAGTATTGTCAGCGCTCAAAGCGTTTAAGCCAAACTAGAGTGTTAAAAGTAAGGAAAATGTTAAAAGAAAAATTGGCGACTAGAAGTTACTATAGAATTGTAGAGCTATATTTCTTATGTTTCGGCCTAGATTGTAGAGTGTGGGTAGAGTGGATAGTGGAGAGTGGAGAAGGGAGAGTGGAGAATGGATAATGGAGAAAAGAGAATGGAGACTGGGCAGTGGAGAATAGAGAGGGGAGAGTGGAGGGGGCAGAGTGTAGTGTGTTGTGTGTAGAGTGTAGAGTGTAGAGTGTAGCGTGTAGCGTGTAGAGTGTAGAGTGTAGAGTGTAGAGTGTAGAGTGTAGAGTGTAGAGTGTAGAGTGTAGAGTGTAGAGTGTAGAGTGTAGAGTGTAGAGTGTAGAGTGTAGAGTGAAGAGTGTAGAGTGTAGAGTGTAGAGTGTAGAGTGTAGAGTGTAGAGTGTAGAGTGTAGAGTGTAGAGCGTAGAGCGTAGAGTGGAGAGTGGAGAGTGTAGTGTGTACTGCGTAGTGTGCAGTATGTATGTATATGCAGAGTTGAGAGTGGAGAGTGGAGAGTGGAGAGTAGAGAGTGTAGTGTGCAGTGTGTAGAGTGGAAAGTTGAGAATGGGGAATGGAGGGTGTAGAGTCGAGATTCTAGAGTCTAAAGTATAAAGTGTAAATCTATATGAATATAGTTGATGATAGATGCTATATATCTAACTAAGATTGCTCTACATTTCACATAGCTTTATACATATATATATATATAGTATCTTAATAGTATCTTATCCACTTGCCCCACAACTTGATTAAACCAGGGTATCAGACAAGAGAAAAAACACACACAAAAACAACAACTTGCGTGTGTAGCTAGTGAAGTTGTCGTAGAGCCAAGTACTGAGAGCTGACAGAGTCAGAGCAGCCACGCCCACATGGAACGCCCCATTTATCAATATTCATTTAGTGTCGTCGTCGTTGTATCAGTTGTTGTTGTTGTTTTTGTTGCTGCTGCTGCTGTTGATCATTAAAGCTGAAACTAAAACAACAACAAGTGGATGGGATGGGAGGAACAGCAGCCGCATCGTCTAAATTAATTGACGGCTCATAATGACAGTTTATCTGGAAAAAATTGTTTGCCTCGAGTGTTGAGTTTTAATTAAAAATTATTGGATTACGTTTGCCAGCGAATTGTCACGCATTGCCATTGGCCAAGAGAACTGACTTGCCCCACCTTAACTTCACCGCTCTCCTGCGTCAATCAGTTCCTATTTTAGTTATGCCTAAGCATAAGCCAAAGCATTTAATCATTTTAATGACAAACGAAACTTTGCGCCGCTCTTCACTAGTAACTAAGGCCCCAGCCCCTGGACTTGGCCCCGCCCCCATTCTTGGCGACAATTGTCAGGCAGCTCATGTCGCACTTTTTCACTTTTCCACGAGCTGCAAAATAATTGAAAATAAAACTTTTGCTATGATAAAATAAAACAAAGTTTTCTTTTGATGTTGCAGAGAATTTGAAGTACTCTAGGTAGAGAAGTTGTGGCTATGGTTATTCCTATGATGCTAGGAATCATAGGAATTGTACCAGAAATAATTTTTTATATTATGTGTTTCATGGAGGAAGTGCGAAATTTAGCAGCTTGACGTGAATGTGTATGCAGTTAGAATATAGATATATAATTAAATAAATAGATATATAATTAAATAAATAAATATAATTAAATAGTAGAAGAGCAGAATCATATATAATTTTAGGCCATACCAAAATTTAAAATAATTCTGCAAACAATTTTCTTCAATAAAAAATTTCAAAATTTTAGCATCTGCCTGATAAATTATTTATCTGATTCTTTATCCATTTGGCCAATTATTTCATATTTTTTAGGAAATGAATTGAAAATGGAAAAGTATATTTTTATTTCAAAGTATATTTTTATTATTTAAAAATATTTTGGAATCCAATTCAATTATATATATAGTATATACTCCAGCTCTATGCTAAAATAAGATCAGAAAAATTATTTTGTATAGTCCACTAATCAATTTATTTATTTTTTGTTTTTTTTTTTAAATTTAATTGGTTTATACATAAATTACATCAAACTAACTTTAATATATATTTATATCTACGAAAACTACACTGCACTTAGCTTTGTATTATCTACAGTACTGCTTAATATAGCCAAGCTACCTCTCCTTCGGTTAGGGCATATTGAAAGAGTCATAATTAATATGGTTTTCTCGCCCCATGCGCCCATCTTTGACACTGCCTGCCAGATTGGCTGCTTAGTCTGCGCCGTTAGCCACTTAGCCAGTTGCCAGTTGGCTCTGTTGACAACCTCATCATGATGGCTGACTGTGAGATTGACTGACTGACTAACTGACTGGTTGACTGACGGACTGACTGACGGACTGCCATACGGACTGACGTGCTGACGGGTTGACTATGGCTCATCAAAAGGTGCGCCTAGCCGGACTTTTGCCTTCTTACATTGAGTCCCTTCTCGACGATTGTCGGCTGAAAGATTTTGATCATGCAGCAAGTTATTCCCTTCAGCTTCAGCTTCGTTTTCTGCTCTTGGCTGCTTGTTGTCGGCTGGCTTTAAGGAAGCCATTACACGCATATATAACAACAACAACAATTCACAATTCACATTCGAATTCGGATTCGCATTCGGTTTTGGATTCGCCTTGTGCTTATGAACTGCAATCATTTTTGTTGGCCAACATCGTCTGATTTTTCTTGTTTTTTTGTTAGCCTTCTGCCAATTGTCTTTACGCTTTGTTCTCTCCTTTTTCGTTGTTGTTGTTGTCGCAATTTATTACAACAAATTTAAATGTTTTGCTTTGCGTTTTTTTGGTATTTTTATGGCGTTTGTCGTTGTCATTCAATATGCAAATGATGAAGATGCTAAGCTACAGAGAGAGAAACAAAAGGAGAGATAGAGAGTGAGATAAAGAGTGATTGAGAGAAAGAGTGTGAGAGAGAGAGAGAGAAAGAGAGAGAGATAGAAATATATGGAAGATATTGAAGCACAGGAGATAAAGTCAGAAATATATAGAGAGAACTAGAGTGAGAAATATATTCACGGAAAAAGGCAGAGAAAGTGAGAGAGAGAAAGACAAAAAGAGAAAAAACAGAGAATGAGAGAAAGTGAGAGAGAAAGACGAAGAGAGGGAAAGGTGGAGAGGAAAAGAGAAAGTGAGATAAAGAGATTTAAATTTAGAGACGGACAAAGAACTACAAGAGAGAGATAGATACAGAGCTATTGAGAGAGACAGAAGTATATGGAGAAATAGAGAAAAGATAAAGGGATATATAAGGAAGAGATACAGAGAGAGAAATAAAGAGGGATATAGCGAAATACGAAGGAGATAGAAAAAAAGTAGAGATATGGAAACAGAAAAACCTAGAGATAGACATAGAGTAAAAACAGAGTACGAACGACAAAGAGAACGAGAGAGCAATAGATCAAAGTCAATCAGCTATCTAAATAGTTGCCCCTAACTTAAAACACAAATTTGTGTCGAGTTTCTATTTAAAATAATGTATGAAGTCCTCGAAAACTATTTACTTTCCAAGAGTGGAACGCTTCACATTCCATTAATTTAGTTAATTTGAGTTGCTTTCTATTCGAATACTTTCTACTTAAGCACTAAGAACTCTTCGATAGCTAATCATAAATATACGCTGAAACGTCTTTTAAATATGCCCCAGAGACAATCCTTTATGGCTTCGTTTCTGTTAAACCATTCAGTAGCTGGCACAATCCTCTTTCACCACATGTTATGCCACAACTGTGCTCCACTCACACACACACGCACACACACGCAGAGAGAACCGCTTATTAAAACCTTTCAACACGCGCCAAATGTCATAATAAATTTAACAAGAAGAAAATCAAAAGGGGGAGAGAATGATACGAACACCCTCGCATTGAGTTTTTCAGTGTGTGTAAGTGTTACGTTTTTCTTCAGCATTGCGGAGTATTGGGCGAATGACAAAGCACTTTTGATATGATATAATATACACGAGGGCAATAAAGGCGATCGCGATAAGGATCGGCTGAGGCCATACAAAAGGACACGCCACTGAAGAAATTAAAAAGAGACGCCTTAAACGCAACGTTTAGCGGGGTTGGAAAGTAGAGTAGAGTGGAGGAGAGTAGATTGGAGTTTTTAGAGGCCAGAAGAACAAAAGGACAATTGAGTGGGTAGGGTTATGGTTATGGCTATCGATAGGGTCTATAACATATATATATATATATACCTAGACAGATAGGGGCAGTAAGCGTGCCAGGCACGTATGAGGGTTGCTGATTATGAGACTAGCTGTGGTCATTCTGATGATCATGATGATGATAATGACGATGATGCTGCTGCTGTTCGAATACTTGGAAAGGTGTGGGCTGACCTCGATTGGCATTTAGTCCAAGTGCATTGACGCCTACACACATATAATTGTCTATAGCAAAAACCAACTGCTGCCTATTGAATGCAGTTGTCATGGCATTTTTCCCATGAAAAGGACCAACATCATAAATCACGAAAGAGATAGAGCTGCAGCAGAGATAGAGAGAGAAAGAGAGAGAGAAAGAGAGAGAGAAAGAGAGAGAGAGAGTGAGGGCCACTGAGATCTGAAATTTTTTGCACCTGGAACTCTTGTGGGCGCTGAGCGCAGTTCAATGGGTTCGTCGCTCTCGCATGGCCAACGAAAATTACTCAACAGTTGCTGCCGCATTTTTGTTGCTTGCTGGCTTGCTTTGCACGCTCCATTTGACAAAAGCAAAAACTCGAGAAATTTGAAAATAGACAATTTGATGACTTTATTTAATTTTTATAGCAGTCAACAAAAGGCGGCAAAGCGCTGCATTTTCCTCTTCATTGTTCGCCATTTGGCACACTCCATGCAATTTTCTTTGCCATTGTCCGGCAACCGAATATAGTTAAACACAGTTTTGTCCGCGCCGGCCCCTTGGCCCCGGCTCAAAAAGTGTTTGCCAAAAACTGAATGCAACGCCTGCAATTGCTGCCGGAAGCGCACATTTCGGTTGTCTACTGTAGTTCGATTGATGGCGACTGCTGTAGGACCCAACAACAGGAAAATTCTAGTCCACATCGAGTGCTGATCAATTCTATAACAATGAAATTTTATTTACTAGGCATTCCATTTTAGCAGACATTGCGCAACTTCAATTAATCAATTTATATGGGCCAAGTTGCTTCTGTTTTTTTTTTTTTTTGTTAAATATAAACGGACTTTCTGTATATACAAATCTTTTATATGTAAAATATAATAAAGTAAAATAATAATATATGTAAAATATGTAAAATATAGTAAAATATTGTATATTTTAATAGTAAATTTAAATATATTAATATTTAAATTCAATTATTGTTGCATTTTTCAATTTTGACAAAATGTTTTAACAAATAAATTTGTATACTAAAAAATATCTTTAATGTTTTTTAAATATTTCACTTATGTATAAGGGTCAGTGTATTTCCTTGACTTAAGATTCTAGTATTATTTTAAAATAGAGTATATCATCCTAAATGCTCCATTCCTTGACATTTAACAATCTATGCTTAAAGCTTAGTTTTTGACAAATTTGTAGAATTTTTCATTTATTTGCTCTATTATTATTTCCGTCTCTTTTATTTTGCTTCCGTTTAATTATCAGCTTCAGATCATTTTGTCAAGCAGTTTTATATTATAATTAAAGTTCAGTGCTAGAATTGTGAATACTAAATACACAATTCACAATCAGACTGACATTCGCAGCTCTTAACTAAGCGACGCCACTTGGCAATTAAAGACGCAAATTTTGCCATTGTCTTAATTTAAATAAATTAAATTTTATGACACTTTGCTGCAGTTGCAGTTCGATGTGCTGGCTTTTAAGCCTTTAATTGGCTTCATGTGCACCGCCAGCAAAAGTTCTCAGTTTTCGATGCTCGAGTCTTAAGTGTGGGAAGCATTTACTCAAGTGCTATTACATATAATTCATAATTCAGAGATTTTGACAAAATGAACTGTAAAAATATTGAATATTCTAATATGATGATATATATAATCAGCTATTATTCTTCAAGCCTAGCATGCCTCTTTACTACTAGTTCCATTTCTAGTTCCAGTTGTAGTTCTTCAGGCACACTCATCCCAAACCAAATTGAACCCCCGTTTTGTTGTCTTCGCCTTCGTTTCTAATCCAAAATGTTATTCACTAATTAGCACAATATGCTCGAGATATATGTTTTTTATAATGCAAGGGGAACTGGGCCCTTCTACCCGCTTCTCAACGTGCTAAATCGTAGTACCCACTGACCATAACCAAGGCCCCTAACCAAAACGATAATCGTAACTACGCCCATTTCGCACCAGGTTCTTATTAGTATGTCTGTCTTAGTGTCTTTCTTGATTATTGCAATCATAAAATGTATATTTGTTCGTTTTGATGAAGTTTTCTATTAACACGATTTGGCGGCCTGAAGATCCTCACAGATATGAAGTAGCTAACATTTTTTTTTTTATTTTCTTCTGCAAATTTTTCGTTTGTTTTCTTTGGTATCTTGGCTTCAACAATGTTTTTAACAAGACCTGATCGTTTCTGGCATAATGTATTACGCCCCATCTTCCTATAGAATTTTACTGTCAGCTTAGAAGTTGTGTGTGGCACAGTGGGTCAAAGCTGAGGGAAAATATGCAAAGATATGAAGGTAATAATTAAAGCTAATTATAGTAATAATCATGTTCATTATAATGATAATGTGATGATGAAGACATTGGTTACAAGGAATATGATAATGAAAATGCTGATGATAATGAGTAATAATTACATTCTTGATCATCATAATGACAATGTAATGAGAAGGTGATGAATATGATGATTATAAGCAATGTGATAAAGAGAAGGGTAATTACAATGCTACTAATAATGATGACAATGATGATAATGCTAATGATAAAAGAGATTGGCAATAAAACTAAATATAGTAATGATAATAATAAGACTACAAGTGATAAGGAGAATGACAAAGAAATTGTGAATTGTAATGATAATGATAATGCTAATGAGAATAAAAATCAAAGTGTAACTAACGATAATGACAAGAAGAGATTGGTAATGCAAAAAAATATAGTAACAATAATAATACAACTTTAAATGCTAACAGAAATGTTAATAAAACTGGGAGTTGTAATGATAATGGTAATGAGTAAGATATAAATATTAAGCTAAATATAGTAACAATACTAATAAGATATGTATATATGATAATAAATATATGTATAGTAATATGAACAATTGCAATGCTAAAATTAACACAATATATCGTGATAATAATGTACAGCTATTATATTTTAAAAGTATTTACAAATACTGTGAGTACATTACATACTCAATAGTATTCTTTCTTTTCTATATTAGCCACAGTTTTGTTCCACTGTGCAGCAATTGCATATGACTAAATATGAAAAGAAGGCATGGCATATTGTGAGGCATTAGCCTTAGTGTAGTCGTAATGAAGTAGGTGTTGCTTTTGGTTGCCTCAGCATTAACATCAGCATTGCCATCAAGCTCGCGAGTGCGAGCTCGCAATCACATGGTCGGGCGTTCAGAGACATTGGTGCTCAGCATAATGAGGGGGGCCAGAACCTGGTCGTAAATTAAATGCACAAATAATATGCATCAAGAGGCGGCCCAAACCGACGCCCACACCCCACCCCACCCAAAAGGCCAGCTAGACAGATTGCATGTTGCACGTTGCAGGTTGCAAGTTTCGCGTTGCACGTTGCACGTTGCAGCGACTGCCTTTCGAGTGTGGCACATGCAAAGTGACTGACTGGGCGCCACTTTTGCGCTTCGCCAGTCACAGACACTTCGTTATAAAACAATTAAATTTTTTAACTGCAAAAGAACGCAAAGCAACAACAACAACAAAAACGGCTAAAAAAAGCTAAGACAAACAACAAAAAATTGCTGCCAATTACAAAATACGCTGCACAATGCAAAGAGGCGAGCAAAATATTTACAAAACAAATTTATAATTAGTGAACGATGGAGGCAAACTAGCTGCCACTCCCCCTTCGCACCGCCCCCTCGTTCACAGGAAATGGGAAGTAGAAATTGTTGGTGGGTTTGCATGCGCGACCTTTTCTGGTATAATTTACAAATTGGCTCTAGGTGAACAGCCACATCCAGAGAACCCTAACCGCTTACCCTGAATGCAATGCATGCTAATTGCATTTGCCTGTTCTTTTTCATGGTATTTTACAATTGCATAATGTAATATATCGAGTCGAAGAGAACCTTCTAAAAACACCTGCAGCTATTGACTTTTGGTCGAATATCTCATTAAATATATTTCTTTTTTTTTCGTATTATATATGCAGTTGCATTCATTAGGCGCACGCAAATGCATTATGAATCGAACGAGCAATTCATATTGTTCACAAGGTCAATATGTCTATTGGTCATATCGAACATTGGGCAATTATATATGGTAAATATTGTTATTTGTTACGAATTGGTGGTTGCTGCTGATGAATCATAGTTGGTCTTCAAGTTAAATAAAAACAGATATTGTGTTATTTACTAACAAAAGTGAATATATCAAATTTATTATTAGTTTTCATAACAATTCATTGACTAATTGATTGATTAATGAGCTCTAAATATATATTATTTAGTTCTATATACATTAAAACTAAAATGGCTTCAAATTTAAGATATTTAAATATTGTTTAATTTAATTAAGTATCAACTCAAAAGATAGAAAAAATTAAACATATATAACTAATAAAAGAATATATAGAATTCTTAGCTAACTTTTATTACAATCAATAAAGAATATAAATAGATAGGAAAGATAAAAAAAAATAAGTTTTAAAATTTATAAAAATAATTCGTCTTACTTTATCCATAACTTTTAAAACTTATCAAAATATTTTTTAAAAATCGTGTTTCAAAAATATTTTTAATTTTATATATGATTTATTAATGTCAGCTTGACTATTATTATTGTAGCAAGAAATATTTAGAATATATTATATTATATATATAATACTGATTCTCTAAAATTATTTTTAAAGTTTTATTATTCAATAACTTTATATGTATGATATAAATACGTTACTTGAAATTATTTTTAACAAATATAGAAATTAGTTAAAAATTATTTATTTTTTAAGAATATATTTTTAACAAATATGGAAATTTGTTAAAAAGTATTTTCTGAAATTATGAAAATCTCCTCAATTTATTTATTTGAGATATATTTTCAAAGATTTTATATACATTTTTGTCAAAGAAAAAAAAATCTATTGTCTAATCTATATTTTTTACATGATGCTTATAAAATAAAAGAAAAGAAAATTAATTTTAAATTTATAAATCATTTTATTTCATTATTTTTTCACTTATTAATTTCTTTAATTCTTATTATTTTGATAAGACTTTTAATAAATACACAAATAGTTATTAATATAACTACCATGTCTAACTCTATATCCTCACTTGTAATGGGACTTTTAAAAGCTCTTAGCGCAATTACTATAGATATGATAAGAGTTTCTTTTAATTATACAACTGGTTTGATAAGCTATTTCACATACTTAGTTTGAGGCAAGTGTAACATAAATTAAAACAGTAGCTTGTAAAAATAAATATTTTGTGCCAAGTATGTAGCTCGTTTCGATAATGCAATTTATGTATGAATAGCATAGACTCTTCTCTATCTCTCTCTGTCTCTCTCTTTCTCTCTCTCTCTCTCTCTTGGTCTCTGTGCTGAGTGCAAACCAGTTTGGGGTCCATTCAGATTTAGTGTAGAAATGCAATCCATGAAATGAAATAAATATGCAAGTAAATGCATGTTGCATATTCATGTCCACAGTTGAGATGCCAACTGTGTGCTGAACTGATAAATTAAACAATCCTAACTTTAAATGCAATTGCATTGCAAATTTTGTAGCTGTGGCTGTGGCTGTGGCTGCGGCAGCAGAAAAACAAAAAACGCGACTAGAAAGTCGCAAATGCGCAATGCGAAATGGCGAAATGGTAAATGAGAAATGTGGAAATGGAAAAATGGCAATGGAAATGAAATTTATGCGCTGTACTCGTTAGTTTTGATGTCTTTGATGCCACCTGACAGACGACAGGCCGACGAGAGACAAGAGCGAAAGAGGGAACTGTGAAAATGGGCTGGGGGATCAACCACTTGTTCAGTCAAGATTTAAATGTGACAGCTGGGAAATATTTCAAGCTGCACGCGCTACTTGACTTAATACCCTTAATAACTTGTAAGGAATTTATATAAATTAGAAATATACAATAGAATAATTACTATGCATATAAGTATATACATAGAAGAATATGTACCATACTACAATTTATGGACACTTTTACAGTATTGGGTTCTATGGAATCTTTATAACGGGAAGCTATTTTAAAGATTGTTTTTACTATAAGCTTTATATGAGAAACTAATTACAGCTATAAAAAAAAAGATGTAGCTATAACAAGTTTCAAGGATTTAGCATCAAAATAGGCTAAGTTCACATAGATAGTTTAATAGATGGATAGATATTTTGTAGTTTTAATGACTAATAATAGCTTATAAATGAACAATGTCCTTATATTATTAGTTAAGCAAAGCTTATAGAAGATACATTAAAAACTGACAGAGTTCATATAGACAGTTTTGAACAGTTAGGTATAAGACAGGCCATCTATTTAGGATAGATATTTTAAAGCCCTGTCTTATACGTAACTCTTCAAAACATCTCTCTCCATATGTTACACAATTTATAACCAATTTCAACTACTCCGCTTTTAGTAAGGGCATACAGCCAGGTTTGCAGTTGGCCCACGATCCGTCAACTGGAAGCTATAATTCTCGAGTCGTGGAAATAATTAGATGCGCCTATTTGATAACTCAATGAATATTCACAGTTCTAGAAAGTTAACACTCTTGGGAATGGACCATTGGGGGTCGTCATGTGAAAGCCAAACAGATTTATGCCATAGTACAAAGTAACTGCCAAGGGTCTTATAAAAGCCATGGACGCATTCCCAAATGCAAATTCGCGAACATTAAAAAAAGTAAAGGAAGAAGATGAAAAACAACAAAACCAGCAGAAAATAAAACAAACAGCAAAATTCATGTGAAATCGTCGTCGCTGTCGTAATTACGGGCAATTTTCCATGAATTTATTAACAGCAGCCAAAATGCAACAGCTGATGCCCTCCCTACCTACGGCTCCAACATATACATACATATATCTTCTTCGCCCCTCCAACCGCCGCCCCCTTTAAACAAACAGACCATAAATAGTATAAATTTCCACATGACACGCGATGATAATGCGCTTTTCAAGCAAGTTCAGTCAAGTGTCTGCATCTGAAACATCATTTGCGTACAGCTGGCAACTCTTAATTGCTCAAAGCACAAGCGACAAAGTTACCCCCACCCCTCTCTCTCTCTTTTACACTTTACCCCTATATAGTTCCAAAGTCAGTTACATTTTCAGTGGCATTCTCAGCTGTTGCGCTGTCGAGAGTCCAAATCGCAGCGCTTTCATTTGGCAAGTGAGACAAAGACATTGCTCGGCATTTCATTGATAGCTGGTGTGTGTGTTTGTGTGTGTGTGTGTGTGTGTGGGTCATCACCCCTCCCTTCAGTCCGCCTCCTCGCTAACTATGCCTCTGTGCATGTCATGCGCGCAGCTCATCTGCATGCTCATATCTTCGTCATCTTCGGTTGCCTCAGTTGCTTCAATTGTGTCCCCTACAGCCGGGTGTCTGTTTCTTATTAGCTACGACGAGAGCGAGGGCTTCTCTCTCTTTCTCGGCTAATATGGGGGGATAAGAGTTGGGGTACGAGCACTGGGCAATCAGTAGGCAAAAATTCCATGAATTAATTTCAGTTTTGCATGTTGTTATTTATTAAAATTTTATTTTGCGTTTTACTCAAAGCCGCGCGCGATTCTCTTTTATAGCTGCCGCTTTTCATGCCCTACACTATGTGCATGTGTGCATGTGTGTGTGTGAGTGTATTGTGAGCTAGTTATTTTCCATAATTTTTTGTGATTCTTATCATTGCGCGCTGTCAGTGTGAGCTGTGGGTTGCTTCTGAATAAATAGCTTAGCAGACCGAAAGAAAAAAAAAAATCTTGAAGAAGTACAAAAAAATGTGCTTAAGTCCATATATTAACTCCATACTTTTTTGTAGTCTACTCCCATTACAATCAATACAAAGTATTTGAAATAAATAAATAAATATAAGAAAAACATATATTAAAAAAAAAGATTGCTCAATTGTTTTTTTTTTTTTTCAATAAAGAAAAGTTCCATATACAAAATTTTAAATTATAAATATTTTTATATCTATAAATTAATTTGATGATCAAATCAAAAATGTTTTTTTTTTTTTTTTTAATATTGGATTGCTTTAATTTTGGATTGGAAAAAAATTGTCAATAATAATAATAAATAAATATTATCATTGACAATTTTGTTCTGACTTTTTATCAATATTATTTTTTTTTTTTTATATTCCAGCATTTTTACCTTTATAAAATATATAATTTGTAGAATTGCTTAGTAAAAATATGTTCTTACCATTTAATTTTGCATAAGCTTAGTTAGCTTAGAGTAAAAATAAAATTAAAAAAAAAAAAAAACTCATAAAAAAGTATATTTATGTATATATGTACCTAATACATATATATATGTACATATGTAAAAAAAAAAAATAATAATAATAATAGATGATATAAATATATCCATGTTCCCATTTCCAAATAAAAAATCAGTTTCAAAAATTTCTTTGATAATTATTTTTATTTTTTATTTATTAATTTTTAAATATATGTGTTTTTTTTTTCTTTTTATACATTTTAAAATTCTATTAGTACATATGTTTTTATATTTTTTGTAGTATTTTTGTTTTTATAATTTACAATTACAAATTTTTGTGTGTTGCTGATAAATTCAATTGGTTTACTGTTACAATTTTTTATAATCTTATTTCTGTGATTTTTATTTTTAAATTACAAATGTTTTTAATTTTGTTTTAAATTGTTAGATTTGTTTTCCCATTGCTACAAAGTACCGCTAAGTTTATAAATAATTAGTGTTTTTTTATTTTTGTTTTTTTTTTTTATTAATATTTTTTTGTTTTATTTTATTTTATAATTAAAATTAAAAATCATTCAATTGATTATCACAGTATTCACGAAAAAAAATAAATATGCTTAAAAGGTTGTTATATGAAAGTTTTAAATATTTTGCTTACATTTTTTTTTAGTGAAATTATTTCCTAGAAACTGTATTTTTTGTGATTTTTTTTTCTGACTCAAAAACGTTACATACACTGCAAGAAAAATCTTAGGCTAAACATTACTTAAATATTAATTATACGACATGCAGGATAGCTTTAATAAAAATTCAATGCATTTTCCTGTTGGCCGCAACAGGAAATTGCATTAATATTTTATTTGAAAATGTGGGTGCTCAAGTGAACTAATTATAGTTCATACTGGTTCATTTGATCAGCCACATTTTGGGGCTAATTTTTCCAATTTTACTTTTATATTTGTATATTTAATTTGTTATAATAAATACCAATAATAGTTAACATAAAACAAACCACGCCCACACATGTGTGTGTGTGTATGTGTGTGGTGCTTGAAACCGAATCAAAGTGAAGAATTATGCTAATATTTGATGTGTTTTGCGACTTTGAACCTGCAAAGAAGAGCAGAAGAAGGAAATGTTTAGAAAAAGAATTTTTAATTAAAGCTAATAAATAAATTATAAACAGTTAAATTATAAATATGTCAAACAAAAAAATTAAAATTAATAATAATATATTTATTTAAGAAATTAACACATTTTTTTATAACGATAAAAAAAAAATGCAATAATAATAGTGCAATAATAAAACAACAAATTTTGAAATTTAAATAAAAATATTTAAATTTAACAAAAAATACTTTAAAAAATGAAAAAAGAAACTAAAAACTTTAAATTAAAACAATCAACAAAATTTTAAAATTAAAAAAAAAAATAGTTTAAATAAAAGTAATTGAAAAAATTTGAAATACTTTGTATAAATAAATATAGTTTATAGATATTTTATATTTAAATAATATTTATATTTTATATAATTAAATAAAAAATCAAAGTTAATCGTAACTAAATTTTATACACACCTGCTTTAAATTAGTTAAGCTGTGCGCTGTTGTTCGCTATGGTCTGCGCACATTGCACTGTGTTTGTGTCCCAATCTTAGAGTTAAGAGTTGGGTATGCCTCATCTCCCTAATGGAGCATGTAGGACGACTCGTCGTCATCGGCGCCCGTTGGACTGTCTAGCGATGGATTGATGCGTTTCTCCTTCTGCCGGCGATTGCAGAACCAGACACGCACCACTTCCTTCTCCATGCCCAGTCGATCGGCCAGCTGGCTGATCTCCTCGGAGGTGGGCTTCTGGTTGGCCATGAAGGCCTTCTCCAAAGCACCACGAATCGTTGTCTCGATTGACGTACGCTTCTTGCGTCTGCGTCCAATTATTTCCGGCGTGCTGACTGTGGCCTGCAAGGCAGCCGGATCGAAGACGCCGCCGGTGGCCTGAATAGTGCGATCCGCATCATCGAGCCACTTCTGGAGCAGGGGCTTCAGCTTGCACATGTTCTTGAAGCTCAGATTGAGCGCCTCAAAGCGCGAGATGGTGGTCTGGGAGAAATCGTTGCCATAGAGCTTGCCCATGGCCAGGCCCACATCGCCCTGGGTGAAGCCCAGTTTGATGCGTCGCTGCTTGAAGGTCTTGGCAAACTGTTCCAGCTCCTCCAGATCTGTTGTCTCTTCGGGCGAGGGCTCACCGGCTGCCCGCGCTGCTGCCGCACTGGCCACAGTCTTGGGCTGCGGCGTGACCTGGCTGTGTGTGTGGCCATGCCCATGGCCATGGGTGTGTGAGTGCGAGTGGCTGGTGGGCGTGCTGGGCGTTAGCATGCCGCTGAGCTTTAGGCTGGCCGCCGAATTGGGCGGCGTTATCTGCAGCGGCTGATGCGGCGAGCTGGCCGGACTGCGCACAGCAGCTGGACTCCGTGAATGTGGCGTCGAGCTGCGCGGCTGCTGCAGCGGCGATTTGCACAGACTCAGTGTCTCCTGTTGCTTCTGCAGCGCCTGCAGCTGCTGTGTGGCCTGAGCCAGCGCCTGCAGCTGGCCCTGCATCAGGATCTGAGCGGTTGCCACCTGGGCGGACAGTGCCGGATCGTCCGGCGACAGACCCAGCGAGCCACTGCGCAACAGTTCGATATAGCTGTTAAATTGCTGCTGCAGTGCGACCTGGCGCTGCTGCAACACCTGCTGCAGCTGGGCGTAATCCTGTTGCGAAATGGAGGCGGCGAGCAATGGATTGTTCAGAGCCAGGCCGGCAGCCGCCAGCTGGGGTGAGGAGAGGCCAGGCATGGTCAAACCAAGACCTGGCTGCATGCTATTGGCCACAGCAGCGGCGGCTGCGGCGGCGGCGGCTGCCATAGAAGTGGGCGTGGCAACAGTGGGCGGCAGTACAGGTGAGACGAGCGGTGGCGCTAACTGAGTCGGCGGCGTGGCCGCTGTCGATTTGACCGAGTTGGCCGGACTCTGAGTGCTGTGCCGCGAGTTGTCGCTGGTCAGATTGAGTGCACCGCCATTGGCATCATCATAGTCCTCATCCTGCTGCTCCTGCTTGTACGCCTGCTGCAGATGGTTATGATTGTGATTGTGGTTGTGGTTGTGGTTGTGATTGTGATTGTGGTGGTGCGCCGGATGCGGCTGCATTGAGAGCAACTGACGCTTGGCCTGCTGCTGGGTGAGCAACAGCGCTGGACTCAGCGGCGAGCGACAGCGATCGCTGGAGGTGCCCACACTCGAGTTGTTGTCATCACAATCAGAAGCTAGAGAGAGAGGGAGAGAGAGAGAGCAAAAATGTTGAAGTAATTGTTGGAGTCGAGAGAGAGAGAGAGAGAGAGAGGGTGATAAGGATGGGAGAGTGAGAGCGAGGGAATATATATAATAGAAAACTGGGCAATTCATTGACAGTTCCAGCTGTAAGCTTGAATTTAGACTTTCGATTGGTTAAAGCTGATAGAAGACTCTTTTAAGAACTAGCCGTAAGCTAAAGCTGATTAAAATTAGTCTAGACACTAGTTGAGCAAATGTTGGAGAAGGGAGGAGCTAAATATTTCATAAACTAAAAATTTAAATAATATCAAAACTAATTTCAAGCTAAACGCAATATTAAGCTGATTAAAAGGTGTTCAAGCCTATACCAAAAATTAATAAACTGACAGTAACTAAATTCTGTAAAAAAAAACTCCAGAGAGTAAGAAAATAAAATATTGAAAATTCTCAAAAATTATAGAGTTACTAACTAGAGTAGCTAAATAGTTTATAAACAAAATAAATAAAAAATGCACGAAACTAAGACTATGACAAAAACTTAATTATATTGAAAGGTAGAAAAATCTGTCAAAGTATGGTTTTTTTCACTCCGAAACCCCAAAGCCCAACTCTATTTAAGAATCGATTATAGACAGCAGAACAAACTCAAGCCTTGACTAAATTAAGCATCTCATACACCCCATTCAGCTCAGTTTTGTCCTTTGCATAACTTGAATGTGTTTGCATAATTTTCGATACAATTTCATAGTCCGTTGAGCTCGTGTGTGTGTGTGTGTGTGTGTGGGTGAAAGGCTTTTTTTCCAAAAGAAAGCCCACCCAAACCACTCATCCGACTCTCCCTGCTATATGTATATAGTTTACATAGCTAGTTTACCTTTGCGTACATCAAATGGAATTCTCGTGTTTTCTTTTCATTTTGGCTGCTTTTAAGTGCCATTTTAGCATTTCAAATGCTGCGGACAAACGATTTGTATAAATTTGCTATTTCTATGCATTTTTATTTGCACAGAGGCTATGGCTAAGCTAGTGGTGGTGGTCGTAGTGGTGGGGTAGACCACCCAATTGATTTGCAATAATATTTAAATATGCGTCAGTTCATGTTTAGTCGAAGAAACTTTTACCCCTCGACTAGCAATCAAAAATTGAAACCCTTTTCAATAGCAGTAGCTTCTTTGAAGTATAACCCACACACATACACACACACACACACACACACACACGTTTCTCTGTTAAAATCTCAATTGTGGCATTTCCATTTCCCGAAATTTCCCCCCGTTCAGCTTCAACTGGTCAGCCAGCTGGGTCCAGAAATTTTTGCATATGTTTGGTGGACCACTGAGGCAGGCTACTTTATGACTTGTGGCTCCGGATGGTGGTGGATGCTACGTGAATTTGATGACTTATTCGGACGAGTGGGTGCACCACAGCAGAGAGTAAATTTTTTTCATCATCTGCTTCTTCTTGGACGTATATGTATGCTGCGAATACGTGCGGCCATTTGGTATTCAGATGATGTGCAAATTCGATTTGTATGTGTTGTGTGAGGAAGTGTGCACAGTGGCGTAGTGGCAAAGCAACTGAAGGGGGTTTAAGACGTAAATTCAAGCTGAACTATATAGTGAAAAGTAGAGCTAGTTAGGTCAACTAATAGCTGAGTTACAATGAAATGGGTAAAGGTAGGGATAGTACTTTACTAAAGAAAATTAGTTCATTTTATATTACGTTTAGAATAGAGAAAATTTTATGTGGCAGAGTATTGTACTAGTCGAGTTACAATAGGCATTTTTGATTTTGATAATGATATTTATAGGAAATTTGATTGAATTTTTGTTAAATCAGCTCCAGACATATGCTGACAAAATTTCAGCAGCTTAGCTCAAGTAGCAACCGAGTTACAATAGGGTTTTATAACTAGGGATAGTTCTTTACTATGAAATAATAACTAGTGGAATATTTTCTACTCATTACTGAAATTTTCCTGTAGTTAGCTGATACAATACTCGACTTCCATTAGTTGGTTCTGCTATTGATATACATATTTTAAAGAAACTCGACTAAACATCAATTTAGTTGCATTTGATCCCAAAATATATTTATACGAATCACTTAGCTACTTCAACAGCTGAATTACTTGAGCTAGCTGTATGATAATACCCTCTGTATGACGCCCCTGTGCTTTTAGCCAACCAATAAAAAAAGCCAAATGGTCAGTTTGACTTGCACACACAGAGGGCCAACAGCTCCCACACTCGTGCATAACGGCATAATTTTTGCATAAAATATATGTAAATATGTGTTCATTCGGTAGCCAAAAGCAGGGAGCAAAAGAAATCTCAGCAGCAACTGGGTCCCACACACACACACACACACACACACACACACGTAAACATATATGAAAATTCAAATCAAGCGAAATGCTGTCAATAATATAAAAGGGAGCTCGAAAAAAAAGGTCCAGTTGCTTGGACCCTGGACCGAGCCGTGACTAACGAAGTTCGAAACGTGGGCGTGCCAAATATACATATGTATAGGGTAATATTTGATGATGATAATGATGATGAGGCTGATGATAAGAATGACGATAATGATGATGATGATGATGAGGATGCTGTTGTTGCCATGAAATTTGTAAAGTGTGAATTGCAAATTTTACGCAGTTCAGACACAAAATCAACGAGTTATGAATAATAATGAGTGCGAGATGAATATGATTTAAGAAAAGTATACTATAGTATTTAAATGCATATATTTCTTATCAGCTGACAGCCCTAACCTCAATTGCTCAGCTAATGCGCTACTTAAGAAGCTGTTAATAAGACATTAAAATCGACTCGGAGCAACGCCTCGTTTCTTAATTTTGTCACCCCAGCTAGATCGAAGACACGAAAAGTTTTGACAGCCATTGTTTAGAGATTGTATTCTCCCTATCAATGTTACCCTAAACCCTAACCCTAACTCCACAATGCTGAAAACCCTAAAATCTGAAACCCTATGCACAGCGCGTGGCCAACGAGTGCGAACGAAGTTTTTGTATTTTCAGTGTTTTTGATTGCAAGGGTTGCTCGAACTACCCGTCATCTATTTATTGTCTGCCTATTGTAACTGATGCCAGTTGAGGCACTGGCAGATGTTTTTCCATTCCAAAACTATATGTATATATATTTATATATATCCAAGTGGACAAATCGTAAATACTCGGACAACAGCTGAGGCTCTCTCTAATGGATGCTTGGTTTTCCAATTTTAAAGAGTTGCATTTAAAGTGGCAGCACTTACCGTTCGATTGCAGCGGCGACGGCGAGCGCGACAGTCGGCTGATGTCTGCAAAGAGAGAGAGAGAGAGAGTTAGTATAGAGTTAGTATAAGGCAAATATCTTATTAAACGGGCGACAGCACGTTCCAGGCATAAACATAAGTAGAGTTTTTTCTTAGTGCAGCTAAATTTAACATTTAAGTTCAGTTTGGTTCGGTTTCGTGCTGCAAATCGATATTCGATACATTTTAGCTAACTGACCAAATGGCTGCAGACAGGACACGCTGCTTGCATAAAAGGATATTTTTATGGCACACCTGGTGCAGAGAGCTCAGCTCAGCTCAGCTCAGGTCAGTGTCTCAGCTCAGCTCTCCCTTCCTCCTGTCCGCTCCACTCAATTTGAATTTGAAATTTGTTTTTTTTTTTTGGGTGAGCTCAACTGCATTTTATGGCCACATATCGAAACGAATTTTGGGGCGCGTCTCGGTGGGCTAATTTATGAGACTTGTACTGTTAGCAATTTGCCGTTTGGCCACGTTGCATGCAGCGCTCAAAGTGCAACTCGTTGGCAACATTTAGCAACATTTTTAGTATGCAATTTGCAGATTAAACGAATGACTAATCGATAGACTGTCGAGGCAACGAGTTTTGGGTGGTGAAGTTTTAGATGGGGGCAAATATAGATATGGGATATTTTGGAATACATTTTAGAAATATCTTTAAAAAATTATATATATATTGAATACATTTTTAAAATATTTTATTTTTAGAATGATTATATGAAAATATAATAGTGAAAAATATTTTTTAAAATTATAAAATATATATTTAAATATTTTGGAATATTTTGAGCAACAATTTAAATAGTAATTAACTATTTTCATATAGATAAAGAAAAAACTTAGGATTGGATAAGAATGTATAATATTTAGAAAAATTTATAAAGTTGACCATTTGAAATAATAGAAATATTTGTAACAAATTATTCTTTTAAAAAATATATAAAGATTTGTTTGAAAAATACTCAGCTTTTAAAACACTTCATATAAGTTTATTTCTATCTTAATTGCTATAGCTAATAATCACATATGAATTTCGAAACATAAAATCCTTTTCTTTTTTTGTTTGGTACATAAACTACGCATCTTAAAATTAATGATTTTTAAAAATAATTTCAAAATATCCCTGAATCTAATTATAGAAACAAACAAAAATTTATAAATATAAAATAATGTAATAAAAATATAATTCTACTATTTTAATTATATAAGAAAATCACAATAATAATTATAATTATAATATATTATTAAACACGCAAATAATCACAATCATAATTATAATATTAATCTGCTTTAATGCCTTGGGCAAATAGAAATTAAGTTAAGTTGATTTGTTCATTTCGTAAAGTTTGCTTATCAATTGATCATAAAGTAAGTGCCTTTAATCCTCACTAAACAAGTGCGACCATAAATTTAGTTGCTGAATGGGCGAGGGAATACCCATATATATGGGTAGCGTATTCAGTCAATCCATAAAGATTAAAAACTTTTGTTGTTTACAAAACATCAAATGGGAAGAGTTGCGTAATTAATTGAATGAGATGAACTCAAGATAGTTTTTGTGACTATAAAGAATCTACTTCTGGGTAAAGTGAAGAAATTATCGATATAAACTAGATTCTATATAAGATTTGATATTCAAAAAAAAATCTTAAATTAAGGTATAATTAATATCGTAAGCCAAAGAGTTTTTACCATTAGAAATCTTATACCAAATATAGCGATTAATATATTTGGGTGTGTATCTGAGATATCCTATTTATGTCAGATCTCTAATATCTCTAATATCGTAAGACAAAGTATCTTGACTATTAAAAAACTTATATCATATATTGCGAAAAAATATATTATAGTCTGTATCTGAGATATTCTAAATACTGTGGAGATCTCAAAAATAATTTAATGTATAGTAATTAATTTTAATTATTTCAAACATATGCAACATAGATTTTCCTTTCATTTATTCATTCGTTTAAACTTATGTTGACCGAGACTAAATAAATTCTATTGCCCAAATCCTAATCTGAAACTCGTCTGCTGTCCAACTGTTGTCACACACACGCACACTCACACTTCTGGCACACTTTTCTCTCGCCTTTTCGCCTTTAGGTAATTAAGCGACAACTGTTGTTGTTGTTCTTGCTGCTGCTTATGCCACACTTCAGCAGCAATTCAAGAACGCGTCCACTCGAGAAAAAGGAGACCGAGATCTGTGATCTGCGCCGATATGTGTTATGTATGTGGCATATGGGCCGTGAAAACGTGGACCTACCCCTACCCCGTTGCCCGTTGCCCATTCCCCGCTCCTCGTTCCCCTTTCCCATTCGCTTTCTGTCCGGGCTAACCCAATCAAGGCGCTGGCACTTAAAACGTTTGCGAGCCAAAACTAATTTTCAAAAACTGCGCGTTAAAAGTGCCACAATAAATTATGCAACCTATTTGAAAAGCCACCCCCGCTGCCACAGAGGGAAGAGTGAGGGGAAAGCAAGCAAGCGGTGGGGGTGGCAGAAGAAGAAGAAGATAAAACAGAGCGCATGCCATGCAGCGGGTCAAATGGCAAAAGCGCAACAATGAAATTTTTCGGCAAATGAAAATGAAAAATTTCGAGGCCAAAATTTCGAAACAAATGCAAAAACCGCAGACGCAAAGCAGACGCACACAACGGGTGGGCAGAGAAGTGGGCGAAAGAAGAAGAAAGAGAGGGAATGAGAGTGTAGGAGAGAGAGAGGGAGTGCGGGGTGTAATGGGAGTAGCGAGGCTGGCGAGGCTGGCGAGTCGCTGAAGGAGATACTTTTGCACAATTAGTCAATGACCTCGACAGCTGTGAGAGAGACTGTGTGTGTGTGTGGGTGTGTAGGTGTGTAAATATATATGTATATAAATATATATACATACATATACATATATATATGTGCGGCACACACATCACGTGCGCAGACTGACTATCGATTGAGTTGTCGACATCGCCGCCGCCGTCGTCGTCGGAAGCTGCGTGTCTTGAACTCTTGACCCCGCTGAAGCTGTGCGTGTTTGTGTGTGTTTGTTGTGCCTTTTGCTTTTGTGTGTACGTAGCCAAAACAAAGCAACGATGGGCAGAGAGAGGTGGACAGAGGTGGACAGAGGTGAAGTTCGCTGCAACGGAAGTCGATTTCCGCAACGATAAACAAATTAATCGATAGTGCAGTTCTGCAAAGTTCTTTTTGGTTTCATGTTACTGTTTACCTAGTAGAGTTAGCTATAATGGTATATAGAATATAGGTAACTATATGAGATGGCTATCTGCTAAATGTGCTATACTAGACTTTAATATTTTTAGCTATATTGAAAACTTTTGTAGGAGCTAAAAAAAATACACTGAATATACAATTTTTTTATAGTTGTTTCTTAAATCTCTTTCTTTTACATCCATAATGTATATTTATGTCCATATATATCCATATATTAGACAGATTTGGATAGAGTGTAACTTATAATATTTATTCAACACTTCTATTCTTCTTATGTTTCCTTTAAGTGTTTCTCAAATTTGGAAATATTCTTCTCTAAATATTCTTTAAACAAAAATTCTCATATTTTGCCTCAACATTATATTTGATTATTTTATACTACACTTTCCCGTCTAGTATATTATCACCACTATCAATATTTCTGTTTGCATATTCGAGTGTTATTTGGTTTTTTTAGTTTTATGGCCATTTTGTTCTCGGAACTGGCCAGTGAAGTGTTTAATACACGCCCTCTTTCTTGACCAGTTCACTTCTGTGC
Source organism: Drosophila hamatofila (assembly GCA_035045345.1). Classification (NCBI taxonomy): domain Eukaryota; kingdom Metazoa; phylum Arthropoda; class Insecta; order Diptera; family Drosophilidae; genus Drosophila; species Drosophila hamatofila. Next base: position 228,101 of record JAWNPA010000032.1, read on the forward strand.
TGTGCTGATAAGAAATGTTAGCCTTGTACTAATTCTTCCCCTTCAGCGAGCTCTTATCGAGGGTTATGAGCTCATATACCGACCATGACTAAAAATAATCCAGCACTTCAAGAGGCACAAACAGTTAGAGAGGGGAAGAAAATCGTACACATTGTCGTCAATCGAATGAAATAAATCGTAGCATATTAATTTAAAACTTATTGTCGAATCGATTAATTTATTGTAAGTGGTTTGCCTATGACGAAATTTGTTTACCAAGAACTCTTGATTTGACTTCTTTTTTTTTTGTTTTGTGAAGCAGACCATTACGTGTAGTTTTCCAATGCAGGTGTGCCAAAAGATAAGCGTTGGAAATATCACAAAAGCGAGATAAACAAATTGTGCTCCAACTAACTATATGGAAATCATGGGACCTGGACATATTTAATCGGTTCATCAGATAAGACGCTAAGTTTACGCTAAGAATAAGTTATGGTTTTGTGTAGAAACACGTGTGGGCTTTTGCTAAAGTATATATGTATATATAAATAAATATAGATTTATAATATATTAGTATATGTGTATAGGGGGTTCTTGAGAGCTTTGCTTATTTAAAAAATATTACTTCAGTGCTCTATTTTCTAAATTTTTTATTTATAATGACTCATTTAACTTGTATAGTGATTATCTATAATAATTTCTATATTATTTATTAGCTTTAAAATATTGAATACTTGATTGTGAAGTAATTTTGTATGCCTTAATTGAGATACGTCTGCATTGCTTAAGATCTTACAGAAATTTTGTATTTTAATTTTAATAATTAAATTAATATTTTTTGTATATATTGTTATCTTGCCTGCACGTATTATTTTTATAATGTATTTCTCTATTTTTAAATTTTAAAAAATCTCTTTTTTGTTTTTTATTTTAAATTAAAAATTAATTTGTTTTTAGATTGTTACGATTTTCCTTAGATTGATTTTCTATATATCTATTTTGACGTATTTTGATTTTGGTTTCTCCTTATCTATTTGATATTAGTTATATAAATAATTTTTTACCATATTTTAAATATAATAATAAATAAAAATCATATAATAACATAATGCCTTGCCTGATTTATTTCAATATACTTGTCTATTTTACAAATTAAAATAAAAAATAATTTTTGTATTTTTTAATTTTTTAAAATTTTTTTTTTTAATTTATATATATACGCTTTCTCATTTATATATATAAAATATTTTGTCTTTTGTGAAGTATAGAAATTGGAGCAGAAATCAGAGAAAAATAATCGAAACCAATATTTATCTACATAACTAAATATTATTAAGCATTACAACAAATTCTTATATCTATTTCAACTTCTATACACTACAACAATAATTTAACAGTGCTGTTTAAGATTTTACAACGTATTTACGTTCTAGACCTCATTAATTTCTGATAAGCAATATGAAAATCATTTTGTTTATAAGAGGCTTCAATTTTTACATGGTCATTTTTTGTTCTTGTTGTTCGGAATTCTAATCAAATTGTGTAAGAAATGCGTCTTTAATAAAAATTTGTTGGTGCTGTTGTTATTTTTTATTGCCAGCATTTGTAATGGGTTGCAGTTAGTAGAGTTAGCTATAGTTGAGTACTAGGCACGACAAGTGCTCAACAAAGTGGGTCGAAACAGAGGCGCTGACTGGACGCTGACAAGTGGGATAGGGTGGGGTGGAGTATATGGTGGCAGGTGTTAAGAAATATAATATTTATGACAGATACACCTGTACTCAAAGCAAAAGCAATTGCTTAAGTACGCTCGACTTCTAACAAAATGGGAAGTTCTGTTTTTGACCACTTGCAGCGGAAGCAGATGACTCACATAATCGAGCCATAATCTAGTGATTAGTAATTTAACATCGAAGGAAATGCAGATAAAAATGGGGCGAAAATAAATAATAAATAATATGAGCAGTGCGTAATGTATTTAAGACTTTTAGTCATTCAAATTATAATGTTTAAAGTTGGTTTCTTTTTAATTTTATAAAATATTATAGTAATTATACTATATTTCTATGAATCAAATAATAGATAATTTGTGATTGATATGAATTTAAAAAAAAAAAAAAATATATATATATATATATATATATATATATATATATATATATATATATATATATATATATATATATATATATATATATATATATATATATATATATATGTTTTTATCTTTTCATAAAAATGTTTTGCATTTAATAAGTCGTATATATAAATATTTAAAAAATATTTGTGGAACATAGATATATTATTAAACGATTATAAGTAGATTAAGTTAAAATGAAATCATATAAATTTTTGATATCTCTTATATTAATCTTTTTTTAAATGAAAAATGGATTATCTAAAATATACCTATAAATTAGATAAGAGCATTTGTGTTGTAATATTTTTGAATATTTTTGTATCTACATTTGTAAAAATGTAAGCATATTATATACCATAATTGAGCTGCTCTCATTGAGAGGTAATTATAGAAACTAAAAGCGTTTCAGAGCCATTTTTGGATTAGACAAATTATTAATAATTAATAAAGTAGTTTATTTTATATATATCAAAATATATATAGAAGCATAATGAACAAAAGAACAAAAAGAACTTAATGCTGAGATTTGAGGCTTATATAATCGCGTTTACTCTATATGCTCGTATATTAATTATGCCAAAAAGCTACTGTAATAGAGTCAAGCATTTGTAAAGCCAAATTCAGCTTTTTCTTTAATCATATTCGTTATAAAACCTTAAAGTTTCATTCAAACTAGACAATATATATATAGAAATTTCTATTAATTTGTTTATAATATTTATTGTAAAGGATGTCATTCAAAAGAAAAGAGATAAACGAAGAATTATATATGAAAATTTCAAATATAATAATAAAAAATTTTTAAACAAAAATGTATTTAGCTTTGTCCCATATATTTTATCATTTAATTATCTAATCATCAACTTACATCGATTTTGCATCATATGAACGGCAGCAGCGTCTCGGGCGCTATTGTTATTCACCTTTAATAGATCATGCTTCAAGGAATTGTTATTATCCTCAGGACTAGCTGTGCGCCAGTGTAGCTCCGACATAACCATTTTCAGATTTCAATGGATCAGTATATGGGTGTATGGTATATATAATGGTATATATATCTATAATAATAATAATATTGTTTTCCCTTTGTTTTCTTGTTGTTTTTATTTTTTTTTTTAAAGATATGTCAAAGTTCTCGCAACTAATTTGTCACTGAATTGTTTTTGGTTGTTTTGCAACACTGACGACACTGCATAACACTGGCTTCCAAGTTTGTTTACTTTTAATATTGTTTTTCTTTGTTCAATGTATTTTAACTATTTTCGCTTTTTCTCCTCTGATTGTTTTTATGAACTGGCTCGGTGTGTTGCGCCGGCCTGCGTGCAAACGCGTTCGTGTTTCGCTTGAAACTGACAGTCGAGCAACCGTTGCGATGCAAAAGGACGACTCTCCACGTTTGTATCTGATGGATAATCTAGCTAGGCCTGTAGACGACGACGACTACGACGATGATGATGATGATGATTGAGCTAATGATGTTGATGATGACGATGATGTTCTGTTGTTGTTGCTGTTGCTGTTGATGTTGCTGCTGCTGCTATTGATGATAGTGTTAGCCGGTATAACTGCTGCTGTCTATTTTTCTCTCTCTCTCTCTCTGTCTCTCTCCTTTTGACTCTGTCTCTTCTGAATGCCTTCCACAGCCGGCATTGACTTTGTTTGAGTGCAAGATTTGAGTAAAAATTTTGTGTTTTTGCGCCCAAATAAAAATCTGTTTAAGTTAGGGGTGGTTTTTGCCGTTACTTAAAAAACATCTCCTTCTACTTCGTCTTCTTTTTTATTTGCTATGTTAAAAAGTACACACGAACGACGAGCTCCACGATGTGCTTTAGCGGAGTCAACGCGCTTAACTGGTTTTCACGTCGGCGCGCCAACTGCATTTGGCTCCACAGCAAAAAAAAAGCCGCCAACGAGCGTGCGTGTGGATGTGTGTGTGTGTGTGTGTGAGCTTAACGAACGAAAAGCGCGCTCTCTCTCTCGCTCACTCGCTCGCTCGCCTGTTTGGCTGCTTACATAGAGAGAGCATTTGCCTTTGCTCACTCACTATTTACCGTTCTAGGTTTGAATGCCTGTTAGAAACGCGTTCCACATACATTCCCATTCGCTGCCTGGAGAAATGAGCGAGCGCTCGCGCGCTTGAGTGTATTGGTTTCGGTGAGTGAGTGAGACTGTTTGCATTTGAGCGTGCATGAGAGAGCGAGTGTAACTGAGTGTGAGCGAGTGTGAGCGAATGTGAGTGTGTTTGTGTGTGTCGTCTGACTGCTCCAACATTTTATACGTTTTAAAATTTTACTACAATGTCTCGTGTGCGTGTGTGTGAGTGTGTGTGTGTGGGCTGTCGGGTGGCGGGCGGCGTTCGTTTTGTTCGGCTCGGCTGCCGTTCGTTGGGCTCCATTGTGTCTGTGTGTGTGTTAGTGTGCAGTATGCGTGCGCTTGTTTGGGGTGTGGCTTAAAATTTAAATTTAGCTTTCAAATGGCGTTGGCGTCGACTGCGACGGTGTGTGCGTATGCATGCGTGTGTGTATGTGTGTGTGTGTATGCATATTATTTTATGATTGGCGCACACGCCTCAAAATCTGAGTGAATGTGTGTGTGTGTGTGTGTGTACATGTATGTGTGCTATGTAAAAATATTTTAAAGCTTCGTCGCTGCGTCGACGCCGACTGCAGCTGCGCGTAGCGCCCATTGTCGTCTGCTTTTGGCTCTTTGTTCTTCCTGCTCTCACATTTATTTGCCATTCATTTATGCACACATGCTCGCAATGCAGACATCGTCCTGCCTCCCTTCCTTCCAGCCAGCTCCTAGCTATTTTCCTCTGCTGCTCTGCCACCCACTTTGCAAGCAGTTTTTTCTCTCCTTTCTTTCGTACTTCTTTTCTTTTTTCGATTTTATTCAATTTATATTTATTTTATTTCTTATTTATATTATATTCATGTGAGTTTCGTTGACGTAGATGTTGAAATTGATTTTTAATAATTGCTCGAATATTGAGTTCGAATTTTTTATGAACTTCTTGCACTATTTATTTCTTTTATTATACTTAATATTTATTTAAAATGTTTAAAAAAATGTTAGATATATATTTAATTTAATTAAAATATCAAACAAAGAATTTTAATTAACTGTCACACAAAATGTTTTTTACTCTACAGCAATATTTTTTTAAGTCAGGTTTTCCCTGTGAAAACGCACAATTTTATTTATCACACGATTTTCCGGGAAACTTCCGCAAAGAAAAATAATAGAGACAGACAAACAAATTATAACGAAAAGTCAAATTTCAAGGTGAAAAATATCTTTGAGATATATGTACTACATATGTATGTATAAAAAACAACTTGCAGCAGGTAAAAGATGCACAATTTTTTATGGCCAAAACGAAAAAAAAAAACAGATATCATAAAAAATTGTTACAAAGTCATAAAAAGTCAGAAGGCAGGTAAATGAAAATCGTATGAAATTCATTTGTCCTGCCGAGAAGCATTTAACGCCCGAAATGCGCAACGCTTCCGACACTCTGATAACCACCTAAAGAGAGCTCAAGTAGGCTTCGGGTACTTGAACTATTTAGATACCCTGTGACTGCATATTTGTACTAAGTGGATATGATCGAAGTAAAACTAAGTTTATGGGCTATAAATATACATACGTATATAGTAATAATATATTTTAAATTGACTACACATATAAACTGACTCGTAGGGTAGACGTATATTCAAAAATTATATCATATAAATTAGCTCCTACACTTCTGACTAGCAGATAAAAATATCTTCTATATACTTTGTATTATCATAAGTTGGAAACATTATTTAAATATGAAATTTAGATTACACAAATTTCAAAGAAATATTCTATAATTTTTCAATATTTCCAGGGTATCTGTAAATCATAACTAGTTTCATCATTTCATTTTTTCCACGTGTAGCTTTTGCGCTGCTTGCGTTTTTTACGATGCGTTGTAAATTACGGCGATTTCCACGTAAATCATAAAAAACTAAAACAAGATACTTCTCTCATGCCTCGATACCCTGTACAAAGGATGCTGCGCGCAGGATGCTGCTACATGTTAATTAGACTCGAACCTTAACCGTTTGACTGACTTGACTATTTGAGCATTGGGCTACTGGTTCTGAATCTCTAGCAACCGCTCTCACGTTCGCAAGGACACGTTAAATAGGTAAACGGCTTTCGTACCTTTGACTTTTGACTGTTTTTATTTTCCAAGTGTCTCGCGCATATAAATCGAAAAAAAAAAAACACAAAATATGTTAACTATTTAGCCAACGTAAACCTCGCTCATTGCCGAGAATTAGTTAAGTCAATGCAAAAGGCAAAGATCATAAAAGTTGAAGCGATTTTTATAGCCTGAACCCAGTGAGAATGAGTAAACAGGGTATGTTGGCCATGAGAGAGAGAGTATGTAACAGGCGGAAGGGAAAGTGGATTGAGGTATTTTCATATGCTCTAGATTGGAATAATCCGCTGAGTCGATCTACTTTTGTATGTCTATCTATATGGCAGGCTATATATCCGAAGAGGGCAGATCTTGGAGCCAATAGGTGACTTAATTAGATGTAGGCTCTACTATGGATCGCATAAATAACGATTCGTTTAGGTAATCGATAAGTTATCGAGCTTTAGTCGATCGATATCGAGTTTAATTTGGTCATATATGTCAAGCTTAAGGAAAGAAGAGTTCTCAGCAAGTATCGGCTGGAGATACTTTCCCAATCTAAACCTTACTCAAGGTAACTGCTAGTCAAGAGTAACTACTTTTACTTGTCTTTTATTGAAGGCAACCGAAAAAAATATTTAAAAAAAAAAACTAAAATACTAAAAAATATATAAAATGAAAAGGTCAAGAAAAGGGAAATTCGTGTAGTTGGGAATTTGTTCTTGTTGGTCAAAAAGAAAAAAAAGTGAAGAGAAGTGAATTGTCTAATGAAGTCATAAAGGTAGTTGGCTGCGTACATGCAGGTATTTCCCTTTTCCTTTTCTCTCCACCTCTCTCACCTATTCCGAATTTCGAATGGCTTTTCTACAGAGCCTATCTGGTGGGCTTGTTCTTGTGGCTTTTGATTTTCTGTATTCTGTTTTAGTGCCTCATAAATGTGGCAGAAGGGAAACAGTGAGGCGATTCCTTATCAGTGAAAAAAAAAACTGATTTTGATCAAAATCAAAAGTAATGAATGAAAGTATTCAACAGAAGCAGTAAGAGATAGATTTTAACTATAAAAATAACTATAAAAAATTAAAGGAAAGTAAACCTTTTTAACAAATTTAAAAAATTCCAAACATATATAAAAAAAAAAAATTATTTACATAAATATAAAAAATTAACTTTATAAAAAAAAATACTAACAAATTTTGATATCTGTTAAATTAATTTATTTGTATTATTTTTTTTTTTCGAATATTTATATAAAACATAGTTTTATTTAAAGTTCATTTATAATTATTTTTATTACCTTATCCAAAATCTTTTCTTATTTCGAACAGCAAAAAAATATGAACTAAATTTGTAGGGTTCATCATACTCAAAATTAGTTTTCGTTAATCTTGACTTATTGATTAATTTTTATCGAAATATTTTTTTTTTTTTATATGTCCACTTCTGTTCTTCTTTTCATTTACTTTTTATTATATATTAAAATTTAGCTACATTTTATTTCCATCCCAAGACAAATTTTTACCTAAATAGCTACAAAATTCTTGTAAAAGATTTCTAAGCAACGCAATCAAATTTTGCACATTAATTACTTCGCCTTCATTAGCTAGCCCACAGACAAGATTTACTTAGGCCTAAAACTCGTGGGAAAACCCACCCAACAAAAAAGGAAAGAAAAATCTTAAAAACAACTCTCAAGATCAGCGAAAATAAATCAAAAAAACCTTTTGCAATTAAACAAAAAATTTGCTGTAAAAACTTTTCGAAAAAAGAAAAATCAACCCTCAGTCCACAAAAAACAGGAGAGAAAAAGAAAAACACAAATTTTCATGCTAAAAATTGCATTAAAAAATAAACTGCACTTTGGGGGTTGATAGGGAAAAGCGGAAAAGTTGGCACCGCAACAAAATTATATGCATATGCGTCAAGGACTACCTGAGTGGGTCCTGGATCCTGGCCTTCGAAGTGTCCCCTGCTCGAGGGGTGTCAAATGCACGTCAACTACCGTAACGAGCTGCTTTCTTTTTGTTTTTTCCTCTAGTTTTTTAAGGATATTTCCTTATCGCGCAGACAACGCAATTGATTTGCGACGTTTTCTCTTTCATTTTTTTTTTTCGACCCAAAATAAGGTACAGAATAGAGGCTGTTTTTTCCATCTATTTTGGTATTTGTAAGGACATCAATAAAATGCTAGACGTTTTTGTTGAATGTCATCGTGCTCGATGCATCATCATGTTACACAGACAAAGCACGAATCAAAATGCGTTGTTATTCGAGCTATAGATGAGGCATGTAAAAAGTGGAAGACAAGATGCATGCAAAATTGTTGCCAGGACTCGCGCCAAAAAATAGGACATAAGAGTAGAGGCCTGAGTGTATGAAAAGTGGACTGTTTACTAATTGTAATATTATATATATTTTTTATTTAATATTTATATATAAGTATATATATCACTTAACATTGTAGCTGGACTTGAAATGCTTTAAAGCTGATGGAATAAGGCGCAGATGTACATATTCTCAGATATACATATATGCATGTGTACATGTATTTACAAGGGAGTCTGATTTCCTACCCCAATCGAAAATATTTGCCAAATGCTGACAAAAATGTGATTTTTATCGCTAAAATTATTTTTGACAGCATTTACGAGTTTTCAGCGAGGGGGTTGAGAGAGGCTTAAAGGGAGTTCATGCTAATGCGAAATGGGTTTATGAGTAAGAAGGATATATATGTATGTATATATATGTATGTATATATATTTATGTATATATATATATGTATATATATATATATATATATATATATATATATATATATGTATGTATATACTCTTACAAATAAACTCTATTTCTGCTTACAGTTCATTCAGAAACTTTTTGTATAGGTTGGCTAGTTAAATAAATATGCAAACTTGATGTCCTTACTTATTTAAAAAATTATATAAAATATTTTGTATCAATATTATATATAGTATTTAGGGATTTGATCACTTTTCTTCACGACTGTATATCTTTCTTTTTCATCTCTTTTTCCATCTTAAGCTCGTAGTACTCACCATTTTGTTGCTCCAGCTTGACGCACTGCTCCAATTGCCGAGTATCCTTTGAGCTTTGCTCACAGAGCGCTTGGCGCTGCTGTTGCTGTTCGTCCTGTACTTCACTTTTCAGCCGAAAGGAAGACAACAATGTGTCGCTGTTGTTATCAAGTGTCGTTGCCCGCTGCACCTCCTCCTGCTGCTCTGCTTCTTCTTCATCGTCTTCTTCTCTTACTTCGTCTCTGGAATGCAGCTTTAGCTGACCATTATCCTGCCCATTGTTCGTTTCGTTCAGTTCCATTGTCCTGCTAACATCGCGCATAATTGTGTCCACAAACGTTTCATCCTTCTCAAACTTAAAGCCCACTGAAAGAGAGAGAGAGAGAGAGCGAGAAAGATAGAAACCATTTTGTTAGTTTAGCTGTTTTTTATAGTGATTTGCATGGCTTACACAAGAGCCAATCAAAACGCAATGCTTATCAGCAGCGAAAGGGTTGGCATTTACATAAGCCAACATTATGAATAAACCCCCACCAACAAAATCACGACGAAAATCTCAGCAACCCTTTTTTTACGACATTTGAATAAGCCACTCGCACATAAAAAAACGTACGCCCATAAAAAAGGGGGTTGATTTACATAATAAAAAAAATATGTCGAAACGAAACGAAACGAGCTGTGGACTTCATTTTAATATTTGCCTCAAGGGAAATGGAAATGCGCAAACTCCTAGAGGAGGCAAAGGACGTAAGGACGAAAGCTGAGTGAAGCTAAACAAATGTGAAAGTGTGAAAATGTATAAATGATTTTTAGGGACAGAAAGTGTCTGAGCTGCCGGCAGGACATTCTGCTGGCACTTTCCAAGTGTCCTTAAGCAGGCGCTCATATGGAAATAATTTTCGATTTCGTTCAGACTTGAAGTGCGAAAGCTGACAGCTTGATATTAAGTAATGAATGAATCTTGAGAGGGTTTGCTTAGTAGGTTATTTCTTATACCAATTGAATAAAAAGAAGAAGAAATATGAATTACTTGTAAATAGAAGAAGTATATAGGGGGATATAAATATATAAGTTAAAAAAATAATCAAGTTAACAATGTTATTAAATTAAAATTTAAAAAAAAATATTTTTAAACTATTTAGGGCCAAAATAAAATTGTTCACAAGTATTTTTGAAAATATATTGGAAGGAAGAAAAAACTGTAGGAGACTTTGTTTAATATATAGTATAGTTATAAACCTGTTAAAGTTCGTAAGCACTATTCTTAATAAATATGTCTAAAATATGTCTATAGTATTTTAGTTTGAGCTTGTAGGAAGGAAATTTTTGATTTAAGAATGAATTTAAAAGCCAATTTCAGAAACTTCTTTCAAAATTAAAAAAAAAAGGTTTTTTGATTTCTTTTTTATATCTTTTTGAAGGTTTATCAAAAGAAAATGTGATAGGTTTTTAGAAAATCTGAATTTTATTTCAGCTTTTTCTAGATGTTTTGGAGTTACAGAATACTCTTTACCAAGCGCTTAAACTTATATAATTTTAAACTATAGATTAATAAAATGATTTGATTTTGTTTTGTTGTACAGTGTAAAAGGTGTTAGATGTTTGACACCTTAACAATATATTGCATCCATAAGTTCTTTTAATGAATTCTACAATAGTATAGAAAATGCATATAATAATTTTAATGATAGTATATATATCTTAAACTTGCTCCTAAACATCTACTCTCTGCCTACCTTATAGATAGCAAATATCTACCATCGACTCTCTCATTTCTACCTCAAAGATAATCCATAAATTCCTTTCCCGTCTTTCTCTTTTTGTTTTGCTTTTTTATAGTCGCAAAATCTCCGACCAATTTTCTTGCTTCGCTGAACAAAATACAAAATCTCTTCTAGCCTGTTGCGCAATACGAACAGCGAGTGCTTCTAAAGGATGCGCCGCCAAGGATAATGCAAGACAAAACATGAAAAAAACTGCAAACGAATTGCCGTAAAACCGAAGCAGAGATAAGAATATAGCAAGTGAGAGAAAGAGACAAAAGCAATGGAATTATTTGATTTTTTACCGTTTGACAACAAACTGGGGGAATATTGAAGAATTACGAGGAAGTGCCACCCAAAAAGGTAAATAGTAAAAGAGAGTAAGAGAGTGTGAGAGAGAGAGAGAGAATGAGTCATAAATCTGATGTCAGTTTTGGGTTTTAATTAAGTATCAAAAGAGCTCAATGCACATCAAAAGGCCAACCTGCAGCATCAAAAAGAAACAGAAATCGATGTCCTTTGGCCAGGTGTAAAGGTGCACACACACACACATATACACATACACGCGCACTGCAATTGCAGTAGCTGTAGCGTGGGAAGCGCAGCTTGCGCAAGGACAATGCAAAAACCGGCAACAGGCAGACACCAAGTGCCATTGCACCATTGTTATTTGCTGCCCGCTGCGTAACGGTCACACACACACACACACACACAAATCAGTGGAAATAAAGTAACTGTAACAGTTGCATTGCGCATCAAAATGATGATCGCTCGGCATTGTGATTTGGTGATTTGTTTGCCCCATTGACACTTGTCTCTTTTGTGCAATGAGCGCAATTTATTGCACTCACATAGATCAACTTGGCTCAGCAGACACACAAACACACACACACACACACACACACACGCACATACACATGCAGCTATACAAATGCCCGCCCAATGCATGTCCCAATCGTCAGGCCAAGCATAACATACACAAGCACACACACACACACAAAGATACATACTTATGTAGAAATGTAAAAAGCTCCAAGAGCTTTGCTCATTTAAATAGCGGCAGTCGCTCTCGTGCTCTGTTTAATGCGCTAAGCACACGCAATAGGCTGTCCCCCTTCCTCCTTCTCGTGCTCTGCCGACTTCCATTCTCTACGCAATTAGCGCTTTTAACTTGCGTTGGCGTTGGCGTCAGCATCTGCGTCAACGTCGGCGTCGACTTTGCTAAGTGTTCTGCTCCTTTGCTCTTTTCAGCTCGCGCGCTTTACACGCCTTTCTACACTTCGCTGCTCGTTTGCATAAATTTCGTGCCAGGCACTTCTTCTCTCGCTCTCTCTCCATCCCTCTCCCACTCGCTGCTCACACGTTTTGCATGCGCAGGTGCAGCGGCTCGTGACGTTTGCCGTTGTTTTTTGTTGTTTCTGTTTTTTATTTTATATTCTGCTCATTTGCTTTGTGCGCGCTTCGTGCGTTTTGTAATTGCAGTTATTTAGCCCAAGCAAAAGGCAATTGAAAAAAAAAAAACAACAGCAAAAAGAGAATTGCGTAAATTTATATTAAATACATTTGTTTATGTTTTAATTTTTCGTTATATTTGTATTTAAATACGAATTGAGTGCAAAATGTGCGATAATTATGGACTGCGGCTGCGTGCAGAGCGGCACAAGGCGGTGCACCTTGTGGTACTTTGATATCTAAGCATAATATGAAGGCGTTAACCCTGCCTCAGACTTTGTTTGTCTTAGAGAAATATGCGAATAAATTGAATTTAGATGGTGTATCATTAACTTGATTGCATTTTAAAAGCATTTATTTAATATAATTAACGTTTGAATTAAAATTGCTTACAGGTTATTTACCATCAAATGAGATCTATTTGAAATATACCTCATGGAACTCGTGAATTATGAAATGTAGCCTAACCAAAATTGGTATGTACGCTTATCTGCTATTTTAATTAATATTTATATTAAAAAATTTATGATATTAAAATAAATAAATAAATAAAAATAGCTCATGGAACTCAGAAACTAATATGACTTGAGAAAACATATTGAATATATATTTAGATTTAATACTCATAATTTAGAGATTTATAGCTAAATTTATAATATATTATATAATATATATATATATATATTTATAATTGTATTTTAAAAATATACCTCATAGAACTCGGGATCTGAGAAATCCAGATTACCTTCATTAAACACACACATGCTGAAACTCATCTAAATACCATTTTTATTGACTTTTATAAAAACGTTGCACACTTTTCTCGAACCCACGTCTTTTATTATTCAATCACTATAAACTTCATAACCCGCAAGTTGTTTAATGGCCTTTATTTTTTTTGCAATTTTCTAGCATTTTCTATGATTTAAAACAGATTTTTTTCCCAAGAATTTACGCGATTTCATGCAGGCATCAATAATTTATAGCATCATCCAAAAAAAACGTTACGTTGTTTATTTCTCCTTTTTTTGGTTGACAAAGAAAATCTGGGCAAGAGGTTAAAATGTCACTTAAGCGGATTTCATAGGTTTTTCCTATTTTTCCTTACATTTTTTTCAACCAATTAGTTTTTACCCGCTTTTTACACATTTTTAGGCAAAAATTGCGCGCAAAAATGGAAAAAATTCGAAATCTCATGAAACTTTTCGTTTGCAGCTGTCATTTTGGTAGGGTAGCAAAAGGGGTGGAAGAGGAGGACGTTAAAAAATGAGAACCTCTAAATATTTTCAACCCTGTTTTGCATTTACGCTTTAAAAATGATAAGCAAAAAAACAGAATCAGAATCTGAGTCCCAATCAAAGGATCATAAAAAATGGCTGCTAGGCAAGGTGAAAAAGGGGTGCGGTTAACGCCAGGGAATACAAATAGAAATAGAAATAGTTAAAACGTATATAATACATCGTATGGGCAGAGATAGCATTGTGCGCATCACGCAGCGATGGGATATGCAGGCGATAAAAAATACATTTTTGAAAATCGAACAAAATGAAAAGCGAAAGAGGAATTTAGCGCGTGCTCAACGCACCTTTTTGACATATGTATGTTTCAAAGAGTTCCCGGAGTCTGCCAGTTGAATTTTAGAGAGCGTGCGACGCATGCGCCCTAAATTTTTGTTTGTTGTGTAACCCAATACGCGTGTTAGGGTTACCCTACGCCTATCTCGCTCTCCCATTTTTTCATGCTTTCCCTCTCTGATTTTAGAGTGATTTTTGTCGCTAAATGTGGCGGAACTTTGTCTGCGCATTTATCATCATTAAAGGCGTTACACAGTCACTGCATTTTTCAGCTACTACGCCCGCAACCTCACCCGCTCTACTGCGCTTCCTCTCCTCTCATGTCCTGTGCATCCTTTCACTTTTTCGGCTGCTGTAAAGGCTTGTGGCTGCGGGTTTTGAGCAGCTGCCTTTCGCCTATTTCTATTTGTATAGAAATTTAATTTGACATGCAAACATGGATACAGCAAAGGGGAAAAATGAGCCGGAGCAGGAGGAGGAGGAGGTGGAGCAGAGAGCAGAAGATGTAGATGAGGGGCATGGCAGTGAAAGGATTCTGTCAACATTCGGCGGACATCCGCTTTTGTTTCCTTCGTAATTCGAGTCGAGTGAAAGTAATTTGTGACAAATTTTTCATTTTCCGAAAAACACTTTTCCCCCATCTCGACATTTTCACATTTCCATTTCGCCAAAAGTGAAAGCCATGCAAATGTCTTCCAGCTGTTTTGATATATATTTATTTCACTATTTTTGTTTTCGTTTGATTTTTTTTTTTTTTTTTTTTTTTGCTGCTTCATTTTTTATAATTTTCCTGTCTGGAAAATGTGAAAAATCTATGGCAGCGAGAAAACTTAAAAATTTGTTAACTAAAAATGTTAACAAGCAAAATTAATGAGCCTTAAAACATGAAAGTTATTAATTAGATTAGTTTATCGTTATGGTTGTTTTTGTTGTTGTTACTGTTGCTAGCTACATAAATTTAATTTAGATGCTTAGCTGAGATATGTGCTAAGTGCATAATTATATGTTGCTTGGCTTTCAGGGTCCGTTTGAAATGGGGCAAATTTGAAAGAGGGAGCATAAAAAATAATTGTTGGGAACATTTAAGGGAACATTTAAGGAAACTGGCTATAAAATTGTATAAATTAGTGCATATGATATAATTTAATATAATATAATACTATTTAACATAATATATAATATAATAAAATACTAAGAATAATAGTTAATTATAATAGAATATACTTTTAAATGTTAGTTTTTCTTATTTGCTAAAGCTTGATATTTTACTGAATGCATACGAAGAATTTTTTAAATTTGTAAGCCCTATATCCAATACCATAAACTTCTGACCTCTAGTTCCTTCATCCAACTTTCCTTTCGTATAAACGCAGCTAACTCCCAACCTTTAAAAGCTGTAGACTTGAAATAAGAAATAGAAATACGATGATATGAAAATGGCATTGAAAGAAGAGTTGAACAAATTTAATGATTAAATAATTTTTTGAAGTGAATCCATAATCTTAACCAACGTTGAATATTTTGAAAGCAAAAGTTCAATATTCTTGAATAAATAATTAACTTAAAGGAAACAACAAAATTTGTGAAACTTTTCAAACAAACCTCTCATGTGTGCGTAGTAGAAAGCATTTTAATTTGATGATTACACCTTACGATTTTCCTTATGATTTTCCACTTACAATTTAGTGTATAAATCTTACAAATGTATTATTTAGATTATTGTACTACTTATTTTCAACATGCCCAATTGGGAATTATTCAATTCAATTCAATTCAAATAGAAGAGATCAGGTTTTTTTGTATAAATACATACTTGGATGTCAATAAAACTCTCTTAAAGTATTAAATATAGAGAGAAGTTATTTAAGACCTTGCAGATCTCGTTTGAGTTTGATGTACAATAAAAAAGTGAAAATTACTCCATCACCCCAATCTAGAGTTCCAGGTATCTCATAGTTGGGCATTCCCTTTTGCATTTCCCTTGATTGTTTTATTTTAACTTCTTCCATATGCACAATCAAACTCTATCAATTAATGTTGGAATCTTGCAAAAGGTAATTCTGTCTGCTGCTGCTCTACCAATTCCCTCTATATAAAGGCCAACAAAAGTCGATTTATGCCATGCACTTCCTTCTACCATCTTTTCAGTCGCTGTTTCTATTTCTAGATTTTTTTTTTTTCAATTACAAAACTGTAGACAACTGCGCAGACAATCAAATTATTGGCTCAATATCCGCTCGCTGGAGACGAGAAATGGACCCACGCAGTTTTTATGTTGTTTCTTTGGGTCTGTGGGAAGGGTAGCTTCCTGCGTCGGCTTTGCTACTTGCCTTTGGCCAAAATACAATTAAATTTCGTTTAAATGCAGCTACACTTGGCCGACTGAGTAGGAGGAGGCACCATCTATTTGCCAAAAATAAAGCAGAAGTGGAATTTTGCTGCTGGGTTGTTTACATTCCCACGTCCCTTGTCGCAGCCAGCACCTTGCTGCATATAATAATAATATATAATAATGAGCGTTTCTCAATAGCGAAATGCGAAATGAGTTCGAAGATTCTTTTGGGCCTCAGTCGAGTGCAACTAATGCCAGGCGACAGTAGAAATCGTTTGAGTAGGCCCAAAAACTACCTGCCTATGGTCTGCTCTCGCTCTCTCTCTCACTGTCACTCTCACTCTCTCTATCTCTCCCTCTATCGTTGTCTCTGACCGGCAGGTGATGTTTTGTTCATCTTGTAGACCCTAGTTGTCCTCAACATTCCCAGAGTTCTTAGCCTGCTTTAGGCCAATCTTATGCAAAATCCTTGAATAATTTGCATGGGAAAGTGTTTGGAAATGCATTGAAGTGGAAGGGAAATCTAGAGGCGGGGCAGCTAAACTGAATAGCTGAAAAGGAAAGTGCATTATCAAAAGGAAAATGCATTTTCATGCTGACAGGTTGAGAAACATTGAAACATATGCATTGAAAATTTAATTTTTTGTGGAATATGAAAAAGTGGAAAATGAAAATTGAATATCATATATTAAGACGTAAGCCAATAAGAAAAAATAAATACAAAAAATATATACAATTTGCAAGTCCAGTTTTATATTAGCAAATAAATATATGACTAAACTAGAAATTGTCGTTGAATATTCGAAAAGTAAATATAATACAAAAAGCTGTTTAATTGTTAATACAAAAATTAAATATTCAAGAATACTAATTTATAAATTGTTACGATAAATGTATATAATGCAAAAAGTATAATTAATATAAAATATTGAGATCGGATCAATATATAAAGTAATTGTTATGTATATATATGTAAAATTAACAATTGAATAAATCGAAGTAAATTAATATGTTTATAAATGTATAAATAAAATTTCTAGTTTAACTACTTTTTTCAAAAAGAAATTTATATGAAAAATATTTTAATTTGTATTTTTAATATACAATTTTTTTTGGAATAAAAAATTATAATTTAGCTTGAAATTGTATTATTAAATTTATTTATGAATTAATTTATTTATATTTTTCAAAAATGTTATTTATTTTTTTCATATAAGTATATCAATTATTATTCAATCAATATTAAGTATTTTTAACATTAAAAATATTAGGATAAATTCTTAGATTATTATGTTTTCAAAAGTATTGCTAATTAGGCGTTCTTTTATTTCAAAATTTAATTATATACATATGTATAAATGTCCTTCTTTACCTCTTAAAAATAAGTCCCATTAGAGATTTTTCACTTAACGCAACGTTTTTTCCTATCCTTGAAAGAACTTCAAAAAATATTATAAAAAGGCCTTATTAAGTCCTTTTACACCGTCTTTAATTTCTAAAACATCTCAATCTATCTACTTCCAAGTTATAAAAGATCTGTGTAATTTATCATCTAATTGATATCTTTATTCATAACAGTTTTGCTTTATTTTCTCACAATGTCGATTTGCATTACCCACTTTACCGTAAAAGTAATATTTCATTTAATCTGCTCACCTCTCTAATCACAATCTCACCTTTTAGGCCCTTACAAAGTTCTGCTTCTTGTGTTCCCATAAATCTTTCACTGAATTAACATAGTTGTCTGCTTCGTCTTCTTCTTCTACTTCGTTTTGCTGCTGCTTTGTTTTGCTTTTGCTATTATTCATAACATTGTTCAATCGGCGCCTTCCCCCCCTCGGCATTAGTCATGGTAATTATCCGCAATATAATTGCAATAACAATTAGCACAATTATTGCAATTTACGTTTGTTTCTAATTTCAATTTGCAAATGCGCCTCTCATTATTATTGTTTTTGTTTTATTTCTGTTTTTGTTTTACATTTTGCATTCGCTTGGCAAAAAAGAAACGATAATGTAGGTATGTAAAAATATAAAGTTTTTTTTTTTTGGTATTTGTGCTTTACTAAAGTATAATTTTAGTATAAAGAGAAAAAAAATATAGATAATATAGTTTATAGAGTATAGTGTATAGAGTACACATACCTCACTTTATACTATATTGAAAGAGTTTATACACTCTTTTACCCTATATACTTATTATCTATATATATATACTTATCTACACTCTATAAGCCTTTCTTTTTCTTGCTCTACAGTTTCTTTATAGTCTCTGTATACACTTTACGTATACTCTATCTTAACGCTCGTTCATCGTTTTATCTCTATTATGTATATATCTATTTAAAAACTTTTTCTATATCTTCAGACTATACTTTATATCCTATATAAACCACACTCTATTTCTTCTATATATTTTACATTTTCTCTGTACGCTATATATATACTTATACTCCACCTATACCCTTTCTGTGTATACACTCTCTGTATACCTCGCCTCAATACCCTCTCTCAACACCTCTCAATACCATCTCTATACCAGCTCTATATTCTCTAATACCCTTCTATTCATTGCTATTCATTATTTTATACCCTCACTCTTGTCTCTTCCCTTTCCCCCACTCTCTATCCTCCTCTCCACTTGCCTCTCTCTTATTTGCCTCAATTTTTCTTGTAAACTGGCTGCATTTTTCGCACTCTGCTGTGGCAGCACGCAACTTTTGCCAAGCGCAACTTATAAATTTATTGCTTGCCACACCCCACTCCGCCTCCCTTCGGCCGTACACTCCCCCTCGGTGCCGCCCACCCGCTGACTTTTTGCATATTTACAAATGCAAAGCGCGCGCACAAATTCGTTGCACTTCATAAATTTTTACTAGACTTTGCGGAGAGTGGCGAGTGGAGAGTGTAGAGTGGCTACCAACTGGATTCCAATTGGAGCAGCCTTTGCAGACGCAGCTCTAATTAGCTTTTTACTGTTTGCTGCGTGCTGCAGCAGCTGCTGTTGTTGTTGCTGCTGTCGAACAATGCTTTCAACTTTGCCGCATCGTGTGGCAGCTAAAGATCAAAGTCAAGGATCAAAACAATACGAAGAGCCGTCACAACCATTGTCCGAAGCTTGTTATGATAAACTGTCTCCATCTCTCTCTCTCTCTCTCTCTCTCACACACTCTCTTCTCTGCTCTGTCTTTCAATCAGCCAGAAATTGTGGCAGAAATCAATGCGGCAAACAAGACACAAAATGTCAAAACGCAAAAGCCCAAAAGGCCGAAAAGCCGCTCAACAACTTTGACTGCCAGGCAAAGCCAACATGTAAAGAGAGAGAGGGAAGGGTAGCAGAGGGGAGAGCTGCTCTCTGTAGGCCCTGACTTTCTGGCTTTCAGTGGCAACGCATTGTATAAACTCGCTTTTATTTCCCACTTCTGTTTATTAGCTTTTTTCCATTGGAATAGAAATGTCAAGCGCACTCAATTGTTATCGTTATCGTAATCGTCATCGTTATCGTCACGCTATTGCCAGCAGCAGCAGGAGCAACAACAACAACAGCAGCAACAGTCACATGCAAATTGCACTTTTATTCAAAGCAGCTGCAGCTTTTTTTTTTTTTTTTTGCATGAATTCTTCATTCAATACATTTTAGTTTTCTTGTTTTTTTTTTTTTTTTTTTGCATTGCCTTTTACAGCTGACATTGTGCAGGCTTTTTATAGCAGCACATAAGCCTTGGGGCATTTGCAACTGTTATGGAAATGTCTTCATTTATAAACAGGCAGCAGCTATTGGTAGCTTTGTTTTGAAAATATTGCAGAACAGATTATATTTTAGCAAGCTAAAAATACAAGTTAATGATTGCGGATATTGAATTTGTAGTAAAATATTTTGGTAAAAAAGAATAGCACAATATTTTGAAAGAATATTTGAGCAAAATTGATGCCAAACTGTAGTAAACTAATTCGTATGCCTCTCACAGCGAAAATAAAAAACAATTTTGATCATAAAAACCAAACCAATTTTTGTAAAATTTTTGACTATTTAAGAAAAATAAAATAGATATATAAATATATCTTTATATTAATAACTATATATATTTTATTATGTAAAATTTAATTATATAAAAATTTTAATTTGTTTTTTTCTTTGTTTTTAAATTTATTTATTTTGTTTATGCGTTTATTTATTTTTCTGACTATTTAAGTGAAACAAACATAATTTTAATACATACATTTATAATCTTCATAATATAATTTATTAAATTGAACCAAACAAAATTAAATATAAGCTTCAAAATTTATATAAAAATAAAAAATAATTATTAACTTTTGTTTTAATATAAATAAAATCAAACAATTAAACATTTTTGTTTACAAAAATTGGTAAAATATAATTGTATGTTTTGACTTTGATGTTTTAATTATTCGATTATTTAATTATTCATTAGCTAATAATAGTTTAAAATCTCCATTTTATTTCGAATAGTATGTATGTTTTTTTTTAATTTTTTGTTATATTTGTATATAATTTTCATGTCTTGTTTTAATTGATTTTTTATGGATTAGTTTAAATACATATCCTGTCAATAATAAACGAGCTGATCTTAGTAATTAGACGCATTTCAATTACAGTAAGCAGAGCGCTCTGAGCTGAGCAACAACCACAACAACAACAACAACAACAACAATCAAACACGATATGTACGCAAATCAGCCAAAGGCGAAGCAAAAGTTGTAATTTTTCAATTGAATGCACACAGCAACTGTTGCCGTTGCAGTAGCAACTGTTGCTACTGCAACGACTGCTGCTGTTGTTGCACGCATATTCGCAGTCAGGGTTAAAGAAACAACAACAACAACAACAACAGCAACAACAGTAGCAGCAGGGCGACGGGGATAATTAGCATGCACTGCGATTAACATATAATTAATTGTTGAAA
Organism: Drosophila hamatofila; assembly: GCA_035045345.1. Taxonomy (NCBI): domain Eukaryota; kingdom Metazoa; phylum Arthropoda; class Insecta; order Diptera; family Drosophilidae; genus Drosophila; species Drosophila hamatofila. The sequence continues at coordinate 249,478 of JAWNPA010000032.1, forward strand.
TAATAAAAAAATTCCAGCAAAATGCAAAAAATGAAAATTGCTACAAAAAAAAAGGTTACAAAAAAAATTGCTAGAAAAAATTGTATATAAAAAAATTTATCAGCATTTGGCATCGACATCGCATGCAAAATACATTCCCGGCAAAAATAACGCAACAGCTCAAATCGTAAGGGAAGTAAGTGAAAGCGAATTGTGTATTCTCTATAAAAGAGAATTTCTTATGCAGATGTAAATGTATTGATATTGTCTTAAAATGAATTTATATTTAAAGGATGTATAGCATCTAATGAAATTTTAAAAATAAAAAAAGTACAAAAACAAAAATTAGGTAAATTTTTAGAAATAGCAAAAAAATTAGAATCTAAAAAAATATTTAGAAAAAGGTCTCAAGAAACAAATATATTTAATATTTTATGACTTAAATTTTTTAAAATTTTTTATATATAAATTATTTAGTAATCATTTTTTAATTTATTATATATAAATTAATACAGTAAATATAAAAAAAATATATTGATAAAATAATCATATTTATAATTTTTTATTCATAAAATATATTAAAAACAAAAAAGTGGAAAAAATATTTTCGTTTCTTTTCAATATTTTTCAGACAAAAATTTTTTTTCTATATTATCTATGTATTTTTGTATGTATATATATAATTTTTTATATGTATTTCTATCGAATATATAGTGTCTACATATTCAAGTTTTGTAAGTTAATCTCTTATTGTCTTAATACCTCTCATTGGTTAGTGTATTGGCATAAAAGAAACAGGTGCACAGAGCCGTGTGCACTAATTAGTTGCACAACAGACCGAAAAAACAACAAAAGATACGCAAATATTTTGCGCCGCACTCGCTGCTTTCATAACAGCAATTGCGAGCGAGCAATGCTGACGGCGATGCTAGCAGCGCAGCGACGCCAACTGCAACTGCAACTGCACTGTCTGTCTGTCTGTCTTTCAGTCTGTCTGTGGCACGCAGCATTTGCAGTTTGTCTCGAAAGTTCAATTAACGCATTTTGCTAGCTGCGCTGTCGGCGTTTGCCTCTAAGCCACTTAAGCGCTCAAACAGGCCAGAACGTCTGCAAAACGAAAGACTGAGGCAACGAACTTGCTGCCAATTGCTGCGACTGTAACTGCAACTGCAACTGCAACATCAACAACAACAGCTGCAACAACTGTGGCATGCGCTGTAATCGATATGCAACAGAGGCGAGGCGAGGCGCGCCGATCGAAGTGCCTTTTACTGCATATGCAAATCTAGCCATAAATCAGCTAAATCGAACTGAATCGCGCCAAATCTATCCCGCTGCGTTATCGAAATGAAGTTCTCAACATTTGTGCAACGTTCTTGTTGTTGTCATTGCCAAGGCGAACGCAGTTGGAGGTGGAAATTTATGTGGCAGTTGCAGCTTATGCAAGTAATTAGCAATTGTTTAATTATAGTGCAACAGTTCGCCATCTATTCAACTTGCCATGCAGCCTATTCTGCCGCCTTCTTTTTGGGTTCTTTGCCTTAACTAATTGAGCCACGGACTGAGCCAAGAGTCTTCAGTGAGTGTTATTGTTGGCAAACACAATTGCCTGTCAATTGTAATTAGTTGTGCTTTTTGAGCATTGCAGCGGGAAGGCGTGTAGAAGGCGTCTACTAAAGTGCCGTTATTCAAAAGGGTTTGTTTACTTGGCTACTAAAATTAACGGTCTGTTGTTAACTGTCAGTTGCCAATTATTTCAATAGTTGCCAATAGTTCATTGATTGTCAGTCATTAAATTCAATTTATAATGTTCTGCAAGAAATATAGTTTGTATATATATTTTGAAATTTGTTATTTTATTAAAATATAACTGATAATTGATATATGTAAATCTAAATTTTTTGTATAATTTTCCATTTAGATTTGATTTAGGTATGCAGCACTGAGTAAGCTATCGCGCCATCTGGCGGCAAATAGTCGAGGTAGGGTATGATAGTTATCTTATAAGAAAATGTAAGGATTTCTCTGCTTATTAGATACTTTCAAGGATTCTATTCATCCCTTAGAATCTCAACAAGATAATTCCAATTCTAATGAAGCAATGCTCATCCAACAAATAAATGATCAAAAATGAAAAGTCAGATAGCAAATATATTAATAGAAGAATTATTGATTGATTATTATATTATTATATAATATATATATATATATATATATATATATATATTTTTTTTTTTTATATATATATATATATATATATATATATATTTATATTTATATATATATTATATTTGTATTACTATTTACTATTATTATTTTGTAAAAATGGATTCCTACACCAAATTTTGGGGAAATCGGAAGAAATATGTAAAAGTTTTTTATTATATTTATTTATTTATTTTATATATAATTATATATATAATTAATCTGATTTACTAATATTTGTAATTATTATATATATTTTCTTTATACTAAGTTTTTTATTATATTTATTTTTATACTTTTTATTTAATTTTTAATTTTGTTTAGTTTAGTAATTATATAATTGTTTATATATTATTTATTATTATATTAAAAAAAAGGAATAAAAATATTTATATTAATTTTTATAACGTTTTTTAATTTATTTTATTTATTTTTTTAATGTTTAAAGTCTCGAATATTTTTCAACTTATCTATTTATTGATTACTTGACTTTTAAGTATTTTGCCTTACAAAAAATTTTTTTTTTATATATATTCACTCATTAAATTACTTTATATTTTGTTATTCACATAAAATGTCCAACGTTTTTCCACTTATGTCTAAATGCTCAGCTATTACATAGAAATCTTTTTTAACTATCCTCAAATTGTTATTAGCATCTGACCATTTAAGACAAAACTCAACAAAAAAGAGTAGTTACAACAGCAACAGTCGGCGGTCGGCGGTCGGCAGACGGCAGCAACAATCGTCGTCAGCAATGGGAGATTGTCTGGCAGTTGTCTGCAATTGCCATTCAGGTGCAAAAATCAGTTAATAACTCTTTATAACACCAGCCAATAATGCCGGCAAACTGGGAACTAGCAACTGGTCGCAGCGGCAGCAGCAACATGATTCATCACGCAGACAGCGGCAACAGCAGCAGCAGCAACAACAAAAGTGCCGAGAGATCTCGTGACAGAAATTGCAGCAGCAAAAGCAATTGGCGGCAACAGCGACATCTAGCGGCGGCAAATGGAGTGTTAAATAACAATTACAACTTTATGAAGTTATTTGCGTTGTTATTGTGTTTATTGCATTGCATAAAAACGCTTAACAACAACTGCAAAGCAGAGCAAATAAGGGAGCGACAGAGAGGAAGAGGGAACCATGACAGAGGGAGAGAGAGTGAAATCTTTTGGCTAATTAGTGCAGGCAGAAGAGCTCAGGAAAGGGTTTCCAAAACTAATTTCAGATATGCATCTGCTGCTGCTGTTGCTGTTGCTATTGTTGTTGCTGTTGTTGTTGCAGCAGCACGCCCTCCATTGTGGCCAAGAGGTCGAGTAATGCGGTCCAGGCTTCTGTTAGGCAGATCGACTTCAACTCAAAACCAATCACAGCAACATGCAAAAGAATCTGCAGCAGCAACGGCAACAGCAACAGCAACATGTTGCTGTTGTGCATGTTGCTGCTGATGCTGATGCTGCTGCTTGGTGCTTGGTGCTACACCGATTTTTCTTTGGCAGCGTAAAAGTTATATACAAAAGTAATATTCGTCATAATCATAATGATAGGCTTTCAAAGCGTAAAGCAACAGCAACAACAACAACAACAACAACAGCAGCAACAGCAACAGCAGCCGCCATGCCAGTTGATTATGATGATGACTCGAGTCCTCGCAGTTGCCCCACAAAGTAGCCGCATACAACAGCAACAGCAACAGGTACAGCAGAGAAGGAGAGGGAACAGTGGGGCTTAGAGGGGGCTTTCTACAAGAAATTCAGGCAAAGTCGTCGCCGTCGTCGTCGTCGTCGTCGTCCGCACGATCCATGCAAATTAAATGAAACGTACGATGCGCAAAAAAAGTTCCCATGACTTAAGAGTTGCAGCAAGGCAGCAGCAGCAGCAGCAGCAGCAGCAGCAGCAGCAGCAGCAGCTGGAGCAAGAGCGGATTGTTCGAAGGGGGCGCTGCGTCTGCTGCGAGGGGGTGTGGCACAGGTCCAACGTGCGGTCGAGTCTCTTTTGTGTATGTTGCTTGCTTTTAGCTGCGCCTCATTTTCCCATTCATGCATTCAATTTCTGTTCGGCTGTTGCTGTTGTTGTTGTTGTGGTTGCTGTTGTTGTTTCTGTTGCTGTTGTTGCTGCCCGCGTCCAAGTGTCATAAATCCTTTGGCTTAATAATATGCACCTTGCTGCCTGGGCTTCAGTTCCAGCTCCAGCTACGACTTTGAACTCGGAACTTGGAGAGTTTTTTTTTTTTCGTCTTTTTTCGCCTGCTTCCAGATGTGAACCTCAATTATGTTTGTTCGCTGCAATTGTTGCCGTTGCTGTTGACTTTAATGCATTGCAATTGTGGCTTAAAAAAACATATTTACAGATTGCTTTTGATGTTGTAAGCCAAAAATATGGCGTATATGGCATAAATTGATAAAAGTTTAATGGAATGTATATACATATATATAAAAAATTACAATATCCAATAAAATATTTTTCAAATTTCAATTTAAACTTATATAATTATCTTACAAGCTCTAAAAAATTATTTAAAAAAAAAAAAAAAAAAAAAAAAATTATATATATATATATATATATATATATATATATATATATATATATATATATATATATATATATATATATAATTACAAAAATTACAATATCCAATAAAATATTTTTCAAATTTCAATTTAAAGTTATATAATTATCTTACAAGCTCTAAAAAAAAATTAGAAAATAAAAAAAAAATATATATATATATATATAAATATATTTTTTTTAATTTCTAATTTTTTTCTATTTTTTTTTTTAAATAATTTTTTAGAGCTTGGAAGATAATTATATAACTTCAAATTGAAATTTGAAAAATATTTTATTGCATATTGTAATTTTTTTTTTAATTATCTCAAATATAGTTCTTTTAATATTTTGCCTACACTTATTTATAAAACACTTAATTTTATTTGGTTATAACCTGGCGACTTTCTCCTAGACTTCAGTTAGAAGAAAGACTTTTCATACTCCAAAATAAAATCTAACTCAAAGAAAGGTAAGATTTTGTTTTTTTAAGTCAGCCCCCAAGACATTTTTACTGAAACCCCATGCTTAAGAGAAGAATGTATAAGAAAAATGATAACATTTATATTTTATGATATATTTGTCGATTGTTGATCTCTTGGCAATGGCAATCGGGCTACTGTTATTCGGCCATTCGGCATGGCATTTAGGCCCATTAGCTGCAGCTGGCTAGGGCCATGAAAGCCGCCCAGAAGTTGGCTAATGAAATTCGACAAAAAAAATAAAAATAAAAAGAAAAAGAAAAGGTGCAGCTGATGCGTTAAGCTGCATTGCATTGGATTTGGCCATTGGCTGCGGCGCATCGTCACGTTTGGGCAGTTAAATTTGTGGCCATTGGAGATGGCAGATTGGTCATGGGGCAGTTCTTCAATGTTTACCATAAAAAATGGCAAATCTGTGCTACGTTGCTGTCCGACTTGGAAGTTTGTGGCGCTTAAAGAACAGTCGAACGGCGCGTATTTCCAGTTAACTGCAAACATAACTCATACGCCGGGGGTTCTGAGAGAGCAAAGTGGAAGAGCGAAAGAGAGGGGAGAGAGGGTAGAGAGAGGTAGTGGAGCAGAGAGTGCGAGCATCCAATTAGCAATAATAAAGTTGAGACGTGATATTTCATTTGGCGAAAATTTGCCTACGTCCCATAAAACAAAACACAAAACGTAGCGCTGTTTCCACAGAAAGGCAGCTGTTGGCCAAATTATATGCATAAATAATAATTTGAAGCAGAAACCGAAACACAGAAACAGATGAAAGGAAATACGAACTATAAATTTGTGGCAAGGAACGTGACGCACATCCTTGCACATATAAATATAAATATATATATATATATATATGTATATCCAGATATATCCTTTAGCTTTGTATTTGAGTTTGAAATGTTTTTGGGCTTCGCAGCTCCCCCAAAAACGCCCGTTGCATACCCTATCATTAGCATTTCCGCTTTTTATTATTATTATGCCTGTGTGTGTGTGTGTATATATGACCTATAAGATGATACGAGTGCCAGATGATCATACTTAATCATAATTTAAGCTGCGCTCGAGTCAAATTGCTGCCGCTGCCGCTGCTGTTGTTGTTGTTGTTGTTGTTGCTTGTCATATGAAAATTGCAGCGCCATTAAAGTCCAAGTTCAAGTTCTGTGCTGGACGTTCGGCAATTCTGCTTTGGCGAGCGGATATGTTGTCTGAAAATTGTTGGCTAAAATTATCAGCGAATAACCCAAAAAATTAATTGACTTTTGGCCCAAAAGGTTGGCGCGTAGGCAAATTAGCTGCCCCAAACAGTATGCCCATTCAGTTTCCTGGGAATACAATTAGAGAGGGATAGCCAGAGAGAAAGAGAGAAGGGTAGGGGAAAGAGCAAGAGCAAGAAACAAGCAACCAAAACATTTGTTCGCATCGAGGCGTTAGGTGCGGCTGTTCGCTTTTACAGTTAGCTCACAAATTGAGTTTGGTTCCTAAGTCTTTTGTTGCACTTGCCGAAAAGAAAGGTAGAAATATATTTCTGCTGGCAAGTTTTATGCTCCATTAACTCTCTGTTATACGACATTGGAGAATTCTTAAGATTTTCTTTCTGTGTAGCTTGCAGCCATAACAAAAACAATTTGCCTGGACTACAAAGATTAATGGATTCTGGATTCTGCGGCAGTCCTTTATCTTTTTTAGTTACCTCGCACACACACACACACACACACACTCTCACACACTCTCTTTTGGAGTCTAAATTCAGTGGCGATTGCTTGGACAGTTCCTGGTATTAATTTCAAATTCATAAGACGAATTTCATTTCGGGAGCCGCCGCAGCTATCCACGCTGGCGGCAACAGCTCTTAACTTTTGTTTCTTTATTTGTTGTTTGTTTTCTTTATTTTCACATCTTTTTGAATACGAAACTGAAGCATTTAGTTGCGCCCCGTTGACCTTCAGCTGGAGTTTAGAAGGCGCCTCGCTTTAAGCAAAAAAAATAACCCTTTGAAGGAACTTGCTAACTGCTCGCAGCTTGTGAGCCACATGACGCCGTCTTTCGACATTTATGACCAGCAACAGCAACAACAACAACTCAAGTCTCTTTTGTCTGTCTATAAAACCCTTATCCTCACCCTTAACCCTTAACTCTGGCACTCTGTCCGCTTTTTGGTTGACTTCCTCCCTCAATGCTTTTGCGGTTATAAAAATTGTGCCAACATTTTTATGACTTTTCAACACTTTGGCTCAAGCACTTGTTGTCTTCTGCCTCTGCTTCTTCATCGCATCTAGATTGCTGTTGCTGTTGCTGTTGTTGTTCTTATTGTTGGGCGCCAGTTTATGAAGTTTATTGCCTGCTGCGTGGCTAATTTTGCACGGCAAAGAACAAAAAATATGATTGATCATTCAGTTTTTGTAGGCATATAAAACAGGTGATAAGTTTTATGTTGAGCTACGAGTCGGTGTTAACTGACTAGGCTGGCTGACTTTATAAGGAATTGATAGCTCGAACTTGTATGTCTTTATTGAATATTAATATAATATAATATATATATAAATAATATATGAATATAATATAATAATAGATATATATGTATATTTCTTACCCAATACATAGCATAGAGCTCTGCTAATTCTTACAGTTATTAATTAATTTATTTATCGATATTTTTTGCGATAATTATCGAAAGCACAGATAAGCCGCTAAGAAAACATATTTGGGCTCAACTTTTGGTACTTCTAAAAGACATTATAAAGAAATCTCTGATGGATTGAAACGGACTTGATGTACAGGCAGATTAAAATTTATTTCATAAAAGATCATATATATTTGATATTTATAATATGTTATATGTCTTAATCAATGTATGCTGTTTTTATTTAATGTATCGAAAATAGATAGTTGGCTCTGCCATAAAGACGACACAATTAAGAAATTTACCCCATTAATATTGCTTTTAGAAATACATAATATATTACTGACTCAAACTTTTGAAGAGCGAATAGTTTTACAAACTTTTCTCTAATTCCATAAAAATATTTATATATATTAAAAACAGTATATTTTAGATACTATTTTAAAAACATTTTAAATTCAATTACTAACCTGACATAACGTCATTAAAGAGCCATTTAAGTCTAAGCCCTAACTTGCTCTACCATTTCTTTAAACGCTGCCTGTTTGTAGCTGCAAACTAACTTCTATCTAGTTAGAGTCTGGCTGTCATTAAGTTGAGCTATTACCCAACTGAATGGCGCAGTTGAGGAGCATTTGCCAAAGTTGCAAATTGCCCGGCAACGGGGGCGAGTTCAATGCACAAATCCAAGCCACAGCAGCCATTAAACGGAGGAGCAGTTGAGAGTGGGGAGAGAGTGAAGAGAGAGGTCAGGACTTGCTGCACAGCAGAGAGCGAGGCTGACAACTGTCAGAATTTAATGGCGGCTTCAATTTTTATAACCAAAGCACGACTACCGTCAACAGCAACTTGCAATAGCAACAGCAGCAGCTCTGCTCTGCCTCTGCTGCTGCCTCTGCTGCTGCGAGCAGGCAATCATCACAGTCAAGTTCAAGTTTGAGGCACAGAGATTATGTGCAGCCAATCTCTCTTGGGCAAGACTTGAAAATGCAAACGAGTCGCAAAACGCTGGTCAAAATGCAGATTTGAAAGGCACGATATGACGAGGGGAGGGCGGGGAGGGGAGGGAGAGTATACTGTTTGTCTGTGTGCAGCATGCAACAAGAGTTCCCACAGTTTCGCTGCTGCTGCGGTTGCTCTTTGGCAACGCCTTCAAAAGCTGATGACGTTGTAAGAGTCGAAGTCGTAGCAGCAGTTGCTGATGATGCCACAGCCTCCAAACTCCAAACTCCAACTCCAACTCGAACTCGAACTCCAGCTTTCAGCTTCCAGCTTCCAGCTCATATGCATGCCAGACTCTCAGCTCTTGGCTCCATCATCATTTTTGCAGCTCTCGTCCTCTCGTCTTATCTCACAAAATTTGATCAACGTTTTCGCAATTCGGGAGCTCCGCCCCGAAGGTATTTTCCATAAATATTCTTGGCCAACGTTTTTTGTTTTTGGCTTTAGCTTTTTACTTTTATTAGCCATTTGCTGTTGTTGTTGTTGTTGATGCTGCTGTTGTTGCTGTTGCTACAAATAAATTAAAATTATGCATGCTTAGGCATGGGAACGGGGTTTTTTTTGCTCTTTTTCGTTTGAGTCTCATGGGAAAGTCGCCTTCAAATAAATAAATTTAAGTTCGGTTTATTTTTATGTGTGGGTGTTGCAGCTCAACAGGCTGTAAACTTAAGTACTTCACCTTAGTTAGCTTCAATAGCAACTAGTTGTTAATATATACATAGAGAGTGTGAGCATTGCATAAGAGCTACAGGCATTACAAAAATTTGTCTAAGGTTAATTTAGGTTAAGGGAACTATAATTAAATTTAATAGATAGAACAAATTTTTTTAAAATGCCAATTTTCTTTTTACTTTTCTATTAGAGAATTCTGAAAAAAAAATCTTACCAAAATTGTATATAATATATATTTGTAATTTAAAGTTCACTCAGAATTTTATATTAAATATTATATAAATTTAATTTTAATTTTAATTAATAATATTAAAAACTATAGTATATTAATTTAAATATAAAATAATATACTTTTGTATAAATTTTTTCATATTCTATTTAAAGCTAAAAAAAAAAAATATATTAAAAATATTTAAAATAATACATTATTTTGGTCCACAAAAATGTATGTATTTTGTTTATATGTATAATAAAATAAAATAAAATTTTTATAAAATTTTAATATATATAATAAAAATTCGTATGTTTATTTAAACGTAAACTATAATACCTTTCGTATTTTAATAATTATTATAAATTAACATAAATTAAAAACTATATTAATTTTTGTGTTGTAGTTTCAGTTTTAAGTTAGGCAATAATATAATCAATAAAATTAATCAAAAATATATATAAATATATATTTACAATAAATAGTTTTAAAAAATATATAATTTTTAAATTTAAATGTTTATATAAAACTTAATGGTAAATGAATAAAAAATTGTATCGAAAAAAAACTATATGCCCAACTCTTGTAGTTAGAGCTCCAAAATCTGACACTTAAGTTACCGCAGATCTTCTCTTGACTCAATTGGTTGTTAAAATTGTATTATTAAAATGAAATAACTTAATTTATGCAGAGCTTAGGTATTAAAATATTATTTTGATAGACATATTTTGGTTTACTGTAGAATCTCTCCAATATCTCAATATGCATACTGCATTCCTCTAGTTTGATTATTAATTAGTTTGATTCAACAATTGAACTGTGTGTAGCTGTTTACCTTGAGTGTAATATCCGTGACGTTCATCTGAAGAATTCACAATGGATTTCAGGTAGCATTATGCGTATCAGTCGAGCCGCTCAAATTGCTACTGCAGCTACTACGTAGAAATGACGTGAAACTCATCTTCATTTATCATTTTGAATAATAATCAAATCATAAAAGCGACGAATGAGGCAACGCGTCAAAGGCAACGGCAACGGCAAAGGCGAAGTTAAAGGCGTCAGCTGCAGTCTTTCAGGCTGTCAGGCGAACAGACAATAGATGGTCGAGAAGGGGAGGCTATCAGAGCTGAAAGAAGCTTCGAGCGAGCGGACTGCAATCAGTGCTGAATGAACCCAACTCTGGGTTGGGTTATTAAAAAAGAATTTGCATAAAAGGCACGAGCTCTCTTTTTAGAAAAGCACAAGGATTAAGCCATAAATAACTGGACGGGCAGCCGAGGAGAGTGAAGTCAATTCCTATGAAATTATATTCAAATTAGTTTGAAGTTTTGCCGTCCCGTACAAATGCCATAATTATGACAAACACAAAGCACACTCGAGAGCACTTGAGATTATGCTAAATGCCAAATGGATGAGGTGTGCTGCCAGCCACAAATGTAGACGATGCCTGCTCAGAGACCTGAGATCTCTCAGCTTCGTCTTTGATGCTGGGTGCAGTGGCTGCCACAGCGGCGCTCATCAATTATCCACGTGCTTACAGCTCTAGCAATTTGTTAGATGTTGTCTATGGCTTTGGCTTTTGAGAGAGTGAGAGAGAGAGAGAGAGAGAGAGGAGGGGGAGAGAGAGGGAGGAGGTGCGTACTTTTGACACCTTTTGCATGCCACAGTCAGGGGCTTTACAGAGGCTGGGCCACAGCCAACACCTCTTGACGTGATTATAACAGTTTTACGGTTAGTTATTAATGATTCGCTATTCAATAGATACAAAGAAGTAATTCCCTCTACCTCTTTGACGCTGCGGCAGACATGATAATTAGCATGCGCCTCACCATCGCTATTTCCAACTCAACTCAAATGAATGGATTACATGAGGGGATTTCGTCTAAATTATCTCTGATTCTTTATAGAGAAAGTGCAAAAACTTCAATTAATTGTTGAAACAGAATAATTAAAGAAATTAATGTGGAACTTCTTTGTAAAGTCTGCTTCAGTTTTTACAGAAAATTGCGAGTTGGAGTGAAGTTGAGATGGATGATATATAAATAGTGGGATCGAAATCTTAGAGAAGATCAGTAAGTAATATGTCAAGGGAAAGAAAGAGAGAGAGGTAGGAAAATGGAGAAAAATATATAGAGAGAGAAAGAGAGGAGAGAACTGTAAAAGACGCAGAGGCTTAGGGTCAAAAAGGCAAAGAGAAAGAAAGAGGCAGATGAGAGAGAGAGAGAGAGAAAGAGAGAAAGAAAAGTAAAGAAAAAGAGAGAAAGAAGTGCATGACGCAATAGAGGGAGAGAAAGAGTGAGAAGTGCAAAAAAAGCGAGAGCTAGAGAGAGAAAGAGACAGAAACTGGAAGTACAAAAAAAAGGGATAAACAGGGAAATGGTGAAAAATAGAGAAATGAGAGAAAATGGAACAGTGAGACAGAGAGAGGGAGAGAGAGGGGCAGAGAACTGGGAGAGAAAGAGTCCGATCGAAATTATGAATAGACGCTGAACATAATAAACATAGCTAATGGATTATAAAATTTTTAGGACAGTTGATGAGACTTTAGTAAATTATGAGATGCACTTGTATTCAAAACGAAGTTTCGTAGGCACAAAATTACAAGTTATTAAATAAATAAAAAAATATATATACATATACCTATATATAGATGAAAATATTTTATATAAATAAATTTAAGTCAATGCCAATGTTAAAGAACTAAATCTAATTATTATCAATTAAGAAAACTTCCATGGAAATTGGTCCAACTAGCTTAATTACTGAATGAGTTTTAATTGATGTGGGCATTGCAAATAGTTATTAGCCTTTAAGCAGCAATTAAATTTACATAACGATACGAATTTTATCGCTCTATATCTAAATATATGTGTAAATATATATATCGTTATACATGCGATATTTATTTAAATGATATCATTTCCTGAGCTCGTTTCCGAAACACCTCGCGGCATGTTGTGCTATGTAAATTTAGGTGTGTGTGTGTGTGTATGTGTGTGTGTGTGTGTGTTGTCCGTCAACAATCAAGTCATTTATCAAAGGCAGAGCCAAATATTCAAAACATGGACATTATGCATGCCATGCCATGCCATGTCAGCATGGAGCTGCTCTCTTTGCTTTTGTGAGCTTGGCCTAAACCAACAAAAATATAGAAATAAAGAAAAAATATATTGCGTGCAGACATCGGCTAATAATTTTCATGAAGAAATTCAGGGGCAAGCGCTCTGAGTGAATGGAAGAAGAGGAAACAGAAGTCGAGCAGACGATTGGCTGATGGCAATGGAAGCGTTGGCGACCAACACTCAAATCATGAAATGATAATAATGATGTTTCATTCAGTCAGTTAGACGATGATGGGGGAGGAGTAGACGGAAGTGCAATAGCAAAAGCAACAGAAAAGGCAACAATAACAACAACAGGAGCAGCAGCAGCAGCAGCAGTAGTAACCTGCTCACTGATGAACCTAATGATAAGTATGAAAATGAGTTTAAGGCGCAGATGACACGACACAGTTAAGGCGAGAGAGGCAACTCTCTCTCTCTCTCTCTCTCTCTCTCTTTCATTTATGAATGAACCTTAAAGGCCGCATTATAAATCAAAAGACACACACGTTGTCTGGCCGCTGCTCACTGTTGGCTCAAAACAGGAGCGTGACCAGACAGGAAATGGAAATGAGTGCACAAAAAGCCTCCAAAAAATGAGTAGAGATATAAGCAACGGCAGTGACTGACTGACAGACTATTATTTAAGAACAAGTTACATATATATACACAAAAAAATCATATGATTGCATTCGCAAATCGCATACCTAAAATCACAAGAATTTTAGACGTCTAAAGCTTTCAAAAGAGTCAAGTATTTTACTTCAGGGTTACATAACTTTGTCGGAACTCAATCAATTTCCATGATTATTACAAAAAAAAATAAAATAAATAAACAAAAAAAAATTGAAATTGAAGAAATTTAAATATTAATGTATTCTAAATTTTAAAAAACTATAACTAAAAAAAATTAAATATGAACAAGTAAATAAATAAAAAATACAAAATATTAAATATAAAAAAAAATAAATAAAAATAAAATTAAATTAAAAAATCAAAAAATTAGTGCATTTCAAATTTTGAATAATATAAATTTAAAAATTATAATCTTTTCCAATTTTAATGTATGTATGAATGTATTAATGTATGTATGTGAATGTAATGCCCAAATTAGAGAAAATAAAACTATAATTAAGAGGGAATAAATTGAAAAAAAAAAAATAAATAAAATTGATTTTGACGTAATGCACTCCGTTCTTGTTCACTCTAAAAAAATAAGTATTATTTTTAAGTTAACTAAAAATATATAAAGTATAAACCTTTTTTTATAATTTTAGGTTTAAAATTCAACTAGAAAGCAGTGATTAAAGAAATTTCGGATTGCATTCCAATGTCTTAAAAAATTTATTGTTAAACCTGATTTTGGCATATATAATTTCTTAAGTGTATGATTTGGACAGTATATATCTCAAATTTTTAGCAGATTATCTTGTCGATTTTTCACATGACTTGATCTTTAAACTCACAGAGCTCAATCAAAACTTAACCTATTTGTTTGATATTTTTTAAGCCTTTTATTTAATATGTACCCCGAATTTTCTCGAATTTCGAAATTATAGTTTTTCTACTCTTATTCAAGCTATATATTATAAAGTTTTTATTATATTTTTTGTCATTAAGTAAATTTTAATTTATTTTTTCGCAAGCATATTAAATGAGCCTGGTGGCATGCAGATATCATTAATAAATATATATGTAGATATGCAGATATATATGTATATTTCTATATGTATATGTGCATCTGTATATACATGTATGTATGTGTGCATGTTGGAAATCAACTTCAAAACTTACCGCCTGCATTTTGCATGTTGTCGTCGTAGGCATCTTCGTCATTTGCTTCGCTTGTTGCTGGCGCCGGTGATGTTGTTGCCGATGCAGGCAGCGATGTTGCTGTTGCTGCTGCTGTTGCTGCTGCTGTCGCCTCGGGCGCAGCATCATTTTGTTGTAATGCGACTAATGAGGCGGCAAAATTGACGTGTTGCTGCCGCGTGAAGTCGAACACCGATGCAACATCTGCATTGCCAGTTGCTGTTGCTGTTGCTGTTGGCATTGGTGTTGGTGTTGGCGTTGGCGATTGAGTTGTTGGCTCGTTTTTAATTGCTGTTGCTGTGGCTTGTGTGGCTGTGGGGCAACGCTGTTGCCAATACTCAGCGGTTATCAAATGCTGTAGACTGTGCGTAGGCAAATGCTGGCCAAACAAATTGCTCAGATGTTGCAGCGGTGTGCTGTTGGCAACATGTTGCTGCAACAGCTGCTGCTGCAGCAGCAATTGCTGCTGATGCTGTTGCTGTTGCTGCTGATGATGATGATGATGGTGGTAGAGCAGCGTGGCTGCTGCAGCACTATCGCTGGCATCGCTGTTCAATTTGTATTTGGTTGTTGTTGTTGGCGTTGACATTGTTAGTGCTTCCGCTTTGGCCAGCTGTCGAATGCTGCTGCTGCTGCCGCTGCCGCTGCTATTGTGATCGCTGCTGCTGCTGCTGCTTTGATTTGTGTTGCAAGCGTTTTTGTATTCAAGTAACATGCCGTTAATGCTGGCAGCCCTAGCAACTGTATGTAGTCGATGTTGCTGCTGTTGCTGGAGCTGACGAAGTTGCTGCTGCTGTTGCTGTTGATAGTAGTTTGCTAGCAACAATGGCATAATCAATGTTTACAGCTAACTGTGACAGCAGCAGCATGGACAACATATACATAGATACCAACACGTTTTACTCGGTCTTAAGCTTAATTCTTTGTAAGGATTTTGCCCTTTTATGATTTTGGAAGTTCTTCAACGTCTGCAATTAGTCAAAAAAAAAAGTTTAATTAGTTTTTTTTTTTTTTTTTTTGGTTTGTCATAGTTTGTGGATATTCTTAGCTACTCCATGGACCTAGCCGAGCAAGGCAATTTCAAAATTCAAATACTTATAAGTTTTCTTAAGCTTATTTGAAGCTAAAGCGATTTTTTGGGCTGTAATGTTAAAAGTAAACATAAAAAGTCTAGGTAGATAGATTGACTAGAATATACCCTATATACTGATTATATGTTTAAAAAAGGAATAAAAATCGCATTCATTCAACTGATGACCTAAATTATACCTTGTATCAGTATATAAATAAAGAAAAGATTTGCTTGAGCATTTTGTTGCTTAAGAACTTCAAAACTATATTTTTAAATACATGTAATTACAGATTTTCAAAATATATGTGTGTATACTAGGAAACTTTATAGCTTTTGATAAGTTAGTTACAACAATTAGTTTAGATGACAGAGAAACCGAGATATAGAGAGTACTTGAAGTGAATGAAGAGATCTAGTTATTTTTAACAGTATTTCTTTTACATATTTATTATAAATACACATAATTATTAATAAAGTAATATATTATGTGATACTGAAGTCCAAAAAAATGAATGTTTATGTCTAAATCATCTCTATATATATGTTAGATGATTCTAATTTTAATACCCGTTAATAAATAATACGTACACATTACGTAAACCTTAATTTTGTGGTTACACGTTTTTGTCATTATACCCCTTATACATTCCTATAAGGTATTCAAAAATAAATCACAAAAAATCGTAGTGAAAAATAGTGAATAAAAAATTTCCTGCAAACTCATTGTAACGCGCCAAGTTTTGATGGACATGTGAACCAGGTGTGGCCCTTTGGTCAAGCAGTTTCCAGTTAATCATCTCGGCTAAGTTTTTGTCATTTTAATTAGTTCAGTTTCTGTGTGTTTTCGGCCTAAGCATAAGTCGCAGCTCGCGACTCATTTCATATTTTCACCTCAGAAAGAAGAAGCAGATGAACGACATGACTTTGCGCCAAATTATAATCAGAAAATGCGCAATCACCACATTTTTCCCTCTCTCTTTCTCTCTCTCTCGCTCTCTCTCTCTCTGTTTAGGCTATCGAAAAAGTTTTGGGAAGAGGCTGAGGCTGTCGACAGCGCGATTTGAAGGTAGCCGTGAAGCAAGGCAATTGAACTGAATATACATAATCGCTAGAAGAGTCAAAAAATGTACCGAGCACTAAACAATAACAATGGCGAGCAAAGAATTGTAGAGAAAATACACAAAGAGAAATTCTTGATAGAGTAGTAAAACGTGATTTAATTTAGTTTCGCTAAGGTATAACTTAAAGTGCATTCCATTATAAATATACTTCAATATATTTATGCAAATTTACAGATGTCTTCTCTCTCTCTCTCTCTCTCTCTCTCTCTCTCTCTCTCTCTGCCTCTCTCTCTCTCTCTCTACTCTACTCTACCAAATTAAAAAATGTAATGATGTGGCAACACTGTGTCGAGAAATACTTAAGCTGGACTTATGGTTGAGTGTTTAGCTTTAGCCTAACTTAAAATTCCGGTTCAATCTTAAATTTACTGAAACATGCTCATAAATTTCTTGCAGTGCCTCAATTGATATGGCAACTACGTACAATGGTCGTGGCATTAAATGCCTCGACTCGACGCCGAGTCGGCACATAGAGCAGCCGGCATTATAATTACAAGTCATCTACCTGATGTTTTTGACCATTTAAGCTACAAAACACGAACAAAAAACCCGTCAAACAGTAGCCGAAAGAAAGAGTGAGAGGGAGACAGCATAATAAAAGGAGAGAGAGAGCGAGAGGGGTAGAGAGTGTAATCATATAAAAATAAATAATAATCACACAATAAATACGCCTCGCCCCAGCCAGATAGCAACAAATTTCCATTCTTGTATCGACATTAACGCGCATAATTGTTAATACCATTTAAATAAGCGTAAAACTCTGTGCCCCAAGTCATGTTCCACGATTCGAAGAGCGAGCGAGCAACACTTTAGCAGGAAGGAAGAGCTCTATAGATAGCCCTCTTTTTACCTTATGTTGAACATGACTTGGCCCATTTCTATTTTAGATTCTTTTTCTTGATTTAACTAGTTTAACTCCAACTATAAGAGTATTATTATATATTTTTTCGGGCCAGACAGAATGGGAACGAACTGTTGAAAGAGTTTACAGTTTAATCAGTGGAAATATTTAAAGAAATTATATTAATGAAGTTAAGCTAACAAAATGTAGTCGTACTTATGCGAAGCATGATTCAGCTCTTGCAATAGAATTCTGCTGATGAATGAAAGCGTTTTATATAGCAAAAAGTTTAGGGGACGTTCTATAAACACAGTTGATGAAAGGTCTGGCAGTGAACAAACTTAACAGTATGCTAATAACATTATGTTTGAAAGCATTTACCATAGTTTTCCAATCTAGTATTAAAACGAAATTTTCAATAATTCTTAAAAATGTGCAATCTTAGGACCAATGTGTTATCTTTTATATATACTCGTTAATATCAAAAATAGTTCAGTTAATATTTGTTTGTTGATAGTTTTAAACATAATATCTTAAAAAGTTATGAATTGAGAGGTATAAAGAAGAGGAGAGAATAGAGAAGAGAGATTCACAAATGGCTAATTTAAAATAAAATTATAGTATTGGTAAAATATTTGCAAAGAATAATTTGAAATACAACTTAACGCATTTCCAATTATTTGAGAATTGTTATTGAAAAGTTTATTGACTCGCAAATGAAAGCCGATTAGGAAGGCGTGATAAGCTTGCTTTTTTTTTAAGCATTACAAATTTTGTGGCAATTTAAAACTCCCCCAGGAAAAAAGCTGTTTAATAGAGGAGATAAGGCGTAATCAATAATTCTATGAAAACAAATCTATACATCTTTATCAGGCAGACTTCTTTAAATATGAACAGCTGCCCTAGGGTAAGCTCAAGTAGTTCAGATTTTATTTGTAAATTATTGAATACACAGAACTTGCAAGAATATTGTCAATATTGATAATGATATATGCAGCATAAATTACCCCATCAAGCCGATCGCGCCTGCTGCCAGTGCTTAACCCTTAGCTAGATGTAATTTTATATTAATTATAACTTGTTAATAAATAAATAAATAAATAAGCAGCATGTCATGAAACATTAGTATGATGAGTAATGAGTAATGAGTAATGAGTAATGAGTAATGAGTAGTGAGTAATGAGTAATGAGTAATGAGTAATGAGTAATGAGTAATGAGTAATGAGTAATGAGTAATGAGTAATGAGTAATAAGTAATGAGTAATGAGTAATGAGTAATGAGTAATGAGTAATGAGTAACGAGTAATGAGTAATGTGTAATGAGTTATGAGTAATGAGTAATGAGTAATGAGTAATGAGTAATGAGTAATGAGTAATGAGTAATGAGTAATGAGTAATGAGTTATGAGTTATGATTAATGAGTTAGAACTAATTACATAATTATGAACTATAAGTAAAGAGTAAGTAGATATACTAATGATTAATGAATAATAAATAATAAATAATGTGTAATAACAAATTATAGAACAGTTTTTAATAACATTGTAAAGCAATTGCATTAACAGCCAATATTCTAAGCAATGTTAAGCACTTATGAAAAGCTGCAAAGTCTTAAATTGGTATACATCTATAATGGATATTTGAAATATTTGAAAATTACAACAATTTAGGAATTGAGCCCATTTTGATTATAGGTATAATATGGTCTTTAAAACGAAGCCAAGCCAATTACCAATTACTAATGATAATTGGCTCACCTTAGCTGTTGGCCACTGTATCTATGACTTGCATTTGCCTTGAGAGTTTACCATAAATTTATAGCGTAAATTGTATGGCACACACACAGACATAGACACAGAGATACAAACACGTGTGTCCATAGTTGTATGTAAATATTGATAAGATGCATAGACAGGTATACAAATGGTAAAGTGTAAAGAGCAATGAAACGAGTGTGAGCGCCACTGAGCAGCATGACGACAGCCTTCAACAAATATCGAGAGGGTCTTAGAGAGTTCAGGGCAAGTAAATATATGTGATATATATAGATACACATATTCATATTATTTTACTTGTTATTTTTGGTCAGGGTAATCTATTTAGTTGGTGGACTTTATCGCGATTGACAATAAATAGAAATACGTGCGTGCTATAAACCTCTTGATATTTCTATATTTTTAGCATTGCGACTTAAAATGCTAATTGAATTTTAGCTTAAAATTCCACATATATATTCAATATTAATTATTTTTAATGCATAGTCAAACAAGAAAATTTCGCGACATTGGCAGCTCTAGCGCCCAATCGATTTATGTCACAATAATGAAAATCTCACTGGGGCTATGAATAATGGGACAGCGCCCCTTTTGCATTTTTGGGTGCCTCATTCGTTAAGTTTGCTGGCTTAGGGCGACTTAACATCCACACAATGAGGCATGAAGCAATTGTGACTTATGCACTAAGACAAATTAACCCATTTACAGTGTGCACAGCTTAAGAGCTACTTAATAAACAAATTCACGATTGCCAGAACAAAAAAGAAAAAAGTTAAAATTGGCTCATTAACAATTTGCCGATATGCATAAATCATTATTCAAATTAATTCCTGCAAAGCTTTTATATTTTATTTAGAGCAATACTCAATTATCGTTATTCAAATTAATTCCAGAAAAGCTTTTATATATTATTATATTTCAATAATAGGCAAGAATGAAAGCGTGAAAAGCGTGTATATTTATTTAATATGTAATTATTATTATTATTATATAAATATATATATATAAATATTGTAGAATTTTCTATCGATAAAAATATTAAATTAATAATTTGGATAAAATTTTGTGAGTGCTTAAATATTTTTTTAAAGTTGTCTAGCAAATTAATTTATAATTTAACAGTTTCAAATATCGAGTCTGGTTTGCATTCAGGCGGATAGACAGGCGGACAGCAGGACAGACATTGGACAGAACCAATATACTCATTTCATTTTCGTGAATAAGTACAAAAAATAAATAAAAACTTACTTATTATAAGTACTTATGTATAAAATGTATACAAACTTTTTGATCTATAATCTTGACGTATTTCTTACGGGTTTTTATGTTTTCAGTCTAAGCTAAAAAAAAGAACAAACCAGATATTGATATTTTTAATCTTTATATTTCTCCTTTTTTTCATTCAATGTTGTATTATTGTTCATTCATAGAACCCTCTCTCTCTCTCTCTACGCCCCCCCCCCCCCCCCCTCTATCTCTCTCTCCCTCTCTCTCTAAGTTGTTTTTCATTCATTTATATAATTTGTTTTGCTCACATTTCTTTTAACACCTGCATTGCGTTTTACAATCATAATCTTTATCATCATCATCCACATCAACATCGACATCATCAGCACAATAATAATAATAATTATTGATTGACTCATTTCCATGCGATATCGCGCCCCGGTCTCATGATAACACAGACCCACTCAAACGGTCACACAAGTCTGTTCAGATTTGACTGTACAGCTAATTGCCTAATGAATGGCACTCATTGTGTGTTTATTTTCTTTTTTGCGCCCATTGGCAATTTGTGACACTTTTCTAATTGTTAAAACTAAAAAAAAAAATTTATGGTACTCGGTATTCTTAGAAAACACCTTAAGCAATAAATTTTAATCACGTGGTACACACAGCCACTTATCATATTCTCATTTATAATACATATATATGTATGTATATGGTATAAACCATACTCGTGAGTCTCAGTGGATAGCCACTAACTTGGGAAAGTACACGAAATACAAAATGAGTGGTGCAAAGTTCAAGTTGCTTATGAAATTCCTATGGGAAATTACGTTTTTGGTTTAATTTGCTTTAGGGACAATATTTAAACAGAATTTGGCCAACTGTTCTTCAATTGCAATCTGATAATATATCATTTCGTAGATGATCTAATTCAGAAAAATATTTTATATAATCGAAATTCAGACAAAGAATTTTGTTGGGGTTTCACAGATAACATAATATGTTGTTGTTGCTTTAAAGCATTCATTGTATATGAGATCATACTTTTAAATAAACAAAGCGTTCATTCTAAATATTTGTTTAATAACTTTTTAAATTAAAATTTTTAGATTTTTAAATTTTTCGGTTAGTGTGACATGAATTTAGAGCAATACAATACAAGACGACCAAAAAGATTATTTTAACTATTTTTTATATAAACAAATCTTTTTTTATGCTATATAATTTATTGCGTTAATTGACAATAATGCAAAGCCATAGACCAAAAAGCTAAATTTAATTTATTTTAGGTATTTAAAAAAAAATTAAAAAAAAAAAAAAAATTTTTGTAGTGAACTGAAATGAATATAAAGCTTTTCAAAGTACTTAAATAGTATTAGGAGCTCCAAATATAAGTTGTATATTTTTATAATTCATTAACAAAATATATTTCAAATCATTTCTGCAATCAGTCAGTCTAGTTGAATGAAGGCAAGTCTATACATAGGGGTTTTTTAATGATATATTTAAGGCAACAATCTAAATATTAATTAATAAAATATAAATATCCTGTATACACAGGATGCATATCTTAGGGGAAGAAAGAGATTTTAGGATGTAGTAAATACGGTTAAAGTTAATGAAATCATTAAAACATCTAAGTTTTTGAGGTCAAAACACGATATAGCTGATCTTGAGGGTGGCGGCGTTAAAGTTTTCTCCTAGTACACGTGAGGGGGCTGGGAGAGTTTTTAGCTGCAGTACCTATTCGTCTAGCAGGGATGAGAAATTTAGATGAGAATCTAATCTTTTCTAATTACTTTTTGGCCACCTCCTAGAACTTATCTCCAATTTTATGAGCCTTGAGGTGTCGCTCCATATCCCAGGTTCTCATGTACCAAGGAGCCAAAGTTTACTTTTAATTGCATAAAACACCTCTAAGTTTTGCTTTTCTAAACTCTATATTATACATAGCTTATATCATATTATCATATTAGTTGTAGTAGATGTCTTTCATGATCCTAACCTTGCCCAAAAAAAACCCTACAAAATATAAATTTCAACAAGTTTTGAGTTGGCGCGCACTAGACTGCCTCAGCAATAAACAATAATCAGGGTGATTCGAACGACATTCGCACTTTGATCAGGCCAATATCAGCATCACCTCATGTGTTTATAAATGTATAGCAGTTTCTACCCAACGCTTTAAAATTCCAAGAAATCGATTTTGTGAAGTGCACAACAAGAAATCAGGTGAATTTAATAAATTCTAATCAGCGCGAGAGAGCGAGACGTGAGTTAGAGCACAAAAAAAAATGGTTTTGTTGCTTCCGATTGTGCGAATGAAATACAAATTGATTAGATGCGTGTATTACCCGACACGAGCATTAAAAACTTTTCTTTATCAGCAGGAAATCTATGTATGTGCTTGCATTTGTCATTATGTATATATAAATATGGATGACGGAATTGTTCGCTGACAAATCAATAAATTTGTGTAAATAAAATATATTTGAATCATATTCAAATTACGAGGAATAGACACACTTTGAATGTGCACTGAGCGATAAGATTGTGCAGTCAACGTAGCGACGACTCGATATCAATGTCTGTTAACAGTTGGCAAATCGACTAAAATTTACTTAAATGAAATATTTATAAATATCGTGGTATCTAAATGTAGACAAGAAATCAACATTATCTATATACTAAAAGTGCACGTCGACGTTATTAGAAACTAATGCAGGAAATATAATAATAATAATTATATTAATATTAATACGCGATCGAAACGAAAATTTTGTTGCAAGTAAATAACACTTTTTTAAATGCTTATCTTAACAGTCATTTTATTCGTGTATAATTAGAAGAATTGCGCATGATTTAATCATGCTTTAATATTAACTGATTTAAAAATTTTGTTTGCAAAAAAATTAATAGATAAAAATTGTGTTTAATGTTGCTGTAATTTTTGAAACTTTACTCCACTCTTGGCTGTTAGTTAGCTCAATTGGCTATTAAAAAAAAAAAAAAAACGAAAAAGTTTTTTATAAATTTTATAGCGAATATGAAAAAAAAATATTTATAAAATAATTATATCTTGTCTTTATATATTCATTCAAAAATTTATTTTGAATTTATACATATTTATTTTATATTTTTATATTATCTACAAAATTTGTCGGTTTTTCCATAATATTTTGTATGTTCGTTGTCTAGCTTTATTTTTAATTCAAACGCGAAGTAAAGCCTGATTGAAATTAAAATTATTAATATAACTTTTTAATTTAATTTAATTTTCATTCAAAAAATAATATGTTTAGATGATTTTTTATTAAATATTCTTCCCAAATAAAAATTTAATTTTTGTATATAATTTATTTATGTATATTTGTTTATTATTATTATTTTTTTTGTTTTGTGTTTGTTTAATAAATTATAAAGAAAACTATTTTTATAGCAGATATGAGATATATTTATAAGATATAATAAAAAGAAAAAAACAGTCGGGATTAGGAATTTGATTTTAAATTATTAAAAATTGTTCAAATGTTATTATTTGCTATTTAGAAAATTTCTTGTGTAATTCTGCATGAATAATCTCAAGTTTAAATGTAATTTGTAGTGCATAGAAAAGTCGTCTTGGCTTATCTCAATTTGATTGCTGTGCGTCGCCTTTCAATTGATTATTTTGTTTTTCAAGTGTCAATTGGTTTTTCTTTTGTTATTTCCTTGGGTTTTTTTTTAACGTCAGTGATGATATGCAAAGTGTTTGCTTTAACTCGATTGGGTTTTTTTTTTCTATGTGGTAAGGTACGGTAAGGTAATGTATTATCTAGTACACCTACAGCTCGATGTTGGTCTTATCAGCTCGTGGCAAACAAATTGAACTCATTTTCTTTAAACAGCTTCGACGCAATTGTCAGCAGCTAGCTATAGATACAGCTACAGCAATAGCTACAGCTACAGCTACAGCTACAGCTACAGCTACAGCTACAGCTCTAGCTGTAGATACAGATACATAAATATTCCAATAAGTCTCAACTTGTCGCTGTGTTTGGCTCTTGTCGCCAGTTGCTAATCAGTTCATGTCGAATATGGTAAATGGGCAAGAAAGAAAGCAAGTAAAGATAAAGATAGACAGAGAGGGGGAGGCAGAGAGAGGGAGAGGGAGAGGGAGAGGTGCGTGCAACGTGTGGCATACATATAAAGCGCGGTACCATTTTTATCTAATTAGGCTAAGCAGCAGGCAAAGAAAAAGAAGCGTTGCGACTGCGACAAATATTTATTATTGTGCAAACAAACAGCGAGCGCAGTAAAATAATCAATCACTCGATCGTTACAGCAAATGGACGTGGTATCTGCAACTCAATATCTCTCTCTCTCTCTCTCTCTCTCTGTGCAGCTAGCAAATGTCTATATGTATGTATCTATATATGCAATGCGGTTAACGGCATTTGAATAAGGTAAGGAAATGTCACCGCAAACAGGCTACAACTGGCCATAGATACATTTACAACAATCTATAGATACAGATACTTGTGTCTTGTGGCTTGCACTCATTCAACGTATGTGTATCTTATGCGCCGAGCCGCACAAGTGTTATGCTAATAAAAACAAATCGAAGCAGGCTTATCAGTGAATATATATCACTATATATATATATATCGATGTATATATATATAGATATTTATGCCATATTTACATTTACAGACGACAATATTTAAAGTGTAAATCGATCGTTTTTCCTTATTTTTTTTTTGAGTGAGTTTTGTTTATTGTATTTATTTCAATTTCAATATTATTTATCAGTGGTGCACTGTGGTGCTTGCTTATTGGTGCCACATTGCGAAAGCCACTTCAACATTTGCGTCGACTAGTGTAAACTTTGCCTGTTTACACACGACTTATTGCATGCCCTTCTTTCCGTTCCGTTCTGTTCTGTTCTGTTTTGTTTCCCCGGCCCTGGCCACAGTGACAAGTGTTTGGCATCTGAAACAAACTCGATAGTTATGTTAAAGATTGGCTTGATAAACAATTTGGCACTTGGCACTTGGCATATGTCCATTTTAATGTTTCACTCTGTAACGTATACCCTGTAATAAATACCAATTGGGGAATTTCTTGGTAAATTACATTCAAGATTTGTTTATGCTGCCGCTGTTTTTGGCTTTTCCTTTTGCTTTTGCCATGCGATATGCGTTCCATAAACATTGCCTATCAGGCCGAGCTACACATTTTCAAATCAGATTCAAGTATCAAATGATATGATTTTGTTATAAGATTTTATTACATTTAGATATTTGGGGAATATTTTAGGTATTTCATATATTATTTAGATATTATGGAAATATTTATATATATATATGTAGGTAGTTAAATTGTTGTTAAATTAATTAGAAATGGTAAATATATAAATATGAAAATATTTTTTTATTCATTGAAATGCGCTGATATATGAAGCTAAGTATTAAATAATATATGTATAAAATAAATCAGATATCATAAGCACAAAGGGATATTGTATATCAAATTGAGATATTTTAGAATATAAATTTGAGAAGATTAATTACTTCAAGCTGATCTAGTTTTTATCATTCAATTTTTTTTTATTTTTTTTATTTTATTTTTTTTTTATTTTTTATTTATTTTATTTTATTTTTATTTTTTTTGTTTTAATCTTCTAGTTATAATAATTGAAAGATCTTAAATCAACTATTCCAGAATATAAAAGATGTCTACAATTAATTAATAATATAATATATATAAAACCTGCGAAATTATTCACATTCACACAGACTAGCTGACAGTTAGCAAACGGATCAATATATATGTATATATATAAATATATACCAGATATTCTTATCACTTTGTGAATGAGTGCAAAAAAATAACTATAGTAGAAATACTTATTATATTATTATTATTTTTATTTCATTGTTAAAGTTTATGATTTTTTTTAATGTTTTTTTTTTTTATCATTTTTATATGGATATTATATTTTTTAAAATTTTTTTTATTATAATTATTCTTGTTAGAATTAATTAATTAATTAGTCAATTCTAAATTGGTTTTGCTGTTTTATCACATACTTTTTTTTTAAGAAAATACTTTCATTATTATCTCTTTTTAATCAAATTAACTACGAAGCTAAGCTTTAGACCTACAAGTAAAATTGTTTGGCTTTAATTATTATTATTTTTGCATCATTATCATATTAACATATTTCAATCAATGCCAAATTACCTCAAGCTCTCAAATCCTGCGCATTACATTAACTTTTTCATATAAAATTCACAATCAGAAGCACAAAACATATTTTCACTTTAGCATAATATCGATATTATTTAAGTACTTAAAGCATTGAGCACAAAAACAGTTAAAATGCATATACATATGTATATATTTGCATATATAGAGACGAAATATATCGGGTCGATTTTGAAACGCGATGCCGAAAGCGCGCAAAAGCCGTCGCTGATGGGAAAAAGTGCAGAGCCAAACACAGCGCAGCGCAAAACTGAAACTGAAATTGAAACTGAAACAAGGCGAAGCTGAAGCTACCTCAACGCACACACAGCGCACAACAACAAAACACGCGACTTGTGTGTAGGGGCCGGGCGGTGCGAGGGGCGGGGCTGGCGAGTCAAGTTGCTAAAACAAAAATACAACGTAACGTAACGCGCGCGCGCACTTGAGTTGCAAACACTGAAAAGCCAACTGAAACGAAAATGTATCTTAAAGATGCGCAGATCAAAAAGCGCAGCTCGATTGTAGCCAATGTGTGGGCCAAAAGGCGAGGCGAAGTGCGGCAACAAGTTTCGCGATACAAAAGCAAATAAACAAACGGCGGCAAATGCAGCGGGCGACACAGCAACAACAACAACAACAGCAGCAGCAGCGCGAATGTGTATCTGTATCTGCATCTGTATCTGCACACACACACATACGCATCCAGTCGCTGGAGCATGCAACACGCGAGCAATTGCAACCTGTTCGCCAGGGAGAGAGAGCACACAACGCCAACATTCGCGCTCTCTTCGCCAAAAGTCTTGCTCACACACACTAGCGCAAAGCATACACGATCGAACGCGCTCTCTTAGGTTCCACAAAAGCTGCACAAGTGTGCGTTGCTCGCTCGTGTGTGAGCGAGATAGCAGCTAACCGCCGCCCGCACGCTTCAACTACACTTCTCTCACACACACACACTAGCGCATTATTCAAATGAGTCATAGGCATGTCTCGCTTGCTCCAATGCTCTCGCGCAGCTTTTGTTTCGTTTTATTTAAATTTATGATTAGCGCTGCTTACGTGCGCTTGTGTGCGTGTATGTGTGTGTGTGTGTTTGCCTTAATCCAATTGGAGGTGGAGCAGCCGCTTAGCATGCTGCGGCACTCTTCTAGCCCACGTACGCTTATTGTCTTCTGTGGTGGCCTCTACGTACGTGCTGCTTTGTAGATAGATTCGTATTTTATCTACGCCTGCACAGCAAAACAAAAAAACGTTAACTGTCACAGCATGTGATTATTTTGGACGTGTTATCCAATTGGATTTGTGTTAAGAGTAAACTGGTTTTGCCAAAAGGGCAAAAGGCTGCTATTGGCATAGTTTAACTAATAAGTTTCCAATTCGGTTCTAATAAGAATGTACATTGTAAAGATACTTTTCAGTGCATTTATATGAAACGGAGAGAGCAATTAAATTTTAAAAAAAATTATTGGGGCTTTCAAATTTTTGTTAATAATTAGGGGTAGGTTAGTATAAGTGATAAATAATATTTGATATATTTTAGTCATAATTATAATAAGTTTTATATTATACGTTTTAAGACTGGTACTGAATAGATGTAATTTTCATACTTTTTAACATATTATTTTTGCTTAAGATTTATTATTTATAAAATTTGTTATTCACTTATTGAATTTTAAAAGAAATAAATAATACAACTAGAAATTAAAATTTTTAGCTAAAATCTAAAAGATATAAAGGTAAGAAAGAAATGTATAACAATTTTTCGGATATAAACTTTTATCAAAAAATTTAAAAAACTAAAATAATAAAGTGTAAACAAAATTATTTTTAAAAAAAGGTTCGAATTTTTAAATAAAATAAATGCAAACATATTAAAACGAAATTTGAATTTAATACATATATAAAAATATATTTATATAGATGTTTTTAAAATCCATTTATAATTTTTATTATGTATTTTTATTATTATATGACAAAAGTTTAGTTTATGAAAATATATGTATATGCTTTAAATTCCATTAAAAATAACAATTAATCTGAAAAAAAGAAAAATTAATTGCCCACTTTTTTCATTTAAATACGCTAACAATGATTCAGGGTAACAAAAATATAAATTACAGCAACAAAAAAAATATTTGAGTTTGTCAAGCTCTTAAAATTTTCTGAAATTCGATATTTTTAAAACCTTTTTTAAAGCTTTAGCTTGTTTGATATTAAGTACATACATATATATTATTCACAATATCTACAATTTTTGTCATTAATCTTACAAATAAATCGTTTAGCACTCACTCTTCAGCTTTTATAGTCTTGTCAATCCCTCAGCTGGCTAATGCCCCTACTCAGTTTCTACCTTGATCTTAAAGCTCAACAACTCCTGACCAAATGCCATTCTTAAGCTGTTGATCCACTTGTATCTTGTATCTTTCAGCTGCACACAAATTAATCAACAATTAATCAAGCAAATAATTCAGCTTCGCATAGCTGTCCACATCAGCAGTCGATTCTGTTTGGCACACACACACAAGACACAATGCCTTTGTATCTTTTGTATCTTTGACTGCCTGGCTGCTTGGCTGCCTGGCCGCCTGGCTGCCTGTATCTGTATCTGTACGCACGATCTGCTGTTGGATTTGGCGCTTTGATTTTATCCGCTGACACAATTCCGCCAGCAATTAAATAAACTCAATAAACTGAATGCCTCAACTTTTGACTCCGCTGCGTGGAAGCTTAAGGAAGCTGTCAACCAGCAGCAGCAGCCGAAGTAGCAGCAACAGCAGCAGCAGCAGCAGCAGCAGCAGCAGCAGCAGCAGCAGCAGCAGCTCGCGCTGCGTGCATAATAATAATGTGGCCAACAATTGTTTACCATATGCAGCGATCGACTGCATACCGAGCTGTCCAATTGGTCTTATTAGCCTGTCGTTTGCATTTTGCGGTATTTTTTTTAGTCTTTTTCTTTGTGCCACCGACGACGATGCAACGTTCGCCAGTTCAATTTGAATGCGGCTGCCGAAAAAAAACTAAAAAAAAAAAGAAATACAAATAAATTCCAGACATTTTAAACTTGGCCATTCAAATGCTGCCGACTTCGTTGTCAGCATTTTTTTCATTTGTCTGCTGTTCTCTGCACTGGCGCATTCCATTTGGCTAAGCTCGCAGCGATCAGCTGGAGATTCTTTAATAATTAAGTTAAATTTCAATTATTTAGTTTCGGTTTGTTTTGAAATATTTGTATATGCCAATAAGTATGCATAGCTGTAAGGGAATGTGAATCATGTGTTGTGAGAGACTGAGAGAGAGAGAGAGAGAGAGAGAGAGAGAGAGAGAGAAAAAGAGAGAGAGAGAGAGAGAGAGAGAGAGCAAGAGAGAGAATTAGAGAAAGATTGATAGATATCAGCTTCTTCAATTTTGAAATTGTTGATTTTGTGTGATCTAAAGTAAATAAATAATAATACTATGACTCTGAAAAAAATTTAAATTCCATATGGAATATAAAGCACCTTCTTCAAATTTAAAATTATTGAATTTATGTGATCTAAAGTTAATAAATAAAAATACTCTAACTCTGAAAAAAATGGAAATTATATATGAAATATAAATATACATAAATTTATACAATTTTACAAGTAAATTAAGTTCTCCAAGATACAAATAATATAATTACTCTTGACAATACTCTACTTTTTACATTGTTAAACGATTGACAACAACTTTTCAATTTATATTTTATGCTGATTTTGATCGACTCTTAGTATGTTTCTTTGCATAAGATAATATAAATTATATATTTCTTACAGTATAACCCTTTGTATGGGTTAAGAATCGTTGAAACCCCAAGTCATAGTAAAGACTGAGATCATTTTTCATTTGGTTGCATTGGTGTGATGAGCTCTGGCTAATGTTTTCAGTAGCTTTAGCCTTTCAGCATTTAATTTCAACACTCGTTGGCGCTCGTCTAGCATAAAATTGCAAACACATTATTGACACATCATTATCAATCAAAGTTCTGTGTGTGTGCCGTGGGCTAGGGGGAAAATGCTTCCGCAAGTGGAAAGACGCGAGACAAGACTCGACGAGTCTCGAATCGAGTACCGCTAGCTTGTCGTGGGCTTAGCTCTTGGTTTATGACCATGATTTATGGCAGAATTCTTCATAGGCGGCCGTTCTGGTTGGCCAAGGCCCAGTGCAGCATGAAAAACGGCAGCAGAGAGAAGCTACATAGAGACAGAACTGATGAGAGAGAGAGAGAGAGAGAGATAGAAAGAGAAGCAAATGAACAAGACAAAAACAGAGACAGGTACTCCACACACAGATACATTTCAGTTACAGATACAGATATAGAAATTTACTTTATGGCTAATACCGCAGCTAAGATTTGTTTAACATAAACTGCCTGATTTGTTGATGGACATTTACATGCCACCACGGCTCATTCCCAAGAGTTTCATTTCGCATTGCGCAGCTCTCCATTTATGTTTATTAATTAGCAATACGAACTGCAGTTTTATGGCTTGCCAAATCCAAATGGAAACTTACATTTAAAAGCCATTAGAAAAAAGAGAAAATCTCTCAACTTCAACGGTCAGCCAACTATCTGATGTGTGAACAAACCTGACATTAAAAGATGCTTAAATTAAGATTATTTCTAAAGATATTATCTGCACTGATAATACTTACCCATCCGAGGGAGACAGCGAGAGAGAGAAAGGGAGAGAGAGAGAGAGAGAGAGAGAGAGAGAGAGAGAGAGAGAGAGAGAGAGAGAGAGAGAGAGAGAGAGAGAGAGAGAGAGAGAGATCCGTGTGTAGCAAACCATAAAAGTAATCAGCAAATCTATACAAAGCTCTATTTGTAGTAACCATTTTAGAGAATTTCGAAAGTCCATTTTTAATTAGCTTAAATTTATTTATGGATATATATATCCAATTCTTTATAATATTCATTCCTAAATAACGTAAAATTCCTAATTCAATTCATCAATATATTAGTCAACCATAGCTTTATCCCTCAAAATATGAATCTTCCTAACTACCCACCCATATAATATTCCAATCAATATAGCATTTATAGATATCAATATCGTCTCAATATGCAGATCGTAATGCTTATGACATCATTCAATCAATACATCAATTCATTACTTATTTTAAATACAAATCAATTTATCAATATACCATTTTAATAGAATTTTCAAAAAATATTTGAGTCCATCAATCTCGTTATGATTCATGCAATTTTTCTAGATTATACAATAAATATTAATACATAATTTCGTCAAATTTCCATATATTACTTTGATCATTAATTCACTTATCAATCAATGAAGATTTTAATGCAATCATCCATCAGTCTTTTCATCCATAATATAATCATAAATATATGTATATATATATATATATATATTTATCTATCCATATATTAATCTGTCTCTGTATACAACTATTAATATCTCCCTATATTATACTTTAGATACAGAACAATCAGACTTAAGTATCCCTCAACAACTCCCCATGATAAATAATGATATAACTCCTTTAAACACCTGATTATTCATATCAGCAACATTCCCATTGCTTTGAGCTCAGATAACAAAGCTTGCACTTTTCACACTTGCCACACGCAATAAGGGAGTGCCATTTGGCAGAGATGCCAAGTTGCATTAATCTTGTACGCACTTTAGGCCATGCGGCTAAGCCATGTTAAGAGTTGCGCCCAAACCCGACTGAATTTTGCATTTTAATTGAATGCGAATTGAAATTCAAATGAACGCATATTAAAAGCTATACGAAAGGGGCATGCTACTAGTTACCTGTTACCTGTTGTTAGTTACCTGTTACCTGTTACCAATTACCTGCCACGTTTAATGAGCGAACGGCCCGAAGGCGACGCTTGTCAAATTGCGCGATTATGCAAAAGCCCAGACATACGGCTGAAAACTAAGTTAAATAATTTTAATTGTCGCAATGCAAGTCGCACCAAAACGCAAGCCAGAAAAGTGAATGATGAACTTCAGATACCCTGTGCAGATAGAAATTAAAGAAATGGAAGGGAAATAAAGAAAAACTAACTAGAAATGTTGAAAAAAATTGTATATAACAGTATAAAATTATAAACTAATATCTTAACTAAATAATGAGCATTTTTTTAGGCAGTATCATTAAGTCTTGAGATATGTAAAATTTATTTCAATTATAGATACTTACACACAAAAATCTGATTGATGGACTTTATGATTGATTATCAATCATAAGTGGATGTATTTTGATTAGTTTCTTGAAAAATGCAGTCCACCTTTTTTTGTAACAATCAATTTATCAATCATTCAGATGTGTCTTTAAACATAAATGTATATATCTGTCGCCTTTTTAGAAGTCGCCTCAACTGTGACTCCTTAGGCTATATCGTGATATAGCTAGCTGGTTCAACTGCTACAAAAAAGGGTATCAAATAAACAAAAAGAAAACAAAACCGAGGCCATGTAATTAGCCTTTGTCTCGGCACTTATCGAGCTACCTGAAAACAGAAAGAGAGTGAGAGAGAGAGAGCGAAAGAGGGAGAGACAAGTAGTTGCGGCTGCTGTTGGTGGAGCATTACAAATGAGGCGTTGGCGTGCGCCTTGGCAAAACTCTAGACTTGATTATTACGATTATGTTTATGCATTATGATTATTATGAGTATTTCAATTTAATTCTGCAACGCTGCATTCTCCAGTTTAATTGTTTTTTAAGCAAACATTTACAGTCGTGTAGTCGTTAATCAAGCAACCTCCCCCCCAGTTGAAAAACAATTCAAAGAAACTTTATATAAAAACAAGTTGCAGCTATGTGATTTGTCGTGTAAACCAGCGAATACGCGTTAAGCATGCCAAAAACAAAAACTAAAAGAAACACTCGACTTGATTAACATAACTCCGCCCCAACTACCCAAACACACAATCCGAGCGATTCAAACGATCCAACGTTTTTCCAATTGCATTTCAAGTGTTGCTCAACTGGAAACTGAAGAAAAAGAAACGAAACGAAAAAATAATAATAATAATAATAAAAGAAAACTTGTGATTGGATTGCTGAGATATCACTTGGATTTCCCCACGTATACTTCCCTCGATCAAATTACTTAAACGATCTGCGCGTATTTAAACAGCTTCCATGCCTTATCCATGCATCCATCTCAATAACTAATTATTTTCAGAAGTTTTTTATTCATTTTTTTTTTTGGCTGCCTGGCGCCAGCGGCATTTTGTCATATCAGATGGATCTGGGAAAATTATAGATGCACTCTGCTCTATCAGTAATTGTAATTGTGGTGCACTTGATGAATTTAATTGCTAAAGGCATTTCAAGCAGTCGCAACTAAGTCAATTTGCTGGCGAAGTGAATTATAAATCTGAGAGTTTGTAATTACTCCAAGGTGATGATTTAACTTAATGAACTGTAAATGGCTTAACAATTATGTCAAATCTTATCTAACAGCTCAAACGAAGGGCAAGAAAAATCAACTGAAATTAGGAAACACAAATTGAATGATAATTTTGAGTAGTTAAATGAAAGTTGGAAAATTAGTTAGACAAATTTTGAGCAATTAGAGAGATATACGTATATACATATGTGATTATCTGATAGGTCTCTAGCCTTAAGGGAAGTAATTTTGTATTACATATATAATAACATATATCTGTCAGTGAAATAATAGCTTATAGAATCTAGCTGGATATGTCTTCATGTCAAATTTATATAACTAACTTATATGTAAATATAATTTTTTAAAACTAAATATATAAAAAAAATAAAAATAAAACAAAAACATATAAAAAAAATATATTTTTAAATATGTTTAATTATTCTAATATATTAAAAAAAAGTTTATTAATTGAAATTTTATTTAATTGAATTTTAAATATGTTTTATCATTTCCAATTCTTGAACATATTTTGTTATTTAATCAACTTTAAAGTAGATTATAAGCTTAAAGAAAATATATATTTAATATATTTTATTTGATGATATTTTCAAACCAAAAGACTTCTAAGATAAGTTTTCATCAGATAAAATTAGTTAAGTAATCTGGTTTAGATTAATAAATAGAGTGACTAAGTTTCTAATATCTCTTTTTAAATAAACCCAAAACTACTTAGTAATGTTTTGTAAAAGCCACTTTGAAAATCTCTCGATTGATACAAAACGAATTCAAATCTATGCATTTTGTCGGCAAAAAGTCTTTGAATGCCAAATGAGCTTAGAAATGGCCAAAAACAAATTTGTAAAAAGAAGAAGAAGAAGAAAAAAACTAATTCCACGGCCAGCAAAAATGTTGTACAACAAGCGCCAAGTTTGCGACAAATCAAAGGCGGTTCGCTGTGGTGGTGGTTGCTGCGGCTGTCGCACCACTTGCACATATAAGGCAACATTAGTGGGATGCTTGAGTTACGTTAAAGAGGGAGAGCAGCCCGAGAGAGAAGAGTGGAGAGGACGGAGAGTGGCGAGTGGGGCAAGAGGGAGAGAGAGAGGTAAGGTAGTTGCCATGTTGAAGGTGTCGTCGTCATTAGCACAATGTTCGGTTCAGCTGACAATTAAGTGCCAACAATTTTCTGTCAACTGCAGAAGATGCAATAAAATTATATGCAATAGGATGCAGTAATATAATACTTAATATTGATTAACTAAGATGCATGGAAAAAAAACTCGATTGCACAGGAAAGTTTAGCACATTGAAATGAATAATGCAGCACCAGACAACAATGAGGAATCAATGAACTTCATATTATAAATATATAAAAAAATGCTTTTAGAATAAATAAAATAGGCAATGATAATAAAAAAGTAAGAAGCTTCAATCAAGTATTACTTAATATTAAATAACAAAATATATAAGCAAAAAGCATTTGGAAGACATAAAAACAAAAAAAACAAAAAATATTTATTATTGATGACAAAAAAAAAATACAAAATTTATATCAAAATAAAAATTTTAATTTTTGTATTTTTTGTTTATAATTATACATGTATATATACATTTTACACAACACTATTGAAAAGCTATGAAAAATTGAGACAATGACTATGATCGATGCTTAAAATAATAAAGAAGATAAACTTTATAATAAAAGTAAAAGAAATAATAAAAAATTATAATTTAAATAAAATAATATAAAATAATATAAACAAGTTATAAAAACAATATGTATGTAAAAAACGTTCAATACTATGGCCAATAGACAAGAATAGGGAAACAGCATTCGCTCACAATTATAATAAAAATAATCAGCTAGTTGGCAACTGCATATGGTCATGGCTACATCGAGTCAAAGAGATCCGTTGGTCCAGAGACAACAGACAAGAGGCAGAGGCAGAGGCAGAGGCAGAGGCAGAGGCAGGGGCAGGGGCAGTGGCATAAGCAAGAGATAAAGAGGGATAGAAAGATCTGCTTGTGGGATTATCGCCTTTTGGATGTTGGCCGGGCGGCAAGTTTTTCTTCTCAACTGTTTTTATTCCCCCTCCAATTGGCGAGTAATTGCAGCTGCATAATAATTTTTCCGCACACAAGGCGACAACTCTGCTCGCTACGTCAATTCAAGTTTTTTGCCAGAGTCTTTCGTTTTTCCACTTCTTCGTATCTTCTCTCTATACTCTTTCTGCTCCTGCAAGGCGTCGCACGTTAATCCATTTAATCCGTTTTTGGCATTAGTTAGATGACTGCGAAAAAATAGCAAAACAGAAATTGAATATCATAATTGATTGATCTAACCAAAAGTGCAGACTGTGTGAATTACAGTCAGTTGATTGCCGCTTAAAATAAAAACTGCATAAAAAACGTAATTAAAACAATAAGCAATAAATTAACACAGTTTGCGAAATGTAAACGAAACGAAGGCAATTAAGTATTTTTTAATATTGAAAAAAATTCCATTTCAAGGCAAAGTCTAATAGGCTGTATAAGGCATTGCCATAAACATGTGTGTTGTGTGTTCAAAACAAATATGTTAAATTCATTGCAATATTTATTACAAATTAAAAAGGAAAAAAAAGAAAATTCTTAAGTATTTTTTTTGTATATTCTATATAAATACAAATTATTATTCAGAAGCGTATTTTAGTTAAGTCTGTTACAAATGCTAAATTTATTTAAATTTAAATAAGGAAGCAATAAGGAAGTAAGAAAAATAAATTCATAAGCATAATAAAATATTTTAAAGAAATTTTAAAAATTGTTATTTTAATAATATGTTTTTGCCCACGTATGAACGTTAAAATGAAGTAAATCACAAAAGCTAGAGACTCGTAATTTGTATTATACAATACATCAATTCTAATGGTATACAACAATTTTATAATTTTCTTCGGCGTCTTCTAGACTTAGAGTTAGCTAGGTTGATTATATAGAATGTTTTGATGATTGTACAAATACGCATTCGCCCAAAGATTCATTAAACTTTTCAGAATTAGTAAGGACTTGTATTTTGGCCGATATAAGCATTAGGCTGTCCAAATTTGATTTCACATTCTTATCATAGAAAATTTAATTGTAATTACAAAATATGACATCTTTCTTTTCAGTGCTTGCAACCGTAACTTTTACAACTTCGTCTTTTGATTTGTACAAACAAAGAATTCGAAATATAAAAACTCGTCAAATCTACAAACTTCAATAGAGGTAAGTGTTAAATATTTAATTATATAAATATAAAACTTAATAGGCTACATAAATTTTACTTCAATTTATATTCCACATGCACCTTTCATAATTTATTCCACTCTCTAAATACTAATATCCCCATAAAATCTCCATAATCTATCCATTATGCATTCACGGTCAATAAAACACCTCTAAACGCATCAATATTCAAAAATGGCCTCAAATTGCGAACAATCTGTCAGAGACGACGTCAAATAAAAAAAAAAACCTGAAAACAAAATTGCAAAAAAAAAAAAGATTAAAAAAAACTAAATACTAGAGACAATTTATGTTATAAAACGCAACAGATTGAGAAAAAAGTCGAAAATTACTTTATGAACACGTTTTAGTCTATTGCGGCTGTTCGTTGGCTTGTTCGATGTCATGTAGAGCCGCTGCGATACGATCCAATAAGAGACGAACCGTTCCAATCAGATCCCAACTGCAGCCAACGGCAACTTGCAACTCTTCAATGCTCCCAAATCGCAGAGCAATGAAATCGATCATTTTCCCACGATCAGTGTTTGTTGGCTGTCAACTGGACCCGGGCTAGTCTCAATGACTAAACACACACATACACACACACACACACACACGCACACTCACACGCACAACAAGTAGCAACTAGAGAGAAAAAAGTGCTAGCTAGCTGACCAATGGGCAGAGGCATTGCTTAGTTTGTATGTGCTGCTATGTAAATGCTATAAAAGGATTTTGATTACCGGGACAGGGAGGCAGGCAGACATAGAGAGAGGGAGACTGGGAGACTGGGAGACTAGGCGACAGTCCGACAGACAGACAGAAAACTGTCTGCAGTGTTTGAATTCTATTGGGGCCAACTGTAACGCACCTTTCACAATATACGAACGTTCAACCGATCGGTCGATCGACTCGATCGATCCCATGACTCGACCATTTCCATTGTGTCCAGCGATCAATATCGCGCGAGCTGTGAAATTAAACGAATTTAAATGTTTTTTTCTTCAGCTACTGTTTGGCCGCTTCGAGGCCTGTCTGCTGTTAATTGTTAATTGCGTTTAAGCCATGAGCAAACAGTTTTCGTAGCTCGCCAGCCTAACTATGTGCAGGGTACAAAGCGTCGGCTTTATTCTAATTAGCGTCGTGCTTGGGGCACGAACCTCTGGTCTTACGCAGTCGAAAAACATGACGCGGCATTGTTGTGATTTTGTCTTGTGGCTAAGCTACAACATATACCACGTACATTACATAGGACAGTCGTGGGGTGCTTTCGCTATAGTATTCATTGAGAAAGGTTTGCTAAAAATTCCTAATATAATCTTTTTATATAATCTTTATATATAATAATATATATTTTATGGAATCTTTAGTATATGTAGACTGTATAGAATATAGTAAGGGGTATTTACAAATTATATAAAAAGCTTTTATTTTCTTCATATTCCAAAGAAATGCGTCTAATACTGAAATTTGAAAGCATAGTATATTAAGGAATTGGATTAATATGCAGGGTATTAGATAACTGATTATATTGTCAGCTTATGTAACACTGTCTATACTGTATCTTCTATTCTAACTTATTAGGCTTAATGCAATGAAACACATTTTAACATTTAACCCAGATATATATTTAGTTTATATAGGGTATTTTATAGTCTGTCACTTGATCACACATTATCAAACTTTCAAAAAATTTGTTTCATGAATTGAAATTTTTTAATCATACATAAATAAATTTTTTAATCATACATAGTTAAGTCTACTTAACATATGTATATACAGGGTATGTTGTAGTGAATCAATTTAACTACTATTTTTCACTCTACACAACTCGTGTCTCTTTGTCTGCTTACTTGGTATACAATATCAATCATTATATATTATTTTCTATATAAGCAGGGTATTTCTTAGTGCATCATTCGCTATAATCTCCTGTCTTACAACTGATCTTTGCTGTTGTCTGCTGCTGCGGCTGCTGTTGCCGCTGCTGCTGCTGCTGCTGCTGTTGTGTGGCTGTCAAGCGGCTTAATTGAGCATGCAGCTCAGTTTTTTGACATGTTTTCTATTTGTCTAATTTGTCAGTTTGCCTTCAGCTGTTGCTGGGCGACTTCGACTTCGGACGAACGGAAATGATATGCCAAAAAACAAAAATCAGATTTCTATATAGGCATAAACTAAAGCTTTCAAATCAGCTGAAATACTTTCGGACTGAAGCGTGGCCAAAGTTTGTTTTTTGACTGGTCGAAGTCGTTAACATAATATTTGAATAGTTCACTTGAGCGCGTGTGCAAACAAAGCGAACTTATAACTCCAATTGGAAATCTGATTAGCATTTTGGATTGGAATTGGGTGTGGATTAAATGGGGATTTTGTTGTTCGTGGCTTTGCATAAGCTAAAAAAATTTTAATTAAAAATATAGTTTGAACAAAGAAAATGTAAAATATTAAATATATATATCATTTTGTATATCTGTTAATAATTAAAAAAAAACCTAAATATAGATTAAATGTAATATGTATCAAATATTAATATATATAAAAATTATTGGATTAATTATGGAAAAAAAAAGAAAAAAAAAAAATATATATATATATATATATATTGAAAAATTTGCATACAATTCCTTACCATGACAAAGAGTTCATATGAGCTGAATAATTTCTGTCTTTATTTCTACTCAGTCAGATTTTTGTCATCTATATCAGTGTATCTGCAATAAAAAATTATAGTTTAAATAAAATTTTATAAACATGTTTAATATACTCTTAGCGATCCTGTCCTGTGTCTAGATAGGATGGTTTTCCTTCTCCGTCTCTTTTAAGTACGTTCCTGTTTATGTTTATAAATATATTGAGCATACTCTTCATGACTTATAAGTTTCGTCTCTCTTCCATATTTACGATTACAATTTTTTCTCACTTTTCCAATCCTTTGCCATCATTCAGTGAATGTTTAGTCATATTATAGAATCTTCTGCACTGAATTATTTTCTAGTAGTTCTCTTCTCTTCTTTGCCTTTTCATATATTTTTCAATATATTTTTTTCCAGCATTTTTCCAATTCATCTGTCTCGCAGCACTTTTCACTTCAAGGCTCAATACCAAACTGAAATGTGGCCCTAAAAAACATTTTACCCCTTCAACAACCCTTCTAAAAAAACAGCTCCGTTGTAACCCTTTCACTTTGCATAAATGGAACGGAATATAGCTGTTTTTTTTAGAACACTTCCAACCCCAAGCCTCAGAAAGGTTGACTATACCAAACGCCAGATGGCGCTTTAGTGTGTAGGAATAGTCGTGCGCATTACAAAGATTTTGTGTGGATTCATTAAGCTTGAATAATTTATATAATTAATACCCCGCTAGGCGCAGACACAGCTGGCTGCTGCGTTTAATAAAATACTTTAAATAATTCTGTAATCTAAATGCAGTCATCGTCAGCAGCAGCAGTCGGCAGCAGCAGCAGAAGCAACAGCAGCAACATGCATCAACTCCGCTGTGACGAACAGGATGCGAGCTGAAAGAAATTCTAAATACCAAAGAGCTGGCCAGCCAGCATACGAGTTGGCAATGCCAATGCCAGAGCCTGGTCGGCACAAATCACAAATTGTCACGTTAATAGTTGCTCATCATTATGATGCTGATGATGATCATTAGCAGATGTGGTCGCATCCGTATAAATGCAATGTAAATTTTTTTGTGCGCGCCATTGCATATGTCAAGACAAGCAGCAACAGCAGCAGCAGCAGCAGCAGACGAAGAGCTGCAGCTCGTCATTGGCATTGGTAGAATCTCCAACTGCAACTCCAACTCCAGCTCTAACCCCCCCTTGGCCCCGTTCCCATGCCGCCTCTGATAATTTATGAGACGCCTTATTAACATCAGGCATCAGGCAGGCATCAGGGGCAGCATTCAACTTGGCTTTCTTGGAAAGGCTTTGCGGATGCATCTCCGCTTTTTGCTTGGCTTGTTTTGTTTTTCATTTGTTTTGTTCTTATTTTTTATCAAACACAATTCCAACTCGAATTTTCATGTAATTTCTGCTCTTTTAATTTGTACATTTTATTTTAATGCTCATCATAACTGATGGCCTCTCAAATGCAACTAAATGTATCTACCGCTTGCACGGCGCATCCATCAGATACATTTCGCAGTTAGCCTCACATGCAAATCGCAGCCTTCATTCTATGCAAATCGTCGAGGCAAGTCGAAAGTCGCAAGTCGCATATCGCAAGTGCCACATTTGGTTGGCCTGTTCGCCCGGGGGAATTTGCATAAGTATGTTCGCCAAGTTTCAATTAAATGCCAACCCAGCCGAGTTGTTAACGCATTCCAAATGTTAATTCTCAAGTGCATTTGACTATAATTCAATACAAAAGGCAAAGATGACAAGGCGAATATTATATAGGAGACGCTTGAATGCGCTAACTCAATGGGAAGGAATGAAGGAAGAGAGACAAAAATATTTTAAGTATCATATTTAATATATATAAGATAAATTAAGAATATAAAGAATATAAATTAATCTTATAAAGCTTTCATTTAACAGTCTTTAACTATTTCTCTAATTTTCACAATATCAGCAAAATTCTGTTCTAAGCTTTAAAACTCTCCTTATATAATATTGTAACTTATTTGCACATTGTAAAAACAAATCTATTGACTACTAATAATTTGTCTACATTATTGAAAAATTAATTTAGAGTATAATATGTTCTTCTCTTAAATTTGTCCTTCAACATTATTAAACTATATCTCTAGTTCACATGAAATCAACAAGCTTTAAAATTATTATAAAAAACTATCAAAACTATCTCCTCATTATAAAAAAATAAATAAATTTCATCTGCTTTGTCTAAAAATTTGATCTCTCCATTAAAAATTGATTCTTTGACTGCTTCTTATCTTTCCACAAAGTCGATAAATATCAGCTATAAGTATTTTATAATTCTTTTATTTAAAATTCAATACGTTTATATCGATAAAAATCATTTTTGTAAGTAGATTTTCGAGTTTTTTTGTAAATAGCTACTCGTTAACTAAAATTACAGATCTAGAATATTTTATTTTTGTTTTAAAATCTAATCCATATTTTTTTATGTCTTAATAAGATCTCATTACAAATTTCATATATATTATTTTATTTAAATAATTTATCATTATATATTTCAAAGTATATATGTATATTTTCGATATATATATATTTCGATATCTTAATAAGATATCACAATAGGCTCAAACTAAACAGCTTAGTGCTTATACCCCAGAACAGAAGCAAAAGCAACCAGATTCACATTCACATTTATTTAACAAGCGTTTGTATAATGCATAACAATCCTCAACAATCAGTTCAATGACAAAACCGAGCAAATATGTCGGTTTAATTTTTATTTTTTGCTGTTTTGTTTTTTTTTTTTTACTTGTATTTGATTCGAGAATGGAAATTGTTTGCATAAATTTCGAGCTGGCAGCCGTAAATGTGCATAAACAATTAAGACAATTGTTATTAAGGAGAGCGGCGCGAGAGGCTAATTATAATTATAATTGCCTGACGAGAGCCTTGAGATGCCTGGCTCTGCCTCTAGATGGGCTGGCTTAAAAGGATTTCTGGCGAAGACAAGCCAAGGACAATTAGCTGCATGATTTTTCATAATTCTGCTCAGAAATTAGCCCTGGTGAATCCATCGATAAATTAGCAGTCTTTCACGATCGACGGCCTCTCAGAAATTACTGTATTTAAAAATCTTTAATAAGCGCAAAATATGGCAATACAGCACTCGCGATCGATCCACTTTGCCAGCGTGCACTTGCCGTCCGGCAGGCAGTAGGGGGCGTGGCTTTGAAATCTTTAAAAGCGCCGCCATCAGCAGCCCATCAGCACAGGCTGTCTATCTATCTGTATGTCTGTGCCTGGAGCACCCTCCCTCTTTTACAGTAGCTGCTGCTGACGCATATTTAAATGATGATCGAGACGCGACTCATCCAGACTTTCAGGGCATTCACATTTACATCACAAGTTCGTCTTTGTTCGCATTGAATGATTCATTGTGGCTAAAAAGCAAACTGACACAGCAGAGCTATCTTAAAATATGTTAAATGATACTAGATTTTTTTTTAATTTCATGCTAAATTGCTAGGGAAAATGTACAGAAAATTTGTTGAGCAGTGACTTTTATGTGGGAGAAATCGGGTTTATTACAGAGTTAGATAGAT
Source organism: Drosophila hamatofila (assembly GCA_035045345.1). Taxonomy (NCBI): domain Eukaryota; kingdom Metazoa; phylum Arthropoda; class Insecta; order Diptera; family Drosophilidae; genus Drosophila; species Drosophila hamatofila. The sequence goes on from JAWNPA010000032.1 coordinate 293,240, forward strand.
ACTAAATAAGAATGATAGATGACCTTTAGATAGACAGATTATTATGGATTTATATATTGGAGCATAGACTGATAAATATGTATGGAGAGATAAACAGATAAATAGATTAAGGCAAATGGATAGATAGATTGGCCGACAGATAGAAAGATAGATACATAAATTAATGTATATTGAGGTAGAGATATATATAAACGTGTCTTTCAAAAGATTAGTATGCATTGATATATAGAAAGATACATATTTATTTATATAGATAAATTGGATCATAGACTGATAGACATATACAGATAGATAGATAGATTGATAGACAGATAGGTAGACAGATACATAAGTAAGACATTGAGGTAGGAAAAAATATATATACTTATATATGTTAAATGGATGGAAATATGTAGAGTCAAATGAATGGAAAGATAGACACATATGTAGTATATAGATAGATAAATAAAACAAGGTCAAGTAAATTGTAATACAAAATTTAATCACAATTTTGTAATCAAACATAAATTTGGTTATAAATTAGAATGTTAATTGGCACAGTTGAAACTAACGAAATTCTCCATCGTCAATTAAGCAGCTTAGCTTCCTTTTTGAGTAAAAACTTGTAGCTACAGTTTTAGCCTAGGAACATGGGTTCTCATACACAATGTTCCTAGGCTAAGTATCCAAAATGTCAATTTGAATTTTGAGCTCCTTTATAATAACTGCAATACGTCACTTGGCATCTTGAACTTTTTTATAATTTTAAGAGAAAATAGAAACTGTTAATTAAGAACATCCATAAAATATATATAAATAAATATACATATCTTACAAAAATAACTTTGTAAATAAATAATATATAATAAATTTTTAGGTGTATGGCACAAGATTGTCCAATATATTCATAGTACAATCAATAAACACACATTGTATAAGTATATCTTTTTGTAGAATTTTCCTAAAATTTGGTTCTCGCTTGTTTCAAACAAATTCCACAACTTGTGCAGCTAACCCAAATATTTTTGCAATTCACACAAACAAGCCAAATGGCTTATATTATTTGCCAAGTATTTATGACACCTCCAAAAGGAGAACTTTGAAATGTTTTTCGCGAGAATTGTAAATTGAGAATGGCATAATTAAAGCGACGGCAAATGTGAGTAGCTAACCTCGTGATTTCTATATAATTATGCAGATTTCGAATGGCAATTATTGTTAAGTTAATAAGCCGCAGAAAACTTGGCAAATTATTCAAAAGCAAAATACAAAAATTGTTTTAAAGCCGAGTTACAGCTGCACTCGAAATGACACAGAAGCTGGCGACAAGGCGACAACACGATTATTGTTGTTGTTGTTGTTGTTATTGCAGCTGTCAGTCATTCAGTCACTTTGTCACTTTGTCACTCTGTCAGTCAGTCAGTCAGTCAGTCATGCTTGATGCTGTTGACCAAATCGTGTAAAAACCGCAAAACGCGTCGCCAAAAACTTGCCGCAGCTGATGTCGCATGCCAGTTGCACAGATGCAAGTAGCAGAGATACCACTCCAAGACCCTCCCCCTTCGCCTCCTCTCCACCGCCCTCTTTGTCACCCCTCCACCAATCAATCGTTCAGTCAATCGTTTACGCTTTTTGTGACACAATCTGAAGGCAGATTTCTTGATGTCAGCTGCCTCACCTGAACGTCTGTTGATTTGTTTCCCTCCCCAAAGTGGAAAATGTAAAATTATACACAATATATATATATATACAATATATATATGTATATGTATTTATATAAATAAAGTTTGTTGTTGTAGCTGTTGCTTTTAATGAGGCAGTCGCTAAATTGTATTTTGCATTTTGATTGACAGCGCTGGAGATTGTTGCAAGCGAACAAGCTGCATGCATATTTGGCAAACGCGTTAATGAGCGTGTGGAAAATAAAATAAAAAACTTTTAAAAAAATGTAAATGCAAAAAGTAAATAAATAAAATATATAAAAAATAAAAGAAGAAATATAAAAAAAAAATAATAATAAAAATAATAATAATAATAATAATAATAATAATAATAATAATAATGAAATAAATAAATAAATCAATCTAATAATAGAAATAAAAAAAATTGTTAAATTTTAATTAAATAAAAAGTATAGATACAAACATATTTTATATTTTTAATTAGTAGAAATTACGTCTAGGAAAGCCTGGAAAGCTATTTGGCAAGTGGCAATAACTTAAAAAAGCTTTATCACTAAATTTATATTGGTAAAATATTCTAACATAAAAAAAAAGAATAAATAAATAACCAAAAATATATTTCTGTTTTTAAAAACTCGTCTGGCAACTGACATGTGGCAACGCCTTAGTTGAAAATACTATTATGTATCAAACTTGAAATAGGGAAAACAAATTATATTTTAGAAAATAATTAAATTTATACAGAATATGTTATATGTTATTATATACAGAATATGTGTAAACATATTAGGTCATAAATCAATCTCTAAAATAGGTTTCCTATGAAAAAGCTGGGAAGCTAATAACTGACAGCTCACTTAAGCAATGCAATTTCTATAATAACCTACTTCATCTGGCAACGCTTGAGCATCGGTGTGGTAGGTGGCAACGCTGTGTGCTAAAAATGCTGTCAATGCTCTAAAAAACAGCTATGAAAGGGGTAAGACTATTTTCTAGGCAGGGGTAACATGGGTAACAGGGTTGCCCTCTAAGCATCAACTCTTTTTTAACACTCACAGTAATTTTTCTGTTATTTTCAAAGGGTTGTTCCTTGAGCTCTGTCATTCTAACATCCCTAAAAAAACGGCTTTTTACCTTCCAGTCTGTCAGCTCGAATACATTTTGTGCGCATATTCAAATTTTGTTTTAAATTGGAAACCATTCCAAGGCGCTGCGAGCTCTATAAAAGCAAGCGATGTCTGTGGCAAAGCCCCAAACGGTGTTCGACTGCGTTCTGATTCGGTTCTCGCTCAAAGGAAAAATATTTGCATACACCAAGGACTTATTGTGGATTACACTGAAATTGGATTACACACAAATTCTTAGATAATATTTTTAAAAATAATTTCTTTTGAGCAATTTTATAATTTGTTAAATAAAAGAAGGACGATAGCTAATAAATTATTGATTGACATGATAAAAGATGGATAGATAGATATGAAGTTTAGCTGAGCAAATTGTTATCTTAAGTAGTATGAATATGTAGAAAGACAATGAAAAAGTGGAAGTGGTTTGAAGTTTGTGAGCGATTATTAGATTAACGATTTGATTCTAATATTGTTTCCAAGACTTGTTCAACTATGAAAAAAAAAAAAACATTCTTTCAAATATGGATATCTATTAAATTTTATAAACATTTATTTAATTAGAATATGTCCTGTTTTACATTTACTAAACTAAAATATATAAAAAATATTTTAGTTTAACAAACAATAACAAATTACGGAAATATATTGAAAAATTTAATAAATAATTTTTGATTATTACAAAAGTATGATTTCCTTCAAATTGACATCAGCTGGTCAAATATTTAAATGAGAAATTAGGTTATACATAATAGTATTATATAGCTCCATTAAAGTATAATATTATTCGAAACTATATCTATCAGAATATTAAAAAAGCCTAAAGCTTCCAAGGAGCAATTGAATCGCGGTTGAGTTTTTATAAACAGAGAACTACAAATGAAATGTAAGAAACTGTTGAGAGTTGGCATAAGACAGCGCGCTTTTAGCATGTTTATGATTGCTTGGCATATATAATTGAAAGGTTTCTAATGCCAATGTTCTCTACTGTGTTGATATTTATCTGCACTTATTAGTGGTAATTGGTGCAGCAGCAAAATTTAATAGCCCGCAGCAGCAGCGGCAGCGGCAGCGGCAGAATATGGAAAAGAAGCAGAAGACGAGGGCAGCGGGAGAAACTCGTAAAATGCAAAAGGTGCTGCTTCGGTTGTGGCTCGTTGGCGGGCCTAAGCAAATAGTAGAAGTGGAAAGACATGAGTAGAGCAGAAATTTCTCATCTACGATTTGCGTGTCAAATTTCAAAAGCGAAATGCAACTGCAACTGCAACTGCAACTGCGAAGTGCAACTGTTTATGCATTTTGTGCAGGCGAGTGCAACAAATTTAATTGTAGTGATAGCTGCCTGCAAATCCGACATGCATTGGCAGTAAAAACTAAAACTAAAACTTAAAAAAAAAAATGCATTTAAAGTCTAAGTGGCAATAAAAAACAAAAGCATGGCACCGAAAATTCAGCCGAGCAATGATATCTCCTATATGATATAAATATATATATATTTATATAAATATATATATATATATATATATATGTATGTAGCGTGTTGCTAATTAAGCTCATTTGGCAGCGCGTTCTTTTGAGCAACAGGGAAATAAAGTCGTTAACAGCCTGCAGCATAATAGCCATAAAAATAATAATAATAATAAAAAGTAAGGAAAAATGAATCTACAAAGCAATGCAAAAGTTGAGCTACTGCAATTTTGTATTTCTATTTTTGTTTTTTTATTAATTTAGATTATATATTTATGATTACCTTTTGGATTATCTTTAAATTATTTTATACAGTTTTCTTTTCATATCTTTTTTAACAATTTGTTGCTTTTCAACATAACTCATAATTTAAAAAAAAAAATTTTTTTTAAAAAAGTTTAAATGCCGAATGATACCTTGTATATAGTTAAAAAAAATACCACAATTATTAATAGGTAATTTTAAAATATTTTTAGTTTTGTTTTTGTGTTTAAATATAATCAAAAATTTGACTATGTGTTGGTCAGAGATGAGCTACGAACATTATCAGAATTTTTCTGATTCCATATCCATTGTATTTTATTAAACTTTTCTTATATATTTTAAACTGAAATAAAATATATTTAAAAATTTAAACCTATTTAAAGTTAGCTAGATTTAAAGCGAAAACGTATATTACATTTTTTCACATACATGCTACCCTTCTATAATAACTAAAACTTTTTACAGGGTATTCAACATATTTACACTAACATAGCTTACATGCGGAGTCTCATTTTGGAGTCTCATGTGTTGTTTATGTGTGTTTTGATTATTTATTTCGCGTTCGTTTCTTAAGTCTTTTGTTGTGCCACATGCAGCAGGCAGGAAAACCTAAAACAACAACTATTTCTGTTGATTTATTTGCCGCAATCACATAATTTGGCCATTCATAATCCGTTGGCAACTGGCTACCAAATGCACCAGCTACAAAAATATATTCAAGAAGAAAAATCTGCAATTATGATAAGAAATTTGTAGATAAAGAAACAACTTAAATCTCTAAATGATGAATATAATCGTGATTTATTAAAACACATATATATATATATATATATGAGAGTGTAAAGACATATGTACCTAAAATATTACAATTAACAAAAAACTAAAGTTAGTTAACATAAATTGTATAAATTTTAGAGAATTTTGTGAGCTGCAGTATGTGCTCCATATAATTAATGAAATCTTCTAAAAATTACAAGAAACAATAAAAAAAATAAGTTTTTTTTACATTCATTAATTACAGCAATTCTGCGTATGTGAGAAGATATTTTAAATATTTATAATATAAATCATTTTAGGGAAATTTTAAATTCATGAAAAAATTTACATTGAAATTTCAGAAATTATTTTACAACTTTTAAAAAATTATTAGATATATGGTAAAAAAAAAGTAGGCAAAAACAAAAAAAAATATATATATATTGCAATTATAAACGACCTGGAAATGATAGATTTAAACACTCCTTAAGCTAACCAGTACTATTGTTTATTTAAAATGCAAAAAAGTTCACTTGCAAATGTTCAGCGCCTGATTAAGGTTCAACCAAATGCCACGCCCACAGTCCAGCCCTAGCAAATTGCAGGCCGCGTAAATGAGTGTTGAACATGCGGCTTAGACTCGCATCTCGCATCTGTCGATGCCACAAAAAAAGTACTACGAATAGTGAAGTGCTCGTTGCCAATTTCAATGCATAGCTAAATTGTGGCAACGAGCTGCGGCTGCTGCTGCTGCTACAGTGTGCTCTCATTGTGGACGAACAATGGGAAAACGGGGCATGCAACATGCCATTAGACCGCCCAAGATACATATCTTGTAAGAAAAGATGGAATAAGACATCAAATTATGCGAAAATATAAATTGACAGCAATTGAAGTTCAAGCAGATGTGATATGACCCTGTCTATAAGAACCATGCAAATTTCCTAGATGCACGCGACTCGAGCGGAACTTATATTAAAAAAAAAAAAAAAAAAAAACTATGCTAAGGCAGCAACATGTTTCAAGTTTACACTTCAGAGGCTAGACCACGCCCATGCAATGCTATTTTGAATATTATGTTGCCTTAACATGAATGCGAATCATGTTAATCTCACATAAAGGCTGCTAATCCAGCGACTTTTGCCTGCTGCACAAAATGTTTTAGCTAATAAACACATTAAAACTCAATTTGTTTTTAATAAAATTCATTAAAAAAACAACAATAAAAACAACAAGAACAAGAGGTAGCAGGAAAAATGTAACGAACAGCAGAGGAAGCAGTAGCACACGAGCTTTTGCAATTTGCTATTTTTGCCATTAAACTGCAGCGAACATATGATTAACTCGCATAATAATAGGCCAGTGGCATAATTTAATAAATTTCTAGTTAAGAATAGTTCACTTCATAGTCTAACAGTTCTACCCCTCTAAAGTGCCACGGCCTAACCAGCCCCCCCCATTGATTCCGCTTCGCCTGGCCTCACATTCGCCCAGCAAAAGTTTTTAGCCAAAGTTGGATTATAATTTTCTCAGATTTCAATTGAGGCTGCGCTAGTTGTGGCTTCCTTAATGATATAGTACGATAAAGATATAGAAAGATATATATATATATATATATATATATATATATATATATATATATATATATATATATATATATATATATATATATATATAAAGATATAAATGGTAAATGGAAAAGTATACATATCTTTAATATATAAAATATATAAAAAATAATAATGATTAATATATGATTTTATTTATGTTTTACAAAAATTTATACATTTTATTAGAACTTAACTTTAAATTTATAAAACTAAAAAAAAAAAAAAAAAAAAAATTTGCCAATTTTATCGGGGTTATTTTTAATGAATACAAAGGAGGAAGCGTTGCCATTTTCTACATGAATCATAGTGGATTGAATTACTATTATAATGCCGTATAAATACAAATATAAAATATATTAAATAAATAAATACAAAATAAATATATATAAAAAAAAAATAAATAAATATTTAATAATAATAATTAAATTTATTGTGATACAAGAATATTTTGTTGTTCATGGTAATTCTTACTAACGTGATTTCATGAGACATTTTTTTCAAAGAGTTCAGTTTGTAAATAAGAAACATTTTTTTGCGAAATATTGAAATGCATAATAATAGAAAAAAATGAAATTGAATATATATTAATAAAAATTAATACAACAAATAATAAAAATGAAAAGGTTCCTATTTACAAATTCTGGATTTTTGCTTCGTGAAATAAAATAAAATTGATGCATCTTATTTACATATGGATTTAAATAAATGAATTAAGTTCGACCTCAGCAGTAAAAATCAAATTTATTAAACAGAATTCTCTAAGAACTGTTTATTCAGTGCACAAATTCAGATTATTTTTTAATCTTTCATCGTCTTTCCTTAACTTTAATTATTCAAATATATGTATCAGAGCTCTCATGTATCTCTTTTTCTAGAGAAATATTTCATATACACACACACACATACACATTTACTTTTCATTAACTTTATGCATGCCACACATAGTGCACCCGCACTTTATAGTATGTGGAGTCAAGAACCATCATATATTCCAAGATCTGCATTAACATACATAGCTCGAAAGATATTCCAACTACCCGTAAATCTAATTTCCTCGTCTGAGTAGATGCCATTAACATGCGTTCAGTGCATAAATTTGAGTTGCCCACTCGATGTACTATATATATGTATATATATATATATATATATATGCATATATGTTCGTATCGCACTCAAATGCAATTAAAAGATAAGTCAGATCCTAGCTCTAGCTTCGTGTGGCGCTGGTCATGCAAATTTATTAAAGTGTGAAATATTGCAAATGCATGCAGACAGTCAGCAGGTGGTGGCAGCTGTTGCTGTTGCAGTGGCTGGCAAGTGGTGCAGTAGCCCACCACCGATGTGGCACCCGGTCCATGCAGACCAATAAATTAACACTCCATTTTTCTACAGAAAAAAAAAAGACTTGGCTCGCATGCAAAGGCGACGCGACTGGCAGCAGAGGCTCGCCTCGAATTCCACATGATTTTCCACCTTCTGAGACAATTAGCTATGCATAAATATATTTCATTTTTGCTGCAAGTTTCGAAAAGCTTACGTTTTGCATGGGACACGCCATAAAGTCGACTTGGCTATGCATTGATAAAAAAAAAAAAAAAAAAAAAAAAAAAAACTATGTAGCTGAACAAAAAAAAAATGCATATAAATTACTGTATAGTAAGTTATATTAAGTAAGTATTAAGCAAGATATTAATATTACATAATTGAAGCAAATACGTCAATAAGTAACGCAAATATATAAACAAAGAATTTATTTATTTATTTAGAATTATCTATCTTATCGAATATATTATTATATATTAAAGACTTATGCCAACATTTTTTTCCAATCCTTGAAGCACTTCAAAAGACATTTATATTTATTCAGCTTCTCCTTCGTTGCCGTCTTTATCAACTCAATTATAGCGTAGCATCAAATTGTTCATGACCCTTGTTTTGATTTCGGATCTAGTAGAGATCACATTGGCATGTTTGGGGAATACGCAGACTAAAATTGGAATAAACAAAAGTTGAAGGTGGTGAAAAAACACGTCCAGTCCAAATGGCTGGCAAAAGTTAACTGAGCTATCAAAATAGCTGAAGTTGTCTGCATAAGTGAAGAACCTGAAGACACAAAAACACAAAAAGTCTTAAGTCCAACAATCGGGCATATTGAAAAGTCCCGAATGCTTGTAAATATATGTAGACAACCCATTTAGTATATCTACTCAGTAATTCATCAGGATGATGCTGAAGAATATTTATTTATATGAGCTTGCAGACATGTATATGGATATATATTTTACATTATAATTCTCTTTATAAAATGAACAAAATATTTAAGCTATTATTTGTTTACTTAAAATATTTTATTTGTCATCATCTAATTTTTTTTGTACTTTTTATTCTGTCTATACAAATTATTTATATACAAATTTTGTCGTAATTAATAAAAAAAACTTTAATAGTGAACAATAATTATATAATAAAAACCTTTTTCAATAATTTCTTGATTCTTCGATCTTATAGAAAAATACTTTTACAATGGTATTTTTATACTATTCCATCTTACCCTAAAATATTGTTGCATTGTCTAGCTAGCAGACTTTATTCTGTCTGTCTCTCATTCTCTCCCTCTCTCTCTCTCTCTCTCAATCTCTGACTCCCTCTCTCTCTCTCTCTCTCTCTCTCTCTCTCAATCTCTGACTCCCTCTCTCTCTCTCTCTCTCTCTCACACACTCTCTCTCTCTCTCTCTCTGTCTCTCTGTCTCTCTCGCTGCCCCACAAGGGGAAATATTGGAAGGGAGTCGCATCGACATAATCGACAGATTGAGTGAAGCTTCCGCAACTCTTCGTTTGGGCTTATTCGATTTGCTCGCCCGTTGACAAAGGCTACGAGACAGACAATACGCATTAGCATTAGACATATGTCCAACTGTATGTCCGGCTCTCTGTCTGTCTGTCTGTCTCTTTGTCTGTCTGTCAGTCAGTTTGGACGATTTCTATTACAATCCCCTGGCATGGAGTACCGTAAATAATAAAAGAAATCGTCTTAGGCACGCATTTCAGCATGGCCTGATGGACGTAGGACACAACAGGACATCACTTTGAATATAAAGCAAGCGAATAAAACACACTCATACACACATACAGACACACACGCACAACATCAATGGACGTGTGGCATAAAAAACACTCAAGGCGATGGTGGGGTAAAGGAAGGCACATAAGAGAGCAAATAAAAAAGAATTTCTTATTACAGTTATTTTGCTTATCTGCAGCAAAACATTCGTTCACACTTCACACAGAGAGCTGTTGTTGCTTACGCTTGGATTGACACACACACCCTCACACACACATGCACACACACACACACACACACATACACGCACACATAAGCACAGACACAAATCCGCTTTTATATTTTCAACTGTCAATCGTCTTCGCCATTTTCTGCTGCCCAAACTGCCTTTTAGCCCGTTTTCTTTTCTACTATTTCTTTTTTTTTTTGTAGGTGTTGGAATTATAATCAAAGTCTAGTGCCCCCTCTCTCTCTCTCTCTCTCTCTCTCCCTCTTTCTCTCATCCCCTGTTAAGCTGCCTCTGTTTCTCTCCCTCTTGACTTTTCGGAATTCTAAAGTGAAAATTCCTTCGCCACAAAAAATACTTCTTAATGCCTTTTGCGCCTGACTGACTGACAGCCGAACGGACAGGCCGCAGAATTCTTTCAACTCCTCCTACTCCTCCTTGTTGTGCCACACCCACTGCCAAACGCCCGCCTTCGTTTTTTTTTTTTTTTGGCTTTTTGAAGTCTTTCGAGCCCCTGGCTAATCAGATCTTTGCAATTTGTTGCATACTTTGCGGCGCTTCACTTACTAAATTACTTTTCTATTTTCGTGTGAAAGCATTTCAAAATCAAGATTAAACTGATTTTGAGTTTTGATCTGAACAAATTAATTGGAAGCTGTCTTTTTATTATACTTTTTTGTAGCTCAGAGTAGTTTCAGAGATTATCTGGATAGGAAATACATTAAATAATGATTAGAATCGCGGCAGAGTGAGAAGTTCTAATCGTCGCTCTAATGGAAATGGAATAACCTAAGTATTATATTTAGCATTTTTGGCTTGTAAAATACCAAATTATTTATTATAAGTTATTTGGTAATTTACTTTTTAAAATAATAAATGTTCTTTTAAAATTGTACGAAAATATATATATAGTTTTTTTATTTTTTTTTTTTTTTCAATATCAAGGTAGGTTTGATTCCTAAAAAACCGCATGTTAATAATATAAAAACTCTTCAGATAGTAGAAAACTATTTTGTGTTAGTAATAAAATCTTTTTGTTCCATAAGGAAAACATAAAGCTCTACTGAAATTGTTTAAATTCTTCATAATTTCTTTATATTTGTAATCAAATCCTTCTCACTCTACAAAACATATAGAGCTTATAAATATATATATATATATATATAAACCTTACCTTATATAAGCCTGTTTGAAAATGGAAATTCATATACCATATGCTATAGCCTTATTTATATTATTTTTAAGTTTGAGCACTATTTAATATGCCACTCTTTAAATTTGAGATATATATCTTCAAATTCTAGCTTAGTACAACAAAAAAGAAAAGAATATATTGGAAGCATGTCATTTATGCAACTCAATCTTAATTATATGGTGCTGTTTGAATATGATTTGCTTGATTTGGAAGGAAATCCTCCCTCACATACAACTTATGCAAATTGTTGAATATTTTCGGTTTTACGACAACACAGGCAACACATAAATCTAGCAATGAACGTTAATCCCAGCCAATTCGAAGCTGAAGCAAAGACTAAGGGTTCTTTCATGCTAATGAGCCAAGAACTCGGCATTGGCTGAGGGGGGGCGGTTTTCCTATTTGGCTTTCACCTAGGCAAAAGTTTCGCAACAATGAATCATAAATACGAGCCACAAACCCCGCTGTGCTCGACCTGCTGCTGTTACTGCTGTAGTTGGCATTATAACTGCCAACTTGGCACAAACATCGAGCTCCTCTACTGCATGCATAATAATAATCATAAAGATGGGTAATCAACCACGGTCCACACCACCACCACCACCGCAGCAGCTCCTAAATTATGCATACGAATACGAATTTTTGAGAGCTGGCGAAAAGTTTGCTTTATGGCCAAATCAAATGTAATTTTTACTAGCCAAGATTTATGTGCGCTGATTTGGCTAGGACAGAGAAAGGGCGAGAAAGATAGAGGGAGAGAGAGAGCCACCCTTATGTAAATGTGCAGCTACCCTTAATTTAAATGCAAATGAGGCGGTCTAGGGGGTAGGGTTAAGGGAGCTAGAGGGTTGAGCGTTTTTTTTTTTTCAAAATTCATTTCAAAGCCCAATAAAAAGCGACAAACTTTTTTCAAATGGCTGCTCGCTGAGTAAAATGAAATGAAATGGCAAATGGAGAATGGAAAATGGGAAATGAAAATATACAGAAAAGTCTAAACATTATGCTGTCCCTTTCCCACGCACAGGCAGCTGGTTGGAAATGCTTTTTTATTTTTTATTGGTCGTTGGCTTTAAAATGTAGGCGTGTTTACCAGGCTTGTCTGCCAATGTGTGTGTGCTGGTTCATAATTGTGATGGCCCATGCAGGACGAACAGGAGCAAAACTTGAGAGTCAGGACTTTAGGCAGCAGCAGAGGCAAATAAAATCGATTTTGTGTCACAGCCACAGCAGCCCGTTTTATGTGTATGCAATAAGTACAAAGCACCACACAGACAGAGACAAATACACAGACAAATACATATACACCCACACACACACACACACACACACCCACATACAAGCAGCTACAACGCGACTTGCCTCAGAGGTAAAAGTTTAGCAGGAAGAAAAAAAAAGTGTTGCTTGCTGCTGGGCGCTCATCTCACTTGGTGTGTGAGTGTGTGTGTGTACGTATGTGTGTGTGTGTGTGTTGAAAACTTTGCATGTGGGGTCCTTTTGTAGTAGACGTTGTCCTGACAGCGACAGCAACAGACTCTGTGCGTGCACGATAAGGACTAGAGCGAAAGGCAGAGCCAAAGAAAATCGCATAAGAAAATGGCAGTTGGGAAAATTGGGTAGGAAAACTCCTTGGGCTTCAGTTGAGCTACAGCTGCAGTTGTATTTGTGTGTTTGTCTTTTGCGTGTGTGTGTGTGTGTGTGTGTGTAAGCTGTCTGGCTTGTCTGCTCTGCTGCAGCAGGATATCCGATTTCTAATGTAGACAGACTTTGACAAGAAGGGGGAAAAACAAAACAGAAAACGGGAAAAAAGCATAGCACAGCAGCAGCAATAGCAACTGAGCAGCTATCATCAAGGAAGAAGAGAGTGCGGAAAACTTCTTTCGTCTTTTCTCTCTCCCTTTCTATCTCTCTGTTTGCTATTTAAATGAAAGGTTATTTTGCTTACGGACCAAGTCAAACGAACACTTGGTAGAGCCATTTGCATTAATCTTAATTCCAACTAAATTTCCTTTTATTTTTATGCGCTTTGGCTATAAAGTGGGTTAAAAAGTTGTCGAAAACAGACGTAGTGCGATTTATAAGATTTTATCTGATTCTATTAGAGAGTAACTAATTATGTTTTAGAGAGTAACTAATTATGTTTTATATACTGATTAAACCGATTCAGATCAAAATATAAGTATGAGTATAAATAAAAGTCTGTTAAAGGTTTCCATCTCTATTTTTATCTTACTTCAATTACAATCATAGCCAATCAAGCAGTTACCGTTAGTACAGTCATATATAGCCACCAATTGGCCATCTCTCGATATTGTAAACAAAAACATTAGATTTGCAACAGAAAAAAACAGGCATAAAAATAATTTATGTTGCATGCTTTTAGGCAAAGCGAAAAGTTGCGGACCAATTGAATTTTATGCCTCGATTCGAACATAAAAATTACACAAATATTAGCCCGAAAAATTGCGCACTGATGACATGCTTTTAGTGCTAATGTAACGGTAAATTCTGCTGACTGCTAACAAAAATAAACTGAAGAAGAAGATTGAGAGAGGGAGAGAGAGAGAGAGAGAGAGAGTCAAAGCCAAAAAAACAGGCCATAAAAATCTAGAAATGCATAAAAACCTCTTTCAATTAACATAAAATTAGCATTTCAATTCAATTTATTTTTATATATAGCCAAAGGAAGTGGGGTATTGGGCGCTTTGTACAAATGGGTTGAAGTTATTTACGCGGAAGACACACACACACACACACACACACACACACACACACACAAACAAACACACACAGACAGAGTGGAGCAAACAAACAGGCTAAAAACATTTACATTTCTGACCGCTAAAAAAAACAGCTAAAAGTTCAAGCTCAGGCGAAGCTTGGGGCTGATATTCATGTATATGTTCTATATATATATATATATATATATGCTTGTGTGTGTGTGTGTGTGTGTGTTTGTATTTATGTGTGTGGGTGCTGGCCAATGTAAGTGGCCATAATAATAAAAATAATGATGCCCGCAATAAAGCTGATTCAAGTCCTCGCACTCAGACCCTCCCATCATCTCTTCTACGTCGCTCCCTCAGTCCGTAGCTGCTTATTGGCTACAGCTCCATAGGTTCGCTGACGATTTGCGTAAAAAATGGACGAGAAAAAAAATAAAGAAATGTCAGCAAGGAAACTAGAGACAAACAAACAGAAATAAAGCGCCAAAGAAAAGGATCTGCTTGGAGTTTTCTTGCGAATCAGCGAATTTTTCATGCTGCAGCGATTATTCAACACGGCGATTGTGCTCCAGCCCAAAACTTACACTGAGCGAAATGAAGATATAGAGAAATGAAGATAATGAGAAGGAAGAACAGCATTTAAATGATATTTAAGTATTTAGAGTAGGATTTGAATTTATGGAATTTGTTGCTCGTTGAGAAAAAAATCAAGAACAAAAGAAATCAAATGCATTTGCCCTGGGTCTTATTAAACTGTTTATTAGTAAGCTGATAACATCGAAGAAATTCTTATCCAACCCTTTGAAGTTAACAAATTTGTTTATAGGAATTCCACTCATTATCAAATTTTCAAAAAAAAAAAGTTAATTTATATAAATTTTTAAATTATTCTTATCCAACCCTTTGAAGTTAACAAATTTATTTTTAATAAATTTCCACTCATTATCAAATTTTCAAAAAAAAAGTTAATTTATATAAATTGATAAAAATCATAGCAGATAACATTACATTCAGAATATTTCTACATTTTATAGTTTAAACAAAAAGTTAAACTTTCATAGATATTTGAAGATATTTGGGGATGCGTCTTGTTGGATTCTTGTAAAAAGTCACACATGCTTAAAATGAAAAGATTTCCAGCTGATTTCGACATAATTAAACGTATTCACCTATTCTTAACTTCACCGTCATATGTTTTTCATATGTTCCACATTATAAATCTTGCTAGAGTTTAATATAGTTAAATTCTAACTAACTCCATCAGCATCTTCAATCAGTTTATCTTGTGATCCGAATTAAAAAATATATATATTATTATATACACATATATTGATTTGATCAACATTTTCCACTACGTTTCCTTACAATAAAGGATCGTTTACATTGGGGCTTTTTCGAGTGTATTTCCAGTCAGCATAACTTCCGGTCGCAGAGCGCAATTCCTTAGCTCAAGGCAGGCAACAACTAACCACTATTCACCCACCCATCCACCCACCCACTGGCCACACTCACAAACATACATCCCGGCCAAGTGTCATAAATTCATAATAACGCAAATAAGCACCGGCAACAGCAACAACTAGTAAGAGGGGGTTGGGGTGGGGCGACAGTGGTGTAGGGGGGATAAATCTTATCGCTGGCAACGCATCTAAATCGGCTGAGAGCTGTGCGCAATGGGAAACCCGCAACCGACAACCAGCAACCAGCAACAGTCGCTGCCAACAACAACAACAACAACAACAACAGCAGCAGCACTCTGTGCTGGTATTGGATGAGTCTCTGTGTGTGTGTGCGCTCGTGTGTCTGTGTGTGTGTGTGTGTGTGTGTGGCGGCAAATACGTTTTTTACGACTTTATGCTAAGCACTTTTTATGCATAAAAAAGAAACGCAAACGCGAGGGAATCAACGAACAGGACGAGCAACCACCAAAAAGCGGGAGAGAAGTGTGCAAGTGGTTGGATGATTGGGTGGATGAGGCTGGCGGGCTGAGGGGCTGAGCGGCTGAGAGGCTGGGCAACCACCAGGCAAAAGATGCGCCATCGCACACACATACACACATATAGCCATAACCGTTATTTTTCTCGCTGCGACGGACCCTTATTTATGCGTTTTTTAGTATGGAAAGCACACACACACACAGACAGAGAGAATATCCTTTCAGCAGGATCTCGGACTCCTCCATTGAGCGCACGTATGTAAAAAGCAAAGTCCAAGCGAAACGCGTTTGCCTTTTATGCTTTTTGTGTAATATATTGAAAATAGCTGTCGAGTGTAATAAAATGCGAGCCTGGCTCTGCAAGAGTGTGTGTGTGGTGTGTGTGTGTGTGTGAGTGTGCGTTGCGAGTGTGTTTGTATGCATATCAATAAAAATGCCAAATGTGAAAAGCAGCAGCAGAGCACCAGCAGCAGCAGCATCAACAACAAAACGCAATTTGTTTACCGCACCGTGGTGCTAGGGCAAGCAAAAAGTGCAGCAAAAAGTATATTTAAAACTACTACAAAAATAATTTTGTTTAATTAAATAAAATAAATTAACAATGTATTTTGATATAAATCAGCGATATATACAAATAAAAATGATTTTATTTTGAATTATAAGAACTGTAAAAATAATATTACAAAAAATCATTCCAAATATTGATAAGAACATTGAATATATATTAATTTTTTATTGTATTTTATTAAAAAGTAGTAATAAATTACGCAATTTTAAGCGATTTTAATATATGATATATAAATTTTATATTTTTTATATTACATATTAATTGTGAGCTTAAAATACTTCTGATCAAATGTGTGTACAAAAACTTTAATAGTTCAACGAAGTTGTTTATAAAATAAACTCATTTAAAAAAATAAATAAATAAAACATGAATTAATAAAAAAAAAATACAAATTTGAAAAAATGATAAGTAATAATAGAAATATTTCGAAATTCTTCTAGCTTATAAATGCACCTCTATTTCACAGCATAGAAAAATTAATAAGCAATTTAACAGCATTCAACCCACTGTGCATACTGTACTGTCCCTTGGCAGAGTACTTCGGAGTAGACTTCCCCTCATTGTGTCCAGGGTAATGTTTTTGAATTGAGCTCAATGAAATTGCATCGATGATTACTTATGTTGATTTTTTGCTTCGCTCTTCAATTTTGTTAGCTGCAATAATTTTTATGCTCATAAATAAGAGATGCCCATCAATAGTTTCAAAGTGAGGCAGAAAAGAAGAAGAAGAAGACGAAGTTGTAACAGCAGCAAATGAAAAGCGCATGGAAATGCGCTGCTTTGAATAATTTATGGCCCTGGACAGAAGAAGTTCAGATGCCAGCAAATCGAACAAAGAAACTTGAATGATGCGTCATGCAACACAATAAATTGACTTTTTTATGATGTTTCTTTGTTTAGAATCGAGGAATCAAATTTGGATGTCAGCAGACAGAGAAATTAAGAGAGAGACTGTAAGTTGTAGAAAAATTATCTATCTAGAGAAAAATAAATAGATCTAATGAATATTAGTTCATATAATATAATATATGTACATATATAGGTTGAAATATTTGATAAGGGTAAGGCAAGGTGATATATGAATATGCATAGTATTAAACAAAATTTGTTTTGAAATTAATATGCTGATATTGACACAACTATTCGTCCTGATTATGAATATATATATACTTTATAGAGTATTTCCCTTTCCTAATAGCTCAAAATTTATATAACTGAAGCGAATTGAAATGTTATAAATACAGTGAATACCGCAAAAATTCGACTATTAAAATATTACAAATATGCAGTTTAAAAATCATTAAACAAAAAGTAAATATTGCAAGTCAAACTTGAGTAATCAAGTGTATACGAAACTGTAAAATCCTTTGAAAATAAGGAACCTTAATATATGTCTAACACCATATAAAGAATGTATATATAATATTAAATTTAAAAACACATATTTTCAATGAATTTCACTTAACTTCCACAGCTACTTTCCGGCTTTGCGCCCATGCTTGTGGATTCTATCAAATACAAAACCTAATGTTTCACATTCCAGGCATTCCTTAATCCCACTCAGACGCACACCGACCCACACTCTAACGCACATATGCTTAGTCGTACGTAACAAATACAAAATAGATTTAAATTCCATTTGCGGGGCATTAGCACTCAGGTCACAAGCAGTTACAGGACAGCTCGACAATCCCCAAGAGAACGGGAATGCCCCTAACCTCTAAAAAAAAAGAATGCGAAAACATGAAAAAAAAAAAGAAAAATACGCACAAGGGCGTTGAGAAATTTACTTTTAAAGTGTTTCCATAATAAATGCATGGAAATAACAAGCGACTATGTTGTGTGTGTGTGTACGTGTGTGTGTGTGTGTGAGTGTGTGTGTGTACGTGTGTGACCCCACGCACATGTTTAAAATACTTGACAACCACTACAGAGTTGCGAAGGGTTTGCAAAAAATGTAAAAAAAGTAACAAAAATAAGCCACAAAAACTTTATTTTCTCTACAAAAAATCGCACAAAGAAAATAAATTTACAAATAAAATTCCACACGGGTGGGCGCAAGACTTGGCAAAAAAAGAACTGTCC
Source organism: Drosophila hamatofila (assembly GCA_035045345.1). Lineage (NCBI taxonomy): Eukaryota > Metazoa > Arthropoda > Insecta > Diptera > Drosophilidae > Drosophila > Drosophila hamatofila. The sequence goes on from JAWNPA010000032.1 coordinate 311,916, forward strand.
ATCATGTGTTAGGAGGGTGTCTGGCTGCAAATCCCGCATGAAAGATTACTGGAGACAGCAACTGAGCCCGAACCACCCGACGAGCGAAAAGAGGAAAAACCCACCCAAACACAGGGGACACGGTGCCACAAGAAAACTGAATAAAATCTAAAAAATAAACCAAAAAACACAAGTAAAAATATTGTGGTCGGATATGACCGACTGCATAATGCGCGTTCATTAGATGAAAATACATTTTTTGAGGAATATATTTGCAGAGCATACTGACCTCTGATTTATAAGTAAAACGTGATGATTTAAGTAAGAAAATTGCAGTCGGGTATGACAGACTGCACGATACGCGCTTTTGTAAAAATATGTACTATGTAAAAATTGCGAAAATAATTGAAGAATATATCAGTAGAACGACTCAGCTGTAATCCACATGATTCAAATAAACAGAGAGCATAAAAACATAGAATTTGTCAAAATAACAATATGTATTAAATTAAAATTATTCATTAATTATGAACCTAAACTAGATGATTCGAGTAAGAATATTGGAATCGGGTATGATAGTCTGAATTTAAGCTATGATCAAATTAAAATTCTTGACGATTCTTAGATCTATGACTATGTTAGATATAGGTATTTCTAACAGATAGCTCAACAGTTAGACTACAGCATAAAACCAAAATACTCTCTTTCTCCACATTCCAAGCGAGCATCATCATGGATAAAAAAACATAATGTATAATTTTTTTATGCCTGGGCCACAGGCGAATTGTTAACACTGTTGTTTTTTCCGCCTTCAACTATGAATGGCAACTGCTCGGACTCGAGCTCAGTTCGGCTCGCCTCTCGACCCCGTGCCCGGAATTTTGACATGTTATTATGCTGAAATAATTTTATAATTTATTTATTTTGCCATGCTCCATGGACGAGGACGTATTCGTTACGCTCAAAATGGAGACAGGCTGGACTGGTGTGTGTGGTTTAGGTCTGCTGTGATGATGCCAACCTCAAATATTATATTTGTGTCTCCATTAAAAGCAAATAGAAATTGGACTTGTGTCCAGTCCTTTTTAGAATTCGCATTTCCTGACGCTGATGGCGGCAACAACTGACATTTGGTATTTCCTGTTGTGATTGTGGCTGTCCTGGCTGAGTATAAATGAATGCGTAAAAAAGGCTACGCAATTTTTGAAAATATATATATAAATATATATAAAAATATATATATGTCAGAGTTTTATGCATGAGCAATAGCCAGAAGCAGCTTTTTTTTTAGACAATTTTCTTGCCCATAAATTGTTTTTTTTTTTAATATGAACGATACAAATATAGCTGAGGTGTGTGAAATATGAGTTGAAAAGTGAATAATTGCTTAAGTTTAGATTGAGGAGAATCAAATATCTAAAAATCTTAGATATAAATGAAGTGTAAGATTTTATATTATTATTATAATATTATTATATTAGCCAAAATGACTTATATACTTGTTATTATTATTTTTGTACTTAATTTGAACTCTGTCAAATTTACTTCATGCTATATTAATATCTACAAAATCTTAAGAAGTAGACATTTATTTTGTTTGTCTTTATTTGCAGAAACATTTTCTGAGCTACCACGAACTTGGTTCGACAAAAATTTTTTAAGCTCTGGTAATCTATAGCAATATACTCAATATAATAATATAATATAATATATATAATGCAAAATAATCAGCTTATAATAAAAAGTTTTTTAAGATATACAAGAAAAATATGTCGAAGCATTTGTTTCTTCTTTTCCATAAAACATTAAAAGAAAAATTTTAGTAAATAAATCAATTTCTTAAATTTAATATTTTTTAATTTAAAACAAAGTGGTTTCATTTAAGAACTTCTGTTTCATTTGTACATATACGAAGGATTTATATAAATAAAACAGATATTTCATTAATATGATTAATGTTCTATAAAAAATTATAGCTAATATATTATTAATATCTTTTAATTTATATTATTATTCTTATATTTTACATTGAAACTAAAGTTTTTCATGCATATACAAATTTTGTGATTTTTTTTTTCAATAGTTTTTTTTTTTGACACAGTTTTTAATAGTTTTTAATCAGGTTTTAAACTTGATCTATATTATAAAATTAGAGTTAAATCCACAAAATTCCTTAGCAAAAACATTGATAATAAATACAAAATTTGGTTCGCCCCTATTTTCATTTCCCTTTTTATTATGTTTTCACAATAAATATCCGAAAAGATAACAGAAAGCAATAACATCTGCGTACAAATTGACCTGTGTGCATGAAAAGCTGAGGGTCCGTCTCCCACTTTCATACAAAATAATAAAATATAAATATAATTTTCAATACTTCGTAGTTAGAGAGGAGGCATAACTTTCCCAATCAAATTACGGACGACGAACAACGGGTCGGCATCGAAATCAAGCCGAACAACAATTTATACGCCACATTACGCAATTGAAAATCGAATTGTGTTTTTATTTTCGTTTTCAATTGACTCTCATGGAAAATGCGAACATTTCAGCAAATTAGATTTTACAATTTTTTTTCGCTTTTTTTCCTGCTATAAGCCGCAATAAAAAGATTGCGTTTATGTAGGGAAAAGCTCGGCTGGATTGAGCCCAAGAGCACAATAAATAGAAAAATTCAACTACTACTTTGATTGTTTGGTAAGGGGAATGGCGGGAAGGGGCGGGGCGGGGCAAGTGGGCGGCCTGACGAGCTTAAGTGGCTGCCACAAGAATTTACATAAAGTCAATCAATCATTGGCATTTGCCACATGCCACAGCCAACGCCATTTTGCATCCCACTTGTGAGATTTCATTAATAAACCTCGCTCCCTCACTCGCTCTGCATCTCTTTCTACCTCTCTCTCTTTCTCTCTCCCACTCTCTCTGGCAGATTAGCATTTCGTCGCTCATACGCCCCGTCCCTCGCTGAGCTCTGATTGCGGACTTCTTTCTGCACATGAGCTTGCATAATAAACGAGTCGTCGTCCAGGACTCGAAGGGTGTCATGATGAATGATGCGCTGACTGAAGACACCCTTCGCAGGCAACAAAACAACAGCAAAAAAAAAAAAGAGAGAACAAGCATTGCCATCATTTTTCATGCGTTTAAAAAGTAGCCGCTGGTCAAGTGGCTACCTCTCGTCCCCCTCATCTCCCCCTCTCTCTCCTCCCTCTCCTCTCCTGTTCGGCCGCCTCTGCAAAACTGTTCAAATTTGATTTACTCACTTGATTACATGCTCTGGGCTCGGGGCCAATTGTCGCGGGGCGTGTAATTTGCGTAAAAATGTCATATTCATATTCCAGCTTGATGTTGATTGATGAGGCACAGGCTCAAGTGCCAACAGCGCCTAAATGTGATGCCAGCAAATTGTCGAGAGAAAGCAAGTTTGAAAGCTTTAACAATAGCAACAGCAATTGATACATAGGTTGAAAAAGATATACGTTATATTATATATAATAGTATATGATTTAGAGTATGAAAATGAATTGTCAAATATGGAAAGATGAATCAAAGAACTTGAATCTTTGTCACTGCTAGCCACAACGTCATTGACTAGTACTTCTTATAGAACTAGCATCCGATTTAGTCAGTTTAGTCCTAAGTTGGATGTATATAGGCTCTAAGTTTGATCTAGAATTTTACTCTTTTTTGCTTAGCATAAAAGACAAGATAAAAGACAAGATAAGATTTAAAAATTATTGTAATTGTAATTGTAATTAACAGAGTATTAATGGAATTAACCCGAGTATTGAGGATATACAATATAGATTGAATTCAGCTTAAACAACCCTAGACAACTTTAAATAACTGGGACTACTTAAACGAGTTTTAATCACCAGCGTATACGTCTTGGGTCCATCAATGTTTTTCTCAAACTCTTCTATTTATATTGTTGTTGCCATCCTGTTATGATTGTGTAAACAGGATGCCACATCGCTCGACAAAGCATCTCATGCAATTTTACATATATATATTCAAATACATATATATATACAAGTACATTTAATTTATAAGCTTGAATATATATAATATATAATATAATGAAATAAAATCTGAACTAGTTAATAATTAGCCTCGCTTTTACATAGATGAATTTACTCATATAGACTCTTGGCATAACTACGAAATATATATATTTTTAAAAAGTTAGGTTACCTTTACCTTTATATTGGACTCTTTACTTATATGAACTCTTGAAATAAATACAAGAAACTCAAATAAAATAACGTCAAGTGTCGCATCAATGGAAATCAAAAGGAATGTTCAAATGCTGAAAATGAAAGTAGTTGAGGGGCGTGTCAGAGGCAGAGCCGGTGTCAAATTAGGAAAAGCAGCTCCAAAGCCCAGCCCCATACAAACACACACACAGACACACACACGCAACACAGACAAAAGTCAATAGAAAAGAAAATCAGAAATAAAACGAAACGTAATTTAAAATTTTTTTGGCGTAAGGAACAAAAAATGCGAAGCTCGTAAATCCAAAAGGAGCAGCCAAAGAGCAGGACACACGCCTGATTGGCACGCACATAGCACACACACACACACATACACGCACAACAAACAAAGTCAAATATTTGATGTTGGCGCATTTCATTTTCAACTTTTCAAAAAAAAAGGAAAAGGAAAAGCAAGCCAAAGGAACAAATTTCAGAGCGTCCAAATTGAGGAGCTGCCTGCAACAATGTAATGAAATTGACTTGTGCGTGTGTGTGTGTGTGTTAGCTGTCTTATCTGCAAAGCCACACACATGCACACACACACACACACATACATAGACACACACATGTCCAAGTCACTCGTGTGTGTATTCATCTCTGTGCTAATTTCTACGCATTTTCCTTTTACATTTCTACGGAAAAATAAATTTTCTACCCAGAAGGCATATTTGTAACTCTAGCGACAGGGCTGAAGTGGGGCTGTGGGTATAGGTGGGTGTGGATGCCAATGGCTTGTGCCACAAATGAAATCCAAGTTGATTTCTCGTGCATTTAAAAAGGCATTTTGATTAGTCGCAAAGTGGCGCGTGGCATGTGGCAGCCATTTTCGATTGCTTTCTCTTCGTTTGCCGTTGCCGTTTGCCTTTTTTGAACTTTTGATTAAGCTACTTAGAACGAAGTTTTATAGTTCATTGAGGGTTTGGCTTAAATGATCATTGGATACAGATATATGTATATATAAAAGGAGAAAGCTAATTGAGAATTTAATTTTTTTGTGGATTGAATATATCAAATTAAAGTTATGGAGTATAGTTTAAATTAATATGAAAAATTCTAAAAAAAATATTAAGTACTTATATAAACTTATAATCATATGAAAATATCAAAAATAATATAAATTCTTTAATTGTTTAAATATTAGTAACAACAAATTTTTCTAAGCTAGATTATTTTTTTTATATATATTTTTAATTGAGTTAAATTAATAAAACTAAAAGATAAATTTTAATTGTATTATCTTACAAAAATTTATTATTTAAAATTATTAAAAATTTTTATATAAGTTTCTAAAAAATTTATATTTAAAATAATCATGCTTATATAAATTTTTAATTTTTTTAGTATATTTTTTAAAATATAATATATGACAAAATTTTAAGTTAATATAATTAAATTATATATTATTATTCCTTTTATAGTCGTAATTGTTTTTTTATTTTTATTTTTATAATTCTACATTTAGAAATACCTACAGTTTTCAAACCTGATTAGTCTCACATCTAGCTAAACTTTATTCAACTAAAGCCCTAATTGAGCCCCCGTCCACCTCTCAGCAAACCCTGCTCCAGCATCAACTCAATCAAGCACAACACGTTGCTCTCTTTGCTGTCCTTTGCCCGTTGCTCCCTTCGTGTCGAGACAATGCCCTTCAAATTTCTTTAAATAAACGTCTCATTATTAGCGCAAAATGTAACTGCCACGCCCATTCGCCCACACTGCCACACACACGTGGCTGACTGACACTGTCTCTGCTCTATTTTTTTTTTTTTTTTAGCTGTCCATTCGTGTACCTGTTTTTTGCCAGATTTTTCACAGCCGACATGTGTCCAATCAGTGGGAAACGTGCAGCGAACCAAGACACCAAAATCTTGCTCCTGCTCCTCCTCCTCCTGCCCCATTCGATTTTTGCAAAATTTGTAACATTTTATTTACACTAGAGGGACACAAGGAAAGAAGAAGAAGCAGGAGCACAGTTGGAGTGGGGCACGGCACGGGGTATGCTATATAGCAGGGCATGCTCTTATTTGTCCTCTGTCAACATGCCCCCTGCATATAAAGAAGCAGCAATAGTAACAACAACAACAACAACAACAAATCAACTCACAAAAGTTCAATTTCAATGCTGATGAAGATTCCTTCTTCTTGTTCTCCTTCTTTTTTTTCGTTGTACTGTGGCAAAGTTTGTATTTTTCTTTTCATGTTTATCTAGCGTTCAAAATTTATACAATTCCAAATGGGCTAGATAAATATTTGTAGAATGTCCATGACGAATACCGAAGAAGGTGTAGACTCAGCTCGAATGAGGCTGGTCAGCTTAAAAACAAAAAAGTACAGTTGCGACAAAACAAGAAATTGTTTGGAGAGAGAGAGAGTGGGGAGAGGGAGAGGGAGAGACGCAAATGAAGTTTTCATTATAGAGAAATCTTAAAAATGAATAAAAAATGGAGAGGGGGAGAGAGAGATGCAAATGAGGTTTGCATTTGAGAGAAATCTTAGAAATTAATTTGAAATTGTAGTTAATTTAGGTGAATATATTATTTATTTGATTTAAAATCTAATTAGTTGGTTCTGCAATTTATTTTATATAATATAATAGCTTGTGAATAACTCGAGAATTAAAATTGTGAATTTTTATTCCCGTGTAGATATCCAAAAAATACATAGAGTAGTTCAAAATATATAAGTACATTGAAGGCATACCAAATCAAGTATTCCAGACATTATAAGCTCAGGTCATAAAATTCCTGAATTATCAACTCCACCACAATTTAAAAAAATTTAAATTAATTACTAATTATTTAAAAAAAATGTAAAAACAAAATAAATAAAAAAAAAATATTAAAAAAAAAACAATTAAAAACATGTTTGAATTTACTTTAAGGATTCAAATCATTCACTTTTACTTTTTAAGTATAAAGTAGTAAAACTTTGTGCGTCAACTTTACAAAGTTATAAACAGTTGAGTTTTAAAAGTTATAAAGTTTGTAAAGACAAAGTTAATGCAGCAAATAGATATTTAGTACACCTAAGATATTATCAATATTTTATCTTGTTTAACATTGCCCTTCAAATCATTAGCCCGTTCACTTCCCACTCCCCCTTCTTGGCACATTAGCCAAGAACTATGTAGATCCAATTTGTGCTCCACGCTCCCAACCACATAAACGCTTCGACATTGGATGCGGCTGCAAATATGATTGATGAAGTCATTTTCTGTGCGGCATTGCTTAACACTTGCTTAAACCCTTTGTGCAAGGGCTGCCAAAACCCCTTTTACCCCTTCACTTGCGCTTGCTTAAAGTTCATTAAGAAGTTTTTCGCTAAGCCAAAAAGATGGCGTCGATGACACGGTGGAAATGGGTGTGATGGAAACGCGTGGAACTGTGTGGGGGTTGCAAGTTGGGCTGAAAGCATTTCGATGTAGCGCAGGCAAACGAGTAAATCGAAGTTTTGCAAAGTGCTTCAGACAGGTTAATGACCAAAAACAGTTTTGCATTCAAACGAGGCTGGGCTGGCGTCGGGCTGCAACCCTGGCAGCAGCAGCAGCAGCAGCAGCAGCATCCGAGGAAGGCTAAGGGTTGTCATGACAAACGAAAATCTAATTTACAACATGCAATTGTGTGTTTGGGGGTTGGTTTTTGGCACGTAAGGCGACGCCTGCCAAGGATTAATTACGAGCTGCGCAGTTAATGAATGCGGAACAGGACGATAGAGTTTGAGTCCGAGTCTGAGTGGGCGGTTCGATGGGGCTGCTGGCCTGGCTGCGTTATCGACGATAAGGGGTTAATGTGTGCCATTGTGTGAGCTCAAATTACCAAGAAACTTTCTTTCCACTGCGAAAACGAAATATTTTAGCGATGAGCATGACAAAAATTCATGCAGTCTCTCTTAACTCTTTCAACTTTTTCATTAAACACCCATCCCCTCGAGCCCATGATTCAGCATAGTGGTAAATGCGAATAATACTTGATTGATTTCATATTAATTTCTATGAAATTATGAATGCTTCAGTCACTGACACCGCCGACGCGTCGCGGCCGTCGTTAAATGTGCGGTTAGCTAAAATGATATATGGCCTGCCAGCTAGAAAAAGGGGTTAAGCAACTCCACCGAACAGACTGTGCAAATCTCATGTAGACTAAAATAGAAATATGTGAGATGAGCGTCTAGGCCTTAAAATAGATTAGAATCGAATGAACGCAAGAGGTACGGAAAAAAAAGTTGCTCTTTAAGAAGTCTCATTATTATTGTCTTTGGCTACAATAAAGATAGGAAATTTTAAATATATATATATATATATATATATATATATATATTCTAATAAATTTCTTATTCTAATAAATTTTTCAAATCCATATTAACAACATATTGACAGAGTTTCTTTTTTTTGTGTTTTCTGGAATTAAAAATTATTAATTCTACAAAACTGAATGTGGATGGATTTTAATTTTTACAATCTACCGACTCTATCAATCAACTAAATGTAAACTTTCCCTAGTGATTACTATAAATACTAAAAGAAAATTAGATCTTTTGCTTTCTTAATGGCTCAATTATTGAAGAGAAGAAGAACAACTCTAGAATAACTTCTAAAGGCCTATCAATAGCTGCCCCCACAAGCTGCCAGCCACACACAGCCCACACACTCCCACTACACTCACTCATTCATTCATCCGGCAGCCCACATAGATTACAATAATAACAAGTAAAAGAAGAAGAAGAGGAAGCAGCAGCAGCAGCTGAAGTGACATTTCAGCATCGCCTATAAATCCAATAAGAGTTATAATGCCTTGCAAATATCATAAATATCAATATGAAGGACAATTCGAGGCAGTTCTGGTATTTTTTTTTTCTTTTTGTAGGCATTAAATTTTATTGATATAAATTTTATTTTAATGGTCAGCATTGCGACGGGGATAACATGAATGTCCTATTTAAAGGATTAACGCCCTGAATTATGAGCTGCAGAACGGACACATAAAATATATCTCGTGAATTTGCTTTTTAAGTTAATTTTATTTTATGTGACTTGAGCCTAAGTCGGACGACTGGAATGAAATGGAATTGGCCGAAACGCGTTTCGTTTTTTTAATGGTGATTTATACAGAGGTTTTTTTTTTTTTGTATCTAAGCTCTTTTTTCTGGATACCCTGTAAGAGTTATTGAGACTTGAAAATGTGAAGAAAATTGAGATAAATACTTAAATTAAATACTAGAAAAAATACTAGAATATGTGAGACAATTATAAGAATATTTTTAAAGATATTTAAACCAGAAAGTTTTAAGTTAATACAGAATCTAATCAATCTAAAGTCAGAATAAAAACATATCTATTTAATAAAAATTGACGATACTTTTTGATGAGTCCTCGCAAATCTATGATTGATATAGCTCAATTAGTCACCTTTTAAGTCTCAAAATATATCATAAAAATATACTATATCATATAACTTATTAAAAATAACCAAAAAATGTTGTTAATGTTTGAAAAATCAGCCTAAATGATAACCCAAAAATTCTAAGATTTAATTAAAATTTTGGACAGACTTTAGGCCCTAACTATAGCTATTGTATGTAACATAGCTAATAGCCTTTCCTAGTTTTAACTATATATTTTATCGACACTTTTGAAGAAGCTAGGAATGCAATTCTTATTATTCTTGTAATAAAATCTTAGTGTTTGAAATATCTATACCTATATATAAACTAACCAGAATTTTGGTATCTAAATACCATATAAAAATACTTCCAACATTTTGAATAGATGTTCAGCTAATTCTAAAATTTTTATACAAAAGTCTAAATATCAACTCTAATTACAGGGTAACTACCCGCCGTTGTCTCTGTTTATCTGTCTCTTTAACCCAGCCTCTTTTTTGTTAGACATGGCGCTTTTTTATGGCGCTCACACGCCCATCAAAATTGACAAATGGCCGCAGCCCCACCAGCCAGTGGAGACCATTAACTAGAGTTGAACCGACTAACGTGTTACATATTAATTGCACATTATTTATCGTAAGCATTACGAAAAGAAGAAGAAGAAGAACTGAACAATTGGTGCCGCGATTCGATTTCGATGTCGATTTCGTTTTTTCGATTTCAAACTAAATTAGCCACAAAAAACAATTTCAAAGCTCATTAAATTCGTGATTGGCCCAAAAAAGAGAAGGCAACTATTTAGTAAATAGATAACGGTTAAATCCAGCCAGAGAAAAAGGTTTTTAAAGGGGCTTCAATTGATTAACTCATCTCATGTACATTATATTGATATGTGAGGGTTAAGGTCGTGGCAATAATAATAAGTGAACCAAATCTGCTGCCGCCTTTTAGGCTGGCTTGTAGACAGAAGATGCACTACCAATAGAAACGTTGAGCATATGGGTTTTTTGTGCAATAAATGTAAATTTTTGGTGTGTAAGTTTGTGTATTAAATGAATGAGTCTTGGGCAGCTTAGGCGAATTTCTAATATTATTTACTTGTAGAAAAAAACATTTTTATTAATATTTACTCATTGACAAATACACAAATAAAAATAGATAATACTTGAATAATGAATCTTTAAACCAATCTGGTTATGATATTTAAGTAGATACGTATATATTTACAATATGTAGGTATCAAGTAAAACAAGGAAGAATGCTTTTGTTAAGAGGGATCGACATGAATATATCAAAAATATATATTTTTGTACAGGGTTTTCCATATTCGGCGGATCCATTTGAGGTTGCCCATATTCAACGGTCTATATCAACTCAGATCTTCATCCTAATCCTGCTCTTGCCTTCTTCTTCTCCCTCATCTTCTTTTTTTACCATGGAAAACAGTTTACAATCCATTATTCTATCAAATTATGAAGATTTTTAATTTAAATAAAACATCTGCATCTGGCATTAAAAAAAAAAATTTTGTTTTTTCCATAAATTTAAGACAACGCTTTTATACATTTATCGACGTAGTCTTTTTTCTATTTAATGAGATTTACTGAGACTTAAGTCTAACAACTTTGCGGATTGTTTAATTAGTATTCAATACAGCACGAGTCTTTATTTTTTTTTAGTAAACAGCATGGTCATCTATAAAAAAAAAACTTTATCTCTGACATTTTTAAAAATTGTTAAGCACAAATTAAAAGCCCATATTCCAACGTGAAACTAATTTATTTATGTTATTTATTTATTCTTCTTTTTAAAATAATTCTAACAAGTAATCTTTAAAAATTATTTTAAACTAGATTTAATTTAGGTAAACAACGGGCGGATTCCATCCATTCTTAACAGATGAATAACAATTAACTAACCTTCAATTATAATCTAGTGAATTTAAAAAAAAAAAAAATTTCTTTTATGTGCATGTCAATAATTTTTCTTCAAACTACCGATACATTAATTTCTGATAGCCCTCGAGTAGCGCACTCAATAATCCCTGTACCTCTGCATTACATTTCATCTTACTTTTTTGACAGCTTCCTTTTCTGTCTGTGCATCGTTTTTATCTTCAGCTAGCACAAAAATCTATTAGACGCCGACAAGTTGCCCCAGCTTACACACACACACACACACACTGCATGTCCTTTTGGTTTTTTTTTTTTTTTGGTTTGTAGACATGTCCTTGCACGTCGCCTGCATTTCTAAGTTTGCACATTTGTTTCGTTCTGCGTTCCACACACTCGACAGAGTCTACATATTTACAATTAATATTCAAGCAACCTTTCTGCGCAGTGTCGAAAGTAGATGCCAAAGCCCCTTCCAAACTCAGCTGTCTTTCAGGCATCCCCCCATCCACTTGGCTTCACGCCCGCCTTTTTGATGGGGTGCAAATTGGGTTCGGGGTGCGATGCTGTTGTTGCTTATCCCGAATGTCCAGAGTATTCAGAGTCCAATCTTTTTGAGGGTGGCTCGGCTATAGTCGCATTAAGTGTAGACATTATTCATTTTTGATGATGAATTTCCATGTCTCACATGTCTAGGGTTTTTCTCCTCTCCTCCTCCTCCTCCTGCACTGCTCTGCGTGTGTGTGTCCAGTAATAAGTAATAAGTGCAAGAGAAATCCAAGGGAAAAAGGAACTTTTAGTTCTGTTGCTGTTTGGCATACAAATGAGTTAAAGTTACAGTTACAGTGTAGCGAATCCTACTCACTCTCACTCTCCTCCCTCCTTCTCCTGCCAGAGTTGCCAGCTAAAGTGAAGTGAAAATGAATGTTTATGGGTGTAAGAGGGAGGGGCTGCTCCAAGTTAAAGTCACGCGATTTGTTGATATGTCTACTAAATATAGGCATATACATATATTTATGTAAATAAATAAATAATATATATATATATATATATATATATATATATATATATATATATATATATATATATATATATATATATATATATATATATATATATATATGAATAATAATAAAAAATGATATCTCCTACATCTTTAAAGCCAGAGTCTCCAAATTTAAAACTAATCTTCATTATATGTATTTTTAAGAATTTGTATTTTTAAATTTAATTTTTAATTTTAATTTAAAAATCTTTACTAAACTGAGTTCTTCAAGATGATAATTTTGAATATTCTGCAATTATTGTATTTGTATGGCATATTATTATATTACAATCTTAATGCTCATTGATTTAATTATTACTCTCACTGTAAGTACTACAAAAGCTTATATTTCTAATTTCATATTTTTTGTAAATAGTCATTATCATAATGACTACTTACTAAAAATCATTACCTTATCAACTATTATCCTAATGACAATTGTACTAACGATGTTTTGCATAAGTTCCAAGTTTTCTAAGTTTACCATGTTTTCTAACTCTTTCCTCTCAATCTGCCAGGTTTTTTAAGTCTCTAAGTTTTCAGAATTTTGTAAGTCTTTCAAGTTTTCTCGGTCTTTCAAGTTTACTAAGTCTTTCAAGTCTTCCAAGTTTTCTAAGTCTTTCAATTTTTCTAAACCTTTCAAGTGTTCTAAGTCTTCCTAATTTTCTAAATCTTCCTACTTTTCTAAGTCTTCCTACTTTTCTAAGTCTTCCTAATTTTCTAAGTCTTTCAAGTTTTCTAAGTTTTTCAAGTGTTCTAACTCTTCCTAATTTTCTAAGTCTTTCAAGTTTTCTAAGTCTTTCAATTTTTCTAAGTCTTTCTAATTTTCTAAGTCTTCCTACTTTTCTAATTCTTCCTAATTTTCTAAGACTTTCAATTTTTCTAAGTCTTTCAATTCTTCTAAGTCTTCCTAATTTTCTAAGTCTTCCTAATGTTCTAAGTCTTTCAAGTTTTCTAAGTCTTTCAATTTTTCTAAGTCTTCCTAATTTTCTAAGTCTTTCAAGTTTACTAAGTCTTCCTAATTTTTTAAGTCTTTCAATTCTTCTTAGTCTTCCTAATTTTTTAAGTCTTCCTAATTTTCTAAGTCTTCCTAATGTTCTAAGTCTTTCAAGTTTTCTAAGTCTTTCAAGTTTTCTAAGTCTTTCAAGTGTTCTAACTCTTCCTAATTTTCTATGTCTTTCAAGTTTTCTATGTCTTTTAAAGATAATTAACATTATATCTAATGTTGCCCTTATAATTAATATTTAAACAATTCTTAAGAATTATTTATAACTATTACAGGTCCGCTTAAAGTACTTAATATTATTAACAAATAAAATATTTACCTGACCACACTTCACTTCACTTTCACTTTCACTTTACTGCACTGCACAATTGACCCCCACCGGGCTTGGACGACTGAAGAAATGCTGCAGGTGCTGCTCTTTATATAGGGCCACTTTCACTCAAACTCTAAGGCGAGCTCAAATGTTGAGCCTGCGTCAGGTTGCAGTCTCTGCAGTCGATCGTGAAATGACCAATGAGAACACTCTCTGCTGCTTCAAGCATTTTAAATGAGTTTAGCTTAAATGTAAATGTAAGGAAACATTACTGCGTACATATAGACAACATAAATGATCTTCTGCTGCTCATCTTCGCTCCTTGCTTTGGTTAGGCAGACAGACAGGCAGACAGACGGAGAGACAGACTGAGATATATATATATATAGATAGTGAGATAGACATAAAGATATACATATGGTTAGTATATAGATCGGCAAATAAACATAGGTAATTCTCAATATACATTTTATATTCACATATCTTTCCCATATATATATATATATATATATATATATATATATATATATATATATATATATCTGCACAAATTTGTTTATACTATTTATTTCTTTTTTCTCTGCCAAATTCAATTTTTAAAAACCTACTCAATTTAATGCAAAAATTAAGTTTAATCGGAGTCGCCTCTAACCCCGTTGAATGTGAAAAGGGTTCAGGGGATCTTGTAGTGGAGCAGTCTCGACTAGAGCTTTCTTCTTACTTGTTGTTTTTAGAAAAAAAGTAAAGGAGAAAGCTAAAGTAAAAATAAAATTTTCGTATATAATAATAATATTTTAAAATGTAAATTAAAGCTTAAAATTGACTTAGACTCAATATTATTTTATATTTTAGTCTATAATCCACTGCACTATACGTAGACTCATTCATTTATATATGCTAAAATATAAAGTACACTCAATATCCGGCATTCGAAGTGTAACTAACTTCAGATCTTTTTAGCAACCTTTAAGCAACAAACGATTCTATTCTTTACCGCATATACCTCATAATCGAGTTAAAACTTGATCACATCAATCCAAAGTAGATTTAGTCCTTATTTTTTATTATATTCACACATGTATTACTTTTAAATAAAACATAATTATTTTGATTACCGAATTAATAATCTTTTGAATAGGCTAGAAATTTAATTTAAATTTGTGTTTTTTATAGAGTTATTATGAAATGAAAAATTTTTAAAATATTTTTGGTCACACTAGAACTTAAAATGACGGCCTATAAGAAGCCGACAAAATGTGTTCATTAAAAACTCAAATAAAATCCTCAAGCAAACGTTTACATTAAAATTATGCCAGATTTATGTGCTTAATCCAAACACAACAAACTAGAAGAACACAAAATTCCCAAGTTGGCAATTGTCTTGCACTCTGACTATACAAAAATGTTGCCAAATAAAAAAAAATGAGATCTTAGCCCTCAAGCTTGAGCTCAGTGCTGAGCATAAATCTTGGCGCTCAACGACGAAAATCGGAATTTGTAAATGCGAAATGCGAAATGGAGAAATGTTTATTTTTATGCGTTTTCAATGCCAATTTCTATGGAGCAGGTCTGCTAGCCATGGAAAGCAATTTCCATTTCGAGAAAGGAAAAAAAAACGAAGAGACAGACAAAAAACAACGAAGCAAATCCCCAAAAGCGATTTGACCATTAAAATTATACCCACAGGACCCCAAAAGACAATGTGGAAGAGGGAGAGACTGTTGCTCGAGAGATGGAAAACTGAATGGAAAATGCAAGCCAATAGAAAGAAAGAAAACGAGAGAAAAAAACAAATCGGAGGCCAAAAGCTGTTACCAAAGAGTTTTTTTCCTGTTTTTTTGGCTTGTTTTTTGGGCACATTTGTGTGCTCGTTAAAGGTGGGGAGGGGAGAGAGGAGAGGGCAGGGGCGTAGGTAGGAGGGGGGCTTAGGTAGCGCAGCAATAGACGGGGGTAAAAAAATACTTTCTTACGTGCTGTCCGGCCATATTTTAGAAACTAATGTGACATTTCGATTATTCGATTGGATTTAATGTGTTTTATGACTTTAACACGTTTCACTGTGCGTATGTGTGTGTGTGTGAGTGTGTGTGTGTGTGGTGATGACACTTATGATATCAAACGGGGTGGTTACGCGAAAAGCCTCTGCATTGATATACTGTTAAATGCAAGGGGCGTGGCTGATGTTGAAGTACTTAATTGTAATTAATTGGAAAGGAGCGAAAAGAATTTTAAACGATTTTTAGACAGAGGACTTTTTTTTTTTAAATAATGGAATGTGCAAATTTATAAACAGATAGAGTACAAAATTTAAGCTTTTAGGAAGAACAATTCTTCTAAAATAATTAACATATTCTATAATAATTTTCACAAAATAATATTATTTTCATAAAGTTATTATAGAATATTGAATCCACAACATCAGACAGAATCCAGACCATCTTAGTTAAATAGTTAGACTAAATGAGAGCAATTGCTATGACCATATTTGGTATATTTCGTAATTTGAATACGTCGCCCATAGTCCATAGGAAATGGTATCACTCAGTCTTTACTAAAGCAGAGCTCACTAGGTTATTGTACAAATTTGTTCTTGGTTTTTTTAACTATAAGTTTTCCGATATTTTATAATCTGAAAGATAAACAATATAAAAGAAGCGATGGCTGTGTAGAAAATCAGGATCAAGATAATCAGGATCAAGTTAAACCTTAAACAAAGATATGTATTTTAGGAATAGAATATATATATTTAACTTAAAATAATTTTATTTTTGTAAAACAAATATGCGCTGTAGCCATTGTTAAAAAAAACTCTATAGATAAAACAGAATCGATTTCAGTCTCTCTTTGCATCGCTATGGCTAAAACAGAATCGATTTCTGTCTCTGTCTCTTTTTGCATCACTCTGTAGGTCTCGCTCTATCCTTCTCTTTCTATTTATAACCACTTCTAGCTCTACCTCGCACACTTGATCATCTTTTCGGTTTCAATCAGATTATTCACATGATTTCGTGTCGCAAGCGAATCGATGCAGTAGATGTAGCCCTGCAGCTCATCGCCAATTTGATTGCTCTGATCGATGCGATCGTAGGTGACACCAATAACACCGTATCGCTTCAGCTTATCCCTGATGTCCACATCGGCCGTCTCGGAGCCCCAGGCAATGCCCTGCATATGCAGTTCCTTGATGTGGCCCAATATGAGGGGCTGCTTGAACAAGGTGGTCGTGTGGAAGTTCAGGCCAAAGAACTCCATGATGCAGGCCAGATAGGCGGCATTCTCCAACTTATTGACTCGCTGATCGGCAAACTGCATGGGCCGCTCCGGAGCCTGCAACAGCAACAGCACCGGATAATAGTTCTGCTTGTAGCGTAGCATAATGCAGATGTCCGCATCGAAGCTGGAGAATATAATGCGACGCTTGCCGGCACAGCGAAAGACCACATCGATCACCGTGTCCACATAGAAGTTGCGATCGAACGTCGGCTTCGAGCTGAAGTCCTGCCATTGTCCCTTGGTATTCACTTGCGGCCACTTCAGTTCGACATTGACGCCCACATTGGGGGGCAGCGACAGCAGATCATCGTTGAAGATATCGCTGAGCAGCGGAAAGGGCATCTGATCATACAAATGTTTCTCGCAATTGCCCGAACAGCCGCTGGACAGGGAGACGTAGCGCAGTGGCTGAACAAGTCGCAGTTCATCGTAGTAGAAGGATTCGACGGGCACTATAATCGTATCGCCTCGCTTCCTGCCGCCCATGGCCATGAGCCGGCTGCGATTGAAGTGTTCATGTGGCATGATCATCACATCGTAGCTCTCCAACAGCTTCTCCACACACCAAGCCGAACAGAGAGCAAAGGTCAGCGCGTAATCGTGATAGATCACGACCTGAGCATCCTTCGTTAGCATCACATCCAGCTCGATCATGTCGGCATCGCTGGCCGCCGCACGCTTGCAGCCATACAGCGTATTCTCGCGATGAACATCGTCACCCAAGCGATAGGTGCAGCCCGAGCCCCGATGTCCGATATCCATGGGCAAATGCTTCTCACGCCAGAAACGCTCGTAGGTCAAGCTCAGATCACATTTGATGCTCTCCGTCGGCCTGACGATCAGATACTGCAAACTCATCTCGATCAGAGGACGATGCGTGGACGCACAATTGATTTTGATGAGCAGCTCGCCCTCCGAGTCGTGCAGCTCCTCGGGCTGTATGAAGCCATAGCCATAGTGATAGGATGGCTCATCGGCGGCAGCCTTATAGGCGTACGTGTACAGATCGATGCGGTAGAGCGTCTCCTGGGGGTGGGACAGAGAGAAATGATAGAGCTGCAGATCATACGGACCGACGCGAACACCGCTCTTTGGCTGAAAATGCAACTTTTCGGTCAAATTGAGATTAGCCACCTCGGTGAATGCGATTCGCAGATTCTGTTGACTCGTCGCCGTCGACCGGCGAGCACTTGGTGAGATGGTCAATCGCATCGATTCATACCTCTGATGACACTGATCCAGCGACTTCTCAAACATCGGCTGTATATAGATGTAGAGCAGCCGAGGTGTCTGCTTCAGCCAAAAGAATGGCGCATTGAAGATCTTGAACTGGATGAGGGTTTCCGTCGTGACCCAGCCACGATCCACAGAGGGTTCCAAGGCATCCCTATCGACCTTGCCAAATATATCGCAATTCTTCAACATATTGTTACAAGTGCGGATGATGCGCGGCGTAATCATTACCTCCCAGAAGCGTATGATCACATCGTCCATCAACGGATCGTAGCCAACGATGCAATATCGATATTCGATATCTTTATTACGGGGAATTCGCACCTTCGCCTCGAATTTGAGACATTTGCAATTGCATTGACATTTGCAGTCAACCGCCTCCATTAGGTAGACCTCCTTGGGCTGCCAATTGCCCAACGAATCACAATTTCCCGTTATGCCCAGATATTCATTGCCCTGCAGCGGTGATTCTATCCTCACACAGAACGGCCAGTCCGTATAGACGATTTTCCGACGCTCTTTCTCAGCCTCATCCTCGGTGTTTATACCTGAAGCCCCTTCATCCTCGGTGTCGTCGCGCGGCACGCACTCCTCTCGTTCATTGGCAAAGAACCAGCGATGCATCCTCTCTATATATATCTATAACGATGGCTATATACATATATATATATACATATATATATATATATACAGGTAAATTTTGCGTAAATTTTCGCTTGTTTTTCTAAGACGTAAATTTAATGAAAAACACAATTTAAATTTACAAGAATTTCTCACAAAAGATTCCTTTGTTAATATTTATTTATAAGGTATGTATATCTAATAATATTTTGATTTGTTTTCTCACTTGGCTAAAGCGTTTCAATAGCAGCTTTATAGCTATGTCAATCTAATTTTTTTTAGGGGTCTGCCAAAGAGCTTTAAGAATTTTGAAAAGAAAGACTGAAAAAGCATTCTATGTATTTATATTAAAAATAAATTTTCAAGCGATTCTTTATAAAAATGGATAAGCTTAGATATAGTAAACAGATTCTGCTAAGGTATATGTAAAGAGTGTCTGTTATAGTAGAGTCTTTTATAGTAGTCTAGTATGGTCTGTTATGGTAAAGTCTTTTATATCAGAATCTGTTATATTAAAGTCTGATATAGTAAGGTATATTATGATAAATAGTATTACCAAAGTATGCAATAAAGCTTAGTATGATAAGGAATATTCTCGTTATGGTATAGTATTTTATAGGATCTTTATTTCAAAAAAACATATTCATATAATATATGTGGTATAGTAAAGAATACTAAGGGGCATTCCAGTATTTTATTTTATTTTATTTATGGTATTTTATCGGATCTTTATATCAAAAAAGAAAAGCAGAAAATATAAGTAGCGTGTCTAGTAATAACTATGTAGCTAAAATTCTCTTACGATTTGTTATTGTACTGAACTTTCACTAATTGTCAAAATTGTGCCCACATATCTACCATTTAGGATGTATTTCTTCTCCGGCCACTTGATTTGGCGTAATTGTTCCCCCAGGCGCAGTTGAGGCCAACTTCGATTCCAATTCGATTTTCAGTTCATTATGTTTCATAATTCCTGTGGCCCATTCTTTGAGCATGTTTTTGCTTTTGCCAACTGTTCAAAAATCCCACGCACTTTATGAAGGGAAATGGAAGGGGCGGAGACGAAGACGGAGACTGAGATGGGCGGGCGGTGGTTGTATGTTTTACCTCACAGAGTTTGCTGCTTTTTTTCGGGTGGTTCGCGTGCCTGGCCAAATCTAATTGGACCCGTGTCGTTTCATCTTTGACATTTTGCCCTCTAACAAAAAAAAAAAAAAAAAAAAAAAAAGAAACGAAAAAAACAACTCAAAATACAAAATTCTATTTAAATTGTTGAAATCCGCTTAGGTCCTCTCTGCTGTGCCTTGGCCATGTTTTTATGCTTGAACTCAATTTGGCTCTCGGGCGCTTTTGGCCACGTTTCGTGTCGAATTTCGAGCAGCTCGCAAATCGAATTGTTCAGTTCAGTTTTTCATTTCGTTCGCTTGTTAAGCTTAAAAGCTACTTAAATTGTGGAAATCGTTTATCCTAAGTTTATGGAAATCTTAAAGGTAGTCAGAAAGCTTAACTTAAGTCAGAGTACACCCTGTAATATATGTATACTAGAGTTGTTTTGAAATGAAAATGCAAAGTTATAATTGTACTTAGAAACGTAATATTTAGTTCAATTAATTTATTAGTCAAGAAAATATTTTCCAAATATTAAAATTCACAAAAAAAAAAAATTTATGAACTTTCAATATTTTTAAATTTTTATAATTTGTCAATACCTATAGACCCAGAACATTTTATAAAAAAAGTCCCACAAAATTCTCTTGATTGTTAAGTTACAGTTAAGATTGAATATACCCTCCAGTGCTATACGTACTGATTTGGATCGAGATCTGCCCGTATTCTATCAATAATATCGGACTGTGGTATTTTTTCTTTTGACGAGTAGTTTTTAGTTTACTTTTAAATATAAATCTCATCTAGATAATATATAAGCTCTTTTGTATAATATATAGGACTTGAGTCCTATCCAATACTAGACTCAGCTTGATCATATCATCAATTAAAGTATTTAAATATTGACAAAAAACATTTTTTTAATATAATCTATAATATTTGATATGTCTATGTATGTATATACACTGATCCCTCTGTTTTTCATTTGTAGAATTCTCTCAATTGATAACAAATTCTAATGAGACATCACTCAGTAGATCTTTAACTTCCCTGGTAAACGAATAATTTCCCAGATTTAGCAAATATTATCTACGCTTCGAACGTAGCGTATACAAGAGTCTGCCTTAGTCATACTTTAATAGACAATAAATTAGTTAAACTATCAGTATTATAATTTATTCTTTTCCTTATTGGAAAGAACTCGAACTAACATTTGTGCAAATTTAATGGCTTTTCCAAACAAAAATCAATAATATGCAAATATGCGAAGGGAGAGCTAATACCTCAGACAAACGCACACACACACACACACACACACACACACACACATACACACATGCACACACACATATGAATTGTATCTGAAGCAGCGCATAAAACAAACAAACGCTTCGAGTCCTCATTCTCTACGCTTTACCTCCCTTGCACACACACAGTCACACTTACACACACACACACACATAAACTAAATAACTAAATACGCATTAGCATCCTGTCGGATTTTCCTTTATTATTGCTGCTGCTGCGGCGACGGCTCAACGACGCGTGCTAAGAAGAAGCAGTAGAAGTTGTAGTCGTAGTAGAACTCGCTAGTTGCCCGCGCTTCGTGTGGCAAGGCAG
This sequence comes from Drosophila hamatofila, assembly GCA_035045345.1. Lineage (NCBI taxonomy): Eukaryota > Metazoa > Arthropoda > Insecta > Diptera > Drosophilidae > Drosophila > Drosophila hamatofila. Next base: position 333,643 of record JAWNPA010000032.1, read on the forward strand.
AACTAAACCATTGCACAGTGGGACTAGAGTGATGAAAATGTGGGCTATATTTTGTAGCTAGTCCAAAAAAGAAAAAAAAAATTAATAAATAATAATAATTTAATTTTAAAAAGAATACTTTTAATCTTTACTCAAGCAACGAAGCCATTGCACAGTGAAACTAGAGAGACCTACATTTGTTAAACAATTAAAATAAGAAAATCAATAATAAAAATTAAAACACAACAGAGAAATTAAAAAAAAAAAAATTTCTTTTATATATTTTTCATAACTAATTAGGGCTTGGAACTTATATTTAATTGATATTATTAGTTAACATAATTGCATTCCTTAAATTGTTTTAATATTTTGTATTACGTCACTTTTTTATTATTTTTTATCTCAAATATTTAGTCCAATTTTATTTGTTTATTAAATATAATATTAATTTTTCTAAATTAATAATTTCCTAAAAATTGTTTTTTAAACATTTTCTTGATCATTATTCCATTTATTATGACTATTCGAATTATTATCACCACTTTTACTTATTTTTTTTTTTTTTTCATTCACCTTTCAATCACATTCGTCCCACTGTGAATTGGCAAAGTTTTAGTTCTCCAAACTAAGAAGAAAGGGCAACAAATTTCGGCGCATGTATGCAGAGTGTGACCGAAGGCATTATTAATAGAGAATGTGGGCAGCGACACACACACACACACCCACACACCAAGCACACATACAAGCATACAAGGGATATAAAAGCAATAAGAACATTCATCTTCATAATTATGGGCAAGCAGAGAAGCCGCAAGCAAGAGAGAGGGCGATAGAGTAAAGAAGAAAAGTGGAGGAATTCAAATGCAAAGAGAAAGTTTTGCATACGTCGTTCGAAGTGTGTGAGTGGGAGAGCGGAGTGGGAGTGGGAGAGTGGAATGGGTGTGTGTGTGCAAGAGAGTGGGAATAGAAGTGCGTGTGTGTCTGTATGTGTGTGTTTGCTTGCCTGGCAGTGGGATTTTATGGAAATGACAGTTAAGCTCAGGCCCAAGCTGGACGTTGGTCACCCTAATGAATGCTGTATGTGTGCGTGTGCATGTGTGTGTGTATGTGTGCGTACCGGCGTCGAAATGCAATCAAATGGAAATTGTTAAAGAAAGCAAAAATGCGAAGCAAGAAACGAGTAACGGGAATCGCCAAAGCAAACGCTTCGCTGCGTTCTAGCAGGGATGCGAATTACGTTAGTGAGAAGGGAAGAGGGAGAGAGAGTGGTCGAGGGAGAGGAAGACAGAACATGAGCAGGAATATGCGAGGGGGAAGTGCGCAGCACTAATTACGCAGAAAAACATGTCCGACACGAGCCTCGACCCCGAGGCAGGTTTCTGGTCAGCTTTTTTGCGTTGCAATTGGGATGCGTCTGGGGGATGGGGAAGCAGCGGCAACGGCTGCTGCAATAGTTCAAAGGAATTGTTATTATATGGGCTTAATTCTAATCCAAAACACGTTCCAACAGAGACGCTCGAGTGGGGTTGAAGATTGTCGATCATTAGCGTGATTTATTTGAAATTCGATTGGCTAAAGTATATATTATAAATAATTTCATTTATTATCTGTAAATCAATCCGAACATTTGGCAGTTATTATGTTGAATAGTTCAAGTTTGAACTTAAACCTTTAAATTGTAGCCGCTCTCAAAGCCAGCTTTTGCACAACTGTTGAGCTAGATGAACGCTCGCTGAACAGCTAGAGAACAGTTGTGCTAAGCGAACGCAAACGATAGTTTTCGTTGCGCAACGCATATCGATAGACCGCACAACTATTGCCAAATTCAAATGTAAGTCGAGTAAAAACTGAAACAAATATTATGAGTTAAGTAAATAAATGCCATTCAGATTTATTGGGAGTGGAATAGTAATATAGCGAGGTATGATTCGACTGCAGATGCATTATGCAAAAATGACTTGACTAATTATTAATCTAAATATTAATCCCGAATGAATATATTAAAATTTAATTTGTATAGTAACTAAAATATTTTATAAATGAAAACTGACAACAAAAGTAAATTAAGTAAAACATTATTTATATAAACTTCAATAAATAAATAAATAACAATATTAAATAAATACCAAATAGTAGTGTTGCTAAACTGGCGAAATGCATTCGGCTGCGGTATTCTCGGTCAGTTTATTTAGCTTACAGCTTGGCAATTTGTTAGTATCGCCTTGCAGGTCACACTGCACGAGTCAGTGTTGCAACGTACCGACCGCCTATCGCCCGACCGCCACAATTTGTCGACCGTTCGGAGCCTGCCGTAAAAATTTCAAGGTGAAAAGTTTGTAATTGAAAATAGCAACAAATACCGCAAGCGCAAGCATCAATAAGTAAATGTCAAGCCACAAGCTAAGCGCAAAATGCAAAATCAATTCGCACACTAAACAACGCAGCGCCGAAACGTATAACAAAAAAAAATATGTAAAGTGAGTGCATGAGTGTGTGTGTGCGTGTCTCTCTACATTTCGTGTCTGTGTGTACGTGTGTATGTGTGTGTGTGCGTGCAAATTGAATAAGAAACGGGCACAAATAGTCAGCAATGCAACATTTGCGCTGAAAATGTGAATAATTTACCAAAAAAAAGGAGAAAAACAACAACAACAAATACAAGTGCTAAGCAGTTAACAAATATATAAATCTATATATATGCGTATGTGTGGACGCCGACGAATGTGTGTGCATGTACATACATGCATATCCATGTGTGTGAGTGTGTGTAGTGGAGAGAAAAAACCTAAGATTTTTTGGTAGCGACCGTCGTTTAATACCCCTGATTGTTGTTGTTGTGCTGTTTAAAGTGGCTTGGCCTTTTCTACTCTTCTTTTTTGCAAAAAAACAAAAAAAAATATTTTTTTTTTGCAAATCTGCCATGCACGAGCTTCGTTTACTTAAAATGTCTCTCTCTCTCTCTTGCTGCCCCTCTCTCACACGCGCTGCTGCTGTGTGTGGCGCTCTCTCAGCGCCCGCTCTCGTAGTCTCGCTCACGTCAAAAATTGTTCCTTTTGTCCGATTTTTTTGTTGCTTTTTATTTTAGTTGCAAAACGAAGAAAATTCAACATATTTCTTTTTGTCGCGTTCAGTTTACGTTATAATTTCGTTGAATTGAAATGCATACAAAAGAAATGAAAAGAAACGGGCATAAATTAAACTAAATGCGAATTTTGTAAGTTAATTCCGATTTGCAAAATTCGCAGCGGCGCAGTCGTTAGCTGCACAGTGCAACAAATCGATGTTAAAAGACTCAAAAAAAAAAAAAGAAAAGCAACGAAAAACAAGTAAAACAAAAACAAATAAACAATAGAGTGTATTAAATAAATACAATAAACAAAAACAAAGTGAAGTACTAAATAATAGAGAATAAATCTTAAAATTCTTGTGATTTAGTGTGAGTGTGTGTGTGTGTGTAAGATTGTGCGTGAGTAGCTACGCCGTTTGGAAGTCGACGTTGACGTCGCAGCCTATGTCCGCCCATCCTTGCAGCTGTTGTTGTTGTTGTTGCTGTTAGTGCTGAGAATTAAGTGCGTCGTTGTTGTTGTAGTTTTCGTTCACTTTCGCTTCGTTTTCGCTGCGTTTGTTGTTGGTGCTGGCAGCATTTTGCACTTTGTACCTTTTAGCATTATTGTTGCTATCTTTGTTCAACACACGCACATACACACACACAAGCGTATAGATTTTTCTGATTGGTCTTATTGGAAAACAGCTGGCAAAGCAATTTAGTCATTTTGTTTATAAATAAATCAGCTGTTTGCACTTTGTTTACACTCGACCAACTCAACTTCATTTTCAATAAATAAAATATAAGGAAATTTGTGCGAGCAAAGAATTTCAATGTAAAAAAAAAAGTTCTCCCCTACCTCTTTAGTGAGTCTAATTCCAATTAAGGTAATACGAGACGTCGATGATGACTAAATGTCCAGTTGGATAAGCCTATTACGGTATATTAGCTCCCCCATACCCTACCCCTATCAGCGGGTTCTGTGTGAGTGCAAACACAATTATATTTATATAGATACATATAAGCAAACTATATAGGTTTTGAAGCGGAAATTAAGAAAATAATATGGTAGGGTATAGATGAAGAGTTCACACTATTGAATCTACTACATATTCAAATCTTCAACTATAAATAAAGCTTCATAGCAGAAATCGAGAGAGTTAAAATTAAAAAATTAGTTACCTTTTATTTTTATGTAAAAATTAAATTTTGAATAAATTTTTAAATTATAAACATACTTTTTAAAGATAATATCTCAATAAGAAATCTATTGTTGGAAAACAAAACTATACAAAAAATCTCTATATATACAAAATATATATAGTATATCTATATATATATTTGCTGCTTGAGTATCAGCTTGAATTTCCTTATATATTTACATTATGGAAAATTATCTTACTAAAACTTTATTTTCTCTAAAATTTCTAGATTTCTGATTTTAAGATCATAGATTTCCTAACTTCAAGAAGTTTTGTTAAGCTACCTTGATTTATTGATATATTTTGAATTAACTTATTTAAAATTATATACAGTTAAATTATATATGTTATACAATTCAATTATATAATCTATATTCCCTTAATATATAATCTATAATGTTCTCTGCATTTTCAATTAGTCAGCCAATTGGAATATTAAAAATCATTTATATTTTCTTATAGACCAATTGGTTATATTTGATTTCGCTTAGCCTTGAAACAGACAAAAGCAAAATTTATATTGTACTTGCCACATGAGGCACAGTTGCAAGCTCGTCTTGATTTCGTCTTAATATGGTATCATATTTCAGTCCTTTATCTTGTTTCTTCTTCTTCTCGACTTCTGCTGTGTCATCAGCTAAAGCCAAGCGAATTTTTATTTTTATTTTTATATTTTTTTTTTTGTAATCATAATTTGTCTCAAGTTTGATTTCTGTTTGGAAATACGATCTATATATCTATAGATTAATTGTTTGTTTGAACAATTTGTTTTTTTTTTGCAAGCGATTGCAACAAAAGACGTCGAATAAACTCTACGGAATATGCCTCTTATTCTTATAAGAAAGGCATTTGGAATGGAGAGAGTAGAGCTAGGGGGACCAGTGAATAAGGCGTGCGTCGAGTCACGTCTGTATGGAGCTGTTCAAGAAGTATTTTTTATTGTTGACAAAAATGTATGGATACCCTGGAAGATGAGGTAAAGGGGTTAATGAGGTGCTGACTTTCTAAAGGATGATTGATCATATATAAAGCTCATTTGGAATAGAATGATAAATGTGGAAATAAACTTTGAATGCATATATATATAGTCGATTCATTCTCATTAATATAAATGGTATATTCGAGTATATCACCATTTTAAGTACAGCTGATTTCGATTCGATTTACTTTAGTAAATTTATTTGTTCTTTTACCTTTAGTCTTTTCCGTTTTAAATTTATATTCATATTATAATATATAATATATACAATATTTATCGATTATTTATTTATAAAAAAAATTCTGAATTTAAAAAGTCAAATCATTCTCAGAGAAGCTTCCTCTTAGAGGGTATATTCTAGTCTATCACTATTTTGATTTCTATTGTCTGTTCGATTTGTCTGCTACTTATTTGCCTGGATTTGATTTGCTTTGATAATTGAATTTTTTCTTCTCTTATTATTTTTTGCGTATCTCATGGATATGCAATATCTTTTCTGGTCATCCGTTTTTTTGCGGCTCTTCGTCAACTTTTTTGTGCTGCTTTTGCATCACTTTATCCTCATCTCTCTTCAAGTATCTGTCTCTCTCTCTCTCTCTCTCTTGCAGGTCTCTTCATGTTGCACTCTCATTCGCATTGATTTCGTTTAATTAAATTGCAATTAATTTTGCTTTGTTGCGCTTTGATTTTGCATTTCACTTTGACCTTTTCCCTTTTGGTCTTTATCTTCGTTGCGGCTGCTGTCGCAGTCGCCGTTGTCGTAGCCGTCGCAGTCGCTGCCTCTGCTATCATCATCAATATTGATTACCGGCAGCTGTCTTCCACTAAAAGAGAGAGAGAGAGCGCGCCGACAACGCGCTGGCATTCGCTCTCAGCAGCTTTGATTTGCTCTCTTGCTGCACATCGCGCGCTCTCTCTCTCTTGCTTTGGCAATTTGCACTGTTTGTTTGGTATGTTGGCTCCCTGCGACAGCCCTCGCCTTCACTTTACTTGTAGGCGCCCACGTTGCTCGCCGTATTACGCGTGTCTGCCTGTGTATATATGTGTGTGTGAGTTTGCCTGATGTCCATGTGTGTGTGTATGTGAGTGTAGGCAGGAGGCCAACAGGCTGCCCCTCTCTCGCTCGCAGCTCTATGGCAAAATTGTTGCAATTTGTTTAACGCGCATTCGCTCTCTTTGTGCACTCTTTCTCGCTTGCTCTCTCACTTGCTTCCCTATCTCAATCTGTCTCCCTTCATCTCTCAGGCCTCTGTCGGTCTTCTTTTTTTTTCGCTGCGCTATCTGTTGTAGTTGTTCTTCATTATATTTTTTGCTTCATCGATTTTATACTTTGTCGTTGCAATTAGTTCTTCGCTTTACTCTTTCTCTCTCTCTTTCTGTGTTTCTCATTCACATCTTGTTCTTCTTCTGCTGCGCTTTTCTTTGCGCTTGTTATTGTTGTTGTTGTTCCGTTTATTGTTTGTCGCCTCCGTTGAGGCAGGCAGCGGCGACCACCCCCCCGCCCCTTTTTGAGGCAAATTGCAATTCTTGCACCTCCAACCATCAGATTCTTTGATTGCCATTGTGTTGTGGCAGGCATAGAGGCATAAATAACAGTTATCTAAGCTAACTGCGTCTAATAGAATTCCAAATGGGTCTCAAAGGTAATCAAAGCAAGTATCCAATAAAACTTGCTCGATTTGAGATACTTTAACGAATCTTTTATTAAAATATGGAATACAATAAATTTAATAGAATAATCTAGATAGAGTTTACCATATCTATAAAGATAGAAATGTTTTAATGGACACCAGGGCTTCAGTTTCTTTTAATTTGCTTACGACCCTATCTCTGAGAATATGCTTTGCATAATATTTTTTTAAATTCTCAGCTAAAAACAAGATCTTGAAAAAATTATATTAGCATATAAGAAGTTATATAGAATTTCTAATTAGAGAGATATCAATATTTTTGTTTCATTATATATACATCTTGGTTTCGAATCTTTCTCAGAGAATATCCTTACTTAAGATCTTAATAGATTTTTTGTTTGTTAAGAACAAAGTCTTAAACAAATCTCAATAATTTTTTAGCTGTCTATACAGATTCTTTACATTCCAGATATTTGTTTTTTGTCTAATATTATATTGCTTTCTTCTTCTCTTTCGCGGAATATCCTTAGCATAATATCTTAATAGATTCGTTGTTTTGTTAAAAACAAGATCTTAAATTAATCTTCAAAAATTCTTAAGCTCTCCGCATAAGCTGTAGACATTCCAGATTTTTGTTTTTAATGCCTTGTTCAACGTGTTTCGCAAACTAATTGCCGATTAATTCTGATCTCAACCTTCGAATTGAGTCAACACAAGGCCAATGGACCTTCCACCTGTCCACCTGTGCGGCTGCTCTACCCTGACCAGAGTTGACCTATAACTGATCTACTCTTTGTTTTTTCTTCTTCTGCCACTTCTACATAGTTTTTTTTTTCTAATTGATTATTTTCTCATTTGCCAAAAAGTTTTTGTTTGTCGCGTTTCTTTCATGTCAAATAGTCTTGGATTCAAGGTCTTGACTTTGCCTTCGGGCCGGGGGCACATGCAAAAGTTCGAAACGTCAAATACACGCGCTCGCACACACACACACACACACACACACATAACCACACATACACATGTAAATGAAAGTTAAACAGTTCACGAAATTTATGAATGATCGCCAAAGCTTACGGCTATTAACAAATACAAACACTCACATCCGTTCATTTACGCATTTGTTTTTTTGCAAACTTTTTTTGTTTTTTTGATGAACTATTATTGTTGTTGGCATATTGACTAAGTTATTAAGTTTGTAACAAATATGTATATTATATAAAATTTAAATATAAATATTATAAAATATATAATATATATGTATTTTGGAGTAGAAATATTATATTTAAAAATTGATTCACATAGATAGAATTATCTATATTTACAAAAAGCTGAAGATATAAAGAAGAATATAAAGAATATATTTATTTGTTATGGGCAAACTTTTTAGTAAATAGGCAAAAAATTGTTCTCTACAATTATTAAATTATGCGAACTATAAATCTACTAAAAATATTAGTCATATATTAGCTAAGTTTAATTTAGTCAGGGAATTCACGTGTCAACGCTCCAAGATTTTACAATTTTTTGTTGTTGATTTTCTGACTGCCTTTTGTTATTGAATTTGGCAACGTCAATTGCGCGTTTATTTCCGTAAACGAGATCAATTAAATAATGACAACAACAAACAATAAATAAAACAAAAAAAAACTGAATGGAAGATAAAACTGCCGAAAAAAGTAAATATTTAAAAATAATTTCAGACTTTGGCAAAAAAAAAAAGGAATGGCAAAGGAACCACGTCTAATGTGTGCCACTTAACTAATTCAACAAAATACGCCGTAAAACGGAAATAATAAAATCAATGTATATGTAAAATTTTTTTAAAAAATTTTAAATAATAACAAAGAAAAACATGAGCAAAGAAAAACTCAAAATCATCTTCATCATCATCCTCAACAGCCACATGTTGATGATCATCAGCGGAATATCATAATCGTAAACGAAATACTACGCAGTTATGAAATCAACTGTTCAGAGATGATACTACGACGAGAGCTACTACGACTAGCAATAAAACCTAGTGCCATAGATATAGCGAAGGCTTAAGAGATTGTGTGTGATTTAGATAGAACTTTGAGAGAAAGTGTTCTGAGAGCTGGGAAAGATTTAGCAGTAAAAACTAAAGCAACATTTAATTGAATAAAACGATAAATTATTTAATTTCTTTGAAAAATTAAAGATAGTTTTGAGGAATTTTGTCTGCTGGGACAGAGTAAAGGCTCAAGATTTATATATTGACTTTGTATCTTTTCTATATATTTAAGTGCCAACATTAAAGTCAATAAGTTCAATGAAAAATTTTTAAATCAAAATGCAAACAGAAATAAATAATTTATTAAATAATTTAGTATTTTTTCTAAATATTTTTAGTTAATAATATTTCTGAAAAGTTTTAAACTAAATTTCATGTAGTTTTTAATCAAATTTTTATTATATTATTGTTTATCAGGGGAAGACCGAACTTCATTTTGCAGACATCACAGTAAGCCCTGCGTATTCTCTATTTGGCTTACATGCAAATGAGTTAAACAAACCTAGACGTTAAATTCTGTATTTTATATGTAGCATATATAGATGCTCTCTTTTAGCCAGTATCTAAAATATTTTATATTTCAATTAGAACATTTTATTACTCTTAACTTCTTTCTCTGAACTTCTTTAGGAACATGGAAATTTTTAGCATTTTCAGTCATATTCAATTTTTAGCACTTTGCTAAGCTTCTTTTCAGCTTTTAAGTAGCTAAAACTGATCTGTAGATAAACAACTATTTAAGCAAATCCTATTTCATGAGTTTTGAGTTTTTAGATGTCTAATAGATAATTCTAGTCATATCTTGTAATGTCTCAAACATTGATTCAATCAACACATATTTGTTCTTTGGCTGTGTTTGGGATTCTATTAGTTCAGAAATTCTATCACAGCTTATGTATGCTTCCTAAGCAGATAGTATTATCTTTTGGAATAATATATAATTGTTATAGATAATGCTTGACATATGTCTTCAAGTATTATACCAAAAGTTATCGAAGAAATTCTGTTTAGGAATAAATAAAATAGAGTAATAAATAAATAAATATTGAATTATAATAACTACTTTCATTGCAAATAGTATTGATATTATCTAAAGAAACTATAAAGGTTTCTTGAGACTTATATAAAATATAAAGTCATTAGAGATTTGAAAAAAAAACATTTGTCTAACAGATAGTTCATCTATCACAGATAATTTATTAGAATGTTTAAATATTATATATATTCTAAAAGATAATTAAAACAAATCTTGTAACTTAAGATCTTATGCCATAAGTCATCAAACAACTTCTCTTAATATGCCACAAATTCAAAGAGACCTTTAAAATAATACATTCAATGCAAATATTATTCACCTTATCTATATAAGCTATATAATTTTCTCAAGACTCATATCATATTCCCATTGTTTAATAGTCATCGGAAAATTTCACTTTAATTATGGCGTTCAACGTGTGTGTCTGGCAATTGTTGATTAAATAAACTACTCGAATAACTCGTATGACATATTCGATTTGATTCTCGCTAAACATTAATAAGCAAAAAAATAATAATATTTATATTTATTTTAATTTTTCTTTGCAGGAATTAAATTTCTACAGCTTACTGCATTGCTAGTAAACGGGGCACCAGGAAAATTGAGATCATAATAAAAAGCAAAGCAAAACAAATGTAAACAAAACAAATGCAAAAAGTAAATTTTGTGTGTGTTTTTGTTGGTTTTTTAGAAAAAGTGCAACAATAACAAAGTTTTTAATTTCATGCTAAAGTTAAATTAAAATTCTTAGTTAAACAAATAAAACAAAAAAATAAGTAGTTAAATAATTTCTAAAAAGAAAAAATATATAATATAAATATAAATATAAAAAGGAGAAAATTAATTAAAAATAAATATTTGTGTTACATCTAAGTAAATAATATTTACAACAGCTGTGCTGTATGTGTGTGTGTGCCTGTGTGTGTGTTTGTGCCTCTGTATGTGCCCGCTAGATGGCGCTGCTCTGCGAGCTGGCGGCTTATTTAGTTATTGCGCGCCGCGCTCCTCTGATTGTTGCTAATAAAACGCGCAAAGCCGAATTATATAGCTAAGCAACAACAGCAACAAATAAATTTCAATTTATTACTTAGCATAACAAAATCAACAACAACAACAGCAACAACAAGAATCGCAGCAGCAGCAACAATTGCTACAACTGTTTCGCGCTTTTCGGTTTACGGTTTGTCGGTTGTCGGTTGTCGTCGTCGTCGCCACCGCCGTCGCAGTTCGTCATTTGAGTTGCACCTGTAACGGTCGCAACGGTTCGCTATGTATCGTCGTCGTCGCTTGGCAGCCGCTAGTTTCATCTTCGAAGTGGGCAAATCACAGCAACAATTGCCAAAAACCAGCAGCAACTCTAACTAAAAAAAAAAAATATAAAAAAACAAAGAAAACAATTAAAAACTTTTAAAATACCAAATAATTACTAGCACATCTATTATTTTCTTCGTCCACAAATAATCCAAGAGTAATTGTCAGCAAAACTGGATTATTTGCTGAAAACTTTGCGCACGCTGAAATCCAATTCGATTATGGCCGAGAATCAAAGCGCTGCCAACGAAGATTCCGGTCAGCAACAACAGCAACAGCAGCAACATCAACAACAACAACAACAGCAGCAGCAACAACTCAGCACAGCAGCAACAATTGCTAATAGCGGTCAGGCCAGCGGCAGCAACTCGGCCGCCTCATCGCCCGAAAGTTCACAGGAGACGCACAGCATCGTAGCCAACACAGCAGCAACAGCAACGACAACAACAACAACATCAGCAGCGGCCTTACGCCGGCAACAGTCGAGCAATATACCGCAGCAACAGCAGCAGCAACAGCAACGCGCCAGCAGCAACATGTTCGATCGCCATCTCAATGCCAAGTTCAAGCCCACAGGTGGGGCAGCTGCTGGTGCGGGCAATGCGCCCGCTCGTCGCAATTCCATACAGACGCCGGGGCGTGGTGTAGTGGGTGTGGTTGGCACCACCAGCATCAAGAAGCCGCCGTTGACCAAGGTCAATTCGCTGGGCGGCAGCGGGCAGCATCATCATCATCATCATGTCTCGCACTTGCATCATCATCAGGCGCATGCGCATCAGAACAACAGCAATAATAGCAACAACAGCAACAGCACCAACAACAGCAACAACATTCAGCGCACCACCAGCGAAAGTTTGCGTTTGAATGCGCTGAGTCGCGGCAATTCAACGGCAGCAACAGCAACAGTTGCTGACGGTAGCGTGAGTGTGTCGCGTGCCAGCAGCAACAGCAGCTTGTCGCTGGCACCCAAATCGAGCAGCAGCAATCACTCGACGGCGACCACGGCCACAGCAGCAACTAGCAGCAGTAGCAGCAGCAACGCCAGCAATGCTGCTGGCAACAACAAGCCCAGCTCGCCCAACAACAACGGCGCTGCGCTGCGCAACATTATACAGCCGGCGACAGCGCCATGGCCACAGCAGCCGCAGTCGCAGCAGGCACACCATGCGCACCATCATCATCACCAGCATCATCATCATCAGCATCACACCAGCCACAGCCAGGGACATCAGTCAACAGCAGCCGCCGCAGCAGCAGCAGCAGCAGCAGCAACTAATGCAACCACAGCAGCTAGTGTTGGTGGCAACAATCGCAAACCAAAGACGACTTCCTCATTTCAAATCACCTCCGTGACTGTGGGTCACGCCAAGCTGAATGCTGCCGGCGACACGGGCGACGAGTCGGCCGATGATCTAGATGAATCTCATACGGATGACAATAGTCGGATTACAGATCTAGAGAATGAAACGCCATCCATGTCGGAGGACACGTTCTCCAAGGAGGAAGTCTTCTTTGCCAACAATGCATTGAGCACCACAGCGCCGGTGATACCCACCAGTTCACAGTACGGCCTCGTTGTGGTGGATCCCATTGGGCCGTCCCTCGGACAGACCATACAGAATGTCCAGGTGAATGTCTCGGATAATATTATCAATGTGGTGAGCGCGGCGGTGACGCCCGGCGGCACCAAGAAAAAGGAAGACATGAAGGAGACGCAACATCGCAGCGAACGTTTCAAGGTCGTCAAAATTGAGTCGACGGAGCCGTTCAAGCGTGGTCGCTGGATGTGCATGGATTATCTGGATCACTCGAGTGTGGGTGCGGCCAATAACAATGAAAAGACTGGTAATACGGATGGCACAGCGGCCAGTGTTGGTGGTGCTGGTGCTGGTGGCATTGGGGCCGGCAGCAATATGCTGGAGGGTGGCTGTGATCTGCCAAAGACAACGCAGAGCATGATTTTGCCGCCGAGTATGCTGCACGAGAATCACTTGGAGGCAGCCTCGGCGGATGCCAATTGGAATTATGCCGACCAGCAACAGCAGCAGCAGCAGACGCAGCAGCAACAGTTGCAGGCGGGCGGCACAATTGGCGCTGCAGCGGCTGGCATACATATGTCGGCCACGCCCAGCGGTGTAATGACAGCCCCTGCCACTGTGGTGCATGGCATGCAGCAATTTGTAAATGCGGCCAACAGCGAAGCACAGCAACAGCAGCAACAGCAACAACAACAGCAGCAGCAGCAGCAACTCTATGACAGCGTCAATGCTAATGCAGGCACGCCCAATGCCAATGCAGAGGGGTCGCAGCATGGGCAAACATTGCCGATGGACTATGCCACAGCGGCGGCCCAGCAGCTGCAACAGTCGCTGCAGCAGCTGAAGCAACAGGAGCTGGCAGCGGCAGCAGCAGCGGCCGCTGTGGTGGCCATGGATGTGACAGGCAATACGAGTGCAGGCTATTTGCCGGCCACGAGCAGCACCAATGGCAGCAGCAGCAATAACAACAACAACAACAATAATACAAATGTTGCTGGCACAGGAGCAACAGTTGTTGTCGGGGAGAGCAACATGAGCAACAGCTATGTGGAGCAGCAGCAGCAGCAGCAGCCTTTGTCGCCGGCCACGCAAACGCCACAGGCACCGCCGCCCACATTCGCAGCAGTTGCTGCCGGGCAGCAACAGCCACCGCCAAACTTCCAATTGGAGCCGCAGCAACAGCAACAGCCACAGCCACAGGCAACATCGCAAATCGATGGCATTGCACCGGCCAGTGCAGCATTCCCAGCTGCAACAGCAGCAGCAGCCGTAGCAGCAGCAAATCAGACTTCAAACACTTCCACTAGCACAGCAGCAACAGTTGCCGGCACAGCAGCAGCAGCTGTAGCAGCAGCTGCTGTAGCAACAGTTGCTGCTGGCCAAACGTTGCCATTGCTGACGCATCTGAACAGTTACGAGCCAACAGCTGTTGCAGCAACAGCAGCAGCAGCAGCAATACCTGCAATGCAGCTGCAAAGCGCACCAGCAACAATTGCCGATGTGCAGCAATTGGTGCTAGACGAACAGCAGCAACAGGCAGCGGTCGCAGCAGCAGCAGTAGCAGCAGCATCATCATCACAGACTCAACCACAATTACCGCCAACAAATATCGCGAGTGTCAGTGCCAACAGCAATGTGAATGTAACAAGTGCAACTGCAACAGCAGCGGAAGCAACGACAACATCGCTTACATTGAGCGACGAACAGCAACAATCGACATCAGCGGCAACAGCAGCAGCAGCAGCAGCAACATCAGCTGCCACTACAACAGCCGCAGCAACAACAGCAGCAGCAGCAACATCATCAACAACAACACAGCAACAAATACAACAGCTACAGCAGCTACCAAATGCAGAATCGGAGACTGAAAGGTAAGTCCAAATATGAAAATACTAAACTTATATAATATAGATATAGATATAAAATCTTAAATATAAAACTTAATATTTTGAAAACAGTTAGAGAGCAAAGATTTTGATAAAGCTATGTATTTATTTAGATGTATATGTATAATAATTATTTAACTATTAGAAAATTTTTAATACTTTGCGTCATGAATAAAAGATAATATTTAATAAAAATAAAAAATAAAACAAAAAAAAACCTTAAAAAATTATATGATGATAGATGATATATATATATATATAAATATAAATAGCCTCATTAATATAATATGAACTCGAAAAGTATATCAGATTTCTGTCAGTATTCCCAGTCAGTCAGCTGAAATATATTCACATCAAATCTATAGTCAAATCAAAATTCTTGTGAAGCATCTACATCTGAATACATTGCCTTTCAATTGAGATTGATTTAATTCCACACTTTAAGCATAAATCATTCGCAGTCGCTAGCTGAGCGAAAGAGAAATGCACTAATTGTTGCTGCCCAGATGTGAAATCATGTGCTTTAAATAAACTGCATGATAGATCGGGAGATTTGCCCGAAATTTCTATATTAGTCATCAATGATATGCGTAATATGCGAAAAGATAACTCAGAACTCGGATAAGATTATGTAGAAGATCAATATCGAGAGAGATGATGCAGGGAAATGTTTAGGAAAGTATAAGTAGCATTTAGTTGTGTTTGACATAATATATATATTAATGAATATTATGAATGAATGAATATGATGAATTCTATGATAAAATATGAAAAACTATAAATTAAAATTTATGAAGAAAACTTAAGGAATTATCAACGATATTTTAGCGATATTCTAATTGATCATATCTTATAAAGTTTTTCATATTGAACTATATGAAATATTTTTAAATTGCTTTACAAATTGTTATAAAATGTTTAAGAATTTAGCTAAATTATAATTGGAAAGAAAATTAAGATGATGTATAAATAACTTGTGATGAACTTTTTTGCTAAGGACATAGTCGATAGGCAATAGAGACTTTTAAATGATACAAAAGACTGATTGGTATTGAAAAGAATAAAAATCAAGATAGTACTAGCAATATATCCTTATCGATTTTTTTGATTTTTTACATCAATTTCCTATCACCTGCAGCAATAGTATCGAAATGCTTTTAAAATAACGCCTGATCTTCCAAAGCTTATTTACTTTAATGGATCTCATGTTATCGTAGTATATTTAGTTTTCCTACAAATTGTACTATAATTTCTCGACTACTACACCCATATACAATCATTTTTATAGCATTAAATATATATAGAACACAAATTCTTTTTAAAATGCTCATTCTATCTGAATTTATAGTTTGTGATTATGATGTTGATATTCAGCATCTGTTCTGCCTCTGTCATTCATTTAGTTTCGGTTCGGTTCATTCACAAAAATATTCTTGTTCATTCATTTGGCAGTCGAACGAACGTTCCAGCTTTATTTAGAATCATAGCTCTTCCTTATCGCCGTCTATTTGTACTGTCCAAACATTTGCGTCGACTGTCCAAGTTTTTGTTCTTATAATCAATTAGCTATTTATAGAGCCGAGAGACCCTGAGCTGAGATTTGTGGACATTTCTAATGCTGTGTACTAAATTTAGACGCAATTGTTTGAACAAGTTCCATACTGATATCGTAGCACCCATTCCTATCCAGATTTTTCTTTGGAATTGGAAGTGGAATTTTTGTCGGGTGCGGTTCGGGCGGCGGGCCTGGGGATTTGGGGGTTTGCAGTAAAGTGCGAACACGCGCCACATTTTTATGCCAAACATTTTTGCGCTTTGTTGTGTGCCACTTTTTTGCTCTACCTCTCTCCTCTTCGCTTTCTGCGTTTTATTTCTGCCATCTTTTATTGACGCGTTCGTTGACTTGCAACTTGCCCCAAAGGGGGCCCTCCAGAGGTTGCCTCATTATAATAATTTATTTAATAAAAATTCATCAATGAAATTAGCTGAGAAAATGTTCGTGTGTGGGCGACCTAGCAAGCAAACTAGGTAGCTAGCTAGCTATCTGAGGGAGGGTCTTATGGATGGTGGGCTGAAAGAGGGGGCTGGACGGGACTTCAATCGTTGCCCATCAACAACAATAACAGGGGCGTGACACAAAAGGTCGCTTCAATTAAGCGCACTTTAAAGCGCACAAATTTTCGCTCAATTGTCAGGAGAGAAAAGGAGGGAAAGAGTGAGAGAGAGAGAGAGAGAGGGCGAGAGAGAGAAAGCTATATACCCCAAAAGCCAAAACTAATTTTGCTTTTGTGTGGCTTACGTGCACTGTGAACTGGGAAAAAGTTTATGTTGAATATAAAAATATTTTTATGATTAGCAAAAAGAAATGGATTTAGCAGAGGTGACGCTAACTGGTATAAGCTCTTATGAACTGGTTCATAAATCACAGTTACGAAATACAAGCTAGTTTAATTTCGGGCTAAGAATGTCCAATCGTAAATAATTTTTTCTAATTATTTAAAATATTTGTGAACTTTCAAGAACCAAAACGTTTATATATGATATTTATACTGACTTAAATTTACAAAAATTTAATAAACAAAACTCTAAAAATTTAATTTAATTCTTTACTTTTTAAATTTTATTTGCAAACTGGTTCAAAGAACGAAAACGCTTAAAATCTTAATAAAATAGCCCGGAACTGGTTCGAAAGTAATTTAGCTATTGTTCTGTGGCTGCGTTCTTAAGTCAAACAAATGTGAACCAGTTGGTTAAAATCAGATTTTATGTTTTTTTTTTTCTTTAAAAAGTCTATAAAACAGTTTGTATAAAACTTAAATCGAATTATCAAATAATATCTTGAACCAATTTATTATTTATAAGTTGAACCACTAAAAAAGTTAATAGCTGATTTAGTGATATGAGCTTTTCTCTTATTATTAAATGATAAACCAGTGCATTACTTATATGATGAACCAGTTCATTAATAATTTATTATTAAGGTAAACCACTTCACAAGTTCATAAGTGATTTTAATAAATTTAAAAATAAATGAGAGAAATCTCTTTCTCCTTTCTCATACGCTATGCATCAAAAATGTTCACATAACTGACTCCAAAATGAGTTAAAAAAATAAATAAAAAATATTTTTTATTATTATGCATGCCTAATTGGAATTGTGTAACATTTTTCATAGGGTATTTACAGTGCTTAAATGTCGTGAATATCATTTTAAATATTCTGTTTATGGATGTGTTGTTGGTATTGTTGTTGTTGTTATTGTTGTTGCTGGCGACAGTTGTGTCATTTGGTTCGCTTGGTCAAACAGTTATGTGATGACTAATTTGTTGTGTATGTGGGTATGAGTTTGTGAGTGAGTGTGTATGTGTGTGTGTGTGAGAGTATGTGAGTCACTGTTAGTATGTGTTAGTCTGATAAATTGATTGATCAACTGCAAATGGGCTAGAGCAGTTGCCAAGTTTAGTGCCAAAGACAAAGTCAAGGCCCCTCCCAAACACACACACATACACACACACACCACTAGTAACAGCAGATTATGACCACTTATGTTATATATCTGCAGATATCTGTATGTATGTAAATATGTCTGTATATGTTGGCATGAAGACAACTGCAACTGGAAAATGTAAAGCGGTTGGCAAATTACAATGAATTATGTGGCTTGGCATTAAAAATAACCACAGCAAAGAAACAGACAGAGGCAGAGGCAGTCGCCCAACGAGAGACAACGCGTCGTATGAGTAATGCAGCGAATATCCTCTCTCTCTCACTCTTTGTCTGTCTGTCTCATCTGCTTTGTCCGACTTTGCCGGCTTAGCAACAGCTTTTGTCTTGTAATGCCTGTGAAGCAAGCAGAGGCAAAACATGTGGGAAAATTGTGTTAAAAATAATCGACTAGCTAGATATTCTGTAAATAGAGTTTAAGTTTTGAGAATAAATGTGGGAATGTGCCATATATAGAATTGAGGATTTATTAGAGTTCAAGTTTTGAGAATAAATGTGGGAATGTGCCTTATATAGAACTGAGGATTTATTAAACATGAATTTTTTTTAAATAATCCAATATTATATTTTTTAAGAACTTATATTTCGCTGAGGTCTATAGATTATAGTTTATAGATTATATTAGATTTTAGTTCTTTAAATGTTTCCCATAAATATAAAGTACATGCTTCAACTCTTCAGCTTTCCTGACACATTCTCACTACTCTGATGCATAGATATATTTAGATAGCTTTTCATATTTTCCTTATAAATGTAAAATAAATCCTTCAATTCTTATACATATATCACTTTCCTAACTTATTCACACTCCCAAGTCTGCTATACCCCATTCAAGCATGCCCATTTACAAGGGGTATACAAATGGACTGCACTTGACAGCTGGTTTGGCTGTTATGTATTTTACATAAGACAAATTTTCTTGCTTTTCCTTTTGGCCCAGAAGTTGTCCAGTTGGTGGTTATTGAAGTGCTGTGCCGGCTCGACTCTGATTGATGCAATGTGGCAAGGGCAAAAGTTGTTGCAAGTGCACTTGTTTGCGGCACATGTGTGTGTAGAGAGTGTGAAAAGGGGGAGAAGGAGAGAGAGAGAGAGAGAGGAGCAACGATGGAGGCTAGGGAAATCGTGTGTTGTATCAAGTGTAGAGGCGAAAAATTAAGTGGAAGCTGCTGACTGATTGACGGCTTTTATGTGGTTAAGATGTTAGACTGAACCGTATCTCCACTCGATCGAATGAAAATTAAAGTATATCAATAGTTAAAGAGGTACAGAGAAAAGCGGTCGTGGGGCCATAGAAAGAGAGCAAAAAAATAAAAAATAAATATATATTTTCATTATATAATAGCTAAACCACTAGCCAGATTCAGTTGAAGCTGGTTGAATAATTCAAGCGAGCAATTGGATAACAAAATGGGTAAATTGATAGCCGTGTGGGAGGCCAAAGAGTGAGACAGGGAAGGCAATAAAGAAAGAAAGGAATCAACGGGAGAGAGAGAAATAGAGGTCTTTTATTCGGAACTACAATTGCAAACGTCTCGCTGATTTCTTGATTCGACTTAATTAATTGTCGTGGTATTTGCATGTATTATAATATGTGAGTGGAAAGTTACGAACGAAATTGGAACTGGTTCTCTATAGAAAGGAATGAATATTGTGTAGTATTAATGAAATTAAATTGTTAAAAAGAAAACTTAATTCAATTTGATTGTGGTTAACTAGGCTAGAAAATAGAAAGAAAGAAATATTTTGTCGAGAGTATATATTATAAAGGTATTATATACAATTTACCTACCAAGTGAGTGGATCTACTATATGGACTAGACTCATCTACAATGACTCTTCATTAGTGTTGAGTTGATTAATTTTCCAGAGTTAAAGTTAATTTTAAAATCCATGGATTAATTGCAATCCCTTGCTGTGCCCCCTTTTTAAATAATTACGAACATATATGAGCAAGCACATTTCATCATCCATCATTATCACCATCCTCATCCTCATCATCATCATTATGCAGTGGGCAATGGTCATCCAACCATCGAGCAACTGGGCTCTGTTGTCATCGCCCTTGTGGCTGAGCTCATTGAGCTGTCATTTAAATTAGCGAATAGCGAAACAAATATAAAAGCAACAGTATATATATGTATATACATATATATATATGTATGTATATAGAGAAGAACTACACATAATTCGACGATTAATATGAAGAAAATAGACAAGCAGAGTATAAACCAGAAGTTTGAGAGAAGGCATAGCTCTTAAGATACCCTTGCGAATTAAAATGGATAAAAGCAGCTGCAAATAAATTTTAATCTCTTGGGGATATCTCTCTCCAAAAGCAAAAAAAAAAGGGTCGGCAATTGGAATATGTCTTTGGGTTATCGATAGTTTAAAAACAAGAACAAATTAAAGTCCGGTTAGCGCTTGGGATCTAAGATGGAATGTAAATGGTATCTAATGAAATCTAAAATGTAGCGAATTTTGAAATATCGACAGTTGGAATAAATCTATAGGTCTTGTAAACATATTTAATACATAATGGAGATAGAGAGAGAAAGATAGGGTTAAATCTGTATCTCGAAAAAAGTAAAAACAATCATCTTTTATATATAATGATCGATAAATTATGAATACTAAACGATGAAAGCATAGAAGTAATGTTAATCTTATCGGCCAACTTTGATATTTTAGTAAGTTTCACTTCCTAGTGTATATAGTATTGTCGACTGATATCGAAAATATCTAAATAGAAGTCTCATAGAGATAAATTTCTTATGGATATTAAGAATTTAAATTCAATATATAATACATTCAAGTGAGAACAACAAACTCAGCTAGAATGTCTAACTAGGTATCTATATCTGAACGCCATATTCATATTAGATTCACTGTCTCATACTATTACGCATAAACAGCATACTCGTTTGTCACATATATGCAATGGGTATAGAGTCAGACAAAAGTTATTTTTTTATGGCAAAAACAGTTGTGGAATTGTCGCAGACGTTGCGTATACGCAATAACTTTTGGAATGTCTAACACGCGTCTTTAATAAACAGCTCAACGCGCACGCTCTTGCCCGCTCACTATCTCTCTCTCTCTTTGTTTGTCTCTGTCTTTAGCTTTCTTCTTTCTCTGCTTCATATAAGAGTTTTTTGCGACCTTTTCCGCATTTTTAATTTATTTTGCAATATGAAACGTAAAGCCCAACACGCATTTCATATTTCATACACACACATTAGTAATTTATATATATAAATATATATATTGAGAGATCGTTCCAATGAGTGATATACGCACCCATATATATGGTATATATATACAATATATATATATATGGGACTATCGACAGATTTACTGCATTGGAACGCAGCGATCCGAACAGCAGCTCCCAAAGTCAACGACCCAAACCAACCGAACAGAGAGAAAAGAACTTGAAAAAGATTGAAGGAGAGAGAGAGAGAGAGAGAGAGAGAGAGAGTAACAGAGTAAGAGAGGGCAGAACTTCACTTGCGTCATGTGATAAGGCAAGGCAGCGATTGCTAATCCTCCGGCATGAAAATTGATTACCTCAGCGTAGTGAAAAACATTAGAGAGAAGGGCAGGGAATATATATATATATATATAGAGGGGCAAATATATGTAATATATATTCAAGGCGAGGCAACCAAAAAAAACAAAAATAATAATAAAACCAAAAAGTTGGTAGTCATATGTCAAGTGTGGGTTAGGTTAGACGCGTGGCATTGACCGACTTTATTAATTGAAGAAAAAGAACAGAAGCGAAAGAAGCAAAACAAAGCTTCTGATATTTCCGGGAATCGTAGGGGGGTGCTCTATTACTCACAAATTTTAGGCGCCAAAAAAATGGTATTGAAATCAAATGAAATCCAAAACGAACAAAATTCGCATTTATATATTTGTTTATATATATAAGCATATTTATATATCTATGTCAAAGTCATATGGCTGTCAACCAGATGTTACCTTACCTTGCCTTAAACAGCGAAACCAGAACAGTAAACGGGCAGAGGAGTGGAGAGGGAAGGTTGGGGACAGACGTAGGGAGAACAGGTAGGAGCAAGTCGACGAAATTCTTGACACCTGTCCGTTACGCTCGCATTACCAATGGCACGAGCATCGAGCTCTCAACAGCCAAACAGCTCCAATTTAATAAATAGTCATCAGCTGACGAAGATTTGAAATATGTTTTGGAAATGACAAATACCCAAATAGGGAAGTTAGAATGCAGGTAGAATAGAAGAATAGAAAGAACTTTAAGACTTTATACGGAAATAAGAAGAAAACAGTCAAAATGTTGTTAGGTAAAACGTGTATTTTGGTCAGATATCCAAAAAAATGAAATATTTTAGATCTGTGTATTCAATGAGAGCAACTTTATACTTAACTTATGATCGTTGACTATTTACAATCTTCGAGCTGTAACTAAAAAATAAAGTTACCATATATACAATTCTTTTTTTTTTTTGTATACTAAGACTATGAAAAACGAAGAAACTTTTATTGTTCTTAGAGATATATAAAAACAATACATTAAAATACGATCTAAATGACGATCGTTGCGATCAGACTGACAAATTTATTTATTACCAAATATTTTTTAGATTTTTTCAGGATTTAAAGATAAATGTTGGCTCAAAAATATTGAGCAATTCTTAAGGCCATAAAGATTGCTCCTATCTTAATTTAAGTATAAATATAAGACTACTAATTTAAAATTGTCTTTGGTAAAAAATTCGTTAGAAATCTGAAACTTAATTATCTTTATTAAAATTTCAAACAAATAGCAATTCATTCAAAATTAAGTAATCCTAATGGACTTTGTATTGCATTTATGCGAATTTCCTAGAATCTTTTTCAAAGACAGATGCTGATTAATGTTTTGTTTTCTGGAAGCTCATAAGCAGACAATTAATGAGTGTATATATACTATATAGTAGTATTATCTGCCACAAGGTCGTAAATAATTCATTTGCCAAAATTGTGCCTTGACTTCCTTCTTTTGGCCGAGCTGTCAAACAGGCGAATCATTTATTTTGATTTCTGTTTGCGGTTTTGACCTACTAAAAACTGCTCCCGAAAATTCTATGCGTGAAAAACAAGAACGAAACGGTTAAAGAAAAATATGAAAAAAGAGTTCACTTCCGCTTTCATTTTTTTATTTTTATTTTTTTTTTTTTTTTTTTTTTGTGGTAACTTTATCGTTGGGGCTTTTAGTTCTTATCGAAGGCGGCATGTGCAGAGAGCTCCCGAGCGAACTACTTGTTTATCTAAATTATCTGGCATATACCCTATATCTATTTGCTTGAACCAAATTAAATTAGTGAAACAGAAATACTTGAAAACGAAAACAAATTGAAATCAGAAAGCAATTTAAATATATATATATATACATATATAAATATATATATATGTATAAATATAATATAAACAGCTGTGGCAATAAAGAAATGTTGGCCAGGAGGGAAGAGGAGGAGGAAGAGTTTTTGAGGCGGGTTTGCTGAGCAAATTAACGTCGGAGAATAATTTGGAAGAAGTCACCTAAGTCAAGTAAAAACATGTGTCAATTGCTGTTGAATGTTTATGCAGCTCAGTTTTTATGAATTCGCCAATGGATATACTGATATAGATATGTTTAATTAGAAAGAAATAAAATTAAATATTGCAGTAAAAGCATAACTGTAATATTATACTATAAGATAAAAATTTTTTTATAACTACTTTGCACTTCCATTAAATTTTTGAATAGGCTCGAAACAATTTAAAGTAATTTTGGAATATTAATTGAATTTTTTTCTATGTTCAATAATGCTATAAACTATAAGATATAGTTTTCAATATCTGTAAGTAATATCATATGTAAAGCTTTCAAGACAAATTTAGATTTAGCTAAACATTAAAATTTAGTAAACATTGTTTTGTTTATTAAATGCTAAATTTATAATTACATATTCTAAAAATACATAATAACAACATAAAAATAAACTATAAACATAATCTACTAACACAGGCATATGTCTGCCCACACCATATCTACAATTCATGAATATAAAGTTATAAAAAATTATCAGTTATTAAGAAACCACTTATCTCGATATCAAATGCTGCATAAACTAAGCACAGATCTTTGAAATTTTGTTGGTTTTGCCACGTTCACAAATGAACTTATAGATGAGCCAGATGCTTGATAAGCAGCAAAACTCATTATATATACATATGTATATATATAAATATATATTTTTACTTTCACTTGAACATTTATTGGCTCAAAATGTTCTGCAATCAGCAGAATTTTAATTCAGTTTTTTTTTTCATGCTTATAAAAAAAGTAATCTGATAATGTGGGCTGCTATTATCACGTTATCAACGCCTTCAACAGTTAAATTGTTGCCTTCCCGAGTTGGAAAACGTCACGAACAGTTACATCAGCATTTTTTTGGCCAAAATAAATGATGCGTGTGGCAAGTGTGTTT
Source organism: Drosophila hamatofila (assembly GCA_035045345.1). Classification (NCBI taxonomy): domain Eukaryota; kingdom Metazoa; phylum Arthropoda; class Insecta; order Diptera; family Drosophilidae; genus Drosophila; species Drosophila hamatofila. The sequence continues at coordinate 358,278 of JAWNPA010000032.1, forward strand.
GCACAGTGGGACGCATGCAGCGAAAAATTAAGTTCAAGAAAATGATAAAGCACCCGTTATAATTCTGATTATGGCTTTATCAAAGCAGATAAACAAGAAAATATAACTAAAATTTTAATTATATAGTTTATAAAAATATATATTTAAATATATGTTGTATATATAAACAAAAATTATATTTTGTTCTATTTAATTTATTTAATGTGTTTAGCCCTTGCTATGCCCATATAAATACATACATATATTTGCATAAAAGCAAACCTTTTCACATTTATTTCCTTAAACGTAATATTTCTAGTTGTATTTTTTCGCTAGCTTTTACAGCTCAGCGAGTCGCCAAGCTTTCCTCACTCACGCCCCCCTGAAAGCACTTAAAAGGTTGAATTGCGTCTTATGCGCACTTGCATACGCTTCTATACTCTATGCATATATACCTATTATAGTATATGCATACTATGTATTCTATATACTTACTATATGGCTTGCCGAAACCCAATGCGAAATACGTCGTTTGCTGTTTTTGTTTTTGTACGCAAACGAAAATGTAAAAAAAAAAAAATTAAATAAAATAAAACGCAGTTTGACCTTCAATGAAATTTGATGCGCGACTCCAAACCCAAACGCGGCTTAAATTACGCCCTACGCTCTAAGGGGTTAAATAGAAGGCGGTCTGCTTGGCCAGAGGGGGCGATGTGTGCGTGTTAATGCTAAGCTAAGCTAAACCTAAGCGCCACTCGATTAATGGAAACAACTTTCTAATTAATGACGTAGACATTTAATTCATCTATTCACTGGGCATGCGATATTTTACAACAACAAGATCTGAACGAAATACGGCACCAAAAGTAATTAGAGAAAAACAAATAGTGAAAAATCACACAAGGCAAGTCTTAAACGAAGTCTGGGTACACTAACAATGGGAAATTTAAACATAGGAAATTTTGGTTTAAAAGCTAAAAATAAAATTAAAATTAATTTAAAAAAAAGCACGTCTTCAATTAGTAAAATTAAAATAACTTTTCAATAAACGCTACATATGTCTTAAAAATGTATAAATGATATGCATATTATGTATATAGAGTATTTGTAGCTCAGCATTGAGCTTTTTGTTGTTTCTCTATGAGCCATACAAAAGCTGCTCTTCTGCCTAGCCTGTAATGCAGCAGCAACAACAACAACGGCTATGAGGCTCTCCCATAAGACGACGATGATTACAGCACACGCCTTTGACGTCGCGTCGTCTGTGAATCGTCTCGTCGCCAAGCACCTATAAAAACACACACACACGAGCAGAAACACACACTTGCACACTTGCGAGAGGGGTTTTTGCATTTGTTGTGCTGCAACGATCGTTGAGCCGGCGCATTACAAAGTTTGCTTGCACCCCCTCGCTCGTCGCTCACTAACTCAGTTGCCCACTTGGGCGGCGCTCTCCCACTCTCGCACACACACACACACTTAGATGCATACGCATACGCACACGCACAGACACAGACACAGGCAAGCAAGCAGTCATGCGTTCGTTTTGTGTGTCTAAAAATAGCCACAAATATTGCTGTTGGATTTTTATACGGACGTCGACGTTGGTTTTTGTTGTTGTTGCTGCTGCTGTTGCTATCAACCATCACCTATCAATGTGCGACTGTTTGTTGTTGCTTTTATTATAATGCGCAGAGTGTTATGCTTATTGTTGTTGCTTAAAAATAAACTCTGCTGCGCGTGGCAATTTTTTTTTTAGAAGCTCCACATATTTGCCTCTCACTCTCTGAGAGAGAGAGAAAGAGAGAGAGCGTAGGCGTACTCTCTCGCTCTTTAAGCAAGCATGTGATAAAATGTTTATTCATGCTGTCGCTCTCGCTCGCACTTGCTCGCTCTGCTGTTAACTTTTCAATTTTGCAAAAATTGGCAAATTTCACTGCAAAAAAGTTAAGTTTTTGTTGTTTTTTTTCCCCCCCAATTTTAGTTTCTCACGCGCACATTTTTAGCATATTTCCGTATATTTGTTGTTGTTGCTTTTTGTTTGCGCTGCCATTTAACGGGCCGCTGCTCTATGAATTGGGGGGCGTTGCATGTCTTCACTGTTAGTTTTTCGCAGTCGACGCCTACTTGAAAAATGTTAACTGCACTTTTCAGTGGAAGCAATGGAAGAAGATAGAGAAAGAGTTGCTTGGGTAATTATTAGGATATTTTAATTTCCCCTTGTACGCCATACAGTGGAACTTAAAGCATGATAAGGTATCAAATCTCTGCATTACTTGTAATATAAATGTACTTCTCTACTTATCATGTTATTTGTTGTTAGCCATGTATAAATCTTAATCTTAAATTATCTTTTATCTAATCAAATATTTTTCAAATGATTCAATTGCCACATGGAAATGGAATTTCCTTTGCACTGGTTTTTGTTTACTATGCTAAACACATAGAGAAGAATTCATTCTGTGCTCTGTGTTGCTAAGCAGTTGCTTCTAATCACATTTTGCACACAACCTGCCCCACTGTCTGACAAGCTCAATGGAATTGGAAGTGAACAAAAATCAAAAAGAATAAAATAGAAATTGTTGAACAGGTGTTTCCAAATGCGAAAAAGGGAATACCTCCGATTACGTTTGAAATTCGTTTCTAAAGTTTTTTCGCTTGTTGTCATTACCTTCAAATTGACACCGTCTCTCTTGTGTGTTGTTGTTGTTGTTGTTGTTGCTGTAAAATTGTGACAGGCGCCAAACGGCGTTTTATTGATTTATGAGCGAGTGGAATGATTGATTGATGATTGGCTTTGACTTTCGGCTGTGTATTGTGATATTTGCAATTCAAATTCAACCAAAATACAAGAAAAAGAGCAAAAGAGATAAAGAGAGCACGCACACACAGAAACACGCAAAGAAAGCGCTATGAGAGAGCGATAGAGAGAGAGAGAGATAGAGAGAGAGCGAAATTATACGAAAGCAAAGAAGGAAATTATTGATAGACGTCAGTTGGCTGCTGATCTAAACCAATATGTAGGAAAGCAGGAGGGCGGTGGGGGTAGGAATGGGGCGATTGGCGACGAGGACAGTTGGACGGCCGAAGCGAGCACATGATTGAAATAAAACGTATAGCACAAAAGAATCCCAACAAAAAGGAAAACAACAAAAACAAAAAACAAAACAAAATAAAAGGAATACATATATGTATTCATTTATTTTAGCTCATAAATTTAATGCCAGACGGACGGCATAAGATGTACCCGAAATGGTTGCTCCCTAGTAGCCACAGTCTATTCCTGTCTCGCTCGCTCGCACTCCCCTTCAATTGTATCTAATATCGCCACAGTGTGTCAATTATCAATGAAATAATAGCTGAGGCTGGGATTCCTATTTTGGGATTTACTTGATGTTATTGAATTAAATATGTATATATTTTTAAGTTAATTGGATTATCTGTTGGATAAGTCTCTATATAAATATGTACTCATATATAATTTAGTTTAATAATCTTGTCTATATGGAATATCTTTTATATATTTCTCTCCTCTAGAACTTCTTACTTTCTTCCAGCTCTTGAAAAGTTATTTCATAACCTTATCTTGGTACCTTTTCATTCTTTCTCGTTTTCTGTTTCTACCTTTTTACAAACATACTAATATTGTCCACTCGATATGCTAATTTGGTAGCCATTTTCATTTCCTTTCGTCAAGTCGTTTGGGCTTTTGTCATTTCCGATGGACAGGCGCCGCTGTCTATAGAGTAAATAGGAATGGGAAGAGGGTATTTGGCTAGAATGAATTTTCTACTTGACCATAACCTTGAGTGTTCTATTATGGAAATTGAATGCGGCAACAAATCGACTTCCCATGAGGTAAGATACTGCATATTTAATTCCATAAAAGGTATATTAGGTAGTTATAAATTTAGCTCATGTCAAACAAACTCAATTATATTATTAATATACATTATATTTAATACGATATTTCATTTTACATATACATATGTATATCTGACACGATTTTCACAAAGGAAAACTTTTCCTTTATGCATGTCAAACTTAATTTGTTATTTATTTGGACGACAACTTTTTGGGGAAGGCACAAAAAACTCCTCAGACTTAAATAGAAAGTAAACAAAAGCCTAGAAAAATCGAACCAACAAACGGAACTACTTGTGGCATGATACGAACTAGCTACCACGAAAGTTTCCTACGCCCTTAACTGTTCGTTGACTTGACTGAAATTATTTTTACAAGCAATATAATTACTTTTCTGGTAATTTTTTTTTTTTTAATTTAAAGTTAATCAATAAATATGACTATTTATGTTATATCGATAAATATCGATTTGCCTACTGATCGAAATCTAAAATACTGAGAAGAGATTATTTTCTTGTTAATTTTTCTTGATTTTTTTGTTATCGATAAATATTGACTAGGTTTCCTTTAACATAAATCTAAAATATTAATAAATATTTAGCTTAAATATAATTTCAGTGTCAACTTTTATCATTTAAATACAAAAAAAAAAAATATATTTTCCGACATTTTCTTCCATAAATATTCCCAGTCAAATGTCAGTTAACAAATATCTGAATAGCAGCTGAAAGGGCTTAAAGGGCAACTGAGAAGTTGTGACTTGTGTTGTTTACCCGGATATGGGGTTCGCTGGCATACGGACGACCTTGACAGCGAAAACTTATTATCGGATGTGAATGAAAATGGAAAAAAAGAAAAACAAACAACTAAAAACCCGGGATGGGGTACAAACTTGATTATGGATTTGCATTTTAGGCTGGAAAACGCAATTTGCAGTCGTTGTGGACGTGAAATGAAAATCAATAAAAATGCAGCAGACGGCCAAATGAAAAATGGGAAAATGGGAAAATGGGAGAATGTCAAATGGCGCTACAAGCGCTAAAAACTGAGTGAAACCGAAAAGCAAAAGCCAACTGAACGTGAAAGTTTCAAAGAGAAATGAGAAGAAGAAGTAGGGAGCAGGAGCAATGGGGAACGCCTTTGTTTCATTAGCGCCTCAGCCAAAGGGGCTGAGTGGGCGTATGACTGTGTGTGTGTGGGCATGTGGGCGTGTGAGTGCGGGGGCGTTGTCTGCCATAAATGCTGCGAGCTGCCATACAAATTTCGCGTAGGCTTAAGCGAAGATTTAAGCGCAGATTTAACCTGAGGCTGAGCAAGCTACAATCTACATCTTGTTCAATTCGATGCAGTTGGTACTGGAGTTGGCAATAAGTTCAATTGAACTGAGTTGGATTAATGATCAGTGACTTTGTTCGATCTTTGAAAATGATAAATGTAAATCCTTTTTGTAGCTAATGCATGATTATGTGCAAGCTTATTGGATTTGCTCTTGCTCTTTGAACTGATTCTTATTTAAGTTTGTTATCCAGATGCTATGAATATATACAATATGAAATATGATTATTACATTAAATCGATTTGACGATTGGAAATGCAATGTATAAACTTGTTACTAAAAACAAATTGGAGCTAGTTCATTATTAGCTTTTAACTGCTTTTAACAAGTTCAAATGAAGTAAACGAATGAATGATCTCTAAGAAGTATTAAATATAGATTTTACTTCAAATTCATTTGAGAACTTTTTGTTACTAAACACTAATTGTAACTAGTTTATTATTAACTTTTAAAGTTTAAAGTTTCTTCAGCTGTTAAGCTGAAATCTTTTCGCTCATTAGCGTCCATTTGTGGGCGTTGGCGAAAAAATTGCACAAGTGTGCAAAAAAGTTAATAAGCGTAACAGCGATTGCTTCATAACGTAGAGGAATATATGTATATGGAGGGTAGGCTGAAAAGTATATATACATACATTTCTGTAATATATTAAGTAGAACATTACTGCCCTCGTAAATATTTATATCTACGTAGTATCAGTTTCAGTTCGCAAGATGCGGTGCGAGCGGGTGGTGCAAAATGTGCGTGACAAAATGCACTCTGGTTATCGCGTCGCTTCGCTTTGCATAGCCTAAATTGGAGCTGGAGGTGATGGGCGCTGGAATGAGGAGCAAGGAATGGGAAAGGTTTTCCATAATGCATTGTATTTTCGCACCTAATTACGCCCTCACGTCGCGTCGTCCACTGTTTGTTAATTCATTAAGCATATTTGCCTAGCAGAGGAAGCGAAAGAATCTTTCTCTTCCACTCTGCCCCACAGCTGGTGGTTAGGGCCAGGCCGAAGAGACTGTTTAACTTTTATGCGAACTTAAGTGGGCATTCGTGTGAGTTGCAGTTAAACAAGCTATTGATTGCCTCAAACCCATAATCAATTCGAACATTTCGTTTTATTTTTACTGACGCATATTTCGCTTGTGCCTTATTGGATTTGCGAGCATTTCCGGAGGTCGATGTCCGCTCTATAAAGAAAAAAATCAGAAATTTGCGTACTACAATTGAGTAAATATTATATGTGTGAAAATATAGCAAAATTTCTCTTAATTCACGAAAAGTTATCAACTTTAATGTGTTCAATTCAAAATGTTCACCTCGCGTATTTTACAATTGAGTATTTCGTTTCCAGAATTGATTATTATTATTAATAAATTGAAAATTGAAAGAGAGGAAACTTAAGATGTTTCATGATAAGATATGGTAGACATCAAAAGGATCAAAGTAAAATACCGCTCAGCATCTCTCCTAGTGACAACGAAAAACACTATCTGATCAATATAACTTTCGATAAGAGCGAGACAGGATAGACCCTCGACTATATAAAAGTGCTTGTGCCACTGTTTCGGTCATCATTAGTCTGAACTCCATTCAAGATGAGAGCACAATACGGTAGTTATAGTAAGATATACCTTTTGAAAAGGTCCTTCATTGTTATCTCTTAAACTCCTGCAGTCCTTTTGGCTTGCCTTGCCCTCCTGGCTGTGGCCATCGAAGCTGCCACCATTAACTCAGCGGCCAGCAACGATCTTTATCGTCGTGTTGTCTGTATAAGTAAGCCGAATGGATTCCGCACTCTTCAACCTGGTAGTTGCTCGCAGTACTTGGAGTGTTTGGCTGGTGTTGCTGTACAGAAATCTTGTGAACGTTTCTATGATCCCAATGTTCAGCGTTGTGTTAACTACAACACCGGCTGTATCGAGGTGAAACAGCTGACCGATACCAAACCTGTCGCTGGCAGTGTGGTATCAGCAGAACCATGTGAAACGACAACACCCCCTTGTGCAGAAACTACAACCACCACCTGTACCCCACCAGCAAAAACTACACGCACCACACCAACAACCACAACAAAAACAACGACAACTCCTACACCCAAGACAACCACAACAACCACCACCTGCACCACACCAACAACAACCACTACGAAAACAACAACTAGCACCACAACGACGACAAAAACAACCACAACAACAACCACCACCTGCACCACACCAACAACAACCACGACGACAACAACCACAACAACCACAACGACTACAAAAACAACCACAACAACTACAACCACTTGCACCACGCCAACAACAACCACGACAAAGACAACCACAACAACAACAACCACGACAAAGACAACCACAACAACAACAACCACTTGCACAACAACTACAACAACTACTACAAAGACAACCACAACAACTACTACAAAGACAACCACAACAACTACACCTAAAACAACCACAACAACAACCACTTGCACAACAACCACAACAACTACTACAAAGACAACCACAACAACAACCACCACCTGCACCACACCAACAACAACCACGACAAAAACAACCACCACATCAACAACCACGACAAAAACAACCACAACGACAACAACTACAACCACCTGCACCACGCCCACAACAACCACAACAAAAACAACAACAACTACCACCTGCACCACACCGACAACAACCACGACAACAACAACCACGACAACAACAACCACGACAACAACTACCACCACAACAACCACAACGACGACAAAAACAACGACAACAACTACAACTACCTGCACCACACCAACAACAACCACTACAAAGACAACCACAACAACAACAACTACTACAAAGACAACCACAACCACGACAAAAACAACCACAACAACAACAACCACCTGCACCACACCAACAACAACCACTACAAAGACAACCACAACCACGACAAAAACAACCACAACAACTACACCTAAAACAACAACCTGCACCACACCAGCAACAACCACGACAAAGACAACTACAACAGCAACACCAAAAACAACCACTTGCACTACACCTACAACAACAACCTGTACTCCCCCTAAGCCAACCCCCTGCTCAGCTTAAGGAAGTAAAAGTGTTTAACAATCAGAGATGAATGGGTTGTATTCCTCTTATTATGACTATATGAAAACGTGCTAAATAAACAGTGCCGAGTATTAAAAACTAAATTGTTTAATTTTGAAAGCTTGCATATAGATATATAGCGAGAATTTCTAGACTTCAGGTCTCCTCAAGCATTTATCAAGTGTTTCTACTTTAATCTTAGCTTTAGATTAAGAAATTTACATTTTAATCTGGTTCTGGTTTTAAGCAGATGCTTCCCATCCAATCCAATTAACAAATAGTTCGACAAGATTATAATATCTGAATGAGATTTCGAGCATGAGTTAATTAAAATGAAGAGGCAAGAAAGAGAGAAAGAAGAAGAAGCTGACAGACAACGTCATAAATTTTCGACATAAATAATTAATAGCTAATTTTTCGCCTGCCCAAAAGAAAAAGAAAATTTTGGAATTTTTTATGTAGGCGTTTATTGGATGCCGTTAAGGCTGCTGCCCACATAGAGAGAACTGCAAATTTCTATTAGTTTCTCTCGGCGAAAGAGAGGGAGACAAAGCGAGTGAGTGTGGAAAAGTGTGGAAGGGAGGAACGTAAGGAGAGCAACCGGCAATCGCGAAATTTATCATATTTTTTCGTATACTTCCGGAAACGTTGTCGGAAGTGTTTGTCAAAGTCTGTGTGACTAAATGGAAATAACTTGTTTACATGATAATTGAGTTTCGTTTTCGTGTGGAAACCTTAAATGAAAGTTGCGCAAACGTTAAAGAAAATGAGCACAAAGGGAAATTTAAAGAAGATTGCATTGAAATTATAAAGATATATGAGTGAATTTCTTTCCGTGCCTTTCCATGCACTTCTCAATGCTTAAAGAAAAATTTCCTTTCAGATTGTTTTAGATTATTTGTATATAAATTTTCATTTTGCTGTGCATTCGTCTCGAATGAAGCTAGAGACTATGAAATTTTGAGTATTATAAAGTATAATAATATATATATAATTATGTTGTTCATACGCCCACTATAGGCAAGGCATACCGGAAATAACAATACCTTAAAAAAAATATAAAAGATCACTCGTAATTTTTTAAAATTATAATTATTATAAAAAATAAAAATAAAAAGAATAATTAATTTCGTTATTCAAAGGAAAGGAGTTTCATTTAACTGAAGTGATTTTTTCGCTGCTCTTCTGCTCAGTCCTTCTCTTTTCTTTAGCTACTCAAAACTTTTATACTGCTTGCCTTTGTCTACACGCACACACACCCATACACACATACATACATGTAATACAATGTACACGTATTTAATACAAATATAGTTGAAGCCGGTTTTTTCCTTTGTCTGCCATTTGAAGCTATTTTGCCGGTTTTTATTATGGTTCGCTGTTTGTTGTTGTTTCTGTTTGTTTCGGCTCGTTTTTGCTTTTTTGTATTTGTTGCCGTTTTATTAGTCATCCACATGAGTCGCAAACCTAACCTCACCCAACACCTTCCCCATCCCCGAAAAAACCGCCATTTATACAACAACAAAAAACAAAAAAGAAAAGAAATAAAGAAACAACTCCAACTGAAACTCTTGCCTCTCGCTCACACCCTTTGGCAGCCTTTGTTTGGAAGTTGCGTATGGCGTCTGTGTGTGTGTGTGTGTGCGTGTGCATGTGTGGATTGTGACGACTCAGCTGACGCTGACGCCAGCAGCGGAGCGCAGCTGAGCGAGCTAAGCGCCAAACAGCTGTTTGCTGTTGTTGTTTCTGCTGCTGTTGCTGCCGTTGGGTTTTTGGCTGTTGCCGGCGCTAGCTGACAACGCCCACATGGCATCCACACACACATACACACAAGCGAGTACCGGAACATTTGTGGGCGGACTGCAGCAAATGGAATTGAAGTTGCGTTACATAGCAGTCAGCTTTTAGGTGTGACGCTTGCATTTGCTTTTTATTTGCAAATTATAAATGAAAAAGTTTTTTATTCGTGCAGTTTTTCTTAAAGCTCAACGCAGTGCAGCTAATTAATTAATTGCTAATTGAAATGCGACTGCAACGGCGACGGCGCCTTTACGCTCCATTAATTTCGCATTAATTTTCTTCACGCGCCAAAATCTGCAATTAATTTTATTTACTTTGCCTAATGATTTGACCATTTGTTGTTGTCACGCCCACACATGCAAACAGCAGATTATAGAAGAAGAGTCGTAGTAGAAAAAAAAAACAGTATTTCAAAATATTAAAATTGAAATAAAAACAAAATTTTGTTGCACGTCAAGCGCCGCGGAAAATTAAAAAGACGCAAGCAACAGGCAAACAAATAGCAAAAAAAAAAAGGAAATAAAAATACAAAAAATGTAAATTAAGCAAAAATTTGTATATGCACTGTTCTTCGGTTTATTTGTTTGTGCATGTACCCTGTAAATGATGATGAGGTATATTTACTAAGAAAAGGCATTTTGATACGAAATGCAAATGTACCGATAATTTAAACATGTACGATAGAAAATTGAAACGATTGGCACTCAATCGATCGAAATTGATCCGTTTACACATCAATAGATGCTATGCCTATCTATGATTTTGGGCTAATTCGAATGTGGCCCAATCATAACTACGCCATTTTATCGAACGACTGGACTATCGATATTTATTGGTCTCGAATCGATATTTCACTAATAGATGAGCTAGCAAAAATTTATCAAATATATCAAACTTATTGTTATATTCTCACAACTTTTCTAAATTAATCGATAACTAAAAATATTGTTAATAACTATATCATGTTCTATATTCAAAAGTGCCAACTAAAACAATCAGTAGAAGCTAACAAAGAACGCAAAATATTCGACAGGAATCTTTAGCTTGTTTAACTACTATCGATATTAATCGATTTTGCCCGAAACTAATCAACAAGGTATTCCACATTCGTCTAGCTAATTGCTATGCTCTATTCATAGCCTTCCCAGCATATTTGTTTTGATAGTTTTGTTTGAATTTTCATTGCCAAAAACGCGAATGCTACAGACACTCGTGGCCGACGCCAGGGGGCGCTGCAGCGGCTTCCTCACAGGGTGAGCCAATGAAAGCTAAACTAAGGCAAACTATAATAAATCAAATTCGTAACCACATGAAAAAAAAAACGAGAAATAGGAACAAAAATTGTGGGATGCAATTTTCTCGAATGGCGCAGAGCCGCGAGAAACTAAAATCTGAGATTCTCGTGCCGCGCGATCGTTAAACAATTTTGTAGAATTTATATTATGGGAAAACATGAAATGTGCAAAATGATTTCAAATGATTTATTTTTATAGCCATAAAAATGTTTCATAGAACAGCCAGTTGATACCTAATTGGATCGATCATTAGAGCAACATTTTACATTCCATAATTGTTGTTCCGTTAGAACTTGGATGATTAACTAGGAATTGCGACTAACAAATCGTTTGTCACATTTCTGTATTTATCACATTTTACTGGAATTTTTTGTTTTGTGTTTGCGATTAAGTTGATTTGCACCTTTCACTGTTGGACTCTCAGGTATTTGGGTTCTTATCAAAGCCCATCGATTATGTCGTGTCTTAACTTGAATGCCCACTGTGCCAGCACTTATACTATATATGTAGGTATATATTTATTTATATATAACTCAACCTTATAGAGCCAACTATGTACATATGTATGTATGCATGCATGTTGTCGAAGTCTAGCTGCTTTTTGTCAAGTGTACTTGAATCTTGAAGGCTCTTGCAATGCACGCTTGATAACTTAAGACAACTAAGTCAGCTGCATTTTAGAGCGCGTGTGATTGACTTGCAATATACCCTGTACTTATTGTAATTAACTGGTCAAAAATTTGGTTGACTATATCATGCATGATCTTTATGCTTGACAGATCTCATGAGCCAAACTTTAATATTAGTGTATAATTATTTCTTTAAATCAATTTGTATATCGTTGTTATTCATACATATCTATAGCGTACTTAACAGAGGCTTTAATTCTATAAACATAGTGAGCTATCGACCTTTGTATCTATAAAAGTCTGTCTAATAAACGTATCGATATAAAGATATTAAGTATCCATATTCATACAAATTTATATTGATCTTGATGTGTTCTATAAATATCAATAATCTATTTTTTAAATTTACCATTAAAAATTTCTATATGAAGTTTTTTAGACCTAGTTAAATGAGTTTTTGAGTACTATAAAAAACCTTAATATTTATCGAGAAAACGATACATTCAGATTTGTCGACAAAAAGGATATATCAGATTTATCAATAAGCCAATATATTAGGATATTTAGAAATATTGATATATGGATGTGGACTCATCTTTAAATATGTTTCAATATATCTGTATGCCGAGATATTAAGGCTTCAATTTTCATATTGATATATTGCCATTCGATATACATACATATCTTATGCATTACTCCTACATAGTAATTCACAGTCATTAACTGTCTGTCATTCCACCTCTTGCAATATGCATTCAAAGCCCATAGACATTCACCACTTTGAGTAGGGTATTTTCTTTATATTTTTACTGAGAAATTGAAGAACTCTGTCGTTGTCAGTTGAACGGTTGGCGCCAGGGCGCTTAAATTGCCGTTACGATAACACAGGGCGTGGGCGTACACACACACACACTCACATGCTCTGCCTAGGTACATTCCACACACACACACACACACAAAGACGTTCAGCTGTTATAAAAGCCATCTGTGCTCCGTCTCTGTCGCACCTTTTGTGTGCTGAATGGCTTTAGCGACATTTTGTTTTGCATTTTTACATTTTGTTTTTATTTCAGTTTTGTTGTTTGTTAATTTGTTTCATTGATTGACAGCAACAACTATAATAACAACAAATTGAGACAAGGCGACGGTCAAGAGGAAGCAAAAACAAAAAACAGAAAAAAACATGAAACGTAAAAACAGAGACACAAAAATTTGCAAAAAAAAAAAAACGAATCAAAAAGCAAAGCAAACGGCGACACAGAGAGAAAAAAATCAAACAATTTTCAAAACATTTAAAAATAGTGCGCAAATTGCTATATTTACGTTATAGAAGACAACAACAAAAAACAATAACAAATGCCAATATTGATAACTCTCTCGAGCGCGCTATTTCAACCCAGCGCTCTCTCTGTGTCTCAGATCAACAGTTAGAATTATCGCTCTCTCTCTCGCTCACTCACTCGCTCTGTTTGTTATCAGCAGCGCGCTTACAAGCTTTTACACACGTGAATAAATCGTATGCTCGCTCTCTCCTCTCCCTCTCTCGCTCTCTCTTCAAACTAATTGCATTTGGTTTTGTTTTTGTTTTGCCTCTGCCTCTGCCAAGCTTCCCCTCCTCTTCTTCTGCTCTTCGTTGTTGCTTTTATTGATCGACTGCGCGCATTGCACATTATCGCCTTGTTTGTATTTGTTGTCATTTTTCGTTGCGCTTAAAAGGCTAAAAAGAAAAAGAAAACAACAAAACAAAATAAACAGCTAAACGATATAAGAGAGCAAAATCTTAGCGAGAGAGAGAGAGAGAGAGAGACAACAAAATATCTGTAAACACATTTTTTATTGCGTTGCGGACTTTTTTGTGCTTGTTTTTCGTCGCTCTACTAAAATTTTTAGTATATGACAAAATTTGATGAAATTGAAAATATTCGCTTAAAACTTAGCTCAAATGGGAATTTAGTTCGACATAGTGCGCAAATATGAAACTCAATTTCTTATATGACAATTTTTGTGAACCTTTATTACTATTGCTTTTATTTTTACTTTTTTGTATAACTTTTAAATATTTTAGTTCTATATGTTTAAAGTGGAAATGTAGTTGGACAAAGTGCTCAATTTTTTATATGCCACTTTTAGTGGACCTTTATTATTTTTTGGTTGCATTCTATTTAGTTAGTTTTTTATTTAGTCTATATAGTTGGGCAAAGTGCAAAAATGTAATTCTATTTTCATATGACAATTTTGCCATATCTTATTATTCTTATAAATTAAATTTTTTTTAATATTTTTATTCCTTTTGTTTTTATATTTCTGTGATTTTATCTTATTTTTAAATATTTGCTGACTACATTTCCCATTCAGATATTTAGGTTAATGTCTTAGCTAAACAGCTACACAGTTTTACAGCCACAATTCGTTCAATTTGGTAATTTTAACTACCCACAGTTGTGCAATCACAAGTAACTGCTAAGTGAGCACTGCCTTTAAATTCCCCATATAGTTTGTACTACAACCTAGCACGCGACTTTGCTAAATTACCCCGTAAAATATCTTACGTCTTTTAGCATAGATACTCACCATAAAGCAAGCAGTTCAGTATACCCATATAGATATGTAGTTCCCGAACTCCTGCTTGACAAACGTTTGGGTCTTTTTAGCATAGACACTCACCCTAAAGTAAGCAGTTTAGTGCTTACATCTAGAAGCAGTGCGCAAGCAATTGCGCGCCTTTTTTAAATACATATTTTAGTCAAACTTAAAAGAAATGTAAACTAATTAAAATTTCTATTCTCTTTCATTGCAGGTAAGCGCATTTGTAATTGTTTTTTAATGTCTGAGTAAGTATGTAAGACACCCAACAAAAATTCTGTTCCCACCTGCAACAAAACTTTCATTTTTTCACATTTTCACAATTTCGACAACCAAAAATCAAAATCATGCACTACAAATTTTGTAAACTAAAAATTTACTTGTTTCATTGGTTTTTAAAATTTCTTGATATATTTTGTTTAAATTGTGTATAGTTGTTGTTTCCTTCTCTCTCTATCTCTCTTATGTAATTGCTTGGTCCAACTCTCTGTCTCCCTCCCACTTTTCCTCTCTCTCTCTCTCTATTACTCTGTCTCTTGTTAAGCTACGTCCTGCTTCGCTAATTGTGCTGTCAATTTAAACAAATGACACACTAAAAGCGAACAGACAAAGAAAAGTCGAGAGAAAAAAAGGAAATCTTATATAAATTTTTCGTCCAATGAAATAAAAATTCACATTGGAAAAGTTTTTGGGTAAAAGCGGTTGCCAACGATGAAATTCAATAGATAAAATGCAATAACAAATTGAATGGCATTTTGTTAATACCCTAACAAAACTTTCATTCAATTTGAAACAATTTTTAATTTTCAAAAAAATAAAAATAAAATTAGGAAAATCTATATAGAAAAGTATTGTGTACTTTATGTATGCTAATTTTAATAAAAAATTAAAAAAAAATAATAATAATAATTTGAAATATATAATTTATTTATATATAAAAAATATATTTATATTGGTTGTATACAAAATAAGATATATATATATATAAATATCAATTTATTTATATATATTGGTTGTATACAAAATAAGATATATATATATATAATTCAATTTATAGCAGTATATAATATCAAAAATATAAATATGTTTTTCTGTTGATGACATTCCAATTATATAGCTTAGATTTGATAGCATTATAGTTAAGTATCGATAGTTTACGATAGTGCTTGCCATTATTCCTATCGGCCTACTACACGTTTTATACATATATCAATATTTTTTCACAATCTTACAAATTAATATTAATAGAATGAACACAAAATAAATAATCCAGACAGAACAAAATTTTGTAATACTTAATAAGTATCTATATATCTTCGTCATTTTTTAAAGGATATAACTTAGATAAAAATAGTTATATGGCTTTATTTTTATATAAAACAACTTTTAGTTTCACTTTACAATTTTTTTTTTTATTTTTTTATTTTTTTTATTTATTTATAATTTTTTTTTTTTTCGAATTATTTATTTTATTAAAAGAAGTTTTCATATATTACAGTCGCTTTGGATTTGAGTGAATTTTTACTTTATACTCTACACTCTGGCTGTTAGTGTATTTAATATTCGATTCTTTTTGAGCTATCAGTTTTTGGGTTTTTTCTATTTCTTTTCATTTGTTTTTTCCATTGGCTAATCTCTGATTTGTAGTTGAGAGGCGAGTGCTTCATGTGCACTTCTTTTGCTTTTTCACTTTTCACAAAAACGTTTTTCTCGTTTTTCCTCGAACAACAAAAACAACACCAACAACACCACCAACAACAACAAATGTGGAAAGCAACTGCAACAACAGCAGCAGCAGCAGCAGCAGCTCCATTCACCTAATTTTCTTCATTTTTTCTTGTTTTGGGAAAAACTTTTATTTCCTTGTTTTGTTTTATTTTTTCTTTTGTTTTTCGGCGACACACTGAACAACAACAACAAGAAATTTGTGCATTGTTTTGGCCGAATAGTTAGAGAAAGAGAGAGCAATAGGCACTGCGAGAGAGAGAGAGAGAGATAGAGAGATTCAGATGCAAGGGGCAGAATATGTTAAATTCGCATTGTAATTCGTGCATTTTACAACAGCAGCAGCAACAACAAAAAATTGCACAAACAATACCACAACAACAAACAATTGCAACAACAACAACAACAATTTGAATGCAAATTTGTATTGTTGTTGCGCTGGTTAAAACAAATTTTTGTTTTCTTGTTACTGATTATGCAACAATAGAAAATATAAGAAATTACTAGAAGAAAAATGAAAGGTAAAAAAGTAGCAATATACATATATGTATGTATGTATATGTGAACAAACAAATATATTGAGTAATCATTTATTATTATTATAGAATATTCAGATAAATATGTATGGGTTATTTAAATATGCAGTTGTCTATATCTTAAATATGTTCATCTTAAACTGACAAAAAAAAAAAAAAAAGTTAAAAAAAAAATATGGCGAGAATTACAGAGCTTCAGAAATTTAAAAAGACAAATAAAGAAATAAATAAATATCAAAAAATAGGTTTAAAATATAAAAAAAAAAAAAATACACATTTTAGAGATACAAAACATCGTATACTTTCAATTCCAGATTTTTATTAAAAAAAAAAAAAAATAAAATAAAATATTTATAGAGCGTATGAAGTGAAATTTAATTCTGAATCTTATTTATTTAAGAAAACATGTAGTTAAGCTGTGAATATACTCAAATTTATTTTCATAAAATATTTTATAATGAAAAAATTAATTTGCCAAAAACCAGAAACAAAATCAATACAAAAATTTAATTCTGAATTTTTTTATAATAAAAAGTACGTTTATTTTTCTTTTAACAAAAATTAAAAGAATAAATTCATTTTTTAAATCAATTTTAGGTTCGCTTTGATTTTATTAAATTGAATTAAATTATAGAATTTTGAGTTTTGTTTGAAAATATAAGTAGACCCTATAAAAAAAATTAAATTTAGATTAAATAAAAAATCGATAAATACAGCTATCGATAAATAACTACCTAACTAAAGTATGCAAAAGTCTTTAATAGCTTAGTTAGTTGTTGTGAATATATATGTATGTATATACTTATAATAATATATAGAGAATATAACTCTTTATAAATATATATAGATATCTATCTATGTTTATCCCGGATGCACATGCAACATTTATTGTTGCTGTTGTTTTTGTAGCCAGCTGCTGGCAGCGAATGGGGGAAAACGAACTTTTTTTTGTTTGAGTTTTTGGCCTCTGAGGCAGCTACTTTGTTGCAGTCGTCGTCGTCGTCGTCGTTGTTGTTGTTGCTGCTATTGCTGTCACAAAATCTTTGGATGCTGCTTAGCCATTTAATTTATTGCTGGAGACTTTAGAGACACAGAGACAGAGAGAGCGAGAGCAGAGAGAAATGAAGATGTTTCTCTTTTTTTGTTTGATATTCGTATTTTCTAAATTTTCTTCACTACTTTGCCAACATCAAAAGGCGCGTGGCGGAAGCGAAATGTTGCAAAGAATTAATTGGCAGCACTTTTGTTTTCTTTCGTTCGTCTTTCACTTTGTGTTGCATGCAACAAAGCAATTTGACAATATTTTGAATTCGTTTCATTTGCGCATAAATTGGATTTTAATGTTGCCGTTTGCCACAAACTATCATCATATCTTCATCTGCCTGCCTCTCTCACACTCTCCCCCCTCTCTCTCTCTCTCTCTCTCTCTCTTTGTTTCATACTATCTCGTTTTCTCTGTCTCATTTGTGTTGAGAACTGGAGCGCATCGACACGTTGCCACAAATGTTGCATAAGTTTTGAGATGTCGCGTTGCGATTTCCGCTTTTGCGATTCATTTACTATGCCAAATGGCTAAAGGGGCGTATGTGTAATGCGATAAATACAAATTAAACGATAGTTCTAGTTGTGAACTATTCGATAATGATTATCGATAAAGTTGTATTGCAAATACTCAATTACAAAATATATATATTTAAAACCGATAAATATGTGGTATTTAGTATCGATCAATTTGATTTGATTTTCAAAGAACGATCGATAGTCCAAGTATCAAATATCGAATAAAAATTGCTATAATATATTTTTATATAAAATTATATTGATAAATTAGATCGCAGCAATCGATAAATTCAAGTATTACTATCGATAAAATTAGGGAATTTTTTATATACTTTTCCACATATTTAATTTCTATTACGCAAGGTTTTGATAAGTCCTTGCTGAACATTTACTCAATTTGAAAGAAGCTTTCAGATAAAAACCAGCTAAAGCTAAAGCGATATCATCGATTGACAATCAACCATTATTTATATATTCTTAGATTTAGATATTCTCATTTAAAACTTCGATAAATATTGTTTGCTTCCGCCATATTTTCTATATTCGGCTTTATAAAATATGTACTATTTGAGCTTGTTACTAGAATTTAAATAAATCGATCTTCGAGTGATCGATACTATATTTGCTTTGCATGATTAGTTATATACAACTTTTGATTGTTATAGATATTTTAACAGTTAGTAAAATTGATATCTGGATGATATCTGGAAATTGATTTAAATATTTTTATATATTTTGCTCTTATCAAATTTATGTATCAATATACTGATTGACATATACATCGATAAACTGACAGATCGATAAGTCTATTTGTAAACCAAAAGAACGATTAGTCCATACTTTGATACAACAATACATGATTGATGTATTAACGGATCGATTAATTGATTGATCTTGACAGATCGATAGTTGGATACAATATTAAATCGATATTTGACAGACCAATAATTCGATACTTTAACAAATCGATATATGTAGATCGATAATACGATACTTTTCAGATTCGTCTCGTATACACACTTTCCATTTGCCTGCCTCGACACTATTCAGTTCATATCAATCGCCACGCCCACCAATTGTATATACCCCACACTCTACCTCTTCCCTCCTCCACACCCTCCCCTAGAATTGGCCAACTCCAAATTTGATATTCGTGATATGGAAATATATCTACTGCTCTCTTTCCCTCTCTCTCTCTCTTTCTCTTTTTTTCTTTTTTATTTTTTCTCTCTTTTTTATTTCAAACATAAATCGTGTATGCGTGCGCAACGCGCTTTCCAACACTGTTTTCTGCAACAACTGTCACATATTGTGCGCATCCAGCTTTGCCTACGCCCACCATCCCGCTGCCACGCCCACAACAGGTAGTCGGCAGCGCGCCTTTAGCAATCCGCACATACCCTTCGTACCGCTCAACGGCCCCGACGGCCGTCGCCTGCAGCCGCATCTCTATTACTACAATCAGTCGCACTCGGGCCGCAGTTCGTTCTGTGTGGACGAGTCTTTGTGGCCCAGTGCGGGCGCTGCTAGCGACAGCGACCTGTACACGACGGCCGCCGACGAGGATCCCGAGGAGGCCAGCGATCAGTTCTCCCCGACGCTCTACGGCCGCCTCGCCGCCGCCTCCCAGCCCATCAGCCGCGCCATTCCCATACCCAGCACCAGCAGCAGCGCCGGCAACAGTCCACAGCATCACCATCCGTTGCAGCATTATCCGCTGCATCACTCGCATCCGCATCACCTGCACCAGACGCAGCAACATGCCCAGCAGCCGCAGCGTTCGCTGAGCAGCGGTTCGGCTCCGCCTGCAGTCGCTGCCTCGGCCGCAGCCGCTGCCGCTGCCGCCGCTGCTGCGGCTGCCGTTGGCTATATGGCTTTTAGTGCCGGCCACGCCTATTCGCCCCTCTATAGCAGCTCGCCGGATACGCTGGGTGGTTACGATCCAGCCTACGGGCCCGGCATCCATCGGCTGCAGGTGCCAAGAGACTCGGCCCAAAGACGTCCCCGCTCGCCGCTGGATGGCGCCACTGTGATGGCTGTCAACAGGTCGGTGTTGGTTAACAAACAAAACAAACAAACAAAAAGAAAAGCCTAACACAAAGTGTTTTTGGTTTACTGCATTGGCTCTTGCTCTATTTAAACTATTTATCGATTGTCGATTGAGTGTTGCACGAAACGAACTTCACCAATTTTACACATTTTATCGATACAACTAAATCTCATTTGGTTACATGGGTTATTTATGATTATCTACTTATGTTGATAGTCTATAAATGTTTATCGATGGTTGATTGAAAGTTGCATGCATTTGCATTTGAAATGAACTTCATGAGTTAATGTGTTTCATTCATATAATTGTCTATATATCATAGAAATATATATCATCACATACGGTTAGGATTATCGATTGTCGATAGAATGTTGCATGCTGCATTCTCAAAGAAACTCATCAGCTTTGGCTTCATCTGGGCTTAAACATATATATAATTTTATACATATATATAATTTTTTCAAAATGTAATGTTTATCGATACTTTTTTGAAGAAATATATCGCACTATTATTTTCATGAACACCTGCATATATAGTCAGTCTTTCATATACTACTCTGAACCCATAACATATGAATATATCTTATAAATCCTTCATCTCTTTGGGAATGTTTCATTGTGATATATGTATATATTTTAAAATATCTTAAATTATTATTCTTGTTTGAAAAATGTCTTTGATGTGGCATGAAATACGATACGATTTCTTACACTAATTTTCTTTGTATAATATAAATATTAATGTTTAAAATAACTCTATTTAATGATTGATTCATTATCTTTGACTCTTGTCGAGCAATTGAATTGATGTATAAAATTTCAGCTAATGTGTATACATGCAATATCTGATTGAGCTGAGCAATCTATAATTGGATAATAGTGATGAGAGTAACGCTGAAACAATTCCAGAATAATTAAAAAATTGTCAGTAATTTAATGCAATGTTTAACTCCCAGAAAAATAATTGAGTTTAAGGTTTATAATAGAGGTACACTGACTAAGCGTCGAATGAACAAATAGATGCAACTAAAAATCTTATTTTCTCGCAAGTCAAGTGAGTAATTCATACTGAAAAGTTATTTATAACAAAGTGCGGTCTTATAAATATGCATAAAAAAAATATATATTTAAAAATTATTTTAACTATATATAAATAAATAAATATAATTAAAATATATACATATATTTATTGAAAAATATATATATATAAATAAACAAGTAGGTAAATAATATAAAATAATATATGTATATATAATTATAAAAAAAAATTATTTCAATTATTTGAACTAAATACATAATTCAGATTATTTCAAGTTTTAATGAAATGAACCTGATTTTAAAGAAATGAAGATATTTCAGATATAACCAGACCAAATTTTACTAAAAAAGAATTCACTTTTAATTTAAAAAAAATTAATTTTCTGTATATATTTTTTAAATATACCTACCTATATATAGTGATGGCAGAAAATATACATTAATCGATTATTGAATCATATGATTAAATTTAGCTGGGCGATTATAAATCGAAATTAATCGAACAAAAGTGGAAATAATCGATTAATCAAATGATTTTTTATTTGTATAGAAAAGTAGAAATTATGTTTATTATTTATTTAGTATTTTATTAGGCCTAGCAAAAAGTAACAAATACATTAATTATTATTTGTTATTGAGTATTGAATTGAGGAACAGTAGCTCAGACAGGTGCTCAGTGGTTAACCTGTTCCTCTTTTCGGTAAGTGTAGCAGCTGCCTTAGAAAAAAGACGTTCTGCTGGTACAGAAGTGCCAATCAGAAAGCAATAGCGACAAGCTATGATATATAGTTGGGGGTATACAGTACTCATCTCCTCCCAGGCATCGACTACATTGCGTTTAAGCTCCAAAACAGGAGCATTTAAGAAGAAACTAAGTTCGTCCTGAATTTGATAAGGGTCGTCTTTTTTACGGCGTTTGTGTACCAACGACTTGTGGTGGGCCCAAAAGTCAAATTCAATTTCTCCAGTAGATGAACCGTCACTAATGCTTCCTTGACTTTCATTTTTATCTGAAAGTTCTGCCATTTCCATTCGTATCTGCTTCATAACTGAATCCAAAGCTATCGGGTCCTGAAAATGAATTTTCTTGAAGCGCGGATCCAGCAATGTAGATGCAGCCAATAAAAACGACTGCTCTATCGCTCCAAATCTGCGATCGAACTGTTCCAAAATAGCTACTTTGAGCTTTTTTCCCGTGGGTGACTTACAAATTACCTTCATTATTTGCTGGCGTCCACAATGCGCGATAGGTATAACAAGGCTCAAAGTAGCATATTTTTCCCCACTTATTTGTGTAGTCATTGCTTCCAATGGCTTCAGCAAAGCAATAATTTCAATCATATCGTCTTTATCTTTGGTGGATATCATTTGTGGGGCATCCGAAAAGTTTAAAACCACTTGGCCGATGTACGAAATTAAATTAATGAATCTCTGCAGCATATAGAATGTTGAATTCCACCTGGTTTTCACGTCTAAAATCACTTTTAAGACGTTACCCTCCGAGGCGCCAGCAGAAACCTGCAGCTGTTGCAAATTTTCTTTGGATTTCCCGCTGCGTTTAAGCCAAACTACTATACTGCGGCATTTGGCAACTAACCCTGATACTTCCTTAATTTCCAAGGCATTACTGCACACTAAGTTCAGAGTGTGCGCAAAGCATGGAATATGGTGCGACTTTCCGAAGCTTTGGTGTATTGCTTTTACGATGTTTGCGCCATTATCCGTCACCACTGCAGTAACTTTCTCCTTAGAAATGGAAAACTTGTCCAGCGTCGTTAACAAGACTTCAGATATGTGCGCAGCAGTATGGGCTTCTATTAGTTTAAACACTCCAATCGTTGCATAGATTTGCTTCTTTTCAAATAAGCCATGAAGTGTTATTCCAATCACACCCGTCATATTTATGTCAGTCCAAATATCCGTAGTCAGCGATATACATGAAAGCTGACATACCATGCGCTTGAAATTTTCGAGCTCCACTTTATACTTTTTTATAATTTCCGCCTTGATTGTGTTCCTAGCTGGAACTTTGTATAAGGGATGATGCTCCTTCATCAGTTTTAAAAATCCTTTTCCTAAATTTATATTCAATATTACATTAATATACATATTGTCTTAATATACATATTTTATAAAACATTACCCTCCACGTGTGAAAATGGCAAGTTATCCATGACAATCATCTCCACTATTGACTTTGTCATCTTGGTATGTTTGGAGCCACCCGAAGCAAAGCTATGCACATTTGAAAAGGCTTCAGTAATGTGTTGCTGTTTTTCAACTGGCTTTGATTGTCGGCTTGTGCTAGCCACTTCCATGTTCAAAAAAGCATCGGTAATGTGTTGCTGCTTTTTAGCTGGTTTTGATTGTTGGCTTGTGCTAGCCACTGCCATGCTCTCCTCCTCACGTTCAAAATTTTCATTGGGTGTCTAAAGAAACAAATCTAAATAAAGTTCTGCTTATTACAAGTAAAGTTTAAAGCTTACCTTGAGAGACGCGAACTCGTTGATATGCTTCAGCTTTACATGCTGAAGCATGTTGGTTGTGTTTTTGCAAAATTTTAATTGTTTTTCACATAATCGGCACTGCACTTCTGCATCACTTGTTTTGGAAAAATATTTCCACACTTTACTAGTTGTTGGTGCCATTATAAACATAAAAGTTTTGTTTTTTTCCCTCTTCCAACTTATGATATGCGCGCTAAAGTTGCTTCTTAGTGATGCGATTATTTGAGCAATTAATCGATTAATGTTTCAATTAATTGAACCCCGTTTTGCGATACAATTGAATCGCAATTCGAAGCAAAATAATCGATTAATGGACATCATATGATTAATCGTGCCATCACTACCTATATATATCTTCAGTTAATAACTGTCCATTGTCTAATTTGCTGAAGTAACAAAAATGCTGTGTCATATCTTTCAACAACTTTGTCCACTTGCCAGCATTACAAACAAAGTTGCAGCTTCCTTCCGCAGCTTCAACTGCATTTTTTATGTGGCCTTTAGGAAATAGATTTTACTAGAATATTTATTTTATTTTTTTCTATAGCTGTCTTCGTTGCAAATTTCCGGTCTTAAGCGCAGAAAAACAGATGATGCGTCATTTGTCATGATTCAAGTTCGCAATTTTCGCCCAGGCACAAGACGCAATTTATTTGCACGAAACGAAGCCCTTTTATATTCTCCTTCTTTTTAATTACAAAACAGGAGAGCCTGCCTGCCTGACTGACTGACTGACTGCCTTTCAACAAAAATTTGCCCCGAAACTCTATTCAATCAACCTTTGCGCATTTAAAACTCATGTCATGTCCATTATAAATTTTAACTTAGGACCTTGGGGCCCTCAGCTGCGAGTTCTTTTGGGCTCTGCCTTTCAGTGTCTTGCAACAGTCAAAAGAGTTACGATTGCGTGTGTGTGTGTGCGTATGTGTGTGTGTTTGTGTTTGTAGTGCGTTTAAACGCCACGACCTGCTGCTGGCCAAGGAATGATGTCATTTCTAAACTTGGACTTTTCTTTGGGTTTTATTTTTGCGTTTCTCATTTCTTTCTCTTTGGCTGCTCTTAATACCCACGGCGAAGGTTAACACAAACAAGATAATGGCAGTGCTTCAAATATGCAAAGACATGTAACAGGCAACAAATACTTCATAAGTATCGATAGATAATTGATGTATATCGATGGTATATATAGATGTGTATATGTGGAATATTAGTAATCTATATCAGAAATGTGGAGTATAAATTATCATATAATTATATATCAATTTGTGTATAAATTTTCAATAATTTCTGTTCATTTTCAGAACTTTGATAATTATCGATCTTTAGTCAGAGTGCCCAATTTTTAGCCAAAGCTTACAAAAATATAGTAAAAAATATAAAAATGCAGTAAAAAAGCTATGCAAATTATGCTATACTGTTTTATACGATAAAAATATATTTCCTTCCAATAAGCACAATTTTCGATAATTATCGATTTTTAAGTCTGTGCATATTTTAAGCCTTACAGTCTATATACTACAGCATATAATAGTATATACAGGGTATCTCTCAGTCGTTCACTCTCACCCAAAAGCTTGGGATTGTATAATGCCTTGGCGCTGATGATGGCATTTGATGATGATTCGTAATAAAAAAGCAATTTTTTTATATGTATATGCTCATGCATGTAGGTATAATAAATATTACGCAGTTTTTTCTTTTTCTTTCCTTCATTTTTGACCATGGAACTGCGCATTAGTTGGGCAAATGAGTCCCCCAGGCGCTATTCAAGGGCTCTCCCCTAAAGACAACATCTCCAATCCAAAAGAAAGAACAACAGTTTTCCCTTGATAAACTGTATGGGGAAGCTCATAAAGCCTTCCCCACTCTCCACAAAGCTCCCCTGTCTTGCGCTAATTTTTATTAGCTATTTGGTTTCGGTTGGTTTATCTGGAGGAGGAGGAGGCGGAGGCGGAGGCGGAGGCGTTTCTTTACGGTTCTGGAATGCGCAACAAATTAAAAATAATATGTCGCAATTGGCAAACGGTATTTGAGTTTTATCTTGTGGAAAAGTGGGAAAATTTGTGTGTGGACAATGTCTGGAAACGTGCAAATGGTGTAAATGATTTGTTTGTTGTTTATGTTTAATGGTTGATATCGAAGTGGGACTTAGATATGGAACAGAGTTGATTTATGAATAAAACTAAATTATTTGGCAGAGATTTTAATGTAAATCTATAAATTTATAGGGATTAGAAAGTAGTGATAAATAACTTTCATAGAAGCTAAATAATATATAGAAATTGTATGCTGTAAGGTATGATAGATCATAACACTGGTAGAAACGAAGATACATAAATAGGTAGATATATAGATAGATAAAGATAGATATGTAAATAGATTACAGATAGATGGATGGACTGATTAAAGCTTTTTTAGGTAATTTGATGGATTGATTGATATAAATGCTACGTTACATACAGATAGAAAGATATATGGACGGATAGATAAGTAAGCATATAGGATGAAAGGATGAATGTATTGATAAATAGAATGATTGATCTAAATATGTAGATTAGATACAGATGGGATATATAGACAGATAGATAGATGGACAGCCAGATATAGTTAAAGATAGAGACAGATCGAAAAGATATGTAATTAGATATATATAGGTAGATGAATTTATAGAAAATTGTATAGATAATAGATTAACTGATTGATTGACTGTTATAAATGGTTAAGTTAGGCACAGACAGATAAATATATATGTAGATAGATAGATTCAATTGGTATAATGTAATATTGAGTTTAAACGATTGCTTGCTAGAAAGAGCTTAGATTGAACTTTAAACCGGTTTATTTATTTGTATGCGAATAAAGAGATATTAAATGAAATAATATGTCAAGTTCTTAAATACTAATTTATGTTATCAGAGTATATACTACATAAGTTAAATGTATATTTCTTAGTTTAGAAAAGTCACTTAATGACCACTTTTATTTGTCAAACAAATAATTAATGCAGCGCAGCTTTGTTCATAAATCCACAAAGACTCCATTAAAGTACTCTTAACGTTAATCCTTCTTACAGTCCAACGCATATAAAAGCTCTTTATTAATTAATTATTTACCGTCCTTTACAACACAAATCAAAGCAAATTCCTTATTCAAGGTACAGTCTACCTACACAAAACCAAAACATAAATTTGGTTGCTGCTCAGGCAACTGCAGCCGGCATCTGATAAAAAAAGTAACTTCAAAGCTCCCCCAAAAAATGTATCTGCATATAATTTGTTGCTTTTTTTGGAAGTCTGCAGCAGCAGCAACAGGCAGCCAAATGCAGTTTCGAGTCGCTGGCCAAGTTCAAGGTTAAAATGCATCAAAAAAATGCATTTTGGGGGAAAGAGCCAAAAGAAAAAAACAGGAGAAAAAGAGAATTCTGGAATTTGGGGTAAACCTTGGGCGAGAAAAGGTTGCGCTGTGCAGGCAGAGGTAACTGTGTGGGCAAACACAAAGGCGAAACATGTTTGTTTGTTTCGTGTGGTCTGGGCCTGCCCTCCCCTTTCCATTAGCTGCGCTGCCCCTCCCCCTCTTACACCCGCCTCACCCCCACTCGGGGGTAGTCGAGTGGCTGCCCATAAGTGAGCTGCGTTTCATTGTCGACATTTTGGCTGCTTCGATGATGTCAGCGTTTATTTTTGGAGCCCACCAAAGCACAACACAAAAAATAAGAGCCGCAAGCCTTAAAACATGCCAAAAATAATATTCAATGAGAGCGACACAACGACAACAGCAACAAAAAAAGAAGAAAACCACAAACCAAAAAATAAAAATATCAACCAAAAAAAAAAAACACATTCAAGTATAACAAAAAACAATTACGAGCATCTGCTCCGAGGCTTGGTTTGCTCGTAATGACAGGGGAGACGTCTCTCTCTCTCTTTCTCTACCTCTACCTTTACTCTCTCTTCTTTCTTTCTCTACATCTCCCTCTCCCCACAATTCTCGAACTTGTTGGACTGTCTAACAAAACGTCGTAAACTTCTTCACAAACAAAAAATTACCAAAAAAAAAAAAAAAGAAACAGGGTAAAAAATAAAAGACTGGCAAAAACAAAAGCAAAGCATTAATGTTGTTAATATGGCGAAGTGGGCAATACTCTAAGTGAAAACTTCACTTGAAAATTATTAAAAAAATATTTACAATTGAAATTCTTCTTAACATTCGTATACAAATATTTAACCTGACTTTTCTTGCAAGCACTCGTTATTGTTGTTGTCTTCATGATATCAACAATATTGTACGTGCTCGACTTTATTCTTTATCTTTATAATGAGTCTACTTGATGTGATATATAACAAGATATTTTTAACTTCGACACTGTTTCTATCAGCTGCAATCATTTCAAACCCAGAGTTTTTGCAGTTCTCTCGCTCTCTCTCTCTCTCTCTCTCTCTCTCTTGCTCTCTCACTCTTCTATTTCTCTCTCTCTCTCTCTCTCTCTCTCTCTCTCTCTCTCTCTCTCTATCTCTCTTTCTCTTTCCCTCTTTCTCTCACTCTCAATGTTTGATAGATAGAGAATGATGGTGAAAGCCACCGAGAAAAAGATAGAGCTATAACTTCCTTTAGCTCGCTAGCTGTCTGACTCTTCCTCTCTCTGTATTTCCTTTTCTCTCATTATCTATATATTTCTTTCTCTCTCTCTATATATATATATCTCTTTCTCTCTCTCTCTCTATATATATATATATCGCTCTCTCTCTCTCTTTCTCTCTCTCTCTCTGTCTTTCTCTCTCTGTCTCTCTCTCTCGTTCTTATTTTTACTCTCCCTTCCTTCCTCTCATTCGCTATCCCCTGTATCCTCTCTCACTTCTTTTCTGCCTCTTGCTTTCTTCAGTTGCTTGTGCTTCTCTCTATATGTTGCTCAAGTCTTCTCCCAGCTTGTGCTTTTTCTCTTTTTCTATCTCTTCGCACCGTCTCTCTTTCAAAACTCATTCTTAGTTGCAATAGGTATTCGACTAATATACAAATCGGCAAAAAATCTCGCCCCTTATCATTTGGCAGTCAACTGGCAAACGCTGTAACAAATGATTTAAGCCCACTGCAAGGGTAAATACCTGTGAAACAAAATAACACAAAAAAAGAAACAAGAATTTGTTTACCTTGGCCAAGCGATTTATCTGCGGCTGAGTCTGCGGACTCAGTGACTGGCGACCGGAGACCGAAGACCGGAGACCGGAGTCTGAGCTCTGCACTCGTTTCATATCTTGAGGTTATTTTTGACTCGCTTTCCCATTGTTTGCCAGCTGAGAGGCTAAGAGGCTGAGACTCTTGTAGGCCGCCAAAACAGCTTGAAGAATTTGCTAAAGTTTTTTTTTTTTTCTTTATTATTATTTCATTTGTGGCTTGTGCTTGCCTTTGCTTTTTCGTTCTCTGCGTCTCTATCTGTCGCCCACTAGCCGCGAACCACATTTATCCAGTTCCCTTGGAGTCGAGTCATCAGGTTTTTTGTTGGCGTCTGCTGTCATGAATTCGTGACAAATTATTGCCTATCGATATTCGTCATTGTTCTAACATTTACTTTTAAGCACTTTGCATGCAATACATGTTAATACATACATACGTATATATATATATATATATATATATTACTCGACTCTCTACTAAACTATTTAAATATTTTTTTATACCCTGAACCCATTGAAAATGGGAAATCAGGGTATAATGGTTTTGTTAAATGTATGTAACAGTCAGAAGGAGGCGTGGCCGACCCCATAAAGTATATATATTCTTGATCAGGGCAACGAGCTGAGTCGATTTAGCCATGTCCGTCTGTCCGTCCGTCCGTCTGTCCGTCCGTCCGTCTGTCCGTCCGTCCGTCTGTCCGTATGTTTGAACGCGTCGATCTTAGAAGATATAAGAGCTAGAGACTTGAAATTTTTTTTGTTAGGTCCGTGCATTGCACGCGCAGATCGAGTTTATCTCCAAAAAACGATAACTACTCCCGTTTTTTTTTTATCGATTAAAAACCCTATCGAAAATCCGTTTTAAAATTATATCTCCTACATCTTTAAAGCTAGAGTCTCCAAATTTTGCATATAGGTTTAGATGAATTTTACAGAATTTCAATTTTTGTTATATTTTGGATACCGGCTCCAAATGTGACCAAACTCCCCTTTGAAGGTCAGTTGCATGTATAGCTAATTGTGAATGAGTTGGCATTTTTATAAAATGTAAAATATTCAATAGAATATGTACATAATATGCTAAAAGTTTCATTAAATTCCGTTTAGTCAACACAAATTAATAAACAAAACGTTTGGCCAACTAACAAACGCACGTGGCAGCAGCAAAAAGAGTTTTCCTATACGTGTGCACACATACACTCAAACCTCTTCTAGCATATTCTAAGAATCAAATTGCGATTTATTGTGTTAAAATTCTCAGCTGTTAGTTTAGTTTAGTTTTACTAGATGGCGCTCTAGCGGTCAACTTATTGCAGTTTTGTCGTTTCGATTTTAAGTGGCGAGGTGGCGTTGTTATTAAAGGCGAGGCGCGCCTTTCGACTTCGGAGGCAAAGTCGGTAGAATTTAATTTTTCAATCTTTTTAGCATGAGAGCATGAGGTGACTTTTTGAGGTGATCGAGGTGAACGTTCATCGAGAATTTCTCGGTTTGAGTCTTGGTGTCTTAATAAAATGGAAAGTCAACATTTTGGATAGCGACCATAAATTTGAACAAATTCTTTAAATTGCAGTGAAAATATGTGAATGATTTTTATACCCTGAGCCCATTGAAAATGGGAATTCAAGGTATAATGTTTTTGTGAAAATGTATGTAACAGGCAGAAGGAGGCATGGCAGACCCCATAAAGTATATATATTCTTGATCAGGATGACGAGCTGAGTTGATCTAGCCCTGTCCGTCTGTCCGTCCGTCCGTCTGTCCGTCCGTAGGAACGAAGAGATCTCCTAAACTACAAGTGCTGGAGACTTGAAATTTTAACATGTATACTCGTGTATACCATACGCAGTACGAGTTTATCATATTTTTTCGATAACTCATCCCATTTCTTTTTTATCGATAACAATCGAAAATCTGACTTGGTTTTTAAAGCCTAGTTTGAATACTGTTAGACCTAGAGACTTCAGATTTACTGTGTAGATTTATGTGATGCATACAAAGATTTGGTCATTTACAGATTTTGGATGCCACGCCCCCTTCGCCCCAAATTTGAAAAAAACGTATATCAAGTACTAGAGACTTGTGCTTTGGCATATACACACATGTTATTATCACGTTCTAAAAATTTGATGAAGATAGTCCCACTACAAAAAGATTTATTCAACAAACAAATTTTCATAATATAGCCCACACGGCAGCCCGCGCAGTAACTGCGCAGTTAGCAGAGCAATTGTTTATGCGTTTGTATGGATGCATGCGTACGGATGTGTGTATGTGTTTTTGTATATGTGCATGAAAGAAGTGTAGAATGATTGGAATCAGTACTTTGCTGGGTTCAGGGTATCTCCTAGTCGAGCAGTCTCGACTAGAGCCCTCTTACTTGTTTTTTTCACATTTTTTGTAAGCCTTTTTGACATACTTGAAAAATCTTTTAATCATTTTTTAAATATTCTCTTTCATTACAGGTATGTGAAATTTTTGCAATGAATTTGATTAATGATAAGCCTGGGTTGTGGGTAAGTGAAGCTTAACTATTTAAATGGAACTAGAAAGTAGCATTTTCTGAAAACGTTTTCCAATCTAAGTGGAAACCAGGGTAGGTTTTTTTTTACGATTTCTAAGCCAGCATGGAATATGTTTGGCTAAAATATTGTGAAATGGGTTTGTAATTTTGTTTTAAAATTTTATTTTTGCAATAAAAATATGTGATTTTAAATTTAGGTTAGACTCAAATGTTGATAAAACTGATTCCAACTATCTCGATCCATCTAGATTTAATTTTTAAAACAATAAATTGTATAAGATTGACCTATAAAAAATGTATTTATGCATAAATCATTTGGAAGCTTTTGCAATACGACTTATCATAATTCCACAAACTCCATAATAATAGTAATCAAGGTATATATCAAAATTATAATCATCTGAGTATCAATCAAAGTCAACAACGCTCAGATTTCTCAAACATGACGAAACTTGTAAAGCAACTTTTTATAAACAAAGAAAAACATGTCGAATCGCTGTAATTTGTATAATTAGAGGAGTTGGCAGCGTTAGATGACTAGCCCCTGCTTGTATTGCATAGCATTAAATACACACCCACATTTTGCGCTTTCTGCAATTGTCATATAGTCAGACAGTTAATGAACTATAATATAGCATAAACAAGGAACCACGACCAGGAAGTGGGTGAAGCCAAGACAAAAGAACCAGATGTGAAGCTAGCAAATCGATGTGATTACATTAGGTATTAGGAGAAGCAAAAGCAAACAGAGAGAGAGAGGGTGAAATATGAAGAATGAAATGTGACAGATAGATATCCTGTATTGTCAGGAAATGACGAGACGTAAATGAACAATTCAATGTAATAATAAATTGATCAATTAACAGACGTGGATACTTAGGAAGAAAGATTAAAAATGAGATAGGCTGAGCAAGACGAGTAAATGAGAGGGAGAGAGGGAGAAAAAAGACAATGAGCATCTGGAAGATATCTAGATCTTTCCTATACTAACTCAACGAGTTGAGGGCGATGGAAATTAAAATCAATAAGATGTGCTTGAAAAGTAATTTAAAAACTAATCAATCGATAATCGATCTTTTAAAAAAATAATAATCTATGAAACTAAGCACAAATAGTTACCAGAAGGCCAAGGATCACAGAGACAAATTTCTTTGATAATTCTATAACTAAAGAAAACGATATTTATCGATTGTTTTAAAAATTTATAAATTTATCACTAGAACGAAAAATATAAGGGAAGAGAAAGTATCAAGAAAATAACGATATTCCCCAAGGACTTAAAGCGAGATTTATAAAGATTCGATACTTATCGATTTATATAAAAATATATTTTTTATTGCTAAAGAAAAAACCAATTCTGCCTTTCACAAGCAGTTAAACCTTTTGTGTTTCCACCTGTTACATACAATTGAGCAGCAGTGACATACCCTTGACCTATCGATTTTTAATATTTACAGGGTACAACGACAACGACAATTTAAAGAAAACAACAAAATTGAACTACGACGCCACATTGTCTGGCACGAATCGTTGTTTACAAAGGGACAGAAAGACAGCAGAAAGAGAGCAAGAGAGGGAATCGTTAATTTCCATAGCGTGAACAGATACACGCTTACAGATACAGATACAGATACACAGCAGTAGATACAGATACAACTTACATTGGCTGGCGGTGTAAATTGCATTTAAATGGCTGCCAGTTAAACTGCCAATAAATGTTGCAAACTCTGCTCTGCCCCTACTCGATGCCCACTTAGTGGATATAGTCCGCAGCCCGCGGGGCGATTTTCATCATCTGAGTTTTCACTAACTAGCGACACGTGCGACTCGGTTTCGAGCGGTGCGGGTGCAAAGCAATTTTATTATCATTATTGCATTGCAATTCCATTATTTAGCAGTATAGCAACGACACTGCACTCGCTGCGAGTGGAGCAACAAAACTTGTTGATATCTTTCATCTGTTGTGAAATTTATTGTTCCAAGAAAAAGTTTTTTAGGTAACTGTTACTGTGCATACTGTATACTACAAATGAATATATATATATATATTTTACTGTCTGCTGCCAAAAGTTAAGGTTTGACTCTGTTAAATGTTCAATATAAAGAATTATTTTTCTCTCTGACACAACTGCTGCTTTCCTTTACTAGAACCGAAGTCCAAAGAAACAAAAAATTCTGCATTTAAGATATATTCTTAAATTGTTTACTGGCTGCATTTGATTTTAAGGCAACTCTATCGAAGCATTTTTATTATGTATTAGGTTAATATTCCTAGTCTTTCTCTTTCTGGTCGTTCTCAAAAAAAAGTATCAGATTTTTCATATTCTTTAGCTTTTCATTCGTAAACGAATATTAGTATCTTCGGTATGAGACTTATTCTGATACTTGATGTTTTCTAAACAGTTCAAGTATTCCTCCCAATTATCGGTTTTGTTTTGTGTATATGTTCGCGCTCATTTGCATTTTAACGAAGCTAGAATCCTAAGACCAATTAATTTTATAAATTGCTTTAATTTGTATTAGTCATATTTCAAATAGATGCATGGTTCTTATATAATCAAATACATATAAGTAAGAAATGATCCGTATTATATATTAGTTTCTAACTTATATCTTATACATTTTCTATATTATTTATTAATTGAAACTGAACTTTGTCGCTTGCTTAAAGCAGGTTTTGTTTTTTAATGTCATGTATAGTTATTTATTTTTTAATAGATTCAGTGAATTTTGATTAGAACTTAAATGACGGTATATTCATTGAGGTAGATCACTTACATAGTAAATATTGAAAATATGTAATAAAATAATAAAAATAAAAAAAATTAGGAACGCAAAACAAATTTTTTAAAAATTATAAAAAATATAGAAAATTAATAACACATTGTTATATAAATTAATTGATTTTAAATAAAAGTAAAAAAAAATAAAAATAAATAATTAAAAACAAATAATAACAATATATAAAAAATATATAAATAAACCAAAGTTAAAATATGAAAAAAAATTTTTTTAAATAATCAAAATTTAAATGAAAAAAACAAATACAAAATTGTTTACAATAATTTGATTGGCATACAAAATTGATCAGCTTATCACATCTGCTTTTGAAAAAGATTCTACTCCCTCTGGTGTTAGTTAGTATAACACTTACATCTTATATAACCGCAAAAAGCTAATTAAATTTCTTGCTTGATATAAATTAAACTTTGTGCTCCAAAGTCAAGAGTCAAGAGCTTGGAAAAACGCTTTTATTCTGGAGGCCCACTTTTTTGTTGACCCTTTGTGCGCACTGAGTCCAAAATTTAATTACGTTTTGCTAGCCACGTGGCGAATGTTTATATATAGTCTGTTATATATATATATATATATATATATATATATATATATATATATATATATATATATATATATATAAAGAGAGAGACACGTATATATACACACTTTTATATATGAAGTGCAAAAACAATTTGCAGCATATTCTGCTTGGACGTTTATTTGGCCAAGCTAATGAGCCGCCTGGCCAGCACAGAAAACGACCCCATGACTACGGGGGCTCCCTTTTCACCCCCTAAAATAGCAGTGGGTGGGGGCTGTTTGGTTTGTTTTATGTCGGCTGGGTAGTAAAAATAAACCAAAGCTCTTAGCACATGGCGTACGCTTCATTAGCCGCTACAAACAAAGTCAAAATCAAGCAAAAAGTCCAAAAATAAGTTGAAAAATGATATATAGAAAACAGAAAACATTTGCAGAGCGCTTAAGTTCATTATGGTATCGGATTTCAGGTGGTTCGCTTCTGACGTGAATGTAACCTGGAAGGTCTGTAGACCCCATATAAAGCTCTAGGGCTGCCCTAGGGCCCCCTTTCTGTTTGTCCAGCTATAGCTGCAGACGTGGCCAATATGTCGAATAGAGGCGCAGACAGTTTGGCGACGCGGCTAAAAACGTGAAAGAAATCAAATTAGATGGTTCTAGTTGAGAATGACTGACTAGAAAATACCCTTAATATTTATTAATATCATAATCATTTTCAAAACTTACAACTGATAAATGAACTTGGTGTATATCCCAAAATTGAAAAGGAAAATCATTATGTTGCATTTATATTTTTTTAATACTAAAAGCGGAATATATAAATTGGTTTCTATAGATTTAATAGTCTGCGAAATATGCTTAAAGTAATCTTTTGATATATATCGATTTTAGTAACAATAATCAAAGTGTTTTTGTGCATAAATACAAACTATTTTTTATACAGCATATAATAATAATAATAGTATAATAATAATATTTCACTAAGACATATCAGACTAAAACTATGTCAGCTTCTCTTTCTTCTCAGCCAAAAATTAAAAAAAAAATATATATAAATAAATATACTATATACTACTACCACTACTACTACCATTACTACTACTATACTATAATATACTACGCATTCAATGAACCCTCACTATTTGCTAACTATTTACGGGATATTGAAACAATTTTGCACACATTTCTTCGCTTTTCTTTGTCTTTTTGCATAATTCTTATGAAACAAACACAGTTGCAGATCGGGGCAGCTTGAGCCATGCAATTTCTGCTTGCGAAATCAAATGCAAAAAAAAAGCAGAAAAAAGTAAAGCGAACAAAAAATGCAAAATTCAGCGTAATTTATATCAATTATGGGGGAAATATTAAAGTCGAATATTGAATGCACTTGCTGAAAAAGATACAAAGGAAAATATGTTGTTTAAAAGGTTTAGGAAGAGGGAAACAAACGCTTATAAATTTAAAAAAAAATTCCAACAGTTTATCAGTGTTGCATAATACAAAAAAAAATCTAAAAAAAAAACAATTACTTTATACTTTCAAATAGTTAGTGATTCTACTCGTTAAGTAAGTAAGCATAGCCTGAAAAACTTACTGCATTTGGAAAGAGTAAAAGCATGGAACGCCCATTTTGGCCTAATTACATAGCCAAGTTGCATTTGCCTCAAGTTCCGTTGCAAGTGCAACTGTGCAACCAGCAGCGTCAGGCAAATGGTTACAACTTCAAAGGCAAATGCCGCAACAGCAAAAACTTTATTAGTTGCAATTTGATTTTATGATTGTTTTGTGTCGGCTTCTTCTTCTTCTCGTTGTGCCTGTTTGAATTTAATTATGTGCGAATTGCCAAATAGCAGCAGTAGCAACAGCAGCAGTCACTGTAGCGAGCGTGGCCTGTAGTCTGCCTGCGGCTATTTGTGCACAAACTCAAATGAAATGAGCTCCAACTTGAATGCAAACAAAGTGGCTGCAGCTTTATGTGGCATGTGGCTGAAAGGCTAACGAGTCTGCGAATGAGATATTTATGATATGTATATACATATATGATACATGTTATATATTTGATATATGCTATATAGACAGTATAGGAATATTGCTAGCATCGTACAGCCTTAAAGTATGCCAAGAATTCGGTTTACAATGAAAGCTTTGAGCTTATTCTATAGAGAAATATTTATAGATTTAGGGTATGTTATAATTAGGATATGTTCAATAAATGCCAGATCAAAATATAGTCAACATAAATTACGATACCTTTGAGTTAACTTTAAGCTATATAGAAATAGGTTGTGGTATATTCCTGATATTATATATTATATTAAAATATTTCCTAGAGTATATACATCTATTAAGGTAAAACTCTTTTAAGGCAAATGGGACAATATACTTTCCAAATATATAGGTATATTTGAGTTCATATTGTAAAATATTTCTAAAGGTATATAAAAGTATAAGTCTCTTAAACGATTTTATGGGTCAGTATTTGTATTTAATCCCTATTTTTTTAGTCATACTTATTAGGAATAGTGATAATTCTTTCTGCGCTCTAAACACAGCTATCAGTATTTAGGTTATATTAAAGGACTCTCTATTTCTAAATAAGTTAGGGTATACACCTACTTCAGACAAATAATAAATCTATTAGAGGCGTCTGTATTTACATTCGCTTGGGTTTGTTTGACCCCATTCAAGAAAAATATATATTTAAGATTGTTCTAATATTTTATAGGTATGCCCATAGGGTATATTTATGTAATTATACCTTATTATATAACACTTTTTTACACAATATACTCTATAGTCTTGAAATAAATTTGTTGGAGCATATGTCCAACAATATATTCCCCGAGCACCATTTACTATATATGAATCTATGTTTTTACTTCTTTTGATAATTATCTAGAAGAACAAAAATGTTGGTGCTTACAACAGTGCCCTTAATTAAACATCACTACAAATACACATAAGTTAGGGTATTTTTGAGTCTATACTTTGATTTTAAATATCATACTCAGTTTTGTTATGACGGTTCATTTGAAAATATTGCCATAGTTTGTTTTTTTTTTTTCGGTGCAACTGGAGCAATGAACTGCTCTTAGTAGGTCTCTTCCGTCCAGTCTCTCTCTCTCTCTCGCTCTACCTCATTCTCTATCCCTCTCCCTCTGCATCTTGCAGTCAAATGTACATTTGCATTTGCGAGTTGTTGTTATTCGACCGGAACTATAAGTTCGTAGAGCCCATTACGACAATTGCAAAAAAAAGGAAAAGAAAACAAAAGAGAGCAAAGCGAACGAACCTCATGAAAAATGTAAACATTCCAAATTTATCACAGCAACAATAACAACAATGGAAGGTCCTGCTAACCTACTAAAAAGCCTGAAGGTGATTGCACTGCCAGAGCCTAGTGCCCGTGTGTCTACTGTGCAGCCGTAACTCCCCTTTTGTATAATACCTCACTAAATAGTTAAGACACGCGATTTTGCGACTCGCCTTGGGGTCAACAATTTCTCGGAATGCATTTACAGGCATCTATTTGTTGTTATTGTTATTGTTATTGTTATTGTTGTTACTGTATTTGCGTGACTGAATTTTAATGAAAATGCATTTTAGAGTTTTGCTCGTTGGCCTTTTTTCTTGCCGTTTGCATCCAAATTTGTATAAGTTTTATAACTGCATTTGGTTGTGCAACTGCATTAAACTCGCTTAAATTCTGGAGCACTGCAGAGGAATTAAGAAGTATAAGAAGCTGTCAATGTAAACATAAATACTACAAATCGCTTGTTTATTTAACTTGAACAGCGCTTGTTCAATTATTTAAGCGGTCTGTGCTCAATAAATAAAAACAAAATCTGTGTGGAATATTTGTTAAATAAACATTGAGCAGATGAAGATAGCTAGAAATTAATGGGGCACTAATTAAATGAGAACAGCAAATATATATTATTAAAAAAATGAAATTAGATGTTTTGTATTTTTATTTATTTAAAAAAAGAACACAAAAAATATATAATTAATTTAAAAAACAACTAAATTCAGTATGTATTTTTTTAAAATTGTATTTCAATTAATAAAAAAAAAAAATTCTTTGAAACCAAAAAAAAAAAAAAAAAAAATGTTTTTTATAGCAAAGTTTTGTAAAAAATATATAATTATTAATATATATTTTGAATTATTTTAATTAATGTTAAAAAAAAATAATAATTTGTTTTCCTTGATTTTTTTTATTGTAAGACTTTTATTAAAAAAGTCTACATTCTAATGAAGTTGCTGCGGCTTAGTTAAAGCACAGATATATATTTGTTTTATGCTTAAATACTAAAAAATTCTTCTGCAAATCTCCCCAAAACATGCGTAACTTTTAAACAAATTTTCTGATTTCTTAATAACATGTTAAATATTGTACGAGGCCAATAGGAAAATGGAGAAGAAAATAGAGAATAAGAATACTTGACTATAATGCTATCGATACTTAACGATAATGCCATCGATACTGAATGAGAATGCCACCAATAGAAAATAAATTATTTCTATAATTCTCTTCTTCTATTATTGGCATTCTCGAAAAGAAAAGCGAAGACGTGATCAGCAGATTTATTTAAATATTTTAAATAAGATTTAATAAGCCTTACTATATAGCCATTCAGCCTTTCACAATATATATATGTATTTAAAATATGACATCAAAAGAGATAATTTCAGCTTAAAAGTTTTTATTTTTAGCAACTTCTTCAACTGTCCTTCACTGTACCGCTTACAAATTAGCATGATTAGCATTCCAAGAAACAAAGTAAATTAAGCAAAATCAACAAATGCAAATAAAAATCCCCTTGCCACGCCCCTAAAATGAAGTTAAAATTCACTTTGTTTATTTTGAATAATGATAAATGAATACAATTTTATGATGTAAATCAGTAAACGCAAACAAAAATAAACTTCAGTCCAAAACATTTCGATTTTCATTATTTCTTTTTTTTTTTTTTTTTTAATGACTTTAATTAATTTGTTGGAGTTTTATGGTCTGGCAACGCTTTACATGCATAAAAACAAAACTTGTTTTGCTGTTGAGTTTTAACGTTTTTATTGCTTTTATTTTTGGTAGTTTTACATAATTAATTTCAATTTGGATTAACTTTGTCATTGACACGTCGCAACGCAGACCCAGGGGCAACAACAAAAAATAAAAACAAAAATTACCATGCTGCATGCAAAATATTCCCAGTTTCTACCTATATATATATTTCTGTGTGTGTGTGTGTGTGTCTGTGTATATGCATATCTGTAATCATATTCAACTTTCACTTTCGTAAGCAAAAGCTGCACATATTGTGATTGGGGTTGATTAACAATGCCTGCAAGGCACAGTGAAATGACAATTGTGATTGTCAACAGATGGCAACGCCCAAAAAGAAATCATATTATTTGGTGGTATATTATTTATATATTTAACCTAATCTAAAAGCATTGAAAATGTGTTGCAATAAGTGAAAATATTTTATTCAGTGTGCTCATATGTTTAAGAACACAGAAAGTTCTCATGAACAAATGTTATTCGTCTAACACAGATATCAACTACTCAATGATTCATGATATATTGCAGAAATTACAAATAGATTTGTTCTATTCAATTACTCGCTCGCTTATGCAAGGAAAGCTCTATCGTGATATTCAACTGTCATTCGTTCATAAATTATATTTTTCATGAACTGTTGAACTCAATGAACCAGTGAATCAAATTATCAAATGACTGAACTAATTTACCATATGAAGAAAGAATATACGTTATAGGAATATATTGAATATGATATATAAATATAAGTTAAAGGAATATATGAATACATGGATAAACATTTTTTATATGGATACACATGGATAGATCAATTAATGGAGTGCGATATATTATTATTATTATTATTATTATTAGCGAAGGTATCATTGGGTTGAATAATTGGTAGTTCATATTATATTAATATATTACAATTCAGATGTATAAAACAATTATAATAATTGGCTGAAAATTTATAATATTCCCAAATCAAATTTCTTTAGTCTTTGACTTTACAAATATAGTTCTTTAAAATTGATATAGATAAACATAAAGAATATATACATATTTATACGTATACTCTCGAATCTTTTTTCAATCTTTGTGTTCTTTAAAGATGATTTATTTTTTTGGAAATTGCGTAGGCCTGCACACACTCAGCCACCCTATATTCCCGTGCCTCCCTCTTCCTTAAATAGTATCCTAAATAAATATTAGCGTGGGCGTTCTTTGGATTTATGCTTAAGATGTTTCTTTTCACAGCAATTTTGTTTTGTTGGTCGCTTTTAATTCTTGGAAATTAAAAATGTTTCACTAAAAAAGCAAACGCATGCAATTTGTTGCCACAGTGAAGCTTGCCTAAAATAAGCTCTGAAAATTTTTTTTTACTTCAACTTTTATCTCCAATTTCGAAATTTACCATTGATAATTATGCTTATCATATTTATAGATAGTGCAATTAGAGATAAGCTCACAGACCTTTTGTCGTTCTATGTGCTTTATTCAAGAGCCTTTTTTATAGATTGGTAAATGTAACTGTAAAGGTGTGGACTTTGTGCCGGGTAGACTTACTATTCGTCAGTCTTCTTTGAATGCAAGTATTCTTATCTGATAATAGAGTTTTGTATTAATGTGTATACTGTATTATTATTATTATTGCGATTCTATTGAATATCAATATATTGGAAATAATTTATTGTATTTTTAAGGCTTGTTTTAAAGTTTGAATATAAATTATTAAATTATTTTAAATAAAAATTTAAACAAGACTTCAACAAGATAAAATGTGCATTAAATTTTAAAAGCTCTAAAACGTGTTTTTTTTAAGTCTAAAGAGTGAGTGAATGAAGCAAAAATTATTTTCAAATAATTTTTAATTTTTGTTCATTTTTATTTTTACTTAATTTTTGTTAAATAATTGAATTTATTTTTTAATGTAATATTAAAAAATAAAAATAAACAAGTGTGTTTCCTGGATAAAAAGTTCATAATACATGACAATATACAATTGTTTTGTTGCTTAACTTGATCAATTTTGAGTCACTTTTTCTTGCTTAACACTATGCAACACTATTTGGTTTGTCTTTTACAACACTAGCGCTATAAAACTATGAGATATTTCTTTGAAATTATAACAGTCTTCGTTTAGATTTTATCAACACATTTATTTTCCATAAAAAAAAGCTAAATTATTTAGGATATACATAAAATAATATATGGATTATGTATGAGTAACTGTAAATAAATGTAGGTACCAATGTTGTTTACATCTAATTGCAATTACAATTACGTTTATAATTAAAATCACAATATAATCCCTCGTTCGACTAAATCGAAGAGGTTGTTTTTTCTCTTCTTCTTCATCCTTTGTTTTTCATGTTTCACATTCGCGTTTTCGTCTTTGCATAGAAGGAGTCAAGCATCAATGAATCGAGTGAAGCAACCGACCAACGAGCAAACGGGCACACTGCCAAAAGTGTTGAAACATTCATTTGCTGCTGCTTTTGGCAAGTGTGCCCTATTTTTTTTTTTTTTTATCGAGCGCGCTCAGCACACTTATTCACTCAATCACATTCTCTTTAGCTGCGGCTGCTGCTGCAGCTGCTGTAGTAGTTGTTGTTGCTTATAGAACGGTCATGGCGATGAACATGAGCAAGACGATGATGAGCCAAGGGCAAATGAACATTAGGCAGGCCACCTCAAACATATTTGCGCTGTAGTTGTTGCTTCCTCTTTGCTCTTTATTCTATTTTGTTTTTGTTTTTGTTTTTGCTCTTTTTTCTGATGTGTTGAATATAGATCTCAGGTGGTGGACAACTTGTTGCTGTACTTGCACTTGTAGTGGTTGTTGCTGTTTTAGCTGCTGCTGTTGTTG
This sequence comes from Drosophila hamatofila, assembly GCA_035045345.1. Taxonomy (NCBI): domain Eukaryota; kingdom Metazoa; phylum Arthropoda; class Insecta; order Diptera; family Drosophilidae; genus Drosophila; species Drosophila hamatofila. The sequence goes on from JAWNPA010000032.1 coordinate 401,177, forward strand.
TTGTTGTAGCTGCTGCTGTTGCTATTGTCACACAGTTGATACGCTGTTCGCTAGCCTTTTTTCTACACAACTATCACGGTAGCTTGTTGTAATTGCTGTTGTTGCTGTTTTGTTTTTTTGCTTCTGTTGCGTCTGCGGCCATAACACAACCACCGTACGACGTTCACTGTCACACTGAACGGCTCTAACCGCTTCGACTGTCTGCTGCCTTCACTGCCTTTGCTTTGCTTTGCTTCGCATCGCCGGTTTGTTTGCCTTCTATGTGTGAGAGTGTGTGTGTGTGTGAGGTAGCGTGCGTATGTGTGTGTGTGTGTGTTTGTTGGTAAGCGTCAATCAGCCTCTCTCGTTCAGCACTCGGCGCTGTTTCTTACGCTCCGATCGTTGCTGTTGCTGCTCTCTCAGTCAGTCTCTCTCTCTTTGTCTCTGCCGGCAGCGCTTATAATCCCGCTTACCTTTGCAATGGGAGCTGGAGCTGGGGCTGGAGGGAGGGTACAGCAATTGCGTTTTATTTCATTGACCCCGGAGCAAACGTTGTTTTTGCTCGTTATTGCATTTCGCATGAACAAGCACAATGCTAACAGAACTAATCGAAGCTTTAAGAGCGCACTTATCAGTGAGAAGCTGAGCTTTGACTTACCGTTCAATGCAACTGTAAAAGCTGCCACCGAATCGCGTAGAAAGGCGCTTCAAGACTTTGAGCTTAATAATACAGCTTTTTCTTCCCAATCTCGTATTAAGACAGCAGTTAAATCTAATGTGTATCAGTTCTAAGTGGCAGATTTTCCAAAGAGCTGGAAATTTGGAATAGCGAAAAGAATAGAAGAATTTAACTGAATCGCCTAAAGAGAGATGTTCCAAAAGTGATAATTTATGTGAAATTTGATAAAAATCGTATATTTATCTGAGATGCTAAAACTAAACTAAAATTATTTCTGTGTGTCAAAAACTTATGTAATTTGGATTAGGTAAATCTTTCAAAAGCAAATCATTTTAGTATACAAACTAATATGCTGTACATAAATGAGTGTATTTATATAAACATTATATAACCTCAAAAAGACTTTTTTCATATATTTTCATAAAGTTCATCGAAATTTTTCCATTGATGAACCGCTTATCTGTTCGACCTTTTACAGAACTGGTTCGATTGTAGTATTACACTATGAGGGCCACATGGAAAATTACAGTCAACCTGTTTTAAGGTTGGCTTTTCGCTCTCTCTCTTTCTCTCTCTCCCTCTCTCTTTCTTTGTTCATAGGTCTACAATATGCATTGCCATTAACAAAGACCCCAAGCACCAACGATCTATGCCTAATCTTATCAGAGCTCTCTTCAGCCATACAAATGCTATAAAAAATTTGTTATATGTCTGCAGCTACTTCAGAAATTGTCAATTGTGCTAAAAATATTGTATGACCCATAGCATAAATATCAAATCTATAATCGTATCAAGTCGGTGGTATACTGAGGGGCTTTTGAGTTTGTACAACAATTGTAAACTGATTGAATTAATAAAAAAAAAAACTTCGACTGCTTATTAAATCAATTTCTATTCTCTTTTCATTGCAGGTATGTTTGTGACGCATGTGTCTTATTATAAATAAATATATAAGTGTAAGTAAAAAGTTTTAATTATATAGACAAGAATGTGGGGATATACATAGGTAGAGAAATTTAAAGCTTACAAGCATATATAAAGAAATATATATATAAAATAAATGTTTCATAGAATAAAAATCTATGCGAAAAGTCTATATTTTGAAACACGTCACGGTTCAAACAGCCTTAGTATAAATATTTGTGCATTTTACTATATTAGACTTATTTTTATCCTTGATAAAGATTTCTATATGATATATATATATATATTCCTGATAGAAAATATAATTATTTGCAGATCAATAAAATTAAAAGAATATTTATATGTATTCAAGGAAAGGTTCAAAATCTTTTCGTACTATTAGTCTTATTGACAATAGTTTCCAATTTATATACATAGTTAACAATATATAACATTATATGTTCTCAAAAAAATATTAAGGATTTTTCTATGAAATGTGCAACAAAGACTTTTATTAAATTAAAAATAAAAGACTTTATTTAAAGTGCTTTTGGTGAGTTGTCCAACTGTCCGAACATTCTGTACACTTTCTTTTGTTTATGTTTTGCGACCTATGTAGGTCATGTGCCAGTTCTGCCAAGCACAGAGTGAGAGAGAGAAAGAGAGGGGGTTAAGGAGAGCAGCAGCAGATGCAAGGAAACACACGCAATTAACATAGTTCACTCAAGTAAAAAGATTAAGAATGCAGGCAAGTGGACGAGTGTCCTTAGCCTGTGCCGTTGTTTCCCGACCCTTGTCCTTCCCCGCAGCAATTTAACTCGTGGCTTATGACATTGATTAGACAGAGGCTCGAGCGCACTGACTGTGATTAAATATTTACATTTATTATTTGTTAAGTCATTTCTTTTCTGTTTGTGGTCCTCGCACAAGGACCTTAAAATTGTGCGCTTCGTTGATTATTTATAAATTGGCGTAATTAGTTAGACAGTCAGCGAACCATCGACAACGACCCAATCAAAATTAGGACAATGAGCGCCAAAAAAAGAGAGAGAGAGAGAGTAATAATTCACTGCTCTCTCACGCTCTCAAAACGTGTGCAGCGTTCATTTCTGCAAGGCAACACTTACCACACACGCACACATAGACACCCTCTCTCACGCTCTGTCTCTTTCGCTAGTTGTCTGTCTATTGTTGTGATTGCTGCGAGTTCACCACACACACAACGCACTTCACCTCACCTCACCTAACCATAGCTCACCACTTGTTTAGCAGCGATGACCCAGCCACCTTTGTTTGTATTTGTATTTATGCTAAACATATGCGCAGGCGCCTTTTACAGCAGCATGTGTGTGTGTGTGTGTGTGTGTAAATCGTTTAATGTGCTCTCTGTATTTATGTGTGTATACGTGCTCGCAAGAGAGCGTGGCCCAGTAGCATGGGCTAATTAGTTTGTGTGTGCAGCGCGCTGCTTGGGAACGGGCAACCACCCACACACACACATGCATACATATACACGCACATTGCCTGGGTGCTTGTGCCTAATCAAAAGCAATTGCAACATAAACTTTTGCGCGCGCTCACGCTGCCGCTCTCACGTGGCAGAAATGAACTTGCAGCGAGAGAGAGAGAGAGAGAGAGCGAACGTGTACATGTGCTTGTGTATGTGTGTTGCTGCTGCTTGCGCTCATCTGCATGACCGATGAACGCGCCAAACGGGTAAAACACAAAAAAGCTACCCTCAGAGTGCTGCTGCGGCTGTCAATCTACACTTTGGCTTCTTTCTAACCAACAAACAACACACACACAGGCCAAGCAATTCTGTGTGAATAAGTGAAAAATAACTTATAGATAAATATATATAAATATATTTTGATAGAAAATAGCGAAATACAAAAAAAATTCGCTAGTTAACGCTGCCGCGTCTTATCTCGCGCCCGTGCAGCAAGCAGCAGTAGCAGTAGCAGCTCGCCTCTGTGTGTGTGTGTGTGCGCCTTTTTTCATTGGTATTGGTGGCAAATGCGGAAGTTGTCGTCGCTGCTATCGTCAGTCTTCGTCGGACTTCGCAAGTGTGCAACGCAGTTGCTTACATCAAATAAAAAAAAATTATACAAATAAAAAGCAAAGTGCAAAGTAACTTGTGTTACATAAAATTACAAAAAATTAAAAAATAAATTAAAATATTAATTAGAGCTGTGCAATTTTTTTGTTAATATTATAAAACGTACGAATCGCAATCAAAATTCATTAGCAAACGTCTCAGCCCTAAAACTCGACCAGGCGTCCGTTTCCACTCTCACGCGTTCGCTCTTCGCGCTCTCTCTGTCTCTCTCACTCTCACGCTCTCGTTCTCCTCCACACACAGTCTCGCTTTGTGTGTGTGCGTGTGTGTGTGTGTTTGTGTTGCAGTAATTAAACGTGCGTGCACAGCCAGTGCCCCCTTGTGATTCCCCCTTGCTCCATATTATCTCGAAACACACATACAACTCCCCCACCCTTCCCCCACATTACAGTTACTTTAGCAGTTCTCTAACTGTTTCGCGCCTATTTCGCCTATTCTTTTCAATTGCCGTTCGTCGTGTGGAGTAAGCAAACAAAATTTCATTCATGGAAAACAAAAACAATCTAGAAATTGCCTTTAATAACGGAAACATATTTATTAAAAGGTAACGAAAATTCATTTTTATTGTTCGAAATTCAAGTTTTTTATTTGATTTTCAATTGTTTTGACTAAATTTTGAAACATATTTATCAACATATCAAAAACCTCGACATAACATTCATATCTATAATCCCAAATCTCTCTACATTCATATGCAAATTGTATATAAGAAGTCTATTCAAGGCTACGCATGCGCTCTGTTTTAACAGTTGTATTTTAAGGGAGAATTCGTAGTGTTATATAACAGTTTTAAGGTCAAAGTAAAAGTGATTTAGCTGAAGGTCTAACTAAGAATTTTAATCGCAGCTCATTTGCGAGTTAGTTATTCTGGTATTTTTCAAATTGGCATCGACTTTATTCAAGGTTCAGAAGAAAATGTTAAGTGCCTTGTTAACTGATAATTAATTCGAACCTATATTATATATAGTTATAAATAGTAGCAGCTAATAGGTGTTATTTTTGTATTTGACAAGGAATTCATTTGCCTGGCCGGATATATGCATATATATAATATATATAATATTCGAATATTTTTGTATTGTCTTTGGGCTTATAAATAAATTGATACAACAAATAAAATTAAATAAAAAAATTTATACGAGTAATTAAATCATTTTAACAAACAAAAATTAAAATGAAAAATTTTTTTTTAAGAATTTCTTTTGAGGTTAATTCAAAAAAATATATTATTGAAAAAAAAGAAAACTTCGAAAGAAAAAACACATGTCAAGAAAATGAAATAGGACAATATATAAAATAAAATTTAAACAAAATTAAAATAGAAAAAATGATAAAAACAATTTTAAAAAGTTATAATTCAAGAAAATGATTCTTAAAATTTAATTATTAATAATTGTTAGAAAATCAAAAATAAAATTATAAAATGAAGTTCAAAATACAAAAAATATTATGATGAGCAGAAATAATGATAATTATTTGAAAAAAAAAAAATTTTTTTTTTATTTAAGAAAAATAATGAAAAATAAACCTTCAAAAATCCAAAATAAGAAAAAATTCTTTTTATATGATACATATACAAAAATTTAAATTACCTAATTTAGTTTCGTCGAACATTTATAAATTCAAAATCTTTGTCCTAAATAGGAGTATTCCGAACCCACATTTCTCTATTAGGTTTTTCCCGAATCATTTGGTCATATTGAACAAGTTCCTAAAACAACTTTCTGAACCATCTTCAAAACCAAAAATCGATTATACTTACTACAATTTCTTCTTACGCCCAACAGCAAACTAGTTCAGTTACCCCAAATTGTAAGTGCTATCATTAACATGTTTGGCAGAACCCATAAAAATCAGCATATGAACACGCCTCCACGCAAACTACCCCCGAAATTAATTCATATATAAACTCTAGTAGAGCATGCGATGTTTATCTCTAACATACACAATAATCACGCGCCCAAATTCGATGTTTTGGCAACGTTTTCCTGCTAGATAAAGTCAGTCAGTCAAGTTGATAGTGGAATAGCGAAAAAGAGAAACAATAGTCCAATGTCATGTGGTATGTGAGTGTCCTTAACGTCCGAAATAGCCTTCGTCAATCAAATGGCCTTTTTCATAGCTCACGATAAACCCCACTGAGAGTCGCCTCATCAAATTGCTTTTCCAATAATTTCGCTTAAACTTGTTGGGATTTACATATATATACAGATACATAGTATAGAGTACGATACAGGTACGTCAGGGTCGTTGCATCAATTGAACTGTGCAACATGCCTCTCGTAGCAGCACTTAAATCAACAATTCTTGTTCGTATTACCTGAATTGTCCATTGATTTTGCTCAAGCTTATTGATTGTGACTGCCCCTGTCTCTCTCTTTCACTCTCTCCCTCTCTCTCTCTTTCATTCTTTTTCTGCCTTGCTATTCATTCATTCAGCTTGGCTTTCTTATTCTATTTTTGTTTTGCATAAGTTAAACATGTAGGATAGCGTTTTTAGACTTTGAAATACCCTCGGAAATTTATCTATAGAAATATAAATCTGAACAAATTTTAAGGAAATTTTAGATTGTTGTATTGGATTATTATATATAATATAAAAATGTATTATTGCTATATTACCTTAGGAACCCACATACAAAATTATATAGCTTTAGTTTTTCTAAACTCAGAGATTGGCCTATGTATATGGATAGATGTAGGAATACACATGCATATATTAAGTCAACCAACTGTTGATAGACGTCTGACTGCAGGGTATATTGAATGGACTTGCATATCTCAGCTCTCTGCCAGCTTATATACCCCATTACAGAGTATATACATATTGAACTACATTGTCTTACATTCATCGTAGTCGTTGTCGATGTCGTCGCCGTCGTCTCCATTGTCATCTTTCATGGCTTCGCTTTCGATTACGCAATGCTCACTTGATTGCTGAAGTTGATTTCATTCATTTCCACATTGTGGATTTTTCGTTGCCAAAAACAACAAAAATATCAACAGCAACGACGACAACAACTTGCGAACAACCCCTTTTTGGGTTTCCTTTGTTAGACGCTGCGTATACGCAATATTTTTATAACTCTGACCACATTTCCTGGCATTCAGGCAGGGTGACCTCAACCTAAGTCAACACACCCCTACACCAAAAAAAATAAAAGTGAAATAAATTGCCAGCTGGAATAATACAACAGACATAGAGACAAACTCAAATGTCAATTTAAACATTAGCTTTTCATGATCATTACGATCATTATGATGATTTAGCCAAAAGCAATAATTTTGCTAATTCTTAATACCCTGTAGACTGAATTAAAATTTGTTAAAAAGGCTATGATGAAATATAAAATATGCAAATGGAATGAGAGTCTACCTAAAAGCTCAATTATTAATTACTCTTACTCTTATAACAGAATCGTGAGAAATACTATATCCAGAGATATACAGCTAAGTATATGATTGTTCCAAGACAAGACATATGATTATTATAATTATATTAAATCATTTATAGTTCAATTATTTTCTTTATTCCAATTTTTTGAACTCCAGAACTTAAAGAGCTCAAAGATAACAAAGCTGTTTCTAAGCATATGCTATACAAATTATTGAGTTTAGCAAGATCATTTCCAGAAGCAGAACTGTCTAAAAATACAAAAATGAAAAAGTTTGTAGTAGCACCTAGGAATATAATCAATAAAACTAATCAGAAGTATCTGTATCTAAAGCTGGGTCTAAAAGTATTCAATTACAAATCCTATAAATGTGTATTTTCAGTATAATTAATATCTCACTAGCTCTTCTATATTACTGACTATATGAACTGTGGATGCAGTATAGTAAACCAGCTCAAATTTGGTATAGTTGCAAGTTTTTGTATTAGAAGCAGCTTATATGAAAGTCGAGCAAATCGAAGTACTATATCATATAGCTGCATTAGGAATAAAAAAGTTATAATCAAAGCTTGAACTATATCTCATATATGCCTCTCCATTAAGCAAATATATATATGTTTTAGCTGCTCATTAATTTGTGTTTATGAAACACCTCTTTATGCATTTGTACAGGGTATTTCCCAGTAGTTCACTGATTTGTTACTCGATTCTTTTCGCTTGAATGCAATTTGATTGTTGCGGTTTTTGTGCTGTTTGCCTGTTTTGGCATTTTGGAAAATGAATTTGAGATTTTGCTATGCTGATAATTTTGGCATTTATTATAGACATTTTTCAATTGTTGCTGTTGTTGTTGTTGTACGATTTGTTGTTGCTATTGAGCTACCCATTTTGATGATAGGCTATTCGCCGGCCACGTCCCTTGAGGTAGATCTCCACCATCTGCCATAAGATTGCCCCACACGTTAATTTAACTAATGGCCCAACGGCCCATTAAGAAGACACGACTTTTCGCATGCATTTATATACATATATCTATTTGAGAGTATAATACTTTATATATATATTCGTATTTGCGTCAGCTGTGTGGAAGTTTATGGAATTAATCGACTGCCAGCGGTTTCTTTTGAGTGGATTAAGCGATAAAGTTTACTATGAAGGGTGCAGTAGACATCGCTTAGAAGAGCATCAATTGATATTTATTGACTTGCAGATCGTATCGATTGGGTTCTTGGAAAAATTGTAGATATTACGCTGAAGTGTTAAGAAAAGTTTCTCCATTTATATGCTGTAAGTTCGAAAAATTAGTTGTAGAAAATACTGATTGATTGTAGATTGAATAATTTGTACGTTAGTAAGTGGAAATGTTAGTAACTTTAGACTTTTAACTGAATGGCAATGGAATTTGAAAATCTATTCAAAAGAGAGGATTGTCTTTCTAAAAAAATTATTCTTTCTACTCAACGAAAGGACTTTGAAAATATTAGATAAAAGACACAATTACCTTCTGTAAGCGAAATGCAAAAGGTTTTCAGCTACTAAACTAACACAGGTTGACTAAAAAACCTAAATGCATATGGCTTAAGTTTTAGATGTAAGCTTTAACTTAAACTAAGCTTTAAATTATGGTCATGTGGCACTTAAAGTTAATGAAGTTTCTTTCAAGTTCAAACTTTCATTTAAATTTAGCTTAAAGTTATTCACATGGCGTATTTATGGCTTTAAAAAGCTATAGGGACAAGTAGTTAAGTTTGTTTAACATTAAGTTATTTTTACGTAGTATCTATAGTTCTCATCTAGAGTTCACATTGAGTTGGTATTGCTAAAGCTTTAAAATTTACTTAACTAAACTTAATTCATTTTTCAATTTAAGAATTTCAACTCTGTTAAGCAGAACAAATCCCAAAATGATTTTCGAACCAAGTCTAAAAATTTATATTGTTATCATATATTGTTATATCATACAAACTCTTTCTCATTAAAAAAAATTCCAAAATATATAAATTTGATATATTTGTCGATCTCATTTAACAAAAACTACATCTGTTTCTTGGCACTGCACATGGCTGCAAAAGTTGAAAATATCAAGTTGACCTCCAGCTATTTGGGTCACATTCAAATGCTTTATGTGCTATTCAGTTATTTATTGCTCATACGCAACGTGCCACAAAGATGTGAAAAAAAGAAAAAAAAAATTAATTCAATTTGTTGAGCAGTTGAATATCGCATAGAAAAGTGAAATTTGATAAGAGAGCGTGCCCCCAATGAGGGATTGCAGCTGCTGCTGCTGCTGCTTTTGTCGGTGGCAATAAACTCTAATAATGTTTCATAAAAACGAAATGTACGTGCTGTGCTCGATGCCACCACAGCAAGGAGATGTAAGTTTCGAGCTGCCACTGCGTCTGTGGCTGCCTCTTCTTGTTGCAACAGAGAAGAACTTAACTCAAATGCCAACATGTGCGCCGTTTTGGTTGTCTCACATTTCCTTTGTGGCAGCCAACTTGCAGCTGCCGCCCACTTGCCACTACATGCCACATGCCACACGCTACATGCCACATGCAACATATTTAGGTCAAGGTTGCACTAGCTGCTGTGAATTTTTTTTTTTACTATTTTCTTGGAATCTGTTTTGTTTTATTTTTTTTCTGCTCCCTTTTGTGTTGCTGCAGCAATGCGCTTTTAGAACGTTGACGAGTCCTTTGGCAGTGTCCTTGCTGCTTTATTGTAGCACAGCGCAATGACGCGTAACATAGATACTCAACTGTCGCTGCTGCCGCTGCTGCTTGTAGTTTGCATAATTTCGTTACTCACGTTGAATGCGCGCTTTCAACGCCTTGATTTTTACCCCCAGCTTTCGGGCTCCTTTATGATGTGCATAAATTTTGCGCTTCAATGCGTTTATTACTCGCACATATACACAAACATATACGTATAAATACGTATATATACATATATGTGTATACATATTCACTTTATATATTGCCAGTCTTTTGACTATTATGCGAAAATTATGCGTAACTTTGTGAATAGAAATATAACTTGAGCAATAATGTCTTTTGGGGGGTAGAAAACTACTTTTCCTTTTCAATTCAATAAAAATCTTACATATTTCATGAGCTTCTTTTACTGGGATGTAGCTGGGATAGCAGACTCTGGCTGTTTGTAAGCTAAAAGTATGAAAAATTGCCAGCTAAAAGTTAAGAGCACTTCAATATTAAGACCTCTAAAAGTCGCAATCATATTTAAAGTTTTCATGTGCTGTATGTTTGCTTCAAGGACTTTCATTTTGCTAAAAAGAAACTTTTGTTAGATAGATTCTATAAAAGAATCCTTTCTATACTTAAGGCAATACAAGATTCCAATTCACTTACAATATTTAAACATCAACTTTCAAAATTTAAGAAAAAATGTGTGCTAAATTTGATTTTAGAAGTTATGAAGAGTTTAAAAGCTCGGATGTCTACTAAGTAAACTAATAACAAAATAATTATAAATATAATTTGATTCATATAGATCTTATATATATGAAAATAAATGTTTTTTCATAAACTCTGCACAGAGCAGCACTTTCAATCATCCTTCTACATGTATTTTAATTATTTCTTACAAAATACATCAAGTATTTATGTTCCCTCAATGAAGGTTTACCAACCCTACCAACGGGCTTCACTCTACAAAAACTTTTTAATTTAAAAACTAAGTGTTTAAATATATCTATATTGTTGAAAATCTTGTTAAAATAAAAAATTTCTATAAATAAAAAATAAATTATAAAAAGCTCAACTGAATTGAAATAAATTCAATTTAATTTCAATCTTTTATCTATGAATGAATTTATTTATTTACTTTGTTTGCTATATTATGGTATTGAGTCTTCAATCCAGTCTTCATTGAGTCTTCTTATATATACTTATATGTCACCCACGGCTCTTTCGCTAAGTATGGTTATCCTTGTCAATTCTGACATTTCCTTCTAATGTACATATAGTATATATGAAATTCTTAATTTGAGCTGCCTTTGGCCAAAAGCCCTGTGTGGGCGAGCAGCCTTGGCAGCCCAAGCACTTCGCTTATATCTATATATATATATATATATATATATATATATATACATTTTGTGTTTTGTGTTGTGCATTCCATTTGAATAGAGATTTGCTGGCTATGAATACATTTCCATGGCAGGATCTTCGTCCCACGTTGGGCGCCAAAGCTCATTTTCATTTTCAATGGAGTGCCTAGTGAGGCTGTAAGTGTGTGTGCTTGTGTTTATATTTGTGAGTGTGCTGTTGTTGTCCAAGGTCTCTTGCCCTAACAACTCTGGTACTTGTCATGCACTTGGCAACCCTACCCTAGCACAAACACACACACACACACACACACACACACACTCGTCGAGTCATCAAATGCTACGTCAAGTGCCCACACACTCAGAACGTGACTTGTTTTTGGTCAGAGTCAAAGTCAAAGTCAGGGTCGTCATTCAACCCGTTCAGCGTTCATTAAAAAGGGCCCTAAAATTTGAAAATCTCGACTGTTTAATAAGTGTCCACCACCAAGCACCTGCCTCCTCTACTACAACCTTCAAGTGGGCCAACTTTGGCCTTGCTTTCAGTCCTAGACCTCCCCCATAATAAAAATAAATTATATATATATATATATATATATATATATATATACCTTTTTTTTATACCCTTCAGGGCATTCACATTTTTTAAGAAAGTATGTCACTACGTATCGGTTCTTATCTTTTATATAGTATCATTACATATAGTATCTGTAAAATGAAAAAGAAATATACATTTATAATTTGAATACTATAAGATAAATCTTATAAAAATCAGTCGAACTTATATAATATAGGTATAAGGCTTTATTAGCTTAAGTGCTCTTTGTTTTCACAATTTAGTTAGTTAAGGACTTTAACTAATCGAAACATAGCTTAGATAGCCTAGCCAAAAAGCATATTTGTATTGGTTAAATAGGTATATATACATAGATAAGTTGATATCTTTTTCGTTTTCTAGCTACTATACACTACTACTATACAGCTTCATAAAGTATATCTATATATAATAGGTAATAGCTTAAATTAAACTATATCTATTATATATACTTATAGGTTTTATGAAAAATGTTGGTAGATTCAAATTGTATCCATAAACCACCTCTAGCAACAACTTGCTGTTAAAGTTTTTACATAGAATCTCTTTCAAGCCACAATTTCGGTAAGGTTACTTAAACTTCTCTTCCAAGCCGCAAGGTCTCTAAGAGTATCAAAACTTCGACCTGACATTCGCGCTTGTTTATATATATTTTAAAATTTTTTTGTTTTCACATTCTCTCGTTGATTTAATTTTGCATCTAAAGCACGTGTGCTTCAGCTTGTTGCTGCCTTAATTAAATATGTTAATTAATTTCGTTGTAAACACAATTTTTCTTTTTCAATGTTTTTCTTTAGTATTTTGTTGTTGTTGTATTTTCATATTTTTGGTGTTGGCCGCTCGCCTTATCATTGCGGCAACATCTTTTTCATTTAGCTCGTGCTTGTTGCTTGTTGTGTTTTACACTTGTAAAAGTCGCACGTTGACACAACTGCACACACAACCACACACACAACCACACACACACACACACACACACACACACACGCACACATACCACTCAGATGTGAGGGGGCGTGTCAGTCGACAGCCTAGCTGTCATAATTCCAAAACAAAACTGTCAACGTGTGCGATATTCGTTGCCAACTGCCTCACTGAGTGACTGCCTGACTAACGACCAAGTTTTTCAAAAATAATCAACATATTTCTGTCTGTCCGCCTGTCAGACTGTGTGTGTTTATAGTAGGGTACCTCAAGAGAAACTATATAGATATATTTTTATTGCTATAAAAACTGTAATCCGCTGAACAAGAGCTTGCTATGTCACTTATTTTGGACTGTTAATTAAACGTTCCGTTTTTTGTACCAATTTCTATATGAAATCAAAAACCAAGCCTACCTGCTGAGTCTACTTTACTTTGAACTTAAATAGTTTCTATATAACCAAGACATTTTATGAGTTTACCTTCCAAACATCCCAAATTAACAAATTTAATATAGATTTATTTTCTTTTTTTTTTTTAATAAAATTTGTTTATTCACAATAAAATTTATAACAAATATTAATTTAAAAAAAATAAATAAATAAATAAATCTATTAATTATTTGCATATAGCTTCTACATATATCTTTCAATCAAATTTCCATTATGATCGTCATTTCTATAGCATCAGTAGATATGGTATTAGTATGCGTAAGCTTTTTGCTTAAAAAGCTTAACACATACAACATGTTAAGCTTTAAAGCTCAGCTCAGCTCAGCTGCTTCTGTTCCATGCATTGAGTTCAAGCTTAGGCAATTATTAGGGATGCGAGTGTATTACAGTGGTGTCTCAGCAACAGCATACATACTATTATATTCGTGCTATCTGCTTCGCTTACACTTGTTCTTTCTCCTTCTCAGTCTCTCGCTCTCTTTTTCTCTAGCTGTGTAATTTATGATTGCCTCGCAACGAGGCAAATGGAATGCTAATTAAATGTTTGGCTCATATGAGTAAATGTCTCTGATTATGAAGCATGCAATGCCTATCAACACTCACATACACATGAGCACACCTTAGACACACACACATACACACGTACACCTGCTCGACATGAGAATTGGCAAATTTTGTGATACAGTTTTCTATTGATTGAAAAATGTTTGGCAATTGCTATGTAATTGAATTTTCGCTTCTGTTTTTGTTTGGTTTTGTTTTTATTTCTGTGTTTTCATTGAAAACGTAAACAATTTCTTCCTCTGGCGGTTAACAGTTGCAATATGCAAAGTGCACGGCTAACACAACAACAATAACAAGTACAACAATAACAATAAACAAGAAAACAGAAAACAATAACAGGAACTGCAAACATGCATGTTAAATTTTCAAAATGGCTGCTTCGTTAGCCAAAAAAATGGCGGCTAGCAGCAACAGTTGCAGCAGTAGCACCAGCAGCAGTGCAGCAACAATGCTGCAGCAACAACAGCAACAACAACTGCAACAACAAACAAATATTGACCTCATGGCCGCTTCCGTCATACAGCCCGACTATTTACTGAATAATGATCGTGGTTTATTTAAGGTTTATTGTTTTATCAAAGATTTTATTGGGTAAGTAAAAAGCATAACAACGTATAGCTACAGTTAACAATCAGAATAAACAACATTGCTTGTGTATATTGCGTGTATATATATATATAGTATATGTATATTTATAGAGTTCAATCAGCAAGTTCATGGAATCTGTAATTGGCAACAGAAAATTGTGCAAACAATAAATCTTGTCATATTTCATTTAATATATATTGAATGTATAATATGGAAAAGTAAATATAAATATTATATAATTAAAAATACATGATTCTCTTAATTTATCATATATTAAACTATTATTATGGAGTTAAAATTATAATAATATTTTGCCTTTCAGAATGATGGAACTAATATTATTATAGATTATTATACTTGTCAATAGGTCTGAAATAATTGTAAATAAACCATATTCTAACTTCTAAATAACACTTCACTAAACTAATAAATTAGTATACCATAAATATTTCATGAACTTGTACTATGCAAACTATATGATATAGTAAAGCTAATGCAAATAAGCTAAACTGTAAGTAAGGATTAAAGCTGACTATACATCTACCAAGATAACTTGAGAACGAAAGAGAAAGGCTATTATTCTACGCTCTATTAATCGTACGTTCGATTAAACGTTCATTAGGGAGTGAACTCTAACCATGAGTAAAGTAGAAGTGCCAGATTATCTGTTTGCTTATTTAAATGCCAACTGCCATTAAATTTTTCAACAATACGTAAAGTATGCAAATATTTCTGCTGATTATAAGAAAACTTTATATCAAGCAGATTTTGTTATACCCTGAGTCCCTCGAAAAAGGGGAAATCAATGTATATTGTATGTATGTACACAGAAGGAGGAGAGGCAATTCACCCCATATAACTATTAATCTGATATATTATGTGTAACTATATATATATTCTTCATCGATCTCGTAAGCCACAAATCTTCAGACTTGAAATTGTATATGTAAAACAGCTCTTCACAGCGTTCAGGGTATCTCAAAGTCGGGCATTGCCGAATAGGGCACTCTTACTTATTATGCAATTCGGTTACAGATTGAAGAAGAATATGAGAGGTATACTAACAATATAAGATCGTAGACTTCTCTTTTCATATCTTACAAATATTTTTGGGAATACTTGTAGAGGAATACATTTAAATGGGATTGAGATATTTATGGGAACGTTTTAAGAGCAGAAAGAATTCATTCATATTAATATTATTAATCCAACATAAAGCTAAATAATATGCCAAGAGTAAAGTTGGAATACAATGTATTTAAATAAAATAAATATTTTAAAAATATATCTAAAAACTCATATGAAATCTATACCAAATATTACCTTCATAGAACTCTAACACAGTGGCTGCTACTGTTGCACACTTGGTTAAGCCCTTAGCTAAACACATTCTTCTCTGTCTTATTTATTTGTTTGTTCTTTTTATATTGTTGGCCTGGCCTTAACTCGAACCTTGCTTTTGTCCTAATGGAATGCAACACCCTGTATATGATACATGTATTTTGTACTTGCTGGCGCTTATCATATGACACTTGTGTTTGTATGTGTCTGTCTCTCTCTCGCTCTCGCTCTCCCTCTTTGTCACTCTGTGTGTGTTTATTTATTTGTATGTGTAATTCATATTTAATCAACTGATAACTGCATAATAAAAAAAAAAACACATTTATGTACACTTTGTATCAACGTCGCTCGCGTTTTCACTCTCTTTGAAAATACTGCCAGGCAGTTGATTTTGGTGCTCGCATTTCTGAACTCCTGTTATTCCCAGTGCTATTATCACCTGCTACTAGTGGGTCTGGCCGTGTGACAATTGTCTGGCCTGATATCATTTTGATACGACGAGTGCCTGCTGTTATCAACGCAAATATTTGTTTGCTCTACGCACTGCGCAGCTGTCAACTGTGGAGACTAGAGAAGACAAGTTTGAATAACAGAATAAAAGATAAAATGTGAATCTAAATTGTGCATCTGGTTTTTGTCGGCTTGATCCCTTATTTCGTCGCTAAAAAGCAAAGAAAAGTTTATGATTTGTCGAAGATTTATAGTTCACAATAAAAAAAGGTTATTGATTAAAAATATTATAGGAAAATGTGATTATTTAAATATGATTATAGAGTCTACTTTATTTAGTAGATGCTTGTTTATAAAGCAATAATTAAATTGAAAGCTGTCTTTCAAAATATTTTGTAATAAGCCCTTTCTTTGATCTTACGGTGAATTTTTGCACTGGGAAAAATAATGAAAGCAAATCAACATTTATTTAATATGGTGTGGACAAATGGTATTCGAGTTATTTACGAAATTTCTTATAGTATTATGATATGAAATGAAAAGAAATTAAAATATACGATACTCTCAATTAACATTTTATGAAATCTTGCTAAAAACCGATACTATATAAAAGAAAAATGTTAAGAAAAGCAAAAAACAAAAGAATTTCCGAAGCTTAAATTTGATTTTTTGGTAATTTGTTTAGTAAATTATTAAAGAACTGCGGCTAAAATTATTGTTATTTATATTTTTTTTTTAATTACAAATTTTCATTGAAATATCAAATTTTGTGCCTTTTACGTTTTACACCTAGTTTCCCACCTAGATAAAAATTCAATATAAATACAGGTCGAAGTTGGCCTTGAAAAACTATCCCAATTTTTTTAATAGTGTCGTCGTACTACTGAACAAAAGTCCAGTTTCGGCCTAGCTACATATCGAACAACATATCATTTCTCGTAAAATATTTTTTCCAATTTTTCAAAAAGTAAATTCATTAATAATTTTTGTTTAAAATGTCTGAGGAAAATGGAATGCTTAATGCGCTTTTGATACTCGTTCTGATTGTGGTTGGCTATTTATTTTGTCACTGTTATCAAAAGTTGAGGAAATCTGTGGGAGGGCGGAAGCAGCCCGATCAGAATCCGGCACCGCCGCCAGAGTTGCCACCGTTTCCGTTTACCCGGATGACAGCAAATCAATTGCTGGATTACGATGGCACTCGCCGTGATGGACGGATTCTGATTGCGTTCAAGGGCAAGATCTTTGATGTCTCGACTGGCTTGGAAGAGTTTAATCCACAGGGCGTGCTGGGCTGTGTAGCCGGAAGGGATTTCTCTGGATATTTGGAGCGCACTCTGCGGCCGCGCGAGACAATCATCAATTATATTAATCACTGGGAGAGGTTGCTCGATAAGAATTATCCTATGGTTGGGGTCCTAATTGATGAGGAGGAGATACAAGATACTTTGTTGGTTAACGCCGAGCAGGGAATAATGGAGGAGCGTTTGGAGGATAACGAACAGAACAATATTGATCGTGATAATAATGATAACGATCATGACATTGACAACGATAATGATAATACATTCCTCGATAGCTCGGATGTTCAGATAGTAGAGTCGACATTTGAAGACGACGATGCCAACCAATCGGTTATCGAAGTTCAGGTGGGCAAGGTTCAAATGAAGGATGTGCCCGACGAGGCGAAGAAACACGATACACCTGAGACGACACTCGGCGCTGCCGTTTCAGAAAAAACTTGTTAAATTATTATTAATCTGCTGTGTTTTGTGTTGTACGTTCATTTTTCATTGTTAATAAATGAAGGAAGACAACCCGAAAAAAAAATCCATAAAAAATTAAATTATAACTGACCAAAAACAGAACTATTTGGCAAGCTAAGCTAGCTTAGATTTCATATACTAAAAGTAGATGTGGTCTGAAAAAGCATTCTGTATAGTGATACTGACTATCCTAAAGCCATTAGAAATGGGTTTCTTACTGAAGAAGAGTAGAATGATTGAAATATGAACTATAAGCAGGGCTCAGGGTATATCCTAGTCGGGCAGTCTCAAGTGAAACCTTTTGTTTACTTTGGTGAGTTCGACCAGAATCAAGAGATAAGTACTGACAAAAATACAATTTCTCATTAATTGTAAAAAATTTCTCTAACTCTAGCTACATCTCAATTCTATATAAGAAGCTATAAATAGATGACCCCATCCATATATACGCTAGCTATATATCTATATAAATATTAAATTGATTATGCTCCTGCAATGTTTTTTGACATTTAAAGGCAAAAGTTCATCTTATTTTCAAGTAACTTGAAACGTTTTGTAAGACAATTCCAGAGAACCCCCCACATCATCTTCATCGTATTTTTAAGTAACTTGAAACCTTTTGTTTGAAAATTTTTCCTAAAACCCCCTAGATCTGAAAAATATGCAAAAATAAATTCATGCTACAAAGGCCACGGACACTAATTGTGTGAGCAAAAAATGTTCTAGACATCAATTTACTGTCCGCCCACTTTTTGACATTTCAAAAGCCAAATGTGAAGAGTAGAAAGAATTTTCAATTATAAACAAGAACAGGGCAGAAACATGACTAACTCAACGCCTGTCAGATGACTGATGAAAAATTGTTGTAAATATTTAAGAATGCGAGGAACCCACTAGAAGTATCTCTATATATGGGTTTATATAACAGCCCGGTCGACACCTGCCCCCAACTAGATGCAAGTTTCATTTCATTTTCGTTTTCATTTCACAGCTGACTTCGCACTTGGCTCGAAAACTATATCCGATTCTTTATGCATTTATTTTTATATATTTACATTTACATTAACATTTCATTGACAAGATTTTGGCCGGCATGGCTGTTGGCCAAAAATGCATTCGATTCTTGACGTCTGCGATTTTGAGTTTATTTTTATAAATTTTCGATGGGCTTTGCGCTGTTGCCACTCGCTAAACACGCCAATTAATTAAAGACATCTACTATACATTTGTTCAGTCTCTGCGCTTTTATTGCGTCTTCAAAATTGGAATTTGACAACATTTTTGAGCAGTTTGTAATGTCCTCCATGAAAAATGGGGTATATTACATAATATAAATTGATATTAAAAAAAAAAAAAAAAAAAAAAAATTTGTAAATCATAAAATAAGCAGATCCTAAAGACAATATAATATTGCTGAATGTCCTTGAGATAATGTCCGGAAAGATAACTAACATGTAATGTGGGGTATTTTCAAGTCGTTCACTCCCTACAAACTTACTCTTACTTGTTTTACACTTACTTCTCATCAAATTCGAATACCATTTAATTATTATTTACTTTTGTATTTCTTTGCAGGTGAGCGATAACATTCAATTAAATGGCTTGACTAGAGTTATGTATAAGACCTATAGGTTGGGGTGCCAGTAGTAAGTATAATGAACTGTATTTGTAAAGAAATTGGTGGGTGTTTTTTTTTTTAGGGTATACCCATGCCGATAAGAGAAATATGGAAATGATTTCAGCTATTTATGTTCAGCTTATAAGCTAAATCATTTTCCAGTGCTGAGAAAAAAACACAGCAGAGTCCAGTTTAAAGCTAGTTTCATATTTACTTATGTGTACAGTAAACCCTTTACAGTGTTGCACAACTAAGTTAAAACCATCTGCCATGTTGCTTTATTTGTTTAGTTTATTACCCAATTTTATTTAGATAGACTTTACACGCAGAAAATTTCCTTGGAAACCTTTTGGTTTGATGTGTCTTCGTTATCTCAGCAAGTCTTGTTTACCTTTTTACAATATTTGCTTACTTACCGTTATGTCGTCTGATCGAATATGTTTACCAACACTAAGCCCCCATTGCAAATGCGCTCGAAAACGCTTTACGCAAGCGAAACACTTCATTTGGAGTTCGAGTTCACTTTACTTGCGTTGATTTGAAAGATGGTTCTTGTATTTCGAACTGGAGAACAGTGTCTACACTCTGCCCAACTGATATGGGTCCGTAAGTCTTTCCGCAAACTCCGTAAAATACGTAGAGTCGTATATATTGACTCGTAATTAAAAGCGTCTCACACAAATGTTGACTCTCAGCTGCTGTAAGTGCTGTAAAAACAAAAGCGTAAAGCCAAGTGCGATGGCAGGAGTAGAGAGGGAAAGTAGACGAGACAATGACAGTGTTGAATAATGATTCAGACAGCTTGTCAACATTTCGCATTTCTTTTGGAACTTTCTACTCTTTTGTTTTGTTGGCATCTCTGATAAACTTGTCCGCTCACTCGAGCATACATATATTTTTAGCATACGTATTTTGCAATTAAATGCCAATTAGAAGAAAAGTGTTGCCAATATATACAAATTTGTTGTTTGTTTTGGTGTTGCTTACGTGCGAAATTTACACAATTCTCAAATGAGCCAATAAATTTAGATTACGTATACGCGCAGGTGGCCCGCTGCAGCAATTTTCTTAAATCAAAAAGGCAGAGGCACACAGAGCCTGCGCATGGCATGGCATCGCATGCATGCTGCACATTCTCATTATATACCCTGTAAGCAATGGAAGTAGGGAGAGGGTATATATATGTGTAACATGTGAGAGACATAGACAAATGTATAAAACAATGATTTCTATATGTGACATATTGTTTATGTTACTTTAGAGCATACAGATACTTATCTATATATAATATATACCATATTTTATATATATGAGTACATGAGTACATAAGTAGTTCCCAAGTAAAGCTAACTAATGTATATATTCCTAATATATAATTTAGAAGTAACATATATTACTTCTATTTGAAATCCTAATCAAATTTTTCTATAGATAGATCATATATACATAATCAGTATGCTTTCTTTAAAATATTTCTAGTATCATCTACGCAAATAACTCACTCTAAAACATATTTAAATATATCATAAAAACAAAATCAGTATACTTGATATATTCTTACCATTTCCTATCCCACTTTCAATGTTAATTTTCCAGGATATCTGCCTAGTCGATCAATATCATTGATATCATTCTCATTTGTTGCGCTTTGCTTTGGCTAAGTTTTACAGCGATAAATTTCACGCTAACTCAACACTTGGCGCTGTTCGCAATTAGCGCTTGTCCCCCTCTTAGTGCCGATTTTTTCGTACTCCTCTCGCTATAGGCCATGTGAATATTTAGCTGGTTTTTTGGCACATAATAAAATGTCGACGATAGAGTGCGACTATCGTGAACGGGAAAACTGCTTTCATCAACAGGTTAAATTAATGATAATCATCGGCGCAGCAGCTGTAAGTCGTTATAAATATATATATGCATACATATTTACGATATATAATGTTTCGATATCAACTATTTGCAAATGACGTCTGTTGTTAGTTTTATTTTTGTATTATTTTGTTTTTATTGCTGTAAGTGCTTTGTAATCAGGCACACGCTTATCAAAGGCTGCTATTCAGCTGTTCTAGGTGATATACTGATTGACATAATAGCGGTTGTAGAAAAGGTGTATATATGTATATATAGTTTATTGTATTAAAATTACGTTCAGTTTGATTGTTAGTAAATACATATTGTATTCAAATGAAGTGCGTTTGTTTGTGGAGTTAATTAAATCAAAATTGGTTTTATTTTTATAATTCTCAATTAGTTTAGGCTTACTTCAATATCAAGTAAAATAAAATATCATAAATTTTCTTTTAAAAAAATATTTTAAATAATTTGTATATGTAGTCTGATAGAAAGACTTGTTACAAGAAGAGTATCATAAATTGTTTATCTTTTAGTGGGATTTTGTTTTTCTTTGAAAAAGTCGCCATATATATAAAATAAAATATTTATGTGCCTGTCTACTTAAATATAAATTCAAAATATAATATATATAAATATATTATAGATCTTAAACTTGAACCCGTTCGAACCCGTTCAACTATTTCCACCCACTGGGGCCATAATTCTTATTATTGACGTGTTCATATATCAACGACAGCAAAATGTTTTTGCTTTTAGCCAAATACTTTTATGAAACAAATTTACTTATGGCTTAAATATATGGGTTTTATTTTAAATTGTCATTAAGCCATATTTCACATTCTATTTCTGTGCTGTGATAAAATATATCACATCATATATCATACTTAACTAATTGCAGACTTAGATGCATAACAGGTTGCTCTTTGATTTAGTATTTTTATTTAAATTTATATATATATATATATATTTTTTTTTTTTTTCATAATTGATATAGTATATAAAACAGACTTATTTGTAGTACTCTGTATATAATTTCTATATTTTACTATGGCAATATTCTTTCCAATTTCCTTTACTTAAGCACCTCATAATTGATGATGATTGCATTTCAATCAGCCAGTAGCACATTTTGTGGGCTGGCTAAACCACAGAAAACACGCTAGAAATAGTCAGTTATACACCCGCAAACACACCCACACTCACACAGAGCAGAACAGTAATATCCATATAAATGCTAATTATCATATCGCGGTGATTAGATCGCGATTTGATAAGAGTCTTTGTCGCAAGCAGCTAGACCACACTCTACCTCTGTAAATACCACAGGAATGTGCTCTTGATACTATGAACATAAAATGTATACAGAGAGAGTATATTGATTTGTTGATAAAGTATGTGACAGACAGAACGGAATATATGAATGTGTGGTATATATATACTTATATAGATCTATGTACTTGATCTGTAAGAAATATAAGAACAGAGATGTTTTAATCTTTGCATGTTTGTGGGAATCTTCATAAACTGATCGATTTATTCGCATACAACATTTTGATTATATCTACATAATTCATATAAATTCCTGATCATATTAAATAAATGAAAATCGATTTTAGAATTAGTTATTTTGCCTTAACTCGAAAAGTTTAAGAACTAGATACATCAAATTTTATATGCTCATTATAATAGAGTGTGTAAAGCATAAAAATATTTAATTTTTTGTATATCGAAACCATTTTCCTAGTTATATCAGTTATATGTTATATGGTTGTATACAGAAAATCTAAATCAAGCCAAAAACTCTCTTTGTAGAGTATTTGTTAGTCGTGCACGCCTGCAACTTCAGCACTCCATACTTGCTTTTAGCTAATCATAGATGTTAGCTACTCTTAGTGGTTATCGTACGACGACGTCGCTGTTGCTGTTGCTGCCTCTGCCGCTGTCTCGGTCGGCGTCGCAGTCGCCGTTCTTATCGTCAAATTTGGCGCCCAGAAAAATGTGGATTTTTCGTTTAGCTTGAACAGAAAAATCCAACAGGAAAAAAAGAAACAGAAGAAAAACGAGAGAGCACAAAAAATTTGTGTATTTTTCAAAAATATACTTTTTTTTATTGGCGGCAGCGTCACAGCTGCTGCTGACGTTGGCTGCGCGGCGAGCGTGTAGCCGGCGTAGACGCCGCAGCCGTTTTTGGATTTTGTGCGCCGCATTTTGTAAAAATCAGTTTTCGGTTCGAATTCAGTAAACAAAAACTTGTCGCCGGCGCGAGACACGACAAAGAGAATCAAAAACAAAAAGTACAGAAATATAAATTGTTGAACAAAAATTGTTGTTGCTGTTGCTGTTGCTGTTTGAGTATTTGTTTAAACAATTTGCTATAATTCAAGTTGAACGTACGCGCCAAACAGAAGCAGCTACAAATAGCTAGACAGATACAGATACAGATACAAATGTTAATATAGATACAGATACAGATACATCTACAGCTACAGCTACAAGCTAACAGCTGAAGTAGCTCGCACAGCAGCCGAACGATCGATGACGTGTGTTAATTGTGGCTTGTTCGTTCGAATTGTTGTTGCTGTTGTTGTGCGACGCCCTGACCTTGTTACTGCCGTCTCGCACACACGGAGAGTATCTTTATCTGTGTATCGGCAAGATACTTGCGCTTAGGCTGAGTTTCTTTCAGGCAGTCGCCACGTTGCGCCGCTACACAAACACTCACAGTTTATACACCATTTCAATCTGTGTCTACGCATATTTAAATATTGGCTAAAAATAGAAAGAGAAAAACCAAAAAAAAACCAAAAACCAAAAAACAAAAAACCTAACGTAAACGCAACGAATTGTGGTATAAATTTTTAAGTTTGCTTCGGCTCTTTGTGGGTCTATAAATTTTGCCTTTTTTGGTGGTACTTCCACAATTTGTTTTGCATTCGGCACGTAAATATGTAAACAGCTCTGTGACGACTCTTTGTTAATAATAGTAAACAGTGCTGAGAAATGTTGAGAAAATACAAAAAATATTGGACAAAAATGTGTATTATGAGTTGCGAAAATTGTGCACAGAAATCAAATATGCATATCGAATATACTAGAAAATTTTTATAAGATCTAAACGAGATATATGGTATATCTACTAAAGAAATTTCTGGAACTGAGAAAATACTGATGACTTTAAATTTCACTATTCACTATTAAACTATTCATAATTGAGAAAATGGCTTAATATATAGCGCTGGCTAATGTCTTAATAATAAATAGTGATTCAGATTTGTGGCTAAATGCTAAAATTATATTATAAATATTAAACTAAATACATATATAGATGATTGAAGTGCTTCGAAAATTATTAATCAAATAAGATTACTAATACAGTGTTGGTAAATGACAAATATACTCCGAATAATTTCTTTTTTGACCACTCTAAAATAATATAATATGAGCAATTCAAAATGTAAATATATTCCAACCTAGAAAACAGTCCAAGTATTCCTCAAAGTCAAAGAATAACCCTATAAAAATACTCTTTCAATATACTCTCTCTTATCTAGTTGTAGCCTGAAATGCTTTGCATTTTCTAGCAATTAGAATCTTGTTTCTTTGTATCCTTAATTAATTTGTTAATATTTATTTTTAGTCAACGCTTTTTAGCGCTTGATTAATTGTAAATTGCTGACCAGAGAGAGAGAGAGAGAGAGAGAGAGAGGGAGAGAGAAAGAGAGAGAGAGAGAGAGGGAGCAAGAGGCGACAATTCTCTCACGGTCGGATATTTGCTATAAAA
Source organism: Drosophila hamatofila (assembly GCA_035045345.1). Classification (NCBI taxonomy): domain Eukaryota; kingdom Metazoa; phylum Arthropoda; class Insecta; order Diptera; family Drosophilidae; genus Drosophila; species Drosophila hamatofila. Next base: position 426,247 of record JAWNPA010000032.1, read on the forward strand.
ATAATGCTAAATTTTTAATAAATATTAGTTGTTGCCATTTGGCACGATGCTAAACAAGTTCCAGAGAAGCGCACGCCAATAAACAAATATAAATAAACAGAATCGAAAAATACAAATTGAAATTGAATTTAAATATATATATATATATATATATATATATATATATATATAAAAGAAAGAAAAAAAAACCGCTGCAATTGCTGAACGCGATTCGTGTCGATTCGTTCATTTTCGCAGATATTTCAGATCAGCAAAATACTACAAAATAAATAAGTAAATAACAACAACAGCAGCAACAAAAACATTTTTTAGCACACAATCCGCCGCGTTGATTTGAGTTTGTTTCACGCTCTTTGTGCTGATTGAATAATAATTAAAAACACAATTTCTTTATATAACAGCTACAAATTAGGGCGTGGCCAACCAAAATACAATCAAAATAGATGCCAGTGAGTGGGCGAAAATAGAAAAATAGAAATAGAAAACATCATAAACAAATAAACAGGCAGACAAACAAATATTGAAGAAAATCATAAAATAATAAAGAGAAATAATCAAATTGATTGTCAATTGCCGAAATTGTGCCAAAAATAGACGCCGAAGAGCTTAGACCGAGCAATATCAGCCACAATAAAGTGTAATTGTTGTCGCTGTTTGCTATTATTGTTCACCTGTTTCGTGTTTGTTCATTATGCTCAAATATCCGCGCACCTCTTCCTCCACCTCGTCGGGTTACTTTGATGACGATGAGACTCTGATGAATCCCTATCAAACACCGCCGCCATCACCTCAATGTGTGCCGCATTATTTGCAGCGGCATATGGTGCGCATGTTCAGCACTGAAGAGTAAGTTGAAAGCAGTGTTGTAAAACGTTGCAAGAAGAATTAATATAGTTAATATATTGTATAGTCGATTCTTATCTACTAAGTCTAGAGTCTAGACTTAGTATTTTCTATTTGCTTAGATGTCATGTACCAGTGTTGTAAAACGCTCTGTACAGCAATAAACAGTGTTATCTTTAATAAAGCGGTAATTGTTTACTCTATATCAATAATGGTTCAACTTGAATCCAGATATTTGTTGTTCATGCTCAACACAAAAGAGTAAACTGCAAACAGTGTTGTAAAATGTTTAAAAAGTAATATGTTGATTTGTTTTTCTTTAGCTTCTTGCTTTATAAGATGATCATTCAATTACATAAAACTGTTGACTAGCAAACTGTGTACAACATTGTAAAACTTAATATTTTTATAGTGAGTACCACTTATGATTTTTTACTTGTTTTATTGCCAGTTCATGTAACTTAGTATGGTAACTAGTGTTGTATGGTAAAGAGTGTTGTAAAATGAGTTGACTATTTGAGAATTTATGTAGCTCTTAATCTTTATCTCTTTTATTTATTTATTTATTTTTCAACTTATCTCAAAAGTTTATGTGATTTATCTCTGTTAACTCCTCAACTTGTTTGCTACATGACTTATTGAGTTAAATTGTTGTATTGTTAAACTCTGGCCTTTAAATGCTAAAGTACTTAATTCTTCTACTAAAAAAAACTAGTTGAATTAGCCAATAAAACCCGTTCTTGTTGTTCTAGACTTTCGAAAATAAAGTTGTAAAATATTGGAAATACTTTGATTGATATATTGAACAATATTATAAACTGCCCATTTCATAAAAGAGTATTCATTGAATAGAAGTAGTTGCTTTTTAAAGCCACAACGAACTGCCTATAAGTCTATAAAAATTGATAAACAATGGCAGTTGAGTGCTAAGCAATATCATAATAGATAATCAATAATATGAATGATAAAACCAAAAAAGATACTTTATATATTAAACAACAATCATATAGACGTACTCTAAAATATATTCGAATTATTGATCTACAATTATTAGTGCACAGCTCAGATGTAAAGCAAGCTCTAGAAAATTCCAGAAAAGCTGTCTAAATTTGAAACAATTAATTCCTCAATGTTATCGTTGCCGTGGGTGTCGAGTCATGGTATTATTTCCACCTACTTAACATCGTCGCTAGGCTAATTAGTTTTGCAGTTTTTTTCATTTTGATGTTCAACACCTTGAAATATAACTAATGCATATATGCAAATGATACTTTTGATATGTTTATGTGAATTTTCAATGTCTAAACAATTATTTTAGCATATGCTCGCGCCGTTTCCCAGTGTTGAATAACTCAAATAGTTTATGAAGTGTTGAGAGTTACTTCAGAATTCTGTTTTAATCGATTTCAATCCAATTGGCCAACTAAACTGACCCCAAAATGTATTTTCTTTTATTATTATTTCTGTTTATATATTTTTGATTAACAAATCAATTTGCAAGCGTTTTGCATAATTGATGCGAATATTATACAAGAAAAAATATATAAAAGTTAAATGAATTACAAAAACGTCTTGCGAAATGTGCATTAAATGCAAATTTTCTGACAGCGAAGAGCGTACAAGAAAACTCGCTGAAAAATCAATTATCAAACAGCGAGAGTGGAGAGTGTAGACAAGCCACGACTAGGCTATACCCTAGATAGTTGGGCTGGAAATTAAAAATATATAAATATTATATATATGAAATATCAAATATCTTTCAATTCTCTTCTCTAGGAAAAGTCATATACTGCAGATGTAAGATAACTGGAAGTAAGGCTCAAATCTTAACAAATAGTTCGGATTATTCAAAGAAAATTTCACTTAAAATTTATAGCCCTTCCAGCTACCCTTTCTAAATATACTAAGGGTATATAGTCAAGAAATTAAAATTATATATACTTATAGCAAAATGCAACAAGCTGACCACACGCGCTGCCATCTCTTTCCCTCTCTCCTTCTCTCATTCTCTCTCACTCCCTCTGCTCGTTTTGTGGGTGGCTTGTGTTTGTTTTATAAACCATGAGCACTGTGCCAGCCCCTCCCTAGCTGGCGGCGATTACATTGAGCCCGCTTGCTTATCGCATTGGAATAGCACAGTCGTCGAACACTATAAACGATATGCGAGTATTTTTTTGCAATCGCATTTCGAATTCAGAATTATTATGGGGTAGTAAGGCTATGAAAGGGTATACGTAACGGCAAAGGGAAATTGTCTTACATATATCTATATATGTACCATATAAGTTGAGCATTCTTTTTTAATGTCCGAAAGTTCCTATTCAGTTGTTCACATATAGGGAATATATTATTAAAGGCTTAACTTAGAGAGAAGAGGCAGATGATTTAATGTTTTTTAAATTTAATAATTTAGTCTATAAAAAAATATATCAATTTATTTTAAGATCACTTTCATATACATAAGTATATCCTTATGCCGGGTATTTTCTAGTCATTCATACTCATTCTGCATCTATTTACAATCAGCTTTATATATACCTAAGGGTAGCTATTGCATTTTACAGCTCACTTCTTATCTTAATCGTATAATACTTATGCGAGTCGACTCGCACGTGCCACACATTTTGCCCAATTTCACGCAGTGTGGCAACGCTATTATCATTTGCATTAGATGCCACGCAACTGGAAATTAGGTTGAAGAGACACAAAGATACAGAGATACAAAGATACTTGAATACTTAAGGAGACTTAGCTACTTAACTACTTATTACAGCTTAGCTACTGCCGCCCCTCGCTCGCAACAATGCGAACTAATTAGACAAGCCTCGCACAAGGCGTTGCCAACTTGTCTACAGAATGTTTTTTATTTGAGTTTTTATTTATCAGTGAACCGCCTTGAACTGCGTCCAAACCCTCTCTCTCTCTCTCTCTCTCTCTCTCTCTCACTCTGGTTGCCGTTGCCAATCTAAAGTGGAACTCGACTACTGCAAATAACACCAGCCACGCCCAGCCAACAATAAAAAGTGGGCGTTCATAGTTGCTTTTGTTTTTGTATTTGTATTTTTCTTTTTCAAATTTGTTTCTTGTGCATTTTGTGTCAACGGCCCAAAAGGTAAACGCACGCGCTCGCCCGCCCCCTTGGCGACCTTTGACCTTTTCGTGCCGCAGGCTTTTAGCTTGCATGGTCTCTCTCTCTCTCTTTCTCTCAGTCTGTCTGTCTCCCTCTCTCTCTATTCGCTTACTCGCTCGATTAGTGTGCAGTCAGTTGGAAAAGCAGCGTGAAAACGCAAACACATGTTCCAGGTGGAAGCTTCTGGGCTGCGGATTATAAATATGTTATCGATTACTTTTATTTTTAATCGAAATCATATCGGAGATGGTCAATGGGGTAAAAGCAGCAACTGGAAAAATTGTTAAATTTGAAAAGTTTTTAGTTGAAAGAATTATTTATTAGTAAACAAATCTTTGATTAGATATTATTGAAGATAATATTCATATATAGAGGACTACCATATATTAATATATAGAAATAAATACCATATACAAAGCATATGTATATCAAAATACATAGTTGAATAATATTTATATAATTTTTTTTTAATTCAACTATATTTATTTATGTTTCATATACTAGGTAACCATATATCATGTATAATTTATGTATGTATATATATATATATATATATATATATATATATATATATATATATATATCTAATGTATTATGGTATATAAGATAAAAAATATGATACATAAAAGATTCTATACAATTATATGGGTACGCAGTATTTATAATATAGGTACATTGCACATATGTGCAAAGGTATTTGCAATGCTTATTCATTAACTGAGATTTTGTTCCAACTCATTCCGCTTGTACCATAAAATAAATTTAAATTATTATTTAATAAAGATTTATTCCTCTGACATTAACAGAGTAGAAAAAAACAGGGTAAGCAAAGCACTCAAAATTATAGAATGCAAGAATTTACAATTTAGTTCCATTCAAAGAAATTATATGATTTTCTGTCTAGACGGAAAATGTAAAGCTAAAACGCGCTGTTTTTATTGCAGCACACCTGAAAAACAACACACATACACACACACTCACCTGGGCAGCTGGCAAAAACACTTTTCATGGTCAATTCGATTGGCATGTGTGTGCCACCTACACACACACACACATATATAAATGTTATATATGCCCGATATGCAGAGCTCTATAATGAGATGTTTGTGTTTTCCATAGGCCTGCTAATGTTTGCTTTCATGTTGTTGCTGTCGTTGTTGTATTTTAGTAGCAAACAAATTAAAGCGCAGGAAACACGATGAAGAAGAAGAAAAAGTATTCAACAATATTATTTGTTTATTTATGTCGAAATCAACTCTGACCAAAAAGCGAGAGCAGAAGCAACTTTAAAACGCTTTTGCAATTAATTACGATCAAGCGGATGAAATTTATTATTTTCATTCAAGAAACTCAAAAGTTTATTTAGCACACATCTGATATACCCTTTGTAATTGAGAGTCGTGAGGAGTTTTTAAGGTGAGGGAGAGAGTGGGAAAGAGATAATAAAAAAATATTTCGTCTATATTTTGATATAAATATCGTTTGCTTTCATATCTTATACATTTATATTTCTCACTCTCTCTGTCTCTCTCTCTCTCTTTCTCTCTCTCTCTCTCTCTCTATATATATATATATATATATATATATATATATATATATATATATATGTATAAAACTATATATATTAATAATATCTCGATCTCTATCAATCTATAACGATATTTTCGCTTTTTTTTCTCCAAACTGGAAATTGAGATAGAGAAAGATACCAAAAGAAAAAGAGAAAGAGAGAATCAGATCTTTTAGCAGACCAAAAGAGAGTAAAAAAATATTTTCTTTGTCTCTTTTTTACCACTTCTAAATCTTCTCTATCTTTACCCCTCTGTACTTACCCTACTGACTCTAGCTCTTACCTCTCACCCTCTCTCTCTCTCTGTATGCCTGACCATTATCTTCTTGCTTTTTCCTTCCATCTAACTATACAGGGTATATCTCTATCGTATCTTCCGCTTTACCTTTATATATCTTCCACCTCTTTGACCTTCTTAATATACTCACATATGTTGCTTTTCTGTTGTGCTACTCGCATTAATCGACCACATGGCTCCACATCCCCAATCTGGCCCCGCCGCCTCCCTATCCTCACCCAATAATTACAGCTGGCGCCACATTTGTATGCCCCAGTAGCAAATTTTTATTGTGCTCGATTTATGATATATACCGTGCCTACCTTCTGGTACTCGATCTGGTTCTGGTTTTGCTTCGGCTTTTGATTCTGTTTATTTGGCTTTTGTTTATTGATTTAGTCAAAAAAAAAAAAAAAAAAAAAAAAAAAAAAAACGCACAGCAAAAAAGACAAAAGGAAAAGAAAAGGTAAACGATTTGTTTACAATTCAAAAAGTAAATTTATTGATTTTCACAAATTGCGCACAAAATTTTATACTTACTTCTGTTTACAGAATATCTATATAAATTGAAGAGAAATTCCAAAAATATGTATTTTTTACCATTTCTCTTTTGTTGCTTAATTAATCACAGTTTGACATTGAGCAAATGTCAAGGTTAAGATTGTTGCTGGCTTCCATTGTAGTTGTTGTTGTTGTTGTAGCCACCCACCGCGACGAAAAGTGCTTATGAACAAAAGATCTAACTTTTGTTTTATTTTTTGTTCTCAAAAGCAACAGCAAAAAACGAAAATTATCTTAGCAATAATTGAAATCTTTTGTTCACAATTTCAACACAGAAAATAATAAACCAAAACATAAAAAAAAATAAAAAAATTGCATGGCATTCTAAAGATTACAAAAGCAGGGGAATAGCAAGTGAGAAGCTGTGAGATTCTTAGTTAGGGCAGCTAAAAATACCCTATAATTTTATTTTTTATAAATATACATAAAGAGTTAACTTTTTTTTAATATGATTCTGAAGTATTAAAATAATGTTTGTTGTTACAATATATTAGAATCCAAGAATCCACAGCAAACACATGTTCTAATAAACAACACCTCATTTCGTATACGCCCCAGACTACAGGGTATGTTAAAACACATGATGAAAGAAATAAAATTAAAATTAAATTTCTATAAAAAATCCATTAATCAAAATGTGCAAAAGTATAATCAATGCCTAATTAAATCATCTATAAAATTAGCATGATGATTGTTTAAGAAAACGACCGTATCGGCTTAGTAAAATATATATTTAAAAAATTATATATATAATATATAATATTAAATTTGAAGGAAGTTAATCTCTGCTTACAAATGTTCAGCTTTCGTCAGCTCTATATTTGTAAATGATTTATAAAATATAGCTAAAACTTGGGACTTGAATGGGTCATAGAGTCCGGCAAATGGTGAATGGGATATATAGGTATATATATATATATATATATATATATATAATATATGTATATACCATTCTATATACTTGAAGAAGACTTATGAGAAGAATATCATCCTAACTAAAAATATAAAAAAAAAAAAACGCTAGATGATACTCATTCCCAAGATGCTGAGTTACAACTCAAATTTCATTTAGATGTCTATAAATAGAGCAACGATTGCTCTCATAGACATTTAGACATATCGATATGTATCTATATAAGTGTTACTTGTCAAAAATGTTCAAGTATATATATACGATATACAAATATATATATATTAGTATACATACTCACAGCTCTTATAGATAAACAAACAAGTTATGCTGACAGTCTTAATATATGATGTCTATATCATATAGCAACCCAAGTGTCTTCAGTTATTGCGAATATATCTCATACTTGAGAATAAGCCCATTTACAACAAATAGCTGAGCTTCAATTTCCATTTCTAAGCTTACTTTTGCTCAGTTAAACTATCATATCCATATGCATATATACGTATATATAGTGTATATAGTATAGCTTGACTTGTAATACTCACACTTAGCTTTAATTGATTGGACTGCACACAAACACGTTTGCCTATGCATAAGGCGTGGCAGTTGCAAAAGGGGGCGTCTGACCGGCTCGTCCGGCACGTGAAACGCCGATGATAGCAGTCAAGCGAACAGGTAAATATATGCTTAAGAAGAGGGGGAGCATAGGCGTAGGGGCTATCGATAGGGTAGCTAGACTACAGCGGGTCAATACGTGCCTGGCAGCACAAATTGAGCATTTCAATTTACGACGCAGATGGCTAAGCGCAATGGCTATAACAGCAACTGCTGCTGCTGCTGTTGCTGCCCGCATTAATATTGCAAAAACGTTTTGCAACACAGCTGGGCAGTGCTGATAACGATTGATGTTTGATAACGATAAACGTCTACACTTGTTGTTGTTGATTGGCTGAAGACAGCCGCCAGCTAGTCTCTCATTTCAAAGGCGCGTCTTCGAGGCTTTAAGCATTTAGCTGATTGTAATGCACAGAAAACAATTTAGGGGCAACATTCAAAATAAAACCAATTATTTTAAAATTTTGTTGAACAATTAATTTTTAATGTAAAAACAAATGTCATAAAAGAAATATTAAAAAAAAAAAAATTTTAAACTCTGTATTGAAGTTTTATAATTTTATATCTCTATGAAACTTTTTTTTTCTTTTTCTTTAAACTCCAATATAACGTACATAATTTTTAAATTTAAAAATAAATATTTTTTTTTATAAATACAATATAATGGAATATATATTATTATCTCAATTCTGAAAAATTTAAAGCTAATAATTGTTATTTTAAATTTAAAACATACATTTTTTAAAGAAAAAAAATTTATATATGAAAACTTAAATACTTATTTTATAATTTGATTTTTATATAATTTGATTTTTCTTTTAAAATGTTTTTCAGAATTGTAAGGGAAACATTTTTAATTTTATCACAAAATGCGTGAGAATAGTCTGGAATATATATGATATATATAGACATTTAAAAAATTTAACTGTTATATTTCTATTATTATATTTACAATACACTTTAGTTAGAAATTTTAGAGACTAAGAGAGAGAGATAGAGAGAGAGAGAAAGAGGTTAACAATATATAAATTACATTAGTTTTTGTATATTTTATTTATTTTTCTTACCTCCAAATCATAACACAAATCATAATAAGCCAAAGCTTACTCATTTTTTGTTACTGTGCACAGTTACATTATTCATAATTGATGTGACTGAAAACTTACTCAACCTCCAATCAAATTGATAGCTCAGTGAGAGAGGGTTAAGTGTAGTGGAGGTAGTGAGAAGAGGGGCCTAGTTATCGATGTGTGTGGGTGTCACGCGCTTGCTTTGAGTCAACCTCTTTGGCATTGGAGCTCGTTTCATGGTCGTATTACAATCTCCCTCTCTCTCTCTCCCTCCCTCCCTACCTCTCTATCTTTGTGTTGCTGTGACGTCATGTCGCATGATATTTGTTGATGTTTCGCTGCAAATATTTTACTTTTATCTGTGCAATGCGTTTGTTCACTTTATGACTCAATTAAAAGCAAACATATACGCATCACCATAAACATAATAATATTTACTCTCGTCGTTTTTTTTCGGTTTATTTGTGAAGTCTTCCAGTTCCAAGTGGCGACGATGACGCCAGTGTTGCAAGTTATTAAAAGATTTGATTGCGTAGATGTTGAAAAAGATGAAAGAGCAAAGCGTTTTTTTTTGAGGTGTCATTAAATTGGATGAGGGCAGATTTGTTTAAGGGGATGTGGTGAGAAGATCTTGACGTATGAAGTCTGACTAAAAAGTAAATAATATTTATGGGAATTGAAGGTTGCCTTTAAAAGAGATTATTGTTAGCTTTCTATGCACAATGATGAATCTGAATACCATAGATGGGACTTGTAACTCTTAAAGGTCTGGAGATTTTAAAAAATTATATACATTTTAGTTATATAGAAAAAATTTCTTAATAATAGGGATAGTAAATATATGTATTGACTTCAAGTTTAACCTTAGGCAATTATCTTGGAAGTTGAAGAGAGTGAGAGAGAGAGAGACATCCCATTTCATCTCTTTCAATCTCATTTTCTCTTTCTCTCCCCACTCTCACCTCATCCTCTAATATTTCATATTATGTTTAATCATCATTTCGTACTGAACTTGAGGCAAAGACTCAACAAAAGACTTTGCCTTTCGCTTTTCGAATCATGCCAGAGGTCAGGCACGCCCCCTTCCTAAACAACCGCCTCCCGCTAGCAACATTAAATTGCATACTACTTTGTGTGGCACGTTGCATTTAATAGAAGTCAAAAACGAAAGTAAAAAGAAGAAAAGTGCCTCACGATTTCTGTTGTTGTTGCTGTTGTTGTTTTTGTAGTTGTTGCAGCTGCAGGCAGCGATTAATTTGCCGTTTAAGAGATGTTGGTTAGCTGTTGGCTGTCTGTTGTTGTTGTTGCTGCTAATGTTTCATAACAACAACGAAACAATGCCTGGAAATGGCTGTCAGCAGCATGCAACAACTTTTCAGCAGCTGCTGCTGTTGCTGTTGCTGCCGTTGCCGTTGTGGTTGCAGCAACTGTGTTGCACAATGAAAAGTTGTTGCCAATGAATTTTGTTAGTTATATCCATATGTACATGTATATATGTAGATATATTTATGTGTGTGGGTGCTCGCTAATTGGGCGTGCCCATCAAAAAAAAAAAAAGTTGTTTTTTTTTCGCGCAAAAAGAAAAACGCCAAAAAGAAACTTAACAATCGACAATAAACAACGCTTTTAACAGCTGTTAACGGCCAATAAAAGGCAATAGCAAACAACCAGCAAACAACACTCATTAGCAGTAAACAACTACAACTTGGGCTTACCCAAAATAAAAACAACAATAGAAATTCGCACGCGTTGTCAACAATATCACAATAATTATATTGTATGTGGGTACAGTGAACACTCGCTTTATAATATATATTTTATATTATATTTCACATTTATAGCTAATACCGATTTAAATAAAAATTAGAATGTATAGAAGAAATTTACATATTTTATATAGTTGAAAATGAACAGATTATTGAGAGTATAATGATTAAAATCAACGTAACAACTTTAGAAAAGTTCCAATAACTATGTGCTGCCATCCTGTTAAGATTGTGAAAGGATGCCACATAGCTCGACAAAGCTCATCATACAACTTTATATGTACATTGTTGCCCATATTAAACGGACCCATATAACTAAAATTTGTTCCATTGGAATTGTTCTATTGAATCACCACTGTATATACTTTTGATCCTTGCACAGAGCGTGTTAAAATAAACACCTGTTTTATTTGTTTTTCGAATTAACATAGTCTGGTGAGCTCTCTGACCCACTTTCATTGGTATAAACTCCACAAAAGAACTGATTAAATTCAAGAAGTCGAAAACTTAATAGAAATGCTAAAAAATAAATATTGAATTATTAATTAAATATTTATATTGCTAAATAAATTTTGTTTAGATTTTTTGAGAATATGGGACTTAGATAAAACAGCTTTCTCATATTTCCACAAAAGAACTGATTAAATTCAAGAAGTCAAAAACTTAATATAAATGCTAAAAAATAAATATTGAATTATTAATTAAATGTTTATATTGCTAAATAAATTTTGTTTAGATTTTTTGAGAATATAGGACTTAGATAAAACAGCTTTCTCATTTTTTTTTTCGCAAAAACAAAGTAACAATTAAAAAGTTTTCATTTAACCCATTTAAACAGCGCCCTCAATTCAAGCATTTTTGATCTCTAAAATATATTTATATGTATATTTGATTTCCAGTCGAATTGCAAGCGTTACGCACATTTTCACTCTTAGGCATTTTATTGCCTGCGTGTCCGGCAGCAATTTTCAACGTTTAATGGGCTTTCGAAATTGTTGTTGGCGTTGCCCCAAACTCGTAAAAAACAAAATTGCGAAAACAAAGTAAAAGAAAAGAAAACAAAAAGAAAAATTAAATAAATTGTTAGGCCTAAAGAGAGCTTTGCGGAAGATGAGGAATATGCATATGTATATGTGTGTGTGGGTATCTGTAATTATGCTTACGTATGTCGAAATATTTATTAATGGTATTAGATACGCTTATTAAATACAATTTTCCATTTTTCTTTTTGTCTATTTGCAGGTGAGTTTAGCTAACAAAATGAACGTTAATCTGATTTGTATGTAAAATGTATGGTAAGCTTTAAATATGATTTGAGATAATGAAGACTAGAACAGAAAAATGAGTTTTTAAATTTCCCTAATAGAATTTTATTTATTTGTAAATGTTGTCAGTTTTTGGTACTCTTGTACCACGGTGCAAGCAGTGCTTACACCCTGCGCCAAGCATAAAAAGCTTTCGCAACTCACTCGAACAAAGCGTCCCAGATAAAGCAAATCAGCTGATCTACGTGCAAAGGCAGGCAGTAGCTGGAAGCGCCCGCCCTCTGCCACTGCTGCTGACGCTGCCGACAGAGAGGAACACTGTCTCTTCTATATTAACTTTGTTTGTTGCTCTGCTGTTCGCACGTCTAATTTGACTTTATATTTTCCTCCCTCGCTTTTCAACAACGTGGCAACCTGTCAGCCTGAAGTGCCATCGCGTATGGTTGTTGTTGTAGTTGCTATTGTTGATGCTGCGACGCTTCACTGAATTTCAAAAAGTTCTTTGCCGTTAAATGTGCGTGCGCCGTTGCCGCTCTCTTTTTGCACTCTCCCACTCTCTCTCTCTCTCTCTTACTCTCTCGCTTGTTGCTGACAAAGTTTTGTTTACGCTCTTGTTACTTGCATTATTCAGCTGCAAAAGCTTTTCAAGCAGCCATGTTGCTTTTTGTGCTTTGTATGTGTGTGAGTGTGTGTTTGCGAGAGAGCTGCGCGCTGCTCAGACATTAACATAAATTGTTTTACACTAAAAAAACAGAAGAGATTTATTTTTGGGCATTTTTTGCTGTTGTTTGTTTGTTTACACGCGCCTTCTTTTTCTTTTTTTTGCTTTTTTGTTTTGTTTGTTTTGAGCACGAGCCACAATGTGTTGTGGCCCTTATGCATTTTGGCATGTACATACATACATACGTATGCTTCTGATGTATGTATGTGTGTGTGTGTGCGTGTGTGTTAGTCTATAGCTTTCGTTCAGTTTCATGCTGCAGCTGTAGACTAAGCTTCAAGCTTCGCTTGAACAGCCACTGCTCTGTCGCTGTCGCTGCCTCTGCTACTGCCGCGCTGCCCTTTTGCTCTGCCTAGCAGCAAACTTTCAGCTTCGCCGCAACTTCAAAAAGCAACCACCAAAAAGCTGCCGCCGCTGTCTCTGTCGCTGCTGCCGATGTTGTTGTTGCTGTTGTTATTGTTCTTCTTTGCTGTAACCTGGATAGCTTTGTTGTTGTTGTTGTCTGTATGTTTGTGAGCGCAGCGCAGCGAGCGCTCTCACGGAACACAACAGCAACAGCAACGCAACCCACAAAAAGCGAACGTTCAGTTATGCTGAGGAGCTCTGGCGCAGCAAACACGAAAAAAATCACAGACACGATAAAACATTAAAATTTTTGTTGTGTTGCTTGGCATTGTTTTTGGTTGCGTCGCGTTTGTTTTTTTTTCTCGTTCCATTATTTTATGTTGGTTTAAGCTAAACATAATTGTGTTTTGTTGCCGCTGTCTGCATTTCTATTGTTTAAATTGTGCGTGTAAGAGAAAAAGAGAGAGAAAAAAAGTTAAAAAACTGTGGCACACGGTAAATGATCTTTAAGCAGCTAAACAATTAATGCGCACACACGCACACCCACACGCAGCACATTCATACATAAGTGCACACAGCTGTAGCTGCAACTGCAGCTAAAAGTTAAAAGTTTTTAACAAAAAACGTCTCGCGCGCGTTTTTGTACATTTTTCTTCTCTGAGTAAAGAGAACGAGAGAGTAATTGAGAGCGAAAAAGACAGAGTGAGAGAGAGTGCTTGCTTGCTGAATACGTATTTAACTGTATTGAAAGCGTCGCACTGCTGAATAGGCTGAGAGCGCGTCACAGTGAAGTCAGTGTCTCGCTCAGCCAGCATAAAAATAATAGACCTGCTCTCTTCAAGCGTTGCTGTTGTTGTCCTACGAGACAATTCCAAATAAAAGAAGTGCAAAAAGAATCATAAAAGCTCTCTAAGGGCTTCGAAAAAAATAAAAATAAATAAAAAGAGGCACAAAAGTGAACGCATTAAAATAAAATAAAATAGTTGAGAATTTTGTGTGAAGCAAAGGTCACAAAGGTAAAGGCATTTGCCCAGTGTGCAAGACAGCAAGAAGCACTGCTGAGATAGAGACAGAGGGGAGAAAAGATATAAGAATACTTGCATTTGTATGTGTGCATATCATACGACTAGACTGAGAGAACATTGCGGTACTTACTAAGCGAAAGAAATACAGCAGTGCACAGTGTGTAACGCTTAACCCGCATTAGCCCAATTCGATAATGAAAACTGAAGCCGGCAGCAATAATATCAATAATAATAATAATAACAACAATAACAATAGCTCAATCAAAATGGATTTCGATTTGTATCCAACTATTTCGGGCAAACAACAGGATCCCGTTAGGGAAGTGGTTATGAAATACATTGATTACTTTCTACCAGAGTCCGAGTGAGTATTTGAATAGCATGTAATTGAAAGGTTGTTGAAGGCTGTAGAGATAAGCTAAATATAGTAGTTTTAACTGATAAGAGCTCAATAATATGTATATATAGAAAAGTCTGCTGTTGTCGTTTATCTCTTTGTGTATCTTGTATACTATAAATGTTACTGTAAATATATATAGGGCTTTTATAAATACGTACTATAATGCTGTTAAATATCAGATTGTATAGCTAGCTTTAGTTAGGCTTTAGTGACTCAATCACTTAACAAGAAAGAAAGTTGAGGATGCCCAACGTTGATCTATTGTTAGAAATGATTGTTAGCTTCGTGTTATATATAGATAAAAAACAAAATAATTATATATTTTATTCACAAGTAGCCATAGCTTTTCTCACTTAAAATCTTGTTGCCAACTGCAGACAGTGCAAATAAAAAACTCACAAGTCAAACAATGTATTGTATACCCTCTATATATGCCCAATACTTAACATGTTTATATACCTATATATGTATAGATATAACTGCCCTATCGGCTGAACGTCTTATGCTGCTAATTAGTTTTTCAAATCAACTTTAGCTTGCTGTGGAAGCTGTTGCTATTGATTTGTACCTAGATCTATTTATAACACTTTTTTGCAATTGCTTAGGCAATTTGCAATTAAATTTTAGCGACAATACTAGCTAATTTATAGCTAAAATTAGCCATCAATATTTATTGGTTACATATACATATGTATTTATGTGAATTTAGGTCGTATGACAAGTTGCCGTTGCAGGCGCCAAAAATTGACTTTTTCAATTGGAATTGCAATTGTCTGTCATATGCCATTATGTAGCTGTAGATAACTCTGTTCAACTGTCCAACTGTCTGTCTGTCTGTCTGTGTGATTGTATCTTTGCAACTTGTAGATACAGGTTATGGTTATGTATAGCTTCCTGTGTCAAGCCGCCGTTCCGCATTACATCAGCTTCAAACGCATCAGTTCGCAGTTGATCAATATATATTTTTTGTCTATTTTTATGCACTTGTTGAGCGTAATATAGTTTTGATTTAATAAGCTGGTATATACACTATTGACCTATTTAAATATATTTGTAAAAGTAAACAATTTGTTACGTTATTAAGATGAGCATGATTGAAATATAATAATATAACGAATATTATAAATTTATTGATGAAATTTTAGGCATTAGCTCTTGAAATCATAGTTGTTAGACTGATGATTCAGTAAACTTTAGTAAATGCAGGGATTATTCAGTATATTCATAGTAAAAAAAATTCATATTATAATAAACTATTCATATTATAATACATATATAAGTCTAATAGATCTACAAAATAAATGTTCTTATCAGCTTTAAAAGACTGTTTGTCTTCCCAGTTATTTAGCTAACTATATCAACTATGTCTGATATAAAATTATCTGTATAGCTTTAGCTAACTATATGAACTTTGTCTGTTATAAAGTTGTCTGAATAAGACCTTGTGTATATATAACTTTTTGCTAGATAAAATATATAACTGAATCAGGAATCTATTGACTTTATATACTATATGTCATCTAGCTACCATAGCAACAGTTCGTTGAAAAAATAAGTTCTTCTATTCAAGATTCTTTAATTTTTATTTCTTACTCAATTATAGCTACGATACAAACTATCAATCTAAATAATGTCAAACACCAATATCAGCTTATCCTAGATACCCTGCACATATATCAGTTAGTGTATTTCAACATCAACCTGTTGTTGCATAGTTTTTTTCAGTCTGTTTTCGTTTCACGTCTGACCCCATTGCGTTTGAGCCCGTTACCGAGTCCAGTTGAGCAACTTGTTGCAGGAGATGAGTTGCAAAGTTGCAATGTTGCAAGTTGCCAATTGCCACGCGTTGCCAACTGAAGTTTGTATTTGACTAGTTGAAGCTGTCGCTGTAGCTGTAGCTGCAGCTGAAGTCGCAGTCGAAGCCTGCCAAGTTGGCGACATTTCAGACACTTTAAGGCTTCCTACAACTTTTTGCCTACATCTGGCAGCTTTGGGCCCGCTCGCCGCGCCACTCGAACCGGTTTATTGGTAGCGGCTTTTAACTGTTTTGTTGTTGTTTTATTTCTTTGCACAGGGCCCACACAATTGGCATTTCGTGGCTGTTGTTGTTGTTGTTGTTGCTGTTGCCCTTTTGTGATCAATTTTTATCTTTTTGTTCGCCTTTATATTAAGGTGTTTTTTTTTTCTTTTTATATAGTTAAATGATTGACTTTTTAATTGGGTCAGGGACAAGGCGCATGAAATGCCATTTTTATAGCAGTTTCTGTTTTTGTTTTTTGATTTATTTTTATTTTCAATTATTTATATTTTCTTGGCGCTCAAATCAAAGTGCGAGATTCGCATTTTTATCAGCTGTGTCGGCTTTTGTTTTATTTCTTTTTGTTAAGCTTCAGACTTGAGACAACTATTTAAATTATATAAAAAATAAAAAAACACTTCGAATGTAATGCGGGCTTTTATAAGGTCTAAACAGTCGTTGCATAATAATTGTTGCAATATAAATTTCTGAAAGAAAACTAAATCTGTTATAAGTTGTAGAAAAATTTCAATGCAAATTTATTTTTAAAAAATTTGCTATATTAAAAATATTCAAAAAATTGTATGCTAATCTTAAAATTGTAAAATATTAATATTTATAATATGTATTATAATTATATAAATCGATTATTTTAAATATTTCAAAAATATTTCTATAACTGGTTCTCAATAATCTTGTTCTGCAACGGGTCTAAACTTGTCTATATAATTCTTATATAACTTCCTAGTAAATTGGCGCTTAATTTCGAACCACTTAATTATTCCTTATCAACTACATACTCAAAGAGAGCACCGCCATCTCAACCAACTAATTCAAAAAGCAGTGCACGTTTATTTTTTTTATTATTATTTCCCACTACTTAGTCTTCCGACGACTTCCTGGTTTTCATAAACAGTTCTCTTCTCTGCTTATATTTCTGTTTGTTATTTCGCCCTACAAACAAACGTTTTTATGACAATTTTGTTCACTTCCTGAAATCGTCAGCAATCCGTCCATATAGTAGATATATAATGTTTATAGCCTGCCTGATGGCGCTCTAATGCAAATAAACACTTGATCCAAATGGAGATCTATAGAATTTGTCAAAGCGGAAAATACGCTCAAGAATTGACCAAGACAGGAACTGTAGTAGAAACTGTACGTAGAATGTGCTGGCTCTTCACATTCTTATTTGTTTTGTTTTTTTTATATTTACTTTTGTGAGAGGGGTATATTAGTTTCCTAAAAAAGGAGTATATTAACAAACAAAAATTTTTTTGTAAACCAATATTTATATTTTCTGTTATATATGAGCTTAGTTAATTATTTATTTTTCTATTTTTTTATTAAAATATAAAATATTTATTTTTTCTTTTTGAGCTGTTATACAACACTATATATATATATATATATATATATATATTTATATATGACTGCAGGTATTATACTGTGTTTTCAAAACTACAAGAAAACTAATAAATTTAATTTATAAATTTGTTTTAGAGCTCTTTCACAACACTCAAAGTGTTCCATCTGAATCAACTGAGAAATTATAATAAATATTTTTAAATTCTAGTTAAAAAAATATTTTTGAGCTATTTTTTCAACCCTAATAGTAGTGTTAGGTGTTCTACTTTTCTTCTTCTGAAAATTTTCAATTAATGAATTCTTATAAATATTTTTTTAAATTGAGCTGCAATAACACTGCAAGTAGTAGTAGTGTATAGCTGCCTGTATTTTCTACTGTACGAATTTCCGCTTAGCTCTGCATGTGATGTGCCTCTATTTTTTGCTGTCATCAGCAGAATCGTTGGCCACTTCAGTTATTCAACAAGTTATTTCCATTGCTTGTGCTTATGCCAAGTCAGCTAAAAGTGCAAAAATGCAGCATAAGCTGTAAATGAAATCGGAAATAGAATCCCAAAATTCAAATCGGATTGGCCAGCCAAATGTTGTTATATACGAGATGCAAGAATTTTGGTAAATTGTGAAATCGTAAAGAGCTGCGTGATTTGTTTATCTTTGATATTTGAATTGG
Organism: Drosophila hamatofila; assembly: GCA_035045345.1. NCBI lineage: Eukaryota > Metazoa > Arthropoda > Insecta > Diptera > Drosophilidae > Drosophila > Drosophila hamatofila. The sequence continues at coordinate 444,803 of JAWNPA010000032.1, forward strand.
AATTTCGCCTGAAATAGCAAAGTCCAAATGAAATGCCAAAGTGCAGCGACACGCAGTCGAGAGGAGCATAAGCAGCTAAGCTATTTGGTTAGATCTGGTCACCCTGGCAGTTGGCAATGGGCCAAAGCAAGCGATTCGATTAATTTGTCTAGCAATTGGCGTGTAATTTGATGTGCCCATTGCTGCTGCATTTGTTGCACTCGACAAAATAGTAGAAACTGTAAACTGAAAACTGAATTCAGTAATTGGCACGTTGAGTTGTTTTTGTTTTTTTTTTTTTTTTTTTTTGTGCGCCTTGGCGCTGCATAGAGCTTCACATATTATTACGTATATATCGAGTCTTGAATAACCAGACATTACAAATTAAGTGAGAGAGAGAGTGAGCATTATAACTGTTCATAGAGCTCTGTAACAAGCCAAGCAAATGTATTTGCATGGAGTATTACATAAGACGGCTGTTATATCAGCAAATCTTGCATGTGTTCTATTGTTACTCGAGTTTTACCTGGTATATTACATGGGAAATTAATGCACAAACTGCTGTAAGCTTTAAACTCAGTCAAAAACTAAAAAAGATAGATTTAAAAAAAAATATATATTTACAAACATAATTAGCTAGAAAACTTCTGATTTCTAAAATAAATCAAAGAATATTTCCTAATTAACTTATCAATTAGCATTCCCTATGCTTTCATAGTGTATTTAGGTTTCGACTTCCATCGATCTTACTCATTGTCTTTGACACATTTACTTTGTTGAAAAACGATACAAAACTTTGTTTATCACGTGATTTGAACGCTCAACTACATAGCAAACGTGCGGCAAAAGCAAAAACCAAAAAAGAAAAAACTGTCAATGATATGTTTGCGTATAAAATCAAATTTAAATTAAAATTGAAGAAATATGGGGAAAAAAAATAATGGATGACATCATTTGTTTGTTAATGCGTCGAAATGGGCACCGCTTGAACTTTAATAAACTTTGCACTTCTTTTCTTTTCTTTTCTTTCCTTTATTTGTTTCTCTTTCGTCTGTGTGTTGCCCTCTTGCTCATTCAACACGCTGCGCTTGGCTGTCTGTCGCATTTGTGTGTGACGTCAGCGTCAGGTTTTAATTATTTGCAAGCGTGTTGATAACACGTTAACTTAATAGCTGCGATACCCCTAATGTTTCGGTGTTAATGATCTGGGTTGACGTTTCCAACACCTAGTTGAATCTCTGTCTGATAGTTTAGATTGATAGAGAGATTAGCCGGTTATAAGCGGTTCTAATTGATAAGATTTTGATTAGCATTTCAATATATACATACATAGGTGACAAAGAGCAGAGTATATATTATTGTATATAGGTGACGTACAGGATTTCTATATTTATAGAAATTTATGAAAGTATTATAAAAATTTTAGTGCATAAGTCAAAAGCCATAAATATGGTTTTCACGTATGGCTCATGTTTGGTAAATGCCTGAAATACATTGTGTCATAGAGCATATTGATGATTTACTCTCTCAAATTTCGATAAACGAGAAATATGTATATATTAACGCTCATTTCTATAAGCATATAAAAACTTAGGAGCAAGGCTTCACAGATGCTCTATGCTCAGAAAAAATCTGAATATATAATTGCAAATGAATTTCGTATATAAATAGGCTGTTGAATTTCCATTTTTGTTACTAACGATTATCGAATATATTTATCGATATTGATGGATACATATATATATATATATATGGGTGAATATGCATATATATATATATATATATATATATATATATATATATATACATTCATACATCACGATTACTGTGTTTTGAATTATCAATACACTTTCATTAGCTTCATTATTTAATGGATAAAATGAATCTATAAGGCTTGAAACACATCCTCTATGTCATTGTAAGGCATGTCGCTCACCTGCCTGTAAATTAGCTTATTGTTGTTAACCAAAACATCAAAAAATACAAATTGGGGGTTTGAAGATATGGCTTTACTTTCGGTTATGTATAGATTTCCTTAAGGGTATTATTTTAACAAAATATTATTGCAATGTCACGGCGGTGCGATGTTTACTGGATAAACCTTACATGGATAAACCTAAATAATTTATACTGCGAGCTGGAAAATCCCTCTTATAATAGCTCAAGTATATATATAAGTATATATAAATGCTCTTTGTGGGTATTATTTAGTAATTGTATTTGTTTTAGTTATGGAGCAAAAAGTTTCGTTTTTCTGCTTTTCGTTTATATCAAATGCGATGTACAAAGCCATTGACCGTTGTCCGCATTGACATTGGGAATGCACGCACACAGGCGCAATTACTATATACTATATAGAAATATATATATATATATATTTATATATTTTATTGGCGCTTACTGAAAGAAAGAGAACAAAAGTCACGGCGTGCGCGTGAGTCAGTGCACTCAACGTGAGGGGTCGTCCAGGCTGAGACTTTTACTTTTGCTCGCCTGTCGTTTATGATTATATTGTTTTTTGTTGTTGTGTAAAATCTTGAGTGCATCTGTGAGTGAGTCCTACAAGGGCAGTCGCCGGACGGTGAAGAAACTCTCGCCTTTCGTCCTTGTCGATGTCGTGGAACTTTGCCGCGGCTCAGCTCGGCCCGGCTTGAGTAAGTCATTAAGAACAGGCAAAAAAAAAAAAAAAAAAAAACAATAAATGAAGAAAAATATATGTATATAATATGTATGTATATGGAATCATCATTAATCTGGTCTCATTTTATTGTCGACCCGTCTTTAATTATTTTGCATGCCTCAACAGCATAAAGGCGCATTCTTTATTATATCACTTCAATGGCTGTGCACATAAATAAGAGTAATCAAGTTATTTTTAAGTTATTGCCATACCCGGGAAATTTTTTTGCTTTATCGACAATGCACAAAGTTCGGAAAAGTCGTGGAAATTGCATTTAAATAAAGCAATTTAAGTTGTCAACGAAAATTATGGGCATTTTCATTTTATAAATGGATATAATAATTTAATCTTATAAGAGAAATGATTTTGATAGCGTAAAAAGTGGAAAATTTGATATATATGTAAATATTTATTTGTTTTTAATTTATTGATTTTATTTATAAAGAAAACTGAAACCACGAAATTGATGAAATGATGATTCCATATACATACAATATAGCTTGAATTCAGATTTTCATTGGGTTTATGGTACACAAATAATTGTTATACTTTCTACCAATTATTTCTCTCTTTCAACAATTGGCACTTTTATTACATAAACTCAATTTACATCACACTCTTTATTTTAGCCTAAGAAAATCATATCAAAAACTTCACAAAGTTCAATCAAAGCTTTTCTGGTCTTCCCCCTAAATAGTTCATTCATAAAATTGTTTTCCATTGACTCATTGGCCCACACCAAATTATTTCATTAAATGTGGAATGCGTGCTTACTTTTGACTTGGCACAAGGAACAAAAAAATAGTTGCAAAAAGTTGCCATGCAAGCGAGAATTTTCCATTTATAGACTTTGAGTCATCGTCGATTTTCTACCCTCATATCAAATGGAGCCATCTTTATGATGACACATTAACTATTGCCAATTTCGATAATTGGCGATGGCGTGTGAAAGAACGCAACATATTAAACGTTAAGACGTTCAGCTCTGTCGAGGGTAGTTCCAAACATTTTTGACATAAGATAAGGCAAGATTTCTACAGAAAAAAATTATATATAATAATAATGCAATACTATTATTATAATATATTTTTGATCTACCTTTCAATATTATATAATAATAAAATAGTAGTCGGCAATGTGTCAGTTAGCTCTCGTCTACATATAAGCAATTTTATTATCAATTGATTGCGGATTCTAAAGCTCGCTCTATCATTATTCCCAGCTAGACCCTGATCTATAACCCATAAAATTCGCCTACTTTGGTTCAATGTACTCAATGCTAAACATGTTAATTAAATTCAAATCAAGAATATTTTATTATTAACGCGTTCGCCAATTGTTGAAAGTCCTTGAGATTTGTTTGTTTGAATTGTTTCATTTGTTCATTTTCGTCGGAGCTGTGTGAAAAACCAGTTGGCCCAAAACATTTGCTCAAGGTGAACATGAATCTGAGCGAGGGTTGAGAACGTTTCATTTGGCGACTCGTAGTGCTCTTAAATATTTGACTTAAGCAGTTAAGTTAGATTTTATTTCTCTCTCTCTCTCTCTGTCTCTCTCGCTCCTCTCTCTCTCTCTCTCTTTCAATCATTCAAATTGAGCTATAGGCGATTTCGAGTTTTAGTTTTTATGTAACTCTTATAGAAATTGCAATGTTGGTTATTTCTTGTTTTCTAGTTGTTTCTTTTTGTTTTGCCAGTGTTGCATAATTAAAACTGAATCATATGCAATTTGTTTGGTCACTCAATAATTAAGGAAATATATACTTATATGTATTTATTTCCAGCTGCTCCACTGACATGTTAAACCATTTGAAATTGGAACTGACAGACCGTTAAGGGGGCATTGACGGAGGTTTTGTTTAATAGAGTACATTTATTTAATCATTTTAATGAGCCAAACGCATTAAAGCGACTTTTGTGTGGCAACATTTGATGGGGCGATTTATTTGATAGATCTCAGTTTTATCTTTCACAAAAACATTTTGGCATATTTTTTCATTTTTTGCGAAAAACTGACAATTAAATTGAGCATTTGGCATTGCGCTGTGGCATGGCGTCGCTTTTATTTTTCCGACTGTGCCAAAAGTTGTTTCAGTAGGAAGTTTTATTGTCTTTTATATTGACCTCAATTCGCACAAGGTCATTTGGAATATACCGTAATTTTATTTAGCCCGCGGATGCAACTGACATTTTCAAAATAAAAATAAAAAATATAATAAATAACAAAAATTCGCATCCCAAATCGCGTGATTTGTTTTTAATTGTTGGCGTTTGATTTTAAGATAAAAGAGGAAATTAAATATTATAAATTATAAACAAAAATTTGCAAGGGTAGCCTTAAAAATAAACTTTCAATCAATGTGTATAACAGTTTCAAGGTGTTACACAGCGCCAGAATGTTATAATTTATTAAAAAAATGTGTTAACAAACTTTGTATTTAAGTCGTATAACAGTAATATGTATAATAGTTGTAACTGTGATACACAAAGTTGTAAAAATAAAAAATATATGAAAATTTGATCACTTATTGGAAAATTTTATAATTTGGAAAATTTTATAATTTGGAAAATTTTATTTTGGTTTATAACAGTATATCAGTTTTAAACTTTTTAATTAATATCTTACAAATTAGCCGGAAATCAGAATTTTAATGAGTACTTATAATATATTTGTATTTATATAATATTTATAATTTTGTTATAATCTTTACATCATTTTTTTTTTAATTTTTGTTTTAACACTTCTATTTAATTTTTTAATAATCAACCTTTATATATAATTTCTTGCAGTGCATCTGGAACAAGCGCAGTTGCGATTGACAACAAAATCGAGCAGGCTATGGTAAGTGTTATACGACCATCGTACATCTATTTATAGAATCGCAAATCCTTGTCTTTAATTATAATTTGTATAAGTAGGCGATGTTTTTGTCCCGATTGATAAGCATACGCAATCTTTGAAGTTGTTTTTATGTGGCTTATCAAAATCTTCTGTGGACGTGACCGTGAAAGATGGCATCAAAATTTCTGTTATTCTGAAACAAAAGTGAAGATTCAGATCAGCTTTTAAGCTGATCTAAGATCTATAAAATTATACATTTTGTGCGCACTTATCAGCAAAGCAAACACTTCAAACGTCAATTGAGACGCTAACGAAAAATGATTGTACAACACTTGAGTGTGGTGGCCAAAGACCTCACGCACACACTCAATCGCTCCACTCTGCGCTTCTCATTGTCTGCAAATTTAGTTCAATTGAATTGGATGCGACGCGCTCTTGTAGATTTCTTGTGTACATATCAATGGACAAGTACGCAGCTATTTTTAGACCCAATTAAAACAGCAGCTCAAAGCAAAAATAAAGTGAAAAAGAGAAGAAGAAGATAACAATTGATTATTATGTATTTTTTTCGATTCACTTCTGTTTGCAAACTCTTTGTTAAAAATATGTATCCCAGGCAACAATTGGACTGCGTGAGAGCAGCTGTTGTGGGCGGCTTTTGATTGAGCTGAACTTTCCGCTATATGTATATAGCCTTGATTGCTTAGCAGTTATTCTTAGTCGCTCTTTCATTGGATCCCTTGGCAACTGCACAAGTTGAGCTGTTATACAAGAGCTTTGTATTTTGTATTGTTACATAAGATATTATGTAACTAAATTGAGTTTACTTTTATAATTGGATTATGCTGTTTGTTGCTATGTATTGTTATATATTATATCGAACTCAGGACTTCATCACATTGTGCAAGACTGAGTTCCACTTAATTTCCTGCTATCGATATCAAATATACGCAACAAATTCATTCATACTTGTCAAATGCTATCAATCGTTATTTGTGGAATTTTTATGATATTCTCGGGCTATTTGATTTTATGAGTGCTAATTAGGCCATCGAAAGCTGTCAGCTAATTTCAGTTTGATTTGAACTAAAGTTCAGCATAGTGGATAATAAATCTATTTATCAAAACTTTTCGTTCATGTAGCTGTCATAGATTTAGTCAGAATTAGATTTTTTCCTCTAAACTAAAAACATAAATTTTAGCTACTGTAAACAGCTGTCAAGTTCTAATAATGTGAGCTTTACAATCATCAATCATCTAATCAATCAGTTTAACTAGCTCAGTTTGCTCGAAATACATTAGATAAAGTGAATTCCATATAGAATTCTGTATTCATCTCTTTCGATTTGAGCTTTACATTGACTATCAGTCAGTCATTCACTCATGCAACGAGAAATTACTAAAAATAGTTACTGTATAGCTCTTTATCCACTACGATATGCTTTATCCACTTTGATTTGCTAATCATCAATCAGTGAATAATTTTTTTGCATCTGATCTCTAATGAATCTATATTTGATGTCTAGTTTCCTAACATAATTGTTATCTAAAATAAATCTTCAGCTTTCAAGCTCTTAGATTTTGGGTGCAGCATTGAATTTCAATCAGTCAATCAATCCATCAAGGTCATGCTCAAGTTGAAAACTACTTTTTGCAGATATCTTTCCTCAGTTTTAAATTTCTAAGATTTCTATTGTAACCAGATCATCAATCAATCAATCATAACTTGATCACTGATTTGTTGGCTTCTAACTTATTTTCTCCATTCATAACGGATCTGACTAAATTTGGTTTATCACATATTTAGTTCTATCTATACATGTTGCATGCCACTCAAGCTGAAGCTGAAGTTGATTGCAGCACTTGTGCTGCGACAGTCAATCAACTTTTCCTTTTGAAATGAAGTCGATAACTCCCCAGAGAGTCGTCTATGAGACAGAAGAAGAAGAAGCAGAAACAGAAACAGAAGACAACGCTGTCGTTGACCATTGTTGGACAATTGGGTCAATTCAATTGCCGTCTGCACTTTCTTTCGGGCCAATCAAACGCCGAGCGCAGCAAAGTGAGATAAAAAGCCCAAAGTCGATTCTGTCAGCGCCTTTCTATTTGCCCGAGAAGTTTCTTCTTTCTCGCACACATGTGAAAGTAAATTTTCCATTTATATTTCACTTTTCTTTCAAAGAAAAGAAAAAAGAAATTGAAACAGGATTTATGCGTGCTACAGCAGCGATTGCTGCTTCGTCTTCCTCTTCTTATTGTTATTAATATTGCTGCGATTACTTTTGACCTTGGTAAAAAAAAACCAATGTAAAAAAAAAACACAATTTGTTTAAAGCATTTTATTTTTGTGCTTGGCTGTTGTTGTTTAATTTCTTTATGAGCGCTGGGCTTATCAGCAAATTTTGTTATTTACAAAATGGCAGACCTTTGCTTAAGTGTGTGTGTGTATGTGTGTGTGTGTGCGACGGCGGCTCTCGAATAAATGCCATAAATTGTTTGCCAAAGCAAAAATATAATAATAATAATGATCAACATCATAAAGCGCACAAGTGTACACCCACACCCACACACTCCCTCACACACACACCGACAGCATAATCACTTCAAGTACATTTTTTTTTGTCCATGATATGGCAAAAACAATATTTTGTCCAATTCATTATATTTTATTGTAAATTATTATAATTATATTCGATCAAAGCGAAAGTGAAAGTCATCGAATTATGCATGTTTTTTTATACTTTGAGTTAAGTGTGATGTGATATTATTTTCTGTTGGATAGGCATTTTGTGTGCTTGAAAAATAACTTTAAAAATAGAAATGATATGGTTGCAAAAATAAAAAAAAAATAAATAAAAAAACACACTCAATTAATTTCCAATATAGAAATATGAAAGTTGGTAAAGGTAGACAAAGATATTTAAAGAGCTTTTCAGATAAGGTATTCTGATTAGATAATCGAAGTATTGAAGTGCTATAAAATGCTTATGAAAGGCAATATAGTAGAAATGTATTTGTATATGTATATAGAGTATGGTTACATAATATATATATATATTATGCCCCAGACTGAAAAGTATATGTAGAGTATTTACGTATTTTTAGATTTCTTTTTAACTAAACGAGAAAGAGCAAAAACTATGATGTATCTACTTATTTTCAGCTACTTTTCCATATTTATATAACTGATTAGATATATAATTAATATATAAATCAGAGAACAGCCAAATCTAAAATAAGTTGAGGTAGTTCTTAGCCTCCGAAAGAAACGTCATTCAAAATCCGTACATTAGTTTTATCTATCGATATATTCCATTCAAGAGATCGATTATATACGATTCCAAAAATACCATTTAATCATATTTTTAGGGGAAAAAAATAAATGTATATAGTATTTTAAGTTTCCGGCGAATTGTTTTTCAGACCTAGAAGCTTAGATAAATAAATAAATCCACCTATTTAGTCAACTATCTAATAATAATTATAAAGAAATTTGTTTTGGCCAAATAATTATCTTTAATTTCCAAAAAAAATATTAAATTTTGTTAGCAGTTCTTAACTTCCGACAGGAACTGCTTATAGTATTTGCAGATAAGATATATACTAACTTTATAGTATATTATAGAAAATCTGTTTATAGCTATAATATAGGCAGATAAGAAAGTAGTAAAGCTAGCATATATATTATACATTTTAAGATAAGATAAAGATGAATTGCTTAGAAAAATATATACTACTTTATATAGATATGCGTATATAGTAAAATATCTTATAGCCAATCGAGTTGATTTTTCTGGAAAATTTTCCATTTATAACTCTATCTATTGGCCTATAAAATTCCTTAAAAATTTCCATCAGCCCATTTGTTTTCAATTTATTAAATGGCTTTTCTTAACTTAACTCTTATCATATCAGTTAACATTCTCTATCTAAAGACTTTAATCCCTTAATAATTCACAATCGAAAAGAATTTCTTAGCATGAGTAATGAGCTGTGTGGAAATTTCGCACGTCTGTTTCTTTCAGTATTTAAATATTTCTGCAAAAATATTTTTTAATGTCATTTGCTGTCTACAAACATTCGCTCATTTATTATTATTTTCTTTTATTGAGTAATTTATTTACAGCTGGCAAGAAATATATGATATATGACATTTTTCCTGTTTTACAAATTCAGGAACAGCAAAAACAATAATGCAAATACACACGCCCTTCAAGTGGGCGGAAGTCTGGTGTTGGTTTCCTTAAACAATGCGCTTTCTTTATTCGCAAATTTGTATACACTTGATGTACTTATATATATATATATGTATATATACTGTTGATTTTGTTTAAATTTTGTACACTTATCAATCAGCAAGGCGAAGCTGTTCATGACGTCACTTTTTTTGCGCATTAAGAGTTTTTATATATTTTGTGGCCAGCAAAGGCGCACCATGGTGGACTATCATTAGAGAGTAGTATGTATACATTTCATATATAGAGTATATATATATATATTCTGATAAGCTCAGACAACAGGCTCTGGCACAGACAATGATAATTATGTTAAGTATAGGCACTGGTCGAGGCACGATTATCACGATCTTTCTTATATGCATGCACACATAGAGCCCGCAACTCACACGTTCCATTTTCTTATGCTAATCTCGTGAACATTGTGCGTAAATAATAATAGTAGAATAATCTTGCGAAACAAACAAAAACATAGAACAATCAAAGCAAAACAAAGTCTAGGCGCCACTCAGTGCTTGAATATCAGTTGTTTTTTTTTTTTTTTTTTAATTTATATATATTTGTATATATTCTATCATATATATATATAAACTTTTTAGGTTAGACTAATATTTAATAATTATTTTAACAACACTGCTTATCGACACTGCTCAAAGCATTTCAAATGTTTGTTTAAAAGTCGAAACTTGATAAGGTTTTTCGATTGAAAGAAGGAAAATTGATGAGGTGCTTCATATGGAATAATTAATATATTTTCATAATATTCAGTACGAAGAATTTACAATAGGTAGATAGCTGTATATAGTATATTTATCTATGTAGAATAGAAACTATATAGAATATATGAAAATTCTAAATCATATTTTATGCTGTTTGCGCTTTATTTCCTAATAAGTGTATCACAGTATTTATGACAGTCAATCAAACTGAAAGTAGAGAATAGAAAATGCTTTAAATTGAACTAAGCTACAAATAAAAATTGTTCATAATGAATAATATTTTAATTAGTAATGATAGATAAAAGAAATTATTTAGAGCAAATAAAATATAAACAGAATTTAATTTTAAAAATAATATGCTTCATTTAATTTGAAAATACATACAAAAAATATATGTAAATTTATATATGAAATTTTTTATAAATTTATATAATATTTATATATATAAAAATTATTGAAAAATGTTTGTTTAAAAATATTTACAAGTTTATATTGTTTTATTTTCTCATATATGCATAGGATAGTGTTGTGTAACTGTATGTCAAATTCCGTATAATGTATATTAAGATCCTTATCTTTAAAGAATCTCAGTCTCATATATATTATAAAAGACGCCTTGAAGATACTTGTAATATGTTAATATCTCATTATAACAAGTAACAAGTATGGCATACAAATATGTTTAGTTTGCATCTGACCTAAATCTAGCTAAACTTCAAGCAGAGAACTTCGCTAGATGTCCGCTTTAGCAACCTTTGTTATTAGTAATCGATTGAAAAAACCCTGCGGCCATAAAGATTACATATCAGATTATATACATCACTTAACAAACCTTACCTGCCTCTATACGTCTAGTTATACGCTTTTCAATCTTATCAATTTGTCTAAACTTTACACCAATGATAATTAACAAATTTCCTCGAGAATTTGACAGCAAAAAAACAAGACGAGAAAACAAGAAAACATGTTTAAGACATAAGGAAACAAGTTGCAAAGCGAAAAAGCAACAAACAACCACAGCAAGATAAGAGTAAGCGAACGAGAAGCGAACGATAATGCAACTTAATGACTTAATGACATTTATGGTATTCATTTTTCAACGCTCGTAAGCCTATTTTGACTCGACTAGGGTTATGTATTATTTCCAGCTAGAGTGACAAAACAACAAGACGCGCAGGCCATAAAAACACACAAAAAACAATACGAAGCGGCAGAAGCAGAGCAACATAATACGTAAGACGAGAAGAAAAACAGATAAGATAAAAAAGAAATAAAAAACGCTTTGACCACGTTTTGTTTAACTTCTTTTTTTTTTTTTTTTTTTTTTTTTTTTTGGTTTTAACCAAACTCTGTTTGTGCAAGTGCTTCGATGTTCGAAAGTGAAAAACAACAAGAAGGGAAGGGAACAGCGCACAAATGATTATTGCTAAATGCTTTTTATGCCACCCATAATAGACAATAATAGATGATAACAAAGAGGCGCGCGCTTACATAACAAAAGAGCCAGACGCACAGACAGTCTGATAGATAGACTGAAAGAGTTCTTAACATCTGGCAATAAGATTTCAGTAATTTCCCAATTGGGAAAATCCTAACAGTTGTCTTTTTTTTTTTTTTTGCTGTTTTACATTTCTCTAGCGGCGGAATCAAAGTTTAATATGCTGTCATTAGTATAGCCATATCTAATGTCAAGTGTCTGTAGCTTTATTTGTATCAGTATCTGTATCTGTATCTGTATCTGTCTTTCTGTCTGCCTGACACTCTGTCATTCTGCTCTAATTGCAGTTTGAATGGGCTGACGTCAGATGTAAATGTTCCGTGCTTGGCTTCTGGCTCAGACCATAGCCTGAATAGTGCTAATTAGTTGTGGCACGAGCGTTCCCACTGCGTGTTTATCGCTCGATCAGACAAATGTAGTCAACAAACAGAAAAAAAAGACTCTAATTAGTGATGGCAACGTGAGGCTATAATCATGTCACGCTTAAAGCTTGAAATGGTTAATATTTAGCTGAAAACTCACATACTTTATTTTGCATTTATCTATAATTTTTCTAAGTAATATAACTTAAATTGCTTTACTTCGGTAATATGGAATGAGGTTTCAGAGATAGATGCACTAAAGCTATTTGGTTACTCACATTTCCAAGTAGGTAAAATAACACTGAGCGAAAAAGAAAGTGCATAACTGAATGAGATTAAGAGACAGATAGAAATGAGTTACAACTGAAAAAGAGAGAAAGAGAGAATGAAGAAAGAGAGGGAACATGATATAAATAGAAAGAAACAGAGAGAGAGAGACGGAGGGACTAACAGAGAGAAAGAGAAGTCTACACCTTCATAGAATGTTCATGACAGAGACAAAGAGAGAGATATAGAGGGTAATTATATAACCGAGAGAGAAAGCGATAACTGATATGACTGAAGAGAGAGGGAGAGAGAGAGAGAAAGAGAGAGAGAGAGAGAGACAAAGTCAAAGATATTGATGCCATAATTATAGAGTTAGAACGAGAAATATACCGATTCTATGTTTTACAATATCATCACTAAAGATTGCCATAGAATCCCAATGCGACTGCAAAGCAAATATTATTTATTTTCAATTCTACATTCATGTATAAGTACTGAATAATAATGACATACAAAGCAATCTTCTGCATTACCCAACACTATCTAGTGTGGCCATATATTCAGAATGTGACTAATAACAATAAATATGGATACAAATTTTCGTAAAATATTCCTACTTTTCATGCACACCAACTGTGACAGCTACAATTGAAAACTAACGCTACGATCTCCAAGTCACTGTGTTTCTATTAAACTTGAGACGAGAGCGCCGCACTCTGTCAAAGGCTGTTGACGTCAGAGATTGCGTCACAACTAATGCACAACAAAAATGTAGGAAAAAGTGCAACATTTTGTTCGCAGATGCTGCTTGTAATAATGATATATTAACAACATAAGACTGCAGAAAAAGTTCACGTTCTAGCATAAGTTCTATAGAAATCGGATATATGCTGCTGGTGTCTCTATTGTTGTTGTTGTTGTTGTTGTTGCTACTGTTGCTGTTGTGTTAAGGTCGGCGACTTTCAATTCGCATGAAATCTAAACCAAAAGTAATGCAAAAAGTGTGAATGTGAATGTGTTTGGCTTACAATTTCACAACGACATCAAGCCGGATGAGCTCACCTGCCCAGCAACAACTGTGACTCAGTCATGCAACAATTTTTCTCAGAAAAAAGTGTTGTGGATTTTGTTGCAATTAGCTTTTGGCTGGCTGCATGCATTGGCATGCATCAAAGTGTGGCAAGTTGTGCCACGAAGGTGACGACATGCCAATAAATGTTTTTGTCTGTGCGCCTGCCAAGAACGAAAGGAAAAACCAAGTGCTAAATAGTCCAAAATGTAAGGCTGAAATATACCCTGTAGGATATAGGATATGAATATAAGAAGGATATGGAAGAAGTATAATTTATCTTAATGCATTTTAAATTTATTTTTTAGAAGTACTTTAAAATGTAATAAAGAATATTTTAAAAAACAATTATACAACACTTAAAACTCATCATAAACTATAAATGTATAAACATATCCTTCACATCAAATTTGTTCCATCTCTTACTCGAACAAAACATCACAGCCCACACACATAATTTTATCTGAACAGGGTATTACTACTAAGAACTATACTAAATGTTCTACTTGTTATTTCTTAAGTTAGTTTATTTCGTTTCGTTTTGTTTTCTCTTGAAATTTCATTTCACTTTCAAGGTCAAGTTGTGCTTCTGTTTGCCATGTTTGTTGCCAAAAAATACAGACCACACTAACACCAACACACACGGACACACATGAACACTTACAAAGTATACTTGTTAAACGTGTTAGACTACAAATACACTCGGCTAGACTTTGTTGTATGGTACTTATTATATAGCATATGGAAATATCAGAAATAGTAACTGGCCTAGAGGCAAGCGTCTGGCGATAGCCTTAGACTGCAGTCGCCGTTTTTAAAGTGGGTCAGCTTTATCGTTCGCTATTCACATATTTTGCAAATGCATTCGAAACTTGCACTCGATTGCATTCAAATTGATAGACGATTCGTATTTTTGTTGCCATGCGCACCAAATTCTCATTATGATACGATTGTCCGAGTAAAAGTGCGCTCTGGTTGCCTAGCAAATGCAACTACGGCTGTTGCAGCAAAAGTGAAGTGTGCGACACTCGCAGTATAGCTATAGTTTTATAGTTAATGTGACTGCGGGCGTATATGTGTAAGTGCCACTCACTACGATCGTATAAGAAAGGTGTTTCAGTTGCAATACCAGCTACGGTTGTTTGTGTCAAAGTGTGATTTGTGCGACACTCGCAGATATCTTTAACTAATTAAGTTCAGCAAAAGTTCGTTCGTATCTGCTAAAGTTTACAATACTCGCAACAACAAACACTAAAAGACCTTGATTAGTTAAAGCAACGCCCAGCTGTATTTAGCTCACACATATATATAGGCATATATCTGCAGACCGCATTTTCTGGCTTATCTAGCTGTAGTTTATCAGCACTCAAAGCCCTTGGGGGTGACTCTGAGTGGACTAATCAATTGTATGCTCCTTGGATTCCATTGTGCGTGATTATCATTCTGGCCTACTAGAAAATAAGTTTCATTTCAGTGTGTGACACGCACACACTTAAAAATGGAACTCAATTTCAGGCAGCTGCTGTTGGCTTTTTATGCCAACTAGAAAAATTAATTAGACAGCTTCGGCTGCGACAGAACAAGGCAATTGCGCTTTTATCTTTCATTTCATTTGTCAGTTTCCTACTGCCTAAATCTTGACAGACGCGGAACAATAAATAAAATTTGATTTATTCATTTGGTCATACAAAAAATAGTAATTTGTGCCAATTTTGTAGCAAATTATTTGCCTATATCTATTGAATAAAGTCGTAAGCAAACAAATAAGAAAAGAAAAAACCGGCTGCCGAAACAACCAAAAATTATATTGATTATAATTTATGCTTTCTGCTTATTGTTTATTTGTCTGGCTGCTGCGGCGCAAACAATCAACAGATTTATGCAAATTAAACATCATAACAAACACAAATTTTGGCGCATGTGAATGAATTTTCACCGATATGGCGCCTGCATACAAATTAATGTTAAACAGACAAACTGGTTGTAGCTAGAGATTAAAACGAATTCTGAATACACTTTAACAAAAATGTACAGAAAAATTATGGATTTGCGAGTTTTTTAAATATTAAAGACAGAAAAAGAAATAACTATTTTCAAAAAGAAATTAAAACCACAAATATGTAAATTCTTCATACTCATCATCAAATATATCTTTATTGACATGGTCTGAGTCATATATATGTCTCCACCATAGTTTTCTATCCAACTATTTTTAATTTCAAAACTACCACAAATAATTTATAGATTTCCTGTTTCTAAAATTTTGTATTCGTACCTTTCATAAATTCTATTTCATTGCTGCATTTCATATTTTTAACTGTCGCATTCTTTTGCATAAACATAAATTCCTAAGTATATATAGATTTTAGCGCTCTCATCGCTCAACCCTTAATATATCATAATTTTGATTCAAAGACCTCGCAGTCTCTATTCACATAAATCATTATGACCCTGTCACATTTGCATAGCGTGAAATGATGTTCGCCGCTGAGCCACACGGCAAAGAACTGTATTATTAATGTTGATATATTGACATAATGACCTTTGCGCTATATAAGATGTGGTATGCGTTGAACTTTTGTTTCGTCTAGTATCTTCCGTAATGCTTAAATTGCTTTCCATTTAGCAATCAGGAAATAATCGCCGATTAATATCCATTTCTAAACTGAATAATTTGATGCCGCTGACCTTTTAAAGTATTTTCAACTTGAATTTAAAGCAAGTTAGAGTCGATCCAGCTGAGATTGCCTCGTTCGGCCGTTTCGTTTTCTATTCAACCTTACAAAAACTAGCGAGGGGCGCGGCAACAGCTGCTAAGCCTCAACAGTTGACAATAAATTTCTCTGCGTGCGTTGTGCGTTTGCAATCACAGCAAACAAAACTCTTACACCTTAACACACACACACACACACCCGCCTCGGTGTGCCACTTAACAACAACTAGAAATGTCAATCAGCTGCCAAACTGTCAACCTGCACTTGATATACCCCAAAAAACAAAAACATGAACAACAATAAGCAACGGCAGCAACAGCAACAACAATAGCAACTACAATGGATTACAAGCAAAGTTTTTCCACAGTTGGCAAAATATTGTATTTATTTGTTATATACCCTGTAGTTATTACCAATGTTGTAAAGAAATGGGTATAATCTAAAAGTAATATATGATGAAGCATGAATGAATCTATGCTTTTCAAGTATTTCTGTTCAACTTGAAGATGATAGGTAAATAGTAAAATAGGTAAATAATTTTTTAGTTCCTTGAGGTCGGAATACCTTCTAAATGATACTGTATATATGTATATTACTAATAAACATTACAAATATTTTATACACCTGATTTTTTAAATGTCACTAAATGACAAATAATATTTTAAAATATATAATTAACAAATATTCAGAAAATTAATAATTAGACTTGCTTGCAGGATATCTGCCAGTCGAGTACTCATCGCCTTAGCCCCATTCTGAGTTGACTTATTGTCATATGTTATTGTTCACTGTTTCGTTGGTTGCCAAGCGCTCGACAGCAAATTTTGCTGTTTAAAAAATTATATATATACATATATGATATATCATACCTTTATGGGTTTATATAATATTGAAAACTGACAAAAACAGTTGCTGACCTAATTAACTTTTTGGCATTCCGCCGCATCAACAAAATAAGAAAAAAATAAAAATAAAATTAACAACAACAATAAGAAGAAACAAATAAATCAGCTCAAACCAAATTGCCTAAAAATAATTCCGCAAATGTGATTAATAATTGCCACAAACAAAAACGTACACCAAATATTTTTTGTTCAAAGAAATATATAAAAATATACTTGAATATTATTAGCTAGAGTATAAATAGAAGAATAGAATTATCTAGAGTATATGATTAAGATAAATGTGCTTAAAAGGAATCCAAAATTCGCGACTAAATATTAAAATATGTTTTTTTTTAATTAGAT
This sequence comes from Drosophila hamatofila, assembly GCA_035045345.1. NCBI lineage: Eukaryota > Metazoa > Arthropoda > Insecta > Diptera > Drosophilidae > Drosophila > Drosophila hamatofila. Next base: position 462,414 of record JAWNPA010000032.1, read on the forward strand.
CTTTTTACGTAGGAAAAATTTTCGAAATAAAATATATTTTCTTCTTTTTTTAACCAGCACTACTACTAGATAGGCAATATGGATTTTATTTTTTTATTATTGTTAAAACCAAAAATTTGGCTGTTTACCAACACTTTTCAAGCTCCTGCTAAACAATATCTGTTTACGGCTTTAAGTTTAAGTATTATGCTAAAGAATATTCTTGCGTTATTAGCAATTCAATTGTGTTTACCAACACTGCTCATTAACTCTACTGGTCTGCATTAGCCATAAAATCATATTGATTAGATTAAGTAAGACTTGATAAAGAGCGAGCAAGGCAATTCAATAACTAGCTTAAGCAGCTCATCTAGTATTAAGGAGTATTAATTTGCTATCAGTAATGTTCATATTATTTACCAACACTGCACAAGTCACTTTAAGCTCTAGTGTTTAACAACACCCATTAGCTATAAAAGAAATTTTGATTAGATTGCTTAAGACTCTTGATAGAGAGCAACAACTAGTCAACTCTATAACTGGACTATTAAGTAATGTTTGCTCAAGTTTTCATAGATTGGAGAATTGCAGTCATATTATATATTGACTTGACTGACTGTCGGCCTATCAAGCAAACTAGTTGGCATTTAAATGTTTGCCTAGACTCGCTTTATAAACTATTGACGAGCTCTCATTAGCTAGACTATGTCTATATAGCAAACACTTGAGATTACGCTCGATATTGCCTTGAACTGTGATCGGCATTATTGATAGACTCCCACCTAAAAGCAATTAGCTACTGAGCATTTCTCATACCCCAGACATATATTATATTAAAGTCGAGAGACAAAGCTCAAGTGCGTTTTACTCGGACTCGAGTCGAGTCAAGTCGATTCGAAATGCGTTCATCGAGTCAACTTTAATTCATTTTTATTATTCTCTCATTTTGTATTGATTTGCGAACCAGTTGAACAAGTTAATGCGAATTGCGGCGCGCTGAGCTGAGTTGCTGCTCGAGCTGGTGCTGCGTGTGCGTGGCATGTGTCTCGCGACAGGCAACTGGCGACTCGCGACTCGCGACTCGCAACCTGCGACTTGCGACGCGAGACAGAGACACACCTACCTGCCTTGCCTGTCTGCGTTAACCTCGTCATATAGTCGCAACGTTTCGGGCCATATTTACGGTTTAAATTTGGCCATGATCGCAAACGCCGCCGTCGCCGCCAACATGAAAACGCGTTTTGCGTTTTTTTTTTCTTCTTCTTCTTCTCTCTTTTTTTTTTTTTTTGCATACGATTCAAATCGAATCGAACCGCATCGATCGCACAATCAGTGAGCGATCGTTTAAATTTAGATGATTTCGCAATACAATGATTAATTTTTTGTTAAGAGCTCGTTTTTTATTTAAACAAGCTAATTTTATTTTCACGTGTTGATAATGTTTGTTGCACTTGGAGTAGGGTATTAGGGTGTAGTTTAGTTGGTTGAAGAGTTTTGTTTTGGGCTGGAAATCAGCTGTCATCTTAAACATATATAGATAATGCTAATTTAGATGTCAATCTGGACTAGTCTAGTCAAATTGAAGTCTTGTAACTTGATATTTAACGTTCAGTAGATTGCTAGCAGATCGACTTGCTAATTTCTTATTAACTTAATATATCTTAACATCTATTTTAATAGTTACTTTATGAAGGACAACTTGAGAGCTTGAAGCGCTAGAAACATAAAACTATATATATATTTTAGTTTCAGTTTATAGTATATATATCAATTTTCCGATTTCTTAGTAATACTTGATGAAAGTTTCCTAAAATATCTCTAAATATCTACTTAAATAGTTGGTCCTTTAAGCATTACTCGAAAAATTTTAGAGCGTAGAATATGAAATTTTGTATGCAGATTCTGAGCTCGGTGATAGTTTGAAAATTATTTAGTTTGATCATAAATATAAATAGTACTTATGAGGAATTCAGCCGAATCTTGGAAAAATTTATGAACTAGAACCCTGGACTCTTAAACTATATATCATTTGATATATAAGCCACATATAATTGCCGTATTTGAAAAAATCTCTTCAAACTTCCATAAAACTCGACTTGAACAACAAATTATTTAAGAATAACCAAAAAAAAAAAATTAAGAGCTGTAGACTTGAATTACAAGTTATCGAGGAACTCTGCATATATAAGCTATATATATATAGCGCATCTCATAGTCTATCACATTCAGCTGCTTCATTGTCTTTAGGCCTTGTTTTACTCACAAATCTGGCACCAATATGCCAATTGAAATATTTGGAAAATTGTGGCCAGACGACAACGTTATTCTACGCGCTACGTCTGTCGCCTCTATAGATAGTGGAAAGTTTTTTCTTTGTGGACTGAACAACAACAATAAATAACAACGAGGTGTGTGCGAGTGTGTGTGTGTGTGTGAATGTGTGTGGGTATCTATCAAGCGAACAACGCGTCGTTTTATGCATTTGCTTCCGCATTTAATAGTTTAGCCAAGAAAAATGGAAAAAGCATTTTTGCGCCACGTTCAATTTGCCTGATGAGCCATTTTATAATTAAATACTAAGAGGCAATTAATTAGAAGCAAGGCAGAGCATAATCCATACATAATATAGAATTTAATGTCGTTTTCTTAAAAATAGTATATATGTATATATTTTAAATTTGTTTATTTATTTTTAACGTTTTCCCCTCCTACGCTCTTCTCTTTACAGGTAAGCACAAACAGAATTTATGACTGTGACATAAGACAAACTTGGTAAACAAAATGTAAACAAATCATAATAAATTATTTGCTGCTCTGTTAACGTAAGTCAATTAGTTTATTATAGAGCTGCCATTATGATGATGTCTGTGATGTCTACATTCTATTGGAAATTTTTCCGTTCAATGAATTTCAATCAAAAAATCGAATGAGACAAATGTAATATGTCATAAATTGAACCAACTATGCGTAGATCTATAGAGAGAGGGGGAACTGTGGAGGGATTTCTTTTTTTCTTCAAATTTATGGGAACCCTACAAAATATTTGCTGATTGCCAAAAATAGCCAAAGAATAAAGCAGAGCTAGAGAGAAAACAAAATAATTAAGCAAAAAATGGAAATTTTACATTAAGAGAATATGATGATATATATGTATGTATATCTAAATGATATATGTATATCATCGGAACTTGCCTCTGTGGCATAATGTCCACAAAAGAACAATAACAACATATTATTGTATCAGAGCGGATCAGTTGTTTTTGTTTGTTCGTTCTTAGGCCTTTGATGATTGGCCTTGAATAATTCATGATAAAATAATTCAGTTTTGCTTTTTTGTTTTGTTTTTCGTATTTCATTTTGTTTTTGTTTTTGTTTTGTATTTGATGAGCTTGTCCATTCTTCGTTTGAATTTTCATTAATTTTCTGCGTTGTTCTCTTCAATTCTCCTTTCGCCGTTTATTTGTTTACGAACTATTTGTGATATGCATAGTCGACGTTAATTGGAGAAAGAGAGAGAAGGGGGCGATAAATAACCAGGTATTCGGTTGGTGTTGTAATTTGTGATTAATTGATAGGGTTGTTTGGGTAAAGAGTTGGATGTAAAATGTGTCACACTTTGAGTATAAGTGAGTGAGGTAATTATTGGAGGCTACAATTTTTTTTGCTGTCTTCCTTAATCTAAACTTAAAGAAGTCCTTGATCTAAAAAAAAAATAAATAATAAAATATATTTTAAATAAACAATTAATTAAAATAAAATTTAAAAAATATATACAACAAATTATGAATTAAATTAAAAATATGTAGTTTAACCAAATTTTTAAATATTAACTTTTAAATTACAATTTTTATATTGTAATTAATTAATTTAAAAACAAATATTAAAATATTAAAAATTAAATCAAAATTTGATAGACTGCTTATAACTATCATTTAACTTCCTTTAGTTGCTTTTTTCATTAAAGTTAGTTAAAGTTCTTCATTCAATTTGAGAAGCCAAACGCAGATTCCAAATGCTATTCACACCCAGTTCCACATTTAAGCAGACAGCTCATAAAAATTCAGGCCATGTAAGGCTCATAAAACTAGCTGCTTGGCCTGTTTCTCCCAAACGGAGGCAATTGCTGCACAGCAGCGCACCAAAAATAATTACAAAAAAAAAAAAAAAGAAACAAAAATCACAGACTGCAATTAAAGTCTGTGGCGGTTGCAGTAAATGTTGCTTGGCCACACACACACAAAGCGTTTAACGAGGCGGATTTGCATTTTGGCCAGGTAAGCGACAGACTCCTGGGCAGACGCGCAACCTGCGCTAATTGCAATTGAATGCGCAAATTAGTTGGCAAGAGCCGAAGATGGCAGCCGAATTCGTTAGCCACGTGTGGAAATTAACTTTTTCCTCATCTTCAAGTGTGTATGTGTATGAGTGTGTGTGTGTTTGTGTCTGTCTGTCTGTCTGCCGACAATTTGTTGACGCACACGCAAACACAAACTACCCTTTGGGAGCGAGGCCACAAGCATCATAAAAGTCCTATAAATAGCACTACATCAAAATTTTTAAATACCCTACGCAGCGAGTAATGTGCATATGTGACAAAGTGTGTCAAAGTGTGCGTTGTGGGGGAGATGTGTGAGATGAGAGATGGAAGGCATTAGAAATGTATATACTTTTTACATATTCCTATACCTCATATAGCTCTCTATATCCATCTATATTTGTATACCTAATGTAGTTCTCTGCATCGATATATCTATATTTTTATCCATCACAACAATGTGGCATTCTATCTGTCTATCAGTTTATGTTTCTAGGTAGTATACAAATATATCTATCTATTCATCTAACTCAAGGCATCAATCTATTTATCTTTTCTCTCAACTATCACTCAATCAATTTATCTTTCTTGCACTCTTTGTACCCAATTCAGTCAATCTAGCTTTCAATCAATAATCTATGTAAATATCAATTAAAAACTATCCAAATAACAATCTATATTTCTATATATATCTCTTTTTTATTTATTCATCAATTTATCTTGAGATAAATAATTTGGCTGCCTCTTCCAAGTTCAAGCCAATTTCTTGGATTCTACTCATGTTTACATAAAGAAATTACAATATACCATATCTGAAACATTCTCTATTATTTCCCACAGAATTTCTTTTCACACATATCCCTGAAAAGGGTATTTGGCATTCGTTATAATTAGCTAGTTTCACTTTATTTACCCGCAACAAATTTCACACAAACATTTACTGCGCATCCTTTCGTGGAATATGAAATGTGTTCTTTTGATTATGCTCGTTGGCTAATCTCATGTCTATTGCCTCGATTCAGGTTGAATAAACTTTTTCCCATTGACCTCAATTTGTGTGAAATTTAGAAAAATAATTAAAAATGCGAACACAACTAATCTGAAAACTAAAGCAAAAGCAAAAATCAAATGCAAGTGTTGACACGTTGTATTAAATAGTTGTCTTTGTTTATTTAACGATTGCAGTTGTGTTCGTTTCTTTTCGTATTATCCTTGTAACCATTTCTGCGAGGGTCGCTTAATTAGTTGATGATGTGCGGAATTTGACAAGTTTTGGGTTAAGGTCGACAAAATATACTAAATACTTTCTCTGAAACAGCAGCCGAGTCGATGAGCGTGTCATGTTCAATTCTCAATTTTCAAATTTTTCTTTCAAATATGCCGCCTTTAAGAGATAGAGAAGAGGAAGAAGCTGATGAGTAATATTTCTTATTCCGTACGCGGATCAACCTAATTTAGGAACTGTCAATGTGTTTAGCGAATATCTTTCTACATATACTCTATAGTATAGATATATAGAAATATATATATTTGTAGCTGTGGGCAGCACATGTTAAGCTGTCAAATCTTCCGCCCTAAATACATATACATATATACACCCATGTCATATATCGCAACGAAAATAGTTTTTAAAACAATTTTCAACTCTTGGCACGCTTTCGATTCACATTCGATTCGATGCGAAAGCAAAAGTTGTTCTCAGCGTTTGTTTTCCTTGATCTGTTGGGTGGGTGGGCGTTGCATCACATTATTATTAGTATTATATGCGATGTCATTTGCGTGTGCAACACGCTATTTTAATTGCTCAATTTTGTAGAATAGTCGCCAAATCATAGAAATTAATTAGGCACTTGCTTTTTGGCTAAATGAACATGTGTACAGTAATTAATCATATTGAATTCAAAGTTGCCTAATTGACGTGCATTTCGTGAGAATATATATGTCAATATATAATTAAGAGAAAATGTCTAAAGAATTCCTATGAGCCATGGGCCAAGAATTAAAATGTATTTTGATTAGAACTTAATGGGAAATGTCTAAGATGTAGACATTTAGATCAGAGTTTCTTTTAATTGGGGAAATATTTTGTAAAGTTATCTGTACTCAAAACTAGAATACTATGAATATATTTTGGTTAATTAACAATCAAATAAATCATTTAAAATTTAGAACACAACAATGTAAATATTTGAAGATGTAGATAAAAACATTGTTTATCAGAGATTCTTTATAATATATGATGTGTCACTAAGGTAAAGAAAACGTTAGAATATGAAAAGAATTGTAAGAATTATATTGTAATAGCTTTTAGTTCATATAATAGGTAAAACCTATAATATATAGGTAATACCTATAATATATAGGTAAGACCTATTGTTATTGATGCTTACTTTATATATCTCTAAATGCCTGATACATAAAAATTTTTTTTTTAAATTTAAAATATATATATTTCTAAATTTAAAAAAAAAATATATAATTCTCTATTTTGTTTTATATTTCTAAAATTCAACTATAGATTCCAAAGAATTGTTGCCCATAACTAAATCTCATGTAGTATTAAAGTATATAGGCAGTAGTATAACTATACGACGTACATATATAGTTATTGTTAGTTATGAGTAGAGTATTAACAGTAGTTATGGGCAGTTATAGATAGTGGGTAGTATAGATATGTGTAGGCAAGTGCTTACAGTATGTATAGATAATGTATAGACAGTAGTTACAGAAGATATATATGCAGTGTTTATAGGTAGTTATATATAATATAGAAGCAGTAGTTATATCCGATATTCATTGCTTTTCAATTTTAAGTCAAGTTTTTTTTAATAACAGTTGCTCTTCAATATTTATTTTGTTGCTGCTACTGCTGCTGCTGCTTCGTGGCTGTTCGAACCAAACAGTCTTTCATTTAGCTCGTTTAGCATTTTATTGGTATTTCCTCTGATTGGCAACCTAAACAAATTGCCCATTTGCAGCTACACACACATATATATATATATATATATGGACATACACATTGTATGTATGCATATATATTTGTCAATATGTGTGGGAACTACTTGATAAGGCGAACTGGCGCTTTGTTTGAGCTTCAGCTACACATGTGCCCGGCTAGATACAACTATTTGGGCTCTAGTTGGCACAGTTCTCTAATAGATAAATCGACTGGCTGCTCGCTACTGGCTGCTCGCTACTGGCTACTGACTGCTGACTGCTGTCTGCTAGCTGCTGGCTACTAGTTGCTGGCTCAATTGTTTGGCATTGATCTATTTGCGGAGCAGCATACTAATTTCTATGCCCACAGTCGGCTGCTGTGGCAATTTGGAAGCTCTATTTATTTTGGCCAAATATTGTGCCAGCAAAAAAAATCAACAATAAGAAGAAAACACTCAACTGTGATAAGCACACAAATTAGCATGAGAATCATGCTCGAATGGAGGTTCTATATATATACGTAAATATATGAGCTGTTGGCAAGCCAGAAGAACGCAAATAACTGCCTGACTTAGATGCTGCCGTTTGCCAGTGTTGAAAAACCATGGAGTTTATTTTTGGGTATTCTTTAGAGTTTATAGTCAAGTTTATGGTAGGTAATAAAGCAACGGACTCAGCTTAAAGCACTTATTTAATAGGAAAGTAAGTTTAATTAAACGTAAAACAGAAATTTAGTAAATTACAGTGTTGCAAAACAGTTCCGTTTTTCTTTAGATCATAATTTTAGTACTCAGTACCTAAAAATTAGGCTTAACATAAATAATTTAAAACTAATTTTTGTATATGAAAGACATAAAAATTTGAAATTAATAATTTAATATAAAATTGAAAAACGGTTTGAAAATGCCTCAGTGGAAATACTTAAGCTCAGAGAGAAATATTAAAACAAATATTCAAACTGAATCAATTTCTGAAATAGAGACAAAGTTAAAATAATCACAAAAATATATTAGTTTTCAGTGTCCAAAGCTAATTGTGTCAAACTTTCTGTCTCTAATTGCAATAGAACAAAGCAAACTTAATGGCATATAAGTTATTTAAACTGTAAATTAAATTTTATTTTAAAATTTAAAGCACTAACCGATATACTCTACTTGCATTACCTAACAGAGTATATAGCAACGTTTGCCGATCTGTCTGCCTCATTGTGGTTTGCTTATAATATATTTACCTGTTTCCCCCATTCATCTTTGACTTGTAGTCAGCTTCTATTTTTTTTATACCCCAGACTTTATTTTGTGGTAAACAAATGTGCTAATAGTTTGTTGATTATACGAGCTAAACGGACTTGGCCGTTTGTTAATGTTGTTGTTATTGTTTTTCTGGGATGTTCTATTTGCCTTTGAGTTAATCACGCGTGGCTGGTGTGTAAAACGACAGATAAGCAACAGCTTGGCAGCTGCGATAAGGGAATCGAGATGAGGCGATTGCCGCCTAGCTAGGTAGGTAGTAAGACCACCCAAACGAAACCCATTTCAACTGGAATATATATATATGTATACATGTTATATATGTGTATATATATAGTATATATTTCATAAATTTTATGAACGATTTTTGTTGTATTGTCGTTTGCTTTTTTGATTTGTTTTTAATGAATTTCAATTGTTGCCCACTTAGCTTCTGCTCGTAACGTCAGCAGCAGCTGTTCCATAGAATCCAATAATGAAAAAAAAAAGGCAGCTCCCATTCAAAATCAAAACAAAAAACTCAGATACGTATCTTTCTAGATACTATGTTTAGACACGAGCACTCAAAGAAACGATCAAGATGTGATTAGAACACTGAAAAAAAAAAACACTTGAGTTAAATTTGAAATTCTTATGAGAACGTTATGAAAATATAAATAGATCTTGAAAAGCTATGATATATTTATATATATTTTAATAAAGTATTTTTTAAGTCAGGTTTCCTTATTAATTATTTTAATGCAATCTTTCTTTTTTAAGTATTCAAAAATATGCAGTTTTTTTCTCATATTATTCCACTCCTCATTTCATTTCCCAAATTTCTCTCAGTGCCTTCGGCTGCCCCAAACAAGTTCGAGGCGAAAATTCTCAGGCATTTTTCGTTTGCTGATTAGCCGAACTGAAAGAGAGAGAGAGAGAGAGAGAGAGAGAGAGAGAGAGAGAGAGAGAGAGAGCGAAAGAGAGGGAGACTGCGACTTTGCTCAATTGATAAGCAGTTGGGGGAGCAGCTGTTTGTTGTCGATTTCCAGTTTCAGCTCGAATGCGCTGATAAGCCTCAAGGCTGGCGCTGCCAGCTCACAAATGTCTTTTTGGGGGCTCCAGCTTGTCTGGTAACGGTACACAGCATTATGGCCAAATTCAAATTTGCAATTTGGCACAGCTGTCAAAACATTTGCGAATGATGCCTTCTTCCTGTTGCTCTTGGCAAACTGTTGACAGAACGGGACGCAAAAATACAAAAAATAAAGAAGCTGGGAAAATAAATGTCTTGAAAAGGTGCTGACAGGTGGCGTGATCTGCTGTCTTCCTCTGTCTCCCTCTTTCTCGTTCTTATTTTCTTCATCCATAGGCCACAAATATCATATATCTATTTGACGTTCACTTGATACGACCAATCTAAGTGATTGCTTTATCCTAGTCTAGAGTAGTTAGTAGTTTATTCTTATATGTTTTGGTCCCCCATAGTCAGTTTTAGGTTTTATAGTTTGATTTGCTGTTATCTTCACAGATGTTCCTATTTCATATTGATTTTTTACTTCATGATCACGTTGTCGTTGATTGTGTTTTGCCTTCTTCATTGAGGTCTGTCCTTCATTGCTGCCATAATTATGTGCTCTTGATCTAGTTTAGAGTGATATTACCTATATGGCAATATATTCATAATCGCATTATGTTTTCTTTAGCGTATCTATTTAATAATAATTCTTTGTCTTTTCGCCATTTCCTTTTGTCCTCCATTGTTAGTTTTGTGGTTATATTCTCTATGGATCTCATTCTCCATGTTCATTTGATGTGCTGTTCTTGAGCTTATCAATTGTCGTTGATCTGATTTACATTGTCTTCCATTGTCCCATTGTCAGTTTAATAGATATATACAATTATAGCTAATCTGAAATCATTGCATTATCTTTGATTAACCCAACAATCTTCTCTTCTTTTTGTAGACTACAGATCTTATAGATATCTTCTGTTCTAGTACTCATTGCCTTTACCATTGCCTTTACCTTTGCCTTTACCTTTACCTTTGCCTTTACCATTGCCTTTACCTTTGCCTTTACCTTTACCTTTACCTTTGCCTTTGCCTTTGCCTTTGCCTTTGCCTTTGCCTTTATCTTTGATTTTGCTTTTGCCTTTGCTTTTAACTGCTCCATATTAACTTTATTCTCCTTGCTCAACTGCTTTGTTTTCCTTGCTGATCTGTTCTGTTAAATGTATAAGTCTACTTAACTCATTAGCTAAGTTGTTTATTTACTATTAGGTAAATCTATTCGTAACTCATCTGTGTTAACTCTGTTGTTTATTTGCCCAAAGACGAGTCAGACTTGGTAATCAGGCAGCTGTCATTTTATGTAACCCCCATGACTCGTTCTGACAGCTCTTCAGCTTGGGAGACTGTATGTCTATCTTGATCTCTCTCTCTCTCTCTCTGTCTCTCAATCACCCTCTCTCCCTTTCTCTCTCTCTCTCTCTCTTTCTCTCTCTCTCTCTCTGTTTTATAACCAGATTTGTGATTAGATTTCGTAGTTCTCGTCAACATTCAGCGATGTCTCCCAGCGGTAAGCACGAAAAACGTTGCTCAATTATCTTATCGCTCGTTCGCTTGCTCGTTTTGGTCAGTGCAATGCGATTCGGTTTATTGCGGCGCAGTGTTGGACAGCGCTCAAAGTCCATAGTCAACTGCAAACCCTTTAATTTGTGCACCGCACAACACGCGCCGAATATGATTCAGAATTGGAATCAGCCGGAATTTGTTTTTTATTGCCACAGCTGTAGCGCATACACTCAGAGAAAATATCATCAAAAAGTGAACTAAAAATAACAATTTTTTTGTTCTTGAAAAAACAAATTTTTTTTATTTTAAGACTGTATTGTATTTTAAGTACAAATTAAATTGTACTTTCAGTAAAAGTCATAAGCTGAAAACATACCAAAAATTGTAAATTTTCTTTAAACACTGAAATTCAATTTGTAATGAAGTTTATCTGAAATTCCCAAGTTAAGTTGACATTAAATGTATTCAGCTTTTTCTCGAAGTGCATCACATGAAAATTGTTTTTCAAACGCGCCCCTTTGTTCAATTTTTCCGTAGTTTTCCTCTAGCATTTTGGTGCACGCGCTGAACGCGTGCCAAACTTTCCGACTAGAAATTAGTTGAAAACAACTAAATAAAAATTCAAATACAAAAAAAAATATATATATATGAAAAAAAAAAAAAAACAAAACAAAACAAAACAAACCGAAACAAAGTTCTCTCTGTTGTAATTTTCCACGCGCTGTAGTTGACTTTTATTGCAACAATTTGTTGCTTTTGCCTGTTCGTAAACAACAAATAAAAATTTCCACACGCAGAGAATTTTATAACATTTTTTTTTATTTTTTATTTGCATTCACTTTAGAAATATACATTATTTGCATATGAGGGGGAGTCTCTCTCTCTCTCTTTATGTCTCTCCCCCTCTCTCTTCTCTCTCTGTCTCTCTCTAAAGTCGTGTTTTGTCATACACACGTATGTAATTGCTGTACACACCCCCTTGACGACCCCCCGCTTTACCCTTATCGCCCGCGCCTAACTCGTTGCATTGACATATTATTGCCAGACGCATTGACGATGTTCGTTTTCGTTGTTGCTTTTGCTTTGATATCATGTGAATAATAATGAATAATGATGAATTTTGAATAATGAATACTGACGCGTCTTTGAATATTGGCTGTTTGCCAAGCAGATGCATATGATAGGAATCTACTGTTAGCAACTGTTAGCTGAGCACCAAAAATATATTGCAATTGCAATTATTGTTTGAATATGCTATTCAAATTATTCATTCATATTTTGTGGGGCACATTTTTGTGAGCTTTCATTGAACAAATATGAGCAAAATTTAGAAAATATATAAAAATACTTATATTAATCAGAATGATACTATTTTGATATCAATATTGATGTTGATAATATAAATGACAATGGCGTCATAACAAAGATAATTATGATATGATGTGATATTGATGATGATAATAAAAATGACATCATAATGATAATGATTAATACTGTATCATGATGATAATCAGTTGATATCAGGATCAAGCATAGCCATGGGAAGTCTCCAGCTGAGGAACTTCATTCTACTTGCAACGCCTTCGCCATAAAGGAAATACCTTTATGCATCATCAGCCAAGTTGTCCCTCTGCATTTTGTGTTTATCGGATAAAAAGCCTCCCCTTGAGCTCTGGTGTACCTAAGAACCGGGCATTATTCCAACTGTATCTCCAAAATGAAGCCTTTCTGTGTGTTTTTACTGCATTGATAATGATAATGAGCACTGTTAAATGATAATAATAATGAATGGAATAAGAAATTCCTTGTTGAGCAAGTAGTTTTGATTATAATAATAAAAGTGAAAAAAATTTTTATTTTTATGACTTTTAAGTCTTCAAGCTAATAATCTCATTAATAGTGTAAACAGGAATGATCACGATAATTTTAATTATAATTATAATACAATTATTATTATGCTAATTTACATACTTATGCTAATGATAATGATAATGATAGCTCCCAAAAACTTACTTTTAACTTCCACACCCTTGGTTGAGACTCTCCCAGCTCTTTTCACCTCGACAGCAAATTGTCCAGATGCGGGCTTCACTTTTGTGTAAATATTGCAATTTGTTTATACAAATGTGGCTTTAATTGTTTTTTGTTGAGGTACGTTTTTTTTTTTTGCTCTTTTGTTTTTATTACACACTCATGTATTGTTTTTGTTTTCGTTTATAAATATTTTTCTTCATTTTTTTGCCGCCTGCAACGCGGATGTTTTTTTACACTTTTGCAATTTACAATTTGTTGCCGGCATTTGAAGCTATGGGAAAATCAGATTTAAGCTTCTTCTACATATACAGATGCAAATATATATATATGTATCTGTGTACGCATCTGTATCTGTATCTGTGTTTATTGTTGAGCTTTGTTTTGTATATGTGGTAGATAGATGGAGAGAGTGAGAGAGGGTGAGTGGGGCGGGGGCGGGGCTGCATCTGCGACATGCGCATGAAATCGATACGTTTCATGTTCTCGCGCTATGTGTTGTGAGTTGAATTTTTGAACACAGTTGTTGCTATTGTTAATGTTTCATTCGCTGCCGTTGTTGTTGACAATTTGTTTTGCAAATTTGCAAGCCCTTGAAAAAATACTGTCGGCTTGATTTGCGGTTGTTTTCTTTTGCCCATCCGGAAACGAATGGCCACGCTTATATATACACATATGCATATATATATATATATATAAATATTTGTGTATGTAAAGAATGCCATTTCGAGTAAAAACTTTGTAACTCAGATAAAACGCAATGCGCAAAAAGGTAAAAAGCCAACCACGTTTTTTGTTTTGCTTTGCTAAAAAACAAAACCAAAAGCAAAAGCAGAAAAAAAACATCGCATGTTTGCTCAAAAAGTATCTATAAGAACGCCTGCCCATTCGCTCACTGAGCATTCTGAGCATTTTTTGCTTTTTGAATGATAAAAAAACTGTCGTAAAGTTTTTGCGTCGTAGCGCAAAAGTGTCAAAAGAAACAGCAGAAGAAAAAAATACAAGAAGAACAACAACAAAAAACAGCCAAGAAATTTGTCATGCCGAAAACGAGTGGCAAAATTGGTTGCTGTTTGAGATACTTCGTGGAGATGTGTGTATGTGTTTAAGTGTAGCTAAATATTTATGCCGGCTGGTTTCTTAAATTTGTTAACAAATTGTTGTTTCGGGCGCTGGCTGCTGCCTTTTTTTTTTATTCATATGAATATTAATCAAAAATAAAAATAAAAGATATTAGTTTGTAAATTATTGAGGCAAAGCGCGTCAAAACAAACAGAGAGAGCAACAAAAACAACAACAGCGACAGCCGCAGCAGCTCAGCTTTTGGTAGAAATGCTGATAGATAGAGATACATACCCGTCAATGAGCTGCTCACACACATACATATTCAAATATATATGTATTTGTATACTGTATAGCTGTCGCAACATGGCGCGCACTCCCAAATAAAGTATCTACCAGCAGATACACAACACAGCGCTCTCTTGTTCTCTCTCCCTGTCTCTTACACACACGCTATCATCACATGCACACACACGCTCCCAGTGCGCTCGCGCTCTTGCGCTCTTGTGCTCTCGCACGCTCTCTCGTCGGTGCCGCTGCCATTTTATATAAAATGCGTCGCTAATTGCAAGCAGACGTTCAGTCGCCAGTACAACTCGCAACACGCCGCACGTCAAACACAAAAATACTGCAAGAATACAAGAAAAAAAATTAATTTTGAAAATAAAACATTAAAATTATTTTTAAAGTATAAATATTTTGTGCGAACAGCCAAACAGAGACTCTTCAATTGTGAATTACATTCATTCAGCCAAAGCAAATAAGAACAAATAAGAACTGTAAAAGCAGCAGCAGCAGAGAAAAATTTTACAAAAAAGCTTTCAGTGTCGAATGCAAATGCAAAAGCTCTGCGCCGGTCTCACAAATCACTAAAAGCTGCACTGCGTATTCAGTTATTGCTGAACTTTTGCCGTGCAAACAACGCAAAAGCAAAACCAAAGCCAAAAATTTAATATAAAAATAAAAGAAAAAGATAAAACGCACAAAGCAGAAAAGCAAAAACTAAAACTGTGATACAACACTGCAACAAATTTTGTATTATATAAGTGCGTGAAAAGTGCAATACAAAACAAATAGAACTTAGATATTCGCTGAAGAAAAACTTAAAGAAAAAACTTTTGTTCAGTTAAATACTCAAGTGTAATAAATAATAAATACATATAAAATGATGGGCACCATGTCTCTACGTCAGCCTGAAAATTGGCTCTACGAAATTTGGCAGAAGGGCTACGATAGCCCCTGCTATGTGATGGTGCCAAATGCCAAAGTATGTATACAGAAGAAAGAAAAATAAATAAATATATATATATGTATATGCTATAGTTAGTTGCATTGGCTAAAAATGTCACCTTGCATTTTCTATTGATTTTTTGTGCATAGATTTTTTTCTCGTTTCAATTGAGGCTGCGCGCATTCAAGGCGAACATGTAGATAAATATATATAATATACATATATACATATATGATTATACATATGTACATATATATGTATTGTAATTCCTTTGTCAAAAAAAAGAATTGCGAATGAAAATATATTAAAAAGCAAAAATAAAGAGCACATGGAACAAGTGAAGCGACGCCATATTTGGTGTTTCTTTTTTTTGTGACTTTCGTTGAGTGCAGCCAAAAAAATAAACGAAAGACTCGAAAAAAAAAAACAACCAAAAACAAGCAGAAGTAGTAGAAGAAAAAGAAGAAGAAGCAGCAGCAGCAACATTTGGTGTCTACCTCAGAACGCGACACGCATGAACCCCAAAAACGAACCTCGACCCGACTACCAATTTCTATTTGTCTGTCTCTATATGTATGTGTGTGTGTGTGCGTGTAACTGTGTGAGTGTGGTAAATGCATTTGCCTTGCTTGTGGTTAATTTGTTACCTGAGAATAAAATATCATATACTAATTTCTTGTTATAAATATAAAAAAATAAATTTAAAAAATGTTTGTTACATAGCCCAGAATTTACAAAAAATAAAATAAAAAAGCTTTAATAATTTCACATTTTAAATTTGTTTAAAAAAATGAATACGTATAAATATTTAATATTCTAACATTTAAAATTTTTATTTCAAATCAGACAAAAATATATATAATTTGTCCACAATTTATTTATAATAAATGCATAATTTATGGGCATTATAAATTTGAAGCACATTTAAGTGTTTCTTGCATATATTTGTTTAAATTAAATTATTTGAATTTTTTTAATATATTGTTTTTCTTTTGCTCCTATTCTAACACTTATGTATTTATTCAAGTCAGTTTAAACCAGTTTTTGTTTTTTAACGACTCAGTGGGATTCACAAAGTAATTTTTATAAAATTTATCATTTTATTATTGTTTTATAAAAAATATATATGTATAAATAATTTTTAATATTTTAAAAATTATTTTTCTATATTTATTTGCTCAAAAATTTCACAGTTATTCATGTTATTTATTTACATGCATAAATCAATTTTTAAATTTTTTTAAATACATTTATTAAACATTTTGTGAACAAATGAAAAAAACGTGCAAATATTTATAGACGAGACGCGTTTTTTGTGATTCGAACTCGAACGCTTGGCAAACAGCCCAGTCCAAAAGTGAGAAAAATAAGCAAATAAAATCACCGTAGAACATGCGAGACGACAGCGCATTGACCATGCCCCTTAGCAAGCCGCCCACCTTCGCATAGGTCACCCAGCCATAAATCAAATGAGCTTCATTTTCTATTCTTTCTGCTTTTATGACTAAGCAAAAACGCGAACGAAACGCATTTGAAACGCTCGCGTTTCTGCCAGCGTGGCAGCAAAATGAAATGAAGAAAATTATTAAAAGCTAATGAATTGAATATATATATATATATATATATATATATATATATATATATATATATATATATATATATATATATGTGTATTCTATTCATTCATTTTGTTGCAGCTGTGCAACAAATTAAATTGAATATGAAAACGCCATTTTCAGCAAAAAAGGGAAAACATTTCAAATTAAGGTGAAAACGCACTCACCTGGCTGCATGGCGTGTGTTGCACGTGCCACAAGCACACGAGCAAGGTGCGAGAGAGATGGCAACAGGCGGAGACAGTCATTTGTTTCGTTGAAAATCTGTCGTATTTAGATGGCCTCCAACCACGCCCACTCTACCATTTAATGGGCATATTAAATTTTCATGAGCATTGCCAACACGCGTGGCATGTTGTTGGCATTGACATTTAGCTATAAAAACGAAATATATAAACATATATACATATATGTATATATATTCTAGTGTTGCAACACTTATAGACATGGAAAGCTGTTTCATGAATGAGTTTTATATTGATTTTCCTGCCATTCATTGGAAATTTGAACTTAGCGCCAAAGTTAGTTTTGCTATCGATAAGTGCAGGGGCGAATAACAGAAAGCGGTTATGTTAACGCAGCAGGAGCGACTAACATGTCAAAGAGACAAAGAGAGAGAGCGAGCGAGAGCTGCCGCTGTTATTTAACATAGATGATCAGCCAGTTAACATTTTAAACAATTATGACCATGTAAACTTAACATAAATTGAATTTTTATTTTCTTGTACTAATAAAATGTTCTTTCCGTTGCAGGACCTGGTCAAGTCGCACCTGATGATAGCGGTGCGCGAGGAGGTGGAGGTATTGAAAGAGCGAATCTCCGAGCTGATGGACAAGATCTCCAATTTGGAGCTGGAGAATAACATACTCAAGTCGAACATGTCGCCGGAGACGCTGCAGCAGCTGCAGATGCAGCTACAAATTGCCGGCAGTCAGCAGCCGGCAGCGGTCGCAGCACCGCCAGCAACGCCCGCCATACAGGCAGCGCCGCCGGCATCAACAGCAGCCGTAGCAGTAACAGCAGTGACGCCGGCGTCGGCAGCAGCAGCAGCCACCAGCCCAGCGGCGTCGACAGCGCCGTCCACAATCATCGCCAATGGCAGCGGCACAGAGAACGGCAGCAACAGCAACAGCGGCAGCGGTGTCGACGCAACCATCACAGCGGTCGATGCAGCACTGCCAGCGGCCAACGGCGGCAGCGGCGTCGCAGCCATCAGCACAAACGGACCGATGTCCTAAGCTGTTTGTTAGTTTGTTTTAATCGTAATTTTATTATTGTGGCCCACTGTCCAGGGGCACTGGAATGTCGAAATAATAATACAACAAAACACTTTGTCGCCCGAGACGGAGTTAAGCGTTAGCAGCCCCCGCCCCCCCTTCCAGCAGCAGCAACAACAGCAGCAGTAACAACAGCAGCAGCAGCAGCAACAGCAACAACCACATAAACAACAACTAAAGCAGACCAAAAACAAAAAGTATTACAAATAAAAGCTCACAACTAAGAGAGAGCAGAGTGATCAAATGCAAGTGAGTAAAAAAAGAATAGAGAGAGGAGGAGGAGGAGGTAGAGGAGAGAACTCTGCTGTTAATGTCTCGGGCTGCTAGCTGCGACTGCGACTGCGGCTGCTGGTAGCGCTGCTGCAGCCGCCATTTTGTTAATTTCTTGATTGTGATATTTGTTTAACACACATACCTTCACACATACACAAAAACATCCAAACACATACACACACAAACACACACACATAGACAGACATAGTTAGATGGATAGACTGCGCGTTAACAGCCCTTGGCTGCGGCTGGCCAACTGTTAGCGTCGGCTTTTGCAGAGTGTTTTCATTCTTTATTTAACAGAGCGCTGCTGCGCCAATTAACATAAGATTTCTGTGCAATACACAGAGAGAAAAACAAAAGATGAAAATCTAATTTATTTGTTTTCCAATTTTTTCAACTTTTTTCTTTCTGTTTATTGAATACACTGTTTTATGTTATTTAACGCTCGACAGAAGTTGTGCAAAAACAAAAGCAAACACAAAAAAAAAAATCAAAAACAAACAAAAAAATTAATAAATGCAAAACATTCTCAGCTGAGAAAAAAATTATAATAATAAAATTTAAATTGGCTTCAAAAAAATACTTAAATATTGTAAAAAGTAGAATTTGAGCCGCGCAATGTACATGGGTAGAGAAAGATAAAAATAAAGATGAAGATAGAGATGAAAGGAAAGCGAAAAGGGAGGAAAATAAAGAAAACAAAATATGTGATAATTTGCATTGTGCATTGTAAATTGTAAAAAGCAAGCAAGAAAATATCCGAAGCAAGCAAAAATAATACACTTAAAGAAATTTACTTGAAAGTCAGCGGTAGCAGCAGCAGCAAAAGATGAAGAAGATGATTTAACATTTTTATTCACACTGATTATATATATATATAAATATATGTAAAACAACAATCTGCTATTTTTATAATTTTTAATTATTTAATTAACAAAAGCAAATTATCTAAAAAAACAAAAACAAAATCTTAAATGTGCATGTTTCAAATTATTAAAGGCAAAGAAGAAAAATAAAAATAAATACAAATACACGCCCAAAAAACACACGTAGAGAAAAATCGTTGTAGCTATATCTATTAGAATATTTTTGTCAAATTCTTCATTTTTGCTCACAAAAATTAAAAAGTAAAAAAAAAAAAACAGCAACAAAATTATTGTAAATATATTTAATATATATAAAATGTGTGCAACTTTTGAAGAGAGCGAAAACAAAGATTAACTAAAAACTAAAAGAAAACAAATAGAAATTCAAGCAACAAGAAAATTCACTTCAAAAGTGAACACCCCTACTAAATTAAATACAGAATTGAAAGCGGATGAGATACAAAACAACAAACAATGAAAGAAGATTTAAAAAGAATGTATTACATATTAAGCAAAAGTCGTCCTATTTTAATTGTTATGCAAATATTTAGTTTAATAATTAATTTTAATTTTCGAATTTTTGTATAAATCAAATCTGTTGTAAGATTTCTGTTAAACAAACACTCACACACACACACACCCACATACTATCTCTGTCTCTCTCGCGCACATACAGAAAAACAGAAAAGAGCATTCAATTAGCTAAAAACTGCAAAACCAATCAAAACTATAAAGCGAAGAGTAAAAGAAAAAGAAAGAAAGGGAGAGAAAGAGAGAGAAAGAGCGCAACGTAGAACGCACAAGTTTTGTCTGTCTGGCATTTTGCAACACTTGCAACACTGGCCACCTGCGGAGACTTGAATTGTCTAAGGTCGGCTGCCAGCTATATTCAAAAAGTAAATAAACCAAGCCAAGCTATACAAATTATATATGCATATATACGCATACATATACCCTAACTAAAGCATAAAACTTGGGCGTTTGCGTTGCGCTATATACTCGCACATATATCAGCTGTTATGGTACACTATATCGGCTTGCAGATCGGCCATCCACACACTATAGAAAAAGTATTTTTTGATTTTCCTTTTTTTATTATTTCTGGATGTTTCGTGTTTTTTAAATAATATTTTTATTTGTATGCTACCCATGATTAATTCTTACGCGCTTAAGTCCTCATTTCTAAGTCTAACTATTAATTTATTAATTAGTTTGTAAGTGATAAAAATACAACAACAAAAGATTAAAACAAGTAAATCAAATGCAAATACCAACTATATTTAAATAAAAATAATGGAAATATAATTATAATAAAACAACAAAAAATACAAAGAAAAAAAGCTCAAATCTTTTTATTGGGAATGGGATTGAAATGGATATCAATTGGGAACAAAATGTTGGCTGAAAATGTCATCAAAATGAGGCTATAAATATGATAAGAAAACTGCAATCCTTAATAAAAAATCGTTTCATTACTCGATCGTATATTAAAATGTGGCGTACACATCAGGAACACAGAAATGAGCAAATTATAACAAAACAAACTGCTCAAAAAATCGTTGCATACCCGCGAGGGCCAAGTGTCTGCAAATTCACGATTTCGTTGCATACTCGCCGGGGCCGAGCGTTCAAAACTGCTTAACAAAAATACTGCCAAAATACCAGGCGAAGAAAAATGAGAAGGAATATATTGCTTTTGCTCGAAACAAAAATCCGTTGCATATTTGTCATGGTTAGTCTGCAAACGCAGTCGAATTATGTTGCAATAACAGCTGATCGCTATGTTAAATAGCCACTATAAAGAATGAGCTGCAGATCCGCAGATTAATCTGCGCAGCCTGAAAGAGACTGTTACAATGCAAACTGTGATCCCTTAGGTTAACTAGGACTACATCGTTGGTATGGCTTAGCCAAGGATATACAGGGACACCTATAAACCATTGGGCGTGGCTGAAAATTGATTACATTGTCTGAATAACGAAAACAGACGTTAATTTCAAATGGCTGTAATTTTGATAAATAGTAATCGATATTATAAAAGCTTGCCATTTTGCCATAAAATTAAATTCCGTTTGTTTACATATATAATATATTATATATATAGATTAATGCTATAAATAATTAAATATAAATGGTAAAAACACAATAAAAGCGCGAACAACTCATGAAAAATATGCATACAAAATACTATTTGCTAGAAATCAAAATGGGAAAATATTTGATCGTCCAGTTTAGAAGTCCGTCTCTGGGCTCTGGGGTCTGACAGCCGGAGCAACCGCTTCTTGGTAGCCTGGTAAAGGCTGTTCTTCAATAACATCCGTATTGTGATTCGCTGGCTGGGATGCATTAAAGGACTTGAGTGTGCCTAGCTGCGTGCGCACATCCGATTCGGAGAGATGATGCAGTGGCACATTCGCAGGCACAGCCAGGCGCTTGGGACTTGTGTTGCCATCCTCTCGCTTGCGCTTGTCCGGCGGAAAGATAACCTGTGCATAGGTCACACCAGTGCCATTCGGCTCCACAATGCTCTGGGTGCCCGATGAATCGGTTAGCGAACTGGGTTGCCTGTAGACGCTGGTTTCCAATCGACGTGGCTCGACCGCTGCCTCCTCCTGCGGAGCATCACGCCGTTGCATGGGCGAGCCAGAGGCAGCGGTTGTCGTTGTCATCGTCGGACTGCCTCCACGGGCAGCAGCCGAGTCCTCGTGCGGCACTGGCGCATACAGCGACGGCGTGTAATTGTTGTCCGTCACCTTGCAGTTGTAGAGATTGAGGCCTTTCGCAAAGATGTAGACCAATATGTCGAACAGTACACTGGCCAGTATCAGGGAGGCCGTCAGTATGTCCAGAATATTGCCGTGCTTTGGCGTCTCGCGCAGCAGACAGCGCTCGTAGTTGGGCGCCCAATAGACGCATGTGGTGCCTGAAATACACAGCAATTACAGACAAGTAGATTTAGATAAATTCATAAACTCAATCAGGAGTCGCGTTTTGGCTGTAAGTTAGTCAGTCAATAAATCAGGAAGAAAGCTCAAAAAAAAATAGTGGATATCAAATGAGGATTAACAGTTTCTCTCATCACGATCAGAATATCAATTAATCAAAGTACCCAGACTATGGCTGAAAATGTAATAATATTATATAAGGAAAGACATATACTCAATCTACTCTTACGTTGTTTAAGCTATGCACTAATCCGTCAATCAATCTATCTGCCAGTCAGGTAATCAATAAAATAATGACGATATAATATCGGATATCGGATAAGCGATAAATCAGTCAGTGAGTCGAGTCAATCAGGCAGTAAATCAATCAATCAATTAGAAGTGAATCCTAATTGAAATTTATAATATTATGCTATATATAATAGTGAGTCAAGCAATATGTCAGTAAATCAATGAAACAGTGAAAGTCAATGAAAACTAGCTGGATTCATCAATCTGACAGTTGATGGAGCTAATTGAAGCTGATTAAAGTTATCGATCGATTGCTCTAGATGACTTAAAGAGAGCAATCGATTGATTGATTGATTGTTATCATGATATTGATATTTAAACAACTTACGTGTAACTAGATCGTAGCTGAGGTGCACGGGCACATAGGCGAAGAGTCCCACAATCATCAGCTCAAAGGCCAAGGCCAAAGCCTTATCCTGCGGCAGAACAGCTCGTAGTGTGATCAAAGTCTTTCCAATGATAGACATGCCAAGAAGGAAGGCAGCTGATATGCTCAATATCTGGAAGAGGATGATGGTCTTTTCGCAGATGCTGGCGCTGCAGGCGCCGGGCGTGGCACGCGAAGTGCCGCCCGAGTTGAGGGACTGATCGCCGAGGCAGGAGCAGCCCTCGAAGAGCTCGAAGCTGTTGATGGTGCTGCGCTTGGTGCAGCCCGCATAGCAGGGCGAGAAGTAGGTGATGCTGCTGTTCTCCGGGCAGACAGGCATGAAGGCGGTGGGCGTGCAGAGGCACTGACTGGCGCAATACGGCTGCGTCAGCTTGCCCCCCACGACGCCCGCAATGGCGCCGACGTCACAGCTGATGAAGACGTAGGCCACATAGATGACAACTAGATGGATCGCCAGCGAGATGTTGATGCCCGTTATGGTGCGCGCAGAGAGTTTGGCTTTCGATATGATCAGGCCGGAGATGAGCATGCCCACAGCCATGACCGGAGGACGCAGGAAGTAGGAGACAAAGGCCGCCCGCCACTCCTGCGTGAGGCCATCCTGCTCGTTGTAGGGCAGAAAGAAGCGACTCTGCAGATAGCTCTCCTCCTGCAGGCCATAGTTGAGCACGCCGCTCTGCAGGCACATGATGCTCAGCAGATTGCAGATGAGCAGGCGATTGTTGAACAGCCGCTTCAGCGATGGCCAGAAGTCCGAGTCGTCGAGGTAGGTCGAGAACTGGCTGCCAAAGCTCCGCATGTTCGACTGCTCAATGATGCGCTGCGCCGCCTGATGGATCACCGTCTTGGGCAGCCGCTTGGGAAACAGGCCGAGCAGCACGGCGCCCACAAAGATCAGCGGGGCGAGCACAACCCAGCCCAGCCACCAACCCACGTTGGTCAGGCCAACGCCCAGCACCAGGAACGAGCCCACCTGCTGGCCAATAGCCCGAGCAGCGAGCACAACTGCAATCACAGCCGGACTGTCCTGCGAGAGCGAGTTGTCATCGATGTAGGTGACGCCCAAAGTGTAGTAGGCCAGCGAACCCATGCCCAAGGCCAGCTGCAGCACGAATAGCATCACCAGAGTCAAGGTGCTGCTCTGTGCCGCGGTCAGCGTCAGCCGCTGGAACTGGGCCAGCGAAGTGGAGCACAGATTCGCATCCAGCAAAGTATCCTGCGACTTGACGTTATCAGCACTAAGGATGAACAAAGAGAGAGGTTTGAATAGCTGTCAATGCTATGAAATCTAAATGTTCTACTCACAAGTTCATTATAGCAGGTATCACTGTAATCACACAGGCCACCGCCTGCAGCATCAACGTGCCCACCAGCCATTTGATCGGATGATAGACGTCCGCCCAGTAGGCAAAGGCCAAGGCAAACACTGCCTGGAATAAGCCGCTGCTGACCAAAAGCCAATCTGTAGAAAGATTATTTTCGTTGTAAAATATAAGAAATTGAATAACAAAATAAATAAAGTTAAATAATAATAATGCAAGATTTGGAATTAAAACTATGATAATATTGGAATGGAGAAAGTAAATAATGGTCACAGATTCATTTGATAAAATACGGTCTCTAGTGGAACTTTGTAATATAAACTTGAGTCTAACTTAAAATAAATAAGCTTTTAAATAGATTTATTTATTCCTTATTCTATTCTACAGTAATCAATTGCTGAAAAATTTTATTTTCTTATAATGATTTTCTTATATAAGTAATTAGCATGATTTTTGCAATATGTGTACTGATAGCTAAGACCTGTGACTATTACTAAACAGTTACATCCATCTATGATCAAGTGCTCGAATTTCAATTCGAATTAATATGGAATTATATCACATATCTAGCCAGATGTTGGATTAAACTTGGAATGACTTTCATTCTGACAAATGTTAAAGTTATATTTGTAAGCCATACCAAAGCTCAGAAATTCTCCGAATATTTATTCTATTTACTAACAAAAACTTAGAATTACTGAAAGTCTTTTTGCATTGTCAATGAATCTGAATTGCGTGAATAAGTTTCACTTTTCGAATGATATAAAAAAAAAAAAACCCTTTACCAATGAGGCATACAAAATTGATATTCACCGAATTTCAACAATTTTATAAGGTCAGATGACGTCACAGTTATTGCCAGTATATTTGCAATGCTGGTGATTACAAATATCTAAAATATATGAATAGCATTTATGCATTATCAAATTGTAAATTTGTAGTACAAACATACGCTAACTAAATTTAAACTCAACTTAGTTAAAACATATCTTTGACATATTTTGAGTAAATAAAATCAGCTAGAAATCATGGGGCTAGCAATGGCAACGGGGTATTTCTTGTCCTATAAATTGTGTAAATTGTAGTTCAATTGTTGTGATTACACAGTATGAAATCTAGCCGAGTAGTTGGCCACTTGTATTTGTGTATTTGATGACACACACTCGCACACACACACACACACACACACACACACACACACATGCACACATAGCCAAAATCATAAACAATATCGCAAAAACTGATAAGTTTGCTCTCTTCTGTTTGCCTTCTCGCTCGCACTTGATGGCTGGAAAAGCTTAGCAACATTCGAGCAAAGGTGCATTGAGGCCAACATTCAGCTCCAGCAACTGACTCTTTGCCAACTGTGATACATGTATGTATATATTTCTTGATAAGTTTGGCTTACTCACCGATAATCAGGGGATTGTAGCCGTACTGGAAGGCCGCCTGCTTGGCCGAGACACGGAAGTAGAGCTCGCAGGCGCCTTGCAGCAGCCCCGAGCAGAGCAGGACTGTTGTGAAGGTGCGCAGGCGGGCGTATTTCTGGCAGGCGGGGCCGCGACACCAGCCCAGGCCCTTGATGCCACAATCCACGCTGTCTGTAGAAGAAACATATATAGTAACGAATATATTTGAATACTATATTTAGCTATTTCAATTCCTTATCTATCACGCACCATCGGGTATATTGTTGGCATTGACGGCAATCTGCGATAAGTCGGAGCTGCGCGTATTCTGCACCATTTTCTAGTACACTATTCGAAATTCGATTGATTCAATGATTCAAATGATTCGTTTTAATTTATAATTGTTTTTTTTTTATGGTTTTTCAGTTAATTCGTTTCATATTCGCGCGACTATTCGAAGCAATTGTCAATGGGCGACTAACTGCGCAGGTGAGAGCATCGAAATGCAGGTGTCATGACTATACTAGCCCCAGCCCCTGCCCCTGTTAGCTCTGATAAGCATTCGGTTTTTATCTTATCGCCACTTGATTCCATTTCAATTCCAATTCGGTCGAGACTCATTTTTATTGCTTACTCGCTTACGCACCAGCAACATGTGGCCAGGCATTCGAATTGATCTGGGCTACACTCGACATGTTGCTAAGAGCAACATTCGAAATGATATTTATGTTGCTGGCAACAAGGCTGCTGCAAGCCATTCGAACTGTTATTGATAGCAGCACTCATGGCAACATTTGCCAACAACATGTTAACAGTGCTGCAATACTTAGCAGCATTTGAATATTACCACTAACCATACAACACATAGCCTGGACAGCTTGTACAAAATCTTTTTACGAAGAAAAAGTATGAAGAAAAAGAATTGAAAGAATGCACACAAGCACACAAATGGTCATACATGTAACAAGCGCCTTTAAGTGTGTGTGTGCATGCCCGTCGCGAAAAAATATTCTTTATGACACCTTTTGTGAAAGTACTTGCGATAATTATTTAGAAAATATAATTTTTCAGGCAGTTAAAGTCTTCAAAGTCTCCTAAGTCTTCTAGTTTTCTAAGTCTTTCAAATTTACTGTCTTTAAATTTTACTAAGTCTGGCAAATTTTCTAAGAGTTTTCTTAATTTTTTAAGTCTTTCAATTATTCTAAGTGTTCCAAGTTTTCTAAGTCGTCCTAGTTTTATAAGCCTTTAAAGTTTTCTAATTCTGTCAAATTTTCAAAGTCTTGCTAATTTTCAATGTCTTTCAATTTTTCTACATTATTGAAGTCTTCAACATTTTCTAAGTCTTTCCTCTAAGCCTAAGTCTTTACTGCTTAGCTCAACGATCATTAACATTATCTTATGTCTACAGTTTTTCTTATATGTAATATTTAAACAATTCTTAACAATTATTTTTAGCTATTACAATTCTGCTTAAAGTACTTAACATTATTAACAAATAAAATACTTACCACACCACACCACACCACACCACACTTCACTTCACTTTCACTTTCACTTTCACTTTCACTTTACTGCACTGCACTGCACTACTGACCCCCACCGGGCCTGGACGACTGAAGAAATGCTGCAGCTGCTGCTCTTTATATAGGGTGACTCTCACTCAAACTCCAAGGCGTGCTCAAATGTTGAGCCTGCGTCGAGTTGCGGTCGCTGCAGTCGATCGTGAAGTGACCAATGAGAACACTCTCTGCTGCTTCAAGCATTCTAAATGAGTTTAACCTAAATGTAAATGTAGGCAAATATTGCTGAAGACGTAAAGACAACAGAAATGATATTCTGCGGCTCATTTTCTATTTCATACAATTATTTTCCAATATATATATGATTATGTTCAAGTAGATAAAAACTAGGGTCTCCTATACTCTTAACTAAAAAATGTAAAACACAACACTTTTGTCTACCTAATTTTTATTAAAAATAAAGTGCCCCATAAAAATAAAAATAAAACATTCATATTAATACCTAGCACACAAAATATATCTAAATTTGTTTAACAAGCAAAAGCAGAAGCAGAAGCTTGTCTATGGTTTATGACAAGAGCCGCTGAAACTATATAAAAAAAAATTATCTGTCTGTCTGTCTGTGTAATTTTCCGATTTCTGTGTGAGTGGCTTCCTAATTTTGATAGTGCATGAACAACTCAATTCCTATAAGTAGGATAGAAGAAGACAAGTTTAAGACCTTTATATGTCTGTAGCAATATTTATATTTGAGTAAAACTTATTTAGAATACTTGATACAGCTGAATGTATTCTTATTGGCTATTGGTGGGAAAGACTAAATATTCTTGAACCCTTCTTCTGTGTTTGTTTGCCTACTAATCTGACCGTATGTCTTTATCTCTAAGCCTGTCTCTCCGTCTACACCAAAGCAAGCAACAAAAATGAGCTGCAGAATATCATTTCTGTCGTCTTTATGTATTCAGCAATATTTGCTTACATTTACATTTATGTTAAACTCATTTAGAATGCTTGTAGCAGCAGAGAGTGTTCTTATTGGTCACTTCACGATCGACTGCAGCGACCGCAACTCGACGCAGGCTCAACATTTGAGCACGCCTTGGAGTTTGAGTGAGAGTCGCCCTATATAAGGAGCAGCAGCTGCAGCATTTCTTCAGTCGTCCAGGCCCGGTGGGGGTCAATTGTGCAGTGCAGTAAAGTGAAAGTGAAGTGAACTGTGGTGTGGTGTGGTGTGGTGTGGTGTGGTGTGGTAAGTATTTTATTTGTTAATAATGTTAAGTACTTTAAGCAGAATTGTAATAGTTAAAAATAATTGTTAAGAATTGTTTAAATATTACATGTAAGAAAAACTGTAGACATAAGATAATGTTAATGATCGTTGAGCTAAGCAGTAAAGACTTAGGCTTAGAGGAAAGACTTAGAAAATGTTGAAGACTTTAATAACTTAGAAAAATTGAAAGAAATTTGCAAGACTTAGAAAATTTGACAGAATTATAAAACTTGAAAGGCTTATAAAACTTGAAAGACTTAGAAAATTAGTAGGACTTAGAGCATTAGGAAGACTCTTAGAAAACCTGACGGACCTTAAAAACTTTAAACACTTAGAATAATTGAAAGACTTAGAAAAATAGGAAGACTCTTAGAAAACTTGCCAGACTTAGTAAAATTTAAAGACTTAGTAAATTTGAAAGACTTAGAAAACTAGAAGACTTAGGAGACTTAGAAGACTTTAACTGCCTAAAAAATTATATTTTCTAAATAATTATCGCAAGTACTTTCACAAAAAATGTCATAAAGAATATGTTTTCGCGACGGGCATGCACACACACACTTAAAGGCCCTTGTTATATGTATGGCTATTTGTGCATTCTTTCTATTCTTACTGTCTGTGGAATATCGAACTTTTGAAAGGGTTTGCCATGCTCATGCAAAGCAACGCTTTCATACCCTTCCCACACATAGTCATGAAATCGCTAATATTTTGTATGAGCATGGCAAACGCTTTGAAGAGTTTGGTATACCCTTCGCTCAGAAGGCAACAAATAGGGTCGTCGCGAACAAAATTCAATTTTTGTGCGCTGCTGGCTTGTGCGTGCATACATACATATATGTATATGTAGTGCGCCCGAGCCTAAACAGACTGAGCCGAGCAGGCACGAAGTTTACTAGGCCCTAATGCATACTTTTTCTTCCTCAAAAAATTTTGTACTAGCTGTCCAGTCTATGTGTTGTATGGTTAGCGATATTACATTACTTTACATTACAGCATATGTGCTGCAGGCTACAAAATGTGTCTAAGCTAATTTTAGCAACAAAAAGTGTCAAAATTCAAATTTTGACAATTTTTACTCAAGTCAACTTCGAAAATAGCTTAAAGCAAGCTCTGCTATAGTTTTGTGGTAATAAAATCACTATTAAATAAAGTAGTTTGTGTGTGCTTGAAATATTGTTAGAACTTCCCTTTTGTTTTTAAGTAATTCATCATGAATATAATAATGATTGTAAAAATAATATTTTTTGTGGCTGCCATGGAGGCGGGCGCTGAGTTGCCCTCGACACCGCCCGTCGTCATCTGGGGCGCTAAATTGTAAGTCTGGCAACGCTGCCCATTAACTGATTTACAGCTAATTGCCTTTCTACATGCAGAGCGGAAGCTCGCAACATCTTCCAAACCATCAAGTCGAAGACATTTGCTGCTCGTCTGCGCCCCTTTCTCAAGGATCACATGTTGATTGCCTACTTTGCGCCGCTGGTACGTCACAATGAATTAGTTCACAGTCTATCTTAATTGTTCCCTCTTCTTCTATCTCTTTATCTCCAAGTTGACTGCGAAGGATCTAAGCTGTCTGCAATCTGATTGCTTTACCTATCTACGTAAAGAAGAGCCGCGTACCTACTACAGTAAGGTCCTTGCTCCTGTCACAGCGCTTGGAACTCTTTTGGCCGAACACAAGCAGCAACTGGTCTGGAGCGAAAGAGACAAAATGTTGCAGCTCCCTTGCAAAAAGGGTCACATATATGCCTACAATTTCAAGACTCTAAATCTAACCCGGCATGGTAAGTCGAAAAATTCAGTTTGATTGAACGGTCCCATTGCGGGAATGGAGGAATCCTGATATTCATTATACCCGTATCCCTTCACAGTTGCTTAACTAACTGATATATTGAATGAATTCACTACTCGATAAATAATCTATTAAATTTGTTTAAAGTATGAACACATATCTAAATATATTGAAAATCTCTTCAACTGCTGCTCCACAGATAAGTTTATGGAGGCTGTTTCATCCAATTTAACGGCCTGTCAGCTTGTCCAGCTGTACACAGCACATGGAGAGCAGAGAGAGGAGATAGATCGACGCATACGTAAAACAGATCAAGCGAAGAAAAGAGAACTAGCCGAACAGGCAATTATAAAGCCACAAATGCGAACAAAGCCGCAAATGCCATCAAGCATCAGTAATAGTGAGCCAAATCAGAATACCTCGAACCGGACTGCAAAGGTAGTTGTATTTCGACACCCAAAAGCCATCGTTGCTTTCACCATGATCGTCTATGCCCGGCAATTCTCAACCGGGGTTTCCTTCTACTACAAACGGGAGTATATTCACATGAGCAAGGAAAACGTGAAGTTTGATGTCCTACTCAGGGATCCATTGAATATAAAAAAAGGCATCGTCCTAAATTTCAACACCTCAGCGGGAAATCTTCGAATAATATGTACATCCGTTGTGGGTAATTGGCGCCTAACAAAAATATTTTTCCACAATGAATCGTATACGCCCAGAGATCTACTATTCTATAGCACATCGTTTAGCTTCTGTTGTCGATCCCTAACCGCTTATTCGAGGGTTGGTGGACGTGTCAGCATCCATTCATTCAGCATGGATATTATTCTAGTAGGTGAGTAAACAAATAGATATTCTTCCAACCTGTTCAAATTTGTCCACCTATTTTTGTTCTATAGAATTTTATTTCTGTTTTATTTTTAAGAAAAAGGATTTGGTATTTATAAAGTGATATTTTTAATATGTGTTTATCGACTTGCTTAGCTTTGCTGATCGATTATTATCAGTAAGAAAAAAGATTTATAGCAAAGTATTCAAAACGGATTGTTTTTTGGGGAAAATCAGATATCTAAGGAATGATATATTTAGCATCTATATATTAGGCTTATATTTAGGCTTTTTAATATACAAATTAGTTAATATGATCGACTTTTATGGCTCTGAAGGTCAAAACTGATGGTTTGTTTAGTAATATGATGATTTGTGCAACGGGTTTACCTCAAAATTACATTTAACTGCTTTTGTTCTTAATTTACAAGATCAAGTACCTAAATACATATATATGTATATATATATATATATATATATTGTTTTTAATTGTGACTACGAATATCATATATACTTATACTTCTATCCTTCGTCTTCTTCTTTCTGTTTAGATAACGTTACTGCGATGGATCCCGACTACATACCCAAGCCCTGTTGGCTCTGTGTCACATATCTAACGCCTGCACTCACGCAAACCATCTTCACTGTAGCCATATTGTTGTTAATGCTGTCCCTGGGCATATCCATATTCTTCAATATGGCACAAAATCACCGACTGCCAAACGGCAGCGAGCCAGATCCATTTGTGAAGTTCCATTGAAATGATCAAAATGTTTTGATCAATTTCAATTCAATGAAATGATTATGAAAAATAAAATAGAATAAAAAGACGATTTCTTAGAGCTAGAAATCCTATATAGACAATAAGAACCTAATATTATAATTTGTAATTTTTAAAATCATATTAAGTCATCAAAAACCAAAAAAAAAAAAAAAGAATGTTAAGCACAAACCTAACAATAAATTTTTGTAGTAAAAATAAACAAGTAGGAGTGCTCTAGTCGAGAATGCTCGACTAGGAGATCCCCTGAACCCTGAAAACAGCTGATGCTCCCAATATTCTACGCTTATTTGATGCACACATACAAAAATGCATGCACACATACATGCGCATGCATCTACACGAAAGCATAAATACGCGCGCTGCTAACTGCGACTACGCTTGGACTACCGTGTGGGCCATATTATGAGAACTTATTTGTTAAATAAATTTTCATCAAACTTTCACAACGTGATAATAACATTCAAATGTGCGTATTTGCTGAAGTCTCCAGTACGATATACGTCTTTTTCAAATTTCAGGCTAAGAGGCGTGGTATCCAAAATCTATAAATTACAATATCTTGGTATTATCACATAAATCTACATAGTATATCTGAAGTCTCTAGGTTTAACAGTATTCAAATTAGGCTTTAAAAAGTGATCCAGATTTCCCATTTTTAATGTGTTCAGGGTATAAAAATGAAAAAAGTCTGTAGAGATACATTTAAATATAGCTAAAATTATATTTTACAAATATTTTTATTATGTATTAAACCATTGAATATACATTGACAATAAAAATAATAATAAAGAAAAACATATTTAACATAAAATAATTAAAATATCTAGCGAGATACTGAACTGAACTGTCGTAGCATATCTCGCTGGATTGATGCACATTTGGAGAGCAGATTCTAAATTCTACATTCTATACTCTATGCTAATTCACTTACAAATCTAATCACAATGGGACGCAAGAGAGAGAGAGAGACATTGATAACGATAAAGACAGGGAGGCAGATACATGCCTGGCTTTAGGCTTACAAATTGTTCTCAGCATTGGGTTGAAGAGGGGGTTGTAAAATATATTAATAGTAATAGTGTCATTGTCGCATTTGTTATTGTTTATTATTGTATTATTGTTATTGTTCACATGCAGCTCTCACACCGAGAGAGATTGTGAGAGAGAGAGAGAGAGAAAGAGGATTAGAATTTCACGTGGCGTATGAGTAACGTAACGTAACGTAGAATTGGCCTGATAATATATTTGCAGTCCACTCTATATATTTGCTGATAATGTTATTTTATTATCCGCATTATCGAGCCACAATTATCGGAGGTTCGCCTTCGGGGACTGTAGTTGGGCCAGGCCAAAAAATTTATTTCAAATTTTTCTAGCTGTCAGTTTGATACACGCCACGCGGCGGCAAGGTTCTCAACGTCTTTATTCGCTCCGTCTCTCTTAGTCACTCTTTCGCTCTCTCTCTCTCTGTTCCGCAATGATAACAATCCACGATCCT
Organism: Drosophila hamatofila; assembly: GCA_035045345.1. NCBI lineage: Eukaryota > Metazoa > Arthropoda > Insecta > Diptera > Drosophilidae > Drosophila > Drosophila hamatofila. Next base: position 495,859 of record JAWNPA010000032.1, read on the forward strand.
CGAATCTGATTACAACAATCGTTCTCTAAGGAACTTAACTGAACTGAATTTAATTAAGCATATATTAATTGCTTTTCGAGTGCCGATAAGTCTAATCATAATTTCAAACGTCTCCTGATAAAATGTAAATATATAAACAGTGAAAAAAAAAAGAAATAAGCAACAACTACAATTTACTAAAGTGGCGTATTCATTAACGTTGGAAATTTACTTTGTGAAAATATGTAATTTTAACTGCACAACTGTATGCATTAAATGTGCTTCTTTTTATTGAGTTTTAAATTAGGAAATCAGAAATTTCTACTATACTAAATTTTTTTAAATATGTTGAAATATTATTTATTTGGAATAAGAATACCTCTAACTAAGAAATCCTGAATAATTCATGTGAATATAGTTTTTATTTTGTTTCGAAATTTTATTGAAAAAAAATATATTGTTAACTATTATTAAATATGAAATATCATATATGCTCGTATATGGAAAATACATTTGTGTTGCTTTTATATTCTTTTAAAGCAATATATAGAAAACCTAAAGTACATTTGTGAGCTTTATTATCTCTGTATTTAATATAGGTGATAAATTAATTTTAAGAAAAATTCATAAACTCTTCACCTCTTCTCGTTATGATAATCACATAAAGTAGAGTTCATAAAGATGTCGAATGCTTCTTTTGTCATTCGAAAAATAAACGCTGACCGATAGCTCGACTGCTCGACCGATCGACCTCTCTTTATTCAATTTATTTTTTTTCTGAGCGCCTGGCATTATCTGATATAGAACTATATCTATCTGTGCGGGTTGTAATTGACATTCGTCTATTTGTCTAACAGACAATTAGAGACAGAGACGGAGAGAGTTAAGGGGGGTTTTATTAATATTTGCATTGGATGAAAACAGATTAGCTCTGCCTCGTTTATATTTGCAGACTTTTGTTTGTAAAACTTTCGACCTAGCTTATATGAAATGTGTATCGAGAATAATTATTTCATACGCGATATGTTTCTCTTTTGTTTATAGATAAAGTATAAATAGTTCATGTAAAAACGTAATTTATTTGCCTGTTTCTAAAATTTATTGCTCAAAACACTCAAAGTTAATCTTTTGGGCCAATTGTTGGTAACTTAACACACAATAATTTAGTCAATACCAGGAATTATTTTTGTTTACATACTCTATAGTCAAGATTTTTAATCAAGGGTATATAGCCAATCAATATGAGATAAGAAAAAGAAAAGTTACTTCCGAAAGTTATATTATTTCTTGTATAATAAACAAGTATTTAAAGAAAATATATTATACAAAAATTTTTCTTCTATATCAACCTAAATACTAAATACTAATAAATATATATTCCTAAAAACAGAATATGTTTACTATATATATTTGTACAGGGTATTATGTAATCGACTAGGCAGGCAATCAGCGATTTGTTAAGACTTAGCGATAAGATAATGTCAAACCGGACCAGACCAGACTAAACTCTATATAACTCTAGACTCTCATAAAACCCAGATGGGCCTTTTTCGACTTTCGAATAGGGATTCCTAATACCGAATGCAAGTTCGCTTTCTCAGCGTTAGCTGGCAAATTGAAAGAGCAGAAAATAAAGAGAGAATCCGAAGATCAGTATAGGTCGTTACAGAAGGAAACTAACTGGTAGGGCTTATCTAATCAATTGAGGGTGGCGGGCATAATATGATCTTGAATGTGGGTAGGCAGACGTCCAGTCTAATCAATAATTGTACTTAGAATTCCTATATCATGCGATTTCACAGTTTATGTGCCGAATGGCGGTTGGGGAAGTTAAGAATTAGAACGAGTCATGATTAATAAAGTATTTTAAGAAAAACAAAGCTATTTTGAGGTCAATCCATAAACTAAATTTGTTGTGTTGTAATCTGTTCTTTTTTTTTAAAATCTATTTAGGTATGTATACAGATAAAAAATGTATAATACTTACATTTTTTGGATAGAAAAAACGTTGAAAATGTTTTAAAATAAATAATTATTAAATTTGTTATAATACTAATTGGAATATCATTTAGCACCTCACAAACGATTACCAAACTGGACCCATTTCTCTTGTTTGTCTTCATATCCCTGTTTCTCTCTCTCCCTCTCAATCCTTCTTTAGTCGTCTAACACTTACTATCTCTCTTTTTCTCCACTCAACTTACTCATTCTCTTTTGCTATTCCATTGCCTTTCTTTTTCCCTCCCTAACTCCGTCCTTCTCTTTCTCTTATTCCCTCTCTTTCCATTTCGATATTGTTCTTCTCTTGTTCTTACTCTTAAAAGACATTATCTTTCTCTTACTCTCTCTCTCTCTGCCTCTTGGTCTTTTGTATACATATTTTTGCAGTTCCGAAGTATAAATTCGCATTCATATTAATCTTATCAGTGAGACATGCTCATATGCGTTGACCATTGAACACAACAGACAATCGATTACAGAAACTTCAACTTGAACCCAAAGCCATGTCGGAGCTAAGAAAGCAACACTTGCCCCCGGGACACTATTTATGTGGGTTGGGCAAATGGCATCCCGCCTGGCTGCAGAAATACGCCACAACCAAATGGTTCATGGGCGTCTATGGTCTACTTGGCACAATTCAGGCGATGTCCTATATGTATTTCATTGTCACGTTAACCACACTGGAAAAGCGCTTCAAAATACCTAGCCAAACCACGGGTGAGCATAACACTTTGATTGATTGACACGAGTGTGCCTCAAACTATGAATTTAGCTGATACTCAATAAATGATAAATAATGATGTATAAAAAAAATATAAATATATATATGTATAGCATAAAAAGTAAACAACTTGAGTGTTTTCAAGCGGCTCAAGTATTTAACCTCCAATTAAATAATGCGTTTCCTACTTAATTAACGTTCTTGACAGTATATATGGTAAAATAGATTAAAATATAAATGATATATAATAAAGGTTGTAATCAACCCTATCCGTTTAAAAAAGTTCAAGTTCAAATGTTAAAAATCTAAGATTTCTCTTTAGATCATTAGTCACTCAGTCAGTCAATCAAATAGCTTAAAATGTTAATATTATCATGCGACTATCATTTACTTACCCAAACTTCTTGATTCTCCTTGCTTTTCGTAGGCATTGTGCTAAGTGGCAATGAGATATCACAGATAATGCTGTCACTGATCCTATCCTATATTGGTGGTCAGCGCAATCGTCCACGTTGGATTGCATGGGGCATTGTGCTCTGTGGCATATCCTGTTTTATATTGGTATTGCCGCACTTTATCTACGGAGCTGGCGAAGAAGTGTTGCAGCTAACACAGGAATATCAGGATAGTCTGTTGGATAATTCGCTCAATGCGAGCTTTACAGCGGTGGTAAGACCAAACATTATAACTCTCACTTAAAATTTATAAATAAAAAAATATATCTCTTGTATATATAGAATGGCAGCTCCTCGAAGAGCAAGCCAGAGCAGCTTTGTGGCGTAGGCAAGGCGGCTGACAATTGCGATAGTCTGTTTACGTATGTGCCTCTGGTGCTCATCTTCTTCTCACAGTTTGTGCTGGGCGTGGGTAATACCCTGTACTATGCTTTAGGGCAAACGTATCTTGATGATAATACCAAGCGAACGAATACGCCATTGATGTTGGCAGTGGCCATGTCCCTGCGCATGATTGGGCCCGTCTTTGGCTTCTTCTTTGGTGGGTTTCACACACATATTCCCATTACTTTAAATTGCTGACTAGTTTTTGTTGTATTTTAGGTTTCCTTTCGTTGAACACCTTCATTGACCCAAGCAAGACGCCTCTGATTGACAGCAAGGATCCACGCTGGCTGGGCGCCTGGTGGCTTGGTTGGGTTATCCTGGGCACCTTGATGTGCGTGTTTTCCGGTCTGATTGGTCTTTTTCCCAAGCAGCTGCCAAAGAAAACGAATGAAGCGAATCGCAATTCACATTTGCCTCACGCCCTGCGTCACGAGGAGCTGAAGCGAGAGGAAGGATTTTCTTTGAGTAGTCGCGTGTCCTCCAATGCTGCCTTGGATAGCATTGGAGCTGGTGCCAATGCTGATCTACCCAAGCTGAAGGATTTTCCACGTGCTTTAATGCGCCTGCTGCGCAATAAGCTGCTCATTTTTAATATCTCATCGGGCGTCTTTTATATACTGGGTGCAACGGGCTTCATGACCTTCTTAACCAAATATATGGAGGTTGTGTTCCATAAAGCGGCACAGAGTGCCACAATTATCGTTGGTCCTGTCTCCATTCTGGGCATGATCATTGGCCTGTTTGCCTCCGGCATAGTCATATCCAAGAAGAAGCCATCGATTAGCAAGGTTCTAATGTGGAATGTCGTTGTGGGCATTATTTACATATGCGGTTAGTTAAAGTCTATGTAATACATAAGTTATATATATACTTTAATATACACACATTATATTTTTTTACTTAATTAAAACTCTCCTCTTTTGCTTCTTTGCAGGTCAGATATCTTATGCATTTTTGTACTGTCCGGATTCCTTTTCAACGGCTCATCTGAACAAGTAAGTTATATATTTTTTTATTCTATTAATTTATTTTAAATTCTATATTTTCATATTTAATGTCAATTTGTAACTTTTCACACATTTGCCGCTCTTTTCACATTCCGCCATCTTGTTTGTTTACTTTGACTTGCCATTCTCGCTGATTAATAAGCTCAGCCTTAGCAAGTGCTGCCACCTAGTTCCGTTTTTATTCCAAAGTCAAGCTGTTATTTTATAGGAATTCCATTAAACAAAAAAATGCCTATATAAAAAATAATCGATAACAAACTTGTTGTTGTTGTATTATATAAAATAGAATAAACATTCCCAGCGCTACATCACAACCACACTATTTTTATTTTTTTGTGATGCCAATTAGCATATTTTTGAGCTTCGTTGAAGCTAATGTTGCCACCTAAGAAGACTTTCCAGCACTTGTGACGTCACACCACACATAGTCTATAATCCGTCTGTTTCTTTTGACAGCCTCAATTTGACCAGCAATTGCAATGCAAACTGCTCCTGTGAGGGCGTTAACTTCTCACCAGTCTGCCATGAAGCCAGCGACACTACCTACTTCTCGCCCTGCCATGCGGGCTGTACCAGTTGGAATGCAGATAACAAGCTGTACGATAAATGCGCCTGCCTCAAAGACGAGCTCCCGGCTGTTCCTATGGAACCGTATGGCAAAGCCGCAGAGCGTTTGCTATTGGATGATGTGGCCACGGATGTGACGCTGATAGATAACACAGATCTGGATATACATATGGATGACGTGCCGCTGCTAAACGATGATAATTCTGAGGAACTTGTTGACGATCTATTGAGGCGCAGCAAGCGAGCAGTTGCTGATCTAGTGCTGCGTCCAGGTGTTTGCATGAAAGGATGCGATACAGTCTTTTGGATATTCTCCATAACCTCCATTATAGTAAACTGGTTTGGCAGCTCGGGCCGCATCGGCAATGTGCTGGTCAACTATCGCACCGTTGCGCCAGAGGATAAATCGTTTGCCCAGGGCTTGGCTTTGATGATGATCAGCTTATTTGCCTTGATACCGGGTCCAATTATATTTGGTCGTATCATCGACTCCACCTGCCTGGTGTGGACAAAGACCTGCCATGGCAAAGGCAATTGCCAGCTCTACGATCAAACGAGATTCCGTTATTCCATTAACTTTTTGTCCTGCTGTAAGTAAAAGCCTCTGTCTCTTTTCTGTTCCATAAGCTCTGCCGCTCACCACCTCTCGTTCTCACTATAGTCTTCACCTTTATTGGCGTCGTGTTTGATTGGCTTGTTTGGTACTATGGTCGCGACCTGGATCTATATGGTGATAAGGAAACGAAGCGCCAGGAGCCGACCAAAAGACGTGATCAGCCCATTACACCGCTCTTGGCCAAAAAGTCGCTGCAAGCCGATTGCTGAGCAGCTGCCAATACTCCAGTTATTGGTGCGATTTTCACAGCCACTTGTACAAACATCTCGCAGATGCAGAAGAAACAGGCATCCAGTAATCCTGTATGTTGTTAATACTGTTATTTGTTTATAAATAATAAACAGAATTTATATGTTTTAATTAACCCAAAAAGCAATGAAAATAAATAAATCGAATCGATTTTTTAGTTACCTTGTAATTGAATGAGACATGCATCCAACTGATATTAAAAGAACAAAAAATAAATAGGAATGTGAAGAAAGTAATCTGAAGCAGTAAAAAAACAAAATAAATAAATAACGACTTTTTTATGCCCTGCTGTAGTTATATTATGCTTTTGTCTTTAAGACGGCAACAAATCAAAGACTGCATACCTCAATAACCGTTGCTTGATCTAAATCTCTTGAACTAGTTCACAAGCAGCTATCAGTTCGATTAGGTCAGCTTATCGATAGTTCTCTGTGATTAAAAAAAAACGATTTAGCTGCAAATTTGAAAATAAAACTTTAAGCAAATCCGTAAAAATATTTAAGCTAATATATATATAAATGGGTTTTTCGGCATTATAAATACTTATTTCCATAATAAAAAAGTCGTTTAGTGTTACTTCGTTTTTTATACTCTTTTTATTTCTCGTTTCGCTTTTAGATAAAAAATGTTCAAATTTATACGGATCTTATTTGTTTGTCTTTAAATACATGTATAATAATAATACATTTAATGTTGTATAAATATTCCCGTTTTGTCTATATAATTTCTATTACTTCGTTTTGTTTACTTTTTTTATTTTATTTTTATTTTTATTTATTTTTTTTTTTGTATCTATATTTCATACATTTTTATATATATTTATTTATCAGTTGCATAGTTCTTTTCGTTTTCATTATATAATCATTTAATTTTTAGTTACGAGTTTTGTTTATTTTTTATTGAGAAACATTTTTAAATATCATCATGTATAACTGTCGGAGAGATTTTTAACAATTGTATTTTCATTTTTATTTCATTTCATATTATTTGTTCGCCTTTGTGTTTTAATAGAAAGCGCGGGAAGCGTTAAAAAGCAGGTTTCAAATATTTCAAATATATTTATATATATATTTCTAAGTTAATTGAATTAACTTAAATACGGGCGATCGCTCAACTTAGTTATGTTTTATGTATTCGTTATATAATTAATGTGTAAATGGTAACAACTTTTCAATTCAACTTTTAAACGAAAGAGCCATAAAAATCATTTGAAAGCTAGCTTAAAAAAAACTGTACGATATTGAAAATTATTGGGGAAACTCAAGAAGAAATATATAATCGATGAGAGCTGAAACCTTCTCTTGGTCCTGATTACATCCGAAATTATAGAGCAATATATAACTAAATCAAAAAATAAAAATACATTTCAATATTTATTTGCATATTAGGAGCAAAAAGGCATTGTTTTTATTTCGTTTTCGTGCTTGGGATTTTTGCTTTGCGTCTGCCTCCAATTAACTAAATTTATAAAATCAAAAACAAAAGATTTTGAAATTAAACTCTCGACAAAACAGTTTAGTATTTAAAATTTACAAATAGTTAAGTAATTTAAAGGGGGTTTTCTTTGTTTTTTTTTTGTAGTTTCATTTTGAGCTTAATAACTTATATTCAAAGAAGATAATTAATTAAGAAAGTGTATTCGTAGTATAACATTAACATAATTTCAAAGCTAGAGCAGCAAAAAGATATCTTTTACTTTTTTTTTTTTTCTTATAAGTGGGAGCTGAGGAATTGGCAACTATTTAATGCTTATATTGTGTTTCCTTTTCTTTTTGTTTGTATAAATATAAAAATTGTTTAGCTTGCAGCTTTTTTAGTTTTTCTTTCTTTCTTCTCTTTTGTTTGTTTTAAAAAATTCACGAATGTTTGCTTAAAAGTTTACAATTTAATAAAGCGATGTCTGCTGCTCAATTTCCTTGAGTTTTGAGTTCTATTTAGCCAAGTCAAGTCGAAACAAACGGAAATCCGACAAATATCTGTACATATATATAAATAGTACATTTGCATGTGTTTCTTTTAGTTATAAATAACATAGTTTATATTAATATATATAAATATATATTTATATAATGCATTTCTGTTGCTCTGTTGCTCATCCTATGTGTGTCTCTCTCTCTGTGTTGATAACTGAGTGTGCCAAACTATTAACTTTCTCCTCTCTGCTTTTTAGATACTTGCTATATAAATCTTTTCTCTAATCATTATCTCAGTTGCTATTGGTGTTAGGTTACATAATAATTGTGTATGAAATTAAAACTGTTTGTAGAAAGCGTGGCGTAGGCGGTTGGCATTGGCATCTCATCTCATCTCATATCATATCATCTCATCTCATCTCATCTCATTCTATTCGTCTGGCATACATAAAAAGGTGTTTTGCTGTAAAGCCGCAGTGAAAAAAGGCGGGCGTTCGAAACTTAGCTTGGCTCAATTTATTCGATCACCTTGAGTACCTTGCCAATGGCGATTGTTTTATCTAATAATAAAAAGGATAAGTATTTATATATTAATGATATGCGACTTTGATATTTGTCAATTTGCTACTTACTTTCATCTCGCAGCGTAAAACGTCCCATTTGTGGGAAAAGCTTAAACTGTTCAAGGCAAATCATGCCGTAGCATTCGATGCGCATTATTGCGACCTGATCCTGTTTAACAAATCGTGGACGTGTTTTTGATTTCTCACCAGTCTTTTTATCAACCAAACAGATGAGTGCCTATAACAGAGATATGGGTACAATTTTAAAGATATATTACTATAAAAACTATAAAGAATGTATAAGAAATAAATATTGTAGATAAATAGTAAAAGTAATCCAGTTATACAGAACATATAGAACGAGATCGCACCTTGACCGTAACTTCCTCGGCAGCGCAGTGTATGTGCATGACAGCTGAATAGCCCGCACAGATAATTGATTTGTGTTCCAATATAACGACCTGAGCATCAAAGATTTTGCCTGTCTTTATTGGGTTGGCGGCATCACAGAGCACAAAACCAGGCGAAACATCTTCTTCCTCGATGCCCTACAAGAGTCGAAAGTAATTTGATTAGTTTTGAGAATTAAACTTCAGTGGTATCAAAAACCTACTTTCAGCTTGATTTTGACATTCTCGCCGGGCCCTACAGAGGTCACCTCGTAGTCATCTGAAAACAGTTGATCAACAGCCACTTGCGTCTGTAATACAAATACAGTTAGTGAAGGATCTTCAATTGTTTCAATCTATTACTTACCCTATTGGGCATAACAAGCAAATTTTGTCCCTTGCGCGCGCAACCGGATTCAACTTTGCCCATGACAACGGTGCCCATATCCTTATACTTATCTACAATGGGCATAATGAAGGGGCCATCCTGATTGCGATTTAGCGAGGGTAGTTCATCGATAAAGGGTATAAAGGCAGGCCCTCTATACCAAGGGCACAATGTTTCTGGTACTTGATCCTTGAGGCCATAGCCGCTGAGTCCGGAACAAGGCATAAAGGTTAAATCCTTAGCTGGATTGAAGCCGAGCTTCTTGAGGTATGGTAGTATCTTGTCTTTGCATTCGTTGTAGCGTCCCTGATCCCAATTAACAGTCGGGTCATCCATCTTATTCACAAGCACAACCAGATGCTTAACGCCCGCCGTTTTGGCCAGCATGGCATGCTCTCTCGTCTGTCCACCACGGTCGAAGCCCGTCTCAAATTCACCTTTTCGCGCGGAAATAACAAGCACTGCCAAATCCGCCTGCGCCGCTCCACCAATCATGTTTGGAACGAAACTCTTGTGACCAGGTGCATCCAAGATGGTGAAATGCTTGCGATCCGTTTCAAAATAGGCGCGACCCACTTCCACAGTCTTGCCCTTGTCGCGCTCCTCCTGATTCGTGTCCAGCGCCCAGGACAAATACCAACTCTCTCGCGATTTCTCACGCGCCTCCCGTTCATATTTCTCCAATGTGCGCTTGTCCACCATGCCCGTCAGCGACATGATCTGACCGCCAATAGTTGATTTACCAGCATCTGCAAAGGAAGCAGACATAGATTGATTAAGCTACTCCATTTCGTGTGGGTATTCCCATCACTTACCAACATGACCAATGAAAACAACGTTCACATGCTCGCGTTTGCTTCTGTTCTCCTCCACCTTAATAATCTTTTTCTTTGAGACCTTCGGCGTGGCTTCACCCTCAACAAATTCAATTTCATCGATTTCCTCTTCCTCAGGCGTAATGATAGGATCATCATCCACATCCCAGCTATCAGCGGGATCCGTTTCTGTAATATATATATTTTTTATTATTATAGCAATTAATGTATATATTATTATATTTTAATGCGCAAGCTTTGAATTCAACATGCAAGAATATTTTGTAGATAATAAGTGTTCAAATAATTGAAAGATCTAGTTTTCATAAAAGTACACAAAATTATTTACAATTGTAATGAATGGAGTAATATCATGAATTTAATGGTATAGTAAAACATTTCTATAAATTAAAAAAAAAAAAAGCATAAAACTCTTTCTTTTCATTTTAAAAAATTTCCACTAATTTCAATCTCAAAATTTAATTTTTTGTGTTTTAAAAAGTGCAAATGATTACGATTACGCATATTCATATACACAAAAATATGTATATAAAATCGTAAAATTGCAAAAATCAAACTTGACTAAACTTGATAAAGCTGCTTTTTAATCTTTTAAAGCTGTTGGAACAATGCTTTTGTATGCCAAGACAAGATTCATATTTTTCTTTTTCTTTTTTCGTAATTACAGCAGCCCTGGTTTTTGTTATCTTTGGCTTTTTGTGCATCTGTTGTTGTGAAATTGACGAGATATGGAGGGCATTGCAGGGGTCTGCAGAGTTAACACCCTCCTTTGATAGCATGACTCATATTTTGTTGGTTGCAGTGCCTGTTTTAACGTGCAAAAACGTGCGAATATTGAAAGCCTAATACTTTTCCAGACCTAGAGATGGGCGCGTGTTTGCATTTCACAATGTATTGAGCAATAGGCGTTCGAAGCATATTGATTGTATTGTTTCAAAATTTACAACTCATTTTGCGTTCGTGTCACGATTGACAAATACGCCACGCGCCCAATTTCTATCCCAGGGTATAACTTGCCGGGCCACCACGAAGTAGTGGAGAGAGGAGTGCGGCAGGTCACAAGCAAACAGCATTAGTTGTTTTTTTTATTTTTTTGTGGGTTTTATTTTTGCGAACACAACTCGACGCTTTTAGTTGAAACTGGTGAAATCTGGTAGTCCTAGGTTATGGCCTCGTTTAGAGAGGCCAATGCGCGCGCAGCCCCATTAACCGTTACTAACTTTTTTTCGTGTTCACTTTCTTTGAATAAATATATCGAGTGCCACCGCCGCCTTTACGGAACATTTCAATGGATTTATTTATTTATTTTTTGTTTTTAATTTTTGAAATGAAAAAAATTGAAACTGAATCAGCAAACGAACATGCGCACACGTTGACGCGAGCAACCGTTCAGCGCGGAAATGTAAAAGTAGCTAAAAGCAAAGCGAACGCCAAGCAAACAACAAAATTCATTACTGGCTGGCGCGTTCCCTCGCTAAGTTGGCTCGACCCTGTTGCTGGTGCTGGCGCTGCTGCAAGCAGCCGACTGAAATTCATAATCAAGTTGAAAGCGGTTCAAACCGCAAGCGAGCTGCAAAGCGAATAACACACACACACACACACACACACAAAGCAGCAACAACAGCCATTTGGGCCAACAGCGCGCGCAGCTGCTTATAGCGATAGCAACAACAACAACAGTAACAAATACAAGCCTGTTGTGCTTGGCAACGACACAAAAGCCCCAAACCAGGGCTGCATTCAGCAAAATGCTGGAGCCATGTGACGAGTGAGCAAGCATTCGCCAACGAGAATCGTTTGCCACTTGTAAATCCAGCAAGAACCGCTTTGAATTGTTCAACAACGAGCGAATGCCGATACGAAAGCAGCAGACGGCAATAAAGACGTGCAAAAAACGTAAACGTGTCAAAACACAGAGCATGCTGCAGCAGAGATGAGCAACAGAGCTGTTACAGACTTTTGAATGGGAAATGCAGCCGAACGATATAAACAAAAATGGTGAACAAAATTAACGCAAGCAATGACAACAAACCCATATAATACAAGAGTAAAAGTATTTTAAATTCATTGGTTGAAGAACACAATTTAAAACAAACAAATATAAACTAATTCATATTTAAAAATAAAAATAATAAGTAAAGAATAAGGCATTAAGCAGTAAACTACTCAAGTGATAGTTACAAATATATGAAGCACTAAATATAATAAGAAAAATTAAATGAGATTTATAAAAATTAAATTAATTAATTAAAGGGCAACACAATATAAAACTATAAATTACTATAACAAATTACAGCGAACACTAGCTAAATAAATTTTGGGCATCTCTAGCGCGAACGCACGACAAATGGCAGTTCACAACATGAACAGCTGCTGCATCTCATGCATGTGTATATATGTATGCGTGTGCGTGTGTGAGTGGGTTAGCAGCATTAAGCAGCATGCAAAGTGAAATTCACATTTTGCAAAAAATACCATTAAAAGTACAACAGACACGCATTCACACCTGCCGACACACACACACACACACACACACACTCGCATACATACTCACTTCCTCATACACTAGGGCGCTTGTTACCGCAACAACAATTGAGGTTATGTTATGCGATATACCGATAACCTGAGCATATTTGCACTTTTATGTTTTTCTTTTGTTTTTATATACATACATACATATAAGAGCTTATCAATAACAATAACAGTTAGCAAGCAGGTAGAGTTTGAAGGGCTGCTAATAAATACAACAAAGAGCGGTACACGTGACGTCACAATGCAAAAGTTCAATGCGCCCGACATTTGCTCTAAACTACCCCCAGGGCGCCCACTTATTCACACGAATACACACACACACACACTCGCACACTAACTAAACATGTTTATATGTGCATATGTGTTTTTTTATATTTACCATTGTTTGCCGTTATTTTGTCCGCCACATTTATATGCTCAATTGGTGCTGCTGCCGTTGTCGAAGGCGTGGTAACGGGCGAACCTAGCGCTGGCGATGCCGAATTTGAGGCGGCCGCCGATGACGGCGCTGCCGTACCCGCGCCCGCGCTTGTTCCCGTTCCTGCTCCGCCTCCGCCACCACCGGCGTTTAGTGCATTTGTGGAACCAGCACTGCCTGTGGAATCGGGCGTTGTTGCAGGTGTGGCACTACCAGATGCCGGCACTGAATCAGTTCCAGGCGCAACAGCATTATCCACCGGCGTTGTCTGCTGCTGCTGCTGCTGTTCTTGTTCTTGTGTAGCCGGCGGCGCTTGCGCTGCAGCCGCTGCAACAGCCGCTGCGCTGGCAGCGCTGCTGTAATTAAAGCTGGGCACAAATTCCACGGCATTTACATTGAGAGTCGAGAATTTAGTTGAAATTTCCGTGTTCTCCTGCGCGGCCATTTTTGCTGACTTTAGAGGTGTTTCGTACAAATCGCTTTTCGAGTGGAAATTTTCACTTTTCGCCTCTGCGCTGCGCTGGGCTGTGCTGTGCTGCTCAGCACACACAATCACTCACTCACACTAACTGCGACGTCGACGACGACGGCGGCGACGACACACTTTCGCCCTGCTTTTGCTTCAGCTGCACTCACACAAACACGCGTTTGACTTGCGTCGTCGATTGCCACCGAGAGGCAGTAGAACGGTTGGTATATGAAAGGAATACAAAGGGTGTAAAGGAGACAGCCCAGCCTTTCAATTTGTGATTAAATTGCTTTTGTTGTTTCAACGTCTAAGCCAACTTAGACGTCGCTGCTTTTGCTTTTGCTTTTCTCCTGCACTTTACTACTGTCTGGTAGCACAACACAATATTCTACGTGTATGTACGTGCGTGTGTGTGTGTTTGTGTGAGAGTGTTGTGTGAACAATCTCTTCTTCGCTCGCTTTGACACCTTTTCCGGTTCTGTTCAACACCTGTGCCAGCACATATGCAGCTGTCAATTGATATTTAAACAAAAACAACTTCTTTTTGCGGTTAAATTGGCGAAATTGTTGCAAAATTTGTAACAAAATTTTACACGTTTCACCGCCACGCGTTGCAAAGCCAGGGATGGAAAATATCGATAGGTTTTCAATATCGTTGGCAGCAATTAAATATATTTTACAAATCAAAAATCGAGAATATACTATTGTTGTCAATTCAGGTACGAAAATAGTTGAATAATAATTGATTTCAAAACATAAAAATTACAAAATATATATATAAAATTTATCGTTATATGAAACGATAAGTGCCATAATAAAGCTGTCAACTTGTGTAAGCGAAACATCGATATTTCCTCAAAGTCAAAGTTAAAAATATCGAAAAAGAATTCATATTTCAGCCATCGATAGAGCAAAGCAGAGCAGGCACAGCTGAACAGCGACGTTAAAAGCAGTAAATTTTTGCAAATAAAAAATTGTGATTTCCTAAACAGTGCATAAAAAGGCAAATAATGAGTACTGGCGGCACCGGAGGCGGTGTTGGAGGCGGTGCACGCCCACCACCCAGAATCGATGGCATGGTCTCGCTAAAGGCAAGTACCCAAAATATCAAATAGAAAGTACAGCAACGCAGGCATGCACCCAGACAAAATGGCGGCCGGCAATTGATTTACTGTCTGTGTGGGTTAGATAACCTTTTCTCATTCGACACTTAATTTACATGTATTTTCGGATGCAGGTCGACAATCTCACATATCGCACCACACCCGAGGATTTGCGTCGTGTCTTCGAGCGCTGCGGCGAAGTGGGCGACATTTACATACCACGCGATCGCTACACACGTGAAAGTCGCGGATTTGCCTTTGTGCGGTAAGTAAATAATAATGGGAAAACATAATTCGTTATGGGAAAATATGCACAGGTGCATAATGAAAGTCATTTGAATAGTCACTTGTGCAGTATTTTAATGTATAAATTTTTATGTTTTGAGGTTAGACACGAATTGCTTACCTTATGGATGGAAATTCCCACATTTTCTAATAAGCACAACAAAATAATTCATTATAAAGTTATCCGATTGCCAAATTGAAAATTGTTTGCATTTATGCACTACTTGAACTTGTTTACATTTTTTATTGTACATGATCTAAGCACAAATGCCAGATAAAAATGTGTTTAATTGCAACTGTTGCCTACTCAAACCCTTACTAGCCAACCTACTGCAAATACTACATAAATATGTTTTTTTTTTAAGAAGAGAATTTATACGATCGCCTTGCATATTTGCTCTATATTGGCATGATCAACTACTTATTGGCCATGCTCGAAGCAAAAGTGCAATAGAAAATGTGTTCAATTGCAACTGTTGCCTACCCAAACACTTGCTAGCCAACATACTGCGAATACTACATACGAATCCATGAGTCTTAATCAATTTATAAACCTCTTAGTAATCCCTCTGCATTATTGCTCTTTTTAAACATGATCAAGTCTATTAATCATGCTCGAAGCAAAGATGCTAGATAAAATGTGTTCAATTGCAACTGTTGCCTACCCAAACCTTTGCTAGCCAACATACTGCGAATACCACAAATTTAATTACCCATTAAAAAAAGAACAGAGTTATACGATTAAATACCAATTAATATACGAGCTGAGCTACAAGTTTAAATACCCATTAAAATAAGAGCTGAGCTTAAATACTCATTAAAATAGAAGCTGAGCTCGTTTAATTGCCCATTAAAAGTGGAGCTAAGCTAAGTCTTAGTATCCAAAAATTCATTTGGAGTATGATTCCCATAAATAAGTTAAGAATCTATTGACACCAAACTCTAAATGTAATAAATAACAATTTATTAAGTAAGAATCACTTACCTTAGCAAGTTAGGGTATATTTTGGGTCTACAGTTCATTATTTTCCGTTTATCCACACTGTTCTCATTCTGCACTCTCGGTTGAATTACGCTCTCACTCTTACCAAATACTCTGATTCTATACTCTACAGTCCTGTGTAGAATTACGCTCTAAATGTCAAACACAATTGTCGCATTCTCATTCTTTCCCTCTACATTCCTGTACACTCTTACGGTCTCACTTCCACCAACTAGAATTGTCGCGCCATCATTCCTCACTCTCTACACTCCTGGGTAGACGACTTACGCTCTCACTCTCAACAACAATTACAATTACCGCACTCTTAGTCGAAGCGGCTCTCTTAGCATATGCAATTTCACTGTTAGCAATAATCTTTTTCTTTACTTCCTTACTCTTGGAGTACATTTAACTATGTAACAAATGAATTCAAATAACATGATTTTATTTTCTTTATTTTTTTAACATAGTTTCTACGATAAACGCGATGCTGAGGACGCACTGGAGGCCATGGATGGTCGTATGCTGGATGGCAGGGAGCTGCGCGTTCAAATGGCACGCTATGGCCGACCTTCGTCGCCCACGCGCCGCAACAGCAGCAGTAGTCGTCGTGGCGCTGGTCTTGGCGCCGGCGCTGGCGGCGGTGCTGGGGGACGTCGTCGCTCGCGTTCACGTTCGCCGGTGCGTCGTCGTTCGCGCAGTCCGCGACGTCGTGCCTCGTATTCGCCGCGTTCACGCTCACGTTCGGCGGGCAGTCGTTCGCCCGGTCGTCGCAGCAAATTCTCTCGCAGTCCCGTGCGCGGCGACAGTCGCAACGGCATCAGCAGCGCCGGCTTGGCCAGCGGCTCACGCAGTCGCAGTCGTTCCTAAAAATGCCGGCTCGCTTCAGACGTTCCATACTATTACGTACGAAAAAGGTGAGCGAGAATATACATATAATATATATTTCTGATTTCTTTATAAATATGTGATATGATAATTTGATTCCATTTTCAGCCTTAATTGACTCGTGGACAACGGTATATCCTGGGAACCCCGCTCAACTTGGCTGCTGTAACAACTTCTCATGCTGTGTACCAGAACAGCAGGTATACAAAAACAAAAACAAAAACAAAACTGAAAACAGTTATACACACACTTCTATACAGAATATTTATAGTACACTATTTTAAGTTGAAGAAGAAAACAAACCACAAAACAAATCAACAAAAGAGAGCAAACTAAAAAAAAAGAGTATATAAAAAAGAGCATATATAGTTTAGTCCCGATAAGGTTTTGAGATCTAGTTTTGACTTTGTTTCACTTACATTCTGTTTGTTTTTCTTTTCCATATTATTTTTAATATAATTTCATTGTCTGCTCAACTGGGTCATCAGCTGATAATAGTGTTTGCTAAGGTATCTAGGGATGAATGTAGCATTTAGTTAGGGCGCCATTATTGATGATTTGTGTAGCACACACTACAAAAAATAAAACAAGAAAAAAATATAATAACGTATATCAATAACAATTAATGCGGGAAACAACAACACATTCTACTAGCCGATTGTCCGTTACATTATTGCAGTTATCTTTTGTGTTGCTCGTTTCTTTTCGTTTCTAACTGTTACCTCCCTCCACTCCCCATTTACGATAATGATAAACCAAAATTTATTAACAGCTTTCCAACCATTTTACACATTTATATATACGCAGGCAAGTGTGCGCGGCGTTTGTTGCAGTCGTTGCTGTTAATGTATATGTTATGTTATGGCTGGCGGCCGAGTCGTGCGTGGGCAAGGGAGAGAGAGTCGGTCAGTCGGCGAGCGAGAGAGGTGAAGCGAGAGCGAGAGCGCGGAAGCAATGCAGCGTGTGTTTATTTCATTTTATATACATTATAAACTGAGCAGCAGAGACACACAACGAAAGCGGAGAGCGGAAAACGTCGCGTCGCTGCTGCTGGTGCTGCTCATGCTGTTGCTGCTGCTGCTGCTGTTATCTGCAAAAACTTCGCTGCGCTGCAGGTGCCGCTGCTGCTGCTGTTACTTCGATCTTCCCCACACACCCACACATAGACGCACGCGCGCACACACATACTCACATTGTTGCCGTTGCGTCTGCGTCTGCCGAATTGGTGCTGTTGCTGCTGTTCTGCTGCTGCAGATGCCGGCGTCCTTGTCTGCCGCCTGCCCTCAACTATTTCGCTGTTTAGTTTGCCGTTGGCGTTTAGCTGCTTCACTTCTTGTTCGCACTTGTTGCTGCCGTTGCCGTTGCTGTTCCTGTTGCCGGCGTTGTTTCCTGCTGTTTCCTGCTCTGTCTAGCGATTGGTGGGGCCTACTTTTGACTTTAGCGAAATTTGTAGCGGACTTGGACAACGAATGACGCCCCACACCACCCTCCCCAAGCACTGAGTGCCCCTGAGCATACATTTGATTGATCCAATTGGAATGCAACCGGTAAGTAGAGAATTAACATATGCAGCTAACATTTTGCATTTGTTTACAGCAAAACTATAATTAACTAATAGATGACCAAAATTATGAACATTTAAAATATATACTACAAATAAAAATTAAATTGAATAATTCCAAAAAAAAGTTCTTTTATTTATGGAAACCAAGCAAATGTTAGTTAAATAATGGGAGTTAAATTGCATTTAATTTTTAATAATTATGCAAATACTGTTAATTAGAGAGCGCATTTAAAGCAACCTTTGTAGACTTTTTTTCTGTACACAAACAGCTATGTATAGCATATACTGTATGTACATATGTGCTTATTGACAAAACGTTTCCAACACAACGAAAGGAAACGAATGCCAATTGGATCTTAGTAAGCAACGATGCATGTTTCCAGCTAGCTTTGTAGAGTTTTAGGCATTGGAAAGGGCGTCTGTGTGGAACACAGCTGTGTTTATTGACAACACGTTTTAAGCACAGCAACGAAATCAATTTCAAAACAAATTTTCATTCAATATATTTTCTAAAAAAAAATTTGATTTAACCCGAAAGGAAAGGAGTTTTCTCTCTGCTAAACGCAACAAATCGGTTAACCAAAGAAATCTATCACAATGTATATGGACAAGATGGTGAAGAACGACTCCTTTGAGCCGGATCTGCGAAAGGAGGGCACCTACATTTGCCCCTTTCCCCGCCCACCGCCGCCGCCCAATGCCTTCGACAAGTGGCACAGCCACCTCTCGCCGCACGAGCGTCTCTACTATCACCGGACTATGAGCTCGGTGCGCTATAGCAAACGCTTTCGCGCCAATCCGAATATACCAAAGGATTCGCTGGACTTTCAGCTTCAAGCACGCTACGATCATGGCCGTGAAACGTTTCCGGAGAATATTGACGTAGTGCTGCAACGTGATACATGTCCAGCGTTGACCAGCTGGGCAGCTCCACATGGACAGAAGGAGGTGGGCGCCATTTCCAACATCAATGTGTTTCGTGTGCTGCGCAATACGCGCGTTGTGGCACACAAAATGGAGGATACTCTGGGCCATCCATTGGTCTTAGGTAAGGCAGTTGCAGTTCATCATCGATTGCGTGGTTGAGTGGTTCATTCAAATGAGTTGCTGAGCTTTAATAGCAAGCGATTTTCATTCTGGAATCGTGATATATATCGCTTTGTGGTTCAGCTCACGAATCTGATGGCATTGCTGAGCTAATGAATTTTGGCAAGCTGTTCGATTAAATGAACTGGAGGAGTTCCAGGTTAGACTGGGCTTGGAAAGTGAACGAACAATCGCTCCATCCATGTAGTTCAGAAAGTGAACAATTCTAGAATTGCCAGCTCTAGTTTTATTCCAATGCAACTGGGAGTTTGTTTCCATTTCCATTAGTTGTTCTTTTCTCTTCTGTTCGCAGGTGGCATTAAGGAAAAGATACATCCATCATCTGTGAAGCTTATATGCAGTGGCGTTCACACACAGCTGGTCAACAATGGATTCTCGCGACAAACTTCCGATGGAAACTTCTTCCGTTATTAGAGAGAAGAGAGACAGGCACAAAGAAAATAGAAAAGCGCTCACAAGTTTGCTAGTTTTTGACTTCTGCGTTTAAACAATTGGCAAAAGAAAATATAATAAAAATTGACAGAGCAACAAATCATTAAAGCGGTTCACGCAGTCGGCGATAGTTTCAACTGCTTTGCTGGCTGTTGCTCCTCATCTTGTTGAAACAGTTTTTCCTCCTCGTGCAGTGGATGCACATCGTCCTGCTCCTGCTCCTCCGCCTCCTTCTTCGCCGTTTGCTGTGCCGCTTTGTGACGTTGCTTTTTGTTTTGATTGCGATAGCTCTTGGGCAGTTTGTTGTCACCAATCCTGAAAAAGATTCGGCTAGATTAGGCATACTTATAGAAAATGGGGGTTCTAAAGCTTACATGATTGTGGCCCTTGTGCCGGGTCCCCAATGCGGCGCCGGATTCTCTTGGAAGCGCGAGAGCGCCTGTTTGCGACTGCTGGGATTTGCCTGAGGGTGCAGTTCGTCGAACTCATAGTCTCGCTGGCAGGGCTGCGAGAGTATGGCTTGCAGGGCAGTGCCTGGTATCAGGCGATTCTCGCGTACCGGATGCCGTTTGCTCCAGCAGCGCAAGAGATCCCACAACACCGCAGCCGGCGCATCTGTCTTCAGGGAGTTCTTGCTAGCATGGGAATAGGAGACACGATAACCGGCATGCAGCAGAGCCGAGCGCATCTTCAGCATGGGCACAATCTCCAGCTTGAGCACACAGCAGAGCTTGTCGGGCGTGTAGTAGAGCGGCACATCGGGCAGCTCCTCCCTGACCATGGACAAAACGCCCACAATGCGACGCTGTGTGCCCAATTCAGAGAGCGGCGTCGCCTGCACCGACTGCAGCAGATCCTCGACAAATTCCATATTGTGTATGGGTGCCGACCAGATGGGTCCGCCCAGATGATGCCGATGGCTGCAGTGCTCGCACTGACTGTTCACGGCGGGTCCGGTGGGAATGCCAAATTTGACCAGCTGCGGCTGCTCGGCGGATTTGCTGCGCACGGTGCCCAGCGGCTGGAGCGTAAACGCCTCACAACCGGTGCACTGGAACAGCCAGGATTGCTTGCTCATGCTGTACTTGCACAGAGCCTGGCTGGAGTAGACGCGCACAAAGATGCGGACATAGAAATCCGCAGAGATGCTGAGCAGCGGCTCAATGTATTTGCCATGTCGATTCGCGTGAGTTTCGATGCAGTGCAGCAGAATGCGCAGAGCCATCTCGTGGCAGCACTTCATTCGCAACGGCACGGAGCCGTATTTCACATAGCACGACTCGGGTGCATTGCCCGCAAGGACAGCCATGTCGGTGGCGGTGACCAGGAGCAGGCCGCCGTCCACTATGCACTGTAGAGCGCCGTCGAGAAAACGATTCGGGCAGCCATACGGATCGAGATCGACGGCATCGAAGCGCTGCTGAGGAGCAGTCGACAGATACATGAGAGTCCTGCAAGGGATTAGATCTAGAAATCATATGGCAATATAGATGGGGCATCTTACATGGCATCAGCATGGCTGGTCTCTATGAGATGCTCTACGCCGTTGTGCTGCACATTTGTCTTAATCGATTCCACCGCCTGTTTGGACAAATCATTGGCCACAATTTGACGCACTCCGGCGATCTCCTGGGCATAGCGAATGCTCCGTAATCCCGTGGCAGCCAAAGCCTCCAGTATTCGCATGCCATCCTCATACTTCGTGCCTGCAGTGTAGCTGGGCGCTGCAGGCGTCTCCTGCTGCCCATTGTCATCCACCTGTTGCTTCTGCTTTCGCAGCTGCTGCTTTTTCGCCTTTTCGGCGCGCTCTTTGATCAAGCGCTGGAAGTAAACGTTGAGCACTGCAATGCTCAGATCACGATTGAATTCCTGAACCGGATTGTAGAAGACATTGCCGCCGGATATGATGTTTGCGTTGCGTTCCGTGATTATGTTTGCATTGGGATTGGCAGGCGGCTCTTGTTGCACTTCTTCTATTTCCATTTCACGCGTTGTCAACACGTTTTTACAATAGCGATGCGCAACGGGCGATTGCTTGTGGCGGCCAATCGATAACGAAAATGATAACATGCAAGCTCTAATCATAATTGTTGGGTGTTGGTTGGCAATGCAAACTGCTCAGCTGTTTGTCCAGTGCCGAAACTAGCTTAGCTATTTCCCGACAGATTTGAGAACAGCTGTGGGCAAGTGGCTATCTATTTGTGACAACTCTTTTTTTTTTAAATAAAAAGGTTTATTATGAACCTAATATTATATTCATTTATTTCAGCTATTACCAGTGGGATAATTGCCAGCACTGCCTAGAAAGCTATTTAGCCATTTACAGCTGCTGCTTATCGTTAGCTCTGATTGTACAAGTAGTTGGCAACGCTAGCTTGTATCTGTCGTAACAGGCGGTCTGCATTTAGTTTTGTTAAAATTAAAAAACATGAATAAAATAACCTGTGCCTTTATAAGCATACTGCAGCACAGCAACAAATCATATGGAAGTGCTGCACTGCTCGGTCGCCAGTTGTCCTACAAAAGTGATTTGTCTCTAGATAAAATCTATCCAAATGCGCGTCTGCAGCTCTACACGCCGCCGCCTCCACCTGTGAATATTTGTATTTACTCTACAATTCTATGAAAAGTTATTAATTTCTGCATATTTACAGCCTGGCAATGGTGACAAATTCAATGGCTATATACCCATGGATAAGCTAGAGATCAGCTACAGTCGCAGCTCCGGGCCGGGTGGCCAGCACGTGAACACCTGCAATACAAAAGTCGATGTACGTTTCAAGCTCTCGGAGGCGCAATGGATACCGGAGAAGACACGCGAGAAGCTGCTGAAGGCGCTGGCCAACAAGCTCAACAAGGAAGGCTACTATTTCATTAAAAGCGACTTGACTCGCTCCCAGCAAATGAATCTGGCTGATGCGCTGGAGAAGCTGCGCTCTCTAATACGCGCCCAGGAGGTCGATGAGCCAGCGGCGCCCAGTGAGGAAACTGTGGAGAAGCTGCGTCGCCGTCAAGAAAAGGCGGCCCGGCAGCGACTGCAGCTGAAACGCTCACGCAGCCAGACCAAACAGGATCGTCAGGCATAGATCGATTTTTAGTTTCTAATTTGCCAAACAACAAGTTTTTGTTAAACATTAAACATTAAATATTTAAACGTAGTATAAACTAATGCTGCAGCAACTCCTCTGCGGCGGGCGTGACTGTAAAGCGTGGAACAGCTGGCACATTGATGCGAGTGCTGGAATCAATTATCTGCTGCTGCGAGACTCTGTGTGAGGGCATGGTGGAGATGCGAGCTCGCTGTGGAGAGAGAGAGAGAGAGAGAGAAATTTATGAATAGGAATCGAAGCTCATTAGAGGGAAGGACTCCTCAACACTCACTGGAGTTTCTTCAGGTGTCAAGAGCAGCGTGTGACGCCTCTCGATGGTTGAATGATTTGTAGGTGGCCTCCTCTCTGGCGGCTTAGTCAAGGATTGCGTGTAGAGCTGTTCCAGGCGATGAATGGTCGCCACGCCCGGCTGCATGGAGAAGCTGTGTCGTATGCTGCGCGGCGACCAGGTGTGCTGGTATGCAGCCTCATCCAGGTGCCGCAGGATGTCGCCATGATTATCCTCCTTAGCCAGATCTGCCAGCAGCTCATCGATAATGGCGGCATCTCCCCTCGACACCTTGATGTCGTGCATCCAGAACTGACGATTGCTGCGTCCAATCACTGGAGCAATCTGCTTCACCTTCAACACCAGGATGCCCATGAGGTAGATGCATAGGATGTTGGATAGAGTTAGGCACATGCTAATGCTGCCCAGGACAGCCAGCTCTGTGGCCTGATTCTGGGAGTAGGTGCGCGACTTGACCACATCTACGTAGAGTGTATCGTCCTTTTCATACAGCTTGTAAATGCAGGCCAAGGCCCAGAGGAGACCCGAATTGACAGCCGGAGGCAGCAGCGAGGCAGAGATGGCCACGCCCACCAGCGAACCAATATTGCCGCCCAGTATGCCAATGGCTGCCGCCGCTCCCGATGGTATGGCCGTGAAGAGGCCCACGATCAGCGAATGCAGATCACAGCGGGAGAGCATCTCCTCCGTCAATCCCTCTCCAATGCCATACTTCTTGTCCGTGGTGCAGACGACCAGGCCAAAGAGAAAGCCCACCAGGGTGGCCAGCAGTATGCCAATTAGCTCGTTGCGCATGCCCAGTCGCCACAGTGAACGCTCCTCGATCACAGTGCCGAAAATGGCGGCGATAATGGGTCCCATCAACGGCGAGATCAGCATGCTGGAGGCCAGAAAGATGGTGCTGTTCTCTATTAGTCCGAAAGATGCCAGGATGCTGCAGAGAGAAGGTGGAGAAGTTGGAGATAATTGATGATTTGATAGAAGAGTGGAAAAGAGAATTGATGGAATTTAGTGTAAGTAAAAGCTCGAGAGGATTAAGCACTTCATTGTCTGTAGGATTGTTAATAGTCAATATTTATAGATGAGAGGGAAAATTTTAATAAGGGTATATACCATACCACATGACGGAACAGAAGGATCTACCATTTATGGTAGAAAAATGTGAAGATAATCTATGGAATTTAGAGCTCGAGAGGATTAGGTATTTGTTGCTGCAGTGATTGATGGTTTTAGATGACTTGTGCTAAAGGTGGAGGAAGGCAGAGGCATTACAACGATATACGACTAAGGATGTGATAGAGAAGTATAAAGAGAATATAGAAAATTTAGAGTACGTAAAAGCTTGAGAGGATTGGGTAGCTTGAAAATATGGGAGCAGTTATTGGATAGCTAATGCTTCAAATATACACAGGATGGATATACAGTGCCGCTCAATTGAATAGGTTTGACATATGTATATAAGAGAAGTACTTAAAATGCATTGTGAAAAGCCAAAAGCTTGAGAGGATGGAGAGTAAGTCGAAGCTCAAGAGAGAAGTTAAAAGAAGCAGGTAGCTCATATGGGATCTATTAATCCAAATATTGATGAAAATTTATACACGATTATACATATATACATATAAGAGAAGTACCTATAATATATGATATATTGAGCGGATTAGTCAACTAAACTATTTGATTTCTTCTATTCGTCAACGATTTGAATTTCGTCTTGTTGAATTTCTCCTATTATGAATCAGAACAAATATATATAAAAGCTAAAGATTCTATTTGATGAAATTGAATAGAAGCAGGCAGAAGTGGGATTTTTGAAGGGATTAGGCAAGCTAATTGAGGTCTGTACAAAAGGCTGTAAATTGAAATGATTCAATATTCATTTCCGGATATATGCTCTTTTGCCTAAGTAACTTCTCAATACTGGATTAATTTGATGTAACATCAAAAGTAGGATCTTTAGGATCTTCTCCTTTCCCTTCTCTGCCCCACTTACGCTGCTGAGACAAGGAGTATGCAAAAGTCAAATGTGATGGCCGCATCCAGGCGGACATCCCTCACAACTTGGGCTACGTTCAGTCTGGAGCGCACGGAGTTCATGAAACGATTCCAGGTGCCCTGCTTCTGGGCGTTTTGTATGTTGTTGCCACTGCCAAATAGAAATAGCATATTAATGAGTTTTTACTGTAGCTACTCTGGCACTCACTCGTTATGTGCCGCCGGCTGTTCGTCCGTTTTTTTGGAATTTTTCTGATAGGTTTTTGAGGCGATGCAGTTCATGACGGACACGGCGGAGCCTTCACGATCGCCGATGCCCCAATGCTGCAGGGCCTCGTAAAGATTCTCATAGATTTCGTTAAACTCCAGGGTGAAGGTGATCTGATAGCTCGTCCCATCCATGCTGCGCAGCCAGAGTGCATTTGTTATTTGAAATTTACGCAATAGCTGCTGCAGCACGTGCTCCATGGCTGAATCCAAAGGTAAGTCCAGCAATTCGGACCGCTCCGACACACATGTCAGCTGCGTTGGCAAGCGACGTCTGCAATCGCTCAACGGGCCACCTGTCCCGGGCACGCCCACACCCCCGCCTGGTGAGTCAAACAGGTGGAGGCTCTGCTCGTCAAAGGCAGACAATGACATGCTCACTAGTGTTCCCGTTCCCGTATCTATGCCAGTCTCCATGCCCGTACTATTCCTGATGACGCCGCTGCCCATGGCGCTCATGGATCCATTCGTGTTCAGCTGCCGTCTGTAGGCATCCTTCAGGCGCTGCTCTTCGCTGGCCGAGGGAATTGTTATTGTGAAATATACAGCAGCCGCATCCAACATTGTAATCAAATTTTTATTACACTTAGTTCACAAACAGACATACATTTATATACAAATATACATATACACAGACATATATTTATGTGTATTTAAATCACATCAGATCTTACGCACACCCTTTTAACATATATGTAGATTAATCTAGCTGTTGTTTTTTGCGCACAAAACAAACAAACGTTCGACGACTGCAACGATCTTCTTTGCACTGGAAAATGCAGCACGTTTGGCGCCTTGTTGTTGCTCTGCCTGATAACGGTTTCTACTCGCACACTCTGTTAACAGCTGTGCTGTTAAGGGGCCCACACACGACATTATCAATGGGCTGGTTGAGCTGCAAGCTTTGCTGTTACTATAGGCATATGGCGATCATGTGAAAGGAAAAGAGAGCATTGAAAAGAGCAATGGCATATGAAGGAGTACTAAAATTTCCACTATTCCAAGACACTTATCACTCAAGCGTTTAAAATGCCGAAGCATAAAACTGCTGTTGTGTAGTTGTTCCTGTTCTGAATCTTTATGCTAAGGGGCTCTCACACGACACAAGCAACGAGTTGAGCTGAGCTTTTGCTTGCAAGCATTTGCATAGCCACGGAGTAGAAATATGAAGAAGAAAAGGGGAATTAAAATAAGCAGCGTTATACGAGAAAAATATAGAAGGAAAAAAACCTGCTGCTGTCATGTAGTTGTTGCTGTTTTGCACTCTTTATGTTAAGGGGCTCTCACACGACACAAGCACAACCTAAGCTGAGCTGCTGTTGGCAAGCATTTGCATAGCCACAGAGTGAACAATTGAAGAAGGAAAAGGAAAAGGAAATAAGCAACGGTATATGAGATAGAAATAGAACGCGGAAGTATAAAACGGCACTTATCGCATTGTTGTTGTTGTTTTAGATTCTTTAGATAGAGTAGGCTACAAACATACATATGTAAATAAGATTACGCTAACATTGCTCTGCGCAGCTCTGTTAAGCGTGGCTCATAACATACAGCAAAGGCAGCAGCTTTTCTCTCAATAACATTTCAAAGTCAATGTTAACAGTGAACATCTGAAAATGTAATTTAAATTTGAATTTCCAATGTTAATGTCTTTATTTAGCTCTCTTACTATTAATTTTACTATTTTTTGGGCAATTTAATTGATTTAAAATACTTTATTATGAATTTTGATTTATTTACAAAAGAAATTGCTTGTTACACCACATATGCACATATTTACATATACTTAAAATATATATAAACCCATTATTTATATATCTATCATACATCATACAAGCTAATCCTCGAGACTGACATTCATGAGCTCCTTGGTGACTTCTTCTCTGCTCTTTGTGGGCTTGTTGCTGTTGCCCAAGGAGTTGCTGTCCTGTTCGAGTGCAGGCGGTGGCAATTTGAATCCACTTGGAGCCACTTTTGCTGGCGGCTCTATTGTTGTGGTAGATGAACTGAGTGTTGCTTCGGTGGCCATTTTGTAGAGCTGCTGCAGCTGCTGCACTGCATCAACTGGTAAAGGTGCACGAGTGGGCAACGCCTGCTTTAAGGCATGCTTCTGACTGGGCTTCGACTTGGATTTTGACTGCTGCTGCTGCTGCGGCTTCATGCCATTCGACCAACTCTCTAGCCAGCTGGCTGCATTGCGCTCTGTACTGGTCATCAGCTGCTGCTGACGTAGATGTTCTCGTTCATCGCTGGGACTCACCTGTCGCTTGTTGAACGACTGATCATTCTTGCTGGGATCACCCAAGGGACGCGTGTTCTTCTGGGGCCCCAGTTCGAGCAGCACCTGGAAATCCGCATGCTCACCGAGGCGAAAGCCAAAGCCAAGACGCGAATCGGTGCCTGTGTGAAGTAGAAGAAGGAGAGAGAGAGAAAGACAGAAAGAGAGAGATAGAGTTATATATCTGTTAATCATAAATACTATTGGGCATTTTACTCACCTTTTTTAATCGGCGGTATATTGGAATAGACTACAGACAGCGCCGACTGCAGTTCTTGTGGCACGATGAAGCCATTCACATTATCAGCTGCTAAAACAAATGTTCAAGTTTTAGATATCAATTAAACTAGTTTATATGTATGCCTAAAAATGAATATAATAAATATAAATATATGTAACTATTAAAGTATAAATTTTATATTGAGCACGTGACCCAGCAAGAGCTATACTATTTTCGCAGACTATATTTTATCATTCGTTTAATAAATCGATAACATTGAGCTTTTGATATATTCAACACAATTTGCCATTTTATTATAAATTATCTTATCATTCTATGAGTGATATTTATTAAACAATTTAACGAAAAATCTGCTACTGTTAATAAGACGCAACATATATTAACTTAGTTTAAGCCGGAAGTCGTATTGAGATTACAGATTTAGGGCCAAAATTTTGGAGATTTAAGTGAAATGTAGAAAATATATATAATTTTATAATAAAAATATAGAAATTTGGGCCAAAATTTAAAACGAGGTATGAAATACAGAAAATATAGTCGGAATAGCAACCTGTATTATAAAAACTCGAGAAAGGTCCGTCAACATATTGAACTGAGCTATTTAAAATTAGACCATACGCTTAAAACAGTTCCAGGTAAATTAAGATGAATATTGGCATTTCAGGCTATTTTATATTCAATAGCATGACAGTAGTTTTAAAATAAAATTAAAAACTTTTAAATGTATTAAACAGTTTTTCTTTTTTTCTTTCTTTTCTTTACGTCTTGCGCTTACTTGATCAGTCTTATTATTCATAAAAACCATTTCTAAACTATAAATTATGACGTGAATTTATGGAAAAAAAAAAACACCTAATTTGAGCATGTTAAATAATGCTGTATATTTGAATACATTATTATACAAATTTATACATATTGTATGCGTTTATCTATATATGTAGATTTAATATAACTAAGCTGAATATAATTAATTTAAGCTTCATTCAAAAATTTTCAATTGCAATAGGAATTATATACAATGTATATTAAATATACGTTACCTAATTGTATTTCCAATTAATCTGCGCTTAGCTGTAAGTATTATCTATATCGGACAGCTTTCAATCTGCTTTGAAAATTGCTCTTTTTTTTTTTTTTGTATTATGCAACAAAGCTTTTTTATGGGCTGAGTTTTTGTTTTAGGACTTAATATGCTGTTTGTCTGTGAGGCTATGGTATGCGGCTAAGCAGTTATACAACAATTAAAATTAAAATTGGCAGCTCGCTGGCTGTTAAAGCTCTATTAACTTTATGCTAACGAAGGTCACAAACTTTGTGAGCGATGCATATGAAAATAGAGGCAATGATATTAAGGCATATATATGTATGTATGTATGTGTGTGCAATTATATATATATATTTTTTGTTTGTTTTGTTTTTGTTTATGTCTATGCTTCTTCTTCTTTTTTTTTGCCCAAATTTGAATAGAAATACAACAAATACAATAAAATTTACTAAAAACTAACTCTCAATTTAGTATTTTTTATATAAAAATAACATAATTTTTATAGGTCTTCAGATTGTTCAGATAGTCTATATATAGATAGTATAGTAATTGATATATTACATTTTTGTAATAATATATCTCTGGAATAACTTTTAAATTTCATTTTTTTCTTTCAATAACTCAACTATTTTTGTAATCTAAAATTCAAGTTTTTTAATCGTTTTAAAGTTTTATACATAATCCAATTTATAAACTTAGTGCTGCTTCCAGGGTCAACGATGGCTCGTTTATTTATTCTAGTGAACTGACCTCTCTCACTGCTGATAGCTTTGCACCCAACAGCCTTTGAGTATTTTGCACATAATTAATGTATGTACTTTGATCTATTCTTAAGTATCAAATGCTCTAATGGCCCGCAGCAACTATAAAGCATGGAAATAATGAATTCAACTTAATAGATTCAAGTAGTTCGTCGAGCCACTGAAAGCAAAATGAACACAAGAGACTCGCGACCTTGACACAAAGACCGGCAACAGCTTCAACTTCAGCTACGACTTTAGCTTTAGATTTAAAAACTTTGCTTTGGTGGCCCGGTCTTTGGCTCACACGGCTCTGGCCTGGCTTGGTCTGGTCTGGTCTGGTCTGGTCTGGCTAGGTCGTCGCATCGCATCGAATCGAAGCGGGCCAGAGCAATGTCTAGAGTTTTGGCTGCGTTTGGCTTCGTTTGGGCAGTCAAACCGGTTGTTGCGGCGGCATAAATTCAATTTTGATGTTGCTTTTATTTGGGTACACTGCAAAAAGTATTTGAGTGACTGCAGATGTCATGTATGTAATATGTAATATATTCGATCAAATATTGAGTTCATATAAAGCATTTGATAGGTATAGTTGACTCAACGAATTTTAGCTTATTTAATAGTAACTAATTAGGCATTTATATGTAATTTTTCATTTTTATATAGGCTATATACAATTTTTTTAAATTTGTGCAGTTATTAAAATGCCTTACTTATTATTAGATACCAAATTTTGAAATTTTTTACTAAAGCAACATTTTCTAAACATTTTCTTTAAATAAAAAACTTTTTTTCGGCAGTCTATATTTTTAATAATTTATATTTTCATTACAATTTTTATAATATAATTTTTTATAGTTCTCTAACGTTGATAAGATTTATAAAAAATAATGTAAATATTAAAATGACTTTAATATAAAATTCTAAAATTTTTCACCAAAGCAAACAGTTTTTTTTACATATTTTTTTTTAAAATAGATATTTTAACAATCTAGTATCTATTATAATTTTTATGTGATTCCTAAGCAAGTTATATACTCAAAAAAAAAAAAAAAAAAAAAAAAAAAAAATACAAGTACTAAAATGTCTTTATTTTTATTAGATACAAAACTCAAAAACATTTTACTGCAATAAATTTCTATAAAGTTAAAAATATTTTTTAAATGATAATATTTTTATTACACATAATTAGAAGTCACCTACAAATTGTTGTCGGTGTACTTACATTGCAGCAGGCCAAGCAGTAGTAGAAACAGCAGCAGCTGTTGGCTAACAGTGAGCGGCAGTTGTTTTGGCCAAAACATGATCAACAGTCGAACAATTTCTGGCTTGCATTTAGCCAAGTAGAAGAAACGCGGTGCGTCAAAAACGTTAAGAAACTGCAAAAATACAACGACAATACAAACACAAACACAAAGACACACACAAACACAGATACAGCAACAGAAACAGATTACAACATTTGGCAAATAATCGTTTTTTTTTTTTTTTGGTTTTTGAGTCTGTTCGCATGCGTCATACGAGAAAAGTATTTCAACTATGTCTCGAGCTGCGAATGTTTTTTTTACATTTTTTTTCACCGTCAATAAAAAGCGTCAACAAAAAACGAACAAAAAGAAGAAGAAGAAGCAGTAAAAAAACACACAGAAACTATAAAAAAAACGACAACGGCAAAAAAAATGTGTTTGGAAATCACTCTCACTTTTGTTCAATGCGCCTTTGCTGTTGTCTTTTTAAAGGTTTTGCCCGAGGCGAGAGATACCCTAGCACTGAGGAAGAGTTTTGTGAATTGGGGCAGAGGTTGGTAACGTTGTCTATATATGCAACTTGAAGACTATATAATATATACTATAACAATATATAAAATTGGAGATTCCTATATAGATTTACGATTTGTTTTTAACATGTAGACATGGAACCAGATGTTAGAGATTAATGATTGGGAATTAAACCTTTAGATATAGAAATTCAGATATTAGAGATCCAAGCTCAGAGATCTTAGATTGCTACATAATCAGAAATCTATATGATCTCCTTCTATAAGAGAAGCATGAGTATTTGTTCTAGCATCAACTTTATTGTCTTTATCTTTGTTAGCTTTTGTACTGTCTAGCAATTTAAAAATAGAAACAGCTTAAGCACTATAGAATATGACAAACTATGCGATAGCTCTGGGAAGTCTATATTTTCGAGCTTCGTTGCACATTGACTATTATATTTTTTGAAAAGCTTTACTTCTTTTACTTTTTTTTCAAGATTGGTTTTGGTTTAGCTACTTTTGCAACAGAAACTTTACTATGATCTTTAATATATGATAATATCATTAGTCTATAAGCTAATATAATAATCTGTCTATTTATCCACTATCATGTACATATCTATATGTCTGCATCTAAAGCTAATGAATTTAAAATACATATCAAAAATCATATAAATTTTAATGATTTTTCAAACTAAAGAAAATTTGAATTTTTATATTTTTCATTTATGTTTCTTTCAATATTATTGCTATTCATAATTATTATAGGTTTTTAAATATCTCATTTTATGCTCTGAATATTCATATTATATATATTTATATTTATATAGAGTACTCCAAAGTCGTCTTGCCAAAGCCAAATTTTTATCAAAGGGTCGTGATTATTTTTTATAATTTAAACTATTTTATGCGGCCTTGTATTAAGCATAGTTTAGTTTTTGTTTTTGTTTTGCTTCTTGTTTTTGATTTCTTTTTGTGTTTGCTTTTGTTTTGGAATTTTGTAATTCTATTTGAAACAAAGAAGCTTTAATGCATTTACACACTACACTTGACTACATAATTATTATTTGTTATGTTTATGGCTGTAAATTTGATTTACACATATTTCCAAATTGTTGCTAATGAAAAGCGCAAATAAAACTTTTATTTATTTTTTGGTAACAAAATGAAAGCGCGCGCGTTTCTCAATTTTTGTTGTTGTTTTGTTTCAATTCAATTCGTTTTCAATTTCTATTTCAATTTCAATTTGGATTCCAATTCGGATTTGGATTTGCCAAAATAATAAGTATATATTGCCGTTTACACTAGGCCCATACAAATGGGCCTCTTAATGCCGGATTCGGTTTTACCGTTATGTTTCGTACATTTCTCTATTTTTATTTGTTTGTTTCTGTATTCAATTCGTTTCGATGGGTTGCAATGCGATTGGCTCGGCTGTTGAACAACCTGCGCGCTGCGCGTCTACGTTTCAACTGAAATGGAGAGTGGAGAGACAACGGCTCCCACTTGCAACACGCGCCAAAAGCTAAAACCGAAACTGAAATTCAAGTTGAAGCTGAGCTCAAACTCAATCTCTCATGCCCGCAAAACATCACGTAACATGTGTATACCCTGTGCTCAGTGAGTAAATGGAGAAGAGAGAGATGGTGAGTAGATTGTTTTTCTTAAAGTGTAGAGATCAGAGATCAGAGATCAGAGATCTGAGATCAGAGATCAGAGATCAGAGATCAGAGATCAGAGATCAGAGATTAGAGATTAGAGATCAGAGATCAGAGATCGATGATCAGATATAAAAGGTGGGAGAACAAAGATCAAAGATCAAAGATGAGAGATCAAAGATGAGATGTCCTATAATAGAAACCAGAGATCACATATTTCAGATCAGAGATCAGGGATATCTTTTTGCAGATACGGAACACACACGGTATTTGCAAGTTGCTCATTCTCATAACTCTCATTTACAAGCCGCAAGCTCGGTTTCGATTTCAGCTTCAGTCTCGAGAGAAAGACCAGAGACCGGCTCTTGTCTCCAAAAATTTGGCGCACTTGCAATTCCGACACTGTTAACTGCTCTGTTGGGGCGTGGCATTTGTAAATGCGACTATATATAGCACATGAATATATTATATTATGTATATACATATATAAGTATATTATATAGTTGTATTTGCCTCTCATCTGTGAAAGGTTTTTGGGCCTTTTATGGCTCTGTCCTGCGCTGACTTGGCCTGTTATTTTGACCGCATTTTCAAGCTTGAGTTATTTATTTTATAAAAAAAAGTTGGCCCAATTAAATGGACAATAATGAATCATTCGCGTTAAGATTGGCATTGATCAAGTGGTAACCGAAAAAAACGTTTTTTATTGAAAGTTATTTTTTATTATTATTTTTTTTTTTGTAATTGAACGTGAGCTGATTGTTGCTTAATGTCAAAATAAATCTGCTGTTAAATCCAGACATAATAATTTATATAAATGATATAGTTGTCAAAGTTTGAAGAAAATGGAAGATGGTCCAACCAAAAGTTACCCTATGGAAAGATAAAATCAATTTATTTCTGTAGGAGATGTATAGAACTTTAGGCTGAGGTAGATATATGTATATAATAGATATGTAATAGTAATTGGATATAAAACTGGAACTTGTAGATTCTGTAGGTTCGATGCGTTCATAGATACGGACAATCTGATGGACGGACAGACAGATAGACGAACATGGCTAAATCGACTCAACTCATTGCCCTGATCAAGAATACATACTTTATGAGGTTTGGCACCTTCTGCCTGTTACTTAGATTTTGACAAAACCATTATATTTTTCATTTTCCATTTTCAATGGGTTCAGCGTATACAAAGATAGAATAGTATAAATATTGTATTAGAATGTATATTTGATATATTATATTTCAACCCCTTGAAATGGGATTCTGCAATTATTATTTATTATTATTAATCAACTTTTCAAAATATATATAAATTTTTAAATTTTAAATGTAAAGTAGTAATTTAAATGCATAAAAAAAATATTTTTTCTTCGTTTATTTGACATATTATTATCTTTCCCTCGTTTTTCAAATTCATTGAACGAATTTTCCCTGACAATCCACCATATACATACATACCTACCTACATATATTTTCAAAAAAAAAAAACAAAAAAATTGCTTTACAGTACAGTGAAGCTTATTGTGCTACGCACTGCTGCTCAAGGCTCACACACAGAGAAATTTGCATAACCAACTAATTACTTGAACTAAGAGTCAGACAGTAAAACCTTTGAAGCCCACCTATACAATAATGCAGATGAACTATGCTTGACATATGCAGTTAGATGTTTAATTACCCTCAACAAAGTGTTATGTAATAGACATGCACACACACACACATATACATAGACACTCGCAGCTATTTGGTTAGCATATGGCTTTGCCTATTGAAGCGCAGCAAATGGAGTGAAGTGCAAAGCCAGACGCAGTTCACAGAGACAGACGTTGCGGTCATTGCATGAATTGCAAACATTTGGCCAACCGCTATTTGGCCATAATTGACAACGCATGGCCGGCTAGTGTTTATTTGCGCCTCGCCCATCGAAGATATTGTTGAATGTTGACAATTTTACTGCACGTTAAAATGTATGAAAGTATTGATTTCAGTCTGGGTCGATAACATTTAGTAGCTAAAATATATACATACATATATCTTTTTCAAATTAATGTGCCAATTGTCAATAAAAATGTTTGTTAAAATGAAATAAAGAAATGTTGCTTGCTTTTAGGCTGCGGCGTATACTAAAAGCTGCCAAGCTATTGATCGTACCAAAGAGGCACAAAAACTGTTGGGTGCATTTAGGCGCAACAAATAAATAAATGAAAGCAAATAAATAAAAATACAAAAAATTTGTTTAACATTAAAAATGAAAAATTCCCAGATTAAGCATATAAACAAAAAAATGTTCTCTAAAAAGCATGATTATCAAGTAAAATATATATTTTATTTCATTTTTCTTTGATTTTTTAAAATATTTATTTTCATATCCAGTTCAACCCAATCTACATTAAAATAAACAGCAAAATTTAAATTTGCGACATTTAAAATAATTGATTTTAATTTTTATTGTTCTTCTGACATTGTTTTTTGTTTTGTTTTGTTTTCTTGTCTTTTTTTTTTTGTTTACAGCTAAATGTATAACAAATTAAATAACTAAATTTTACAATCAAAATTTATAGCAGCTTTGTCGGAAACCAATTTTAAATTGTTATTAAATTAAGACGAGCAGCGAAATATTTATTATTATTATCATATTGATTATTGTTATTACTATTATTATTATTATTATTTATATTATTTTAATTATTCATACATAAGACATTTAACAATTGTTTCACAGTTCAGCGACATTTGTATAATTATTATTATTTTTTTTCTTCCATTTTTTACAATTACATTTATAATTAAATTGTTATTTCGTTTAGTTTTTAGACTACGCACTACACTAACAATGATGTGTAAAAATAAATGTGATTTTAAATTTTAAATTTAAATTTTTAATTTCTTTTGTTGTCACATAAAGTTATTTTTTTGTTTTTGTTTTATTACATTTTAGCATACTCAGAGTATGCTTTTATTTAGAAATTCATTTTGTTCTTGTTTTTTTTTCTCGCTCGTTTTTCGGTCAAAAAAATGTTTAACATTTTTATTTTTTTGTTTATTTTGCTGTAGGTAACGAGGTAAAGTGCGCCTTGTTCTGCAATCGTTGTCGATTTTGTAGTTGTTGTTGATTTAGTTGGGTAGGAAGGTGGGCTAGGAGGCCATTTATCAATGCCACGCAAATAGCGAATGCGAGACGAGAAGATAGCCCGTTGTCACAATTATGCTACCAATCATAATTGGAAAACCAACTCTGTAACCCAAAAAAAAAGTAGTTCATTAAAAGTTTTATAAATTTATAAAATTCTTAAAAATATATCAAGACTTGATCAAATATCTTTAAATTGAGCTATGATTTTGATTGATGTTTTAGGGTGGATGTAGATTCAGATCTCAACTTGAAACTTAAAGAAAAGCATGCTGATCACAAAAATCAATCCAAGTATAATAAAGTTATACATTATTTGGGTAACTGATCTCCGGCTTCACTTTTACATGAAGTTGGACTTCTCTCAGATTAATTGCTTGAGAGCGTAAATCAATAGACATTTCTATCTATGGTTCTCTCGTTCTCTATTTTACTCAAAATGACTTTCCTCTATCTTATTTTCTCTTTTAATTTTCTTTCTCTCTCGCTGTCTCTTTTTAGATCTTCTGCTATCGTTAGGTCATCCTCACTGTCGCTTCCTCTCTATTTGATTCTATCTCTCGCTTTTTTACTATCTGTCCCTTTCGCTTTTCTTTCAAGAATTTATCCAAATTCAAGTTTTTATAACACACTAGTAATTTTCATTCTTTTAAAATACTTATTTTTAATGAAAATTTTAATTTAATTTATAGCACTTACTTGAAAAACTCAAGGAATGTAAATTTGTAGCCATGTTGCTCGGCAACACCGGCACAAACAACATTCGCCGAGGCGCCAATCAAAGTGCCATTGCCTAGAAATTTGAAAAATATTTAGAGATCGAATAATACCCACTATATATATATATTGTATATATCGTATACTTACCGCCTAAACAGGCACCCAAAGCCAGAGCCCAGACCAAAGGCTGCAGCGGTAAATTGAGAGTGCTATTCTGAGCCAGGGATATTGTGATCTTGACCATCATTGTGGTCAGCGGAATATTGTCCACAAAGGCGGAGGCAATAGCAGATACCTATAATTCAATTTTAGATATATAAATCATACTATAGGTATGAATATACTACCCACCCATAGTATAATCAATATAGCCACCATTAGACGCCGATCCTCGCCTACGCCCAAAATAATGCCCTCTGTCATATTGCCTATCCATTCGATAAGGCCCAGCTCTGTCAGAGCTTCCATCAGTATAAATAATGCAGCAAAGAACAATAGTGTGGACCACTCCACACGCGCCAATATCGCCTCCAGATCATCAATATCAGCCAGTATAATCAAAAATATAGCACCCAATAGAGCTGTCCAGCCGAGCGAGAGACGTTGCAGCTCCGGCACCGAGTGCAAGAAGAACAAACTGATCACAAAGGTCAAGGCGGCGGTGCATTTGATCAACAGCTGCTTGTTACGAATGGGATACTACAGATTGACAAATAGAAGATGATTATATTAGATATATTATTATATATATTTTATATAGTAAGCCCACCTTTGCTTGCAAATTGGCCAGAGTCTGTTCATAGTTGGGCGCTGGCTCGATCACAGCTGTCATGCGTTTCTTTAGGCTTCGCTTTAAGCGATTCACCTTCTTCATCAATGTTTGACGCACCAGCTCCTCGTCCTTGGAGTAGGCTGACAAACTGGCCGCTGCACGTTTCCACACATGAATCTCATGCCTGAGCTCCTCCACCTCTGGTGAGTCCTTGAACTGCAGATCGCTGATGTTGCGAAACTTGAAGCGCAACTGAATATATGTCTGGACCATGACCAGAAGCACACCGGGCAGCATGTGTAGCGTGAAGACAGCAAAGTTCACGCCCTGCAAAGTGAAGGATATTTAAATAGTTATAAAAGTTTACAGAGTATACATATAGATTTATGTCTGTATATACATATATTTAAATATAACAATTATCAATTTAATTTTCAGGACAACAATTATATTAATAAATTATTTTGAATTTTAATAAAAAAAAAAAAAAAAAAAAAAAAAAAAAACAGGGCATGACAAAATGATAACAAAATTGGTTTTAGTTTTAAGGCATTATTATTTAAAATCTACAGGGAATTCTAATAAAAAACCAACTAAAATTAAAAATTAATAAAAAAAAATATATAATTTTTAGGGTTTACTAAATTAATAAATATGTATCCTAACAAAAAAAAAGTTACAGATGGAAATTTCTCAGTAAAAATAAATGTACAGGGTAAAAAATCCTTTTTTTTTCTAATTAAAGAAAGGTTAATTTTAAAATACTAAAAAGGGGAAACTACGAGAAAAAAAATTTTTTTTTCAAAGAATTAAAGTACAAATTTTTAAACAATAAAAAATATATATATATATATTTATGTATAATCAGAATGATGTATAATCAGAATATATATTTATTTATATATATTTATATATATATATTTATGTATAATCAGAATGATGTATAATCAGAATAAGAAAGATAAAAGAAATCTTTTTTGATTTGAATATAAAAAAGTTTACAGGGTATACAATTGCCTTATACTCACATTTTTGGATATGTAGTTATTGGAGGCAATGATGACATTGGGTGGATCGCCAACAGGAGTCAAAGCGCCGCCAATGTTCGAGTAGATGACCATGCACATTAAAATGGGCACCGGATTGAGGCACATGACCTCGCAGAGACGTATCGTAACAGGCGTCATGAGCAACACCGTGGTCACATTGTCCAGAAAGGAAGAGAGCACAGCCGTGAAGAGGCACAGGCAATTGATCAGTGGCCAAACGTGGCCATTGGTGATCTTATAGGCATACACTGCCAGGTAGTCAAAGACGCCCGTCTCGGAGAGTATGGCAACGAGTATCATCATGCCGAAGAGCAGCAGCAGAGTCTCCACATCAATCCAGCTCATTATTGTGGACATCGAGGGGCGCGAGTTCAAGGCCGCCAAAATGCCCACCGACAAGGTCGAGGCAATGATCGCCGCAAAGGTGCGATTCACAACCTCCCAGATGATCATCACATAGAGTCCACAGAGCACGGCTGCTGCATAGAGCACTCCATGCGCCTTATAGATGGGCGACTCGTCCACATTCAGCTGCAGTGGCAGCTCGCCTTCGATGCTGCTGCTAAACTCGAAGCTGAGTCGCGTGCCATTTGACTGAGCCAGCCAGCTGGAGTCGCTGGGCAGCAGCTCGAAGGTGCGCACCTTCTTCGTATCCTTGGTGGCATCGATCATCTCGAAGTACACAATATCCAGTTGCCAGGGCTGACTGGCATTCTCGGCGTATATCTCCTGACCCTGGGCATCCAAGTAGCTGCGTGTCACCTGCACCCGCAGCACGGGCAGCGGCACACTCTCATTCAGCAGCAGATCGTTCTCCTGCAAGCGGAACGGTCCACGCAGACCCAGGCCAATGCGCTCCAAATTGGATGTGGCTATGGGAAAGACTGGAAAGGGAAGAGAGGAGAGTGAGATAATGTAACTAACTAACTGCTTAATACTCGTACGTAGTCCATAGAGAGCTATATCTGGACAACTATAGATATATCTATTAAGTTAGTGATATACAGTGTTGCCCATATTCAACGCACCCAATTTTTTTTAATTTGAGGCATCACATTCAAATCTACTTGAACCAAATAAAATGATTATTATCGTCAACATTACAAAATTGTGTTTTTCTTTGATTTGAAAAAAAAAAAACATGGGTCCGTTGAATATAGACAACCTCAGATGGGTTCGACGAATATAGACAACCCTGTATATGTATTAAATATATACATATATATGAATTATTATAAATAATCATTAAATTTATATACTCTTTTTTTTTGATGCTCTTTAGCTCTTGGTAATCACCTCTTGTTGATCCATTACTGGGCACACTTATAAGGCTCAGCTGATCCACATGCTCGTTGTTGGACATGAGAAAGGCCGTAAAGACGCACCAGACCACAAGTAGTATCGCGATCTTAAACCAAATTAGATACTTTTTAAGCTGTGAAGAGAAAAGAGATTGGATAAGTGTTATAGAGTTAGGTCTAGAAAGTAAATAGTATTGAAATATGATAAGGATTATGACCCTAGAAAATTAGGCTAGAAAAATAGAATTCAAAGGAAATCAATTGGAGTAGTACCATATATATTTAGACTAAAAAGAAATAGAAGTTTTGAAAATAAGATGAGAAAATAGTCTAGAAATGAGGTCCATTGGAAATAATAGAAAACTAGTTCAGAACAGAAAGAAAACGAAGTCTAGAAATAAAATCAAGAAAATAAATCTAAAAACAAATGCAATGGGAAATCTTAGAATTACAGGCTGTATTATCTAATAGCTTAAACTTTATATATTAAGATCTTCAAGCTTTTTTTTATAAATATTATTTTTTCTTTATTTTGAGCAATTTGAATTCGACTTACGTTGCTTTTGCAATGGGCCTCGTTCTCATCGTGATGATCTTCGTTGTTGTTCTCCAGGTCCCTAGGGTATCACAGAAAACTGGTTGCACTAATTACGTAACTGACAATCGAGTCGAACAGAACTACGAACCTGCCATCGAGCACATGTTGCACCTGTCCGGCCTCGTTCGTCACATTGATGCCGATCTGTGTGAACGCACGTGGTTCTTCCGCATGGCCATTGCCGTGCTGCAGCTGCTGTTCATCCTGGCCGACATCCTCTGAGGGTAAAGGCTCCACATCTGCAATGGATGATAATGGGATTAAATTAACAATATTATTATTTATGATAATGAAACGAAAATGTCATTAACAATGCAAATGACAATGATAATGATAGTGAAAATGATACTGGCAATGACAAATGCAATATGATAATGATAATGAGAATGATACTGGCAGTGACAAATACAATGATAATGAGAATGACAATGACAATGACAATCAACAATGAAAATGAAAATGGAAATAATAATGGTAATTTTAAACAGTAATGAAAATGATAATGAATTAGATAAGGATTACGACAATGACAATAATAATGACAGTGACAAACGATAATGATTATGATGATATTAGTTCTACATATTTATTAGCCACATTAATTTCTATTTACCCGTGTGGAAAATTGGCAAATATTTGTAATTCGATTGGCTCATTGGCTGCGCTCGCATCGACAGGACTTTGATGACTGGCAGCAGTTGACATTGGCTTTCACATTTTATTAGTCTATGGGAAATTTGTCTAAGAATAGTCGCAGCTGACCCTGAACTAAAGCCATTTGCCAATTGACCACAAGGATATGCCACGTCAATATAATTTGCCACGAAAATATGCTTCAATTGGATTCTTAGCTTTCATTAGCATCGCATCGTTTGGCATCGCGGAAGCTATAAAGGCCGTAGCATTTGCATATTATGCTAAGTCCAAAAATAGTAGTAGTCCCCATCAAACAATTTAAAGTGATAAACATTGTCGCAATTGAGACCCAGCAACACAAAAAAAAAAAAAAGCTGAAGAAGAAGCTGAACGAACTAAACCCACTTGAGCCTGTGGCCAATGTCAATGCCGAATCGGGTGGGTAATAAAATTTTTTACATTAATTACAGCAATAAAACAAGTACCTATATAAAAATAAAATAAAAACACAAGGTCTGTTTGGGCTAGTCGAAGGTATAATACGCTACTTTGCTCGACCAACAACTATATTATTCTTTTATCGATAATTAATCGATAAGACATAATAAGAATTGTATGTCTACTATTGTTGCTATTAAGTCAGTTTTTCCTATACAATCGTTTCTTGATGTTTTTCTATATTAAAACCTTAAATTATCAGCTAAGATTGTTTTTTAATATCGGTAATTTATCGATGAATTTAACATTTAATATAAAATTGGTATTTTAGGCAATAATCTATAATTTATTATATATATATTAATAATATAATATTATAGTCGATAGGTAATCGGCTTAAAAAATGTTCAGCTTATTGAATATTTTTCATATTGAACTAAATTAATTTTTTTTATTATATCCTAATACTCTTTGCCAGCACATCATTTATCATCATTTATCGATAAATAATCGCTGCAAGAGATTAGTCTAAAAATGGCTATATTTTACGTTAAGGC
Source organism: Drosophila hamatofila (assembly GCA_035045345.1). Classification (NCBI taxonomy): domain Eukaryota; kingdom Metazoa; phylum Arthropoda; class Insecta; order Diptera; family Drosophilidae; genus Drosophila; species Drosophila hamatofila. The sequence goes on from JAWNPA010000032.1 coordinate 538,293, forward strand.
TCTTAATGAAGGATACTCTACCAAATACTCTCTACCTAAGCATTAAAACAATATACGAATAAAATATAGAGCATATGATTTGGGACAGCCCAAATAAATGTTTTCTAGCATTAAATATAAAACGTAGTAGATGGGGATGGAGATGGTGATGGAGAAGAGAAATATAAAAAGCTGATGGCTTTTGTTCAAATGGGGAGAGAAAGAGAAGGACTTACCGCCATGTAAACGCTCATGCTCCTGCTGAAAGGAGGCGAGACTGGGATCCTGACGTATACGCTCCGGCAGTGTGCGCCACACTTGTAAGGCACCTTCCGTTACTTCGCTGCATGTGTGGCAACATGGGGGTGTGGCAGGGGCGTCGGGCGAACGGTCATGACCATAAGTTGTGCGTTTGCATCACGTTGGGGAGCCATGAAAAGAAAGAGAAGGCAAAGGAAAAAAAAGGAACAGACGTTAAGATGTTATAGGATTACTTTAATACAAATATACGCGTATAAATACAAAAATTTGTTTGTTCAGGTATATGGGCGTGGACAAATGCGCCCTCACCCCTCACCCCTCACCCCTCACCCCTCACCCCTCACCCCTCACCCCTCACCCCTCACCCCTCACCCCTCACCCCTCACCCCTCACCCCTCACCCTTCACCCTCATCATCTGACGCCAATAAACTGCTTGAACCATTGCTATTGATTTTCTCATCTTGAGGCTTTTTTAGCAACAATTTGTAGAGCTGCCTTAAAATCGTTCTTTAAAGGGGTTTCCATTGGTTTTTTTGAGTAAATTCAATTGTGGTCTTAGAATGCGTGATTGTCAACGTGATTGACATAGAGAGACCCAAATGGGAATTAGGCTAAAAAGATGCGATTTCAGCGAAATCTTTTAAAACTGTTTTCGATTCAAAGCAAAAATCGAATGGGGTAGCGCATGTAAGCAGCTTAAAGGAAGTCAAAACTGTAGGGAATAAAATCTTTAGCTAGGGGAATTACCAAAAGAGATATAAAAAAGTGATATATGAGATTTTTGTGATTGCCAAGGAAATATACATAAAATATTTTGTGATATCCATAAAAATGAAAATGAAAAATGAAAAAACGAAAGTGGTTTTAGTATTTGAAACGTATTAAGTTACATATTGAAGATATCATAGATTGTGTATCATAAATGAAGCTTATTTTAGTATAAACGAGTTGGGCAATCAAGTAAAGAGGATCTGGGCTTGTGCGTGGATATTTTGTTATCTTAGCTGGCAATCACAATAATTTATAGCTTAGAGGGATAATATTTTAAATATATAAAAAATATTTATATTTCATTTTTATTTTTTTGTTATTAATAAACATTTGTTTAAAAATGTTAAATAATGTAAAAAATCTGATTTATATAATTAATATTATTTTATTTTTATTTTAATAATTTTTATGTAATTAATTTTTCTTAAATTTAAGAAAAATAATATTTTAAAATATTTCTTATTCCTATCTTAGTTTCTTAGCTAGTTGCTTTTGTATAGGTTAAAGTTTATAATTCTATTTTCTCATTTGCATCTGTATATATATTATCCAGGTATCAGGTATCAGGTATATTCTAGTATCAAAAGTCTAAGTAACAAGTCAAAATACTTTGCTTAAATTGGTCTAATTGAAAAACTTGCTAAAACTTGATAATAATTGCTACAAATACTTTTTTTAGTAAAAACTGGAAATATAACTAAACTTTTGCATCATTTAGCAACATTCCTTAAATAATTATTTAAAAAACTTAACATATTTGTAATAATAAGAACAAATTAGAATCATATTTGTTGCTCTAACAAAAAGTTATGCAAACATTTTGTATGAAATTGTACAAAATTATTTGATGGCTAATTTAATTAGCTGTAAAACTTGGGCAATTAAAATTTTTAATCGATTTGCATTTACATTTGGCTAATTACAGTATTTATATGTAGATGGGCTGGTTGCCTAATTGAAGGTCTTGGAAAATATTTCAATTCTTATGCAAATTGTTGGCCGAGACTCAATCAAAGTCAAAGGCAGTAAGAGTAACAGAGGAGATAGAGAAAGAGAGAGAGAGAGAAAGAGAGAGAGAGAGAGAGAGAGGTAAAAGTCACTAATTTGCAATGGACTTAATTAGGCACGCTTTAAGGTCGCCTTTGGATTTATTGTGAATAGCAGCTGCACAAAGCAAGCCGAGCCAAGCCAAGACACGGCAAGGCAAAAAGTGAAGCTAATATGTCGTCTATCTGGTTTATCTGGAAAATGCGACTTTGTATTCAATTACAACTGAAATGCGAGTTTAATGACATTTTTCTAGCAATTAGATTGCCAACTCACACAGCTGGGACTCTGAAAATAATATATACATATATCATTAGAAATGTTTTTATTCTCGGAACCCATTGACAATGTGTAGATGGAGCATATGGATTTTGCTGAAATGTATGTAACAGGCAGTTGGAGGAGTAGCTGATGCCAGAAGGCATATATATATTCCTGTATAGGATGAACAGATTCCATTTCGTTCTATCCTTTTGGCTGCCAATTCAAACGTCCGTCTTCCTTTCACTTGTCCGCCTGTGTTTCCGTTTGTGTGCCTCTCCGTCTGGTGTCCGTAAGCCTATCCGTCTATTTGGCCTCCCGTCTGTATACTCATCTCTCCATTCCTCTTTCTCCTCATCCATATGCTTGCCTTTTTATCGGTTTGCTTTTTTGTCTATTTTCCCTTATACTTTCCTTAATATACACAATCCTTATTCTATCCTTATCCTTAGTATACAAAAAATTCAATCCATGAATAGCGTTAGCGTATCTCCCAGCCAGATACGTTTGAGTCGAATGCTTTGAAATGAATTTGCAGAAAATGAGAATCGGTTGGATGAATAAGCCTACAAAGACCTTCTAATTCATCTACTCAAATGCCATGGGTCATAAATTATATTTAGTTAAATTTAGCTGATGACTTTGCACGCAAGATAAAACAAAAGCCATCAAAAGTTTCGTCTGATCTATATATTATATATATCCAGTTGTATAATGGGGCAGTTCCCGCTAAATTTGTTGTATGAGAAAGTCTATGGCAGATCTTTCCGACTTTCCATAGCACTTGCTAAATTGTTTTATAGCTGCAGATATATCTCTATATATCATATATGTATATACTATATATAAATTTATATGTAGCTATATACTATGATGTCTATTTGCTTGATTTTTTAGTGCCGCAAATCTAGTTAAATTATAATATTCCCGGAATTGCTTAAATCTCAATTTTATATATATAATATATATGCTGAACTATACTATTTCTATAAGAAATCTAGTATAAAATTAATAAAAAATGTTAATGTTAAATTAACGATTTGTTATAATTTTATAAAATATTAAAAACTTTAAATAAAAAAAAAAAAAAAAAAAAAAATAAAAAAAATTGCGAAAAGTCTTTAAAAAAATGAAAAGCATTTTAAAAGGACTATTATATAAGATTTTATCATCTTGACATATCTTTACAGGGTATAACTAGATTTGATATAGCAAAACGGACTTCCAGAGTTAGATAAAAAGTTTATACCCAAAAAATTCTTCAAGATGCTCGAAAATAGGTTATGAGTAATCATATCACTACGAATAATTTATCAATTTTGATTAAAATGATACAAAGATGAAAATATAATCAAAATTCTTTCACATATTTTTTTGGTCACATTTCTCGGAATAATCGTGGCACGTTGATTGTTTAGTCGTCAGATGGAACCCACAGCAAATAGTCAGCCTTTGATTTTGTTGCTAAGAGGACGGACGCACTTAATTTTTTCGTTTGGTCAGGTTAACATGGTCAATGGGCCTTAACAAATTTGTTGCTTGGATGGGTAAATGGAGGACACAGATAGATAGAAAGAGAGAGAGAGAGAGAGAGAGAGAGAGAGAGAGAGAAAAAGAGAGGAAAGTTGTTGCTACACATACTCATCCTCGTATGGGTTATCCTCGGTGCGATTGCTGTAATTGTAGGACATGCTTAAAACGCAGTTCACCTCGCACTAGGGGCACTCACAAAAATAATATGTCGTTTATATATTCTATATAATATATATTATATTATATATATTTATATTTATATTTATATTTACTACTCTTCAAAGAGTATTATAGCTTTAGTTTGAGTTTTTATTTTTATTATTTATTTTTTTTATTTTCTACAATATAAGTTTATATATTTGCATTAATATTATTATTATTTATTGTTTGTTTTCACTGCTCTGCTCGATTCACATTCACTTTTGGCTGCGCTCGAAATGCGACTGCCCCACTGCATAGATGGGTCGCCCTCCCGTTACTAACTAGCATGCACAATTTTTTACCCTATTTTGTTGGCATCGCCAGTCGAATAAATAGCTAAACCAACAAAAGTACAAAAAAAAATGTAGAAAAAAAAATGAATTTTACTGTAGTTTTGTTCTTGTTTTGACATCTGCGCTTTGCTCATTATTCGCATTTGTGCGTTCCCAACCTTCCCCGCCTTGTCCGCTGCACATGCAGCTCAACGAGCTGAGCCTAACCGATCCGAGATCTGCTCAACATAACTGTCACTCAAACTTGATTGTTGCTCGTTCACATACACACTATCACTTCCTCTCTCCCTCCCTAGTGCTCTCTCTGCCTCTCTTAACAAAAGCCCAAAAAAAGCCGAACTGTTTTTTTTTTGTTCTTTTAATTTTGACTTTGCGTGTTTACTATATTGTTTGTGGCTCTCCCTTGTTCTCTCTCTCTCTCTCTCTCTCTCTCTCTCTTTCTTTTTCTCTTTCTCTTTCTTTCTCTGTATGTTTCGGGTTTCTTTTGTGCTTCTGTCATGCGCCTCGGTTTTCATTGCTGGCGTTGGCTTATTCGCACTTCTTTCAATTACACTTGATTTATCATATTTGACAGTTATTCTGCGCTGCCTTTGATAACGCATGTGATCTGTCCATGCCCTAGCATTTTTACTAACCGAGCATATAAGTGGGTTTATTAATAAAGTATGAATTTATTTGCACTTGCATCTTGTTTTTTTTTTTTTTTTACTAAGTATGTTTTGTTGAAGGAATTCGCCAATATTGAAGTTAGAGAGATGAAGTTTGGAACATATACTGCATATACATATACTGCTAAAGACGTACATTTTTTGAACATATTAATATCTGAAATATATACATGTATGTAAATATAGTTTATATAATATCATTTGTAGGCATTACAAATAGAAATATATCAATGTCTATATCTTTTATCGTCTTGGAACTAGATCTCTTGCATTGGACAGTTAAGTTAATCTGCAGTAAAAGTCTCTTTTGCGAGTTATCACAAATAATTCAGTTGTTTTTGGACCGTGCACGAGTATCATGCAGTCGGTTAAGAATTGTTACTTGTTTTATATAATCTTTTTATATGATGTTTAATAGAGAGATAGAATCAATTTTGTGTATCTATTCTTTTATAGTTTACTTACTTATGCTAGTTTACTTCTTAAATACAAAATTAAAAAAGTTTTCTTTTTTCAGTTTTAAATTCAAATAAAAAACTAATAAAAATTATTAATTATATTATGATTATTATTTAACAATAATAATTTATTATTCAATTTTATTATTATATTGCTTAATATATGTATATGTTAAGTTGTAATTAAGCGTCGCTTTTAATACAATTATCATTAATTTTGAATAGTATTATCTACTATGATTATTATCAATGACAAAAATATCTTAAAAGTTGAGTTGATTCTCTTTGTTTAGTTGATATATCAATACAGAAATATAAAATATAATCTGATTGAGATAATCTGGGCTTCCAACCCGGAAACTCATTGTTCAGTTAACAGCTAAATATATACTAATATATGCATACATACTGCCATGATATAATATAGACTAAATATAATTAATTCTAGTAATATGTTCCCATTCAATTTTCAATTCATTAATATTAATTTTTTGTACATGCTTAGAGATAAGTAAATGCATATATATTCTTATCCACATTAAAATAATTTTCTATGTCGTAAAAAAAACTCAAGTTGAACGCAAAGCAAAGCAAATACGAAAAGTTTTTGCAATTCAGTCGAAATTTGAATTCCGCTACGTGACGTCATAAATGCTTTTCAATGGGTAATTGGAAACCCTATTTGAAAATCGTGAGCAAACAATAAAGAAGTACCAGGTGACAGCAGACACCTGAGATTTTGATTATACTCGCCTAAGCGCTGAGCACAATTTTAATAAAAGCCAAGTGTCAAGTGCAGCCCTTGCGGTTGACCATGGCTCTATAAACAACTACTGCGTAGTCAAGACATTTGCATATCCATATATATTATATAATATATGTATATATACATATATCTGTATGTTAAAGAGAATCTCGTATTACACTGTATAACAGAAGCAAAGTGCATGAGCTTGAAATGGAAAAGTTTTTTTTTTGTTCAGCTGCTGAATTGGTATTATTCCACTTGTTACAGCCGATCGCACGCTTCAATAAACTGTGGGAGAGAGCGAGAGAGAGAATGTGTGTGAAGAGATGAACAAAGCGACAGTTTCTGATCTATAGAGCATCTGCTTTATCATGCAAACCAATTAAATGCCATTATAATTTCGACTATTGTCGCTCTTTCATTTCAATTAAAAGTTCAGTTCAGTTCAGTTACGTATTTTTAGATGAATCAATCTATAAATAGTAAAGCTCATTTATCATAAACTGATCGCATGTTGCTGAATAATAGGGGTACTCAGGAAATTGAATAGAATAATTTTTTTGGTTGCCTAAAATTTTTTTTTTTTATAATTTACTGCAACGTTTTTACTTGATTTATTATATTACACTATTTAAATTCTGTTCTATAAAAGCCCGCAGAAATTAAAAATTCGCTCTACTTTTTAAACAGACCTCGTATATATAATTTTTTTCTTAACAATTTCATGTTATAAATAATTTTTTGCACACATTTATATCTCTTTAAATATATTTCTTCCTTTATTCTATATTCCCCAATTTTTTGTACTTTCCCTAATTGAATAATCACGTTCACTTTTAAGTAAATTGACTTTTGTTTCAGACACCGACACCATTTCAGCTAAACGAACCTAATTTTGGTCAGACATACGACATACATATTCATATAATATATACAGTAATAATGCATTAATATGGTTTATACAGCCGCGAGTTTGATTAAAAAGTCGAGAGAAACATGCTTGAGAGAGCTTTAGGGGCTTTTTGGCAAGGTACGCTTCATTAACTTTTTAACGTTTTTTTTTTGGTGTGTGAAAGAAAATTGAGTTTTGAGGTTAAAATATGACTGGGAGAGTGTGCATTCAATAAAACATTAAGAGGTTAGGGGTGCTGAGGTGAGCAGGCACAGGTGTGTTGAGTATGTGTGGCTAGGGAGGTGTGAAGACATATAAAGTTATTTTTATATTAGCTGCCGGCAACAATGGCCGAGACCTGATAAGCATGTTAAATTGCTTGACAGACGTAATTTTCAGTGGAAAACAAAAATAAAATAGAGTGTGCAAGAGAGAGAGAGAACTAAAGAGAGCAGGAGAGACCGTCAGTGAGAGAGAAGTCTTGTTAATTAATTGAAATACGCGCACGCTCTACAAACAATTCAATCAAAAAGTTCCTCTTCCTGCGTTTCCATCTACGTGTTCCTAACGACTTCATACACCCACGTATCAACCTATCTATATATATATATATATATAAATTTATATATATCCATTATGCCAGGAACTCGTATGTAAATGCACTATATTTTTTATTGCTCTACTCATATTGGCATACCGAGTGGGTATTTCTCACTGTTAGTTTGAAATGCTTTGCATAATTAAAAAATAAAGGCGAGTTGCGAGTCTTCTTTGCAATTTGTATAATATACTCATTCACTATGACGAGCTTTTTGTTGCTACTGGCCAAGTAAATAGAGTCTCATACTCACACAATTCTATTCTATGTAAATCTAATTATAAGATTTCATATATTAGTTAGTTAGGTTTGGCTTAAAATAAATTAAATTAAGTAGTTGTTTTACTTGATGCAACAAGAAGTTCATAAATTTTTTCGCATCCCATTATTTGTGTACATTTTTAATGGCTTTATATGTACGCTGTAAATACAAAATTATATACCCAGAAAAACTTAAACTTAAACATAATGAGAGGGAGACAGTGAAGATCATTATATTTTTTAATTTAGATTTTTTAAGATTTATTTATTTTTGCTTATACATTTTGTATGGTTTTTATATTATTGTATATATTTATAGTTTTATATTTATTACAAAAAAATATTTTTTTTTTCATTTATATATTTGTATTTTTATATTAAAATTTATATTTTTAGAATAATACTTCTCTGCTACCTAATATTATTATTTGTACTTTTGTATTTAAATATTTAAACTAAAAAGTTATTATAATTTTTAAAAAATACTAGACTAATATTACATTTCAATTACCGATTTTTTTACGTATTAATAATATAGAAGTAAAATATGCTTATAAAAAAATCATAGAAGAAATTATTATTGAAGCTTCACACTTCAGGATGATTTTATAATTAGAAAAAGCAGTAAATCATATTTACTAGCAAATTCACCCATCCCTAGCTAAAATCATGTCTCTAAAAAATAAAAAAATAAAGTTTCCTTTGCATACTTTTGGGGCTGATGACCTTGAAGGCAAGTCTAACCGGCAAATACTAATTTAAGAGCTTGACATAATTTTATCTAATTTATCTATGAATTATATATATTTAGAATCTAAATTGTTTGCAAAATTTCATCTACACGAGCAAGCTGTCAGCTACAATAATTTTCCACTTTGTATGAGGCTACAGCAAAGAGCTCTGCTTTTGCACTTTGCCCTTTGGCCTTTCCTTTGTGTTGGATGTGTCAGGCACGATTCTCTAATTCCCAATTTTAGCATTAAATGTTTTAATTATGCATAACGTTTATGACACTTGCCATTACGCATTTCACACGCAACGCACACAACAGCACAGTCACAAACACACGCACACCTACACACACTTTCTCCCTCTCTTTCTCTCTCACATACACGCACACACACACACATAGAGTCAACCTCTGGCACATTCATAATCGCATTTTTAATGTGTTCACAACAAGCTGCCGGGCGACAATGTAAAATTTTTGCCCTGCTGCCTTGCTTAGTTGTTGACCTTGTTGCATAGAGGGGGTCGTCATCCACACTGTTATATCCTATAGTTCATCAAATGCGTTGACAGGGTATTATGATTCAATTCATACAAAATATTTAAAACGAGGAAAGGAAGCTGTGAAATATAATCCCTATGTATATATTTTCAATCAGCTGCAATGTATGCGGACTTTCGATCAAAAAATCTATCGACACATTTATCGACAAAATTGATATGATTAATACGGTAAGGCAGGGTACCTATTAAATTTTTGAAGAAGCACAGAGGATATGGTAAAAGCTTACCTCTAATCTATCCATCTATCTGTAGCCTCATAATATATATGTATCGATATTAGTATAGTTAGCTCGATAATTTTATATATCGATAGCACTTACTGTATCATTAATCAGGCTTAAAGAGCTATTTCGAAACATTGCTCTTCGATTTGTCTTATGTATCCTTGTGTTTCTGATCATCATCATCTATCATTGACATAGGGAATTCAGTAACTATCGACTAGTTACCAAAAAAATAGTTTCGGCATTGATATATATTTATTATATATGTTTTGTAAGAAAACGAAGTAAACTATCGATAGTGTTACCGATGAACATTTAAAGTGTAAACTTTGTTTTTAAATTATAATAATGCCTATGGGATACATTGTCATCAATCTTGAGCCATTTTGCTGTAATCAAGAATATGAGTAGAGAATCTATCGAATTTCTAATAAGTTGCGGCATAACGATCTTATAAATTGTGGCACATCGATGTTATTATCGGTAAAAAATTCTAATCTAATTCAAATCACTCAGACAAATTAAATTAAATTAATCGTTACTTTTACTTATGAGCTATCTAAACTTTCATAAATTAATTTGCAGAGCATCGTTTAGTCAGCTATGCTCGCTTATCGGTTCGGGTTTGCTTTGTTTTGTTATGCTGTCAGTTTTAGTGATGCGTTTAGTGATGATGACCCACATTTTGGTTAGGTTTTTTGGTGGCCCAAATGCTGATGGCTTATTTAAAATTAAATGGACAAAAAGTCGCCAGCTGGACATTATGGAGGCACGACGGGGCGTATGAGTGATGAGTTCCAGCTAGATATTTCGCATACGCCTGCGGGCAATGCCTCCTCGACCATTTGCCTATTAATATTGTGCTGCTTAAGCACACAAAAGTAAATTGAAAAATAATTGCTAAATAACACGAGATAAAGATAGGGGGATAGGGACAGAGAGAGAGAGAGAGAGAGGGTAGAAGATAGGGAGGGAGTGAGTGGGTAGTTTGGTTGGTCTGGCAACCTTACAAGCAACGAAATTAATTAGAATTTAGCTCTGGCTCGATTTTCTAGCTTAACACGTTTCTTTTTTCTGTTTGCTCCTACAGGAGTTGCCAGGACAACGTGACTGTGGGGCTAAGTCTCGAGCAGATTGCAAGCTTGAGTCGTGTGTTTGATTGATGATTGCTGGATTAGATTGAGACCACCTGGTACACTGATATTCCACTCTCTGTCTAATATCCTTTTCCTTTGAAATTCAATGATGTGCCCTGATTATTTAAATAATTTCCCATTAAATTGAGCAGAGAGCATTTGTCAGCCGAACGGAAATTAAATGTTTGACATTATTTGTAGAGCTGAGTGCCTTTTCCATTTGGTGACACATGTTCTTTTTGGCATTTTACTTGAGGTAAATTAGTTGTTAGCCTCAGTTCGCCCACCTACCCAAGAAACTCTCACCGAATGCTTATGTTTTCTTTTATTTTCTTCTTATTTTTCTTCGTGTTGGGATTCAGCTTTGCGGCGCTTTCCACTTGGGTCAAAGGCACGTGCGTTGCTTTCGACAGTGCGGATATATATACCTATATACATATATCTAAGTATATGCTTGTTTATGTGGGCAAAGATATAATAATTTATAGCAAATAAGTGTGCTGCTTGATTGGGCTTGAACGAGTAGTAGATACTCCGCATGTATTTCAAGTTAAAGCTATGCTTTAAATTGTTTTGGGACTTGTTAGTCTTCGGGCATGATAACTTTATTGGAAGTAAAAAGTTTAGAAAACAAATGTGCATGTCGACTGACCATGATCGACTGGCCAATACCCTGCAGACAGTTAATTGAGCTTTTATAAGATCAAAGAAAAGTTTGAGTACCTATCGATAACTTAAGAGTAATGGTAACGAATACTGTCACTAAATACAGTTTGACGAACTTAAAAACAATGAAATCTGAGTTCTGTGGGAAAAAACATTTATAAATATGATATATAAACTACTTTAGACTGATATAAGTGAAACTTTTAAAAGTTTTTAAGATAAGTTTCAGTATTTGGGGTATTCATCGATAACATAAGAGTACTGATTGAACAACCCAGCTGTCATTAAATACAGTTTGACAAATCGGAAAACAATCAGAGCTACGTTTAGTTATAAGAAACATTTCCGAGCATGATTTATATGATTTATGTTACATATCTTGAGATTGATATAGATGCGACTTTTATAAGACTCAAATAAGTTTAATTATTTATCGATAACTTAAGAAAATGGTGACGACAGCTGTCACTAAATACAGCTCAGCTTTTTATTGCAAGAACTTTGTTGTATATTACCAAACTTCTTTGTCAGCGCCATGGATGTGTTTACTGTGCTGTGACTGTCCCTCTTCTTGAGGTGTTTAAGCTCACCTGGGCAGGGGAAACTTTTCGCTCTGGCCTGATGCTTGGCGCTGCAGGCAGAACTTTCCCACTTTCATGCGCATCCTGAAACGCTGTCTGCGGCGTCTCGATTCGCTTCCAATTGCTCGCTGGCTGTGACCCACGCTGAAGCCGTTGCCCAGACGTTTGCTCAAGTTGTTGATGTTGATGTTGATGTTGTTGCTGTATTTACTGTAGCTGGCCTCGAAAGTCGTTTCTGACTTTAATTAAATTAGCCGCGTGGTTTTTGTTCACTGAATTGAATTTAATTTGCGCCTCTGTTTAAATTAACTAAAACCGCAAAATGTTGTTTGGAATTTGTTGTGGCTATTTATTAATTGTTATTCATTAATTATTAACGCAAATCACATTTATTTCTATTTTTTTCTTATTTGAGATTTTATTTTTACGTCTGCTGCAAATCGAGTTTGCGCTTTGCCCTAAGCCTTTCTCTTGTACATCTTGCTGTAAGTTTCTTCTTTTAGTATTATACTTATTTATATATATATATATTTTTTATATATTTTATTTCTTATGCACGTTCGTTTCGTTCACTTCAAATGTCACTCGCATCACGCATTACGCATACGCCACGTTGCTTTCACTTTGCTGCTGCTGAAGTGAATGAAATATTCTGTCGTACGTCACTTCAAGTTCATCCGCTGGCACGCACAAAACAGTTACATGAATCGACTCCCAAAAATAAGCAGCACCAAGCTAGCGGGGAGTGGCTGACTAAGAGATATCCCAAAACTTTTTCAACTTTTTGTTTTTCAAATAAAGTTTAAGTTTTTAATTTTGAATTTCGTTTGAATAGGGCGTTGCTATTCATAAAATCAAATATTCAAAGTTTGAATATGAGTATCAAGTACCCACATACAAAATAATATACATTTAGCTATTAAAGCTCTCGACTTTTGTTGATAATAGCAATTCTTAAACTGAATTTAAATTAGTCTCTGAAGAGCTGGTTTGAATATTTTTCAATCTAATATAAACTTATATAATTTTAAATAAATTCTTTGATAATGTACTTTCCTAATTACCTAAATACCTAATTAACTTTCACATATCACAAGCAACAAATCATGATAGCCCATTTCACGCAATACTAGAAAAAGGCCTGGATTAATAATAAGTTGACAAATTAGCAAGATAGTCGGCAGTAATTAGAAGTGGGCTAGTGTCAGGAGGCGGTGGTTGGCACCGCAGGTGGTGCTTTGCACGCAGCGTGTCATTCCTTTGTGATGGATGAACCACCCGCGTTGCTCAACTGATTAGAAATCAATGAATCAATATTCATTTGCGCCTTGGGCAGACTTTCAGCTTCAATCGACAAATCAGTAGACACATCATACACACACACACAGATATGCCTATAAAACTAAACACCCGCACACACAGACACTCACACACTCAAATATGGGCAGCTGCCTTGGTGTAAGCACGTCTCAGTTGATCTGAAAGTTTTTATTAAAGCAGCCCACCCACTTAAGCTCTATTAAACTAGCCAGCAAATTTTAGTTTTAAGATAATCTATGCATCTATTCATTTATCATACATATATATATATCCATTTCTCCATTATCTATCCATCTAAACATCTACATATATATTTATTTATCTATCCATCTATTCGTCTACCCATTTATCCATCTATCTAACTATCCATCTATTCATCTACCCATTTATCCATCAACTCTTCGATCCATCGATCCACCCATTTATCTATCCATCTATTCATGAACCCGTCTTTTCATCTCCATCTATCCGTCTATTCATGTATCCATTTATCCAGCTATCTATCTATCCATGTACCATCTATAATAATGTGATTTCATATTTCCATTTTTGCAAAATTATGCACCCTGTCGACTAGTGTTATAAACAGCGCGACTAGATAATTGTATTGGGTCTTGTTGTCGGTCACGTAGCGCCTAGGCTTTGGCTGCTGTTTGATACTCAATTTGTGTAATGCGTATTAATTTACATTTGATTATGTTGTTTGCCAAAAACTAATCCTGATGCAATCGTGCACCATAGACTAATCGATTAATCGATTAATTAGCAACCGGCCGGGCCCGAAATAAATGAAGTAATTAAAAATGTGGCCGGGCTGCTGGCAGCTGGAATTTGCCAAAGGGGTTGCTCTACAAATTATGCAAAATAACTGACTGACCGCACAAACACATACAGACACCCACATACATACCCACACATACATTCGCACACCCTCATATACACCTGGGATTAGGTGCTGCGCCTGCTTGGACTCTGATAGGGATATTAAATGGGCTTCCGGTAGAATGCTCCGGCAAGCGAATGACCCAATGACCCACACCTACACATACATACCCCGAATTAGGACTCCCAGTATAAGCTTCTAAATATAAAGCCAACTCTCATGTGTGTTTATTGAAATATAAATGTGTGTACGCGTATCATATGCAAATTAACTTTTCCTGAATTTCTTTCATATTAATTATGAAACAGCTTTAATGCCTTTGCGATTTAAAAAAAGTTTCGACATTTACACAAAATAAATAATAAAATGGAGACATCTTTGGACAAAACGTGAACGTGCGAAAACAAGAAAAAACTTTTATTTGCTGTGCTCTGAAGTTTTAATACCCTCACTCTAAGATTTTTCTAAAAAAAACTTTGCCTACATCTCATTGAAAATTTGAATTTTAAGGTAATTTTTAGGCAAGTATGATGTGGATATTTGTCTTTGTTATATTAGTTTGTCCTATTCGATCTTCGTTTAACATTTGATTATTCTCTAATAATAAAATTGATGTTGCAATGCGAGACATCGTAGGTTATCCGGAAGATATTGTGTATATAATAAAGAATACTTTCTTAACCGCATTTTTTTTATTTTTATATTTCCTTAAATTGTCAATTATTTTTTGGTAGTTATAAGAGATACTTCTACAATGTTTATTAATATTTAAAAAAAAGATAAACTGCTAGAAAACTCATTAGATATTTTCTATTACAACTATACATGATATATCAAGTCCATTTGATTTAAAAGTAAAACATATTTTAAAAATCAAATCTTGCTCATTATTTGTTAACAACTTCAAAACAGGGAGGCAAGCTCAGTTCTGTCTACCCTTATCATCTTAACTGTGATTGCGGGTTAAGAATAGATTGAAGTTTTCATAAAATGTCTTCTCCTCAAGCAGAGTACTAAAGGTAACAAATTTAGACATTTGTTGTAACCGCATGGCGCTTTTGGCAATCAGTTAAAAATTTATAAAATTCCAAATGTATGCAAAAAAAAAAAAAAATAAATAAATAAATAAAACCCGCAAAGTATTCCCGGAGCTGTGACGGGAAAAGTTTTCGTGTTGTTTTCGTGCAAAGTTGGGAGAATAAAATGAAAATGAAATGAAAACGAAATAAAAGTAGGTGTTTTGTCAGCAAGTCCAATAACAAGAAACGCACAGACAAGCACACCAGACACACACACAAACACGCACACACACACACATATTCGCACATCCACACACAGACATAAAATGAGACATAAGCCCACCCACAACAAACAACAAGTTGGTGTTAAGTTAAGCAAACATTGCTGTCTATGAGATACCCTGGTTTTCTTTTTGCATCAAATAGAAGGCAGAGAGATGTGAAAAGGAGAAGAGTGAGAGAGAGGCATTGTAAGCCAAAGAGAGGGAAATTGAAAAAGGGAAATAGGAAAAGCTATTCTAAGGGAGTGAGCAAGACGGAGAAGAAATAGGAGGGCGTGATGGGAGAGAGACGGAAGAGGAGAAACAGATGATAAACAGGGAGAGAGCGAAGGAAAGGGAGATGAGAGGACAGCGAGAAAGATAGAGAGAGAGGGAGAGCACAGAGAGATGACAGATATACGACAGAGTGACGGCAGTGAGAGCTCAACGTGAGTGAGAGAAAGGCAGAGAGAGAGAAAAGCAGAGAGAGAGAGATGATAGGAGATGAAAAGAACAGAGCGTTATAACGGGGGAGAGAGGATACAGAGAAATGCACAGAGAGACAGAAGAGAGAGAGAGAGAGAGAGAGAGAGAGAGAGAGAGAGAGAGAGAGAGAGAGAGAGAGAGAGAGAGAGAGAGCGTGAGATGATTATTTAAAATCTGACCAACTTAATATATATATATATATATATATTTTATATATTTATTTAAATAAATTAATTTACAAATTTTTCTATTCCATTTATTTAATTTGCATTAAATAAGGATTTTGTTGACTATTAAATAAAATAACAAAATATATATATTCTGATTGTTATACCTAAAATAAATTAAAACAATTCTAAAAGAAATTAATATTGTATGTATTTTTGAATTTATTTTGCTCTAAAATAAATCTACTTGGACTTTTCTTCAAGTGTAACTTCAGAGAATTATATTTTATATAAAAGCCAAAAATTTCCATTTGTCTATTTAATACTCTTACACAAAAAGTTTTGTAGAAACTTTATTGAAATTGCATGTGTTGTAATAGGTTTATGCTAAGTCATAGTGGGTGTGTTTCTGTGTGTGTGAGTGGGGACGACAGTGTGTGTATTTGTGTGATAATTTTTGCGTAGCCTACTTTCTGGTTCAGCAGGCTCTACGCAAATTTCTTCTATTTGGCTGTCTACTTTTGTCATTTCTTAATGTCTCTCTCTGTTTGGATATATTGCTTATTTGCGTGGTCAAAGGTAAGTATATACATATGTATATATATATGTGCATGTATATACAGTTAATTATTGAAGGTGTGTTTCGGTCAATCGAATATTTGATTAATATGATTAATATTTATGTGAGATTCTGTCATACTTTTGCCTCCGCTTAATTTCCAATGAGGTTAATTGAATGCTGAAGAATTTCGTGGCCTCGATTTTTGTGTAACTTTTGGGCAGGTGTATTGCAGGTGCGAAGGAATTTTAAGTTTCACAAGCTTCAAGGATATAGGTTAAGGATAAGCATAGCAGCGAATTGGATAAATTATTTGAAAACCAAACAGCTTATACTATATAAAACGAGTTGAATGAAGGCTGACAGCTCATTAGCTGTGACTTGCTGATACCCTGCACTAAACAGAATTGTTGAAAAAGTGATTAATGAATTGAATTAAATCTATCAGCTTGGATGAAAGCCAAGACAAGACAGTTTTAAAAATATTTTAGTTGAGCACGATATCGTAAATAATTTCATGGTATATTACTATGTGAACTCTGCTAAATCTTATGATTTGTTAATGGTAAACAAATTGGCAATCGTTGGCTTAGCAACAGTTTATTAGCACATTAACATTCGGCAAGGCTTTTCTATTATATATATGACATATATTTAGACCATGATGATTCAAATCTATTTTTAGTCTAATAAATAACTTATGTGTAATCAATTGATCGCAATGAGTTTTATGGTAGGCTTAGATAGTAGTAAAGGTATATTTATTTATATATATACATAACTTTTACTATTATCTAAGCTATGTAGAATCTTCACAACATATATGTACAAAAACATATATATTTACATATGTATGTAGTACATATGTATAGCTCACGTCAGCTATATTACTGGGAGATATGGGGCTGTATAGTATTAGATATGAGAAGATATGAGCTAAGCAAAGCGTGAGCTATTGAGAAATTATTATATTATATTAAACAATGCTATTTGTAAATGCAAAGTAATGTGAAAAATGCATAGAACAATTCCTGAATAAATTTATATAAATATATAAAAAATCTACAAAATTTAAATTTCATATAATAAGAAAATAGTAAGATGACTACTATAAGTATATTCGCATATAGTGTTATTGATTGGGTTGAGTACATTTCATCAGCGACGTGTACATAAATTATAGGTATTTGCATAAAACACGTTTTTAAATAAGCATATATAAATTTTACATTTTTGCATTTAAAAAACTATACAAAATTATGTATTCATATGATTGATATATACCATATACCTTTATGATCTTTATGATATATGACATATCTATTTGGATATAGCTTTCATTGGTATATGAATATACGTATATGTATATATATACAAATATATTTACCCTCACCAAAACATACGGACTTAGAAAAGCTATGTGTATATAGTAATTATAGTATATAACCGGTCAGAGACACTATTTGGAATTCTAATTGCATTGCCTCATAAAACAATCCATAAATTATTGCCTTCTGTGAGCTAGCATTAAGGTGCATAAAATTTTATATACTGCTTAACTCTTTTTAAAATTACTCTGACAATCTCTCAGCTAAGACAGCACACGCTTACTCACTAGCCTGGTATTGGCATGTCTAGACTAGTTAGAGTTAGACAATTCATGTAACGTAAAGTGCACAGGATATAGTACTCTTAAATATTTAATATGCCGGCAGCTTATCAAAAATCAGATACCTGTCCCAAGAGGCAACTATTTTACGCACTTAACAACAATTTTCGCTGTTCACTATATTATTTTTTATTGTTTCAATTTATTTTATTCGTAAAGTTTTTTAATTGTTTATCGTTTTGCTACGTTTTGTTCTCTTTTTACTATTTAATTAAACTTTTAATTTTGTATTCAATTTTTTTCTTCTTTGTCGCAGCTCGCAAACCCGCAAAACGAAACCCGAAAACCGAAAAGCGACGCAAAGAGCGGAGCACAGAGCACGGGAGCGGCACGTCCGTTTCAGCCAAAAGTTGGGCACTGAATAAATCTCGGATGCTACGCGCTGTTCCGTAGTCTTCCCCTTCTTATTGAATAGAACGCTTCAAGTCTGCCTACGCAGCTGTTTTGCCTCTCTGATTGATTGAAAGAGGCATTGAAAGCTGGTTTGCCAAGTTGAATCAAGCATTAGAGCTTTCAATTTCTGCTTTCAATGCAAGCTGTTGAATGTTCTCGATGCGCTCTCATTTTCCAGTCTGCTCTCTCTAACATGTGACCCACTCGCTTGCCCCCTTTCTCTCTCTCTGTGCTCAGCTTGAACTTGAACGCCTTGGAGGACTCTCCATAACCCTCTCTATATCCATCTGCCTATCTAATAGCCCTAGCATTGGCCATTGAACTGTAAATAATGTTTTTTATTAAATCGCTTTGATTTTGATTTTATTTTTATTCATATTCATATTCAAAATAAAATTCATATTCATATTGATATTCATATTCATATTCAAAATAAAATTCATATTCATATTGATATTCATATTCATATTTATATTTATATTTATATTCATATTCATATTCATATTCATATTCATATTCATATTCATATTCATATTCATATTCATATTCATATTCATATTCATATTCATATTGATATTCATATTCATATTCATATTCATATTTACATTCATATTCATATTCATATTCATATTCATATTCATATTCATATTCATATTCATATTCATATTCATATTCACATTCATATTCATATTCACAATCATATTCATATTCATATTCATATTCAAATTCATATTCATATTCATATTCATATTCATATTCATATTCAAATTTATATTCATATTTATATATATTCATATTCATATTTATACCCATACTCATATTTTTATTCATATTCATATCCATAAATCTATTAATAATTATAATTCTTCTCGATGTATTAAGTTCTAAGAATATTTTGGTTCTAAGAATAGAGTTTTTGGATAAGTCTTTATTAGTTTATCAATTGACAAGACAATTTGGCAAAATTATAAGCACGCTTTTTCTATTTCTTATGAAGCTACAAAAGCTTAGAATCATTTGTGTGAGTTTTTTTTGGTTTTTTTTTTGCTTAATTTATAGCAATAAAAGTTTTTTTAAATGTTTTTATTAAGCGCTAGTTATTTAAAGCACTCAAAACAAAATAAGTTTTATTTATTTTTAATTATTAAAATTTTTAATTGAATTTTCTAATAAAATTATACTTAAAAAATGTAGTAATAAAGACTAGACTATCTACGGCAAGGTATGATCACATAATTTTAACGTCTATTTGAAGAGGTAGTCCAAAGTGATTTGACTGCAATGCAATTCTCAAAAACAAAATAAACAAAACTTTGAAATATATATATATGCATATACTATATAGAATCAAATGATTTGAGTTTATCTCAGAGATTGTAGCAAACTAATATATTTATTTAACACGAAAGAGCTTAACAATAAATACATTTTATATTTATATATATACCAGAGAATTGATTATAAATTCAAAATTTAATTTTTTTTCGTGAGTCACGTGTCTTTAAGGTATCAAGTCCCATATTCCATCACCCATCAATGGAAGGCGTAAGAAAATCAACCTAACTACGTAGAAAATTCGCAATATCCAACCAAAATGTTCTCAAATTGACAGCGAAATATATTCTCGCATTTATTTATAGACTGACAAAACGCACAAAAGATGAAGCAGAGGCAAAAGCGAAAGCTCAAGCCTTAAATCTCGAATGCTCTAATTCTCTGCACTGACAAAAGATAAATTTGTACAAATTTACATCATAGTGTGCGTGTACATATGTGTGTGCTTGTGTGTGTGTTGGCTTTTGTTGTGCTTGTCTAAATTCTCTCGATTTCTTCGCATTTGCAACTCAATTCAGCTCAAGTGTTATTGAATACAAAAAAAAAGCGCAAAAAATCAGTGACAATGAAGTGAACATAGATTTATTTAGATATGAATGCACACACATACAGACATACGCATATATGTGTGTGTATATATATACATTGTATATATACGTGTATATATATAGATGATACCTAAATACAGCTGAAAGCAAGGTCTTAGAGCTGGCAGAGCTGGGAGTACCAGTCTATCCCTGGCATCCCTGGCGTATGCGTATTATAATAGCTATGATAGCAACACATTATTGTGTTGCTTATATACCCTGTATCTCAAAATCGTTTGGAATGGGTTGCACAACTGGCAGTGATATAAAAGAATATTTATCCGTTTTTTTTTCATAGTTATTATTTAATAGTAAAGTATCAGGCTGTGTTTTCTATAGAATGTGTGCTAAGCATTAAATAAATTTCTCATTTCTAATATCAATAAGTTTTTTTTTTTTAATTTGAACGATATTTCTGAACGATTAGGTAATTTATTTATTGCCTTTTTAATATTGTACATTTAAAATATTAAAAAACTATATACATATATTGGAATTTATATATATTGGAATTAATCAATTCAATTCAATAAAACTATTTTTTGTTTATTTTTGACTGTGTATTTTTAGAAAATTGTTTAAATATAAAATAAATACTATTATGAAATGTAATTCATTTAAAAATATATATATTTGAAAATGTATTTTATTATTAATATTATTTTATATTTATTTTATTATTATTATTTTATATTTATTTTATTTATATTTATTTTTATTATTATTTTTTAAAATATATTTTATTTAGGTTTTAAGTCTGTATATTTAAAATATTTTATTAAATTTGTATTTTAAAATATTTGTAAGAAACTTTTCTATTTACAAATTAAGCAGTTTTAGAAGATAATTTTTAAAAATATTTGGGAAGTTGATATTCAGTGTATTATTTTTGGTTTATCTTATATAATTTTATTCTTCTTTTCAGTAGCCAGTTTTTCATTTTCCAGGGTATCACTTGGTCGTGACCTTCAGGGTCTGTTGCTCTCATATTTGTTACGTTTCTCAAGCCACGCGCTGTTTTGCACTTAAACCACATTCAATTGAAATTTACGCTCCTTTATTTTGCAATTTTCACCCCACCCACAATCATTTAATGAAGATGAAAGGCGCAGTAGGTGAACAGTCACTGTGAACAGGCACACTCACTGTGACCGAGTGTCTCGAATGCGACATGTGATACGCTTATTGGGTGCAGCTGTTGCATACTTGACTTTGAGTGTTTTCTGCTATTGAAAAGTACTAGAGAATGCATTTAGCAACAGGTAGCCGAACGAGCTACGATCGTTTGTGAGAACCTGAAGAGTCGGCTAAAGTGTGCAGGATGCCCTAAGGGTATTAATAGTCAATGGCTTTGATGGAAAATTGTTGACATATGATATGTCTATGGCAAAACGATTTATTTAAATGCTTTAAAAATACGTTTGATGCTAATTAGAATTTGCTAATTGGACTTTGAATAGTAGGAAATATAGTGAGTTTCTTGTTAGACACTTCAACCACAGACTCAAGTTAAGTAAGGATTGAACAACTCCAAACGCAGAATAGTGATATTTTATTTTTAGCTTCTTAATAAGGGCCTGTAAATTCAGTCTCAAGAATGAATGATTGAAGTGTTTGGTTTTATAGAAGTCTTGTCATTTAAATGTGCTTTGAACCCTTATCCACACGTTTGCCCAATTTACTATTGATGTAAACCATGTAAATGCCAGACCTATATTATCTATACTCCAACTTAATTCAACCTCTTTTTAATCGCCTCCAAAACACAATAAGACTGGAACTTGCACGGAAGTCGACACACACACACACACACACAAAGACAGATTGGCATATTTATACACCTGTATTGTAATCCAACACCTATTCACACCTCATCGGGCTGGCAAACAATTCGTTCCACAGAAAATTCTTGGCAGAAAACCCACAATGTACAACCGGAAAAGGGCGCTGAAACAGAGACTGTGTTAGCCGTGCTTCCCCACACACACACACACAGATGTGGACAATGTGCCACACCCACTAGCCACGCCTTCTAGCCTCACATCTAACCCAATGTAATGGCACTTAGTACATCATATCAGGCCACCTTGCTTTCGACTTGTTTTCTTTCCTTTTGTTTGGTTCTATTAAAAATTGATCACGTGGTAATTGCTTTTGCTACTTTTCTATACCTTCACATTCTCCCTTTTTCCCCTTTCTCTCTGTCTTCTCTATCCTGCTCTTTCTCTGTCTCTTGCTGTTTGTTTTTTTCTTTCTGCCAGACAACTTTGCTGCCATGAAATAGATAGCCTCTGTCACTGCCAAGGCTAACAATTGTGACCTACAAATTGAATAAAGAAAAACCTTCTGTTTATTTCTTGGAATTTTATGACATTCAAGCAGCTTAAATAAAGTCTAAGCAATTTGGTTTAATGTATTATTAATGAGAAAAAAAAAAATGGTTTTTGTTTGAATCAATAATCGATTTGGTGGATGGCTATATTTATAGCCCTATAGGAAATAGTTTAACAGTGATTTTGTGCTGAGCTATATATATTTAGAATATATAGCAATTGATTGGTATGACCTTAATATTGATTGATTGACTGATTGAAGATCAGTTCAGAGGATAAATTTAAAAAGCTAATCTGTTAAAATTTTTATCAGTTTATGTATAGCATAAAAATAAAGTGTTGAAAAAAATGTACAATTAAAACTGTAATGCATTTATAATAAAAATAAAAACTAAAAAAATATCTCATAAAATTTTCCATAATTCTACTTGATTGCGTTTTCAAATATAATACCTAAGCTGGAATATTTTTATTCGTCTTTCGTCTTTTTTTCTTGAAGCTTAGCTTTAGACAGCTTTATTATCTTCTTCAATTAGATCTAGCTGTGAGTTTTCGTTGCTGGCGGAAATTTTAATTGAAATCGGACTATAGATAACGCACTCTTATGCCTAAATTGGCATTTATGTGGCTCAAGAGTCGGCATTTAAATTGCCAGCGGCATAAATGCTATAAATATGAGCTATATTTATAGGTCTATTAATTTTCGTGAGTGGGCAACAGAGAAAAAAAAGCATGATTCTACGATTTATGTTTACGGATATTCCCGGACAGTAATTTATTTCACTTGAAATAATTCCGATGCATTCAGATGTTAGGCACGTCTCTCAAAAGTCTAATTTTTAGGTAGCTGCACTCATTAGCTGTTCTCTGAAATGAAACTGTGAATGCTAAATAGGCCGTCATCGATCACTATTCGAATTCCTATTGACACTAATTGCATATTGTTATTATTTATGTGGAACTTATATTTCATTTTTGTATTTTTATGTATATGTATATATATTTATACCCTGAACCCATTGAAAATGGGAAATCAGGGTATAATGGTTTTGTTAAATGTATGTAACAGTCAGAAGGAGGCGTGGCCGACCCCATAAAGTATATATATTATTGATCAGGGCAACGAGCTGAGTCGATTTAGCCATGTCCGTCTGTCCGTCCGTCCGTCTGTCCGTCCGTCCGTCTGTCCGTCCGTCCGTCTGTCCGTATGTTTGAACGCGTCGATCTTAGAAGATATAAGAGCTAGAGACTTGAAATTTTTTTTGTTAGGTCCGTGCATTGCACGCGCAGATCGAGTTTATCTCCAAAAAACGATAACTACTCCCGTTTTTTATACCCTGAACCCATTGAAAATGGGAAATCAGGGTACAATGGTTTTGTTAAATGTATGTAACAGTCAGAAGGAGGCGTGGCCGACCCCATAAAGTATATATATTATTGATCAGGGCAACGAGCTGAGTCGATTTAGCCATGTCCGTCTGTCCGTCCGTCCGTCTGTCCGTCCGTCCGTCTGTCCGTCCGTCCGTCTGTCCGTATGTTTGAACGCGTCGATCTTAGAAGATATAAGAGCTAGAGACTTGAAATTTTTTTTGTTAGGTCCGTGCATTGCACGCGCAGATCGAGTTTATCTCCAAAAAACGATAACTACTCCCGTTTTTTTTTTATCGATTAAAAACCCTATCGAAAATCCGTTTTAAAATTATATCTCCTACATCTTTAAAGCTAGAGTCTCCAAATTTTGCATATAGGTTTAGATGAATTTTACAGAATTTCAATTTTTGTTATATTTTGGATACCGGCTCCAAATGTGACCAAACTCCCCTTTGAAGGTCAGTTGCATGTATAGCTAATTGTGAATGAGTTGGCATTTTTATAAAATGTAAAATATTCAATAGAATATGTACATAATATGCTAAAAGTTTCATTAAATTCCGTTTAGTCAACACAAATTAATAAACAAAACGTTTGGCCAACTAACAAACGCACGTGGCAGCAGCAAAAAGAGTTTTCCTATACGTGTGCACACATACACTCAAACCTCTTCTAGCATATTCTAAGAATCAAATTGCGATTTATTGTGTTAAAATTCTCAGCTGTTAGTTTAGTTTAGTTTTACTAGATGGCGCTCTAGCGGTCAACTTATTGCAGTTTTGTCATTTCGATTTTAAGTGGCGAGGTGGCGTTGTTATTAAAGGCGAGGCGCGCCTTTCGACTTCGGAGGCAAAGTCGGTAGAATTTAATTTTTCAATCTTTTTAGCATGAGAGCATGAGGTGACTTTTTGAGGTGATCGAGGTGAACGTTCATCGAGAATTTCTCGGTTTGAGTCTTGGTGTCTTAATAAAATGGAAAGTCAACATTTTGGATAGCGACCATAAATTTGAACAAATTCTTTAAATTGCAGTGAAAATATGTGAATGATTTTTTATTTTTAATAAATTGAAAATAAATAAATTATTCAATTCTTTTACCCACGCAAATATTTACATTTTCTTTTCTATTTACATCTTAAGCAACTTTATAGCATATGCTAAGTTTAACAGAATCAAATGATAATGTTCATAATATAGAATGTTTCTAATTGCAAATAACTAAAGCGCGTTGCGCCATCTATTAATTTGTTTTGGCAATACATATGTATGCACACATGTATATGCTAACATAGTCCTACATTTCTACATATACATAAATGTTTGTATGTATAATTGCAAGTATTTTCGAGCGTTACACACATACACCCTTACATATACATGTTCCAATTTATCCATATGTATGTACATGCTGCAAAGTATCATCACTATTAAAATGAACTTTTAAACACTGATCTGCAGCATTGAACAGGCGGGCTTTTTAAAAAAATTAAAAATATTTTTATTTTCAAGCTTTGGTGATATATAAGCTTATAATTATTATATACGATGATAATCTAAACATACAATTAGTTATAAGTCTAATTGTCTGATTTAATTTATTTTATTTCTGTGGGTGCAATAACATATAAAACATATGTTTAGCAGATTTTGGGCATTGCCCAGCACTGAAACTTAATAATAAAATATATTGAAGTCTAAGTATTTAACCATATTAAATGTATTTTGTGTTTGTTTGGTTCAGGGTATTATCTAGTCGAGCACTCTCGACTAGAGTTTTCTTACTTGTTTTTTATCGATTAAAAACCCTATCGAAAATCCGTTTTAAAATTATATCTCCTACATCTTTAAAGCTAGAGTCTCCAAATTTTGCATATAGGTTTAGATGAATTTTACAGAATTTCAATTTTTGTTATATTTTGGATACCGGCTCCAAATGTGACCAAACTCCCCTTTGAAGGTCAGTTGCATGTATAGCTAATTGTGAATGAGTTGGCATTTTTATAAAATGTAAAATATTCAATAGAATATGTACATAATATGCTAAAAGTTTCATTAAATTCCGTTTAGTCAACACAAATTAATAAACAAAACGTTTGGCCAACTAACAAACGCACGTGGCAGCAGCAAAAAGAGTTTTCCTATACGTGTGCACACATACACTCAAACCTCTTCTAGCATATTCTAAGAATCAAATTGCGATTTATTGTGTTAAAATTCTCAGCTGTTAGTTTAGTTTAGTTTTACTAGATGGCGCTCTAGCGGTCAACTTATTGCAGTTTTGTCATTTCGATTTTAAGTGGCGAGGTGGCGTTGTTATTAAAGGCGAGGCGCGCCTTTCGACTTCGGAGGCAAAGTCGGTAGAATTTAATTTTTCAATCTTTTTAGCATGAGAGCATGAGGTGACTTTTTGAGGTGATCGAGGTGAACGTTCATCGAGAATTTCTCGGTTTGAGTCTTGGTGTCTTAATAAAATGGAAAGTCAACATTTTGGATAGCGACCATAAATTTGAACAAATTCTTTAAATTGCAGTGAAAATATGTGAATGATTTTTTATTTTTAATAAATTGAAAATAAATAAATTATTCAATTCTTTTACCCACGCAAATATTTACATTTTCTTTTCTATTTACATCTTAAGCAACTTTATAGCATATGCTAAGTTTAACAGAATCAAATGATAATGTTCATAATATAGAATGTTTCTAATTGCAAATAACTAAAGCGCGTTGCGCCATCTATTAATTTGTTTTGGCAATACATATGTATGCACACATGTATATGCTAACATAGTCCTACATTTCTACATATACATAAATGTTTGTATGTATAATTGCAAGTATTTTCGAGCGTTACACACATACACCCTTACATATACATGTTCCAATTTATCCATATGTATGTACATGCTGCAAAGTATCATCACTATTAAAATGAACTTTTAAACACTGATCTGCAGCATTGAACAGGCGGGCTTTTTAAAAAAATTAAAAATATTTTTATTTTCAAGCTTTGGTGATATATAAGCTTATAATTATTATATACGATGATAATCTAAACATACAATTAGTTATAAGTCTAATTGTCTGATTTAATTTATTTTATTTCTGTGGGTGCAATAACATATAAAACATATGTTTAGCAGATTTTGGGCATTGCCCAGCACTGAAACTTAATAATAAAATATATTGAAGTCTAAGTATTTAACCATATTAAATGTATTTTGTGTTTGTTTGGTTCAGGGTATTATCTAGTCGAGCACTCTCGACTAGAGTTTTCTTACTTGTTTTGTATGGTATTGTATGACGAAATTTAGCCACGCATTTATTTATTTTTTTTTGCAGTAAGCATTTTATTTAAAATTGTTTTCCAGTACTTAATTTGATTCATTTATAAAGTTTCTTATAAATTTGCATATTATTTTATGTTGCTTATCTTTATTCTGCTGTAAATAATTAAAAATTTATTTTTTGCTCAAGCAAAGGATGTTGAGCAAGGCAGCTTGAGTCGATATAGATCCAATCTGCTCTATTTATTTATATATATATTTATTACCATCAAATCTGACTGCTGTCATCTGCCACAAAAAAATATGCAGAAAACCATTTGGGTCATATTTTCTGGGCAGAATAAACAAAAACTCTTGTCTCTTGACAAAAAAGTTTCTTGCAGTGGGAGAACTTAGCCAAATGAATAATTTGCCAATTTGTTGAAATAGTCTTCAAGCGGAAAAAATTTGATTTCCAAGAAAGGCAGTCCTGAAAAGAGCGAGAAGGCCTTGTAAAAAGGACTTGAGGCACGAATGCCCAATAAAAAGTACTTAAGGCCAAATCAACAGTCGGAGAAACGTTCCTAATGCCATTAGGGCCAATTAAATGCTCGAGTTGCTTAATTGAAAAACTTTCTTTCAGACAAATAAAAGTGGCCGCACGCGGTGTATACTTAATTTGGATAAAGGACCTCAGACTTACCAACTGCGACGATGCTTGGCATTGAAATGCAGCCAACGTACGAGATCCTGAAGCTTCGTATAGCGATCCGCATCCTCATCGGGATCGTTGTCATCGTTCTCCCCGTTGGCAGCCGCCGTTTCCAGGGACTGCAGATGGAAGGGATCATACGAATGATCTGTGATCATAAATTTGGGCTTCGTATATGTATAGGACGAAGACATTTTCTCTTAGCTCGGAAAATTCTGAGTTATAATTATTTTGTATTTAAAATCATTTATTCCCCTCTCCGTCTCTCCCGCTCTTCACTTGTTCTGCACTTTGTTTGTCTAGCATTTTCCAAACATTTCTTTATTGAATTTTCCGAATTTTCTTCACGTTTTGGCTAATTAAAATGCGTTGGCACTCGGTTTGCCTTATGTCTGACATCGAACCACGGGCGAGCTCTGCGTTGCGTCCACTGAAAATTGATTTCGATGGAAAAAAACTGAAAAGTGACATTCGTTGTGGAAAAGCATGGAAAGCGGAACAAATGTTGGTTTTTGTTTTCGTTTTCCTTCTGCTTTCCTCAGTACGCCCAGTTTTCCTTTTGTTAATCTGTGCCCCTTATTTGCTTTCACTTGACAGCCAAATTGATTGTTTTCCCATTTTCCCAGACGTAACAAATTGCCTACACGTTGGAGAATTTCACGAACAGCTTGACAGTTTTATGCAAAGTACAAAGTGTCCTCCATGGTCACATTAATTGTAATAAATATGTCAACAGTGAGTAGATCTCAATCAAAATATATTTTGAGGCTGCGCTTTAAATAAATACGTGATAATTGTGCTATTTGTTGGAATTCCCAATTGGTCTTAGCTATGAATTTCATTCTGAGCTCATGACAATCTAGCTATTAGATAAGTATGAAAATATTTACAGTTGACTTTAAATTTTTTCTTTTACATCTAAAGTGATGCATGATTGATGATCATTGCTGAGTTACAATTTCGGTTAACAATTTATCAACATGCATTCAATAATTCAATAAAAATGAATCTTAGGCTCCTACGATATTCAATTTTGATTAATAATAAGAAAATGGAATGAGCTATCAAAAAAAGATCAGTTATCGAAAAAATAAGATAATTTCTTACTAAGTTTGGTAAACTCCGGTATACATTTGTAATTTGAAGCCTCTAGCCTCTGGGGTTTACGAGAACGCTGCGTTTACACGGACGGACTGACGTGTTTGGATCGACTTCTTCTCAAGAATATATGTTCTTTTAGGGGTCTGCCAGTTCTTCTTCGACCTGTTTTCACAAAACCATAACCAGTTATCCCATTTTAATGGATATAATAAGACTTCTATATATCATTAGCTCCGTGTTTTGACTGACTGATTGAATGGTTAATTGATTACTTGATTGATTATCAATACACAGCTATAGAGTCTGTCTATAAAGTCTGTGAGTCTCACAAATAGTTTATTTTGCTAATTGATTGACTGATTGACGATCGGCAAAACTTAGGCTAAAGAACTTTGTAATGTATGTACACAATTTATTTCTGTAAGATGAATCTTTTCAAATTATTATAGATTTTAAGACTTGTTTTATAACTGATTTGAAATTTATTTTATTATTAAGAAAACACTAGAACATACAGAAGGAAATCTAAGTTGAGTAACATATGTATAATATAAATTTAATTAATATTTTTATATTTAATTTATATTTTATACAGAACGATTTGCAATGAATCAAGCAAAGAACAATCATATAATATTTTAAAAATGTAAATTTCCATTTATTATTTGATTTATGCCTGCGTCTTGCCATTAATTCCAGTCAAAGACGCTGTGGGCTAACAATAGATAGATGGTCATCAGGACTATCTGGCATAGCATCAGGGGCAGCATGGTCTTCAGATACCGCGTGAATGAGAGCTTGTAGCCATGTTGCTCGGCAATGCCCGCTGCAATGACATTAGCCGAGGCGCCATAGAGACTGCCATTGCCGCCCAAGGAGGCGCCCAGGGTCAGAGCCCAGACGAGTGGCTGCAGCGGTAGGCCGAGCGATTCCTTGGCCACCAGCGAGGTTACCAGCTTGACCATCATCGCAGCCACGGGTATGCTGTCCAAGATGGACGAGGCCAGGGCTGTGGTCCACAATATCATGAATATGGCCATCGTGAGGCGATGCTGCATATTCACGGCAAGAATCACGTGCTCCGTGAACTCGGCAATGCTGACGAGCAGTCCGAGCCGCTCCACGCACTCCATCATCACGAACATGGCGCCGAAGAAGAGTAACGTGGTCCACTCGATGCGGTGTATCAGATGCTCCATATCCTCGCGATTCACCATGATCAGCAGCAGGATCACCCCCAGCAGAGAGACCCAGCCCAGCGGCAAGGTGCGCCAACGGGGCACCGACTGCACCAGGAAGCAGACGATGACAAAGATCAAGACACCGGTCGATAGCAGCAGCAGCTTCTTGTTCTTGATGGGGTACTGCAAGGAGAGTAAAATGATTGATTGGGTTATTGATTGATCTGAAATAATTGTTTAATCTGTCTATGGAAATCAAACAAAGCAAAGTTGTCTAAGCCAGTGAATAAATTCTTCTAAATGTTTATTAAAGTCATTGATTGACTGATTGATTGATTGAACTGGGTTTGAGAACTGCGAAATTAAAGTTTTCATAGCAGTTGGCCTAGGCTAAGATATGTCGCAGTAGTTGATAAGTATAATACATTTGCATGCTATTATTGATTGAGTGATTGATTGATTGAAGGTATATGCAGAGGCCAAATAGTTAGAGCTAGGTAGTTTTCCTACAGATGCCAGAGTAAGTCAATGAATAGTTGATAAGTTGAATTAATTGGAATACCAAATTGATTGATTGACTGATCAGATGATTAATGATATAAGCAGGGACCAACTGCTTAGAGCTAAGAAGCTGTGTTTTACTCACATGTTACCTATAGATTTATAGTGAATGTATCTATAACTCTTTGACAGATGGAATGATTGATAAGATTAGAGTATACAAATCTGGATGATTGATGAGTGAGTTTTTAAAACTATTATATAATATCCTGCTGCAATATTCACAGTAGGTCATGAATAGAATATCAATATCCAGGGGATAAAGCGAAAGCTTTTCAATGAACAGAATAATTTTAACAAGAATATGAGATTGATATACCTTTTGCTTCAGCTCATCTAGCGTGCTCGTATAGATCTCAGTGGAGCCAACGCCTCGTTCCTTACGCCTCAAAGTGCGCTTCAGTTGCTTAACCTTGCCATGCAGAGTGCCGCGTACCAGCTGCGCATCCTTCGAGCAGGCTCCAATCGCATTCAAAGCACGTTGCCACACCTTAATCTCGCGACGCAGGTCGCCGAGGTCCTTGGGCTCATTGAGACGCAGCTCATCCATGTTGCGATAGTAGATGCGTAAGTAGATGCAGCTCTGCAGCAATGCCAAGATTACGCCAGGCATCATATGAGCGATAAATGTCAGAAAGTTGATGTCCTGAAAAAGGAAGAATAAAGAAGAAGAAAAGGAAGAATAAAGCAGAAGAAAAGGAAAATATACCATATAAAAAATTTTGGAAAGTATTGCGAGTTTTTAGGAAATAATTTTGAAATTGATCTATCTATTAATCTTATCTCTATGTATATGAGTTTTAATAGCAGTACTCAACTGTCGTTCAATATATTGATTTATCTTTCAATCAATCTATCTACATATCTGTCTATCAAAATTTCCTTCGACTGTATATTCAAGTATCTGTCTATTGATTTATGTATTTGTATTTATTAGTTTTTTGATCTGTATTTTTGGAGTACATAGTAAATCATAAATATGAATGTAGCAGGAGATTTGGCTTATTATACTTCAATAAATCAATTTTGTTGTAAAGATAAATAAATAAATAAATTATAAATCTATTTATAGATCTATCCTATTAGCTATAATATTTTATAAATATTTCTATAAATTTTTTACTTTTTTCATTCATTATTATATCTATCCATCCATATATCTACCTACATAGATTAGGATTGGGCTACCTCCTCTGTTCGAAACAACTCTCAAGCTGATGCTTGTATCTATGTCTTCATTATTATTTATTCATACATCTATCAAGGAGGTAAACAGTTATGCTTATCTGGAATATGTTGCTCTCTACTATCTCTAAGATCTCCACAATGTCAACAATCATTAAGCCAATCCAAAAATGGAACTAAAATCAAATATTCAACTCACATTTTCAACGATAAAGCGATTTGTGCCCACGATGATGCTAATGGGATCTCCGATGGGTGACAGGGCACCGCCGATGTTCGCATGGACAATGATGCCCATGACAACGGGTATGGGATCCAGTTGCATGACCTCGCACAGACGAATCGCAACCGGTGTGAGCAGCAAGACTGTGGTCATGTTGTCCAACACACTGGACACCAGGCAAGTGATCACGCAGAGGCTATAGATCATGGGCCAGATCTTACCGCCGGATACTTCGAAGCAAACGACAGCCAGATAGTCGAAGACACCCGTCTCGGTGAGTATGAGAATGAGCAGCATCATGCAGAAGAGTAGAGTAAGCAGTTCCATGTCCATCCACTGTTTGATCTCCTCCATGTTGGGGCGATCTTGAAAGGCGGCCAAGGCCGTGACCGAGAGCACAGAGCAGATGATAGCCACAAACGGACGATCGAGTTGCTCCGAGATGAGCAGACCATAGAAGAGGAGCAGTATAAGACCCGCTAGAATGCTGCCCGTGCGATTGTTCACAATCAACGGATTGTAGCTGAGATCCACAGCCAAATCCTGTTGAGCATTGCTGTAGATGCGCAAGCGCATTTGACTTTCCTTACGGGCGAGCAAGTCACTCAGCTCGGGGGTTATGTGAAAGGTGTGATTGCGATGCACAGCGGGTGACTTGAAAAGCTGATCATCCGGCACCAGAGGCAGCTGCCAGGGCGCTAAGACGTCCTATGAAGAGAGTGGGGAGTTAGCTTGAAGAGGGGAATTGGATGTATTCTTAAGCTCTACCTCATAGTCCTGACTCCTGTTGTAGGATAATTGCGGCTGCACGTATAGATAGCTGCGACTTTCCGTCTCGTTCTCCTCCAGCTCTGTCTGCAACTGCTTAAAGGACTGCTCGAAAGCGCCCTCCAGCCTTAAATAGAAGTCGCCCATGGGCTTCTGTTCCAGCTGAAAAACTAAGCGGGAGATTAGACTGCAGAGAGATAAAAGATCTTTGATCTACATTTGCCTATCTCCCCCTTGGGCACTTGCACAATCTTCTCCAGCAGCTGCTTCTCGCCCACACTGATCAGGACGCCAGCTGCCACGACCCAGATGATGAGCAAGCAGCATCTCTTGAAGCGTTTATCCCGCTGCTGTTGCTCCTTGGATCGCTTCGATTTGTGATGAAGACGCCGAGCCACGGCCTTGGCGCTGCCGGGTCCATTTGCATGCGGCTCGTGATCCGAGTGAATTGTCGTCGCCTCATCATCTGTGCTCTTGTCACAGTCATAGTTTGGCTTCATTTTGATGTCCAGAAAATCGGAGCCCGCATAGCTAGACTTACGGTCATCTGGTTCCTCCACATCTAGTTCGACCTCCACATCATGCTCCTCCATCTCGCTGTCGCCGACCATGGAGCCTGCTCACATATGTCAACAAAATATAAAACATTTATTACGACCACCTCTCAATAGCCTGTCAAGTGCTTTCAAGTGCTTGTCAAGTATTTGTCAAGATGCTGTCAAGTGTTTGTCAAATGCTATTCAATTTATCGGCTTTGACATTATTTAATAATCGATAGGACTGAAGATAAATATTCTGGCTGTTTTCAAGGTTAATTTATACATCTTCAGACTCAATAGACACAGAAGAACAAATTCTGTTCGACTAGAAGATATCCTTTAATTGATTTCTTCAATGCAAAGGGATTAGAGCTTACATAAAAAGATTTCATCAGCTTATTAATAAAGAATAGGAAAAAGGTATTATTGCTCGATTTGAAGATACCCTGTAGTTGACCATCTTTAAAAAAAAGTACTTATAGGTTGATATTCGCATAATAAACTTAAATGATTGATTGACTATAAGATACCTTGTTAATTGATTTCCTTTATACAATGGGATTATAGCTGATATTGCATCAGCTTTTTAATAATAAAAAAGTGAACTAGTTCTCGACATGAAGATACCCTTTAATTAGGCAGATTTCTTAAGATGAAACTTTTTTGATTATCGTCGCATAATAATCTATAATTTTATTAGTTGACTAGCTCAAGAGTCTATTATAATGATTTAAAAGGTCAGTCTGCTCGACTACAAGATACGCTATACAAACTTTTCTTTTGCCTATTTATATTCGGAGATATTTTTTATATGTACAGGGTATGTTTAGTCAAGTGTAATGCACTTCAAAAAATTCTTGTGTATCCTTTAAGCTACATGGACGCATATATATATATGTATAGATTTTTTAACATCCACTTTCAGTATTCCTTAACATATACCCTATAATTGCGATTGCTATTGGATCTGCTCGACTCACCGTGAATGCGTTCGTTTTCCATTTGAAAGCTCGCCATGCTGGGATCATGGCGAATCTCAGCTGGCAATGCTCGCCACACCTGCAACGTTTGCTCAGTTAGATGGGGCGAGGACTGAACCGTGGTCAGAAACGGAGGCGGAACCGGAACTTGCAGATCCAATTGCGTTTTGCTGCGATGCTGCAGCTCGATGCCGTGCGAGGGGCTGCGTGGACTTGGACTAAGTCGACGCAGC
This sequence comes from Drosophila hamatofila, assembly GCA_035045345.1. Classification (NCBI taxonomy): domain Eukaryota; kingdom Metazoa; phylum Arthropoda; class Insecta; order Diptera; family Drosophilidae; genus Drosophila; species Drosophila hamatofila. The sequence goes on from JAWNPA010000032.1 coordinate 573,296, forward strand.
GTGCCGAGCAGGCCCATGATTAGAATAGACTACACGCTGTTATACTGTTATACTGCGCTGTTATACTGCTGCACACACCTTTTTGTTGTGGAGCTGTGAACCGTACACATGCTAACAGGCCACGGCTCGGGTTGCGACTGAATCGTGACTTGAGACGTGTCGAAACATTTTTGTGGTTTCGTCTTCCAGCCAACGCTTTCAATATTGAACGAACCACTCTGCCCCACCCAACCGTAGCCTGTCACACTCTAGGCATAGTTCCAGGATGGAAGCTGGCGCCTGCGCAGGTTTTTATGTTCTCATTTAGAAGCTCATTCACATTTCCGTGTTGTGGTCGCTGTTCGCTTTTTGTCAACAAGTTTCCTTTGTTGAACCACTAAAACCACTGAACCACTCACCTTATTCACGGCGACGTGTCAACAGCTCACTTAGCTGCCCCTCCACAGTCACAATTAAATAATTCATAATTAATTCACAACTTTGCGAAATTGCGCATGCGACATGTGTGACAAATGCAATTTGAGCCTCGACTCTGTGGCACTTACTGGCAGAGCGAAACGTGCTGCAGCCAGCTAAGGAATTCTAATTGCTAGAACGTCACTTAATGGGTACAGTAGTTACTCGAAAGGTGAAATAGCTTACTTAAGAGTTAATGCGAAAAACGAGCAAACGATAATATTTTAAAAATTAAACTCTGCTTAGCTATATTAAATCTCTAAAACAATTAGGTTTTCTTAAAACATTGAAATTAAAAAAAAAAAAAAAAAAATTATAAAAAAAGAAATTAATATTTTTTAAAAATTTTAACATTGGTATTCTTCTAATAAAGTAAGAAATGCTCATACTAAAATAAATGTAATAATTTAATACAGTTTTTAAAGTCTTTATATAATATGTAATGATTATAATGTACTAAAAGTAATATTAAAAAATGAAATAAAATATAATGATTTTTTAATATATACATATAACAATTTTTCTATTATCAATTATTATTTTTATATAAATTTGTATTTATTTATTTATTTTATGAAATTCATATTTGAACTATGTTACATATATTTTAAATAGGTGTCAAAAATTTTATTTACAAATGGTTTGGTATATATTTATTGTTCTTATAATGTAGTAATTTTAAAATATTTTTAAATAATTCTTTGAGGATTTGTTATTATTTACAGGGCATATACATATACGTTTATTTTTTAATTTAGAGCTCTATTGCTTTCTGCAGTTGGTTGTGAGCGTCGCTAAACCGACTTAACAAAGACAAGCACATATACACAAAGTGGTGAGTATTGCTTATATCACCATAGTGGTGTTGTGACTGTGCTTGTGGTGCGTTCCGAAAAGGTGTAAATATGTGCTTGTATGTGGGGTGTGAGTCTTGGGTAAAAATATAGTAATTTTTAAAAAAGTCCTACATTTATGGGGTCTTCAATATTTTTAATCATATATTAAAAGCTCAGAATTATATAACAATAGCAACATTTTTAAAACCAAAAATTTAAGAATATGTATGTTTTTAGCTTGGCAATATAAAAAATGATTTGTTATAAGGAACTAATATACTAAATCTCATTTCGCATTTGCTTTATTTACGCTATTTAAGTCGCTGTTTGGAACTGGTTCCAATGAGCTTTAGACATGCCATTGGCGCCAGAGTCGATTACAGAACATAGACATTAAATGCAGAGGATGTGACACTAATTGCATTGATTTACCAGGCCCTGTAGGCCGAACAACCAGCCAGACGGACGGACGAACGGACGGACGGACGGACAGGCAGGCAGACAGACAACAGGCAGGCAAGCAATTCGACGACAACTGATAAAAGTAGTTCGAAGTGTGCGCCGTCCTCACTCTCAGCTCGCCCTCCCCCTTTTTTCTCATCCATCCTAGCATCAATGGAACCTGTTCCGAGTCAACAAACTCCGACAGACTGTTAACTGAAGCACCCATTGTAGCAATTTTCAATTATGCTAAATTATTCGCCTAAGCAAGTGAAGTAGTGAACTAGAAGGGCGGCTAGTGTTATTGTAAGTATTAGAAAATTGTGCAGAGTGTAAGCACAATCATCTAAATAGCTTGGGAACTACAAATTTGGAGTCAAGGATAGATTAAGAGTCGACGGTAAGAAGTTGAAGCTTAGGAGTCGCAAAAAAATTGTTATACATTAGGATTGAAAAATTAGATATTGAAAATAGGAGGTTTCGGAGTGCAAGAAAAATTAGGTGTTGAGGCTCATGTAAAAAATTAGGAGTAGGTGTTTGGGAGTCGTAAGTAAAGAAGTCAAAGCTTAGCTTACAGAATATTTGGGTGCATTGCTGTTATCCAAAAGTCTTCATCAAGTTTACTACGTCTTCATAGCCCTTCAAGGGCATTTCATATTCGTCCCACCGAAGTTGAATCAGTTCATTTGCTGCCTTTAAATAGGTTCCCATAAACATCTCCGAGTGCCATTCATGTTTTGCTTTCCCTGTCGCATTCATCGTAATACCATCTGGTATATATTTCGGGCTCGACGTAAAGTTGTTGTTGCTTTTGTTTGTTGTATTCTCTGGCTCATTTGGATTTTAATTGGGCATTTAATGGGCTTTGGCCTCGGCATGAGTTTCACAGCGATTTCTGCGTACAAAACAATGTAATTGGCAGGTGGGCAGGTGGGCGGTTGAACGGGTGAGCAGATGGGCAGGTGGGCCCTTTGGCAGTAGTCCTTTTGTCGAGTCCTTTAGTGGCCTAGCGATGTGAATTTCACTTTTCCTGCAGGCAAAACAGCAGCCGTTGCTGCAAGCCGGAGGCAAGGCTGAGCTGCCTTTTCGACCAGGATCACCTGTGCATGCATATGCGCACACATATACTCACACATGGCACATACACACACAAATGGCCTTTGGCTTAAAGGACATTGAGGCTTTGCTAGCTGATGGCACATTTGTAGGTTGCTTTTACCTATACACACGCACACATAGACTGAGGTCCCACTCACACTCTAACCACTCTTAATTAATCAGGCTGCAATCGACTTTGACGTTTGAAAACTTCACTCAATATGCCAATGCCAACTGCCAACTACCAACAGCCAATGAGAACAGCAGCCCCTTCCCCTTATGCCTCTTCCTTCACTTTCCTTTGTGGCCTCTTACTTCCCCTCTCTCGCTCTGTCACTCTCACTCTTCTTAATTCCAGCTCAATTTCCACACAGTTCTCTAGTTGCCTTTTACACACTTGCAGTTTTGCTTTCAAGTTTTTGTTTCGTTTCGTTTCGTTTCTTTCGAGTGCTTTGTCTTGCGGTGCCTTTTGACTGCAGTGGATACTGATTTGTTAAGGTTGTTTTCACTTTTTCGAATTTCCAACTTATGCGGGTAAGTGAGCTGTCATTATTGATTAAAAGTCTCCTTTGTTCTCGAAATTTCTTACATAAAACATATTAAAGCTTTTTATTATGGCGAAAATTCTTTTATTTTCACATAAATCCAAGCGCTTGCACCCATACAAAATCACAACTGTGATGTCACAACATACAAAAAGCTGCATTTCTTTTGCCTTATCTGTATCTCTGCTAATCGTAAATACATGATTGTTGTTGTTGCTTTTAATGCCGTTACATATTTTGGTTTTACTGATGCGCTGAGCGGGTGGGGTAATTGAATATGTCCATGGCGTGCATGCCATTGGTTGAAATGCTGCTGATCCCGTTAGCTTAAGAGCGAGTGACGGTCGCATTGAGTATTAAAGTATTAAAGAGCTAGAGTTTTGCGAATGGTGTGTGGAGTACAGGGGCACTCATAGTTGAGTGCCTTTGTTGTTGTTCTAAAAACATAAATGCCGGCTGCTCGTAGTTGTTGTTGTAGTAGAGAGAATGCAGGCTTAGCGAAGGAGCGCACATAATGAATTATTTTCAGTTTGAGCGCGCGTCTGCTGTCGATCGGTCGGAATCTTTGCGCGCGTGTATTAGAATCGTAAATTAATTAAGTTTGGCTATCTAAAAGCGTTTTAATTGATTAGAATATTGTTCACATTTGTAAAATAAGAGTCTTCCAAGTGTTCAGTAATGTTTTGTTTCTATTTAATTATGTATAGAAAGTGTTTTGTGTAATTTTAGCCCGCTGAATTTTTTTCGGCAAAAAATTACGCAATATAACGGAGTGCTCATTGAGTGAAAAAGAGAGGTGCAGAAAGTGGGGAGAGACTCTGAGAGCGCGTTTGTGAGTAGGAAATAAGAAGGGAAATACTTACAAATACGGTAACCGTGCTGATGTCTTTCTATATTTATTCTCTTACAAAGGTATATTGATTTTATAATGCATTTTGTTGTTATTCTGTTGGTGTAATTTTTTTTTAATTTATTGCAATTAAAATTAAAAAATATTACAAAATTTAAAATGAAATCAATTAATTTAATTTTAAATTTCCAAGCGGTGTTTTTTTTTTATTATTAACTTATAATGTAATTGTATAAAATAATATTTAAAAATGTTTAATTTAAAGCAAAGTACAATGTGAATTCCGTAAATTAAATTTGAAAAAAAAAAAACTTTAAAGGGTATTCTCTTCTTATTATTTGTGCTGTTTACCCTTTTTATAAAACAACTCTTTGCCTTTGACAACAATGCAGACTAAAGCAGTTTTTATAACGAATTTATTTTCGATTTTTCATCGTCAGCATCATTGAGTTTTCCGCTTTTCCTTGCTTTTTCGCTTTTCGGTCCGGATTCCTTTCATGCGAATTTTTGGCTTCTATCGAGAGCATCGACTGTGAGTCGAGCTGTTGCCGTCCATTGTTTACTTCCGCTTCCGGTTCGAGGGAGGCGCTTTAGTGTGGCGCGGCGCGGCATATGCAAATATTTTCAACATGATTGCATTTCTCTATTTTGATTTCTTGCTTTTGCTTTTGTGTATTTGGCTATTAAATGGGGTGTAGTCCACTTCTGCCTTCTGCCATTCACGACAAAACAAATTGATTCCAGTTAAAAGCATAATCAGTCAAATAAAATTAAAGATAACGACTCAAATGAAATTCAATTTACGATTGATTTTACTCAGTTTAATATGGGTGGTTAAGTGGAAATTAAATTGTGGTTTTTGTGGTATGTGGGTGACTTTATCTGTGTGAATTTTACTGTGTGTGTGTGTGTATATATATATTAGCTTGCTATGAAATACTTGATAAGTGGATAGGCTTTTGATACTAAAAAGTATGAATAGATACGCTGTTTTAGGCTTGATTGCTTGACGATCAGAGATGCTAATATACTTTATGAACTGATAAAGCTGAGGATCAGAGTCGGATGAAGAAAATATCTGATGAAGCTAAAAATGTTCATAGAGTTTTAAAAACTATTATCTATAATAATATAACCTACAAATTGTAAACACTAAAATGATTAATTTAATTAAAATTCATTTACATTTTAATTTTTACATAAAATTAACACAAAACAAAATACAAACAATTCAAAAAAAAAAAAAAAAAATAATAATAATAATAATAATAATAAAATTTATAATATAAAAAATTTGATGTAAATTTAACAATCATAATAAACAAAATTTTCTATATAAAAAAATATTATATAAACAAATGATTAAAAAATTATAAATAAAAATTATTTTATTTCAAACACATATTAATAAAAAGGTATTTATTTTTATTAATAATAGTTTTATTGTTTATAATTTAAATTTAAAAAAATATATATATTTATATGTGTGAATTTTTTGATTTTGCTTCATATTTTACACTTTTATATTTTGCTTTGTAGGGTATTTTGGTAGTTTGGCTCCTTTTATACCTTCTCTCGTTGTTTGTGCAAGTTTAATAAAATTAATTTGTTTATTTACCAAAATGAGCTTCGCACTTTTTACGCGTTTTTAAGCATTTCGAGTCCTTTTCCACTCTTGTAGTCACTTGAACTAATTAACTCTAAATATTTACACATGCCGCATGTGACCCGTTTCTCCTTTTTCCCTTCCATTACCTTTTCAACGTTATCCAAGCCACGCCCGTTTTTACCCTTTTTTCTTTGCCGAGATTTGGCTGCATTTTTGGCCTTTTTATTTAATTTTCAACTCTTTAGCGATTTTGTGTTCCTGTGTCATGTAAATACAAATTAAAACATGTCCTTATACTTGTTTTTTTTTTTTAGGTGGCTCGACTAGGAGATGTTCTATAAGCTGTAAGACTTAAATGAAATGAATTAGATTAAAATGCAAAAAAATCATATATTGTAAACTTATGCACAAAATCATATTTTTAACAATCGATAGTTATCGATAGTATGTTAGTCATTGATAAATTAAAATATAAATCGATAGATTTGTGTATCCCAAAAATGTATCATTGTCTCAAATGTATCATTATCTCCTCGTCAATACACCCCACATATGCTTTTCACTGAAGTACAGGGTATATAACAAGTGAGGTTTTATATATGTATATATATACTGTACGCAAGTCGTGGAAATTTCGTCCTGTCAGAGCGTTTCCTTTTTTTTCTTTTTTTTTTTTTTTTTGCCAAACTTTTTAAACCACTTTTTTGCTCCTGTTCGCCTATGGGTTGAACATTTATTTTTTTGCTGGGGGTTTTTGTGTGAAAAATTGATATACTAATTTTATAAGCAGCATTTTAAAGAGCTGTGGAATTTGGTATTATGTCAAGCTTATATGTGAAGGTATTCATATTTGAGAAGGTATTTCAGTTAGTTGATAAAGTTTATTAGAGATAAGTACAATTAATGTATTAAATATTAATATTAACAAGGGTTCAGATTATGAAAATATACTTCATCGTATCAAATGACTTTAACTACTTTTTGCCATATCAAATTCAAATGTTATGTAACTTGAGCTGAGATAGTATCTCTTGTTCGGCAGCTTTGGCATTTAAAACAATTAACAGAATTTATTATTAAGTAATTTGCATGTAATTCGCAACACTTTAAGTTCAGCAATTGTTGCAGTTTGCCTGTGGCATGGCAAAGAGAATGGTACGGAATGGAGCTTAGTCGAATTATTAACAGCTGGCCAGCTACTGTGCAACGGCGCCGATATAGACAGATAAGCCGTGTAATGGCCATTTTGCAATGCAAATTAGTGGACAGAATGAATTTGCGGTTATCGCGATGTGAAACGCGTGAGAGATATGCGGGCCAAAGATCTGACAGCTGCGATAAGCATATCAGAATAGCGTTTAATGTCAACATAGCAAACAATTGTTGTCATGCGAAATGTCTTACATGCGAAGTTGAGAAAAATTATAGATATAGATGTTATTCTAGGGTTATATTTTGCCACAGATTTTGTTGTATTATGAACATGATTTAATTAACTGCTAGCTCTGAGGTCTTGGAATTTACAGTATGTACATAGATGGATGACTCAGATCTTGAGATATCTGTTATTAAATATATATAGAAATATAGTAAATATTATAGAAATATAGTAAAAAAAATATTTTACAGTCGGTGGCGTCCCTCTGCAAATCTCTTACTTATTTGAATAGAAATTTCTCATTGTTTAGGAGTATATTTATTTTATTTTATGTATTTATATATTTATGTATTTATTGAAAATCAATTCTTTCAAATAGTTTTCAATATCAGTAATATATTATATAAGATAAACATTTTTAAATTAAAATTAGTTAAAGTGAAATGGAAGTATTTTTATTTTACATAGACAATATAGTACTTATTTATTTATTTTTATTATTTACGATAAACATCACAACAATGAACTTCATTAATCTGAAACAAAAGTATATTTCCACTTAGATTAAATATTATTCTTCTAAGATCTATTTAAAATTTATACCCAGAAATACACGTATGTTCTTTTGTCAAAATACTTTTGTCGTCGACTGTAACTTTCCTGCAACTCCTAAAATACTTTCGCTCTGAGATTTCGAGTAGTTAAAGCTAGTGCTCTCTATAACTTAGTTAACATTACACAATTAACACTTAATAGCACAAACTTTAAAGTAAAAGCAGCTACCACAAAAGAGGTCCTTGGCTCTCTGTGTCCATGCGTTGACGCCGTTAAATGTAAGAGAATGAATGATGGATGCATCATGACCAGACGTTGGCTCTAGCTTCTTTTTGTAAACTCAAACATCTGCTGCTTTTACTGCTGCTACTGCTACTGCTAGTGCTCTTCTGTTGTTGGAACGCATCCATCAAAAGCTAACAGTCCCTGCGGAACAATGGATGGCACAAAGGATGCGTTTGGGCCGTTGCTGTTGCCGCTGGCCATAATGAAAGCCAACATTGTCAAAAGGCAGTTGGCCAAAAGCCTTTTGTTGTGATTTATATTGATGGAACGATAAGCGGCAACCTACAAAACCGGACCATGAAGCTACCGAAACATGGGTTATTGAAGCACTTGACTGTAATGAATTGCGGCCTTGGCTCAAGTTTTTTGAAAGCTTCTTTGACCCAACTGCTTGATTTGACAGGATATGCTGGCTTGTACTGTATTGACTTTCTTTTACATTGCCAACAAATATTTGACTTGCTTTAGCAGTAAACAGCTTTTATTCTTCAGTTCTTTAGAACAGACCTACAGACGAATTTAAACTAGATAATCAAAAGATGTAAATATGAAAATTTTGAGACCATAAATATAGATACAGATACATCTAAAGATACTGCTAAAGATATTAAATAATAATAAGTAATAGATATTTTCGTGAGATTTATTGCAATGGGATATACTAGAAATATTGCTTATATAATGTCACTACACTTGGGTCTCCTTGTAATCTATCCACTCACAAGACAGCTTTCGGTTTTGGTTTTTGAAAGTATCAGACGAGAAGCATAAAAAGCAAAAACCGTCAATTTGTTTGGCCTTTCGCTGCAAATGAAATGCAAGTTACGTCAATATTTGCAACACATTTTTTAGTTGTTGCTGTGGAAAATTTGCATTGCCTTGCGAATTGCTTATGTTTTTTATTTAATTGTTGATGCCATAAAACTAACTATTGTAAATGACATTGAGTTGAGTTGAGTTGTTCAGTTTATGGTAGCGGAAATTGCTAGATGGATGTTATGATCGTTGGTATAACTAAGTACTTCAAATGAGTAGTTGCAGATATCTAACTTCGGAGATGTCGATATATGGGCATATAAAGAGATTAAAAGCAGTAAAAGCATATGTAGGTAGTTTGATAGAAATAAATTTTAAGTGCGTTTAATTATATACTTTATATTATTATAGATACTTTAATTCGAATTGTGCTCGGATACAATCGAATAATGATATATGTTATATGCATTTTATATTTATATATTAAAAGCATAATAATTTTACACGCTTGTTCGCCAAAAAAAAGTCGGTAAAGAGTATAGGTCTAAGTATAAACACTAAATGCTTAAAAATTTTACGTAAAACAGATCTTGAGATATATTTAGGCTATTTAGAGTCAGTAAGAGACTGTCAATGGAATTTTTTATATAATTTATAAGCTATATTTGCAAAGGTATATACCTAAATTATACTTATACAATTTATAAATAGAATGATAATATAAGATGATATATTATTATTATTTTAAAATATGATTATATTATATTTTTTCGAAATATATTTCGCACCAAAGGTCATTCTCTACATTCTACCGATTGTTATGACCAAATGACACGTACCACAAATTTCACTATACTACCTCAAACAGATGCTGAGAGGTAGTATAGTGTGCATAGCACACATCTATATTTAGTTTAATAAATATCTCAGGATCTATTCCTAGTGAAACTTGATGTACGATTGATAAATCGAAACTAATAATCTTTGCTTTCACTTTTTTGTCCAATTTAAATAGTTTCTGATCTATATTCATACTATCTCAATTCATAATAAACTAGCAGATATAATTATAGTATTTCGTAACGTGTTGCAAACCAATGCTCATTCAATACATTTTTAGTATCTACAATGATCAAATTACACCTGAAACAAATTTCAATAGTCTACCTTAAATAGATTCTAAGATATCAAGCTCATACCTATTAAAGTTTGTCAGATATAAATAAACAACTTCTTTGATAGTTTAACAACTCTATTACCTTTTTGGGCAACGTCAATGGTCCAGCTCAAGGGTCAATCATGCATAGATTTCAATTAGCAATTAAATAATTTTTATGCTCCATTTCCGCATATGCAGATGAACCCACGCTTACAACGAATGCTTGAAGTATGCTCTACATATTCAAATTAACTCAATTTGTCAAATGCAAATTGACCTTCAGCTTGATCGACTCTCTGAATCATTGGTCCTACAATACCTATTGACACCTACTGCTGCGTTTTTATCTATACCCCCCACTCTACAATATTCTCGAAACCAGTTTCTCTTCTTTTTTTTCTCTTTTGCTCACTTTTTTTTTTGACATTGAAAATTATTGTTCCATGGCCCCATCACGAGTCCCATTCATGAGATGCACAACGAGTTTTCTTAAGATGACGATAAATTTAATTGGGTAGCTCTCGTGTTGTGGCTGTCGCTCAGTAATTTGTAAGCTTTATCAATTTATCAAGATGCGGGCCTTACGCATTGCTTGTTTATGCATGTCATTAAAGTTCTTCTTCTTCTTCTCGTCTTTTTTTTTTTTTTGCTTGTTATTTGAGTCTTTTGTTTTAAAGTTTTGCTGTTTTGGCAGCTGTTGTCACAATATTGTCGTAATGATTGAAGAGGAAGAGGAGAGAAATTAGTTCACTGTAGGGAATACAGTTATTGGTAAAAGTTGTAGGCTAACTGTTCAGCTGTGCAGTTTAGGTTGAAGACATCTATTCAGCGAAGTCTAAGCAGGAGAACTTTGAGTTCTTAAAATATTATCACTACATAAGATTATAAACATATAAGAAAAACAAAAAAATTAAAAAAAAAAAAATATTAAAATAAAATTTTTAGCAAAATGTTTATATGTATAAAAAATATTGTAAATTTATATATTAAATCAATTAAAAATAAAACATCTAGACGAAATATAAATTTCAAAAAATAATGGAGCCTGAAATGTTGAAAATTATGTTAATATATATTCAACATATAAAAAAAATTTTATGACATTTAATTCTATATAAAATACTTAAATATTATGATATATATAAAATATATATTTGTATAGCGTTACCACCAAATATTTTAATTATAATTATTTTATTTTTATTTTTCAATAAAAATAGTACGATTAAATAGTTTTTTTTTATAATTTTTTTGGTTATAAATTAGTGTAAAAATAGTTGTATAGTATAAAACAAGTAAGAAAACTCTAGTCGAGAGTGCTCGACTAGATAATACCCTGAACCAAACAAACACAAAATACATTTAATATGGTTAAATACTTAGACTTCAATATATTTCAAATAAAAATATTTTTAATTTTTTTAAAAAGCCCGCCTGTTCAATGCTGCAGATCAGTGTTTAAAAGTTCATTTTAATAGTGATGATACTTTGCAGCATGTACATACATATGGATAAATTGGAACATGTATATGTAAGGGTGTATGTGTGTAACGCTCGAAAATACTTGCAATTATACATACAAACATTTATGTATATGTAGAAATGTAGGACTATGTTAGCATATACATGTGTGCATACATATGTATTGCCAAAACAAATTAATAGATGGCGCAACGCGCTTTAGTTATTTGCAATTAGAAACATTCTATATTATGAACATTATTATTTGATTCTGTTAAACTTAGCATATGCTATAAAGTTGCTTAAGATGTAAATAGAAAAGAAAATGTAAATATTTGCGTGGGTAAAAGAATTGAATAATTTATTTATTTTCAATTTATTAAAAATAAAAAATCATTCACATATTTTCACTGCAATTTAAAGAATTTGTTCAAATTTATGGTCGCTATCCAAAATGTTGACTTTCCATTTTATTAAGACACCAAGACTCAAACCGAGAAATTCTCGATGAACGTTCACCTCGATCACCTCAAAAAGTCACCTCATGCTCTCATGCTAAAAAGATTGAAAAATTAAATTCTACCGACTTTGCCTCCGAAGTCGAAAGGCGCGCCTCGCCTTTAATAACAACGCCACCTCGCCACTTAAAATCGAAACGACAAAACTGCAATAAGTTGACCGCTAGAGCGCCATCTAGTAAAACTAAACTAAACTAACAGCTGAGAATTTTAACACAATAAATCGCAATTTGATTCTTAGAATATGCTAGAAGAGGTTTGAGTGTATGTGTGCACACGTATAGGAAAACTCTTTTTGCTGCTGCCACGTGCGTTTGTTAGTTGGCCAAACGTTTTGTTTATTAATTTGTGTTGACTAAACGGAATTTAATGAAACTTTTAGCATATTATGTACATATTCTATTGAATATTTTACATTTTATAAAAATGCCAACTCATTCACAATTAGCTATACATGCAACTGACCTTCAAAGGGGAGTTTGGTCACATTTGGAGCCGGTATCCAAAATATAACAAAAATTGAAATTCTGTAAAATTCATCTAAACCTATATGCAAAATTTGGAGACTCTAGCTTTAAAGATGTAGGAGATATAATTTTAAAACGGATTTTCGATAGGGTTTTTAATCGATAAAAAAAAAACGGGAGTAGTTATCGTTTTTTGGAGATAAACTCGATCTGCGCGTGCAATGCACGGACCTAACAAAAAAAATTTCAAGTCTCTAGCTCTTATATCTTCTAAGATCGACGCGTTCAAACATACGGACAGACGGACGGACGGACAGACGGACGGACGGACAGACGGACGGACGGACAGACGGACATGGCTAAATCGACTCAGCTCGTTGCCCTGATCAAGAATATATATACTTTATGGGGTCGGCCACGCCTCCTTCTGACTGTTACATACATTTAACAAAACCATTATACCCTGATTTCCCATTTTCAATGGGTTCAGGGTATAACAAGTAAGAAAACTCTAGTCGAGAGTGCTCGACTAGATAATACCCTGAACCAAACAAACACAAAATACATTTAATATGGTTAAATACTTAGACTTCAATATATTTCAAATAAAAATATTTTTAATTTTTTTAAAAAGCCCGCCTGTTCAATGCTGCAGATCAGTGTTTAAAAGTTCATTTTAATAGTGATGATACTTTGCAGCATGTACATACATATGGATAAATTGGAACATGTATATGTAAGGGTGTATGTGTGTAACGCTCGAAAATACTTGCAATTATACATACAAACATTTATGTATATGTAGAAATGTAGGACTATGTTAGCATATACATGTGTGCATACATATGTATTGCCAAAACAAATTAATAGATGGCGCAACGCGCTTTAGTTATTTGCAATTAGAAACATTCTATATTATGAACATTATTATTTGATTCTGTTAAACTTAGCATATGCTATAAAGTTGCTTAAGATGTAAATAGAAAAGAAAATGTAAATATTTGCGTGGGTAAAAGAATTGAATAATTTATTTATTTTCAATTTATTAAAAATAAAAAATCATTCACATATTTTCACTGCAATTTAAAGAATTTGTTCAAATTTATGGTCGCTATCCAAAATGTTGACTTTCCATTTTATTAAGACACCAAGACTCAAACCGAGAAATTCTCGATGAACGTTCACCTCGATCACCTCAAAAAGTCACCTCATGCTCTCATGCTAAAAAGATTGAAAAATTAAATTCTACCGACTTTGCCTCCGAAGTCGAAAGGCGCGCCTCGCCTTTAATAACAACGCCACCTCGCCACTTAAAATCGAAACGACAAAACTGCAATAAGTTGACCGCTAGAGCGCCATCTAGTAAAACTAAACTAAACTAACAGCTGAGAATTTTAACACAATAAATCGCAATTTGATTCTTAGAATATGCTAGAAGAGGTTTGAGTGTATGTGTGCACACGTATAGGAAAACTCTTTTTGCTGCTGCCACGTGCGTTTGTTAGTTGGCCAAACGTTTTGTTTATTAATTTGTGTTGACTAAACGGAATTTAATGAAACTTTTAGCATATTATGTACATATTCTATTGAATATTTTACATTTTATAAAAATGCCAACTCATTCACAATTAGCTATACATGCAACTGACCTTCAAAGGGGAGTTTGGTCACATTTGGAGCCGGTATCCAAAATATAACAAAAATTGAAATTCTGTAAAATTCATCTAAACCTATATGCAAAATTTGGAGACTCTAGCTTTAAAGATGTAGGAGATATAATTTTAAAACGGATTTTCGATAGGGTTTTTAATCGATAAAAAAAAAACGGGAGTAGTTATCGTTTTTTGGAGATAAACTCGATCTGCGCGTGCAATGCACGGACCTAACAAAAAAAATTTCAAGTCTCTAGCTCTTATATCTTCTAAGATCGACGCGTTCAAACATACGGACAGACGGACGGACGGACAGACGGACGGACGGACAGACGGACGGACGGACAGACGGACATGGCTAAATCGACTCAGCTCGTTGCCCTGATCAAGAATATATATACTTTATGGGGTCGGCCACGCCTCCTTCTGACTGTTACATACATTTAACAAAACCATTATACCCTGATTTCCCATTTTCAATGGGTTCAGGGTATAAAAAGGCAGTTGTATATTATAGAGGCTATTCAATCAATTGGACATTGATGGCAATTAGAACGAAGCGCTTTAATAATATTTAATAAAATTGTGCCCCCAAAGTATTTGATGATTAGGACAAACTTAATTCTTAGAATTTGTTTATTTGGAGGCGGAAGTTTTCCTAGGCAACCATCATCAAACGTTCTTTATGACATATAAATCATTTGAGTAAGCTGTAACCACAACTATATATAACTTTCCAATGAAATCAATATCAAAGCTCTTGGGCATTCTTTGAAATTTATCGCCTATTTTAAAGTCTTTAATTGACTCAATTTTCAATCTATTTTTAATAGGAATTTGTGTGCGCACTTTGTGGTCGCTGCTTTAGACCACTAAAGCAATTATTCCGTTAATTTTGTCTAAGGCATCTTCTGCATTTGGTCAATAACTTCAAAAGCTTTCTATCAATTGTGTTTATCGCATGTGCGGCTAAATTTGAGCTTTAATTGATGCTAATTTCGGCCTGCTTATGTTTTGAAAGAGAGAGAGAGAGAGCGAGAGAGAAAACGAACTTTAATCACAACAATTAGGAATTGCAATCTTCATTGGCTTTATCTACAGCATTTACATTTTGCAGCCTTTCATTTGGCCGCCAGCAGCAGCAGTGATTGCTTTGCATATTTTGCATTTGGTTAGACCTCGGGCTAGATTTGACCAGGCCTTAACATATTTCGGTCATTTCCTCTGTTGATTAAGATACCCTGCAAATATAAGAGCGCACTAGAAGACACTGAACGAATAGACATGCATCAAGTACTTGATAAATATTCAAATATTACTATCATTCTCATCAATATCATTTATTATCATTATTGTTAATATCATTGTTATTTGGTTACTTCATAATTTGTTTACTTTTCTAATCTTTACATTCTCTAAAATTCGCAATCAATTATCTGTAGGGTATCGCCATTTCGAGCAACTGTCTGTTAACTGTCTGTTAATTTGATTTTAATTGCAATTGGCAATTGTTGAGGATTATGTAATGTGACAATTGAAGCACTGTGGACATTGCCAACTGTAGTGGGCTCCACTTGACACTCGCAGCTGCCACTCACCGCTGCCCACTTTGCCATGCCCACTGCCCGCCCACCCTAGCCACACACACACAAACTCTCATGAGTTTATCAACTACTTGCAGCATGTGGCTGATGTCATCGTTAGTCAGTTTAGTTTGAACTGTGGCTGTTTTTTTTTTTAACTGTATTTGACTTGTCTTTCGATTTTGCGGCAGCTCTTTTTTTTTTTTTTAGCTATTTGCTTTGCATATTTGCCCCAATGCTCGTCGGCCCACTTGACTGCCCCTCCAGCTGCAGTTGGCTGTAAAGTGAACTCTGTCTGAGCCCTCGGCTATAAAAAAATACAAAAATGAGCAGCTGCTTACCATGTGCAAAGTGCTCGAATGCGACTCAAAATGTTTGCTTTGGCTGCCTTTGCGTTTGTTTTGCCCAAATTGAAACATTTTTTTTTCGCCTGTGCATTGCCAATAGGCAGAAGCTGTTGCAACTCTTGTTCAGGTGCTCAAGTGACGACAAACAAGTTGAGCGAAAATTGAAGAAAATGTCATACAAGATGTAAAAAAATAGTTATAGTTGGAAATTTAAAAAAAAGTATATATTAAACCAATAAGCATGAGTAATTTTAATTTAAAATTATAATATATGACATTAAAAATCAAAAATAATAAAAACCTAATAGGTAAAAATAAAATATCAAATAAATAACAAATAAAAATTAAATAGAAAATAAATAAATAATAAATAAAACAATAATTTAATAATAAATAAATAATAAAAAAAATAATAAAAAAAGTAATAATAATTTAGTCATAATTATTTAAAATATTAGTATATACAAATTTTAATCGAATACATATTTTATCAAAAACAATTTCATCAGTTGAATAGAAATTTTAAATTAATTTTAAATAAACATATATGGAAATTAGGCTCTCTCTATTTCTCTTTGAATAAATCAATCAGTGAACAAATCAACGACACACTTCAAATCTACAGCTCTTCTCTGCGATTTTCATAATGTCAAGGCATAAGTAAAGGCCTCCATACAATTATCATATAAGCATTACATTTCATTCCCTTTTCACTAACTCTCTCTCTCTCTCTCTTTCCAATTAATCCCCTTCACGAACAATTTTCATTAGCACCCAGATATTTTTGTACATATCAAATTTCAAAAAATTTTCCGCTCTTGTTGTGGCATGCAACATTCGCATTGCGTGTCACATGCCACGCGAAATATAATTCTGCGTTTTACATTATGTATGCAAATATGGTCATTAAAATTGTAATCAACCGGAATGGCACTTGAAATGTGGAGCATAAATTCAAATTTCAATTTGCATTGAAATGCATTTTAAAATTAAAAATAATAAATAAAATAAAATTGTTTGCGTCACATTTTAAAGTGAATAAAAGGAATTAAAATAAATGTCAATTGGCAGTCGTTCAGTGAATTGTTCTTTCTGGTCAAAATGTTTGGACAGTAACTGACAGTTAACAGGGAAAAATTAAAATAGTTGTGGGTGCTAGACAAGGAGATACCCTGTAAGTGTAGTTGATAGCTTATAGAACTGTTATTAGATGAGTATAAGCAAGGGAAAGTGCTCTAAGTGGAAGTCCCTGACTCAATTGACAGACTATAATTTTAAATATCATTATATACTATTGCCAAAATTGGTATACCCCTTCAAACACTTCTTTAACTGGGTACAAAACTACGAGTAAATATTAAATGAAAAATGTCTAAAATGAATAAACAGGCAGGCTGACATGTAGAGTGAACAGACAAAAAATCATGGCAGACAGAGAATTGGAGCGGGGTGGATTGTAGCTGGGAGAGAAATGTTTAAATGCGTAAATAAAACTAGCATAAAAACAGGAACAAGTGAAAGAAAAAACAAAAACATTGACAGGACAACAACAAAGAAATCCCAGTCCAGGCACAAGCCAAAAACCATTGGCAGACGCTGTCAAATCTGGCCAACTGACAATGACAGCTAGCAGAGAGAGAGAGAGAGAGGGAGAGAGAGAGAGAGAGAGAGAGAGAGAAATAGAGACAGAGAGGCGGAGAGGAAGAGAGTA
Organism: Drosophila hamatofila; assembly: GCA_035045345.1. Classification (NCBI taxonomy): domain Eukaryota; kingdom Metazoa; phylum Arthropoda; class Insecta; order Diptera; family Drosophilidae; genus Drosophila; species Drosophila hamatofila. The sequence goes on from JAWNPA010000032.1 coordinate 591,003, forward strand.
GAGTAGGGAGTCAGGATATGCTAGGAGTTGAAGCATTCATGCCGTAACAAGTTCCACAGCTAAAATAAATTGTTTTCGCTACACAATTTTTTGGTGTTATGCGCGCCACTTGACTTGTAAATGGGCAATGGGCTGCTCACACACATACACAGGCATACACGGGCCAACAAGGATAGCAACAAAGACTAAAGCAACTCCCATTGTTGACCCAGTTATGAGCCACAAAACAGTCCTCAAAACAAATAAAACGCCTGGGAATGCGAAGAAATGTTGAGAAATGTTCGCTAATGACAGCTTCGCAGCTGCTTGAAAGGACGAAGGAGGAGTTGCTGAAAAGTATGCTATGGCAAATATGCTGACAGCAGATTGAGAGAAAGGAAGAGAGAGGGGGAGGAGAAGTCGCATAAAAATTAAAGATATATGAACCAAATGCTGACCATAAACGCACAACAGAAGCCAGCGTGACGCCAAAAAAGTTTTGGCCTAGAAAGAAAGTTTGCTTCCTTCACGCAGGATATGACTCTCTATGTATGTATATATAAGTATATATATATTACGTCGAAATTTTGTTGTTTGTGTGCGTGGAAAAAGCTTTTAAGCAAACGCTTTTTGGTCCTGCCCGATAAGTCGACTCGGTGCATAAATATGACTTTCTTTTGGTACTTAAATAAATTTCCACGAAAGTGGAATACATTAAACAAAAAGATTAAACTAAGTGAGTGGATAAAAAATAAGTATATATACATTGGTACCTATATGTATGTAGTGTGTATAAAAATAATTGGGAAGTTGGACAATTTATTTGTGAAGACTAAAATATGAAAATTATATTTGCAACATTAATCAAGCTTAAGTAAATATTATTTAAGCTGCCTTGAATGAGGAAATTTATCTTTTGGGTGCAGAAGTTTGAAGAAGATTTATTTTAGATAAGAACAAAATGATAAAAATAAATCAAACATAATTAAATTTTAAATAAAATCAAAATGTAAGAAAAATTTTTAAATATTGATGTACTGAAATAAATATATAATATGTAATTATAGGGCTACTTTTATGAAGAGATAATAGGATAGATATAAGGACTTGATGTGTGGCTAGATATATGGCTATATATAGGGTATAGGGCTATATATAAGGCTAGTTTTATGGCTAGATATATAATTGGGTAAAGATATAAAGCTAAATAGGGATAGATATAGGGATTGATAAATGGAAATATTGATAAGATTGGCAATTTCCATTAAAAGATTTTATATATTTTGACATAAATCTACCCAAAAATTTCTCCACATCAATTACAGCTCAAATGATATTATTAAAATAATCTCATCAATTAACGCCCCTTTAAAGACAATCAATTTCGGAAGTCTCACACAAAAATGTTCCACACAAAGTTTCAGAGTTTTTCCAAGCTCTCGGCAGCTGCCGTCCCGCTGAGCTCTCGAGAAGTTTTGTGCCCGTTCGCAAATATTTGGCAGCATCAACAAACAAATTAATACAATTTTTGGGCTAAGCGCTATACTTTGGCAGCCCCCAGTCTAGTATGGACGCCCATTGAGCGAAGCTTTTGTCTATTTGTCTAGTAATTAAAAAAGTATAAAACCAGCAAATTAAATGCGCCAACTGTTGAGAAAGTTTTTTGTTTTTCCTAGCATTTTCATTTTGACTTTTTTTTTTCGTAAATTTTTTTTTCAACAAAGTTTTTTGCACAAGCAAACAAACAGGCGTCGCGTCGCCGCACTTAATTAAATTAGAAAGCGAGCATAGTGTGCATAGTGGGGCAAAGTCAATTCTAAATGTAAAATGGTCAACCAAGCTTATAATAAGCCAAGCGATAAGTTTAACGGAGATTAAGTTGATGTTAGAGTGCTCTGTGTTGATGCTCTCTCTTTATTTTTTTCTTTTATGCTTAATCTGTCCATTACCTTTCTATGTGATTCTCATTATTTTATGTGCATATTTGCATATGCATATCATGTAAATATATAATATGAAGTATATGAAATGTGTTTTTGATAGACTCTTTAGAATATTTAAATAGAAGCACATTTAAAATTGATTGAATAGACTATAAATATAATTTGAAAAATATAATTTTAGATATATATATAGATATAGATACATAGATACATAGATACATAGATAAATAGATACATAGATACATAGATACATAGATACATAGATACATAGATACATAGATACATAGATACATAGATACATAGATACATAGATACATAGATACATAGATACATAGATACATAGATACATAGATACATAGATACATAGATACATAGATACATAGATACATAGATACATAGATACATAGATACATAGATACATAGATACATAGATACATAGATACATAGATACATAGATACATAGATACATAGATACATAGATACATAGATACATAGATACATAGATACATAGATACATAGATACATAGATACATAGATACATAGATACATAGATACTTAGATACATAGATACATAGATACATAGATACATAGATACATAGATACATAGATACATAGATACATAGATACATAGATACATAGATACATAGATACATAGATACATAGATACATAGATACATAGATACATAGATACATAGATACATAGATACATAGATACATAGATACATAGATACATAGATACATAGATACATAGATACATAGATACATAGATACATAGATACATAGATACATAGATACATAGATACATAGATACATAGATACATAGATACATAGATACATAGATACATAGATACATAGATACATAGATACATAGATACATAGATACATAGATACATAGATACATAGATACATAGATACATAGATACATAGATACATAGATACATAGATACATAGATACATAGATACATAGATACATAGATACATAGATACATAGATACATAGATACATAGATACATAGATACATAGATACATAGATACATAGATACATAGATACATAGATACATAGATACATAGATACATAGATACATAGATACATAGATACATAGATACATAGATACATAGATACATAGATACATAGATACATAGATACATAGATACATAGATACATAGATACATAGATACATAGATACATAGATACATAGATACATAGATACATAGATACATAGATACATAGATACATAGATACATAGATACATAGATACATAGATACATAGATACATAGATACATAGATACATAGATACATAGATACATAGATACATAGATACATAGATACATAGATACATAGATATATAAATATATAGATATATAGATATATAGATATATAGATATATAGATATATAGATATATAGATATATAGATATATAGATATATAGATATATAGATATATAGATATATAGATATATATATAGATATATAGATATATAGATATATAGATATATAGATATATAGATATATAGATATATAGATATATAGATATATAGATATATAGATATATAGATATATAGATATATAGATATATAGATATATAGATATATAGATATATAGATATATAGATATATAGATACATAGATACATAGATTCATAGATTCATAGTATGTAAATAAATATATATTAAAAGAAGCTGCACAATTATTATGTTCATATCCCTTGACGAAAGGGTATATTGAAAAGCAAAGCTCGAAGTCAATGTCGCCGGAAATCAGGAAAACTAATGCTAAAACTTTTGCAGTCAGTACGGCGGCAGTGGCGGCAGCGGCGAGAGGCGTGACAGCAGTTGCTTCGGTGGTCGTGTAAGTCAAGGGGCGTGCGTGACTGCTAAGGATGATGGAATGAGGTTGAGTGTGCTTGGAGTGTTTACTGTGGCGTAAAATGGCCAACGACGACGACGAAGGCGACGACTTTGTCTGCCAAATGAAATCCCATTCCACTTGTCTGTCCCACTCGAAGCGTGGGCGTGTCAGGGAAAGTTTATCAACTTAATTAGAGGCTTGATTACGTTAGATGGCGCTCATCTCTAACGTCCTGAATGCCAGCCATTAAAATTAAACGTTAGCTGGGCCGCAGATTGTGGACAGAACGAAGTTGAGTGGGAGATGGTGAGAGCTCATTGCTGGGACTTTGACATTTTTAAAGCTGAGTCCTGCAGTCGAGTCAAGTTGAGTTGAATCGTGGCGAGTCTTATCGCCTGCACGTCTCTCGACCAGGATGAGTCTGTTATCAGCTTATGGCTGCCATTTGGTTAGCAGCCCTTTAACTGCTGGCCATTTATCCTAGATTTGATTTATGGCGCAATTAAAAATTTGTGACCCGCCCTCCCACATGCCACATGCCGCCTACGTCCTTCCGCTGAGGGCGTGGCAGCGCTCACACGATCTGCGCGCATCGATGCAAAATTTATGGCAGCGCATTTATTGCCAAGCGGCGTGAAAAAATTTAAATGGCGCTTCCGCTCGCCGCGACAAATGGCAAACTGTATGTGAGAGAGCAGAAGAAACAGAGAGAGGGAGAGAGAGAGAGAGTAAGTTGAAGTGAAACAGAGAGAGATAGATATAGAGGGAAGGTGATACTCCCCCAGAGATTCAGAATCTCGTTTCGATGCAATATGCCAAAAAGGCACTCGTTAAAGTGCAAGTTTTTTAGTGCAAGGATTATGTGAATTGTGCGAGGGTATCTCTAAGAGTTGTCGATTGATAAAATAAAAAAAAAACATAAAAAAAAACATTCAAATCTATAAATGGGTCTATTGACAATAAATTTCTTATTTGTTTTTTGTAATTTTAATTTAATCGTGGTTAGGTTACCTCTTGCTATTTATTATAATTTTTTCTTGCAATTTTTATAATTATTATATTTATTAAGTAGTATTTATTTATTTATTTTTGTATTCAAAAAGCATCAACAAATAAAATATATAAATATATTTTTAATTTGTTTTTTTTTTTTTTTTTTAATTTAAAGTAAATCTTTGACTACATGAAACTAATTAAAATTTTATATTTTTACCATTTCGTTTTCAAATTCTTAAGCTTTATAAGTGGCGGACCAGAAAATATAGTCTTGACAATAGTTTCGGGAAAGTAGATGAATCAAGTGGGTTTTGCATATAATTAATCATTGTTTGAAAAAAACTGACTTATATATTTATATTGTTATTAATATTGTATATAGATTCTAGCCAGACTATTAAACAACATTCATATTAGATAGATTTCCTTTTAGACTCCTAACGAAGAATATTGTACAATAAATATATAAGCTGGGCCAAACTATTTGAATTCATCTCGCTATGCTGCGATTGTCGCCATTGTCAGCTGCTGCCACTGCTGGGATGTGCCTTCTTGCTCTCTACCCCAACCCCCTTAGTCAAACCCCTGATATTACCCCTTGCCCGTTAGCTTTTGCGTTCATCTGGCAGCTGTTAGCCTGCACTTTGAGTAATCGCAGCCTTATGGCGGCTTTTCCACTTGGACTTGTGTCAAAAGACCATGCACACACACACACACACACACACATACACAGATACATATCTATATACATATATATGTATATGTATATTGTATTGGTGGGGCATGTTAGCTTGGCATCGTTCAGTGCAACATGTTGCCTGTGCCATGAAATGTATATAAATTTCTTATGCGGCCTGCCATGTCGTAAAACACGAGGTTAATGTGGTAAACGCTGTCGAGACTGTTGTTGCCTAGCAGTGAGGTAGTAAGGCAGTGAGAGAGGGCGAGCGAGCGCTATCTGTGTGGGTGGAGCAAGGATTGGAAGGTTTTTGCACAAAAGGGTTTGAGTGCGGGGCGCTTTCGTAGTCAAGAACATTCATATTGTTGCACAGGCACAACTATTAGGGCCAGTAAGTGGCATTTAATGGGCTGGCAACGGGTTTGGCCACATATTTCACTGCCAACTTTGTTGCAACAGCTTGTGGGCGTGGTCAAGCACCGCAGATAAACACAAAACGAAGTACAGCTACACATAGATATTAGAGTTGCTCGCTTTAGTTCAATTCACTGATTAAATTCCATCTATAATATACTGGAATATTTTTTTGATTTTAAGTTATACAAAAATTTATATAATAAAATCAATTTAATTCATGAACTCTAGTTCGTTTTGATGAAGAACTTGAAAGTAAACTATTCCAGAATCCATGAACTGTATGGTTCATTAAATGAATTAGTTTAAGTGGCTGAGAATTTTAAGAGAATCGGTTCGTGAACGGCTTTTATTTTATTCAGCTGTTAATACTCAATTAGCTTAATATCATATTCCATAAGAACAACTAATTAGAATCAATTCATGTGTTCATGTGCATTCGAATAAATGATTAAAAAGAGTGTAAAAAGTATCGTTCATAGCGACACATTGTTCATTTTCAAGAAGGAGAGAGAGATAGGGAGAAACAGGTAGATGATCAGAGCGTGTGTGAGAGAAAGAGCGAATAAGACAGATATAATAAGAGGGAGAGAAGGAGAGAAAGAGATAGACAGAAAGAGAGAGTGTGAGAGAGAGAGAGAGAGAGAGAGAGAGAGAGTGAGGGAGAAGGATAGCGCAAGAGAGAGAAAAAGGGAGCGAAAGAGATAATATATTACACAAAAAATTACCTAGTTCATTTTACATAAATGTTCTATAGGACTTGCTCGTAACAGTATGACACAGCTCTGATATAAATAAACAAATATATATATTTATAATTATGTTACAGCTTAGTCCTTCACGCAGATGTGAGATAGAAGAGAGGGGAAGAGGGAGATTCAGAGCTGGGGAGTGTGGTCTGGGTCCTCCCAGCTAATTATCATAAGCTGACAAATCTTTGCGGCTCTTATCACCACCAGACAGCCAAAAGGCAGCGACCTAAACCCAAGCCTAAGTTGCGTCAAATCGACTCTATTTCAGCAGCCACGCCCCCACAACCAGCCGTAGCAACATCAATCCCGCCCACACTCCTCTTTTGTCTATTTGATTAACATTCGCACAGAAATTTGAGCTCAACTTTTGGCTTCAAATTAATTTCGGGTGCGCTCTCTACATAAACTTCTAATTGGCAGCACATTTGGCATACGCCGCGTTGGCCCTCAACTTTTTTTTGTGTGCGCTCTCAACAACTTTCTCTGGTTGCCCTACAAAAGTTTTTTTTTTTTTTACTCATTTAGTTGATTTTAGTCGTTTTTTTTTTGTAGCAATCCTTGAAACAGAAAAACTAATCATTTGTAGTTATGGCTAAAGTTGGGGCTTTAACAACAATTTCAGAAACAAAGCGTTGTTTTAGTTGGTTTCCCCTTTCCTCTAGATTATGTTTCTGTGGCTCACGCTGCGTATGTGTGTTATTGTTTGTAAAATTTTCGCTACATTTTAATATTGATTAAAATTTTGTATTCGTTGTTTTTTTTTAATATTTAATGGAAAATAATTACGGATGCTTGCTTAAAAGGCGTAATACAATGTGAAACTATATTTTGAATATAGCTTTGCATACATTTTGGAAGCTTTCTAATAAAAAGTTATGACACAAAGTAGTCAAAAATAATATGTAGAATATTTTCATAATTTGAATAAATAAATTTTAATACATTTTCCATTTTAAACTTTATTTAAGCTTACATAATTCACCTTAACTGCTCACGTATAATATTAATAGTATTATTAATATTATTAATATTTAAATTATTTTAGGTTTAATAAAAAATTATTAAAAATTCAATAAAAAAAACCCAAAAGAAAATTAATACAGGTAAAATAAGATTGAGCTTGAAATTTTGTTTATTAATTTTTTTTTTTTAATTTTTATAAAAAACGATTTACCTATAACTTCTAAATTTATATTTAAATATTTATTGATTATTTTATCAATTATGTTCCCTAACACCAATATTCACCATTACACCAATAAATATTTACTTAACTTTAAAAATATTTTTCAATAAAAGTATAATTTTAATAAGCGCTACGACGTCGCACATTAAAAACTCATATATTTTTAAAACATATTCAATTTCCTCGAGTAATTTTATTGCTCGTTGTTTTTCAAGAAGTTGGCACGTCTGTACACAGCTCTAAATTTGTTGTTTTTGCAATTTCGGTCAATGGCCGTTGGCCAGGGTCGTTTTCAGAGTTGTCAGGGCTGTCAGGTCAATGGGATTTTTTGCTACAGTATATGGAGGCGGCCGCCACGCCTCCAGAGTGAAGTTTTACCCTGTAGGAACGATGTCAAACGTTGGCAAATTTCAATTCGATTTGTGTAACGAGTTTTCTATAAACATTTTGCTTTTAAAGTTAGCAGCTGACAGTTGTTGGCACTGCAGCACAGCAGACAAGGCAGTCAGTCGATGAAAGAGATAGAAAGTGCATGAGAGAGAGAGGAAGATAGAGTGTGAGTTCCATTTACTTTTATGGCATTGCATTCCGTTGGCAAGTGGACTTTGCCTTGGCTTTCGGACATGTCCAAATGCATTTCACAGTTGTTTGTCTGCGAGTGTTGCACGTGTTGTTTGTGTGTTCGTGGTTGTTGTTGTTGGTGTTGGTGTTGGTGTAGTTGTTGTTGTGCACGTCGTGATATTGCCGCAATCCTGGCAGCTCATTTCGACAAATGGCTGACAGGAAGTGCACTTTTCCAGCTGACGTTTCCATGGCCAATGGCAACTTATGCAACATGCAGCATGCCGCATTCCGAATGTCACACACAGCTTGCAACTAACCGCAATAGCGTCGCCATTGACATCGCCTTAAAGCCTAAACTTAAGGCTTGACGGCCAATCAAGGCATTTGCTGTTCTGGCCACGCACTCATCAATGTCGACAGGTGGATAGAGTAAATGTGTTAGCATTTGAATAGACTTAGGCATACGTAAAAGGGTATATAAATTGTTTTTATTAATTTTGGAAAAAATAGCTAGCAATAAAAAAAAATCGTAAAAAAAAATAAAAAACCAAAAATAAAAAATAAAAAAAACATGCAAAAATTAAAAATTAAAAACTTTTATTTTAAATTAAAAAAATATATATTTTATTCAAAAAATTATTAAAGTAATCCTTTTGCTTCAATAAATTTAAAAAATATATATATATTTGTCATAGCATAATTTTTTCCCTAAATTTTAAAAATATTTAATTTTTTAATAAATTAATAAAACATTTTATTGTTCAATAAATTAAAGAAATATGTTTAAATTGAAGAAAATAAAAAATTTTAAAATGTATTTGATAATAATATATGTTTGAAATATTTTATCTCCTAAATTAATAGAAGAGCTTTTTTTTTTCAATAAACTTTAAAATATGTTATACTTTCTTTTATAAATAAAAAAAAAATTTTGTTATTTCAAATTAGTAGGAATATGTATATGTAAATAAATATAGCATCAATATATTTTTTTTAACTTTTCAGTATTTTGAAAAGAAACAAGAATTTTTTTTTTAATTTTGAGATAAAAAAATACATTTTTTTTTTAAATGTAATGAATTAATAATAAATTATAACTATAAAAGCGGCTAAAATTCTAATAAAATTATGAAAGTATGAGCTAAAGATCAATAGGAAGTAAGCTTTAAAGCTACGAAATCAACTCGATGATGCGTTAATTGTATTCAACTCTAATTCTGATTTGTTTTTCTTAGCTGATTACTGGATAACTTCGAGTCGTGCACATTTAATCAACGACACAATGTTTTGCTTTTGGGAAATTGTTTATTATTATTTTTATCGTCAGAGTCGGGACTCGTGCAGGCTGCTGGAATTGATTGAGTTAGTTGGGCAGCTGCCGTTGCGCCTGGGCCTGGGCCTGGGCTGGTCAGTTGGTCAGTTGGTTGTTGGGCAGGTTTTATTGACACTTTCATTGAATTATGTTTTGATATGAAATATGTGTGTGCCCTAGCACATAATCGTGCCTGAAACATGTTTTTTTCTCTGAGCATTTCTGTGGGGTTCAAGTGTGGCTGACCGCTGGGCGGGCATAAATCAACTCGAAATTCCTCTAGAGTGTCTTATGCGTGTGCCTCTGTGTGTGTGTGTCTTATTTACAGGCAATTTTCGAGCAAATATTTTCCTACTATGCATTGTTGATGTCCATGTCGCACCCCCGCTTGTCAAAATACCTCTCTGCCCCACCAACCCCACCTCCCATTCAATAGAGCCACGGAAGCGTGACCCAAATATTTGTTTGATTTATTAGCTGGCTTTTTTTTTATTTGCCATGGAACAAGCTGTTGATATGTGTACGCATATTTGGGTATTTGGACTAACTTAAAATATTAAGGAGCTTTGCCTGTATTATATATTTATAGTGATGAATGTGAGGTTAAAAGGTGTATGTTTTAAGGGTCTAGTCTCTGGGGTAGTGTGAATAAATTATATTAGATTTAAAGTGGGGTAATAAAAAATTTTCCATATTCCACTTATGTTTCACTGATGCAAGTGGTTTTCACAATTTTTCTTAAAATAGTATATAAAATTCTATCTGCCGATTTTGTCTGTATTTCATTAATTTTTTTTTTGTAGAGCATAAAGACATTTATGATTCTATAATCACATTGACTATCTGTATTTATTTTCAATTCCACTTATATTTCACTAATAAAAGCGGATACATTTTAATTCTATTAAAATTAAAAATATATGAAATTTCATTATTCATCATATTCATTATATATGCATATATTTCACTAATTAAAGCGGATTAGACATTAACAACTCTATAATTAGGCTAAAATAAAATTCATACCTTATCCATTTCTACTTTTTACTTGTCTTTGATAAGGGCACACGAATCATCAGATTCATTTTGGTAGAGTATAAACACTTCGTGTACTCCCCAACCACTTTCTCTATATTCATTCTCATCTGTTGCATTCTTTAATGAAAAGAAAAGAAAAACGGAATGAAGTGCGACAGAGTTCGCACAAGTTCTGAAATGCAACTGACAGATACAAAGCAAAAGGCAACAAATTCGATCCAACTGTGTTTGTGGTCATAGAAATTCTCACCTAATTGTCGGGCAGGCAGGTATTTAAAGTTACCTGTTGTGGAAAAGCAAACAAGCAAACAACTGAATGAAGTGCGCTGCAATGAGGAAGTGAAACGTTTAAGTGCCGAATTGTATCTGAGAGATACACGAGCACGTGCAACTGCTGCATCTTTGGCACTTGCTCGTCTTGAGGTTGTTTACTTAGCCCCTTTTGGAACGGAGCCCTAAAACTTTTTACAACTCTGCAGTTACGTAAGTTCTCCTTCTGCATTTTTATTTTGTTCTCCACTGGAATTCAATTTGACATTTGTTTTCGGCTTTGGGCTAATTCAATTGGCATTGGCTAAAGCCCAACAAATTCAAGACCAGATTTATGAGCTGACCAAACCAACGATTGGATTTGGTTCGATTCGATTCGATTCGATTTGTCACGCTTTTCTCAATCGAAGAAAAGTCGTCGCAATGTCAAAGTAAAGCTAAAACGCTAAAAGCCAAGAGGAAACTTGTTGCCCACAAGGCACCAATTGTATCTGTATCCATGGCCGTATCTGTATCTGACTCTATTCGAGCTTTGCCTACGCTTCAATTATTCAAATGCTTCCAGCTAGTCTGTTGCGGTCCAGCTACAGCTCAGCTTACCCACCGCTTTTAGCCGTGCCAAACCACATTCGGTTTTGTGTTTTGCATTTGTTCAGCTTTTTCTTGAATGATTTCTGTGATTCTTTCTAAGCATTTCGCATTGCTTTTAGCTCGTGGCTGGTAACACAAGACGCCACTCTAATAGCTGTTAATGGATATCGGGCAATGCTTGAATGAGTATGGGGTTAAATATTCAATTTGTGTAGGAATTTGGGCTTCTGGGGGAGATATTCAGTTTGATGAAGAGCATTTTAAATATTAGCTTAAAGGGTAGAATTTAAGAATTTGTTAAATCGTTATATTAAATAATATTGTAAATATTTCATCATAGCGCAAAGTAGAAAATAGTAAATTTTATTAGGGAACTATGACGAATTATGCCTTCACTGAAAAATATGACTATTGTCATTATTGTCATTGAGATTGATGGTGAAATTTAATTTGTATGATAACGGTGACTGTCATTATCAATACCAATATTATTTCATTTACATTGCCATTTATTATTAGTATTAGCATTATCATTATCATTTAACAATAGTATTAGTAATTGCAATAGAATTAACAGTAACATTGGCATTAGCATTGACATTAACGTTCGTATAATTAGCATTATCATTAGCATTATCATTAGCATTATCATTATCATTATCATTACCATTATGATTAGCAATAGCATTAGCATTATCATTAGCATTAGCATTAGTATTGTCATTGACATTGGCTAGCCAATGCTAATAGCCATCGGAATTTCATTGTATTAACATCAACATTAGCATTAGCATTAGAATTGACATTATTATTAGCATTATTACTGTTAGACTTAAATTATCATTATCATTATCATAATTATAGTTTCTTTATTTTGTTCAATTTTCAAGTAGCTAGTTGTTGAGTTACCTGCATAGCCAATCAACAAACCTGCATGAAGGCATATTTAAAGTATGATTAACTACCAGATTGCCAGGGCCTCCTGACGAAGCTAACGAGTCTGAGTTGGCTCGTACATAGTTCCTCTTTGCATATTCAGTTACCTATGGTAATTTCACTTTGGCAATTGTCAAGCACTGTCAGATGGTTAATTGCGGCCTCGTTTGCGCAGTGTGTTAGCCGCACAGCTGTTGACTGATTTCTAGCTGCCTAAACGTGGCCTAAAACGAAAGCTCCTTTTGCCAAACTAGACGTCACATGCCCGACGCCAGACGGCTGCCAACTGCCAACTGGCTATTGGCCATTTCACTGATGGAGTCTGATGTCTTCATTGCTAATCACTTGACTGCTCCATTTGGGCAGTAGCTGTTGACATTGCTCAGCGGTGTGAGCGGTGCAAGTGAAGCGAATGCTGCTGCAGCTGGCCTCAGGCGAAATTTGCCAGCAAATGTGTTTGATTTTGATTTATGCAACTGCACAAACTGCAAATTGCTAACTGCAAGCTGCAAACTGAATACTGCAGCTACAACTGCATATTCGATGCTCCATTTCTAATAACTGGACTCGGGAGGCGCTCATAAATCAGTTTCTAGTTGTCGGTTGCCAGTTGTCCGTTTGCCGGTTGTCTGTTACCGCCTGTCAACGTTGGCGGGCCCAAAACGCAAAACTCAAAACTCAAAACGCAAAACGTGTCTGCCATCTAATCACCGGCATCAACAGCCCCTCACAGGCTGCCACAGAGCCTGCCACAGATCAGTTGCTACTTCCATCGACCACCTTCCGCATTGCCATGCGGCCAAAGGTAGCACTCTGCCTTGGGTCTTGTGCGCAAATTGACAGTCATTTATTTATAGCATACTCAGGGTCAGGTCTTGGCTAATTTTAAAATTCATTTAGAAATTAATATTAGAAAATAAACTGGGCAGGTTATTTGCGTAGTACAGTTATTTTAAGAGCTTTCCATTTCTATTGGTTGAGCTTCGTTTTGATTAAGAATCAAAAATGCAAATCAATAAAAATATGCTGACATGATGAGAGAGAGAGAGAGTGAGAGAGACAGAGAGAGAGGGAGAATGATAGAGAATGATAAGGAGGCACAGAAAATAAGAAGAATAGCATGATCCAGAGAGGGGGAAATATAGAGGGAGAAAAGAAAAGCGCGAGAGTGTCAGAAAAAAAAGTAGAAAATGATAGGGAGTGAATAGAGAGGTAGTAAATAGAGGAGAAGAGAAATAAAGAAGGGGAAAGAGACAAAGAGACAGAGAGAGAAAGAGAGAAATAAATAGAAAGCGAATCGGAAAGAGGTAAAGATACAGGAAGAGAGAATCATATATAGAGAAAGAGAGAGAAACATTATGAGAGAGATAAAGCAAAGTATGTTAAAATAAAAGAAAAAATGGAAAGAGAATTAATAGAGAGACAGAAAGAGGGAGAGAGAGAGAGAGAGCATCTCAGCAAAGAGATAGATTATAGGGGAAGAAAAAGATAGGGACAGAAAATATAGCAAAAGAGTGTGTGTAAGAGAGAAAGTGAATTAAGAGTCTTATAAAGTAATATTGCAGATATAACAGAAAATACAATGAGAAATGGGGAAAAATAAGCTCTAACTAATAAATTGTAATAAATCTAAGTTGAATAGAAAGATTGAAAACAAAACATAACATTTATATTGCATTTAAATATCCCCAAGCAAATAACAAAAGTTAAACCACTTTTTAATCAACTTCTGTCGCCTTCTTTAAGAATTTCGTTTTCAACTCTAAGTGAAAGTATGAATTTTCATTAGACCCTCGCGTGTGATTCATTCACTCATTCACATTAGAGAGTCTTTCCCTGTGGGATATATGTGCCTCATATGAAATGTATCTGTGGCAATGTATTTCAATGTGGACACGGCTATGAGGACTCTTCCGCCTGCACCTCCGTCTACGCCTCAGCCACGCCCTCCGCTCAAGCCATGCAACGCCATTCGCATGCAAATTTGATGCAAAAATATGTGAAATTTTCGATTTTAAACAACGCTTTTGCTGCTGCTGCTGTAGAAGTTGGTGCTGCTGCGTTTTGGTGCTCAGCTGATGCTGCCCCACAAGGAAATTTATGGCGTTTGCATGTCTGAATTTATCTGCTTGTTTCGCATGCAAATGCGGCGCAGTTCCAACTACGTAATGTTGATAAAAATGGCAACATTTTACAGCACAGCAGTCGCGAATGCGTTGAAACTGGCAGCGTTTGTGGCTGCCACAGACCGTGGCAAGTTAGCGAGCAGCACTAGAAATGCCTTAACTGATTCTTGTTTTTTTCACTGTGCGCCACTTAAGCGAATTCATGTCAGACGAGGGCCGATAACAACAACAACAGGAGCAGCAACTGCAACAGCAACAGAGAGCAACGGGCAACAAACGGCTGACAGCAGCAGCAGCAGCAGGTAACAGGTAGAATACAGTGGATATAAGTCGCAATTTATTTGACATAAATATAGTTATGAGAAGTACAGCATATATGGTGAGATATATGGGAGGGTAATATTTTAAAATCTGGTTGAGAGAAATAGAGACAGAGAGAGAAAGAGAGAGAGAGAGAGAGAGAGAGAGAGAGAGAGAGAGAGAGAGAAATAGAGACAGAGAGGAAGAGAGAAAAAGACAGATAATGATCCATATAAAAAGACTCTCAGAAGGAGAGAGAGGGAGAGTAAGAGAAAGAGCTAGAGAGAGACACAGAGATGAAGAGAGAAAAAGACAGATAATGATACAAATAAAAAGAGACTCTTAAAAGAAGAGAGTGAGAGAATGATAGAGAGACAGAGAGAGAGAAAGATACAGAAAGAGAGAGAGAGTGAGAGAATGATAGAGAGACAGAGAGAGAAAGGAAGAGTGAGACTGATGAGAGAGAGAGAGAAAGAGAGATAAAAACGACAGAAATATAAAAAGCGAGGCCGAGCGAGAAACAGAAGCAGAGCGAGACATATTGAGAGGGTTGAATTGTCTCTGAGAGAAAACAAAAATTAACTTTTATCACCTTTCATTTGATATGAAGTAAAGTGTCATGAGAGAGACAAACAAAAATACATAATTACAGATGTTAAGTCTGTCCGGGAGCTACAAAAATATTTATAGTAAAATATACGTAATTTTCAAAAAATATACCGTTTTTCAAAAGGCTTATCTAAGCTGTCTTTTCATTGCTCATTTTATAATTTCTGAATCAATTTGATTTTTTTCCTATTTTTAGTTTATAATAAATTTTGTTTCATTCAACAAAAAATGTTTCCAAAGTTCTTTTCTTTTTGGATACATGGGGCCCATTGTATTGGGACTTGTGCTGGCACATTGCTCTTTCATCATACGTGTTCATTCATAAAAATTGTATATTTATTTGCATGCACACACACAAGAACACACAAACACAAAGCTGTCCACAAACGGACGGACGGACGGACAGGGTTGGCTACAACACAGATTCGGATTTGCCTTTGCCAGTTGTTTTCGGTCTTTTGTGCGTGTGTGCTTGTATTTATTTTGACCTTGAGCTATGTGAAGAGAGACCCAATCCAACAGAGTGAAGGCAGATATACATATATATACATATACATATATAGCACAGAGAGATGGCATCACTTGGGAGGTAGTTTTGTGGCCCTGTTTTAATATTCCTTTAAAAGCGTGCACCCACTCTGATGAGAATGATTGCGAGATGTTGCCCATGGAGGTAATCTCTGGGGGAGATCTGGGCGCCCATTTGAATGCCACAGTTTCCTTATGTTTTCGCTCTGCTTTTACTGCCCCATAGAGCTGGCATTTATTTGTCGGTGGCTGCCACCTACGTGACTGCCACCGACTTTGATGTTCAACGAAACTCTGGCGGCAACAAAGTCAGCCAGCCACGCCCACCCAGGATGGGCGTTGCCATAGAGAGCAACTTAAAGGCCTATCTACTACCTCCTACGGCTGATGGTGTACAGCGCTTCAGTTCTCAGTTGCAGGTTAGGTAGGCTAAGCTGCCACAAAAATTGACAAAGGCAATGCCAGTTGACCAAACTTCATCCAATGATGGACGGATGAACTGCAGGACTGATGGACAAAAGGACTGAGTAGTGGGCGGACATGTGTGTATGTGATGGACTTCCTGCTTGTGGCAAACTTCTTAAATTTTCGAGCTAGCACTAAGCGTAATGACTTTTACTAGTTAAACATTTTTTTGTGAGAGTGAGAGCACAGGTTATGTCAGCTTGAAAGGACTCAATGTGTGTTAAACTTAGAAGAACATTTATGAGATATATATATTCCTGAAAATTCATTACAATTATTTATGTATTTCAATTAAAAATTTGTAGAAGAATTTGAAGAATATACTTTACAAAATTTATTGTATATTCAATTTCATTTATAAATTTAAGGTATATATATATTCCTGAAAATTCATTACAATTATTTATGTATTTGAATTAAAAATTTGTATATATTCTTGACAAAATTTATTAGATATAATAAAAAATTAATTAGATAAATTTAATTCATAAAATTAAGGTATTTATATTCCTTAAAATTCTTTAGAATTAATATTTATTTTTATTTTAATTAATTTTTTGTATATTTTATTGACTAAGCTTATTATTCCTTAAATTCCTTATATTCCTTAAAATTCTTTACAATTAATATATATTTTAATTTTAATTAAATTTTTGTATATTTTATTGACTAAACTTATTAGATATTAAAATATCATGCAATGTAATTTAAGTCTACCCCTTGCATCAGCTTCTACTACTCACATCATCAGTGCTGCCCATCTTCAAACTGAATGCCAATTTCAAACAAGTCAAGTGAATGCACTTGACAACACTTGCAGCACACGACTTTAGTGTTGGTTAGCGAAAACTTTCCCATGACTCTTTTGGTGTAACAAGTTGGCCGCCTTTCCCCCCCTTGAACTCAGGCAGTTGGCACTTTCAACCTGTTTGCCCGACTTGCGACGACACGCCCAGCACTTCCGCAGTGCAGCAGCATTTGCATCAATGCGTTGGCATTGTCAAAAAGGAGGTCCAAAGAGTGTATCTAGTCGACGTACATGCATACATACATATACATAGGCAAACAGGGAGTACTAAGCATTCATCTTTAAAAACCATTTTAGTCAACACAAAGCGAATGCGTTCTTTCACTAAAAGAAGCCCAGACAAAGGAGGATGCCAAACAAAAAGCATAAAAAAAAAAATAAAAATAAAAATCGAGAAAAAAATAAAAAAGAAAACAACAAGAATAGAATAACAACACACGACTTTAGAGACATGAGAAAAAACGCGTAAAACTTTAGCCAGGACACACGGAAGGATGAGCTGGAAGCTGCGGAAGCTGTCGCCTTGTTGTGCTGTTAACAAGGCAAAAGCAGAGACAGAGGCTAAGGTAACTGCTGAGGCTGATGCTGGGGCTGAGGCTGAGGCAAAGGATGCCAGCCACACAAGGAAATTGTAGCCCGACAGATAGTGAGACGCGTTTAATGGAAGCCCAGCCATATTTTTCAGATTTTAACGAGGACTAGTTGAAGATGAAGCAGAAGACTATGAAGACGATGAGGAAGAAGGACTACCATCAATGGCAAAGCATTTGTCCCAGACCAAAAGTGCTGTAGCTTGCTGGCCATTGTAGTTGGCTTCATGGTCTCAAACGGGTCAAATTGAGGGCGTGTCAGTAGCCAAGAGAGACAGACAGAGGTAGAGAGAGAGAGAGAGGAAGAGAGACAGAGCGGACGCAACATTGTGTTGAACATGGTGTGGCATGAATTGGACTAGGAATGGGATCTCTGATGTTCTACCATTTGTCATAAAAGTGGCTACAATGTGTGTGGCAGGTAGAGCGAATAACAACTCGGCGCTGATACGTGTAGACATGCCAAGCGACTTATTCACCCACTTAAAGAGGTTCAGAGTTGAGCTTTGAGGTTGCAATAAAAACGCACAAAGTGTGAAGAATATCAACATATTTGAGTGAATTAGATTTTAACAGGCAGTTGATGTAGGAGAAAAATATAGACATAGAAAGGAGATATGTTATTATATAAAATATATTTAGACAAACAAAAAATACCATGAAATGAAAGGGAATTCAATTTAGTCAAAATATATAAAACTTTAAAATAAAAAAAATATTTAAGATATTAATTGGATATTCTGAAAATGATAAGAAAAAGATTATACCTTAAATATGGAATATTTAGGAATACTGAAAATTGATATTAATTTTATCATGAAATGCTACACAAAATATTTTCAGTATGAACAAGACTTGATAAAATATAATATTTATGTAATATTAAAATTTGTTAATAATATCAAAAATATTTTCTAGATTTCAGCATTGTATTTAAATTTATATTCGATTTATATTGCCTTCCACACCAATTATACAAATTTGTTTACAATCAGAAAACAAAGATATTTTTTCTCGCAAAACTTTCTGCCTAACTACTCCTACTTTTACTTGCAGAAGCCAAACTCTTTTGTAAGCTGTTTGTAAATTTTCTTCTTTCATTCTACTTCTTTTCTTTGCAGCGATTAAAACTTATAAATTGTTTAAACACGCATCGAACAAAAGCAAATTCTACTGCTGCTGCTTCTGATGCTGCTGTTAGTGCTTCTTGCTAAAGTTTCGCTCTTTGCCAGCCGCCTCCCTTGGGTTTAGTTATTTTTTCCGTGTTTCTGGCTTATCGCTAAAAATTGTGCACAAAATTATATTGTATATAGTAAAAAGGGGCAAAAACAATGAGAGAAATGAGAAAAATAACAATAAAGGAAGAAGATAAAGTTGAATAGACGATTAAATACACTTCATGACAGAGTTCGGCTATATATTATCTGAAACACTTGACGAAAGAGTTCGAAAGAATATCAGAAATTATTTGCTACATTTATTTAGAAGGGACTTATAACATTTAGTCAAGCTCTATAGATAATTTCAAGTTAGATATACGAAACTACGAAAATATTGCAATACTGATTAAGTTGGCAAGTCAACGTCCTTAACAGACTCATATAGATAGATGAATAGGTAACATATGGTTAAATAGATTCAACTCTTAAATATATTATATTATTTTTTGACTTCCCTTTACGTCACTTCACATTACTTTTAAGCAAACTCACATACCCTATTTAGAGTGCATGTTTAAATCGAAAGGAAAACATGATTTCCATCAACATCTCTTGAACTTGTTTACCAACTCTTAACTTTGGTGCTGCCATTTGGCAATTTGGCAAACGTTTTGTTATTGTTTCTATAGATAGAGTTCGAGTGGTTATAATAGTTGTTATTGTAGTTGTTGTTGATTCTTTTCTGTAGTTGTGGGTGTGTTGCCCCTTGGGCTGTGTAGATTGATTCGCATCTATCAGCAAAGTTGCTAGACTCAATTAAAAATGCTAATTGATGTCTGTTCGGGGCGTGTTTGTCAAAGCAAAAGAGACACACAGAGCGAGATAGAGAGAGAGAGAGAGAGACGCACAGAGAGAGAAACGAGAACGTGTCTCTAATTAGCCACAAAAGTCACAGGCAGCAATAAATATTTCATTTTGATGAGCGATTAGTTAAATTCTGACTCCAAATGTCTGCGCTCATTTAAATTGAGCGTAATTGCAATTAACTACCCTGTAAAAGTAATGAGAGTGTGGATTGATGCTAAAAATAGAAACTATATATATTTATGCTTTATTGATATATATGTAAAATTTAAAGAAACTTTGTGGGAACTCAGAAGTGATAACAGCTGTGTTGCTAAAATTCGATGTATAGGGTATGATATACTATTTTGCTATTTTAATTTTAAATAGGAAATGTAGATTAAAAAATATTTATTTTATTAAAATATATATATATATATATATATATATATATCTTCAAATGTCAGTTTCGTATATTATCTTTTCGAACTAAATGAAATAAGAAATTATAAATAATTTAAAAAAAATTTTTTTTCATATATAAATTTAATTTCATTATAATAGTATTTAATTAAAATAGTTTTCAAATATCTCAGTTAAGCATTTCTTATAAGCAAGTCTAAAATCTGGTTTAAAATTTTGATTTATTTAATTTATCATAGGGTATTTTCCATTCGACCCTTTTATAAAAGGCAAATTTTATTTTACTGCTTTTAATACTCTAGAAAAGAGCATGAGAGTTGCCTTTGTAAATATGTAACATTTTCAATTATTGATTTTAAATTCATTATAGATATGTATTATCAAGTAATAAATTAAATCTGGAGTCTATGCTTAGCACTGTTTACGCTGACTCTGTGAAATATATAAATATATATCTGCCATAGTTCAGTTGATTATAATGGCATAATATGGCTGCCATAGATATGATAAATTGAAAAATAAAAAAGATCTTTTATTTTGGTTTATTATTATTTTATTTTTTGTTTTAAATTTTACTCACTCTCAATCAAATGTGCCTAAATAATATATTTATTATTTATTAATATTATTATTAATATTTATTTACAAATATCAATTGGGATGCCGATATGGCTTTTCTATACATATAATAACAATAATATATGTCAACAATACAGATCCCATACAAACAAGTTTGAAAAGAGTATTTAATTGTGTTCATAAACAAAAGGTGAAATATTTTATGTTTTAATTTGTTTTATTTGCGAATCGTTGTGTGTTAAATGTCAGCTCAAATATATATGTATGTATGTACATATTTATTTACCTAGCTGCTGATATTTCAGGCGACTCATTAAAGCAATTACAATTTTGTTGTTGTTTGATCAACTTTGTTGTGCGTGTGTGTGTGGGAATATTTATTTATTTTGCTATTTTGGGGGCTTGTCGTTTGCTGGCTGGGCGTGTCACTTTTTAAATAGTTTAAACACATAAAAAAGTTACAGAAAAGTTTATGTTTCGTTTTTATTACAGAGTTTCCAGCACCACACAGCATACCCAGCAGCACTCGCCTCTCTGGCAATTCTGTATGTCTGGCAGCGTTGCCACTCAGGCCGCAAAGTTAGCTGTGTAGACTGTTTGCCAAAGTTTTAGTCAACTTAATTAGCACGTTGATTATTTTTAACGCCCAATCGAGCAGAGGCAATGATTTCATTAGGTGCCTAGCGCTGGCCCCTTACCACCGCCCCCTCCCATCATTCCACTCAGGCGTTGCCACATGGTTGATGTGAGGTTTTGGCTTGCTCGTCGGATGGTTTTGCCCAAGTCAGCGTAAAGTGCGCTATGATTATTTAATTGCCGCAAAGTCTCGAAAAGTGGAATGGCGCAAGAAGAAGGCAATAGAGTGCACTATTTGCGCTGAGAGTCGAAGTTGAAGAGTTGTAAACGTTGCCAATTAGTTGGCATACGGCGATGCGGGCTGCCATTTTGCCAATTTGAATACTTGATGACACTGCCAAGCTGTTGGTTTTAAATTTCAAACTTTAAGTTGTTCTAGGGGAAATTTCCAGAAGCGTAATAGTGTAGATATTATAAAAAGTTTTGGACTATAATTTGATTGAAATACATTTTAGTGAGCTACGTTAGAGGGTAGTTTAATTTATGATACCATAATTAAACGTAGCTTATAAAACATACGACTTTTAAAATATGAATTTATTGAAATTAATAAAATAATGCAACAAATTGTTTCATAAAAATAAAATTTAAATAATACCAAATACTAGATTATTAAAAAAGTACAAAAATACAGCTTTTTAAATCGTTTAGCTAAATTAAAATTAAAAAGATTTAAACTGACTAACTAATGAGCTAGTAAGCTAATATAAATTTAATGAAAAAATATTTAAAATATTTAATTCTATTAATAAAATTATAAAATCTTAATTAACATAGTTAAATTATTAAAACTATGTTAATATCATTTTTTAATTTATTTCGTTTTATCAATGCCTGAATACATTTTTAAAAAATCGCTCCTCCAACATTGCATAAGTTACAATCCTAGCTTACGAGCTAATGTAAGTTAGAAGTCAGTTCTAAGTTGAGTATGAGTTGAGTGAGCTGAAAACCCTATACCCTTTCGACTTATCTTTGTGACGTCTCCACCCCATCAAAAAAAATAATAAAATAATAAATATTAAATTAAAAAATAAAGAATTAAAAAGAAATCTAAATTGCGAAACGTGCATATTCATGTAATATCTGCTGACATAATTCCCTCGAAGCAGTTGCAAGGAAAGTTTTTATTTACTTTTTTTTATTAACTTTTTTTATTAACTTTTTTTTGCAGTGTCTGTGTAAAAATTCTCAACCGGTTCTAGGGCCGGTTTTATTGAATTGCTTAGCTCAAGCAACAACTGAACCTTTGTTTGTGCAGCAGTGTTATTCTTGGCTGAAAGAACGATTCACTGAGCTTCAATGAAGATGAAGGTTTTATTTCCCAAGAATGTATTTAGCTAGAACTATACAGAACACTTGATAAGCTTTTGTATATTTCTATGTAAAGATATTTCAGAGCTCAGTTTGTTTGAATTTCAAAAACTTTCGCACTTAGATGAAATTACAACTGCAACCGTACAATGCATAATAGCTTTATTATTTACAATCATCATTCCAAATTGTCGAATTAGTTTTGTTGTGTGCCATTTGGACCATTTGTTTGTCTCATTTAAGCCAACCAGACGTCTCAAATTAAGCGTTAAATTCAACACATAATACACGTTTTATGGCTTGCATGACTTTATAGCCCAGCTACACACACACACACACACACACACACACACACACATGTATGTACATAGAGCCCGTTACACTGAGTCGCCCGATTTACATCTATTTCCAGCTCTCTCTTGCCCCTGTTCATCTCTTGTTTTATAACTAGCGCAGCTGCCTTTATCTGTAAGCCAAGTTGTTTGCCTTTGAGCTTACAAGAGGCAAACAGTGTTAAACACATGAAAGAGCTAAGAACAAAAGGGAACGATGTTTAACTAGGGAAAATACCTTGAACGGAGATCTTTATATAAATAGCTTCAATATACCTATATACATATATCTATATATTATATATATTTTGAGTAAGCTATAGTCGGAGTGAAATTTAGTTGGAATTATGCATTTGATTTGATCACTTGACAAATCCTATTTGCACGCTTCGCAGGAAAATCAATTTATGCTGCCCTCGGCAGGGTATGCCCCTCGTCTCCTCACCCTTTTGGATTGCGTCATAAAATTCCGTTTCTTGTTTTTATTGTGGGCAACCCTTTTATCATTGATCATACGAAAACGAGACTTGGAATGGGACTGCGACTGCGACTTGGCTTCGATTTTTTATGGACTTGCTAAGATGCATTCACGCTTCCTGTTGATGGCACAAAGAAACAAAAAGGTACAGAGCATGCGGTTCTAAGCGGGCTTAGCTGACTAGAAAATACCCTTACTATAATTTATAAATGTAAATGTTTTATGGCTACAACTCTCACTGAGTTTAACTGACTAACATATGTTTTATGCTATTAATATTCCTTTGAGGTATCAAAACTATATAATTTTTTATCCTGTCACATGCTTGATCACATAAATAGCATACCCTACATGGTTTTATAGAGGGAGAGAGACGGAGCACAAAATCTCGTGACTCATTGTTCATAGGTTAATGGCAATTAGTTGGAAAATTTGTGCCCAGCTACCGTTGGCGGTGGTCGAAGCATTAAATACTATATAGATGATGCTCAGTTTCCTTTGAAATCACACAATATAAAACGCATATACACTGAGAGAGAGAGAGAGAGAGAGAGAGAGAGAGAGAGAGAGAGAGAGAGAGAGAGAGAGAGAGAGAGAGAGAGAGAGAGAGAGAGAGAGAGAGAGAGAGAGAGAGAGAGAGAGGGAGAGAGAGATGGCGATGCAGTGTGAGAGCTAGATAGAGCTACACATATTGTCTGTGGTTAAGAAGTTCTTGAGCAACATTTAAAAATCATTAAAGTCGCGCACATTGCCAGAGATTTTGATTATGTAACTTTGGTTCTCTTCCTCTTGATATTCTTTATTTCTGTGTTGTATACTGCCCACATTTGAGATCAAGTGCTAGCAGCCATTGACAGACGTTTGTGCACGAGGGGTGCAAAGGAAGTGTTGATGATTGTCGTTGGCGTCTGTTGAAGATGTTGTTGTCGGCTCTTCCATGCAACATGTGGGCGTTGTTGCCACTTCTAGCAGCCTAGTTGCAGTAGTTGCCGTGCCTTAATATCCATCATATATATGTACATGGAGACATACATTTAGGTATATCTTTGTCTGTGTTGCCAATGCCAATTGTGTTAGCAACATCAACAGCAAAATGCAAATGATCAAAAATAATCAAAAAAGCCGGTCAATCCAACATGTTTGAGAGCTGCATTGCAACATGTTCGATCTTTACAACGTGCCTGGCCTGACATGTTGCAAGCCAACGCAGAAATGTTGTCGGGGCAGCATGCGCTGCGCGCGCTCTCTTCGGCTCGGGCAACATGTTGCTTTTGTAAGTGCCTAGACATGTTGCGCACTCAGTTACATGGCAACAAAAACAATTTCTCTAACAAAACGTATTTAAAATATACTAAATATATTAGCTACAAATATATATTTAATATTTCCCTATTTATTTTTTTTTTATAATTAAGCCTTGTTTCTTATTGCTGCACATGCAAGCCGTTCTTATGCACTTACGCTCTCTCTATTTCTTTCAGTGCAGACATGTGCTCTCAACATTGGGGCGCATCAGTTCAGATTTTGTTGCTGCCATTCAGATTCAGATTCAGTTGTTATCTGTAAGTCGCCCCGTGTCGTCGAATGTGCGGATTAAACGCATTCATCATACGCATCGCTTTCTATACAAAACCAAGTGTATTCGGTATTCCATTTGATTGAGGTAAACAAAACAAAGGCGTGCATTATAATAATAGTATAAGCCGCTGGGCATTGCCTGAGCATATTTGAGTCTCAGCACAAATATGTGGCATATGCCTAAGAAAATGTGCGTGCAATAAAAAACGGTTAGTCGCGAGTAATTTCAAAACATAATTAAATAATAATTGGAAACTTGAATATTAATAAAATAAAAATATATT
This sequence comes from Drosophila hamatofila, assembly GCA_035045345.1. Classification (NCBI taxonomy): domain Eukaryota; kingdom Metazoa; phylum Arthropoda; class Insecta; order Diptera; family Drosophilidae; genus Drosophila; species Drosophila hamatofila. Next base: position 616,564 of record JAWNPA010000032.1, read on the forward strand.
AATAACAAATAAGTTTCTTTGTCAAAAACATACAAAATTTTAAAACAATAAAACTATAAATTGTTGCATTGGAAAATTTGGTTTTTTGGTGTTTTGATAAAAGTTTAATAAAATAATTTACAATAATTTGTAGCAAAAACAAATCTTAAATAAAAAAGATTTTTTTAAAATTGTGGATTCATTTTAATAAAGAAGAGAAAATTGTTTAAATCAAAAACGAATAAAAAACGTGTCAAAATAAATAAGATTTTGTGAATAAAAATTCAAATCAATTAAAAAAGAAAAAGATAATAATAATAAATAATTATAAAATAAGCAAATATTAAATTATTTAAATTGAATAAACAAAATGTTGCAATATTAAAATATTAATAATTGATAAAACAAATATCCAAGCTAAATAAAATTTGTCGAGCAAAATAAAAATAAACAAAAAACAAATTTATATTAAGCCAAAAAAAAAAAAAATATATATATATATATATAAAAACTTAAAAGAAACAAAAGTCTTATGCAATTAAGCTTTTATTTATTGCTTACACATAATATTGCCGCAAAATAAATTATAAATAATTTGACAAAAAATAATAATTAATTGTGATTTTCTGATTGTGAATTGCAGTGTAAAACGCAATTGATATTATTGCAGTGTATTTGTGATTTATGAGCATATAAAAAAGTGAATCAACAAAAGAATATAAGGAAAATGTTTTAAGCAAATAGAGACGAGCAACAAAGCGGGAAAAACAAGAGACAACAATAAGAGATAAACAGAGGAAAAAGTAAGAGGAAAAGTGTAAAGATCAGTTGCAAATACCTTTGACAGCTAAAGATACTCTTGTCAGCTATAGATACATTGCGAGCTATAGATACTTCTAGAGCGCTAGCTACAAATATATTTGTCATGAGCATGCCTCAAGTACGAGGCAGCAGCAAGGGTTGCTACCCGCTAATGCTGCTGCTGCTGCTCCTGCTGGCCGATCTGGGCTATGCCGAGGAGCATCCCCATCGCCACGCCCACAATAGCACAACCAGTGCACCGAACGGAGCTCGTTCCCGTCGCAATCATCAGCAGTCGCAGCGTTTGCAGCAGCTGCAATGGGCCCAGGATGGCAATGGATTGGATGGACTACCGCTGGGCAATGGCTATCATCACTTAAGGCATGAGCAGCATTTGCGTGCAGAGCTGGCGGGCAATGAGCAGAACAGACAGCCACCGATGCCGGAGCAATTGATGCTGGGCGGGCCAGGTGAACAGCATCATTTGCGTCATCACAACCGGCATCATGCTGCCTGGCAGCAGCGTGTCTTTCCCGAGCTGCAACGACAGTCGCTGATGACAACACCAGCAACGGCAACGGCAGCAGCACCATCGACCACAATCGCTCCAGCAACTCATCCTGTCACAGATGCACCTTTGCAACATGCTGCCGTCAATGATAGCAACATTTATTCCTCCAGGCGCTATTTCGATCGCGATTCCATTTCAACCGCTTGGATGCAGCCGCGTTCGACACGTGCACCCAACTGGCAGCAGCAGCTCGTTGACAGCGATGAAGATGACAGCGACGATGATGACGACGATGAGGATGACGAAGACGAGGATTACGATGATGATGATGAGATGGATGATCAAGCTGATCAGGCGGTAAATGTTGCCGCCGAGTTGGCCAAGCAAATGCCACGTTACTCCTTCTTCAGTCAGAAGCTGCCGGACTTGAGCGCCAGCGAACAAGATTACGACTACGAGCAAACCGAACTCAATGCACCCAACAACAACAAGCATCCAAATGTGGCAGCTAATCACCCCAAGGCAGCTGCCAAACGCAACATTTTCAATTGGCTCTTCAAGCCCAGCAAGGAGAAGGTGCAGCTGCAGCTGAAAACAACTACGGCTAGGCCCAATGGCGAAAGCTTAAGTCAGGAGCAGCTCTTCTCGAACGAACAATGGAACAAGATCGAGCACGAGCATCATCTGAAGCAGCAACAGCATCAGAAGGAACTACAAGCATTACGCGACAGCATCAGAAACAGAAATGCGCCGCTGATAAGAAGCCGAGCCGTCGTCGGCATTGATAATGAGGTAAGTTTTGGCATTGCGCCCATTCAATTATACACATACATATATATGTATATGTATATGTATATACACACTTTTTTATTGTCATGATGTCATTAGACATTGTTATAAATACGTCGCGTAGCGAGATAAGTCAGCGACAGCGACAGAGGCAAAATGGACCACAAATTGGGTTGGTAGCCAGATACTGGTCAACCAGCTAGAAAAACACAAACAAACAGAGAGACAAGCAAATCAAATCAGAGACGCATACAAATACATAGACGCACACACATTCAATAAGTACACTGTAGAAAAGGCAATAAAACACGCTGAGTCATCCTAGAAATCTAGTTGGAAGTTATAAATGAGGACAGTTTAAAGTAGTTTAAAGCAAAGTTAAAGTAACAGAAAGATTGAAAAACACAAATTTATTTACTAAAATAAATATATTAATATATACTTTATTTTTATTGGGCTGAAATATTTGTTTATTGTTTATCATCATCAAATAAATCATCAATCAAATAAATTTAGCGTTTCTATTGTGTATAAATTAAATTAAAATTGCATCTGTTTATTACATAAATAAAATTTTAGTAAATTCCAAGTTAAAGCTGATTACAAATAAAATAGAAGAATTAATAAAAAAAAAATTAAACAAAATTGTAATATTTTTACACTTGTGTTCATGAAAATAATAGCGCATTACAAACTGTATACAATAGTCGAGAATTTTTCTCAGTGTATTATTGCTACACTTGCAAATGTTGGTAAATACAGACTCCACTCGACTCGTGCACTGACCATGGCTAATATCGTTTGTGTTTTGGCTTTGCCAGCAGCAGCAGTGACAACAAAGTGACAACAACAACAACAACAACGGCATCAACACCATCAACACCAACTTGCTTTGTGTCGTTTGTTAAATATTTACAGAATTTTTGTTAAAGGGCCAATGTCGCTTTTTCAGATTTCTGAACTAGTTTGTCCAATTGTTTATCCAATTGTCTGTCCAACCAAACCAGCACCCATTGTGGCTGGCTAATTGAAGCCAGCAACAGCAACAGCAACAGCAACAGCAACATTAACAGCAGCAATAGCAACAATTGCAGCACCAACAACAACAACAACAGCTGCAACAGCTATGTGAACCGCAGCAATGGCAACAATTTGTTGCATTTAATTTACGCTTTTTGCATAGCTTTTGTTTTGTCAGCTTTTAATTGCATTTCGTGGCGCATTTCGTTCAAATTTTTCATTTCCATTTTCATTTCATTTCCATTCCCATTTCCATTTCCACTTGCATTTGCTTTATCGCTTTGTGTGCACTTGGCGCTTTGCTTTCTGGGGCGCACACCTTTTTCTAATTGCGCAGGACACATTTAATTACCGCTCAAGCAAATAATTGTTCACCAAGAATGCGTATTAGAAGCGAGGGGGTGTGGTTTAAATAACTAGATAAGTAAAAAAAGAAAAAGCAATGCGAGTTTTAGCTGGCGGTCTTTTACGTGGGTAGACAGATAAGAGAGATGAAACAGATGGAAAAATAAATAAAATAAATAAAGATATATATTATATGTACGTATGTATATATTATATATGTATTTGAATTATGTTAAGCTCTAGCAAATTCTTTGAAACAAATGCGAAAGATTTGTATATTTAAATATTAATTAATTAAAAAATCTTGCTTATATTATAATCTGAAAAATAAATGCAAAATAAATTTCATATATTTTTTAATCTTAATCAACGTCTTTGAAGTGTCAAAGATTTGTAATTAATTTTCAATAAATATTAAAAAAGTATTTTTTTTAAATTTAAATCTAAAATATAAATACAATATAAATTTCATATATTTCTTAAACTCAAGCAAATTGTTTAAAATGCCAAAGATTTTTATACTCTAATATTAATTAATTTTCCATAAATATTAAACAAATTAAATATATCTAACAAATAAATACAAAATACATTTCATATATATATATTTTAACATTTCTTAAATTCAAGCCAATTCTTTGAAGCCAGTGCCAACGATTTGTATACTTAAAAATTAATTAATTTTCATTATGTTCGCTTAATTTGTCATAAAATATTGCCTCAATCGGCACTGACAAATTGCTTTAACCAAATCGCTGCCAATTGCCACTTTGCCACTTGCAACATTTAAATGCCTTGTGTAAATACGTGCGAAAATACACTCGTAATTATCATATAATTACTGTTGAAATCAACAACCAACAACGGAAAAAAATTAAAAATCAACTTGAAACGGGGAAAAAAAAATTGTAAATAGCAAAATAAGCAGGCAGCAACAACAACAACAACAAGAGCGCCAGCAGCTGTCGGGATATAAAAACAGCTGCAACAATAACAAGCGTAGTAAAATGTGCGTGGCTGTGTGGGTGTTGCCCTTTGAGCAGCAGCAGCAGCAGCAACAGCAGCAGAGTAGAAGAAGAGGAGCAACAAAAAGCGTGCCGCCTTTTGCGACAGGTGAAAATTGGTGCTGAGCCATTCGAGTTGACAAGTTACACTCGGCCCCCTCGGCTCACTCTCCTTGGGGTTCGCGCTCTGTGACACAGTTATTTACATATGTCTGCGGATGACGCCGTGGCGCTATTGTTTCCTGCCCAGCCACGCCCCCTTTGGTTGACAGCAGCAGACGCAGCAGCAGCCGCAGCCACTCGTAAAATGTTGCTCGATGTTTACATAATGCATTATTTGCATGTTGCTCTCATTGCGGTCCTTGTTGTTGTTGCTGTTGCTGTTGCTGTTGCACTTAATTGCAAAGTTGGTAAAGCATTTTTTAACGTTCAGTATGCCCTAGAACTAAATGGAATGTGGGCTAGTTAGAGTTGACAGAGACTGCAGCTAGTAGGAGTAGAAAAATGTTGATTTATAGCGTGAAAATAATTACCGTTGCCAACAATATATATAGCATGTTTTTTAACTAAAGGGTATCCTTTGATCTATCAGTTATCATATCACTTATATATCATATCATATCACATATCACTTATCTATCACTTATAAAAAAAGACCAACTAAATTTGTCTCAAATTTATATATATAATCTATTTATATACAGGGTATCTTGTGGTCTACCATTTATCATATATTTATCACATGTCACTTTTTTGTCACTTATAAACGCAGCCCAACTCAGCTTCAGCTCTTTACATTATCCTACAATTTATATCAAATCTTTTGCTCTACAGGGTATCCTTTGGTCTATCACTTATCACTTTATCCCTGTTAGTTACTTTAATTGCTTGTATTTTGTGCAGTTCCTGTTCATTAACGCTTCAAGTGCAGTTAATCCGAGCGTATGCGTAATTTTCACAACTGATTTTTATACACCATTTTTTTTTTTTAAGTTAATTTCAAAGCGCTGCAATTGCAATTTATTAAACAATTAAACAATGTTAATTAACAATAAAAAATGAATCTGTTCAAATGCAAATCAAATTGCTCATTAAATCTGATTTAATAATATTTCGCTTTGGTTTTCTTACCATTTCAAATTCAATTTAAATTAGAGAAGAGTTTTAAAAATTCAGTTTTATCTAAATGAAAATATTTGTAAAAATCGTTGCGTTCATTCGGAATGAAATAAAATATGTAACATTGAGATTTGGTGAAAAAAATTTAGAATATTTTTGACAAAGAGGAAATACCCTAAGGTAGAGAAAAGTATAAGAAGTAGATTTTAATTTAATTAATAAATTAAATTAAATTAAAATAAAATTATTTATAACAAATAATTAATATTGGTAATACTTGTTAAAATCAATTATATGGAAAATATGGCTTATTATTTTTTGAGATTCTGAAGCCATCGATCAAAGATGAAAGTTAGTATAAATATATATTCAAAATTTCAATTATTTTATTAAATAACAACATTAATGTTATACTCGATGAAGTAGTACTTTTCACAATTTGCCACGTTAGCCCAAAATTTAGAGTTTCCGTTCAAATACTTATGTTTTCAACAATTTGTTCCATTACTTTTGTATAAAAGAAAAAAAAGAAAGACACTTTTTTGTTATATGACAAACAACTTCTATTTGGGCTCCACACTACAAAAAACTTTAAAATAACTAAATAAAAGTAGTTCATTTATAAAATATTCCATAAATAATTTAATAATCTGTATTAGCTTATATTTGTATATATAAGAGTGCCATTCCAACAAATTCCGATGCAGTTTTTCTACTATCCAAGCATAGTCAAGAAAACTCAACAGACACAACATCTAACATCACATATTCATTGGACCATCTCACTTAGTGTATTGAAAGAATCGGCTTATTTTGCATTTGTCAAATGTTGAATCGAAAGCGCACGTTTAAGCCTTTAAACTGCTTTGACAGAAGGAGCTGTTGTTGTTGTTATTATTGTGGCTTTTTGCTGTTGCTTTTTATGGCTTACCTGGCAACCAGCAACATACGCACATAAAACAAAATAAATGTTTCAATTCGTAAAACATTTTTCACATTTTGGGTTTTAGCTGTCAAAATACATATATGTAGATTTTTAAATATATATATGTATATATATATGGATGTGTGAAAAACAAATATATATCGAATGTAAGCAAAATATTTGCTGAAATATTTGCAATGCATTTGAAATGCTATTGAAATTTCGTTGTTACAACAGCAATGGGTTCTGGACGCTACACAAATTTTGAGTGTTGTTGTGGAGTTAGATGTTGCTGCTGTGGGTATTGTTGGTGTTGCTGCTGTTCGCATTGCTGTTGCTGTTATTTTTGTTGTTGCTGTTGCTGCTATTAGTAATGGTATTGCTGCTGCTGCTGTTGTTGTGGTTGCTGTTGCTGCTGCTGTTGCTGTTGTTGCTGTTATCTTCCCTTCCGCTGTTGCTGCTGCTACTCATGTTGATCACGCTGTCTTCTGCTCTTACTTTGACCTTTACAAGCAGCTTTATTTACACACTCACACACACCCTCGGTTGCCACGCCCCACGCTGTGCTGTCAGTTTAGCAACAAACAGATTTGATTGTTTTTGTTGCTGTTGCAGTTGTTGTTGTTGCTGCTGTCGCTTTATCAAGCTCGCATTTGTAGCAAACCTCGCATCCTGCTGTGTTCATAAGCTTTTAACTGCCTTTTGTGTGCATTTCACTATGTCTATGCTGAACAACTATCGTAGTTGGCCCGCCTGCTGTTTGCCGTGCTGCCTTTTAGCAAATGTATTTGCAGCAAGGCAACGCAAGCAAATAACAACAGCAACAAAAAACAAGCAGAAGCTGCAGGCTAAACTGTGCTTAGTCCTCACTTCAATTGGCAAAGCGGCTCAAAGTGAAATGAAAACCAACCGCAAAGCGTCTAACACAACTGCCAGCAACAACACGAGGAGTAGCAACAGCAGCAGCAGCAGCAACAGCAACAGCAATAGCAGCAGCAGCAGCAGCAGCAACGGCGACAGCAACAACGGCGACAGCAACAACTTCGTCTGCATTGACCTTGAGCTGTTCAAAGGGAGGCTTTAATAACAACAACTAAATTAACACGAGCCAACAGCTGCTTACAATATATTTTACTGCCGTTACTGTTGTTGTTGTTGCTGTTGCTGTTGCTGCTTCAGTTGTTGCTTGGCCAGTTGTTGCTGTGTTGCGTGCTGCTGTTGCTGCTTTTAACTGCTTAGTTGTAGCTTGGCTTGGAATATTGTTGATCTAGCTCTTGCATGTTGCACTCGCATGTTGCTGTTGCATGTTGCTGTTGTGTTAGCTCATGCTGCTGTTGCTGTTGACATTGGCAAAAGTATTTTCTACTGGTTCTATTAAGCATTCCATTTACTATTTTTTTGGCTTTACTTTAGCTTACTTTCATTAGCAACAGTTGCAGCTGGCACAGCAGCAGCAACTGCTTTATATAACTGCGCTGACCCTTTGCAGCTGTCATATAAATAAGGCCAAGCGCAATTTTCAGCAATTTCACAGCGTTGGCTTATTGTCTCCCCACTGCTTTTTTTTTTTTTTTTGGCCATGTCTCTTTGCCATCGCGCTGTGTGGCCATAATTTATGGCTGCTTCTAATATAAATTTTCCGACAAATTATTTGTGCGCTCAAAATAAAATTAAAAGACAAAAAAAACGAAAGCAATATAAATTCTCTCTCAACTAATTGGCAAAGCCTGTGGCTGCTTCCACTTCTGGTTGCCAGGCAGAGCTTGGCATCGATGACTTTATTAGCCAAGCACTTCAACTCCAGCTGAAGACATGCCAGCAACAACAACAACAACAACAACAACAACAACAGCAACAGTAACAGTAACAGCACCCTCACATGTGCTCAAGTGAATTCTTGGAACGCCGCAAAATCTTTTGCGGCTGCTTCATCACTTTATAAATCATTATACAAACAAATCATTCACATATATAGATATATATGTATATATATGTATGTATATCTATGCAAAGCGCGCGTTGACAGTGTGTAAGTTTAATCTGACAGCAAACTGTTTGTCAGTGCCAAGAAATTGATATGTATCTTTGTATCTTTCGTATCTGCGCGTATCTGCTGGATGCAAGCGCTCGCATTCATGTCAGTTTGCATTTGATGGAAACAGGCTTACATAGCTTACTTAGCTTAGTTGATGCCGACTTTGTGATTGCGCCAAACTGATGATGCGCTTCAATGGAATGCTTTAGGTTTTTTTTTTTTATTTGTATTCAATTTTCGGTTTTTGGCTTTTGGTATTTCTGGTTTGCATCGGGGTCAAGGTAGCTTTAATACAGTTAGAACATTTTTTGTTGTTGTTTGCTTGGCGATCATGGCGATCACGTGGCAATGACATAAGACCCAATCAAGTGCGGCATAAATAAATAAATAAAAAGATATACGTGACTCAGCCAGCTGGGACGAGGTGTCTGTCGCTCTTCTTTATTTCTTTTAGATATACATATGTTTAAAGTGCGTGCGTAGTTTTCTCTTTTGGTAGTGGGAAACATTAACACCTTTTAGATACGCTCTATGGCCTGATCGATAGATTGTCTGATATATTGGCTAGCTTTTGACAAAAGTATTTAGCTTTCTTTAATAGCTATTGGAGCTAGTGTGTGATCGAGCTTTGAAGTGTGAAATGTTGAGCAAGCTTTCATATATTTGATTTTCTAGTTTGATAAGTGATTAAAGAGAAAAGAATTCGAACTGGGCAAATGGATGTTGACTGTGCTATACAACTGGGAGTTTGATTAGTAAGTGAGGTTATTTATTTATTTATTTTTATTTATTTTTTATTAATTTATTTATTTATTTACTCATTTATTTATTTATTTATTTATTTATTTATTTATTTTATTTTTTTATTTATTTATTTATTTAGTTATTTATTTATTTATTTATTTATTAATTTATTTATTTATTTATTTATTTATTTATTTATTTATTTATTTATTTATTTATTTATTTATTTATTTATTTATTATATAATAAATTTATAAGATAATTAATAAGTAACTAGGCATTATTTTGTTCTGTTTTATTTAATCAATTCAAATATGTAACGTCGTTACTCTAAGCTGTCTAAACAGCAAGCCGACTAAAATTCATCCTCTCTCTGGGGCTTCCTCACACTTTGAGACCAGGCGTCAACCCGCATTAGCCTTCAGATCAGAAGGCCCTCCACCTGCATCCTCTAGCTGCACACTAACCTTAGTGCTTTAGCCTACACTTTTTCCGCCGCAATACCTTTACGGCCAAGTCACACATTCATTTCCAGGCATCTTTGTCTTTGCACATTTGATGCATTACGTTCTTTCCTTTGACTTTGTCGTCAGTTTCTGTTAGTTTGATTCATTCTTCAGACCATCCTCCGCAACAGAAAGTTTGCTCTGAGTCATCTACTGCATTTGCTCTATAAACTCGGCAATTTTACACATGTAATGATGTTTATTGTTGATAATTACTATGACCATAGTGTATATACTATGCTATATAGAAAGAAGCTTCAGTTCTGTTTTCTATTTAACTGTTATTCTGAATAGATGTCTGTATCGGTCCAATTTGGTTATATATTGCTTATGCCAAATCATTTGCTGATGGTTCGATACATTCTGAGTCCTGCGCTAATAAAATCTGTTGCTATGCTGCTCCACATCTCTACAAGTTGGTTTCCTAGAGACTGTTTCGCACAGCAAACTTTATGCGTAAGTCTAATGATGACTTTGCTAGATCTCAAAGCTCGACTGAGCTGAGAGCTTCAACTGAGCTACTTTGGTTGTCTTTTAGATTTTGTCTCTAAGCTCCATCTGCTGTTTTTCTCCTTTAATAAAATACAAAAAAATAAAAACCCATTATAAGGTTTTGTTCATACGTCTTACATTTGCCTTCACTTCGTGTGCTGCATTTAGTCTGTATCTAAAGCACAGTTTTATGTTAGCAACACATTGCAACATTAGCTTTGTAGTACCCACAAACAGTGCTGTAAAGTGTTAGACATATGAAACAAAAAAGTATATGAAACGTTTTTTCAATTGATGCCAATAAAGTTCAAAGTGGAAAATCATGTACCCATGCAGATGTGCTTTACATATTACATGTGATTTCAGTTAGTAAGATTAGTGCGTAATAAAATTCTTATGAAATTCCCAATTTAAAGATCAAAGTTTCCTAGCAACTGAAGGCGGCTAAAATTAAGTTTTGGCATTTGCTCGCCTATCTAATCAACTTTCGAGTTTGGGGAGGGGGTAGGCATATTTGGTAGTCAAATACTTAGGCGCTGAAATATGCCGTTATTTGCAGCACGAAGCATTCAAGTGTGCGTTCACATGCAACAAGAACAAAGGCAAAGGCGACAAATGACAGGCGACAAGAGACAAGAGACAAGCGACTGGAAAATAATAATACGGCCTGTCAAAAGAGCCAAACAATAAATCATGACAGCAAACGCAATATGTGTGTATGTGCGTGAGTGGCTAAATGCTGTTGTTGTTGATGTTGTTGTTGCTGTTGTTGTTGCTGTTGTTGTTGTTGCTATTGCTGTTGCTGTGGTTCATTTCGCAATGTCAGCCATGCTCAATGCCCATTCCCCCAAACAACACGGGCCATGCCCGTTTCCGCTAATGGCAAAAAGTCAAAATTGTAACAACAACTGTTGCTGTTGCTGTTGTTGTTGTTGTTGTTGTTGTGGCCATTGCTGTTGCTGTTGGGGGTCAGCTGAAAATATTCCACGAATTTAATGAAGCCCAAATAGACAAGCGCCAAAGCCCAACCAAAGGCAATCAACTGTTAAACTGTATAGAGAGTAAATAGTAGAGCTGTGAATAGCTCTGTGTTAGATGTTGTTGCTATGGCTGTTGCTGTTGCTGTTGCTGTGGCTCTTGCTATTGTATTCTAATTTATCAAGCGCAGCGCATAAATCAAACCTGCAAACGTCAATTGAATTGTTTTGTAGAGACATCAATCAAATGCAAACCCTATCTTTATCCCTCTCACTCTTCCTCTCTCTCTCTCTCTCTCTCTCTCTCTCTCTCTCGCTCTATTGACCCTAGTTAAATGTCACCTGCTGTGGCACAAATATTTACCTGCAATTGTTGTTGTTGGCAACTTTATTGCACCTGTTGTTGGGTGCTTGAATATTATCTCTAACAAAAAGGTCAGAGGCTGTCCATGTCTCTATGCAATATTGATGCATTGGCCCAGGGCCAAAAGGTCTCATCGTCTTTTTATTCTGATCATTAAAAATTTAACATAAATCTTGCCCACTCGACATACATATCTATGTCTATGTGTGTGTGTGTGTGTGTATGTTCCCTTTGACTGGTTTGTGTGTCAAAGAGTCACACCAAATTGCGATGCCATTAAATAAAGTAAAAGCCCCGATTAGACGCTGACAACAACGTGACACGCAAAACGGGCAACCAGAGAACCCAAAAAAAACACACCCACCCAACTCTCTATGTGTCTGTGTCACTGTGTGTGTGTGTGTGTGCGCCAGAGTGTGTCACTGTGTATGACAAGTGTCACCTAGTTGCATATACATACATTTACATACGTGTGTCTGCACAGTGGTTACGGGTCTAATTTATGCATGCCAAACGAATGTGAAATACAAAAGCTGTGTAAGCCAAAATTTATGTGAAATTATATCTACTAATCATTAATGTAATTTTCAGATACAAACGTATCTTAATTGGAATATAATATATTTATAATTTAACTTTGAGAAAAAAGTATCTTACCTAAAATATATGAGAAATTGTTGTAACTGTCGTACTGCATCATTTATTCATTACTAAATCTTTGAGATATAAAAGTAGCTCAACTAAATTTATGAGATATTGTATCTTTACTAACTATATCAAATGTATCCACAACAGTTCTTAAAATCTATTTTAACTAAAATAAAAAAATACAGCAAATTTCTTATGAGGAAAAAAACTTTGAAGCAAGAAAATTGAAAATTAGTTTTGTAAAAATATTAAATTAAATATTATAAAAAATATTAAAATTAAATTAAAAAAAAAAAAAAAAAAAATAGTAGCTTTCTCAAATAAAGTTAGCATTTCTATTTAATTTTTTATATATTTTTTTATTTAAACTATATTTTTTCCTTTTTTTTTTTTTTTTTGAAACCAAAAGAAAGAAATATTTCATATTTTATACATGAAAAATAACTGGAAGATACAAAAGTTACTTTTAAATATTTTCACATATATTTTATTTTTGAGAAAAAAAATAATAATAAAGAAATAAATAAATTTTAAAATTTTTGTTGTTGATATTAATTATATTTCCTAATAAATAAAAAAAATTTTATTACTTATTAAAAATGTCGCATAATATTTTGTCTGCAATATTTCTTATAAAGAATTCAATAAATAAGATACAAAAGTATTTTAACTTTAAAATATAAGGAATGCACAGTAAATATATCAATAAAATATCAAACAAATTTATTATCAAAGAACTGTCATTATTTATATGAAAACCAAACAGTTATAAATATATATAGAGACATACATATATTTATATATGCAGCTAGCATTAACATTAAGTTTTCGTTATAAATTTGATTAAAATTGGACTTGTTCTCATTCCCCTACAAACGGGCTCAAACCCTCCGCATATGAATGCATTTCAATATTTATGTCCATTTGACATATGACACACCCATTTCGAGTGTGCGCCCACTATGCGTTTGGCCATTGACATGCAGAGTTGACGCAGCACTCAGATTGCCTCAGTTTGCACCGAAAATGAGAAGAAAAAAAAAAAGTAGCAGAGAAGTGGGGATACTGGGGGTAGCGAGTGTTATGCAAATGACTGGCAAAGCGCATTTGACAGGTAAATCAATAAACATAACTCTTACCACCGACAAGATCAACATTGCACTTAGCTAAATGTGCGAGCGGTGCAAAGCGGGCGCCGTCTCTAATGCACATTTCGGGGAGGTCTGCATTTGAAATTTGCACTCGAATGAGCTATTCAATTAGTTCCGTTGCAGCTTGATGGCTCAATCGTGAGCTGAATGCAAGAAATGTCAAAAGCAAATCGATAAATTATGGAGAGTACATCTCGATTGATGTGAATTGAGGCGAGTGTCAATATTGATAATATAGAAAGCTCTTCAATTATAGATATTGATGATGAAAATGTTATCTTAGAATAATCGATTGATAGTCGATAGTTGTAGATCGAGTGATGATTTCAATTAAAGTTTGTCTCAATCCATATGTTATAGATATAGAAGTTTTAGCTGGGGCAATAAAAAAGAGTTTATCGATATATTATCAATAAATCATAAGGCTTATTCGAAGTCGAAAGGATGTGCCAAATTAATTGCAAAAGAAGCTCTAATCGCCGCAAAAGCTTGAACGATCATATGTCAAAAACTAATCGATAAGTAATCGATAGCCCAGCCGACTAAGTGCTCATAAATCTCAGCCAGTGTCAAAATTAATGATATACAAAGCGCTATGCCAATGAATGCCAATGCCAGCGAGGCATCAATAAATCGTCTAATTGATTCGATTGATTGGATTGGCACTCGATTGGCACAAAGAAAGAGCCGATAAAAGCCCAGTAGCTAAGCTGTCGTCTGACGTCCATTTGTCTGTGACAGAGCTCTTCAAATGGTGAAGTCGTCGTCGTTAGCTTCTTTCAGTTTTCCTCTTTGCCTCTTTTGAAATATGTCAGACATGGGGAGTTGAATTAGAAATTTTGAGCGTCTCAAGTTGCAACGTTTTGCATTATGCATGAGGGGCTTGTCGATGCGTTTTCAGATGCGCACACAATGCATCAATAAAATTTCATCAATATATAATTTTTTTGGACACTTTGATTGCCCCAACAACAAGCACGTCGTTCGAGCATTTCTTACACAATTCAATTTCAATTTTTATTGATTGAAACAAAACACTTTGACACTGAGCCAGCCGAAAGGTGTTTTTATTTGGTATTTCGTATTTTCAGACTTATAACGGCACACCAAAGGTGCGTCTGTGTGAGTGTATGTATGCATCGAGCACTTGAGACTTAGCTGCTTTCGCTTTTCATAACTTTTTATTTATTTTTTATTACATTGAAATTTCGTCAGCTCTCGATATGCAGAACTTTTTCTAAAAGATATGCCCCTTGAATACTTCAGTGTCCGTGACATCACAAGTTCCACTCAACTGGAACTTGTTCAAATGATTTACGGCGTGTGTGCGCGCGCTTTCTCGCCTGAGCAGCAGCGAAACAGAGCCAAGGCCAAATCTATTAATATATTACCCAAAGATTTCGACGTGAACTACTTAAGAGACAGACGCATTCATTTTGGTGATTCATAATTTCCAGGGTGCCCCAGCCTGCTATAAATAGATTTAAAATTGAAAGAAATAACGCGAGTTTCATGAAGTAATGGGATTTTCATAGGGATAGGTTAGGTGTATTTATTTTTGCTAAGGAAGAAATTTCAGTTGAAATTTTAAAGAATTATAATCTAGAGAGTTTCACTGAAAGTTCAGCTGAGTTCATTTATTTATTTAATTTCATTTTTTTTTTTATTAATTTCATTTAAGATACAGATAAATATAGGTAAATATTTATATAAATTTATAGAACCCTCATTTGCTACCTTACATAGATCTTCTTTATATAGATTAATTTCATCTGTTATAATAGATCGACATTTCTTTTTCAAGCTCTATTATAACTTCATTCTCAGACCTTGTATAACTAATATAAATATATAAAAATTTTTCTAATGCCAAGCATAAATTTTGGGTTTGATTGACTTGTGCTTTCATTATCATAATTATTGACTCACCTCAATCAATAAAAAACTATTTTTGTTGATGAGAGCTCATAATTCAAAGCTCTTTCGAGTAGCCTAATCATCAGCTAATGCTAATGTGCACCGACGAAGGTCGCATTGAGATAGGTCAATAATTAGCGCTAATAAACGAATAGTTATTAGTGGTTAGAGCCTATAATGAAAACCAAACTTTAGATATATTATTCCCCTTTGTCTACTCGTTCCATGAGTCAGTTGCTCGCCCTTCGTTCATTTCCATTTGAAGCCAATTAATAATTCATATGGAAAGGGGGAGTTGGAGGTGCAGCACCTGCTGTGCAGTGACCCTTGGGCAGCTCATCAGCTAAACGATATCGAGAGACGCATTGTTAATCACTTTATCAATGTCAGATCGGTGAATTTAAATGCAAAACTTCAACAAATCGCAATGCCAGAAAAAAAACCCATCATCAGAAAGAAACACAGATTTTTTTTCTGCAGTTGCAGTTGCAACGGCTGTCGGTCTGGCTAACTCTTGGGGCAAGACTCTTGGAATTATGATGTGCTCGTGCCCGTCGCATTCGAGTTCGAGTTAGCTGCGGCCAACTGCCAACTAATAACAACTGTGGGGGCTGGCGGAGAGGCTGGCAAATAAATTTACACAGAGTTGCAAATCATTTGACTGCCAGCGACTCCTAGCTGACAACTCTTATAGTTTCTGTTTCTTCTTGTGTATACCCTAGCAGCACAGGACAGTTTAATTTAGTCACGACATTTGTAAATTTAAAACAGATGAGAGGATGGACTATAAAATGATATAATTGAACTGCAGCGGTAGAAAACTGATTAAGAAAAGAGACCTCTGAACTGAAGACTAGGATTTACAGACTCTTATATCAATTATAAATTACTTAAATATTTAACTTGATAAAACTGAATTAAAAATTAAGTAAATATGTATTTTAACAAAACTCAATTACAAATTAATTAAATATTTAATTTACCAAAAATATTTTTTTAAACATTTAGTCAAAATAATAATAAAAACTTAATTTAAAAAAAAAGATGTTAAAATTTAGTTTTGTTTAAATTAAATCTGACTTGAAATATTATAGAATTTTCAGCCAAATTGGAGTCTAAGGAACTTATTTGACTCATATGACTTTTATAAAATTTAGATATTTTAAAGGGCCATGAATATGAAATGAGAGAATATATTAATGAAAGATGAATACAAAATGCAATTGCTTGAAGGAGTCTTTTAGGTCAGAAAGTTAAAAAAAAAGCTTGAATTTGCATATTTTCCTAAACATTTAAGCGTTGAACTGTTATGAAATATCCTTTTCACTTTTTCACCTTTTCAATCGGGCATCAACATTTATTATATAGAAGGGTCTTGAAGTAAAAATGCATCTAAGTAGCAATAAGTAATCGGTAAGTAATCGATAATTATAAATCGAATCCATTACCAATTAATAGATGTCAGAACTTTAAAAACCGAAATTTCAACTGATTTTAAAAGCATTTGCTAAAATTTGTGTTGGAAAATGAATAAAAAATTTTATTAAAATATCATCTTAACATATTTGATAAATTCCGGTTCCAAAATAAAAAAAATTACGAAGAGCTCGATTTTTCAAGAATTTTGTTATTACGATAAATGTTTTGAATTATTTGAAAACTTTATACTAAAACATTTGAGAATCAAAAATCTCTCAACCGTTCACTTCTCTCTACATGTGTCTGCATATCAACTTAGAAATCTCTTCATCAAATTTAAAGTTAGGTAACTAAATAACGTTCCAAAAAAAAAAAAAACTGTGATAAATGACTCTTGATAAATTTCTAAGTAAAATTAATTATTTTGTTAGAGTATTTTATATTTGTCATGCGCAGCTGTTGCAACTATTTTTGCATGTTTCATGTTAGCTCTGTAATTTGTTGTTGTTGCTGTTGCTGTTGTTTACTTGTTTTTTATTTTATTTCTTATTTTTGTTGCTCTTGCATTCCGAGTTTTGTTTGTTTTGCGCAAAAGTTTTTTGCTTTGTTTTTTTAATATTTTGTTTTTGCTGCCGTGCGATGATGTCATATGCAAATGACAGCGAGTGCTAATCCGTGCATTGGCCCCGGCTACAAAATGACAAAGGTGATGGTTAGCTTTATCTATAAGAAATCGGCTTTGCCAAATACTTGACTAAATTGTAATTTATATTTTGCATTCTTCTCATTGCAGGTGAGTTCCAAAATGTCAAGTGCTGGTGAATGAGTTGATAAATTGAAGAGCTGTAAGAAAATGAATTTAACTGGGTTAAGTATAAATATAATATTCCCGAACCTATCTATAATATATTAATATCTTAGGTATACGTCTGAGTTTATCTACTGAGTTATATATTTACGATGTCGGTATATTTACTTGCTCAGTAAGTATTTCCTCTATTTACCAAAGTCCTACATTCAGCTGTAGCTGTGTCAAGAGCATGTCCCTGAGACTGAGTCACTTCCTTCCCTACAGCTTTCGGTTGCTCTTAACGTCTTTGGTCTGTGTGCAGCACACGCCTAACGACCCATTAGTCACGTCTAATCAACAGACGCACACCCAACATACACCCAACACACACACACACACACACACACCCAGTGACATCGAAATGAAGCACAGAAAAACAATAAAACCAAAGTGATCGTGACCAATTGTAGCTGTTGTTGTTGCAGCGATTGTTGCTGCTGTTGTTGTTGCTGCTGCTGTTGCCGTTGGTCAGCAAGCGAACCCAAGCCAACAGCAAGACCAATAACAACCATCCAGTCAAAAGTCTATGCCTGCAAATATTTGCCTCATGTTGACAAACTTGTGCACCACACGCTAGTCAACTACATTCCCCTATGGCTGCTCCATGCTCTGCCTAGTCTGCCTAGTCGCAACCTCTGTTAAACCCCATTGACCCTAAAGTCCTCGCCTGACATTTTTGTGTGTGTGTTTGTTTTTTTTTTTTTTTTGGCAGCTTTGGGTCCGGTGCTCAGACTGTCCATCAACTGACCACAAAATGTCACTCAGTGGACGCCCCGACAAAATGGCTGCAGACATTCTGTAGCCAGCCAGAGCGGGATGTCAAGCGGATTAGGTGCGGGGTTAAGGATATTGCATAAGCAAATTTAGTTACCCAGTTTCTGATGCGCATTCAATCAAGATGAAATTAATATCCCATTCGGGGCTAATACACTCGGTGCATAATTAATCGATTAGATATGTTTGTAATAGAGCTTTGATTAAGTGTTTCAATGGCGGGTTATTGGTTCCATATTGAGTTTAAATCCTTGTCGTGTTTGATATCAATTACTATTAGTAAGGATTATGATAATGAGAGTGCCAATGGCAATAACAATTGCAATTACAATGGGAACGAGAATAGTAATGGCAATGGGAATGACAATGAAAATGACAATTTCAATGTTAATGCTAATGTTAATGCTAATGTTAATGCTAAAGCTAATGCTAATTCTAATGTGAATGCTAATGCTATTGCTAATGCAATGCAATGCTAATGCAATGCTAATGCTAAGGCTAATGATAATGCTAATGTCATATGCTAATGCTAATGCCAATGCCAATGCTAATGATAATGATAATGAAAAGCATAATGCAAATAAAAGGAAAAATGATGATGATAGTGATAATTATAATTATAATGATGATGACAATGATAATGATATTGATAATAAATTTGATAAAAAATCAGACAAACTAATGGAATTCTCCATTAGTTATGAATATTGAACTATAATTGAATCCAACTAAGCAAATCTGACACTCAGATACTGGGTATTTATAAGTCGTTCAGGTCATCGCGACAGCATGTCAGTCAACATTTAAATATTGTAATAGAACGTGACTCTGTCCGGTGTCCTGCACACATCCATCAAACAAATCGACAGAGGGTTTTGCTCCAGCCCAAATCGCACACAAGATTAAATTTCCTTTTGGCGTTGATTTGCGTATTGCGGATTTGCATATTAACATGCGACTGGCATACGAAAAATATGCGACCAAGTATGCACGCACTCAGACACACACACACACACACACACACACACACACACACACACACACACACACACACACACACACACACACATATGTGTGACGCATTCGTAAATAAACACATTTCCGTTTGCGGACATCCGCTAAAGGCACAAGGCTCATCCGTAAAACCAGGTCCTGCGATTTAGTCTTCTTCTTCTCCATTCGCTTTGTCGGTCTCTCTCTCTCTCTCTTTCTCTCACTCTATCTTTGCTCATTCTAACCAAATTGCGGCACATCGTGTGCAGCACGCTGCAAAATGAATTTCGAGCTGATATGCTGCCATCAACCACAAAACAAAGTACAGTCAACAAAAAAAAAAAAAAAAGTTAGCTTCAACTCAACCTCTTTTACAACACTGGACCAAAACTCAGACATTCTAGTTTTGCTATTTTACAATGTTTCACTAACGTTTAGTCGGCATTGCTGAAAGCCTGGATAAATTAAAGCATTGGATATGTGGATTAGTGAGTGAGACAGATTTGAGACTTTCATTAGAAAATTTTAATATCATTAAGTGCTGGTAAATTTATTTTCTCCAATAAAAAGAACATTGTTAATGAAAATGAAGAGATTTAGTTTTGAAAACTCCCTCATAAAGGCCTAAAATAAACTGTAAAACTTAAATTTTCCTTTAGTACTTAAAGCTTCTATCTAATGTTGTTAAATAAGGGATAAAATAAATCTTTGAAATTGATTTAAGAAAAGTTTAAACAAGGCTCAAGCAACTTTCGAAAAAAATGCTTTTCAAAAATGAATCAAAAGTTAAGTTTTTGAATTGGAATTAAAAATATAATATTTAATTTTTAATTACTTAAATAAGAGAGAGGTTATAAATTAGTTGTTACAACAGGAATCTTATAGCAAATCTTATTGAATATTATTCAAAATGTCAAGCATAACACTTTTAAAGTGCTACTACTTTTATTATTTATAATTTAAATTATTTATTGATCAGTAAATTAATTTAGAATTATTGTGTTTTGCTAAAATATTTATATATATTAATTACATATACATATAAGTATATGTATTGTTTATCTATTAATTGCACAATCAATCTTCTATTAAAAAATAACTTTAAAACTTAAAGAGAAACTTAATTCCTTGAACTTCTCTTGCAAATGTTTATCTCTTCATCTGTAGAGCATTTTTGTGCGTCTTTTAAATAACTGAAAATTTCTTTAGATGTTTTTTTGTTTTGATGTTGTTGAGTGTGGGTCTAGTGCATGCTCAGCATGACGTTGTGCTTACTCCTGTACCGCCCTCAGCTACCTCCATCTCCTAATTTCATCGTCTCACGCTGCTGCACTCTAGTCTTAACTCACTGCGTCTGCTGCATCCTTTTGGCCTTCACTCGCTGCGTTCGTTCGCAAGGCAAACGAACAAAAAACTGTGGCGCTGTTTGTCGCTATTTTTTTGGGCAGGAGGTGGAGGCTGGGGGGCGTGGCTTGTGTGCTGCGTCGTGGACTGCCAGCACCGACTTGCCACATGTTAGACATTCTCGATGGTGGACAGGCAGCAGCTGGTGCCTCAGTCCATGCATTTTGCAAATTGAGTTTTGGTTCTGGACTTGGATTTGTTTGCATAGCTGAGCATTTAAAGCTGAGCGAGGAATTTAAGCGGTCTCTCTGAGTGTGTGGGTCAGTAATGGTGGCGCTGTCGCTCCAGTTCCAGTTCCAGTTCCACTGCCAGTTCCATATACATGTTGCGAGCTCGTAAGCCTTTTTTGCGTGCAGCTTATGGGCGGCAAAGTCCTGGGAGCCTTCTAATCCTCAGACCTCAGCAGCAGAAGTGTAAATGCCATCATAATGCTTGTACCGACATCAGAGTCAGGTTGAGCCTCAGCTTGACAGGGAGTGTCCTGGTCACGCCCACACGGCCCCTGAGAGGCTTGGCACGTGCTCGACGAGGCGAGGCAAGCCGAGGCGTTAGCAATTGCCATGGCCAAGTAGCAACTGCCAACTGCCAACTGCTTGCTGCTGACTGCGGGCTGCGGGCTTATTAGCCATGCAGTTGAGTGCGTGTCATGTTTCAGTTTGCTTTAATTAATTTCAGACTCTCTGTGCTAAGTAATCTGAGTATTCAAAAAATACGAGAAATACAAATAAAACAGTTAATATAAATATACTAAATCGCAGAAAAAAAAAATACACATGGCAAATATTGCACGAGCTTGAAGGCTTTCGTGTTGCGCATACGTCACGTGGTCTGCGTTACGTTTTGCGCCAAGACTTGCCACATAATCTGCTCATTGCGTTGCATGGATATTAATTATTTTCTAGACTTGAATTTGTGCAGAGGAGAGTTTGTTATTGGCTTTTAGTAATTATTAGTTCATATAAAATGAGGTTGAGAGTTGAAACTTTTGAAAATTGTCTTATGTAAATCATACATAATAAGTTTTATATGCATCTATTATTTGTCATTTACAATCGATAGTTTAAAATTAGTCGATAATTTACCATTTCAGTAGATTTGCACATTGATATACTTTTTTCCTTTTTTTTGTGCTTTAATTAATTTTTTATTAAAATTCAATTAAAATTTCTAACAGTATTTAAAACCTATCGATTTATATAAGATTGATAAATAATACTCTTATTTTCAGTTAAGTAAAATTATAATTAAATATATTCGTCTTTAGCTTGAACTCGAATCTAACAAAAATTCATAAAAATTCAATTAATAAATTTTTGATATATATTATATCGATATATTAGATTCTCGTACTTCTAGATGAGTAAAATTGTTCATGAACATGTTCCTCCTTAGCTAAATTTTATTTTTATTGATAATTCATATACAAAGTTAAACTATATTAAACTATATTATATCGATTTATATAAGTTAAATATTTCTTTTGTTACTCGCAAAATCAATGAAGATCAAAAATATATTTACTAGTTAAAATAAAATTGTTTTTACCTAATTGCTTATCCTATCATATTTTACACACAGTTAATTAAGCGATTTCGAGAAGGTAGATAAATTTGAGTTTATTTTACAAATTTCTTATTTTACTCTACTTTTTTCTGATTTATTTTGAGATAAAGCTTTATTGCTAAAAATTTAAATCTTGTACCACATTTGTTATTTAACTAAGCTGTCATATTAGCAAACCTCAAACATGCTCACTATCGATAACAAATACAACGTAAATTTCATTTAAAGCATTTTGTGCACTCTCAACTTCTGCAATTTGCGCAATTTGTCACGCCAAGTGCTAAAACTCAATTGAAAGATTGATCGCATGCAATTCAGCGTTAAATAGTTTCGAAATTGTTCTCGAAATGGGAATTGGAATTGGAGTCGCACTCGCAATTGGAGTCGCCGACACATTTTGATGGAGTCCACTGCGAGTGTTTTATCGCTCAATGCACAAGGCACAAAAACTCAAATTGCTTTAAAGGCACTTGCAACCAGCTCTGAATGTGTGTGTGCCACACACACACACACACACAGCATGGGACACACGAGTGTTTAGAAAACGCGTTAGCTGCATTTGCAGTGCAATTCTTGGCTTATTCGAGCGTTTAAAAAAGGGCCTCCAAAAATGTATAAATGTACTATATACATATGCATCAAATAGATACATATATACCAAAAAATAGAAGAAGAAGAAAATGGGTCACGTACGCTTGAAAAATGCAAACGCAAACACTTGCTATAAACTCTTCTCTGCGTAGGCGTGGCACGAATCACATTTTAGAGAGAATACCAGCAAAAAATCGAGAGAATATAGTGAAAAACTTATGCGAAATGCAGCTGGAAAATATACTGGAAAAATCCATCAAAATTAAATTTCAATTTCAATTGCAATTGAATTGCATTGAAATTGAGTTGTACGTTCTTGTTGCTAGAGATGTGCAGGGTGTCGTGTCAAGTGAGTCACGAGTCAAAAAAGAAACTGAGAGTAAGAAAAAATTATTCTATACATATAAAAATATTACTTAAATATATACTCCTCTGATATATCTTGTATATATTTAATTATAAGCTTTATTTAATTATAATCTAACAAATATTAAATTCTGATAGAAACGATCATTAATATATATATTATATAATAATAATATTATATATTAATAATATTATATAATATATATATAAATTAGATATAGGAACCCATCATGATCTTGTGTGCAGACGTAATAGTATTTTAAAAGAGGCATATATATATATATCGATAGTTATTGTATAAAACGACTTCGAACTCCGATCAAGATTAAATACATACATATAAGTACTTGGTATATAGCGCAGCCTGAAAAACAAATATAACTAAACAAGTGACAAATAATGTAAAAATCTATATTCGAACGTAAAAAAGTTCAATATGCTAAAAAGTAAAAAAAAAAAAAATAAAAATAAAAAAAAAAAACACAGCATCAAATAAAAAATAAAATACCAAAAATTCATTATTACAACATACATAAATATTTAAATTAATTTTTTATTTTATTTTGTGTTTTATTTCCCTTAAACATTTATTAAAATTCATATAAAACATTTGATACAAATTTATTTTTTGACAGAGGCTAGCATTCATATATTCTAAGTTTCTATATTTCTTTAAATTGCCATATTTTGTGATTATTCTTCTTCTTCGTGTCACGACGTTGCATGCACTCTTCACTAGCTGGGAACTGTGATTGCGACTGCGACTAGCAAATGTAGCAGTTACTCCGCAGAGTTGTAATTTGATTTGATTTGTGGCCGTGATTATTGTTGTTGGTGATGCTTTTGTTGTTGCCGATGCTGATGTTGTTGCTGGTGTTGTTGGTGTTGTTGGTGTTGGTGTTGCGGCAAAACGTTTTCGCTGCGAATCTGTTATGCATTTCAATTTCGACTGCATGGACTGGCAACAGCTACAACTATAGCAAGAGAAGCAGCTTCATTTCGCTTTAGTCGAACCGTTCAACACGCAATTTTTGTTAGCGAGTGTAAAAACAAAATCCTCATACGCCATGTGGTACGTGCGATTATGCTGAAAGCATAGAAAGGCGGGAGAGTTAGAGATAGATAGATAAATATGGAGTGAGAGGAGGGGGAGGTAGATACCGTTGAATAAGGGAAGTGGAATGTGGTATGGAATGCCATCTGATGAGTTGATTAGGTTGCCATGAATATCCTGCGTGATTCGGGAAATGATTGATGCCTGTGTGTTGGATGGAGAGCAATGCTCATTCAAGGATACTTCATACATGCCCTAAGCCCCATTTCAATAGAAAATTTAACTAACTAGATTTAGTTGTTCACTGAGCACTGAATGCCGGACAGCAACAGGAACTGAATTTATTTGAAATTTCCAATTATGAATAGGCATTCGATACATGTGATGAAGTGTTCGATGTTGGTTTAAATTTGCGGTCGGCTGAAATTGGTTTAAGCAGATTAAAGTTTAAGATGTGGGCTAACATATTGAATGTATGTAATGAGATGAATCAGTTGAGGAGAGTAGATAAAATTATATAGAAGATGGAAAGCTTTGATGAGTGTTTTATTGATTGAAAATTAGAATTAATCGAATGAATTGCTTCGCTCTGCATCATTCACTATTCAGTAAGTTGGCTTACACACACATTTGAATAAACCATTCAATCCTAGCTCAATCTGAAATTCCGATTAGTCTGGTAATTGTGTGTATGATAAAAGTACCTATGAAGTCATTTACATCTTCCTTTAAACTTCCTTCGAACTTAAGTTGCTTGAGGTAAGCTAAGCTAGATGGCCAACCTTGTTAACTTAATTTCTGATTTAGCAACGATCTGTCACTGGTTTCCAACAGCTAAATCCCAGCTGAGACAGCCTGCTTCCTAATGCTGTTTGGACAATCCTTCAGTGTAGCACCTTAGACAGCTGCCCTCACCTCCAGCTCTCTCCCTCTTACTCTCTCTCTCTTTCTCTCTCCTCTCTCTTTCTATAGATATTCCTGTGCCGCTTATCTCTGAAAGCTTCGGTCACGTAACCAGCAGCTCATTTCCCCAGTTACCGGTCGGCAAGACAGCGCACCTCAGCTGATAAATCCTGCTGTTTTTATATATCTCCTCTAACCCGTTGGGTCTCTGGCAGCTACTCACTCGACCTACTCCTGCTTCTGCTGCTGGTCTAAGCGGCTGCCATCGCAGCTCATTAATCAACTGGCGCTTCACACGATGTCGCGTTGACGTTCGCCTCGGAACTGTCACTTCCTGGGCGTGACAGTCGACACCGAGCAAGAAAGAGAGGCAGAGTAATAGAGAGATAGAGAAAGAGACAGTGAGAGAGAGAGAGAGTGAGGGAAAGCTTTTGTTTTGGCTTGATTAATTATTTAGCTAGTGATAAGAGCTATTCAGAGAGTGCTCAGTCGTCTCTTCCCTCACCAACTTCGTTGTCCAATTAAAATTGGTAGCGTAACGTGATAAGCCACACGCGAGCATTGAGTAAGGCACTTGGAGCCAAACTTTTTCTATTTTTCCTCCATTTTTTTTTTTTTTCATTTTTTGCATCTATGCCACAAATTGTGGCAATAGCAATTGGGCTGCCTTTGATGCACGTCGAGGCTGGAGATTGAAGGACTGCACTGTGGCGTGGGTAACGTGGGCAACAGTTTGTGTTTCAATATAACCGTCAACACTCGTTATTGCCACTTCAGTGATGAGTTCTTTTGGCACACAATCACACACTCGCACAGACACACACAAACACACTTAGATACACATACACACTTCTGTGTGTCAATAGACACTGAACTGCCGCAATGACCGCCCGATTGCACTTCTCTGAAATGCAGCGTACGATTTTAGCTGCCTTCTCTATCACTTACAAATACCCAGTAGCTGATGCTTGTGTAGGCTATGCGCGACTTGAGTGCGACTTTAGTTAAGTGAAGAAAAGCGAAAAGAGAGAATTGATGAATTTAGAAAATTTGTTGGTATTATTGGCAAGAAGTAAATAGAAATTTGTTTAGCTAACATTTTTTATTCAAGTTTTCTAGGCCAACATGCAAATTTTTAATGAAACTCATTTAAAACTATTTATTTAGTCACTTGCTAAATAACATATTCTAAATAATTTTATTTTACTTGCCATTTAGCATTATTGTAAGACAATTAAATACACTATACAACATAACATTTTTTTAAAGAAATTAATTTGAAAATATGGAGACATTTCGAGGCATTTTTAAATGTATATTCAAAATTTATTTAAATAAATTGGTAATAAAATGATGAAACTATTTTGGCTAAACATGCCATAAGATTTTATGATTATATTATACAATTTATATTCAGTTGTTTTTGAATACCTCTACTATTTTGCTATTAGCAGTAATTTATTTTGAAATGTATTCAGCTCATTCAATTTTACACTATCCAGCATGGAATTCCTTAAGCCAATTCTAGAAGAATTTTATATGCTCTGCCAAGTCGATTATTAAATTTATCGGGAGCATATATATATATTATATTTATATATTTATATATTTATTATATATATATATATATATATATATATATATATATATATATATATATATATATATATATTTATATATTTTATGTTTATATTTTTGTAGGGCATTACACAGTCTATCATTTTATTAGTTGGTCCGATTTTTACACTATTTTTTAGATGGTTTTCTCGTTGTTCATGGCGCACATCATTGAGTTTTGTTCAAGAACAATTCTTCTGCATGAGCACATGGCATATGTGTGGAAGATACTCTCTATACATGTATTACTCTGAGTGTGTGTGGGTGTTTGTGTGTTTTTGTGTGTGACATTGTTTGAGTGCGTTCAGTTTGCTGACTGCCAAGTCTGAATGTGACTGCAATGCAAGTTTTCGTACTTCGTCATCGTCCTCATAAATGTCGCTGATTTCAACTTTGTCCTCTTTCTTTTTTTTCGTACGTGGAAAAACCACGAAAAGAAAAATTCGAGCTGAAAAGATATTTCATGTAATTTTGCGTTGATTTGATTTTCTCTTGGCTTATTTATTTTTTGTCTTGTCATATTCAGCATTTTTGTCAAGTGTGGAAATTGTTAGTTGTGGTAAGAATTTTTATTTTATTTATTGAATCATGCAAAGGAGAAAATTCATTTCCTATTACACAATATATTTGAAAAGATATTGATACAATTTAGGGGGTATTTTTCTATAAAGAGAGCCCCAAGTTTTATTCGTAGAGCCTCTTTTTTAATACCCGCTCGTGTTTTATTTTTATTTATTTATTTTTTTTTGCATGGTTTCTTTTCTAGCTTTTGTTTTCATTCTTTTTAAAACCATTTTTTTTAATTTTTGCTGTCAAATAATTTCAACACTTTGTGGTACTTTTCTAGCTTTAAAAAAACTTGCTCGCACAATTAAATTGTGAGCCTCCCTTTGCGCGTCTCATGCCGGCGCACATGCCAGCCGTTGTGGACGATGTGGACGATGGCATCGGCGGCTGCAAAAGTTGGCAGCCGCAAGAAATTTAATTTGTTTGGCAAATATTTTTTAACATAAACTTTCATTTAAATTTGAAGTCAAAGTTTTCGAGCGCAGTCAAATCGCGTCTGTTGCTGCTTAAATCTGATCTGCTTTACTCTGTGCAGCTCTGCTCTATGTTTGAACAATATTTTCTTCTTAACGAAATAAGTAAAATGTATTTTATTTATCGTGCCAACAGCTCAACATGGTTTCGTAATAAGCTTGCCAGCTGCGCCGTATCTAGAAGACGCAAATTACACAATTAATTCAAAATACAATTTAAAAGAATTCTAAAATTTTAAAAATTTTAAAATAAATTCTAATTTAATTTTTAAATTTAGCTATGAAAACATATATTTTTTTAAATTCTAATAATTTTGGAAAATCAATTTTGATTTAAGAATAATTAAAAAAATTTTTAAAAGTAAAAAAATCTTTTTATTTTTTAGGATTCAGAATTTTTATTGTAAACAAGTTTTAACTTCTTCTTAATTTTCCTTTTCTTCTTTTTTTGTGAAATCTTGAACAATTTTTTAGTCAAAGTAATTTCTTCGATTCTGTTTCCCTTTTGATTCTCGTAATGTTTTGAAAGGAAAGTAATTTTCATTTTATTTCACTTAAAATGCACTTAAATGATTTTATTCTTCTCTCTTTCTCTACTTTTTTTTTTTTTTTTTGTTATCGTTAACAAAAAATCAACGAGTAATAAAACGAAAATGAAAAGGTGCAACAAATTGAAATGACTTGCTGGAATTGTTGTTGTTGTTGTTGCTGTTGTTAATGTTGTTATGGGCTTGTTGTTTACATTGATTACAGATAGAAGATGCCGATGCCGATGCCGATGCCGATGGCGATGCTGGACAAGAATATCCTGTTTATTTTTACAGCCCAAAATGTAGAGTCAGCAAAATGCGCCCTTCTTTCTGCCTTACCTACCTGAAAGGTGAGCGAGACCTCAAGCCGAGTCGCTGCCTCAATCGAGTTTTTGCCTGGTTAGGCATGAAAACTAATCCAATTAGTTAGACAATGGCCAGCTGCCACGCCCCTAACAAGTCGAGAGGATGCTCGGATCAGTTTTGTGGCCCTACTTCGCCTTTTGCTTTGGCTTGGCTTGTTCGCCCGCCCATTGTCTCGATCTATGAGCCACGTGATCCATAGGCCACGCCCAATTTGGCCATCAGGGAATCAGGCCAAGTGGAAGCCAATTTCAATTTTTGGCCGTAAGCCGAGCACGTCTACTTATACAGTTGCGATTTGCCTACCTGGCTTTGACTAACTCTTTTTATAGGTCATTCCGCACAGCACACACACTTTTTTCCAGTGCTCGTTATGGCTTATTGTTTGAACGTGGCTATTAGCTCGAATTGGCCAAATTGTTTATTCGGCTTACCAAATGTAGCCGAGCACATGCATATTCAGCATGATAATAAACGGCTAGAACATTGTAACAGAATGCGAGCAATAAAGACTCCTTTATGCTCTATGCCTTGTCTTTGTAAAGGGCTCAAATGAAGACGTTTGTCTAGCTGTGGGTTAAGCTGCGTACATTTAGCTTAAATAAAGTTGTCTGTTAATGATTATGCTGAAATAAAGTAGTTAGAGATTATGGCAAAAAAAAAAAGAACTATTATTTGTTCGGGCTTGAAATATTTGGATTACATGTGATTAAAATTGTGAACTAGATTTGAGCTGAGTTTGTCGATTGTGTGCAGAGTATATATGTACATTTATTTTTGATAAAAGTTTATAGGAATGTGCATATAAATGTTTATATATCTTTATAGCAGGTTGTTTGCATAGCTATTTTAGGAGTCAGTTTGTTCTATCATCAACAGACTTTGCTATATACTTCCGCTTTCGTATTCAAATTGCTGCACTTGTTATTTGAAAATTTTATACGTGCAGCTTTTGTAATTAGATTAAAAGAAAGTGAATCTAGCGAATAGCTTCTGTATGCTTTATCCCTCTCGATAACTCCTCCCTTTTAATGAACATGCTTTAAGACGTTATGGAGCTTCAGTTATTAAATTATATATCTTTTGTTCTTATAGCTAGAGAACTTATATTATTATTATATTGTGGATGCCGAATTCAAGTCTAACAAAATTTTTTAAGTTGAAATTTAATTGCAAATATACCTTATATATAAAAGAGTTTGATTTTGTACTAAATTGCAGATGTTCAATAGAATACTTAGATCAACTGCAGTAAAACTTAATAGGAATCCGTTACATAGTTTTTGAGATCGATGCGTTATGACATACGGATATAAGGACAGTCGAATGCACGGACTAACGGACAGACACAGAGGGCTAGACCGCTACAGATCGTAGTCCTGATCAATATATATATGTACTTTACTCTATATACTTTATGTCGTCCACCTTTGTTTTGCGTTTAACGAAACCATTTCCAATCTTGGTCAATTAACAAAAGCAATTGTTAAATTTCTTATCACCAATATATTTTATTCATACTACATATAATTATATTCTACTACTTCTACAGAATTGCTTTAAATTTGTTTTCATTAGATTACACTTGTACACTT
Source organism: Drosophila hamatofila (assembly GCA_035045345.1). Classification (NCBI taxonomy): domain Eukaryota; kingdom Metazoa; phylum Arthropoda; class Insecta; order Diptera; family Drosophilidae; genus Drosophila; species Drosophila hamatofila. The sequence continues at coordinate 646,953 of JAWNPA010000032.1, forward strand.
GATACAGCTATTTAGTATTAAGTGTACACCTATTTAGTATTAAGTATTAAATCGATTTCTATTAAAAAGTTTTTATAGCTAACTTAACTCAAGTTAGGTAAGTTTATAACAAATTAACTTTAATTTCAGTTAAAGCTAATTTTTGTGACTTTCCCGTTGCAAAATCTTCAATCAATTCTTATGCAACAACAAATGCTGTTAAGACATGAGAACAAGCTGCCATTAGCACACACATACTCTCCTTTTCTCACTCTCACACACACTTTCTTTCATCTCTCTCTCTCTCTCTCTCTCTGTCTTTTTTTTTGGCTCACGTCTCTGATTGTAACTCAATTACGTGACGGGCGCGAGCTATAAAAATAAAAAGAATGCTGCCAATGGCCCCTTCTAAATTTCTCACATGCCGCAGCTTAAGCAACAGCATTTCCATTTTTAGTCCAGCTCCCGCTCTCGCCCCCTCTCTGTTTCACAGCCGCTGCGCTAATTGCCAGCGGCATTGGCTTTCAACGCTGTGAATGCCGCTTTAATGGGCTACCAGCTCCTTTAATGAGCCCCCCAGGTGTGGCAGCTCGTACAACTTGAACTCCGAATTCCAATTCGTTTTCCAATCGCAATGCCACCCCATTATGGGGGCATGCCACCAACTGTTGCAGTTAAAATTGTAGTTGCATTCATTAGGTCACTGGGTCTTCCATCCAGCATTAAGCATATGTTTCTATTAACTACTACTGCTGCTGCTGCTGCATCAGCTGCATTCGGCTTTTGTTTGCATTGTCAGACTATTTACATATAGCTTTTCAGCTGAAAATGCAGTCGAGCTGCTTTTCCGAGGAATGCATCGTAAAAGCTGCCCCTTGTTGCAGCTTCCTTATGACAACTGCAACTGCAATTCAGCAGCATCTTTTCGAATCGGGTTTCATAAAGGCACATTGTATCGAAAATCATCAAATCAATGCTAGATAGAATACACTTGAAAAAATGATGGAATGAAATCTATGAAAATGGATTTTCAAATTTGAATTTTTTTAAAATAGAATATATAGCTCAATAAATATAAGGTAAAATTTTAAAGCCATATACATTTTTTAATTTTATTTTTTATGTAATTTAAAACATGCAAAATAATTTAAATCTTTTTCTAAAAACATTGTTTTTAATTTGTATGTTTACCGAAAGATAGCAATTAAGCTGTCTAGACATAATCTAAGCAATACAATATTTATAAATAATGTGAATTCTAAAGTTGAAAATTTTGTATAAATTTGTAAATTAGAATGAAAATATAATTTTCAAGTGGCAGTTAAAATTTTATTTTCAAATAAAAGAAATGTAAGTAAAATTTGATTCAAATATATTATAAAATTCAAATAAAAAATTGTCTAGAATTTTTGACATAAAAAAATATTTTAATTTAATATTTTAAGTAAATAGATAGAAATTTAAAAACAAATCTAATTTTGATTTGAGCTTGAATTTAATCTAGGGTATAGTATTATATTTAAAGTAGGTTAAGCTATATCAATTTTAACTAAGCAAACAAAAATCGACATTATTATTTTATTTTCATAGCTAATTTTTATCATAAACTTATGATAAATATAATATTTTTTCTTTTTATAAATACATATTTTATAAATATGTAAATATATACATTTATGATAAAAATTAGCTATGAAAATAAAAAATTTAATTTGAGCTTTAGACCGAAAAAATATTTATGTTTATATACATTTCTTCTGCAAGTAATAGGCAAGTCGATTAGGAAGCTTATTTCTTATATAAACATCAACTTCTTTAAATCATAATTTCACTTTCTAAAGCATATCCCTCACTGCTGTTCAGTCAAAAGACAAGTGAAATATGCTTCCCACATAACTTGTATGTATATGGAGCATGTAGAGCAACTATCTTATCTGATTTACTTCATTTGCATCTCACATCTATTTGCGCTAGATTTGACCTTTAGCTGTCTACCCTTTCAGCTTTCAGCCTTTCAATGTCAACTTTTCCCATAAGCAGCAAACCAAACAGACAAATGCCAAATATTTGACTTCGCTTGCTATGTTGAGTCAACATCCTCCCCTTCGCCAACCCAAAATCTAACGCTTACTGTCACCCCTCTGTGACATACACACACACACACACACACACACACACATACACGCATACATACAAACAAACGGAAATTGCGTTGTTTCACCCTTTTTCCGCCTTGGCCTTGGGCAATGCTTTATGAAATGAGTGAGACTTGGCTCAGTACTTTAGTTTATCTTAAGTCAATTTCTTGTCCTTCATCAGCAGCATCATTATTATGATGATTGTTATCATTATTATGCTTGGTTTGTTATTGTGTATTGTTTGGTAAGCGATTCAACTATGTATATATATGGAAACGATAATATTTATATATTGTATAATATATATAAGCTCTAATAGCTTCATCATCATTCATCATTATCATTATCTAGCATTATTATTGTATTTTACGTTGCGATAAGCGCTTTAGCGGACGTCTTTTTTATAACATAATTGGATAACCAATTGTCATAGATCAAGAGATTCATGAACTTTGACATTGACATTTATTTATGGTGCGCTGTGGCAAACACAATTAGCAGGAAACGTGCTGGCCATGTAGGGTATAGGCAGGGTATTAACGAGGGTTGCTCACCCTTCGATTCGTTGTGTTTATCATTAGGCTCTTCAATTCATTTTTGGTTCCCTTTTTATTTTCAGGCTCTGGGCTGCACCTTTTTTTTCTGCGTGCCTCGACTTTGGTTTCGATTACGATTTCAATTTCGATATGTCAATTATTTAGCAGGCCGACCACGCCCCCTCCCCCCTCCTTTCTCCTTCTCCCCTTCGGTGTCATCGCATCTCCCTTTTGGGCCCTACCGTGGGCCGTTTTCAATTTGATTTTTATGATTTTGCGGCGCATTTTTGGTTCTGCTTCATTTGCATTTTGTATTGAATTTGTATTCCGTATCTGTGTATCTCTGCATCTGTATCTGTGTATCTGTATCTGTAATTCATGTATATTTGTCTGCGGCTGTCTTTGTGGTTGCGGCAGCTGCTGCTTACCCCCCTCTCTCTATCTCTCTCTCTCTCCCTCTGCCTCTGTCATTCTTGTTCATCAGTCTCTTTCTGCCAATGCAAATGGCAACTTAGGCAAATTGAAAGCGGCCAAATGCGAGAACAATGCCAGCCAACAAAGCTAATGGCAAACGCTCAGGGGAGCAGCACCAGCAGCTGATATGCCGATGTGCAGATGTGAATGGGCGACTTTACAATTCTTCTTCGCCTGCTGCCATTGACTCCGATTTCGATTCATCTGCCTCATCAGTAACAGCAGCAGCAGCACTGGCAGCAGCAAATTTCATTTCCATTACGATTTTCAATTGAAAAAGTTCTTAGCCTGGCGCATTCCGGCAGCTACACGATCTAATTTGGCTGACCTTGCTTAGGTCTACAGTGCCAGCTGCCTATGTTGAACAACTTTGGGTTTTAGTTCTAAAAAATAATCTACAAAAGAGTTCAATTATATTTGAAACAGAAAAATAAATTATGAACAAATTTTGCATTAATGAAAATTTAATTAAGTTTGAAAATAAAATTATAACAAAAATCTCGAAGTAAATAATATTTTATTAATATTAAATAAAAAATTTAAGATCTTAAAGTACTTTACATTTAATAATTTATTAAAAATATATACATATATAAAAAAAATATATATATATAAAAATATTTTGAAATATAAATTAATTAAATAATAAATATTAAATTAAGTAGTAAAATATAATTTTCTTAAAATATATTTATATATAATTATAAAAAGTATTATTATCATTTTATTTTATTTTTTTAAATTTTTAATCGTTAAATTTTATTAAAAATTATATTTTTTTTAAATATATACAGTTTTCAATTAATTTAGTTTCTACTTCAATTTTTATATATGTTTTATTTTATTTTTATGTATATTTTGTCCTAGCCCTCCCCATAGGCATAAGCCCATTTTAATATAAATTTTTCCCTCTAACGATCCTTTACTGTGTTTGTCTTCATTTGTTGTACTGTGGCTGGTGATGGTGGCAGCGCCTAATGTGCCGCTTGCAACTCATTGAGAAATTCATTTTAATTAACAGCGAAATGCATTTGGCGCCAGCTGAAACAAGTAAGAGGGCTCTAGTCGAGACTGCTCGACTAGGAGATACCCTGAACCCTGCAAAGTACTGATTCCAACAATTCTACACTTCTTTCATGCACATGTACAAAAACACATACACACACCCGTACGCATGCATCCATACGAACGCATAAACAATTGCTCTGCTAACTGCGCAGTTACTGCGCTTGGGCTGCCGTGTGGGCTATATTACGAAAATTTGTTTGTTGAATAAATCTTTTTGTAGTGCGACTATCTTCATCAAATTTTCAGAACGTAATAACAACATTCAAATGTGTGTATATGCCAAAGCACAAGTCTCTAGTATTTGATATACGTTTTTTTTAAATTTGAGGCGAAGGGGGCGTGGCATCCAAAATCTGTAAATAACAAAATATTTGTATTCATCACATAAATCTACACAGTAAATCTGAAGTCTCTAGGTTTAACAGTATTCAAACTAGGCTTTAAAAACCAAGTCAGATTTTCGATTGTTATCGATAAAAAAGAAATGGGATGAGTTATCGAAAAAATATGATAAACTCGTACTGCGTATGGTATACACGAGTATACATGTAAAATTTCAAGTCTCTAGCACTTGTAGTTTAGGAGATCTCTGCGTTAGTACGGACGGACGGACGGACGGACGGACAGACGGACATGGCTAGATCAACTCAGCTCGTCATCCTGATCAAGAATATATATACTTTATGGGGTCTGCCACGTCTCCTTCTGCCTGTTACATACATTTTCACAAAAACATTATACCCTGAAATCCCATTTTCAATGGGTTCAGGGTATAAAAAGGCAACGCTGCGTGCACCTGCGAAGCGCGGCAACAATGCAAAATAAAAAATAAAAATAAATATGGAGAAAAAGCAAAAACAGACAGTATCCCCTTGTCGCTGCTTGGGTGGCCTCGGCTGATGCTGTTGCATGTGCAACATAATAATTTGTAAACATTTATCAATTATGCAGCAACAGCGGGAGCTGCAGCAACAATAACCCTGGCTACTTGCTACGCCCCAAATGATGCCCCAAGCGCGGCCACCGTAAACTGGCCACATAAATTTTCCACATAGGCCAAACAGCCGACGCGGCACGGCAGGGCGCCCAGCTGCCAATGCGGCTCGACCCCCCCTCTATAAATTCCAGAGGCGTTTGGGGCGTTGATTTGCCTGACTCCCAGCAAACACGCAATTAAGTGCGACTGGGCAACACCTCATCAACAGAGAGACTATGGCTGCGGCTCTGGCTGTGGCAGGTGGTGGCACGTTGCACGTTGCACGTTGCACGCGCTGCACGCTTCCAATTCAGTCGATCAATCATAAAAACAGCTGCGTGACTCGTTGACAAGCACAACAATAACAACTTAATCCAATGCAACATATTAGCTATAAGTTGCAAGCAAATGTTTATAAACATGCATTGATAGCAGCAGCAACAGTCTTGTGAAGAACTAGTTCTAATGCAAAGCTGATCTAAAGTATATAAAAGTAGTAAATAAATATCTATTTAAATTGGAAATTGAAATACCTACAATAATAAAACAATTGAACTAATTATTTGTTGCTCTTTGTATGTCAGTAAAACTAGTATTAATAAATAGATGTATATATTTGTACTAAGCGTATGTTATTTTAAATTTTCTTTTATTTTAATATATTTTTAAAGTTTGATACTCATTTATTTTTTAACAATTCATGAGACTTCACTTGGCAGCATTTTCGTCTAGAGTATGTTAAAAACATGTTGCTAAGGCACAAGCTGTCTGGCGCTTAGCAACAGGCGGTCCTAGGCCGCAACACTTCTTGTAACAACATGTGCAGCAACATTTGCTCTAAGGTTTGTTGCCTAGCTAGCAGCACTTCACGCAAAAACATGTTGCTTGGACACGAGCTGTATTGCGCTTGGCAACAAGCATCCTAGGCCGCAGCACTTCTTGTAACAACATGTGCAGCAACATTTGCCTAGACTCTCACGCACCAAACGGTTTCGCTCTTCGCCTACATACTTCTCTTTGGCTCTCACGCTTCGGCAACATGCACGTGCTCTACGTGTTTATGTTGGCAGCCAAGGAAACAGCTGTTTTGTATTTTGTGACATGTTCGATGCAACGCTTTAAATACGCCGACTCCCAACTTTCGCCGCGTTCGCTTCAGTCAAAATCAAACGTTGTGCGAACGCGGTCGAATGCACAACTGCTCGAGCAATATGTGTTGCGTGTGTGTATGTGTGCGTGCGTGTCTGTGTGCATCCGTGAGTGCGTGTATCTAAAGTTGCGTAAATGTATCTGTATCGGCTTCTATATTGTGAAATAGCCAGAGCCAGAAGAATTTAGCTTTTTATGGAAGTTTGTGAAATTGTCAGCTGATTAGTGAAAGAGAGAGAGATATAGAGAGAGAGAAAGAGAGAGAGAGAGAAGGCGAAAAAGTGAGATCACGAGATTCATTCATAAAAGAGATATTAAATATTGAAACTGAGCAATATACCTTTGAAATTAAAAAAAAGAATTCTAGGAGAATTTTTAAATTCCGCAATTTAATGACCAAAACGAAATAAATAAAAATAAAATAAACTATTAATTAGAAAGCTTTGCACAGCGCTCAATAAAATAAAACGAAATGCAGCGAAACGTGATGTGGCTTTGGCGCTGGCTCTGGCTGTTGGTTGGCCTGCTTAGCCTGGAGGCCATCGCTAATGACCAAACATACTTCGTCCATGGGGAGAAGGTGTTGCCCGAACAGCAACAACAACAACAACAACAACAACAACAACAGCAGCAGCAGCAGGCTCTCGCTGTTGAGCATGGAATGGAGCACGATAAAAACGCAGTCTGGAGTCTGGAGTTTGAGCATCAACTGCGCCACGGCCCGCAACATTTGCGGCATCTAGACAAATATCAGCAGACGGCGTGGGAGCCATCACTGTCTGCTCCCCATTCTCTGCCTCGACTACGTCGTCGTCATCAGCATAAATCGCTGTCGAATGCCATTAGACATGGCTCGAAAGCCGTTGACATTGATTATCCAAACAGTTATCCGCAGGAGACGCAGCAGCCAGACGAGGGTCAAATGCTGCTGGCTGCTGCAGGTGAAACACAGTGGCAACAGCGATTGCACCGACATCGCCAGCACAAACAATTGCGCGAACAAGAGGTGCAGACACTTAAACAAAGAGAGAATAGCTCGGGATGGAACGATGCCGCCAATCGATATAATAATGTGAGTGAGGGCAATGGGAAATGAGCAATTCCAACAAACGATCTTTATATGACAATCGTGATAACTATATGAATACACATTTATACACATGTATATCTATATATATACATAAATATATTCAATATGCATGTACATATGTTGATGGTCTATATATGTATGTATATACTTCCAATGTACATCATATTATATATACCTTATATATATGTATACTCTTTATACTAAACTGTGAAAGAAAAGAGAAGCGATAAGAGACAAGACAAACCACAGGCAAGACAGAAAGGAGAAATTAGCATAAAGGGACGAAAAGCGAATGTGAAAAATTTAGAGGTAGGGAGAGAAAAAGAAAGAGAGAGACTTGCTTATAATTCATATAAATCCGTTATATAAACCAGGAAATCTGCAATTAATTATCAATATGAATTCAGTTAATTAAAATATGATTTTTCCTTTAGCCAGCTCAACAGACATACATACATATTTGTAAAAATATTTGACTGTACCTGGATAGAGACATAATTCGAGTAGCAGTGATTAGCAGACATTCAATGCCCACTCTTCACTTCCGTCACTCTCTCTCTCTCCCTCTCTCCCCTCTCTCTTTGTCACACTATCCCTCGTGCTCTGAGGGTATGTCGCACAAAGGCTGATTAAATTGCGCGGCTCGTTAGTCGCACAGGGCCAGCAGCTGATAATGAAGGTGCGCCTAACTACATTTAAGCAGCAACAAGAGTTTGGACTGAGAGAGAGAGAGGGAGAGAGAGAGGGAGAGGGAAGTTCAGCTGTAATGCAGGCTGAGCTTTAACAAAGGGTTTGCCAGAGGCAGGCGAAGCGCTAAAGCGGCTGCTGTTGTTTAGCAACTAGTTAGATAAGGAAGAAAGAGTGAGTGAGAGAGAGAGAAAGAGAGAGAGAGAGAGAGAAAAATAGAGGGAGAGAGAGAGAGAGATAAAGAGAGAAAAAAATATCTTTTTAGTATATAAAAAAGATACACAAAAGACATCTGGAAATTGAAATAAAAAATTATATATAAATTATTTATTAATTTATACGAGTATATATACAAATTTATTATAATTATTGTTATTCTTTTTTATATACTTCTTTATCTATATGTCTTAAATATCCAGCTAGCTAAATGGGTCTGCAGACACTTCAAAATCCCATTCACACAAACTGTTTGCTAATGCGGCAAAATCTATTCACTTAAAGGTGCCTTACCCTGAGTTTGCCATTATACATATACAACGTAGATATATATTAATATCTTTGTATATATCAAATATCTTTTGTGCAATTTGCATTTTTACATCAATTATCTGATTCAGCGGGTGTGAAAATAATATTGAAAGTGTAAAGCACATATTAATATGGTTTTAATTGAATGCATCGGCGTCGCTTCATAAATCTCAATTGAATCTGAACAATTATGCCAGGCAATTAATAATGGGAAAATAAAGCATGCCAAACAAACAATCAACTAATCTAAAGCTAAAGATCTATGCGGTACGTGCTATGCAATCCCAATCCGAACGCAAATTAATTTGTATGCCAAGCTGAATACTGAAAACTCGGAGAGCTGAGAGCTGAAACTAAAATTGAGGAAACTCACGACGGGGCATCGGACGGTGACTCGAGACTCCCAGACTGAGACGGATTGGAGGGGCAAGCAATTTGCTTATCACTCGTTTTGTAAATTAATGAACAATTAAATTCACTTAAATGTTGAAATCCGGGCAATACTGGCAAAGCATTTCAAAAAGCGAGAAAGAAAAGCAAATAAAAAGGAAAACAAATAAAGTAAAAAGTAAGGAACCATTTTTAAAGGGGATTTTGGTTGTTCGATATTTCATAAGAATTAGTCAGACAGTTTTTTGTTATGAGCATGACATCATCTTTAAGTGAAGGCGTCGTATTACAGCGAGAATAGTTCAAGACACTTTTGAGTTCAGCCTCGCCAGCTGATTGAGAAATCTACTTCTAGACACACCAAGACATCATCTAGATAGATCTAGAATATTTATCTATAGGTACAGATAGTTGCATATAGATGTATCTAGATATCTATAGATACATATGGTTCTATATAGATACATAGATAAATTACGATATATGCATCGATACCCATAGATACACATTGTTACGTATAGATACATCTAGATTGTGTAGATTGTTGTAGATACATATAGTTACGTATAGATATTCAAGTCTTAACTTCAGTATCTTCATGATTAACATTATTTGATTAAGGAAATTGATTAACATTATTTGATTAAGGAAATTGTAGCTCAAGTCTTAGGATAAATAAACGTTCATCTTCAGTTTTCTACATTTATTTTTTCAGTTTCTGAAGAAAACTTTAATTTGAAGACCAGATGTAATTATAATGAAATCTCGTAATAAAGATTTATGTAATCTTTAAACTTTATATTTTTACAATTTTATGACTTGCATAATTTATTTTTAATTATTTATCAAGAGTAATAATATGGAAAACTAGAAAAAGTTTATTAGCGTCAAATCTATCAAAGACCAAATGTGCTGCAGTTCTCTTTAATCGAAACTCTTCAACTCTTCTCTATAAACGCAATGAGCTCTAATCAAATGGATACCACGCATCAATTACTTGTATATATAAATCTAGAATCGTATATAAAAATTATTTTCCATTGAATTAAATGCTTTTGCATAGCCAAACAAATGATTTTTTAAATGAAATGAAACGTATCTGAATGAGAAGATAGCAGAAAATATAAGCTTATTCTATATAAATATAGGATTTACAAACATAATATGCATATGCCACAATTGAAATATATTTTTTGATTCTTCTCCTTTCTGAAATAAAAAATAAAGTTTTATTTGCTTATTTGTGCAGCTTGAATATACATATGTAACTGCAATTAAAATGCATTTTGTTTATAATCTCCTCTCCTCAAGTGTTTGAAAGGGAATAACTTCATATATATATCTAGATATATATATCTAGATATATATATCTATATTTGTCTGCATCTTCCACTTTCATCTGTCTAATCGCTTTTCATTATTAACACTAAATTTCAGCTTGATTTCATTTGAGGTTCGTTGCCTTTTGCTTGCCCAACTCCCTTACTGCTGCTGGTCTCTGGCCTGTAACGCCTTGGCGCCGTTGCCACTGAATTTTATTTGCTGCTCTAATCGATACCGACACTTGCCACACGCCCCCCTCTCACAACTCTTCAACTGCACTCCCTCTCTCACTCTGTCTCTCTCTCTCTCTCTCTCTCTCTCACTCTCTCTCTCTTCACAAATTGTGGCAACTTTTCGAATGAGTCTACTCGAACTCTTGGCTGGTTCACTTCATTTGTGTGCGTGGTTGGGGCTGCACATCAAACATAGCACGCCGTTTGTAATTTTGGCGCTTGGCTAAGCAACGCAGCTGCATCTGCAGTTGGGTGGCTAAGGCGGGTGGAAGTATCAGGGAGAGTGGGCCAGGCATTGCCTTTGCTGCCATTCAATTAATTCAAAGCAATAAAACAATTAAGCCACTGCAGCTTCATTGACTTGGCGCACGACAAGATCGTCGCCCTTCCCAATCCAAACACCACTTGCACTGCTCGGCTAGCCAATTGTTATGTCTACCCTCGGCCCCAGTCCCCAATCCTCAGTTCTATGACCCAAATTTTCACACAAATTAGTGCAGCTAATTTTTAATGATGATTTTTCAGCAACGCCTTCCACTTCACTTGGCATTTTTCATAATTTCCATTTGCCCATTTTACTTCTCCTTTTTTTTCTCATGTTTATTTTTACGCAATTTATGTGTAGCTGAGGCAGTTGCCCCTCCTGCACCGCCCTCTTGCATGGGGGGAGGGCAGCTTTTGCGCCGACAAATGCAATTGAAATAAACATGGAAAATGTGGTTTACTCGGCTCGAGAGGCGAGAGCAGACGAGTGGGTGTTGGCTGGGCGAGGAGGCGGTGTTTGGGGCTTGGCAAGCCCTGCGGCAACTGACGCCTTCATCTCTTTTAGTTCTTTTCTTTTCAAGGGTGTTGCCACAGCTAGAGCACAAATCCAGGGCCAACAGCAGCAACAACAACAACAACAACAGCCGCCATCTCCATGCGTTTCAACTCATTTGCACCTAATTGTCATGCAGGGGAACAACGAGCAACGGCACCCAAATAGGTGTATACACAAGGAGTACGGTCTGGTATCTAGGCTCATGCACTCAGAGAAATGTAGATTCAAAAAGAGAACTTTGCTTCTTCATTAAATAGTTTTTATTAGGTTTTATCAAGGATTTTTTTGTTATCATCAATCTGAATTTAGAATATAATTATATTTATATATTAAATATATTTGCATATATATAATTGAAGTCATTTATATATCAAGTACACAACACTTGGTATGATTAGACGATTATGCAAAAATTGTTGCAATAATATTTGTATTTTTTTTTTTTTTTTTTTGTAACAATTGAAAATTTAAGTTCAAGTCATTTGATTCAAGTATTTCTTATTAATATTGTATGCTGAGTACCAGACTTTGTTATATCAATGGACATTCTCTAGTATCTCTTTATGCTCGGTACACTTTGAGAAAATTGTACTCAAATTATGTTCATTAAAAGTCTAAGTGCTTGTGGCCAAAGCTTATGCCATTGTTTGGCTTGTTTATTATAGGATATAAATACTTTATACACTTGGAGAATATTCTACTCAAATTTTGTGTCAGAAAATTAAAATGATTTTCTAACATATACTCATATTTTTGTCTAGTATTTTTAAAAGAATTTAGAAACACCTTGATATTGTCTTGTTCAAAGTATGCAAATTCCTATTATAATAATTTTTTTTCTCAAGCAAATTTTTTTTTATAAATCTATAAATTGTGTTTTTAGAATACACTAAGGTAATTTTATATTGAATTCAAAAATAATTCAATTTTTCAATTCATGAAAAAAAATCCAAAACAAAACAAAAAAAAATATAAAAATTTACATTTAAAAAAAATTTAAATTTTTTGTTTGTGCTAAAATATATTTATTTTGCTATTAGCTCTTAAATTTTTTTTTTAAATATCAAATTGCACGTTTACTTATAATAGAACATTTTCCAAATTTTTCTCACAGTGTAAATGCTTGTATGGCTGTCTGCATTGCAAAAGCTTGGCCGGCACCAGCTGGCTGCCACATTTTTATCATTTCTCTGGCTTTTCTCTACATCTCGCTCTTTCTCTCCATCTCTCGCTCTGTCTCTATCTGTTCTTCTTTTATTCTCTTTATCTGCACCTCTGGGCAAGTCGTTGACTTAATCTGCATTTTCCTCACTTTTTTTCTGCTCCTTTTTACCATTCGCTTGAGAATGTGCTCACATTTTTGTGTCTCTTGGTCAACAAAATTGAAATTTGCATAGTTACTAGGCAGCTGCAGCGCTTTAATTTTCATTGAAACTCAACTTGAAATTAAATTGAAAAGTGTATCTTAAGTATAACATACTGATAGGAGAATTGTTGCATCGATTTGTAATTGAATTTTGTTCTGTAATTTGATAGCCAAATTTTATCTTGGATATAGTTTTGTGAATACTACTCAAGTAATTGAAAAAGAGCTTCAGATATATATCTATCTAGATTATAAATCAATAAATATCGATTTGAAGTATGTGTTTTATACTATTAGTTCTTGGCTATGGAGTCGGGTTGTTCTGACTTGACAGATATTCTTTTAATTTAGATAGAAATCCAAAGTTACGTAACACAGCACAAAAATGAAGCATCGCTCAGTAAGGGGCTCAGCTAGAATCTATCGCTATGAAACTTGGCTTGGGTTGATAAATATTTCAGTTGTGTTAAGCTATTTGAGTAAGATTAATTAAATCTGCAATTGTATTCGAGTGAATTTGGAAGAGCGAAAATATTAGCGCACTCTCCGCTCTCATTTTTGCATTTATGTTTGAAGCCAGAGGCGATTGATCGTATTTTACTTATGCTCCCAGAGAAAAGAAACCACAAGTAGCGAATTAAACTATAAGCAATAGGTTTGCTTAGAGAAGCATAGGTTAAGTTAATGAATATTAAATCTTCGATTGAGCTGCCTTCGCATATCAGGCTTAGATATAACATATATTTAAAATAAATCATTTACATTATCTATATTTCAGGCGAAGCTCTATTGGTATTTAGATGAAATGGTATCTGACTGCACTTACTAATTATATCCACAAACTACTTTATAAGTGTATATGTCATAATAATAAAATACATTCCATAGTAGAATAAAACAATACCATATCGATATATAATCCAGCTATTTGCTAAAGTCATTTGCTAACAGTTTCATCTGTAAATACAATTAGTTTTCTTGGTATCTTTTTCTCCAACTCTCACTATCTCTTACTATCAACATGCAAATCCTTTTCTGTCGCTCTGTATCTGTTTATCGCTCTGTCGCTCTTTATCTCCCACTTGTATATTTTATCCTGGTTTTCATCGTAGCCTTTGTGCACTCGGCATTCGTAGAATTCCCCCGTTGGATTCCGGAGATTCGCTGCATTTCAAGCGCTGCTAATTCTTTGTCACCTTAAATGGCATAAAGTCCTGGTGGCTGGCAGGCAACAGTGTTTAGCCAACAGCCAGGTTCTTTGTTGGCCAGCTGCTGTCCGCTTGTCCTAGCCGGGGCCTCGGCTAAACAAAAAGCCAACCGCCCACAGACACGCCTCCTGCTGCTGCTTTATCAACATGCAGAATTTTCTAGTTTTTTGTCTTTTATGCTGTCGCATTTTGCATTCGCATTTCCACAATGCGCTAAATAGTTTTTTCTTTTTTATTTTATTTTTATTTAACTCCAGTTGTTTTTAGCATTTTTGTTTGCATTTTAAATTGCATTTGTTTATGGCGCTCTTCATCTTCTTCAGCGTTTGTGCAGCTGGCTGAACATTTGCCCAATTGTATCTGCTGCAGCCGCCGCCGCATCTCATCTTTGCAGTCAGCGTCGATTTTCAGTTTTCAATTTTTGCATTTTTTTCCCCTTTTTCCATTTTCTATTTTCCATTTCCCATTCGGCATTCTGTATGCCGTTTCCTTGGCCGTTATTCATATACCAGTTGGTCGTTTATCGCCTTTTGGGGCGGAGCCCAAAGCGCTTTTTATTACCCGCAATTTGCACATTTTCACTTTTAGTTTTAATTAACTAAAAATTTTGTGCGACAGCCACACAGAAGAGCCCAGGCCCGAGAGCAAGCACAACTCCAAGCACAAGCCCAAAGCCCAAAGCCCAAGCCCTGGCGGCCTTCGCGCTCTTCTCTCACTACCATTCGAATTTCCCCAGGGCAATTTTCCAGCCTTTTACTTTTGCGATTTAATTTTGATACCCTTGCCAAAAAGGCTTTTATATTTTAAGTAGAAGCGTTAAAAGGTTTTAGTCTCAATTTATAGATAACCAAAAGTCGCTCTTAACTGTAGCATGGGCGTGTTGCATTAGGATGAAGGGCCATTGTTTGTTTTTGTTGGTAAGAAATTATGCTCAAATATACAAAAAAGGGATTGAAAATGTAAATAACTACAGTTGATTGCATTTAAGGTAGAAATATCCCTATGTGAACATTTCTCTATGACAAAATCATTTTTTTTGAGTCAATAATAAATGAACATATTCAAAATATTATTGACATAGTGTGTACACGAAATCTTATTACTTTCAAATATTTTGTATAGCATATTTATTTAGTTCACTAAAGTATTTTTTTTTTTATTATTTTAATTTTTTAATTTTAAATTTTTTTTAGTTATAAAATTTAGCAAATTATTTTTTTATGACATTTTTATTATATTGTTTTTCTAATATTTTCAATTTTAAAATTTTTTATTGTTCTAAAATACAATTTTCCTTATCAAATTTTAAGTTAAAAAATTATTTGCTTTTTTATTTTAGATTATCTTACTATAATTTTTTATTTTCGAATATTTTATTTTCTTATAAAAAATATGCAATATCAGTTATTTATTTCATTTCATTTATTTACTAAAATTTATTATTTATATGTATTTTATATTCTGAAATCATTTTCCTCTTTTAACGTTTTGCATTATTTCCTTATTATAATTATAATTTTCTATATACAGATATCAATATATATTTAACTGTACTCTGATCTTAGCTAAAAGACAACAGTGCTCAACTAAAGAGTATTACAAAATCGTCGTAAATTTGCGTTTCTTTTATTCGTTTTTTATTTCCATTTTATTTTTTGCTTTGTTTATTTTTCCGTGCATTTTATTTGCATTAACAGCAATTTTTACTATTTTATTTCGTCGCCCTCGTTTTGTGTTTGTGCTTAAATTGTTTTTCTTTTTTTTTTTATTTCTGCGCTTCGTTTTGCACACAATTTTCCGGCACATTTTCACAATTTCACAGTTTTTCTTTCGTTTTCGTTTGCTGGCCACACAATTTTAATTATTTGCAAATGGAAGGCTTTTGGTGGTGGGCTTCGCTGCTACTCATTGTTGTTTATGGGCGAGTTCTTTGGACAAAAGAACACCCTGTACTCCCCACAATCTCTCTCTCTCTCTCTCTCTCTCTTTCTGACTAGTCCCCTCTCTCCCTTCTACTGCAGCAAAAGTTCAAAGTGCAAGTTTTCGGCTTTGACTCTTTTGCAGCTTGCGGCTTTAATTGAACTCGAAGCCAGACACATTTTTCAATGCGCCTCGCGGCTAGCCACAAGAGCAACGACAACATCGACAACATCGACAACAGCAACAACAACAACAACAACAACAACATCAACAATTTCCCTTTGTTCTGCAAACTAATTAAACATGGAAAGAAACATCGCCGAACAGCATCCACCTCTGCCGTTTCCCCATCCTGACCAGGTGCTCCACTATTAATTTATTTTCTTTTTTAAATCGTGTTTTTTTTCAATTTTAGTTCTTTGTTGTTCTTATTTCCAATTACCAAACACTTGGAGCCGCCTTCTGAGACCGTGATTAATGGCCGAAATGGACGTGGCTTCATTTTGATTGCCGCCTGTCCAATTGGCCGGCACATCATTTGTTCTTAAACACAACACAAATACAAAACTGTTGGCTAAATTCAATACAAAGCAACAACAAATGCAGCAACAACGACAACAACAACAACAACTGCGATTGGCTTTTCAATTTTCCTCCAAAAAAAAAAAAAAAAAGAAAACGGATTGGCTTTCTTGCACATTGCCCATTAATCAGTTTCCACTTTCTTGTTGTAGATGTTGTTTCTGTTGTTGTTGTTGTAGTTGTTGTAGTTGTTGCTGTGTGGTCTCTTTGGCAACTGAAATTAGCTGTTGCTCCCACCATAACAATTGTTGTCGCGAGCTATCGCACAGTACGCACTCTGAATCCGATTAAAGGTCTCAGTTCGAATCGTTGCCAAAAACACAACAAAACCAAAATGTGTTTAACACGCTTCAAATGTGGCTCAAACTCATAAACAAACACACCTGAGCTCAATATATTGAGTAATTGTAAGTGTTTTTCTTCTATTTGATTTTAAGCTGCTCGAGAGCGCGCTTTGAAGCCGCAGAAAATGTCGTCATATGCAGTCAGCTTTGTTATGTAAGTCTTAAAAATTGTCGAAAACTATTGAGAGGGCCAGTGAGTGGGGCCAAATGCGCGCTTGTACTCAATGGGTATTACAAGTTGTTAAAAAGCAAACAAGAATGTGGTCTGAAAACAACAAAATTATTATTATTATTGTAGGTCTATTTTTGGAGAAGGGTATAATCTTATCTGAACTGATCTGATCATAAAAATAGGTCTACAGTACCATAGCTGTAACGTATGACTCCAAGACTATGAATTAAATCAGTTAAGCATGTCAACAAAAACTAATCTATCAGTTGTTATGTTTCTAGCTCATAAACTGTAGAAATTATAGATATGCATGTACTCTATGTATGTATAACCTCTGATCATTTGTTCTTTCTCTTATATGTAAAAGTAGATTAAATTGCAGAAAACTTGCTTAATAAAATGTACTAATTTTTAATTGAAAAAAAAAAAAAAATGATTTGCTATTCCTTCTGTAGGTGTAACATAAATAAATATAATATTATATATTTTTTTATACGAGTCCATACTCTATTATGTCGACCTTTAAAGCATGAATAAAAAATTAAACTCAATGTATATAGATTTCACATTTCTGACTTGGCTTAAACTATATTTAAACTGAAACTATATGAGTTCTTGTTGATCTGGCAATTTATTTCTATTCACTATTTACTATACTATTTTCTATTAAGTAGCAACTCTGTTATAAATTTATCTTGAGGACACATCTCTGTAAATAACTTAGTCCTTATAAAACAACTAAACTACTACCACGTGATATTTATCATATATGCCTTAAGAACAGCAAGAAATATTCAACAAAATGTAACATCTTTAAAGTCTAATTCACTTAAATGTTAAATTGACAAAGCTGAGACCTGAATTATTTCTTTACAATTTCAAAAGTCAATTTCAAAAAGACACTGGCCCTGAGTTCATTCACACATAAAACCCATAGAAATCAAACTAATCAACTACTTTTTTAATAACTTTATTTATTGTTTTCAATTTGCCCAACCTAACCGCTTTTATTTATTCAAATATCTAAATATAAAATTGTTCCACATGAGTTGTTTTTACCTCAAATATTTCGATAGTCACCAGCTGGCATTTTAAAAGGCTTTTTCTCTCTCTCTCTCTCTCTTTCTCAGAGAACTTTACGTGTGCTTCAAGGTAGTTGCATTCCGTAAACAAAAAGTTTCATCAACTGCAGGTTCAATGAACGAGTCAATGCCATACTTTCCCTGCTCTTAGCCGGCCCCCCTTGTTCTCTACCTCTCTTTCTTTCACTCTCCCTCTCTGTCTCTCTCTCTCTCTCTCTCTCTGTTTCTCTCTGTTCAGATGCACAAGTGGCACTTTTTACTTGTAATGAACAACAACAACTAAGTACACAAAAGTATAAACAAAGCAATTGCCGCTGGCATAAACAAAAGGCCTGCATTTTGTACAACCTGCAGCTCCCCCACATTGAGAGTGGGGGAGTACACAAAAGTAACTCAAAGATTTTCCCCGATTGTTTTCAGCTCATCCCTTCATCCGTTTGCCTTGTTGCTCACTTCTCGGTTCATTTGACGACATACTTTTTGGGGGCTTCAACACTTGAGCAAGGTCGCAAACTTTTTGGCAATCCATTAAATATGCTCGCTCGACTGACGACTCACTGGCTGACTGGCTGACTGGCTGGCTCTCTGACTGGTTGTTTGCCTGCTTTCTAAGCAAATGTCAAAAGCTGAGCAAAATTCCAAAAATACAAAAAAAAATATAGAAAAAGTGAAGTGTAGGAGAGAAAAAGTTAATGAAGCCCAACGCGCATGTCGAGCAGTCAAATGAAGCCAATCGAGTCTCACGTAGCCTCCACTTGGCAAGAGACACTTTCAGCAAAAGTCATCGAAATTTTATGAGAAATGGAAATGGTTATTGCAGGAAAAAATGAAAGAAGTTCAAGAATAATGTGTTTAAAATATAATTTATGTTGTTAAATGTTGATTGAAACAAAGTTTAATATAGTAAATGAATATTATCATATATATATTCTATAAAAATATTAAATATATTTTATAGTAAAATACAAATATAAAAGAAAAATGATTTGATTTTAATCTGCAACAAAATGTTTGTTTAGGTATATGTAAATATATATGGTAACATGGCTTTAAGTATTCAAAAAAAAATTATAATCCTTAAAAAAATTTGGTAGATGTTCAAAGTTTAAAATTTATATAAAGTTGTCAAAGTCAAAACGTTGAGTTTATCTATATTTTTAAAATACTACAAAATTAATTTTGTCTATTATTTATAAAAGAAACATTATCGTTCATCATATCATATTCCTAACTAATGAGTTGTATTCGAAATCCAATAAACCTTTTGCTCACACATTAAGTTTCTATTTCAAGAAATCAATTTTAAGACCTTAACATTTGTGAATTGATGCTATCGATATCGTTCCGTTGTTCTATTATTCTATTCTACTGTTCCATAAGTCTTTTCTTTTATTGATGAAAACTACATTTAGTTTCAACATTATTATTTGACATATGTACCATTTCTTAAAAAAAAAAAATTACAAATAATATAGAAAAATTTTACTATTTGGAATTCTTATTATTAAAACATTTCTTGGCTATTGGCTTTTTAAAAAGTATCGTAAAATAAAAAATATAAAAATAATATCAATTTATTTATTCATAAATCATATTTTGCGATTCAATTTAAGCATTCCTCGTATACAGATATAAAAGTATTATATTCGTCTGCTAAAGCTTAAGAATTTACTTTACAATATTTTTAAAGTAAAGCATTCCCATTTAATATGTTTTTAATTCAAGTTCCCTCAACTTAACTTCCCTCTCTACATCTGCCCATCGCACTTCCAATGCAATTGCAACGTTTCATATTTCAAAATTCCAGCAGTGACGACTACCCCTATATCTATAGCTAACATGTTTATTCGTTTAATGCAAACCAATATTTCATCATGTCTGTCTATCTTTCACACACGGAATGGACGACAAACTCGATTATTTTACAATTTAGTTAGCAAAGTCTGTAGATTGCCGGCGCCGGCCTCCCTTTGCTAAGTTAGTTGTGTTGAGTGCATTCGCCCACACTCAGATTGCGAGTATTTTTTTAATTGACAAGCAAAACTCGAAGAGTGAAGCCGATGCCCCTGTCAAATCTCGCCATGCTGTAAACTGATTGAAAATGCGGGCGCAAAACATTCCGCAGCGACCCGTACTTCAATTGCCACAGCTGCAGATACAAATGTATCTATGTATCTATGTATCTATATAGCATTGTATCTTGCAGTGGCAGTTGCCAAGTGCTGCACGCATTGAATCACTCACGAGTGACTCAGTGAGTCAGTCAGTCAGTTCGTCAGTCAGTCAATTATACAATGTTGCCGTC
Organism: Drosophila hamatofila; assembly: GCA_035045345.1. NCBI lineage: Eukaryota > Metazoa > Arthropoda > Insecta > Diptera > Drosophilidae > Drosophila > Drosophila hamatofila. The sequence goes on from JAWNPA010000032.1 coordinate 667,323, forward strand.
AGCTAGCGACGAGTATCAAGATGATATCTATTAGATACTTAGATACAATTTTTTTTCGTCTTCTACTTCTTCCTCTACTTATTTTCGTTCTCGTATGCAACGCAGCTAACTGAATTTATGTCAGTTTTTATGTGCGCTTTCAATGATGAAGTTGTTGTTAATGAAGATGATGACAATCACGATGATGCTGATGATGCTGATGATGATGGGGATGATGACGATGAGCATGGTTTGTCTGAACTTTTTACTTATGCCCGGAGGGTTAGGACACATGTTGTGTGGCTGCCGCTTCGGCTTGTGCTTGTGCTGGCTTCTTGGCCATTTGTCAGCTACGTTGTTATTTCTTCTTCTATTACTTCTACTTCTTCTTCTCCTTCTTCTTCTTCTTCCATTCCCTTGAATGCATTTGCAATCCACTTTGGGGCATTTTGTTCGTGCTTTTAATTTGCAGCATAATTAAATCATAGCCAACAGACAAGTGCTGTGTTCAAGCCAGATATTTCTCTGATATTTCTGGGTCATACTTTGGCCAGAATTTATGACAGCTGCTACGGCTGCTGCTGCTGCTGCTGTTGCTTCGATTTGTGCTAAGTGAAGTCGGCCATAAATTAGAATTCAAAAACAGTTTTTTTTTTCACAGACAAAAGTGTTACAAAAAAGTTCTAAGCGAACTCGAGTGTGGCCACAAAGCAGCTGAAAATTGATTGAGAAAACTGAGAAGAGTTTTTTAAGCAAAAGTAAGCTGAGTCAAAATACTAAAAGTTCTGGAAGAAGAAAGCACAAAGTGTGTTATTTACGATTTGCAAATGTGAAAGACTAAATGACACCTAGAATTGGTTTGTGCTCATTCTATTTGAAGAAGAAAATACTCGAAGAGATGGGTAAGAGCGCCACGTGTCGGTATTTTTATAAAATATAAACGAGGCTGGGCATAGTTTTTTTATATATTTAAAGAAAATTTTTATGAAATAAATATAATATATAAAACAAATTTAGAGAGTATAGCAAATGGATTTTCATATATATAAGAACTCTAGAAAATACCCTGTAGAAAATATACCCTGTAAAATTATTAATCAACTGATTTAATAATAGTAAAAATATATGATATATTTTACTATGATATATTTTACTATATATTATACTATATACATCTAGAAATTTGTAAAAAAAAATTTTTTAAGCCTAAAGATACCCTATAAAAATTATACGAAATTATTTCAATGCAATTTCTTCTGAATTTCTTTAGTATATGTAGATAATCTTATAGAGTATAACAAATAAATTTCAAAGAAAGTAGTCTAAGCTCTTTATAAATAGAACCTATAATTATGACTAGAATATACCTTATAATAATCATAAGCAGGTACACAAATACTACTAGGAAGCAATTCACTGGAATGGAGATAGAGTTCACAACCTCTCAGCTCAATTGCAATTGGACACAGTTTGTCTGAGTCGACAGCTCTCGAAGCCCACATCAAATGCAGCCACGAACTCTGACCCAAGATCAAGACGCAGAGATCTGAAGGCCTTCATCCAGACACTTGTCATGGTCAAGCCAAGCAGATTCCACCACAATCAAGCCCCAAACTCTGGCCAGGCCAGCGGTAACGCCCATTCATTAAACGCACGCAGAGGCAACAGGCAACATTCAACTATAAGACAGAAACACAACATCTAGATATCGTAAGACACATGAAGAGTCGGTTGATTCGCTGGAAAGAAATGTCCAAATGCGCCGTGTGACACACTTCAAACTGTCAGCGCATTTGATGACCGCCACAATGGAGACCACGCTGAAGTTTTGGGAGGAGTGGGGAGGAAAGGGTAGATGGAGCAGTGGGGATCTACCCAAAGCCAATTAAGCAATTTGATTTGTGTTCGCGGTCATCACATGCCACACGCACATCAAAGCAAAAACAGAGTAAGAGAGTGAGAGGCCAGCTCTAATCATAAGCCATAAAAGTCGCCCAATTTGATGAGACATTTGACACAATAGCGTCGCTTATTATTGGGTATATCTAAATGTCTGTGGGGAATGTGGAATTATGACTTTAACTATCGATCATAAAAAACAATTTTCACTCGCTGACCCCAAAGAATTGACTTCTGTTTTTATGACTTCATAGCCAAGCAGCAGTTGGATAAGTTATAAAGAGGTTTATAACTCTGCAGAGAGTAAGAGTCAATAATAATATTAATATTTGCATAAGTATGGCACATTCAAGTTCCACTCAGCTCACAGAGAAACATGTAAGCTTGAGTCGTATTGAATAAAATATGGAAATCTATTTATATAGAGTATCTTAATGTTGGATGTATAATAAATATTGGCTTAACTATTGATAATAAAAACAATTTTCACTCTGTGACCCATTGAATTAACTTCTGTTTATGGCCATAGCCATAAGATAACAGCTGCATAAGCCATAAACAGGCCTTTAAGCGGCATATTGAACTATTGAGAGCTGTTCAATCGCTCTATCAGTCAACCAATATTTGCTTTTATTCAGATTCCATTCAGGCGCTCACTTTGTACAAGCTGCTTGAAATATTATTATTTAAATATTTACATAGGCAATAAAAAGTAAAATCGAAAAATTATATACATTTCGTCTGCAACGAAACCGAAAGTTGCCGCACGATGTGGGCGTGGCACAATTAGACGATTGACCTTTTGTGTTGTGGTGAACTGAAGATTTATGTGAGGCCTAAATCGAATGCAGTTTCCACAAATACTTAACCCAGCGTCGAATTGATATTCCACAAAAGAAAACAAAATACAAAATAAAAGAAAAACATTTGTCAAGCTTGTCAAGCTGCGGCGTTCAACAAAGGCGAATGCAATGTGATCAGGTCAAGGGGGCGGGGCTGAGGCCTTTGCGTGGCAGAGGAACTGAATGGAAGAGGGAAGCTCTTCGCTTTGCTAATCGATATTTAAATTGAGTCAATTTGTGAGCAGAGCCCCCATGATGAAATGAGAAAGAGAATTTTTAGCTCTCAAGTCAATCGTTTCCCAATTTGTTGCTGCATTTCTTAATTTTTGTTAGTATCTCTCATAGGAATTGATGTGGGGTAAATCACGTGATAGAACTGTTGGTGTGATGCAAAAGATTTTTATATAATAATAATATTTTTATTTTAATATAATATCTATATTTTATATATTTTCAAAATATTAAAATAATACAAATATAAGCTGTAGATATTTATATCAATTTGAGTCTTAAGCCTTCTCAACTATCAGTGAAATTTTAATTAAAGTTATATTTATTTTCAATTTTAATATATTATATTTTACTAAGTTTCTCAAAACAATTTTGCGGTCTATATATATAGATCGTATAGATCAGGTTAGTTTCTTATATTGCTACTGTTAAAAAATTATTCCATATATAGTTGTTTCTTCGAACTATATTTATAATTAAGCTTTATCATTATTTGCTTCAACTTTCAAATTCAGATTTGCCTCTCTGAGATTGTTTTGGATTCTTTTGTTGTCGTCGTCTATCACATCTTCGATTCTCTGTAAATTATGACTGTGTTAAGCTGTGTGCGTGTAGCTGAGGTCTATTCATGCTCAGTCAGTACAACCCACACACAAACACACACACACAAACATACGCACACACAGACCGAGTGAGAGATACATATACATGCAGTGGAGTGGTTCGATGCTTCGACGCAGCACTTGAAATTACAAGTAGTTCTTGTTCTTGTTTTTGTTGTTTTCGGTTTGTTTTTTTCTTTTTTTTTTGTGTTCAGTTTTGCTTGTTTTTGGAATGAAGCAGCACAGCCACATCGCACGCTCTTGTCAATTGCAGAGCTTGTCAAAGTTAGCTCCTGCTTCTCCACCCCTCCCACAGTTTCTTCATTTTTTGTTAAGTATTTTTTCATAGCTGTTTCTAAGTGCAGGTGGGAGGGAGGGGAGCTTGCACGGGCAATACAAACGAGAATCGACTGCACTCTACTCTCCTCTACTCGGCTTCGGGTAAAGACTTCATCGAACGGGGTTCGACAACAACAAACTAAAGGGAAACAACTCCAGAAGCAATCGTAAATAAAGTGCTCAAATGCATTCGAATGCGAAAACATTCTGCAATTGCAAATTGAGATGAAGTCAGCTGCTCGCTAGATAAGCCAATAACAATAAATGTAGTGCAGAATCAAAGCGTTCAATGCGTCGGACTTTGTTTACAGAGTGCACAGCTTTGACAGCACATTAAGATATAGAGATACGCTTCTAAATAACTTTAAAAAGGAACGTAGGAGGATATTTAAAATAAATTAAATATGTGCCTTGGTTATACTAAAAAAAAAAATTAAATATTTTTTATGTAATTTTTTTTTTAGTTTTTTATTTAATACATTAATAAAACATTTTTTTTATAAATTTTTATTTTTATTTTACGTCTAAAATTTATTGTATTTCTTTTGTATTGCTTATTTCTTGTATATAATAAAATCAAATTAAATTAAAATAAAATAAATACATCAATACAAAATATATAAAAAACAAAATTTTAAATAAAATAAAAAAATAAGACAACAAAAATTCGATTTTGAAAATTAATAATAAATAATATATTATTTATAAATAATAAAAATATGTAAATAAATAAAAATATAACACATATTCATATTATTAAAAGAAATAAATAAATACTTAAATTAAAAATATTAAAAAAATATATATAAATAAGAGAAATCCAAATTAGTTTAATTTAATAATTGATTAAATACCCCTGTAAAGTATTTTTTAGTTTTTTTATGCATCCAGCTAAAGCACCGACAATTCATTGCAGCTCGCAGCATAAAAGTAGCTAAAGATCAGTTTATTTACAGAAATTTCAAATGCATATCTAATCAAATCTAACAATGTTTAACAATGTTTATTTCGAGTAGCCACAAAGTGATTCAGAAGCTCTGCTCAGCTAACATGCTATATCCATGTCCGTATCATTAAAATAATTATTGTCATTATCAATGATCGGTCCGATCATAGCTGCTCGCGTCGCTGCTCATTTGCATGTCGAAATTTCCATCCCGCCTTATCGCTGGCACATAAATTTGTCACGCTTCACACACTCAAACACACACGCACACACGAAAATTATGACATAAGGCAGACAGAATATGTGTATAAAGAAATTTAAAATGAAAATTTAAAAAAAAAAAGTCATTATCAATTACGCCACTTAATTATTTTTATTGGAGCATAAAATGCTCCATTTCTCGCGACAAAAAAAGTCAAACACAAATGCACACAGAGCGAAAGAGAGGGAAAGAGAGAGAGAAAGAGAGAGATAGTGAAGGAGAGACCGCAGACCACTTTCCTCCACACGCTGCTATGCGTTTGTGTGTATATGTATTTGTGACTGTGTGTGTGTGTGTGTGTGAGTATGTGTTGCACATGTGTCAATGATGTGCTAATTGTCGCGTGGCCACTTTTGACTGACTTTTCGGTTTTGCAGCTTGAACTGTGTACCATGTTTGCCTCCCACTCAACCTCTTCCCTCTCTGCCTTTTTCTTTCTCTCTGCATATGTCTCTCTCTCTCTCTCTGTCTGCCTCTCTCTCTCTCTCTCTCTAGCCTGTCATTCTGTTGCATCGACATTTTGCATATTATTTGAGCATTTACAGTTTGCTGGCCAATTTGCTGCTAGGGCTTGGCCCAGACGCTTGGCCGAAATTGCAAAACCGAAGGCGTTTCACACTTTCCAATTCAATTTGCGTTGCGGGAAAAACTGTTGCATTTATATATATGTATATATTTATACTATATATACTACTATATCAATATTTAGACTGAGCTGGATACTGTGTGTAACGCGTAAGAGAATTGAGCTAATTTAGGAGGTAAACGTATGTATATATTGCATAAAGATGCATACATAGATGAACCGAAAGTAGATCTGTATATAAAGATATATAAAGATATATAATATAAAAAATATACTATACATAGATGAACCGAAAGAAAATCTATATATAAAGATATATAATATATAAAAAAATTAATATATATGATAGATAAACAGTTAAGGAGCTCTTGAGATAAAAAGCACAAAAATATAGATTCATTTAAATGTCTAAATGAAGAAATATATGGATAGATATTTCTTATATATATATTATATCAATATATAGATAGATAGATGATAGATAGCAAGGCAAATCACTAGATAGACAGGCAGATAGATTTTTAGAAAATAACATGATTCGGGATGGCGCCATTCATACACTGTTATCTTTGGTTAGGGATTATATAATCACTTTCAAAGAACTCATAGAAAAGTTAGTTGTAAATTGTAAAATTTCAAAGCAAATTAGCTTCCTTATACATCACGTACCATATAAACTGTATCCCCTACAGTAAACTGAATTGTATATGGCCATATACAGAATGTTTTGTTAATTGCTTTTGACATTTTTGCCAGAAATCCTATCAAAACAACAAGAGCAACTAAAAAGCCAACAACGAAATCAGCAACGTAATTAGCTCTGTTGTCAATATAAATATTTTTTTAGTCTCTTGCTGCTTTTCTGTCAACTAATTGTCTTTGCTGAAGGCAATTAAAACAAATAGTTGGGCTGACAAAATAGCAATGAGAGACAGCGACAGTGTAAGAAAGAGAGGGAGATATACATATGCAGCAGGTCGCGCCACATGTGGCATGCATAATGCAATCAATTCATTAATTGCCTTTTTGTCTTGATTAAAAAACAATTTCAATCGAATTTTTTGTTGCTATGTGTGAGTGTGTGTCTGTTGCAATAATTAAATAAAACCTCGCAAATTAACGCCCACGCGTTGCCGCAAGAGACGAAAGAAAAGAAACAAAACGTAAATATAAAACTTAAAAAAAATTGCAGCTGCCTTCGAGGTTGTTGCTGTTGTCAAAAATAAATGCAACAATTTGTTGCCAGTGTCGCTTGCCTCTGTTAGTTTGCTGCATTGTTTGTGTGAAAGTTGTTCATAAATTTTGATGGGAGCCGCGGTTTAATGTTATACATTACATTAAAAGCCAATTAAAGTTGTAAACGTGCCATGCATTTCACTTGTCAACATGTGTGCGCCTTGGCAACATGTTGCCAGAGAAGGGGTGAAAATCAACAATGTTGACAACAAGCGACGCCCAAACGCTATTGAATCCGTTTTAGTCCGGTTGATTGATGGCCCATTGACAGCCGTAGAAGAAGATGTAAGAGCAGCTGTAGCTGCTATTGTGCATACTAAGTAAATATGAACATGACTCAACAAGTTGCAACACCCACGCACACACACACATACACTGCGAGACAGAGATAGAGTGAATAGTTAAACGCCCAAGTTGCATTTCTGCTTATGATTATCGGTTGGGAATTGCGCTACAAAATACAGCTTTTTAGTGTCAATTGCAGCAAAGTTTTTATCGCTGAAGTTGCGATTGTTGCATGCTGATCAGAGAATATAATGAAGGTTTATGACAGTTTCCCCAACCGATTAGACGATGTTGCAACCAGCTGTTTGCATACGAATTATAGAATGTTGCAATGCTTAACGTGCGCAGTATTGTGAAATCTATGATAATTCTAAAGGTGCTCAGATGGCATAGTTAAGGACATAACATAACAACAACATATTTATTAAAATTTATATATTTTAATGTAATTTAGAAGAAATTTGTATAAATTGGGAGGGTCTCAAACCTTTCTTCATTTCTATTAACAAAATTTTAAATCAATGACACTCTTATCACACCATAGATAAATATTTATTCTGGAATTAGTAGTTTTTATGTTTCTTTTGACTATGGTTTAAGTTCGGAATGATTGTTATTATTTAGGCAGTTAAGCTGTAGAATATCGTAGTAGTACATATTATAAGCATATATCTATATCTATCTATATGATTATCTTTCTCAATTCCATTTATACATATTATGATTTTTACATATATTGAATATATATTATCCGTATCCCGTATTCCCATTCAGGGAGCTTCGCTGTCTCACTTTATCTTTCATATATAAATCTTATGCCGACTAGTTCTATCTTTTATAAATCTACTATATATATTTATATCTCAGCTGTCCATTTTGCAAAGATTTGCATAGCAACAGTTGCTATGAATCTTTTCGAAGAACAAATTGAATTGCCTTTGAAATACAAACTCTCTAAGTGATGCTATTTCATATAGGATTTATTTACTCTATTTCAAAACTTTTCAGCAAATTTCAGTTGTGAGTAGCTGCAACTCAACTTGAATTTCATTTCTGACTTTGGCCTTTGCGGCATGCCTTTCCTGTGCAACAATCTTATAAGTGGATCACTTACCACTCATGGACGCCCTGGGTGGCATTTGCCAGCCCTGGCTGGCACTTCAAGATTAAGCACTTTACCAAGAACTTGCAATAATTGTTATGCCCAACTCTCTGACAGTTGGAGATGGCCTAAGGGACCGAATGCCCACATTCACCTAAAAAGAAGAAAATAACTTTGCCATGGCCTGCTACATTTCTAAATTCCAACTAACAAGCCATGTTGCCCTCGCTCGCTCGCTCTGCTCAACTCTCTTTTCACCCTTTTGGCAACATTGTCTGAACTACAGCTGAAATAATTCTAATGCATTTTTCAATTTTCTTTACTCTGTTGCAGGTAAGTGCAGCTGCGAAGTGTTTAGATGACGCCAATGTGCATGTAAGTAAACAGTGAAGCCTCTGTAGTGGAGAACCAGCTAGCTTTATGCGGGCTAGTCTGTGTGGTCTGCATTTGCCATTAGGTGAGCCACTCCTGACAACCGTCGGCACTTCCGCTGCCATTTGGCAAATAGCAATTGCCTGTGCCTCGTCTCTCTCTCCCTACCTCCCTCCCTCCCTCACTGTTGCTCTTGAGAGGTAGTTGAACCTCCAATGAACCCACACCAAACTAAAAACTCCATAACAACAGCCTAGAGAAGTTACTACAACAATAAAGCGGCGTCTGTTTAACGATCGTGACCAATTTGTTGGTCAAATCAACATCGACATGAGCAAATATTTACATTTACAGACGATCGTATAGTCTGGCTGGCTCAGTTCTGAGCCCCGCCACGCCCGCCGAACCCCGCCGCTGTCAGTCAACCCAAACAGACTCATGTGTTTGGCATATTCAATTGAGCATGCGAAAATGCACTGAGAGAAAGAGTCGAAATCAAAGAAAATAAATAAAAATACATAAATTAAATAAGCGAAAATAATGTATATACATATAACAAGTTTTCAAATAAAATCTTAAAATTTAACATACAATTTTCAAATGGTAAAAAAAAATATTTAAAAATTTTAAACACAGGAAAATATATAGATTTAAATAAAATATGATAAAAAAAAAAAAAAATATATATATATATATATATATATATATATTTATATATGTATATAAAAGAAAAATATTTGAAAATGGTAAATAAATAAATATAAATTATAATAGAATCTTTATTATAAATTTTATAGCTAAAATTCAATTCACTACATAACCTAATATATGCAAATTTTAAAATTATGCATTACAAATTCAAAGGGCAATATTTTTGCAGTTTTTAAAAAATTTCACTTTGTAACAAAAACAATTTGAAGTAATTTAAATTTTTTCCTTATTATTTTATGTTGTTTTACTACAGAATTTTTCGCTCAGTGCATTTTGCAATTGAAATAAAATTTTCGCGGCTGCCCCACAAATGTGACGTGTCTTGATTTGTTTATAAGCTAATTTGATTTTTCGCTGTCTGGCAAATTAATTCGATATAAGTTTTAGTTGATTTTGTTGCCGCTGCCGTTGACGTTGTAGTTGGCTTAATTGAATTGTTAGCCAGAACTCTTGGCGCTTATTTGACAACGAATTATGCGGCTTTTGCCTTGGCGCAGAAACTTTATACAAATCTTCAACTAAAAAACCCTTTTTGACCCACTTGCAAAGTAGCTGACTCCACAACAAGAGCAACAACAACAACAAAAGCAATAACAACAGTAACAGCAACAAGAACAGGAAAAGTACTTTGCTCTAAGTTTATGGCTTTCATTGCCGTGTTTTCGTTTTTGTTTTTGCGTTTTCTTTGCGCAGTTGCCACAGAAAATGTGGAGAAAATGTTTATGTTCTTCTGTGGCAAATAACTGGAACAATAGCTAAGCTAAGCTTGAAAGACAATTTATCTGCGGTCCACCAAAATCTTAGCCCAGCTTGTGGCACTGAAATAATGTGTTTTAACCACGATTGCATAGCAACAGCTATAAAATATTTGCCACATTTCCATAAAAAGGTTTGCTTAGTTAAATATATGGAAATTAAATTTATTTAATGTAGTAAGGTATTACAATTAAAAACTTTATTTTTGCTCATATCATATAGTATGATATATAGACTAAAAATTAAATAGATTTTAAAATAATATATAATATTATTATTCTACTGAAAAGTTGATTGAAATATTGAGATAGCCTATAAAATACAGAAATATATTATATATTTATTTTTTTACATATTTTTACATTTTAAAAGACATTGAGATAGCCTATAAAATACAGAAATCTTTATTTCCAAGAATATAAATGATATTTTTCTCATATCTATCAGCTTTTATAGCGATCACATATTAAATACCAGCTAAGCTTATGGTAGCGTTATTTTTCCAATATGTGAAACACTTCAGAAATGTGTTTTTATCATCTTGTTCAGCTTCTGCTTTGAAGCCGTATTTAACTCCTCATCCATAATGCAGGAGTGTTTTTTTATGGGCCTCTTCAATTTCAGCAACAATAAAAACTCATAAAGAAAACACTGCATAATATATAAAAACTAATAATATAAATCAATGTAAAATCGGCGAACTAAAAAACTTGATAAAAAACATATTTACGCATTTAAAAAAAACATTAAATATTACATTTAAAAAATGGCATAAGTAAGCATCAAACTAGTTACATGTGTAATACCTGGTTATAATACCTGACTATGCATATGAATATGATGTCCGAATCGGAATAACTTTTGATACGCTGCACAAATGAATATTAAGCCGTACAGCTCGAGGCTAATGATAGTTTTCAAAAAAAGGTCTTTGTGTCACTATAAAAAAATTGCATAATATTTTGTGCATAAATTGTTATTTTGTTGTTTTGTGCGGTGCAGCGTGAATTTATTTGGGTCGAAAGCAATTTGGCGTACTGTCAAACGCACTCAAATGACAAACAAAATGTGAAATGTCAACGGATTGCAATAAAGAGGGGGCGGTGCGGCCGTTAGATGAGTGGGCGTGGCCATTAAAATGACCATTAAATGCACACAGCAGCAGCCGCCATAACAAAAGGGCATCAACAACAACAACAACAAAAGCATTTAAACGATTGCAAACATGTTAAGCATCAGCGAAAATATTTAAACAAATATTTGTGGAACATGCACAAAACATGAAACATGGCCAAGAGAACAAACGGACAGACAAACGGACAAAGTGGACAAAAATTCAATTTACAGCCCACAATTGTTTTGATTGCATTTGTTGTCTTGTTGTTTTTGTTGCTCTTGGCCGCAAAAAGGGTATTCTCGAAGGGTATTTGGCCATTTACCAAAATGCAAATATTAAAATATTGCTGACATTTCGAATTTAAATATGAATTTTCATTTTAATTTAATGCAAACATTCCGCGCAGCTGGATTAATTATTAAATTTGCAACTGTGAATTTTAATTACTTTTTTTATCGCTCAATTTTAAATCAAGTGCTGTCTCCTGTGACTATATAGAGCAGTTATATGCATACATAACATATAACTACATATACATATATAAATATATATTATATATTTTATATTCACATAATATATTAATTAACCGGACAGTGTTTGCTTGGACAGCTTTTCAGAACTGTTCAGTGAACTGTATTGCAAAAAAGCACAGAATTGGCAAACGCAAATGGAAATTGCATTAATCTCCCACTCAATAAATCAAATCTGAATGTTCGATTTAAATAATATATGTATATATATGTATATATATATATATATACATATATATACATATATATATTATTTATATTTTATTATATTCATCATTAAAATATTTATTCATGCTGTTCTTTATGAAAAACTAAAATGATTATTTTAAAGGAATATTAAAATTTATAGTTGATTCTAATACCAAGAATCAAAATAAAATAGGTAAATAAAAACGTATACGGCATTTAACTTTTTACAAGAAAACTTGCACACAAATATGATTGCAAAGATTAATAAATACCTAGTTGGCATAGCTCTACATATCAAGCAATAGATTAAAAACTCATAAATAAATAAATTTTAAAAAATTGTGAGTAAAATTTATAAATATGAGTAAATAAAAACACAAAACTTACAAAACAAAATTTAACAAAATTTACAATTCACAAATAAAAAAATAATAAAATAGCAATAAAAAGAAAAAAGTCATATATTTTGAGTTTAAAAAATACAGTTTTTAAAGACATGCATGAATAATTTTAAAACTTAAAAAAAAAAATTCCAAATTCGTGCTTTGATCTATGCATATAAATATATTAAACACCCATAAAAGTATATTCTGTTTTAGGTTTAAAATGATTTATCCTCAAGATTCGTATTTAACAAATACTGTGCAAGCAAATTTGACGCAAAAAAAATCAAATCATACTAACTAATAACAAAGTCAAAAGTTAAAGTAAAACTTAATTTACAAATGTTAAAATGAAAGATATTTGAAATTAATTTTTTGAGCAACTCTAGAAGCAAATATCAATGAAGTTCTAAATAGACTTATGCAAATTATATATATGTATAATAAATTTAACTTTTTATACATTAATTTTATTATAAAATATGTAGTCTAATATATGAGTTGTTATTATTATTTAAAATAAAAATAAAAATGCTGCATACAAAAGCCTAACTCAGCATTTGAACTATTATTTTAAAATTTAATGTTAAACTCTAATGAACGCAAAAGATAATTATTATGTGTGTCTAAAAACTCAGTTTACCTTCATTTGAGATTAATATCATATTAAAAGACCCCACAGAGAGAAAGAGAGAGTGAGAGAGAGATAATGTAATTGAGCTGCACATAGGAAATTAAATTGCTTTGTTAACAAAAACATGAACTGCAATTCCTAATATAAGTGGGGTTATTCTGATGCCTCAAGGAATCTTTACACCCCGTACAGAATCTAATGATATGTGCACACAAACTACCTGAGCGAGTAGCCTTGAATTGTGAGAGTTGGAGTTGAGTTCTCGGTTGATTAGACTCCATTAGAGGCGGCAACAACAATGGAAATACAAAAGAAGTTAAAACTTAGCAGTTGAAGAGGGGGCAAAAAGAGAACGAGAGAGAGATTGTGTTTGTGTGTGTGTGTGTGTGTAGGAAGGGGACTGCTTATAGATACGTTTAACAGTAAGCGCATTCATTGAACTGTGTAAACAGCAGCCAAAGGGTAGCTGCATACCTACGAGCTACAATTTGAATCGCACTCAAACAAAGTTCAAAGTGCAGTTGTTAGGGGGGCTTAGCAGAGGCTGCACTTGTTTCCAGTTGAGGTTTAATGCACGATAACACAGAATAGAAATGGAAATGGAAATGGAAATGGAAATACTTGAAATACATGACGATAAGCTGGACAACTCGAGTGGCTAATGAAGCGTGTGGCTTTGTCGCAGTTGACAAGGGCCTTCAATTAGCCATAAGAGAATTCAGAAAGCCAACGAAACACGCAATGCCGAAGATACATTGGCTTATAAAGTTTTTTGATTTTTAATTAAATTGCAATCAGTAGCGACAGAAGCTGGGCCCAACAACTTTCAAACTTGTATAAACTATGCAGACAGACAAACAAAGCCAGGCGCCAGCTGTACTTAATCGAACTCAGATAGGGGCGTGGCAGGGGTCACCCAAGAGAACCAAAAACCAAAAACGTCAGCCAATGAACCCAAAGTTTCAGATTGATGGAAAAGAGAAATTCTTACAAAATTCTTGAGAAGTTAAAATCAACAAAAACTAAAGCGAAATGTTCTCAGATATCGGCTCTTGAAGCCGAACATCATTTATTTAACGCAAGCAACGGCGTCATCTATCATATCGATAAGCGACGTTCAAGGAAATGACGAGAAATTAAATAAAAACACGAAATCAATAAATTGCATTGCCTCCAAGCCCAAGGCAAAGGCGAAGGCGAGGACAAACTGCCCCCAAAGCAGCCGCTGCCAGCTGAAAATCTCCGTAAACTGTCATTAAATATGCATATGAATATGCACATATATATATATATATACATATATATGTATATATATATATATATATATATATATATATATATATATATATATATATATATATAGGATATGTAAAGGATATACATATATCACACGTGATGGCAGCAGACAGATATGCAAATCGCTTTTCAGGCTGCATAAGAAGTAATGGCCAATGGGATGGGGCAGAAAAAGTTGAATAAATTATGCTTTCGATGTGCTTCACATTTAATGAGCTCTTATGGGTGTTCGTGTGTGTAAATATCCTGGAAAATGAGCAGAATATGTGCAGTTATTAAAACATCGATAAATTGATCGAAAATAATATTTGATAGATATTGGTAATAGTAGCAATAAATAAAAAAGTTCTTGTGGTAAGATTACGTAAAAGGGTTCTATAATTTATCGATCATGTTAGATAATCAATATAAGGATTATTCTTAATCGAAATCGATGTCCAGTTCACATTTGTGTGTAATATTTAATATCGATAACAATATCGACAATCCATAAAAGAAAATAGAAACTTTAATCAAATTATTCAAGCGATCTCAAAAGATATTAAAATATCAATAAATAATTATATCAATATTTTGTTTTTCATTAATATTCTATTCATAATCGGTAACGTTCAATTATATCAAATATCTTTAATATACCATCACTTATTGCGAAATTATAAATATCGATAAATGTAGAAATAACGATTTTTATATAAAGTATATAGTCCCATAGAGTAGGCTTATAAGAGCATACTCCAAATGCAATCGATAGTCATGTAGTTAATATCCATATATAACATTGAGATTTAAGCGTATATTCCCTCTTTGCTTTGAACAAAAGTTTTGAAACACTTCTTTAAATGTTTGGAGTGCACTTGGTGTCTACTCGCTTTGCGCAATTCACAACACTTGGTGCTCTCATTAAAAATTGCGTTTGAAAAGAAATGTGTTTGTATTGGATGGCGGGAATACCCTTATGCAGCCAAAGCAGCAGCCGCAGCAGCATCAGCAGCCGCAGCAGCATCAGCAGCAGCAGCAGCAGCAGCATCCAACTCGAGGAATTTATTTATTTTCAATCAATGTACGGCTCGCCTTCCTCGCGTTGCTTGGTCTTTAACATGGCTTGCAGCATGGCCGGCAACTTTTGTCGTTTGGCCACAGAGCGCGTGCCACTGGAATATTTATGAGCTGTGTCCATCCATTGGCCACTACTTTCGGCCCCGGCTGGAGGACAGAGGCAACATCGACGCTGACTCAGTTGGCAGTGGCAAGGACGGAGCGACCAAGCCGGCTGGCTGGTTGGCCTCGTGAATCGCTGCAAGTGAAAGTCAAGAAATTAATTTTCCCAGCAACTCATTAATATTAAGTGCAAAAGCCCAAAAAGGCAATCAGACTTGCACATAATGAGACGCAGCTCATTCCAGCAGTCACTCGTTGACGCTCCGCGCTTTAATTGCTGCAACATTTGTGACAACATTAAAAAGAGAGCCGAACCCAACCTGAACCTGAACCTGAAACTGAATCCCAAATTGAGATCCCAACTCAGTTCCTGCTCAAATGGCGTTTCGATTTCCGTTTCCGCTGCGTTTTCCATTTGCGCTAAATTGTTGCCCCGAAACTCTTTTGCGCACACGCCTCCTGCTCCCAGCACAAATGTGATTTATGGCACGAAATTACAGCTGCTAAAAAAGCTAAAGCGAAAAAAAAGCGAAGAAAAAAAGGGATATAATAAATATTTTTGGTGTAGAAAAGTGTAAGCTGAAAGTCGAAATAGTTATGCTCTATATGAATGCAGATAATCAAGGTAATCATGATTTAATGGTTTTCTGAAATTATTTATTTATATATAAAAAGAAGACGTATTTACTTAGGTAAAGCTAGCCAAAATGGGTAGCTAATTAACTGGTAACTGACTCTCAGAAAAAAGCAATCCATTTCTTCGGCTGAATTTGGCCGACCTTCGTGCACATATTTAATATATCTAATTGCTTTGTATACTTCGTGCTAAATTCAAATTATTTAAAATTGGAAATATAGCCACAAAAAGCTTTTATCATTTCCATCATTTCAGTTTCAGAATCAGTTTATTGGGGCTTTAACAATTTCAGTCATACTAACAAGTTATGCATTTAATTTAAAAATAAAACTGATTAAGAGTAACCATAGCAGGCAAGCAAAATAAGGTAAAAAAGTTGTATATATATTATATAAGTAAAGAGTAAGCACAGCTAGCAAGAAAACTGAACGAGATTTGTTAAGCTTTGTTTAGTCCTCGTCAGTCGCAATAACTTAACAATTTTCTAATCAGAATCGGATTTATCTATGCTCTTCACATATATTTAGTAATGCTGATTGATGTGCTCTATATATCTTAAAAATTTTAAAAGTTACTAAAAACTAAGCTCTATAATTTTCCTAGTAAGCACGCCTAACAGTGCTGTTAAATATTAAAAAGTTATCGATAGCAAAATAACGGTCACTCGGTAACTTAACTAAACAGCGTTGGCTAGAGCAACGTAGGGCAACAACTATTTTATAGCTGTTGGCTTTTAGCTTAGCTTCTCTGGCTCCCCCTCTTTTCCCTCTCTCTCTCTCTCTCTCTCTCTCTCTCTCTCTCTCTCTCTCTCTCTCTCTCTCTTTCGCTAGGTCTCGTTTTTTATTTGTTTCGTCGGATTTCCGCTCAAATCGATAGCTGCAAATTTATGACCAGTGTTGCCATACTAAATGAATTTATGGCAAACGCTTAGCGCTCTGCCAAAGAATTGTGTTCGCTAAGGCGGGGCCTTTGGTTGCATTCTGCAAAATATGCGTAACTTTTTGGCTGTTGCAAAGCTGTGTGTGTGTGTGTGTATGTGTGTGTATTCATGTGTGTTTGTGTGTGTTGTTGTATACGCCCGCAGCAACAAGCCCGCAAAAAGTTGGCAACACTGAAAATTCATTTTGGTTTTTGGGGCTTGGCTTGGCTTTTCTCGCTATCTCCCTCTATCCCACTCTATAGCTCACTCTCTCTCACTTATTCTCTCTTTTGTGTTTTTTCCTGTTGTGCTCGGCAAAAAGTTTTTGCGGTTTGTGTTTTTCGCCTAAAAGCAGGCTTTGAAACTTTGCATAAAACGCGCTGCAGCTCAGTCTCGAATCCTTACCGTACGGTCAGCCCATAGCTGGAGCTGCATTTTTTCTCTATCTCTTTCTATTTTTTTGTTGTTTTTTTTTTTCCTGGTATTTTTGAGTCGTTCATAAATTTGACACTTTTGGCTTTTAGTTGCGGCTGCCACATGCCACATGCCACACACCAGTTGCCAGTTGCCAGTTGGCAACTATTTTCAACGCTCTCTCTCTCTCTCTCGCTCTCTCTCTCTGCCTCTGTCTCTATCTCTATCTCTTTATCTATGCAAAAGTAAACTTTTGGCTCTCGTTGCGGTTTTTTGAATTGCAAACCAGTTGAACGAATTATAAACTCAGCTGCGCAGTTATAATACAAAACTTGAGCCAAGATGCTCAGAATTGAGCATCATATAAATTAGCCCAGAAACCAGCTGCTCTTCTGCTCTTCTGCTCTTCGGCTCTGTTTGCGGTCTGCAGCTGAGCTAAAAGCTAAATAATGAGAGCAGCAAAGTTTTCATATTAATTTATATATTCGCGGTAGTTAGATACACAAGTTCTTACAATGTTCACAGTGTTCAAGCGGATGTAATCTTTATCGCAGTACTTGTTAGATTTATGGTGAAAAAGTTTGAAATGAAGCAAAAAAAAAAAAAACTATATATAATTAATCTGAACTATGACTTGCGTAGAAAAGTCTGTAAGAATATTAAAGTTGAGCTAATTAGACGACCTGAGCATAATTCTTAAATATTCTCCATGGTTGCCTATTCAATTACAACATCACTCACTGAGCCTCACTGTAAATAAAAGCTATAAAGATTGAAAGGTATCAGTTTTTAATCTGTGTAGGCAAATAAAAGCCTATTTTCATTATCTTTTAGATATAGAAAAAGCTAATTGTGCTTCAGTGCTTTCCGACTAGGGAATACTCGTAATGCTGCCAAAAATACGATTGATATAAAGAAATATACGTGTAAAATTGTATGTCTGTAGCTAACAAGATCGACAGATGGACATGACTATACCAACTCAGCTCGTCGTCCTTATCATGACTGTAAATAATTTATGGGATCTGGCAAAATTTTATATCTCCCTTACTTGAAGAATTCAGTAATTGAATCAAGTAAGTGATCTATTTACCTCTTTGGCTATTCTTTAACAATCAGCTCCACCAACAGCGGTTTATATAGATAAATCAGTCAGACCCAGCTTATTTAACATTTATAAATTTAGAAGAATTAAATCTTTAAATTAATCTACAAAATAAACAAATAAATTAAAAAAAAAAAAAATATATATATATATATATATATATATATATATTATATATAAATTATAAAAATATTTAGTATTTATATGTAAAAATATATTTATATGTAAAAATATATTATTTTTGTATAAAGTATATAATAATCTAAAAAAATTACAAAAATGGAACAATCTATATACATAAGAATTTGGAGTAAATTTACTTAGTATTTAAATTTTATAAATTTCACACATTCACACTCTTTCACTTCCACTTCTCCAAAACTTTATCCCTCATTCAATTACAACAAGAATCAAGGAGCTATGCTCTGTGGAATGAAAGCTGTTCAAGTTTTAATCCCGTGACAGGCAGCTCAGCTATCAGCTGCTTATCCCTGATGAGTTATGACAGAGTCCAGTTGAAGCAGAACTAAAAGCAAGAGCAGCAGCAAAAGCAAAAGCAGAAGTAGAAGCAGAAGCTGCCTTTCAGCTTTATTCTAATCATAAATTGTAAAGGCGAAAATCAACTCAGCAGGACTCTTTCACTACGAATTTAATTGTGGGCGAATGCAGCTGGTGCTGATGCTGATGCTGCTGCTGCTGCTGCTGCACATCTGTTGATGACACTTCCGCTTGGTTGCAAGCAAAATTGATCACCTTTTTCAAGGAGCAGCTGCTTCAACTTAACTCACTTTATTTCCAATTGGAGGAGAGGAAGACGCTGCTCTGTCTGCCTGTCGCTTTCATCAAAGTTCAGCGAGTGCTTATTAAAAACGTCAGACACTTTGCTCTCGAGCTGCTGTCGACTGTCGCCCAAGACAAGCTGCCACGCCCTCTACACTGCCCCCGCCTCGCAGTCTGTCTATCTGTCTGGCTGTTTGTCAGTCATATTCGCGGCATCAAGTGGCAAATGCCCGTCAAGTTGATAGTTCCAGCTTTTATTTATTAGCTGCAGCGTGTCAGTTGCAGCAACAGTTGCTTACAGCGACAGCAGTAATAGAAAGAGCGGGGTAGAGAATGTGAGAGGGAGAGATTCATTTTGTTAGACTCCTCGCGTTTCCTCCTTACTAAATTGCAATTGCAATTTTTGATTTGTTGTTTGTCTCGTTTGTCACTTTACCGTTTTGGCAGTCGCATCCGCATCCGCATCCGCATCCGCATCCGTATTCGCATCCGCGTATTTGCATGTCCATCTGCAACTGTGCGGCCTGCAGCACGTTTAGTCAAGTTTCCGCCTTTTTGTTGCCTGCTTCGCGGCGCTTTCCTTTCTCTTTTCTTCGCTTCGTTCGCCCTATTTGTCTGCTTTGCATGCGAATTGCGAATACGCCACGTCTAACAATTGCAATTTTTCTATTATTTATGTGAGCGGAAAAAATATATAAAAGTTAATGTCAGATAGCGACAGAAACATAGGGCAAAGAACGCTTGCCAAAGCTGGAACTGGAACTGGAGCTGGATCAAAAAGTTACTTTGCTTGCGAATGCTGTAGGAAACTTGTTATATATTGAATAATATGTTCAAGTATAATAAATATACAACCGAAAAAAATTAAGATAATGTAGAAAATATAGAAAATATACAAAATTTAAAGCAATAATTAAAATGAAAAATTAAATAATAATAATTAAAAAATAATAGATCAAAATTTATACAAAATCATTGAACAAACAATCAAAAAAGAAAACTTTAACAACTTATGCAAAGTTCTGATCAATATATGTTTCAATATCAATTATTAAAAAAATATTCATAAAATAACTTTTCAATAAAATATAAATAAATAGAATAAGAGAACTAAAGAGAACACAAAATCAAAATAATGCAAAAAATAGCAACATTTAAGGAATGATTAAAAATAATAATATTAAAAATAAATAGGAATTATAAAAAAAAAAAACATTCAACAAAAAATAGAAATTGAAATGAAAACTTTTACAATTTGTGTAAATTTCTCATAAATATATATATTAATATCAATTATTAAAAAACTATAAATGAGACTTTTCAATAAAATATAAATAGAATAGAGAAGAAGAGAAGAAGAGAAAACAAAATATTCATTCAAAATGAAATATGCATTCAATATAAACTTAATTCTTGGCAGTTCACTCAATAAAATAAATTTATTTCTAAGCATAAAAATCATATTCGCAATTGAAATAAATTCTTTACTTAAAATTTCTAATAAAAGTATGTTCTCAGCACTTTATTTGCTGCCTCTTGCTTATTTTCTCCCATAGTTTATATTTTAATAGTACTCTATTGAATTTCATTATAAATGTATACAAATTCTTGATTCAAGTTAGATAAATTCTTTAGCAAACTTATGAACTCAATATATATGTATGAAAAGTATTGCAGTAGTTGCAGCAAGCATTTGCCACAAATTGCTCTCGTTATTATTATTGTTTACTCACTCTGAATGTGCTGCATCAAATTCCAACCTCCACTTGTCTTCCATACCCAACCCTAACCCCAACCCCAACCCCTTTGAATAACTTTTAGCCATGCCCCCGCACTCTGAAGTTCAGACCTCGTTACCTGTTTGCTAGATGCGTTTTGCAATGCATATAAATTTTATTTGTTCAACTTTATAATGGCAATGAAGTTGATGTTGCCACTAAACTATGTTTTATATGGGAAAGAGAAAAGGAGAGAGAGAGAGAGAGAGAGAGAGAGAGAGAGAGAGATAGCTTCAAAGACATGTATAAAAGTTTGCAGCGCAAAAGTTGATTGTTAGCAAAAAGTTTTTCTTTTGAGGTAACGCATAAATTTGTATTATTTATTGTTGCTTGTTAGAGGGCCACTGTGGCTCATATTGTGGTGGTCTGTGTGCTCCCGGTGGGTGGCCTCAAAATATCCAGCTGCCTTTTTGGAAAACGATTTTGTGGCATTTGATTTGCCCGCATTCATACAATATATATTGTTTATGCTCTGCCATATTGACAACAAATATTGCATATATAACTCCCAAGGGAGAATTTGATTGCCTTTTCAAATTCCTGTACTTGCTTGTTTAAAAATTCTGCACATTTTTGACATATTATATAATGATTTTCGAATTCTTTTGGCATGTGAAAGGTCATGCTAATACCTCTTCAGAAGCATTTAATTTAAAGCTTATTAAAATTAAATTTCTGTTTTTTAAATTTTCAGTTAAGTTAGCTGCGCTGGATAGTTAAACGCCATTGTTAAGTTGGCTGCAGTTATTTAGTGGATATGTTATTAAGTTGGCTGTGGCTGGAATTGTTTGTCTAATGCACATTATCATTATTTTTGTTTTATTTCCAAAGCAGCTTTGCATGCATTGCAAAAACTTAAATTTTTGTTTTTTATTTTATGTGCCTTCCCAAGAGACTTGTATGCTAAAGCTTAGACTGCTTTTTTGCAAAGACTACATTGCAGCTGAAGGTAATCCTTAGCTACATACTGGTTCTCAGCACTGCTGCTGCTTTTGTCAAAATTAAAATTAAACATACCACATAATACACAAAATGTGATGAAAACAATATTTTTAAAATGCAATATTATTTTATATATTTTAATATTCGCTGCTCAAGCTCTAAATATAATTCTAGAAAAGTCTAAATCAAATGTTTTCTGTTGGAAAACTTGGTAAGCGACATATCGAGTGATATGCCAAGAAAAATTTGCTATTGTTAGTTATAAAATAACAAGTAAAATTATTTTAAGTTAAATTAAATGGAAATTTAAATCACCATTCTTGATAAAAGCTTGTCTGAAAATAAATATGAATAGAATTTTTAAAGCGAGCTCAAAAATTACCCGACTGTTTTTCTTAAGGAATTAGTTTAATTTAGCAATGAACCAGTTCATTTTAACTATTTAACAAGACTTGCAATCTTAACTGTACCAACAGCCTTTATCTAAACTCCAAGCGTATTTGCTTGTTGAGCCTTGTTCGGTATACGTACATAGCACCTACATATAAATATACATACATACATATATAACTGTTGTAATTATTGTTGATTTTCTTGTTGCAGTAGTTGTTAATATTATTATTGCCATTGCCCAGCGGGACGCTTTGTGCCACCTACACATGCACGTCACATTTTTTGCCTTCGGCATTTGGAACTTAATTACTACGCATACGACACGTTCACACAGGCTTCTCTCTCTCTCCCACACACACACACACACACGCACACAGTTGGTTGTTGGTATTTTATTTTATTTATGAGCTGTTTCAGCTTCTGCGCAAATTTCCCAAGTGCCTGATTGCCGACCTCAGATGTCTGGCTGACTTTAAAGAATTGTTGGCGTTTAAATTTTATCAGCTGTACGAATGAATTTTTAATGCAAACTCTGCAAATGGGCTTTGTGGCTGCTGCTGCTGCTGCTGGTGGTGGTGCGTCTTTTGGCCATTGTCCTGCAACCCGACATCTGATCCAGTTACCACACACAAGGGATGCATTTGCATTGCGCTGTAATTCAAATCGAGGCTGATGAGCCCAGTTGGGCAGGTATCTCTGCCAAAGAGTTTCAAAATACAGCTATGTGTTTATCTTACCATTCCTATACCTTTTGCGCGCTCTCTCTCTTTCTTTCGCTCCTTCTCTCTTTCTCATATAAGTAGCTGACAAAAGCAATAGCAGCCGCATTAGCGGCTTTGCCTCTGGCAAACTCTTTGTTAAAGCTCAGCCTGCATTACAGCTGAACTTGCCTCTCTCTCTCTCTCTCTCTCTCTCTCTGTCTCTCTCTCTCTCTCTGTCTCTCTCTGAGTCCGAGCTCTTGTTGCTGCTTAAATGTAGTTAGGCGCACCTTCATTATCAGCTGCTGGCCCTGTGCGACTAACGAGGCGCTCAATTTAATCAGCCTTTGTGCCACGTACCCTCAGAGAAGGAGAGTGAGTGGAACGAAGAGAGAGAGAGAGATAGAGTGACAGAGGTGAAGAAGGTAGGCATTGTATGTCTGCTAATCAATGCTACGCAGATTATGCCCCTATCCAGTCAGTCCAGGCACTGAGAGATCTTTTGACTTACACACATACGTATACATATGTATTCAGTTGATGAAAGGAAATTGATTTAGAATGGTCAATGATTATATTTAATATACAGAATAATGCGAATTGAATTGAATAATACAGACGTGATGGCTTTGCTTAGAACTAACAAAAGGATTTCTATATAAAATATATGTGCGAGTTTTCGCGCCCTCTCACCTATGCTCTCTCTCTATTCTCCTCTTCTCTCTGTGTCGATCTACAAATTAATTTCCTTTATTTCTTTTATATCATACTTCTTCAGATTCTCTCACTCTCTCCATTTTTTCTCTCTTGAGCACATCGTGCTTAGTTTTCTCACTCTCTGTGTTTCTTTATTCTCTCTCTCTCTCTCTCTCTCTCTCTCTCTCTCTCTCTCTTTCTCTGAGTTTGTCAATCTATCCACTCTAAGCATTCGCTTTCTGTTTCGTGGCTCTATTATCCCTTCTATTTTCTCTCTTCTGTTTTCTTCACTCCCTCCCCGCTCTTCTCCCATATTTCTACTCTCATCTTTATTCTTTCTTCTCCCTTTCCTCTTCTCCTATCTCACTTCTACCATGTAACTTCTTCCATCTTCTCCCATCTCTCTTCTCCTACCTACCAACGGTCTATCTCTCTCTCTCTCTCTCTCTCATCTCACTTCTTTCCCTTGTCCCCTCTCTCTTATTCTCCGATATCTCTTTTTTATTTTCTTTTTATCTTATCCTATCTCTTTTCTTGCCCCATATTCTATCTTATTTCTCCTCTTTTATCTCTTCTCTCTTCCTCTTGTGCTTTCTCAATATTATATTGCCAGTTCTCCTTCCATTCTATACCTTTTTATCTCTGATTTCTGACATGTTAAGCAAATTAATGTGAGCTCACTTTATTCTTACTTCTACAAATGAATAACTCAATATTATTTCTTTATTACTCTTGCAATAAATACTATTTATCAGCTTAGGCCTTCTCATTCTACATATACAAATCAAACATCTTTCTTGATTCCTTGGCAATATGTTACACAGTTCTCGGTTTATTCCGCATGTTACCTTCATTTTATGGACAATTTTTTATGCAGTGGCAATCGCATCGATGGCCACAAAGCGATTTGTGTCAGCTTAAGAGCAACCACAGATGCTCAAGAGATGGAGGCTTGGAGAGTAGTGAGAGTGAGAGAGAGAGAGAGAGTGAATGGCGAGGAGTAAGGAGAGGCGTGGCATTTGTTTCAATCAAATTGAATTGGACTTAAGGCCAGGCAAATGCTCAATGCGGCTGACCATAAACCAAAGAACTCCACTCCATGCCAAAGTAATTCCATATATTTGCGCATTAACGCCACATTGTGTGAGCTTGTGTGTGTATGTGTGTGTGTGTGTGAGTGTACCTCCTCTCACAAACAATGGACCATTCATAAGCCTCAAGGTTAAACCGCTAAAAATCATTGAGCTACATCAAAAAGCGGCCATTGTTTCGGTCTAAGCCAAATGAAATGGAATAAAATGAACATATATACATAAAATGCCAAGACGCCAAGATTTATGCCAACGGCACCTTGATGGCTCCTACCTACCACTGTGTCCCCACTGCTCGCTCCCCTCGCCCCTCACTCCTGCTTGACTAATGAACAGTCAAATAATCTTAAGAATTTGCCCCACAATGAATGAAGTACAAGTACAAGTCCAAGTTGAAGTTGAAGTTGAAGTTTCAGCTGTGGTTTTGTTGTTTAGCTCTTATTTAGACATTCACTCGCCCACGTTGCTGCTTTGTTCGTTTACCAACACTGCTCGTAGCGACTGCGACTGAGACTGTGACTGCGGCTTAGCTGTTGGCCCTCTGCCTGCCTGCTCATTAATTTCGCTTAACTTCACAAATTGCCAATTGTGCGCATTGGTCAACATTTTTTTTTTTTCTACTTCTTCTGCTTCTGCTTCACTCATTGTTATTGTTGCCGTCGCTGTTGTTATTGTTGTTCTACTTAGAGCTCACTGCAGCATTGTTT
Organism: Drosophila hamatofila; assembly: GCA_035045345.1. Taxonomy (NCBI): domain Eukaryota; kingdom Metazoa; phylum Arthropoda; class Insecta; order Diptera; family Drosophilidae; genus Drosophila; species Drosophila hamatofila. The sequence goes on from JAWNPA010000032.1 coordinate 692,941, forward strand.
TGTGCGGCTGTGTGGCTCGTATTTATTGCCTGGACTGCCAATTTGTTTTGTATGTGGGCATTGTTATAAATGACAGCAGGCTGGAGAAGGGTCTATAGACTGTGTGATGAGCTATGCGATATTACAAAAAACAAAATGTTGGCATAATTTATATAAATTTATTAATAATATTGAACTACAAAATATCGTTAATTGCCGATTATAAATATTTTTAATTTTAAAAGAGACTAAGATAATTATTTAGTTTTTTTTAAATTTAATTCTGTTTTTATGTTATAATATTTTTGTTACTTATTATTATTACTATTTTATTATGAAACATAAAAACAGTGTTTATATATTATAAAATATATTTTTTTATAATTTTTAAGTTTTATAATTTATTTTTTTTTAGCTCGTTTGTCTTATATAATTTTTTTTTTAATATTTATTTTTAATTTTTTTTGTATAATTATAATGTTTACAACCATTTTAGAGCATAATATTATTATAATTATTATTATTTTACTATTATAGCTAATAGTAATATAATTATAATTATAATATATTATACTGGGCTATTCTTATTCGACGAACCCATGTTTTTTTATTTTTTTTATTTAAATATATACATTTTATGTTTCTTTAATAAAATTAAACTAATGTTTTGATGATTAAATTTAATAATAATTTTTTTTTTTCTAATAAATTTCCGCTTTTTAATACATTTTGCTTACAATTCTCAACTGCTTCAAGCCTTAAACAACCGTTTAACTTAAATCTTTCAATTCATTGCTTTTGATTTTATTGCATGGAAAGTGTATTTGATATTCATTGCTTGATTGCTCTGAAGTGTCCCTTACATATGACCATTGTTGTTGGCAATTGTTGTTACTGTTGTGCCGACTGTGAAAACACATGAATTCTTAGTTTATGAAGTTCTGCAGCAATTGAGCTGCCCCTGCAGCTCCCCTCCCCAGCCCCCAATTGTTCCCCCCTCTGGCAGTTGATGTTTGTGTGGCACGTTACCTGAATCTCTGCAGCAGCTCTGGCAGCTCTGGCCTGCCTGCTTGCCGGCTTGCCTGCTGTGGACGACAATAAATATTGTGACAAATTGCCATCACACGGCACAAATGGCAATTTTATTTGGTGATGACTTTTATGGGTGCCCAGCACACATGGCGTATGCGTAATGCCGGCATTTGCAGCTCAGCTCTGCTTCAATTCAATTAATTAGCTTTTGGGCAAGCTCTTCGTATTGATCGAATTTTCATTTATGCTTTTCCGTTCACAGAATGCGGACAACAATAATAATTATGCACGTAATCGCATTGGCAGCCAAACTGCGAACAAGGAGAAAATGCTGGGCACGCCGGAAGCTGTTCTCAATGCTCGACGCGAAAGGGAGGAGGCCAAAGGTAAGCATCAACTGGCCCAAGTGGCCACCCACTCGATACTTTGACTAAATTAACTTTGCAGCCTTTGCAGCCAAGGCGAATGCACACATCGAAGAGGTATTGAAGGAGAACTCTTGCCACTTGCCACAGAAGCGTTGCATGAGCGCCGGACGCGACCCATCGAAAATCTACTTGCCCCACTGCACCTTCGTTCATCGTTGCGCCGAGGACAGCGGCTGCTGTCACAGTCGCACCGAGATCTGTGCCCCAAAGCGCACCCACAAAGTCGAAAAGTATTTCTTTGTAAGTATTACGAATCGAATTTGAATTTCAAATGAACTTGCAGCGGGCGAAATTGCTAAATTTGCCAAGTTGCCAGCAGACATATTTTTGTAAATGAATAAGTTAGAGTAAAAAAGGTAACAGGTTAGTTGTCAATTTGTTTGTTTTCCTCTTAGTCATCTCAAGTTGTGGTTAAATTTGCTAACTGACTAGCAGACATGTTTGAGAGTGCATAGCTAGTCTATCAATTAGGTAAGTCTAGGTAAGATTAGATCTCACTAAGTCTAAGGCAAATCATTCATTTACTAGGTAACTAGCTATACCAATTTTTTAGCAAATATATATAACAAATAAAGCTTTATACTAAGGTCAGACGCAGCAGCTAAAGTCTATTAAATTACAGAAAATCCAAGTGAAGCGTGAGCTAATAATGACAGAAGGAAAAGAAATTGCAATAAATTTATTGACAAAAATCCATTGAAAATGGATAACTAATTTAATTTCCATAGTATCGATAAAAATCGACGATTTTGTTTTTTTTCTGAACCCAATCTGAATATTACAACAGCCGAAAATCTTAAATTTACTGCGTTTTGTTACAAATTAATTTTAAATAATAATAAAAGTTTGTTAGTTTTCAGCTACTTAATTGATTAGTTTTTAAGCTTAAATATAAGAAAATAATAATACGCTAACAAAGTTATGATAACTAATTTTTTCATGGATCGTTAGAATTAAGAAACCTCAAATGAAAATTTACAAAATATTTATGTATTTTTCCCAATGGCAACTTATTTATTTATTTTTTGTTTGTTTAAATGGTAAGCGACTCCTAAAACTTATCTATATTTATGTTTTATGTAGGTGTTGCCCCGCCTCAAAAAATAATTAGATACTTTAAACAGAAACTAAGCTTACCAGCACTCAAAATTAAATTGAAATACACACACTTTACTTTGCTTTAACTACCTACACATGGCATATCCGCTAGCTTGAGTCTGTCATAATTGTCAAAGTGCTAATTAAAAATAATAATCAAAGCTGGCACATGAAATCGCCTTCAACCAAAAAATGAACTCACAGATTCAGCAAACAATGCATAATTTTATTCTCGATTTCAACATATTGAATGCTCGTTACAGAGGAAAAAAAAAACTTTATGTGGCATAAATCAGCAACAAATTGAATTATCATTGCGTCATTAAAAACTCATTTCGAGTCGCACACACACACACACACACACTCACACACACAAATACAAAGAATACAATACACCAAACAAAAAATGGAAGTAAAAAGGTGAAACGATATAATTATGTTGCAATATGGCGCCCTGAGGCATGACCTACGACCCCGCCCCACAAAGCGCAACGACAACAAACGCGACTGCGACAACAATCAGAGCAATTACAACAACAGCGAGTGAGCGGGAGAAGTAAAGGTAGAGGTAGAGAGAGAGAGAGAGAGAGAGAGAGAAAGAGAGAGAGTAAAAGCTATGGAATTATGAAGAAAATAGAAGCTAGAGCAAACACACAATGCGCAGGCAGCGACTCTTGACAAATAGTTAAAACTTTTGGGCACATAGATAGATGGCTAAAAGCGAGGGTAGTCTAAGCAATGCTAACCTGCAGTAAAGAAATAAGTATATAATTAGACTATGTCAACACAAAACTATATAGAATTAAAAAGGAAAAAATATTTTAAATATTTTAAAATATTAAATTTTAAAATATTTTTTAATAGCTCATAAATTCTTTATACCACCCTCGTATATCTATATTCGAGTGCATTGTTGTTGCAGTTGCTGCTGTTGTAGCCGTGCGCAACGATAGGTAATTTCAAACTGAACAATGCTAATGATAATGAAAATAATAATAATGAAAATAATAATAGCGCGCACTTTAAACGAAACAGCGAATGGAAAATAAATTTAATGAAAATTCATTCATGAGCAGCAGCTCCTATTTATACAACTATTTACGCCCACGCCTCAATTAGTGGCAGCTGCTCATTGTTGGCCAACAATTTGGTTAGCCACAAAGGGGTTTGAATTTAAAAAGTGAGAGCTAAAAGGCCTAGAAGATGTGGAAATGCACGGAAATGGGGATAGTTGAAACATCTAAAACTTAAAATAGATTGAATTAAATTTAAATTTAAACTATTTATGAATTAATTTCAAAATTTTTTAATTCATTCATTTTCAGTATTAGTAAAACAAAAATAAAATAAAAATTATAAAAATAATAAACAAAAATGAAAAAAAAAAAAATCAATAAAAAATATTTTATAAAAAAAAATATAATATAAAAAACATTTCATAAAAAAATGTCAATAAAAAATATGCAAAAAATATATATATTTTTACTCACTTAATTTCATTCGAATTTAGCAAAAATTTAATGAGCTAATGAAATTTAATGTAAATATCGTCGAAATTATACCAATTTTGTATGTTTTGTTTTGTATTAGGCTTATTAAAGTTTTGATTTTTTGATTTTCTCTTAGTAAGCCTAAGAATCTTAATGAAAGATAGTCGAGCTTACAATATATACTTTCTCTGAAATTGATGTACACAATTTTTTCATTATTTATTGCTGCAGTATTTAAGCTAAAATTCATTTGATATGAGCATAATGAAGCAGCAAATCTAATCTCGAAATTGTTTACTATTATTATAAATTACATTAATTTGATTTATATATAAGTTATTTATTATATAAATTATTTATTGCAACTGACTGTTAACGACCTTTCTGTTTTGCAATCCAGAGGTCTTGTATTTGTATGAATTAATGTATGTAGGTATGTATTATTAATGCATGTATTATTATTATGCTTGTATTATTATGTACTTATGTATTTATACTATTTTTAATGTATGTATGATTATTATGTATGTATTATTATGTACTTATGTATTTATACTATTTAATGATAAATGTGTAGAAATAAATATAGAATTTTGAAATGATTACAGCATAGCAAAAGTAACAAATCAAAGACGAGCTGGCATGCGAAAACGAAGTCTGCTGTTGATAGAAATGGAACGTTCTTGAAATAGCTTTACAGGAGAAACTTCACAAATTTTGTATATTAAGCTTTGTTCATAAGTTGAATTATAACAATCAACAAATACATGACCTCAAGCATGCAAAAATTACTAAGTAAAATACAAAACTCTTATGCTATAATTCAATACAAAATGTTGAGCTAATTATATATATATATATATATATATATATATATATATATAATATAACTCAGTAACTAAACTAAATGCAAAACTTCATACATTCGCTCACTGCTCGCTCATACGATTATATTTGTCTTGCAAAACCTATTTATGTATGCATATCTATATACATACATATGTATGTATATTATTTATATTTATAAAACTGAATAATTAAGTTTGTGAAAAGTTTATGCCGGAGTGCATGTAATCCGGGTTAAGCTCCCAGCTGTTGCCCTAAAGTACTCCAAAAACCAAAAATTGGTTGTGCTGAGGTGCACTTGACTATCTCTTGACTAGGAGCCCTCTCTCTCTCTCTCTCTCTCTCTCTCTCCCTCTTCACTCTTTCCACTCTCTCCCTCTCTCGCACTCCACAGACAGCTGTCAATGTGCTCAACTAAGTGTTGAATAATTTTATAAAATCTGCAACTGTCGTCGCTTATAGTCGAGCATAAAGTTCGGCTTACAAAAGTTTTACCCACTGGGCATTAGGCAGGTGCCTCCTCGAGCCCCGCCCACTTTGCTACCTGTTTACGTGCTTTGCATTTATGTTGCAGCTGCTGCCAACTGTTGGGATTTCAGCTGTCGAAATTGCATTACGCAGCGCATGTGGCACGAAGTTGTTGCAAGTGCCACACGCATACGCCCCACTCTGTCCCGCCTGTTGTCGCTCATTGCTTAATAAGCAAAATTAATGTTTGCTCTGTGTCTGACTCCACCCACAGCTTAGATTATGCATGCCCCGGCCTGAAGCACTGCAGCGAATCGCGCCACATTTTGTTGCAAATTAATTAAACTCGGGCAACATTTTGCCTGTCAGCCAATTGACTTTTACTTACGCCAATGCCAATGTTAGGCCAGGTGGGCGACATCGACATGGACATCGACATGGATATGGATGTGGATGTGGATGTGGATGTGGATGTGGATGTGGCTGTGGCTGCTATGACTGTGGCTATGGATGTGGACCTGCACGCCATGTGGAGGCGTTGGCTTTCACGTCGCTCTTCTAGCTGCGGGTGAAAGTAACGACATCTCTGCGTTGTGCATTGCGGGTGCATTGAACCCAGAACCAGAGGCGAAAAAAGGCTTCATAAATCTCGTCCGCTCGCTCGCTCGCTTGCTCAGCTCGGCTCTGTCTGGAGTGGATCGCAGGGGGCATTGCACTTTGGCTGGCCAACAATGCACACGACCCCTCCCCTCTCCTCCTTTCCGCTCCTCTCCACTCCCAAACGCCACTCCTCGTTCGTCCTCTTCGTCTACCTTCTCACTTCAACAAAATTTGCGCAACATAAATTATGTTTTGTAAGAATGTTTTTTTGATAGCGTGCTCCCTCTCACACACACTCTCTCTCTCTCTCTCTCTCTCTCTCTCTCACACACACACTCTCTGTTGTCCTGCTCTTTCTGGTCTCAAGCTGTTTGCCTGGCACTTGACACCTCTCAATGACATCGTGTGCGCAAACTTTAGCTTCCTGCTCCCATCTCCTCATCTCTGCCCCGCCCTGCTCTCCGTTCCATTTTCATACGCCCTGCTCCTGTCCATAAATTTTTTGTGTTTTTTTTTTCCTTGTAATATTTTGTATGTTTAAGCTGGCAGATAACATTTTCGCAGACATGCAACTTTAGTTTAGTTGGCCCAACACCAGCTAAAAGTGACCATCGAAAACAAATTTGTGTTTAAGCTGAATCATTTCTGCTCCACATGAGAGTTTGCATTAAATGAGTTTTAATATACATATTTTAGGAAATATCATTTATTATTTACAATACACATATTTTTTTGAGTTCTTTGATTTTTTCCATTTATTATACATGTATGTATGTATACATGTATTTAACCGAATTTGATATTATAATACTTGAGTGTTAAATTATAAAATATTTATTTATTAAATAAACTATAGCAAACTAGTATTATTTAACAAAAAATTGTATTGTTATAATATGATTGCATAAATATATATATTGATTTTATTATAATATTATTGATTAGTATTTTTTGTTTTATTATTATTTTATTTTTTTATTGAATATCTAATATTTTTTATTTTTATACATATGGAATGTATTTATATTAAATAATTGGTTTATTTTATTATTATTATTATATTTTTCTTTAAATATTTTTGCAATTCCTATTTTGATATAATTTTGAATATTGAATTTTTTTTCATCTTTAATTATTAATAAATAATATAAATAATAAATTTTATAATCTATAAGTAATTCAAGGAAATACATTTTTGTCTGCTTATCATGTTAAGATACTTGTCTGTACACTTGTCTGTGTCTCTCTCTCTCTCTCTCTCTCTTTTGTTTTCTCTCTTTTTCTCCATCTCTAAAGGCTTCAGCCTCTCATAATTCCTGTGGCTTGGCTTAACTTTAATTAATAACTAATAATAAAGCGCTGCCTCGCCTACTCAATGTGAGGGCATGTCTTCTACTTTAAACTATCTTCTTCTTCCTGTGCCTCCTTGCACTCGTGTGTGTGTATGTGTAAATTTGCATGTCGGAAACTCCCGTCAGCAAACGCAGCAAAAATGTATTTCAAAATTAAAGTCCATCAAGAAAGAGGTTATATTTAATGAGAAGCTTTTCCAGTTTGGCTGTGGCTGTAGCAAAAGTGTAGAAAAAAAAAGGCAACATCAGTCATAATTATATGCACAACTCTATGAAAGGAAAGGCTTCGCGCATACAAGTCAAAGTCAGGACTTTGCCGAAGCCAAATTGAGTGTATGAAAATGAATTTCATTTGACGTAAGTCGAAAGTTTTGGGAAATTCCATGTGCATAGTTGAAATAAAACGACACTGTGAATAATGTAATGAACTTAATGTAATTTAAGTGAGCTGGTTCATCAAAAATCTTTTAGATCCGGGCAACGCCGGATAGTTCTACATTTCCCATTTTGTCTCTTTCTCACTCAGAATCTGGCACTTTCCAACACTGTCAATTAGTGTCAATAACATAAACGCTTGCATACAATACCTAACAAAAAAAAAAAAAATTAAACTACATTTTATATGAGTCCATCGTCCTTAGTCCTCAGTACTTAGTCCTCAGTCCTTGGTCCTTGGCTGCTCTGCTCAGAGCGCTCGAGTGCTCCGGGTGCCTACTACAAAGCAATAACTGACTAATTGCTCGAGTCCAAAGTGTGCACACACGAGACTGCCGACTACATTTGCATTTACAAACATATATGTAGTATATACTATATGGCACAGGCTTAGCCCAATTAGGGGCGTGGCTGGGGCGGAGGTGGGGACAATAGTGACGCCATCTTGCAAAAAATGTAAAACAAAGTGCAGTCGAGAGACTCAAAAACTCGTATTCATATGTATTTATGGCATATATCATGCTATGGGCAGGCGGCTCAACCACTTTGCAGCAATTTGAGATGCGGTTGCAGTTCAAATATCAACAACAGCCCGAAACGCAAAAAACAACAGCAATGCAACAACTACAACAACAATGAAATAGCAAGTAACAGCAGCACTTTGCACTTCCGTTTCCGGCAATTATTGTGCTGCTTCAGCTCTTGAAGCTTGAGCTCGGCAACATTTTCGACTCTTGTGCCTGCTGCAATTTTCTTCAATTTTATATTTCGCAAACACACATGCACACATACACACACACACACACACACACACACACACACATGCATGTGGACTGCTAACAGGGGGGCGGTGCGTTGGGCGTGTCTGTGAGCGACATGTCGAGCATGCAAAACTTTTTCAATTCGTTGCATTCAAAAATTTGCATAAACATTCCACCAAAACTTTAGTTTAAAAAGAAAGTGTGGTCGAGTGGAGGGACTGAAAGAGTGAAGGAGAGGAAAAGAGAAAGAGAGAGAGAGAGAAAGAGTGAAGAGTTATATTAAAACTCAAATCTTTATAATATGTGTGTACCTTTTCAAAAGTTATATAGCAAAAATCTAATATGCGTAGCTCTTATAGTCCTGGAGTTATGTTCAAAAAACTTAGTTATTAAAACATAATTTCAATATACAAAAATTAAAGAAATGAGAGAAGTTATGTATTCAAAGAAAAAAAGGTTTTGTAGACAATCTATACAAAAAAATTAATTTAAGTTAAAGAAATGACATGCATAAAAATCGCAATATAAATATGTATATATAAAAAAATGTATATAAAAAAAATCGAAATTTAACGAAATGATTTAAAAAAGTTTCATATAAATATAAAGAAGAAGATAGACCATACCAAAACTTTGTTATATAGCTTAGATTAAATATATATGAACCTTTGCCCCAACCAAATGATAAAGAAATAAGCTTTTATGTTCCTATATTATTTTCTATCTTCTGTTTGAGTTGATCTATTTTTAGACTGTTCTCAATTACATTAAAATTTTCCATATATTTTTCCTGCTGCCTGTGACATCAATATTCCCTATAATATCCTCACTCCATTGCTGCGTAGCTTCACAAAAATGCGAAAAATTTAATTTTCATGTTGTTCATTTTTAGCATATATAGAAAATAGAATATTGGGTCTGCGTGTCTCTGTGCATGTGTAACATGGCATAAAAAAGGTTTCAAAGCTCGCTCAGAAATTCAGTTTCAATTTTTGTATTATTTTTGATCAGCTGTCAGTTTTCTGCTTTGATGCGTCCAATCAAAATTCAATGCTCGACCGCTTTCGGGCTTTGCATCTTTTGATATTTTCTGTTTCTGGCAACATTTTGTGGGCATTTGCTGCCTGCTGCTTGCTGCTTGCTGACTGCCAGCTATTTACTTAGCTTGATTAATAACCGGAGCTGTAATTTTAATTAAACGAATCCAGCTTAATTTATGCAATTCATATGGCATTTCATCATTTTGCACTTGTCATGCAGCCCCAAACGACGGCGCCCAACTTGGAGCTTAACGTTTCGCAAGGCAGCAAAGAGAAGCAGCTCGAGTTTGTCTCCTAATGGTTAAGAGCCATGGGCTTAGTGCATCGGGGGGGCCTGATGAGAGTAGGAGTAAGAAGCAAAGTACGAAACCAAATTTGTATGGGTTTTTTTCAAATTTTCTTTATATTTATTTAAATATGAAATTTCGAAAAATAAATAAAATAAAAATTTATTATTTGTTATAATTAAAATTATATTTTAGCCAAAAAAAATATATTTGAAATAAAAGAAATCAATAAATATTTGTTGTTTTTTTTTATTGCTTATATTTAAAAAACAAAAGTCAAAATAAAATAAATATTTCTTTTGCTTAAACTACTTTAAAATATAATAATAATAAAAAGAAAACAACAAATTCTGTATATAAATATATAATATAATATAAAACATTGCAAAGCCCCCTTTTACTAAGTTCCTACGTCTCTGTGTGCCTTCAACTGGCAACTGACAGCTGACAACTCATTTAGAATTACAAGAGCTATAGAAACAAGAACAACAATGACGACAAGTTTGATGAACAGTCAGCTTAAGGAGCATTCAGATACAAACACACACACACACACACACACACACACATACACTCACAAGCTTAATGACACTTTTGAATAACAATCTGCATATGCAAATTAACCGGGTTAGCCTTTCAATAAAGAGGACAACCCATATATCCCCAGCATACATATCTGCACAGCTGTATTTAATATAGTGTACAGTCTCAATTAAATTCCAATTAGGCAATGGCTGCTAGGCAAACAGTATTAACCCCATTTATTCATGCGTCTCATTTGCAGGTCAAGACCCACAAAGACAAACGATCCAAGCCGGAAATGTTGACCTTTGTCAACCACACCGAATGCCATTGCATTGATCGCAGCAACTACTATGCAGAGGGCATCATCTCCAGCAGTGGTGCAGTGGTGCAGCGTGCCACCATGCTCAACTGCAATTGTCCAGTACACTTCGAGCGCATCCTACAGAACGATGGGCAATGCAGATGCGATTGCTCCTCAAGCAACTACGATTGCGACTATCGCAAGCGGGGCAGCGAGCACTTCTCCTTGGAGGATCGCAAGTGAGTAGCGTCTGAAGAAGCTGAAATGTCTACAATTATAATTAATATGTTTTCTCTCTTCAGGTGCATCAAGGAGGGACGCTGCAAGCCGCCAACCTGTCAGTATGGACCCTATATGGAGAAGATTGGACGTTGTCCCAATTACCATGAGCAAACCTCGCATCCGATGAACAATTACAATGCGGTGGACATGTCGTAAATGCATAGCACGGATCTGGAGCCGGAACCGGAACACAACAAGTATTAGTATAAAAACAGTTATACGAAATGGAGTTAAACGACGAAGCGAATGAATTGAATTTTTAGAAATCAGTTCAAAGCAAGTTTTGAGTTCGAAAACGAATGCCGAAACCAAACCGGTTGAAAGTGAAACGGAAGGGAATTTAGTTGCATATCCTATACAGAACACAAACATATATCCGCTGATCGAAATTAGCTCTTATACAGCACCTTTTTTGCGACCCTAATTCAGATCATCTTAAATAGCTGTAAAAAATATAAACGAAAAAAAAAAAAGTAATTGTCTTTAAAATTTGCATTGCAGTTTATTCGAAAAATATAGGAAAAAAAAATTGAATGAAACTTTGGCATGCCGAAGTTCTAATACCCTTGCAGACAGATGATAGATCTAATGAAAATCTAATCACCTTCTATTAAAATAAAAACAGCAGCAAGGGTATTTAATAAGAAATCGATGTGTATTCGATGAATAGTTGATGCAGATTACTAAATATAATCTATTATATTAGAAAGCAACTCAATAATTTTATTAATTGTGTGTGAAGCAAAAAAAAAAAAAAAAATGAAAATATTCCAAAACATAAATTGACTGGATCTTAGTTTAAATTTACTAATGTTATGTTATTTAATTATAAAAACTAAAAACGAAAAGAAAAGAAAAAAAAAAAGAAAAAATACGAAAAAGAATAAACATAATATTATTAGAAATTTTAATCATACAACATACGAATATATAGGATATATAAATATATATATGTTTAGAGAGAACTATCCCCACTCAAGTTAAATACACAAGAAGACGAAGAGATAAAATCAATACTGCTCACAATATACTTACATACAGAAAGATAACGAAATGTTATGCATTTGGTATTAATTAAATACTAACTCATATTTTAATTTCTAGTCAAAGTTGTTCTTGTACATGATTTGTCTCAATTGAGAGCATTTAATGAGCATATTATAAACGTACATAAATACCATATATATAGAGCGTATCTATACATAATATCCAATGAAATAAATACATATATATCCGACTGTATCTATTTGTAGCTATCATTAACTCTTCATCTCGCTCACCCTAACTTTCGCTCTCTCCTTCTCTCTCTACACACATATTATCTATATCATCTATATAGAATTGTTTATTAATTCAAAAGCCATTTAATAAACCCACCAACAACAACACATGCAACAGCAACAGCAACAACAACTGCAACAAAGACAAACAAATAATAATTTTAAATTTCAGTTTAAATATATATAAATTTATTCTAAATACGTTTAATTCATTTTGTGAGCCTTTGGCAGTTAATTGCAAAAGCAAAAAAAGTGAAACCATGAAATTAATATTAGAATATTATTATTAAATTGAAAATGTTTTTCTGTTCGATTAAGCCAGCAAATCGCACATTTAAAATAACTTATTTTGCAATTGACATGAATCTCAAATGCAATAGAGAAAAAAGAGATAAATAAAACATAAGTAAACAATTTATTCACTTTATTTTATGAACCTATTCAAATATCAATTAATTGCAAAGTATTCAGCAGCAAGGATTATTCATATTTATTAAAGTCCACACACACACACACATAAATATTTAAGCATTTATGTCTTGTTTATAAAGTTATATTAGAATTATATATATGCATTAATATATGCAAAATACAAACCAAACATTTCAACACATTTTATTTCTAACTTTAGCATAAATTTTAATGTAAAGAAAAAACACACATTTTAGCATCATCAAGCAAACCATACTTATAAATAATTGATGAAATTATTATTACTATGCGAAAATCCAAATAAATATGATAAAAAAATAAAATAAAATAAAACAAAAAATATATATGTGTGTATATTAAACAGTTGTGGTTTTATTGCAAAGCTGTATTGGTAGCTTTGCTGGGATTAACAATGATGATTCATCGTTAATAAAAGTAAATTATTCAAATTTTGAAGTTGAAGAATTTATGCAGAATTATCAAGGCTCTCGCATTGCTAATAGCTGTTTAACAGTCAACTTAGCATCGTTTTTATTACATAAGCAGCCACTGTTCTTTAACAGGAACTGTTGAATGAACTGCCCCCGTGGGTATGCAATGAATTTTATTACCGATTTCTTGACCATGCTCTCGATTCTATTCTATTCGCCTCGCATTTCAGCTGAATAAGTAATTCAAATTTCGTAAATATATACATTTTTCTTCTTCGATTTCTGTTCTTATTATTTTTGTTTTATTTCTCAAGCATTTATATTTATGTTCTTTGTTAAAGTATGTGTATTAAATATTAGATTAGGATAAGGATTAAATATTGTATTGAATTTTATTAAATATCTCTGAAAAAATATTGGTATAATATTTTTTTCACTATTATATTTCAACTCACTCAAGTTCCATTCTCCAATGCAAATCGAATCCTGTCTTAAGCCTTTTCTTATATAGCTTAATACGCCACCTGTCGTTAAATTGGGGCGTAACAATAAGCATTATGTGTGCGATATCTCTCACGCTTTTGTTTGCACTTTTAGCCATACTAATGATAATGGCTGAGCAGCTTGCAAACTTCTAATGAAAATGCATAGCAAATGGCTTATCTACTAGCACATATCCACACACTTTCACAACACACACACACACACACACACTAACCACAATGTGGAAAACAAAACACGCAACACACGTAGTTTTCCCACACACACACATGCAGACACATGCGAAGGCAGGTTTGAGCATTAAGATCTAAAATTTATAGAATTTATAAACAGGCAGCGCCCAAAAGGGTTAATGATGCGGGCGCCCTCTGGCGGCTAAGACGGCAAGCAAAGTAAGTGAGAGATAAAATAGACAAAGAGAGAGAGAGAGAGAGACAGAGAAAGTCAGAGAGACTGAGAATGCTCTGAGATGAGCGAGTAAGTAAAGCAATTAAAGTTGCTATGGAAGACGCGAGAATAATTCAACAATGAAAACAGGCGAAAAATGGAAAAATCTTAAGGACATTGGTAATATATCTGATTATCTCACATAACCAATAAAACTCAGGACTCTCGATGAAAAGAAAACAGGCAAAAAGAAACAGGTAGTAAGAAAATATAGATAATGACAAAAAAGACAAATTAAAATAAATATTAAGGACGTAAGTACTATTTGACGTCTTCTCGAGACGACGAAATGCAATCAGACCAAGCACAGCATGAGAAGTAGAGAGGGGAGAGACAGAGAGAGACGTCTTCTACTGCCGTCTATAGACAATGAGGAAATCAATTAAAGTGGCTGTGGAGGACACAAGTGCTGTGAATCCATTCGATTCGTTTTGGGCATGTGAAATCACACGGAAATGCAAACAGAACCAAAACTGTGCGACTACGCAAGCAGCAGTAGCAGCAGCAGCACGCAGTGGGCGTTAGTACGGAAGTGGGGGTGTGGCATGTGCAGAAGGATCAGTGCAACGCAGTGCAGGCAGTCCAGTGAGCGAACGAGCGAACGCGTGGGTTCGCAAATTAAAACCGCATACGCAGTGGGCGTGGGTGTGGGCGTGGGCGTGGCAAGGCATGGCATGGCTTGGCAATGGCTGATGTTTGCCATGATACGCCTGCATAATTAATTCCCATACACACACACACATACACACACACGCCCACCAAAAGATGGGCGCCAAAGGTGAGCGTGGGCGCGAAAGAGATACAAAGAGCGAGAGAATGAGTGTGCGAAGCAGGCCTTAAATACAGGTAGCTGTTGCCGCCGTGCAGTTGATATGCCGACAAACGGCAAATGCCGCAGCGCTTAAATTGCAACTCACACGGACACAAACGCATTCACACGCACACACCAAGAGCGACTGACAGACATATACAGAGCGAAATTTACATAAAGCTGCAGTGCCTGGCTGGCAGCCCTCGACGCTCTCATCGCCCTCATCATGGATTGTACTCCATGCTAAATGCGCTTAATTTCCCGTGCACAACTTTTTACCTACCCTTAAATATAAAAGGATGACAAGAAAATGTGAACTCATTGGCTACATTAGAGAACAAAATTTAGATGAGTGTATATAATATGTCCATATTTGATATAGACTTGAAGCTGTTTTCATAATAGCTTTCCAAGACAGAAATTTTTTGCTTTTCTTATTACATTACAATTATTTTATTTATTAATTTTTAAGAGTATGTTTACAATATTAAATAAAAAATGCTTAACCACAATTTTATTAATTAGGAGAATAATGAGGAAAAAATATTTAATTTTTATCACTTAATATTTTATTTAAAAATATTTTAAACATTGAATATTAAAAAAAAAAATAAAAATTGATTTTTTAAATTTAACAATATTGCAATATTTGAATATGTTAAAAAAATATTTTCATTTATAATAATTTATAAAATAATTAAATGAATATGAAACTTAGAGCAATATTTATAAATATTATTTTTACTTGAACTTATCCAAGACTTACTTATTAGTAAAACTAAACTAAAAGAGTATTCAAAATTTGTTGATAAATTTTGATTTTAAAAGAATTTTTCCGCAATTGCCTTTACAATGTTGCATTTTTATGACTCTCATATGTGTGTGTGTGTGTGTAGGAGTGGGTGTGTGTGGATGTGCGTGCTAATTTTTGTTTCTGCTTGCAGTTGGTAAGCGAATATTGCAAACATTTATAAAGAATTAGGCATTAACACAATTTTGTCACGAACAATTTCGCATTTATGCGTTGCACACAGCGAAAAAAATTTTAATTGCACGGAAAATCTATGCAAAACGAAATACAATAAAATGCATTTGCAACCACTTTTCCATTTACCCAATTGGAACGATTACATTTTGCAGCTCTTGCAATATACATTCCCAGAAATACCAATATCAAATACCAGGCAACAAACGTCTCTATAATAACCCATTGAAATTCCATGTACCCAATTGGTGGGCTTACAAATTGTATTTGTGGAGGGAATATTCTTTGATATCTGATTCTGATATTGTTAATATTATTATTATATTATTATTATTATATTATTGCATCTAATTGAATTTGAAATGTATTCTTCAAACAATTCCAAATTACAGACAAATCACAACTATATTTGAATTAAAATAAAATTAAAATAACAAATTTAAATTACTGTAAGTCGGGTATACAAATTCATATATTCTAATGATAGACATTTCTTTATTTATGTATAAAGATTTGACAAAAATGGCAAGAATTTTTTGCCAAAAATTTGCATGTATTCCTAAATTTCAACTTCAGATGATCTATAACTTGATCAAATGCAGTTTGATTTTCAAAGTCTGAGAAACCCATACTTTTAACTGACTTGTTAAATTGATTAAAATTTTATAAGAGAAAAATTACCAAATTCTCTGAACTTTACATGCATAACTCGAGTATTAACTTCAGTTTTCAAATAATATGTCTTTCTAGCAGCGCTTGGTAATGAAATTTTCTTATCAAAGCAGAAGAGACTTTATCGAAATGAAAAACTGATATTTTACGAATCTCGAAAAACTGTAAATTTTGCAAAATTGAGTTGATAATTAAAGTTTTTATGCATCCTTACCCTAAAATCCTACAATATGTGAAACGATGTTTGAAAATACCCGCATCCAAATCAATCTTTTTATGAACTTTAAATGGCTCTAACTAAATTTTAGAGTAATATGTTTTCTAAGCTCTTTAGTAAATTGTAATATTAAACCACGTATTATATAATATCCGGTTTTCGTCCATTGGTTTGTGTCTCTGCCAATTTCTATTGTCTTTTGCCAATGTGTAACAGTAAACAGTTTGCATACTTTTCGAGGCGTAGCTCTATATTACACGCGGCTATTAAATTAACTCCTTGCACGCACGTTCAACATACAAAATCTCACGTCTGTTTTCCTAATGGCAGCGCGTTCGGTCGCTTTCAACGACAACAGGACCCCACAGCCGGGAGGAATGTGCGTGGCCGACCTTGAGTCATGTGGAATGTTAAGTGGTTATGCAGTTCGGATCGTGCCGGTTCAGCATTGACCTTTGGACCCACAAGTCACAGCGACCCCAGTGCCCAGGCACGCAACGCAGATACCGACAGGCGTGGCAGATGCTCTTCTTCTTCTGCTTTTAGTTGTTGTTACTGTTGTTGCTGCTGCTGCTGAATGTGAAAATATTCGCAGCATTCATAAAAGTGCGCGATTATCCTCACCGACGCATCGGAATGGGCTTTGGGCCAAAGAACCCAAGCGCGGTTGCCTCTTTGCGTGTATGAGTGTGTGTGTGTGTGTGCCATTGATATATGATATGGTTGCGCCGGCTCCTGCCCCGCCCACATGCCCCCTTTTCTGCCCAGAAGCCAAACGAGGCGGCGCGTGAAGAAAAAGCTAATAAAAAATATTTATACATGCGCGCTTTTTGTTCGCCAGCGTGTGAGATACAAATGTATCTTGATGTGAATCAACGAAGAGGGAGATGAGAGAGGGGCCGGGGGAGGGGAGCAAGAGCCAACACAGCAGAGCCAGAGCCAGAGCCAGAGCCAACAACAAGGTGTAAAGTCTGACTGAATCAAGTCGCTTGTGTGGAGGAAGTTGTATCAAAAGGGCATTGTAAAGAGAATTGAATTAAATGGGAAATGTTTTCAGACTCGATTAAATGCTGTTTGTAAATGAAAGATTAGAGAAGGTATAGGAATATGCACAATATCTGAAGAGCAATTAAAGAAAATAGAATCAGTATTAAAGTGGGCGAAACAGAGTATAGAATAGAGAGTAAGTGACACAAATGTTATTTTCCAGGAAGTAAATAAAACATATCAGAAATTCTTGTGATGAAACGTGAGGATAAAATTAGGAATAAAAGCAGAAGCTATGTTACTAAGAAACGAGTGTAGATGAGTGAGTGCTGTAGATAAAAGAGAAGAATATGGTTTTAAAAATAATTAAATATATTTAGATGAAAGTAAAAATATGTATTTTATTTATGTAATTCACAATCAAAGTACTGCGTGAAGCATACTTAAAGTCTCATTATTATTTTAAAAATCATGCCTTCTTTTGGAGCTAAAAAGCAAACATAATGCAAGCATCAATATCCATATCATGAGTCATCAGAGGTAAGCGCTAACCTATCCCAAGTCCGACCACAGAGGGAAAAGTGTTAGCAGTACACTGTTACCATACTAAAAACTAACCGTATTATGTTAACTCACTGCTTACTAATTTTGTATCCTACTGATTAACTCTGTGCAACTGTTAGTTAACAGTAATTTAACATAATGCGGTTAGTTTTCAGTGCAATAACAGCGTACTGTTAATATTTTCACTCTAATGATAATTTCTATTTGCCTGATACTCCAGCAAAATTTCCGTTTAAATCTTAATCGCAGCGGCCGCAACAGCTCAAATGTAAATCAGCTGCTGACATTAATATACATATACTAAAGCCGATATTGGATAGATTATAGTTATTAATAAATAGTACCCTTTTTTTATAACAAGTTTTTTTGTACAAAAATATTATAAATTTCAACGTTTATTTGGTTAAATTTTTAGCTCTTTTTAACATTTGATATTAATTAATTTAAAAGCGATTTTCGAACGTATCGAATCGTATGATTGAAGTGAAGTGATAATGCTAAAAACTGTTACAGAGCAAAGTAAATGCGGAAAGGTAAGTAAAGGTAAATATATTGCCCAGTAAATGCTGGCAGGTACATATATTTAACATCATTCAACTCTTTGCCGTCTCATAGTAATTCAATGATATCTAAATAAACCATTCAACAATCTATTCCCATTCATACTTAAGCCCCATAACAGATACTCCTAATTTCCAAATACCCATTCGATTGCCGTATAGTTTTCACAGCTTTTCACAACTCTTAACGGCAAACCAATAATAAGTTTAACGATCTCATCAGCATAAAATGACCTGGCTGGCCACTAAAGACAGAAAACTGTGTGCCATATTCACATAAATTTAACGCTTAAGTGAGACCAGTTTCATTTTACGTATTTTTTGTTGTTGGTCTATGCTGAGCTACATTTAACCCACATTTGGGGGTTAACCGTAACGGGCAGACATTAAAAATCCTTTTGGCACACAAACGTTTCAGCTATTGGGATGTGCTAAAAGGAGCGAGCAGGCAAACGAGCCAAAACCAACACACAACGCTAGCCCAAAACAGCAGCCACCAACAGCTACAACAGCAATAAAAACAACAACAACAACAACATGACTAAGCACAGCAATCGACAACAGCAACATCGAACTGAGCAACAACAGTTGCTGCTGTGAAGCGTGTGCTAATCTTATTTTTATGGTCTCGACGGACTTGGACTTGTTTTTCGTGGCTCGCATCGAATGGCAGCAAGTGCGTAAATGCCTCTTCTCTCTCTCTGTGTGTGTGTGTGTGAGTGTGTGTGAGTGTCTGGCTGCATCAGAGCCAAGTTAAGTTATTGGCCAAGTTGTTGTTGCCGCTCGCTTGTTTGCATATTAGTCACAAAGCACGCAAAAAAAAGCCACAACAACAAGAAGAAGACAAGCAATAAAGGTTGTCAGCGTGTATAGGTGACGCACACAGATACCCTGTAAATATAGTTAAAATGATTACTAGCTCATATCATAATGAAAATATATATTTATTAATAAATGTTTATAAATATTTATTTATTAGTTATATATAAATAATTAATTATAAATGCCAATAAGAATATGTCTCAGTTCATTCTAATAGCCTCCCTATTCTGCTGATTGACTATCATCTAACTTCTAAAAAATCAACATATATGTATATTCGCTATGAAAATAACATGAATTGCAGATATTTAATATAAAATATTTTAATATAAATCTGAAATATTTTTGTATAATTTTTTTAAATGAGAAAACCTTTTTAAAGAAACGCAATTAAAAAAATTAACGCAAACTGTAGCAAACGCACTAAATTTTTGTAAATATTTTTAATGAAATGTCTATACTTACATTTTTTCAATCGTAAATATATTCAAATAAAATGAGAATTTAACTTTTTATTAACTCTATTAAATTTTACTGAAGAATGACAAAAGACAAGCAGAGCAATAGTATTCCTGTGAGTAAGCAAATGTATCCTAAAGTTTTCTATAACAACTATAGTCTGCCGTAGATCCTAACCTAACCAACCTACAGTCGACTGTAGATCAAGACCTAAACAAACCATATATCCGCAGCCATTACACCCTTTCACCTACACATCATGCAATGCGCACAGGGTATGATGATGATATCGCCTAGCTCTATCGCTGGGGGGCACACCGAGCGAGAGAGGAGCATAGAACAACACTAAATTGAGTATTAAACGAAAGAAATGATGTCGAGGCTGCACATCTGAGGCTATTAGAATTAATCAAAAGGATTTGTTAGCGCTTTGCGACCGCAGGCGTTTCGCAATAGATAGAAGGAGTGTGCAGCCGAAAGAGTAACACCAAAGTGTGGGCAGCGTTGTAGGTAGTCTCAACCGAACAGCTGAAGATGGGCTGCCCTGGCCTGGCCAGCACCAGAACCAGATACCGTGTCTAGCTTTCGCATTTTGCGGTTAGTTTTGGCTATAAATTCATGCTGGCTTATTGATATTTATTATTAGCCCCGGAAGTTGTGCTCATGTTAGTCCATATATCGTTACGATAATGTTCCCAGCGAGGGAACACATTAGGGTATCGTTGCTGAGGCGCCGTCAAGAGTCTTTCCCACTGAACATACTTAGGCGGAGACCGGCTGTCTTGATTCTAATTGATTGTATTTGTTGAGAGTTAACTTTGGGTGTTCCAACTAAATGGGTCAATTGAATGACAACGGCTTGGCAATTCGGTTTGCTAAACCTAATTGTTACAAATCGTGGGCATGATGTGATAGCGGAAGAAATTCATAATGGAAAACGTCATTGGGCGAAAGGCAATATAAAAGAAGTTTTTTATGTAAATATTAAAAGGAAGTGCTTAGAATTAACAAATGGTTAAAGCAAAGATGTAGATTCGACTCTTGATTTAGTTAAATAGGAAAGCAGTGGAAAAAAATTTATTGATTATTGATGATATATAATATATGAGTTGAATCAGTTGAATCAGGAAGATATTAACAACAATTATGATAGATCGATCCAATAATCTAAGACCAAATACTTAAGTTCTCAAGTATTCAAAGCTTTTTTTATTGGCCAAAAACATAATTAAAAATTGTATTATTACAAAAATCTTTTGATTTTTTATATCGGCACACAAACATATATTATATTTCAGATCACTGCGCAGTCATAAAATATGAAAAAGTTATGGCCAGGCAAAGGTCTTGACCGACGGCTGGCTCTTAAAGCATGAGTCTGGTAACCGCAATACCCCCACCCTATCCCCACATGTCATTCAGTTGCCAAAAGCTAACTATAAAATAAGAAAAAATATCAAATTAAATATGCAAAAAGCCGAATTTCAATTTCGCATTCGATTTTTCAACGTGTTTCTTTGCAGCCTTTCAATTTCAAATGCGATAAACGGCAACAACAACTACTGGCTGTCACTATGAACGCAAAAGATTGCATCAGGCCCCCAGAGCGAGATGTACGAGAGAGAGAGAGAGAGAGAGAGATGGAAGAGCGAGACAAACTGACGAGTTAGGGGTATTCCGTATTCATATTCAAGACCAAATCGATTTCGACTGCGATCCAAACAACGACGATCGACGATTCGATGCTGGCTTCTTTGGCCTTTGGGGTCTTGAGGCTGTACCCTGGTTTCATATTGTTGTTGTTGTTGTTATCGGTACTGTTGTAGTGGCAATTAAATTGCGAAATAATCATTTTTATAGCCCGCCTGGCAGTGAGATGAACCCCAAAAACGCCCGCAAAACGAAATGAAAATCAATTGGCGTGGGCTTTTAATACTCTAACCAAGTGGGTGGCTCAATTAGATAAATTAATATGTTTTGCATATATATGATATTTATAGATCAGTTCAATGTTGAATTTTCATTACGATAAGAATTAGAATTCGAAAAAAAAACTTTTAATTTAGGGTATTCTGATTGAGGATTCATCTACAAATTCTACAAATTTTTTTCAGTTTTTAGAGCTTTGCAATCTTATATATTTTAAAAATATTTAAATTATATATGATGATTTTTTTTGTTCAAAATTTATAGAAATGTTATTAATTTATTAGTGAATAATTAAATTTATTTTTTTACTTACCTTAACTACTGGGATGCAAAAAAAAAATAGATTTCTCTAAATTTTATGGATTTTTGTAAGGACAAAGCTATATAACTAAAAGACTAAAAATAATCTTTAAAATATTTTGTTAAATTGATACAATGCTACAGATAACAAATTTAAAATTTGCTTATTATTGTGTAAATTATATTTTATATATATATTTAATAAAGTATATTTGTTTTCTTATTTATTTCGCCCTTAATCGCACTTGTTATAATTTATAAAAAAAAAAAAAAAAAAAAACAGCGTATTCCATATTCGTTTTGACTATAAATAACCTGCACTCTTATATTTATGTTTATTTATTTATAAGATTTTCGTTTTTATAGAGGACAGCTTGTTAATTTGGCGTTTATCCAACTTGCCCGCCGACTGTCTGGGCGTGGACAGGTCGGCAATAATTGGCAATCGGCAATTGGCAGTTGGCAATTGGCAATTGGCTTTCCCATAAGACGAGACGTTCATTGACCCACCAACCCAGCAACCGAGTGGGTGTTAGCTCTTCCCCCCTCGCCAACAGTTAAGCGATCCAAGAAACTTTCGCAGAATGCGCTTCACGTGAGCCCATGAAAAGTAAAATGGGGCGAAAGGTTGTTAAATGATTAAGAGGCGTTGCATTAGTTGCCAAACCCTGCCTCTCCCTCCCTCTCTATCTATTTCTCTCTCTCTCTCTCTCTTTCACTCTCTTTCACTCTCTTTCACTCTCCTCTGTTAGTTGCAGTCTGGATGCATTAGAAAGTTCGTGGGAAGTCTTTCAAGTTGTTGCCGCCAGACCAGGAGGAGAAGGTGCAAAAGCAGTCAAAAGTTTTTACACACTGCAAATGCTTTTCATAAAGGAAGCGAGTTGCAAAAACGAAAAAAAAAAAAAACGCAACAACAACTTGAGAGGTGGTAATGAAAAGTGCTAATATCAGCAAGAAAGAGTCCACATCCACATGTGACTGAGTTTTATGTTAATTGAGGCAGTGCCTCAATGGCACTCGCTGCTCCAGTGCTCCGACTGCGACTCAAACTTTGTGTTATGTCAACTGTGTAAGAGGAGCGAACCCTGGCAAAGGTGTCGAGTCTCCTCCTTCTGAGTGTGCGGAGTGTGTGGGCCGACCTTTATGGGCCACATGCTGAGACTTATGCGAGAGGCTGCGCCCCACAAAAACTATTAAAGTTTTGCAAGTGGAAATCAAGAAAAGTTTCATCAGGAAGGGTGGAGCGCCATAAAACTGGATGGCTCCATCAACTTGGACCATTCCGTTTGGTCACAGTGGCTTAATTCAATTTGAATACTGGCAAAATAATTGAATTACGACCCTAAAAATAACTTTTAAGTACATTTTAGCGCATCAAATTGTATTAGCTTTGCACTTTTCATGTAAATTTTTTGATGTAGATAGGTTCGATTTCATAGTCTACTTGAGCTAACTAATTTAGTAAAATGATATATAATTAAACCAAGCACATTACAATTAATACCTTAATAATTTCGTTGGAAAAAGTTTGTTCCACTAATTCTAGACCAAAAGGAACTTTTTGAATATATAACCACATTAAGCTATTCAATCTTCAGTCTACATAATTCACCATCTTAGCATGAAGATCAAGAAAGATAATAATAAAATATAGTTTAAAATAACTAATTTAAAAAAAAAATTTTTTTCCATATATTTTTTTAAATAAAATTATATATGATTTATACATACATATAATATAATTTGTGATAATAATTAATATTTATTTATAATATTTATTGTATAAAAATAAATATAATACGAATTTTATTTGTCCTAGTTTATTAAAAAGTAAAAAAATGAATTCCATTCAAAACTATTTTCACAAAATTAAAATTAAATAAAAATCTTATTTTGTATTATTTTCCACTTTAATTCGAATCTCTAAAAATATAATTTAATTTCATCAGTAATATTTTTATCCGAAAAGCAATTTCGATGGCTAGCCAAAAAATAATTATACCAAAAATAGAAATAGAAAATATGCGATGAATGCCAACTGCTCTGAAAAATGGGCCATAACACATATAATTGCCCAACACTGTTTTCCACGCATGAACAGTCAACCAGCAAACAGTCAGCCTACAGCAAATACTCACTATGAAGCACATTTGTACATACATATATGTATACATAAATACGTATATATAACATATATATACGCAATTACATTTAGCTACAAATTGGGGCCCGTCGTATGCATAAAACATAAAACAAAACTGTGCAAATAATATTTCAAAAATATTTTTGCTTTTTATTTTGATATATTTGTTGTTTGTGTAGATTTTTGTGGTGGGCGCCAATTTGGCGACAGAGTCAGCCACATGAGGCAGCTGCAACAAGTGCGACAATTTCGATGATTAATGGGCTCTATTTTTGGCCGAGCCCAACTAGAGAGTAGAGAGTAGAGAGCAGAGAATCAGACAGCTGACACAGGAGCACGCCGAACGGTAGTCCACAATTTGTACAAGAACAAAACAAGAAAAAAACTGGGTCAGGCTATCCGCTATCCGCTGGGATCTTGAATCTTTAACTTCTGTTGCTGTCGCTGTCACTGCCGCCGCTGCAGCCGCTGCCGACAGTTCAAAGTTCTGCCACGACCCGGATACACGGCCAGACAAATAGAAAAATGTCAGAGCAGAGCTATCCAAACCCAAATCCAAACCCAAGCCCAGAGTCAAACTCAAAGGCGATGGCATCAAAGGCGCGCCCTTGTCCGCTCGGCTGCAGGCGATGTCTGCAGGCCTCGTCTGCAGACCTCGCTTGCCTTTGAGCAGCTCATTGTGATCTCTGTCTGTTAGAGACGGGAGCGTGAGCATATGAGCAGTCAAGCAAATCACGAGCGAGAGCTTCAAAAAAACAAAAATCAGTCTTCTCTTCTCTGCTTCTCTGCACTTTTATTTCATTCTCCACACTTTGTCTCAATATATCGCTTAACTATCGTCGATCGCTCTGTCTGTCTGCCATCGCTAGATCGTATCTCTCATGGGGCATCTCAGCTGCATTTGTCTCGGACTCTGTGTGCATTGTGTGCACAATGTTTATAGTTGTTGCTCCGTCGTGTCTGTGATTGTTTGGCAAACAAGTCTGTCGGCTGGGCTACAAGGGCTCCGACAACGTGTAGCTGGGCATAATAATAATTATCTTTTATCAGCGCAACGCCTCAAGTTAGGCAGCGCTTTTTGTCGGTCTCTGCTTATCGCACAAGCGCAATCCCCCCCCACTCAATGGGGAGTTCAAGTTCAACATGGAGCTGCGTGGGGTCCAGCTGTCGTCTGTTGACTACAGTGATCACTCGATAGAGGTTGTTAAATTAAGAAGTAGCTTCAATTAAGCGGCATTGCACGGCTGTTGTGTTCGAATATCAATAATTATTTAAAGTTTGAGCTGTTTAGATACCGCTATCAACTGTTATATTATATTTTCATGCCTTAACTATAACGTTCTTCTTAGCAAATGCCCATTGTAACTACTTTAAATGCACGCTCTGTCATCCAGCTTAAATTATTTTCAAACTCTTGACTCAGCCTCATAGAAGTCGTTAGCTAGTTGCTCATGTGTGTGTGTGTGTGTTTGTGTTTGTGTTTGTGTGTCGATAAGCACGTGTCTAAATGCCACTGGTAACCAGCTAGACTGGTTCATTGTGGAACTAGTTCCAGTTTAGATAGCCACAAAAACCAAAGACGAGGCCGCACTTTGATTGATTAAACACAAACACAAGCAAAGCACTTGACAGCTGATGCAGTCAGCTAGCCGCTTCCTATTGCGCTCAGATTAAGCCCCTCTTATACACATACATATATCTGCCGCCCACCGCAGCTGGATTAGCCAATTTTGTGTGTCAAACAGCCAACAACAAAAAACAAAAAACAGAAAAAAATGAAAATTGTTTACGTCTCGATTTGTTTTGCTTCATTTTGGCGTTGCTTCCTAATTGCCTGGGGGCCCATGGGTATTATTACCGGTTGACCTTAGCGCCTCACTTTTGGTTGCCTCATCTGCATATATGTATGCTTGAATGCATGGGGCGTGCCGTGGGGACTGGGGGCATCGATTATGAAATTCGCTGTTTGCATTTTTTGCACATAAATTTCTGCGACTTTGACTGTGCCAAATGTTTCAATGCTTATTTTTCATTTATTTTTTTTTTTTAGGATTTCTTGTTGTTGTCGTTTTTGTTGTAGTAGTTGGTGCCCAAAGCATCGCGTATCTGCCAAAACGAGAGGAAAAATGAGACAGTGTCTGGAGGCCCGGCTAAAATATGACTTTTATGCAAATTGCTTTGTAAATTTGCCGAGCTGCATTCGGCTTACGGGTTTTCCTGATAACCTCCTTTACCCCTTAAGCCACTTCCTTCCCTCCCTCTCTATTTCCCTCTCTCTCTCTCTCTTTAACACTTATTGTAAACCAATTTGTGCATATGATTTGTCTTTTTGTCTGTTTGGCAGTTACTTCTTGAGCTATTAGCCAAATGGGCGTTACTCTTATGTGTGGGGCCTGTTGTCGGAAGTGTGAAGCATTCAATGACACTTGACGAGCATTGTACAAACAAACAAACAAACAGTCACACACACACGCACACACGCATAGAGAGTGCCCTTAGTCTTGGTGCTCGAATCAACAACTAATCTCGAATGGTGTCAATATTTTTGTTGATTTAGAAAATATGTTGTATTCTCTTTCTTATCTACGACACAAGCGAATGTTTGCACAGCTACAGGTAAATTCTGTACGATTTTTTTTTCTTCCTATTATACCCTGTAAATAATAATATATGCAAGAATTAATATTGTAGTATTTAATGGCGTTCTTACAGTTATAAAATGTATATTTGTATAGTCCTCGTCTAAATTGATATGAAAAAGACTCTCTTTCGCTTTCTCTCTCTTTTCATTTTTCATATTTCTCTTTCATGCCTTTTCTATATCTCTCTCTCTATTTATCTCTTTATCTTGAGGTCTTCTCTCTCTCTCTCCACCTTTTTTCTCCCACACTCTGTCTTGTTATATTTCTATTTCTCTTTCTCTCTATAGTCTCTCCCTCTCTCACTGTCTCTCCCTCTATCAATCTCTGCCTTTCAAATATCTTTTATATTTTATCTCTCTCTTCATCTTGATTTCTCTATCCCTATCTCTCTTTCTATATCTCTTTATCTGCATTTGTATCTATCTCTGTGTATCTCTCTCTTTCTATCTGTTTCTCCATCTCACCCTCTCTGCTTGATATATCTCTGTTTCTGTCATTCACTCTTTCTCTCTCTCTAACTCTCTCTCTCTCTCTCTCTCTTCACTCTGTCTCTCCCTCCCAACTATAAACTATAAATAGAAATTGTTACTCTTAGCAATAGAAAACTTGATAACCTACAAAACATAAATACTGACTCAAATTACGGTCCATCGACGTCATAAAAAACACTACTTGTAATATGAATCATTTATAGAAATTATTACTAAAATTTTTAAATTAGATTTTGTTTAGTCAACAAACATCAAACACAAACTCTATATATTTTGCATTATGAGTCAATGACTGAACTTTGAATTCAAAATATTTCGATATCATAAGCAAGTATACTGCTGACTCAATTTAAATTCATCTAAAACTAATTCAAATATATCGCATTTCTATATGGGACAGAAATGGGCTCTCTAACTAGAACAGCGATACAAAGTTTATTTTTAATGCGATCAAAGGCAAGCCGAATGCCGACAAACTATGACGAACAAGAGATTACAAAATTAAACATAGACTTGACTTTATAGTATAATATAACAATATATATATATAGATATATATATATCATGTTATGATGTCATAACTGTATAAGAAATATAAAATAAGCTAGAATCAAACAGAATTTTCTTCTTTAAAAAAAATTCTTAATAATTGGCCCAGTTGGCTCCATTAAATTATGTATTCCAATTAGTTGAAAGAGAAATATTTTCCCATTTATCATAATGAGTTCTCAGCTCTCCATGCACAGTGGGCTGCACACTGGGCCATTTATGACACATTTGTGTCAATTTGTTAGCCAAATTGCGCAACTTTGATCATAAAACAAATTAACACTTGCACTCGCTGCCAAAACAAACACATACAGACATACACACACACACACACACACACACACACAGACATACATATATATATATGTTATAGTAAATAAAAACCAATTTATTTCATTTGATTTCATTTCAAAAGCATTTGCATTGCGTTTCATTTTGTGGCCCACGCAAAACCGCTAAAATTGGCCAAAAATTGGCGCAGACACTAAATAGACGACATTAAGTCTCCAAATGCAAAACCTCATTGCTCTCGTCTTTATATATACATATATATTTGCCACGCCCCGCCCGCTTCCTCTCCCCCTTTGGCAAAGTTGGCAACTTGTTACAC
The DNA here is from genome assembly GCA_035045345.1 of Drosophila hamatofila. Classification (NCBI taxonomy): domain Eukaryota; kingdom Metazoa; phylum Arthropoda; class Insecta; order Diptera; family Drosophilidae; genus Drosophila; species Drosophila hamatofila. The sequence goes on from JAWNPA010000032.1 coordinate 721,697, forward strand.
AGACCCAATTTGAATGAACGGCCGAGGTTCGTAGCCCAGTCCGGCCCCGTCATGCATCATCATTAACAATCGTTGTCGTTGTTTGTGTTTTCTTGTCGCCAATGTTGTCTCCGATGTTGTCTTTAATGTTGCGGTCGCCGCCATGTCTATGTCTCCGTTTTTTGCATCGAGTTTGCCAAAAAAAAAAAAAAAAAACAGAAAAAAAACTATTTATTTACTTGCATTACTCAAAGCATTTCATTGGGGTATAACGAATTTTTGATTGAGTTGAATATGTGATAGCCTCGAATAAAAACTGTAATGTAATTTCCTCACTCAGTTCGCTCTTTTACTTACATATATATGCACGGTATATTCTTCTCTGCTAGTACTGGCATAAAGTATTAATTGTATCTCTCTTATCTCTCTCTCTCTCTCTCTCTCTCTCTCTCTCTCTCTCTCACTGTCTCTCTTGGTCCCCCACATATAAATATGCATATGCTAACCTCCCTTTCTTTCTTTCTCTCTTCTAGTCTTATCACATTTGTCTCTCCGTCTTTCTCAGTCTTCTACAAATATATATAAATGCATATCAGCATCTCTATCTTTTTTTCTATTCTAGCATATTAACTAATATTAAGTTTAGAGACAGATGAAGAGAAAAATAGAGATTGCAATATACATATTTATACTTCTGTCAGCCTCGTTCTCTTTCATTATATGTACATATATCAACCTCTCTTCTTTCTTTCTCTCCATCCCTCAAACTTTTATTACAATCATCATATGCTGATCTATTTTTTCTTTATCCTTAATTAATCTAATGAATATATTCTTTATATCTTTAATTATTTCCATCTACATATAACATAATATTTGAGTAATTGTTGCTTGTTAATGATTTACTTTCATTTGTTTTTTTTTTATTTTTTTTTTTTTGTTTTTTTTTATTCACCTATTACTAGTGCATAAAAATGGAATTTCCCTATAAAATAAAAAACTGAATACAGTCTTTGTGTCATGTCATATATACAAAAATATAATAAATATAATAATAAATTTATCATTCAGACCTTGACAAAAAGCCAAAAAGCCAAACAAAGCGGATATTAATAAATTTAAATGAATTTTACATATTTTCATTTTCTCCATTTTCAGTTTCACCAAGTAAAATACTGAAAATTTCTTAGAGTATTTTAGTTTCGCTTTGTTTGAGTTTTGGCATTTGCATTTTGTTTACTTTTGCTAGCAGTTTTTTATTTATTTTGTATTTTTTCGCATTGGCCGTTCGTCTATTTCGAGCAAAAAATTTCTTGGCAGCGTTTGTTGGGCTGGTTTCTTTTCTTTTCTTTTCTATGGCCCAGCTGTTAGCCGGCTGTCGGCTGTGTATTTATTTTACTCGTACTCTCCAGATCCAAATCCGAATCTGAATTGAGTTTTACCTCTGGCTGCGCAGCAATTTGTCTTGAGCCCTGGCTAATAAATTTCCTTCTGCTCAATCGAACGAGACCCGATCAATTTGTTGATAGAGAATTTTAAGGCCTGATTGCATGATTTTTCGCATTCGAATTGAGTTTGAGTTGGGGGAAAAGTGAAAAGCGCGTCTAGCGTCTGGCTGACAAAGTGCAAATCATGGTGCCCACAATTTTCACACGTCTTAAAAGAAATGGATCCACTGCATCTATGACAGACTTTTAGTTTGTGTAAACAAATACATGACCCGCAGCCAATGCGGGGGCAGGCAACGAGACTGAGGCAGATGCAGATGTAAAGGGGGGCAGAGATACCGACACTTCCACTTTCACTAATTGACAATTCTGTAGCTCAATCGGAAAAACAAAAACCGCAGGCAAACAACTTGGAACGTGCTTTCAATGGAACGACACGCACTACAAATGCAAACATAGATATATAGATAAAAGAGAGCAATAGAAAGACAGTGAGTATAAGAGAGAGAGAGAGACGAAAAGAGCTGCACTTGACGCCCCCACAAAAAAAACTGGGTTAAGCGTCAGTCTTATCGATATGTGTATGTCGTTTAAGAGATTATAAACAAATCGAGAGTAGAGAATGATCAATGAAGCGTTGCGTAAAGTGATCCTAACTCGTATTCAGAAATGAAAACTATAATAATATTAAATATTTAGATAACAAAATTCTCAGATGTAATTTATATTAACTTTAAAGAAAGAATTCATTATTAATATAGTTAAAAACTATATATTGAAGAAAGAAAGTATATTATTCTATAATAGAACAATATTTTGTATATATGTTTTGTTATTTATATTTTATTTTATAAATGTTGTTTGTGTTATTATTTATCAAAAAAATAAAATTAAAAATAAAATAAAAATAAAAATAAATATTTAGATTAGAATATATAATCATAGGTAATTAGAGAAATCATATTTTAATCATATTTTCAGTTTTTTCTTACTTTTTTCATTAAAACTCTAGTGAGATCTTATTGTGAGTCATATATCAGATGGGTATACCAACGTTTCTATTATAAAAATTCCTAGAACTCCTCAAATCTCGATACTCCAGATTCCTGTTTTCCCACGCAATTTAACTGCAATTGGAGCCCAGCCTGTGATTGAGCGTATGACAAGTTCACTTAGGCACAGGCTGAAGAAACATTCCTCTGAAATATACCCACACATGTCACACACATATCACACAGACACACACAGTCATCCAAAAGCAATTTTCGTAGCAATCTGTCGATTGATCGAACCGGGATCAATGCCAAAGCTGGCGATGAACCTGATGCTAAAGTTGATGTTGTTACTGCGGATGCTGATGCTGATGCAAGCGTGACTAATGCATAAGAGCATGTCAAGCAATTAGGGGAAACACATTAATCAAAATGTAAGTCTGAGATCGTACAAAACGCCCAATAAACATACGCGATACAAGCTGTCAAGAGGATACAAATTTAAATTAAAGATCGTACAAATGAGAAAAGATAAAAACCAAATTAAATAAAAAAGTATATAAAACTAAGGCTGAGATGAGTGCAGCCAATCATAATAAAAAGAGGAGTAGACTATTTCTGAAAAGCAGGAGATATACTGGAACTATACTGAAAATAGAATAGACAAATGCGAAACCAAGTGTGTCTAGAAAAAAATGAGTTGTTGCAAGTAGCAGAAAAGGGAGTGAAGGAGGGGCAAAGTGCAAGCTAAGTTATTGGCGACGCATGCAAAATATACGGTTGTGGGCGTTGCTACCTATAGTGAGCAATAGAGGAGGAGGATTGGGGAGAGTTATGTCATATTGTTCGCAACATTTGTTGTCTATTCAAAAAGATTCAAGAGGAGGGAGAGTCGAAGACGAAATACCCTCGCACACATCGAGGTACATTTACTAATAGTAATAGTAAAGTGCTGTGCAACTCTTGTACTCGACAGTAGTAACTTTACTACTAACTTTGAAATACTCGACTACTACTCTACTACAGTCCTCGACTACTAATATACTACGACTCTAACTCTACTCTACAACGACTCTAGTACTACGTTACTACTATATTCTGCCTCTACTGTACGACTAGTTTACTACTATATTCTACTACTAATATAATACTGGTACTGGGCTTCTATAGCTATTCTACTACTACACGCCTTCTACTCTGCGACTACTCTATTACTATTCTACTTACACTTTTCTATTATTACTCTACTACTAATTTACTACTACTCTATTATAATTCTACTACTTTTCTACAATTACTCTACTACTTATTTACTACTACTCTATTACTTTTCTACTACTTATTTACTACTACTCTATTACTAGTCTACTACAAATCTACTACTTTTCTTCAATTACTCTACTACTTATTTATTACTACTACTCTATTACTATTCTACTACTAATCTACTACTTTTCTTCAAATACTCTACTACTTATTTACTACTACTCTATTACTATTCTACTACAAATCTACTACTTTTCTTCAATTACTCTACTACTTATTTACTACTACTACTCTATTAATATTCTACTACTAATCTACTACTTTTCTTCAAATACTCTACTTCTTATTTACTACTACTCTATTACTATTCTACTACTAATCTATTACTATTCTACTACTAATCTACTACTTTTCTACTATTATTCTACTACTACTTTACTAACAACTCTACTACTCTATTAATCTACTCAACTACTACTACAAGATACATACTACTCCACTTACAAAGCGTTTCATATTCCCCAACGCAATGCAAACGTGCGCAAAAGTTGAGCAGCCTGAACGCATTTTTTGTTGATTGCTTTTGGCTTGACGTAAATGTGACGCCCACAAAGAATTGGGAGGCAGCGAACAAATGGGGAAGCGGGACGGGGTGCAGTCAATGTGGCGCAACAAAGTGTCAGAATTTTGTGGCTTGGATAATTTTGCGAGAAAAGGGTTTCCAGACAGATTGACTGGTAGCGTTGAGAGCTGTTGTCCATCAGCTTCCACTGAGCAAAGCTGCAGAGCTGACAGACATGCACATTTATACTCACACACACACTCATATGGAGACAGGCAGATCGGGTGCCTCGCAGGCACTTGACAAGATCATTAATAAGATTTATGCGCTATTAGCCAAAGCAGCCAAAGGCCATAAATAAAATACGAGCAGAACTCGGCGAGCAGCGGACTTCTTGGCGAAGAGATCTGCTGCGGCTGCCCGCTGCTGAATGAGGCGACAACAAACCCGTTGACAGATGCACGCCCCACTAACTGGCACCCATCTGGTCGCAACCAACTCCAAGAGCAACAGCAACAACAACAACAGCAACACACTGAGCCAAATCAATGACACCTAATATGCATAGAAGCTATTCCAGGGCCAATCAATATGAACGAGCAATGTCTGAGAAAAGTTGAAAGCATATACATATCAATAGTTCTTAAAAGAAGCATGATGACTATCATGATCACTATCCTTATCATTATCATTATCATTCTTATTCTCATTCTCCCACTCTATTTCTCACTCTCATTCTTATTCTTATTCTCGTTATCATCATCAATAACATGACTATTCTCATTCTCTTTCCTATTCTTGTTTCCATTTTTATTCTTTTCACCCATTTTCAATATCAGTATGATTTTACATTTTCATTATTATTATTTTAATTATCTCAGCTTATCTTAGATTTTTTGTATTATAATATAAGCATATAATAAAACCGTAGGCAATTTTCTAAGATTTTTTTCACTGTGCATATTTACAAATAAAAAAAACATCATAAATATATAAATAAATATATGTATATATATATATATTTATTTATATAAAGATATGTGTGTATACGACTTTTTTTGCGACTCGCCAATTTATCTTTGATATTTGTAATTAGCCTTTAAATATGAATTTAATAGGCGCATAATCTCAGTCACAAATAGCTGCATAATTACATATTTCTCAGTATTTATTTATATATATAATTGGCATTTGCTATTTATAATACTGATAAGTGAAAATATTTCCAGCTGTAGCTTTGCATTTTCATCAAGTTCAGCGACGGGCAAACCTGAAGATGATCATTAATGAGACTAATAACAGTTGTAGAATGCTAATTACATGATTGAATATGAAAATTAATGGATTCCCCGAGTTGCGTAAAGGTCGAAGAAAAGAGGAGGGGACCGGAGTAGAGAGACTCTGCAACGAAGGCTATCATTCGGTCAGGCAGCAAAGCTCAATGGAGCATTGCTAATGTTGTTGTTGTTGTTTTTGTAGTCTACCCCACATCAGCTTATCAGCGCAAATATGAAGCAGCAGTGCGTGTGTCTGTCTGACTGTCTGTCTCTCTGTCTGTCTATGTCTGCATATTTGCATAGCAAAATGCTTGGAAGTCGTCCAAATAAATCACTTTAATTGTCGCCTTTAGATAAAGATTGTTGCGTGCACTTTTATTAGGTGAACTCGCAGAGAGACCGAGACAGAGACAGAGAGAGAGAGTAAGTGAGGGGTAAGGGAGAGGGCTACTGAGATGAGATCAGCATATCAATAATAACTATAAATAAATATGAAACGAAGCGAACACTTTTTGAGTCATACAGAGCCCAACATTTGAGCGTTAATTCTGTATTTGCATTCAAGGAAAAGAAGCAATAAAAACAAAACCAAAGCAGAGCAAAGCCAAGCCGCCAATTATAATGATCGAATGAATCATACGCAGAGAGACAGGCCGACTGGAACTGTGAAGAGTGCTATACATTCAGTGCTAAGCCCCAGCTGTAAGAGCCAAAAAAAAAAAAAAACACGCACAGACTGGGGCAACCAAGTCCTGCACACTTAAATATTTGCATACGCTTAATAACTTCATAAGCAGAGAGAGAAAGAGAGAGAGAGCAATCAAACACAAAAACTGAGGAATTTAAAGCCGCAGTAGCCACAATTAACGATGAATCACGCACTCAAAGAGAGAGAGAGAGAGAGAGAGGGAGAGAGAGACAGACACCAAGAGTGAGGGAGAGTTGTGTCCTCCGATGCATTCGCCGCACGCATATGCACAAGCATGCTTGCGTTTACACTCTGGCCCCCCACGCAACGCACTGATCGCGCCAAGAGAGCCACAGGCAGAGACAGACAGAGAGCGAGACAGAGAGAAAGAGAGAGAGCTTTTCGAACACGATTGCTGCTGCTGCTGCTGCTGCTGCTGTTGCGGCGGCTGCTGCTGCCCTCAGATAGACAAGAACCGGCGACGCGTTCACATCGCAGCGACGCGAGTGTCCCCAAGAAAACAGCGAAAAATAAAAGATTTCGAAAAATTAATAAAGTTCAATCAAAATAAGTTAATTAATATATATTGTATATATAAAGAAGTGCGCGCAATTCAACTGAGAAAAAAGTTTATAATTGCTATAAAAAAATAAAAATAATTATAGAAAAAATTCAATAGCATTTACATATGTACATATGTATATATAATTGAAAATACTTAAAGGCAGACCACAAAAATTTTTTTACACAAAAAAGTTCTAACAACTTGAATCGTGTGCCAAAAAAAAAAAAACATATTTAGCAAGGTTTTCGATGTTTTAAATACAAATTCTAAAAATATAAAAAAAAGCAACAAACAAAAATAAAAATGTATAATTGAGACATTTTGAAATATGTTTTAGCACAGCAACAGACAATCACTCAACCCACCAAAAAAAAAAAAAAAAAAAAACGAAACTCAATTCAAAAATTCCATAAAAAAAAGTTTTGTAAAAAAAGTCTAGAATGTGGCAAATTTTACTGTTGCTTTTGCTCGCGAGCAGCGTATGCGGCGCAGCGCATCGCAAAGTGGATCAAAGCAAAGTGTTGTACGAGGACAGCGATAGCAGCAAGGAGAGCGATGACGATTACTACAACGAAAGCGATAACGATAACACTGACAATAGCGAACGGGATTCGCTGAGCATCGACATCGATGTCGATTATGCTAGACAAAGGCTAATACCCAGCTATTCGTCATATCGATCAGCCTCCGCCTCCTCGACCACGCCCCATTTCGCCCACTTGCGACGTGTGCCGCGCCACCCATGGGTGTCGCATCGTTTGGGAAACGATAATCGTCTGGATGCCAGCGCCGCCTTTGATGAGGTGAGTAGAACAAATAGCTGCGTGGAATCCATAAAAAAAACATCATCACGCCTATCTTTTTGTGTGTGGTGCCCTCTTTGTGAGTGTGTGTGTGTCTGCGTGTGTCTGTGTGTGTGTCTGCGTAGGTGTTTGCCTTTGTAGACGGCTAAATATTTGCCAGAGCGCAAGACTGGCCAGACGTTGCGTGAGTCGCTATTAAAATCTTTGCAGTGCATCTCAAGTGCATACTTCCACCGACTACCGATAAGAAATTCTATAACTATGCCAGTGGAATTCTGTGAATTAATAAATTTCTATACCTCAACATTAATATTTATAGTATATATATATATATCGCTGTTATCTAAATGAGTGCAGTTATCTAGAACTTTTCGTTCAAAAGATACTTTTGTAGCTCATAGATACTTTAATCAATTATAATACACATGCACATTTTTCTAGTCATATATTTATATGTTTATAGACATATATATAAAATATTATATACATATGAATTGAATGAGCAACCCACTGGAGGCGTCTGTTTCTCGACGATCTGTGCGTTAGAAGTGAATGCCTCACCTTGAACCTCAGCCGCAAGCGCGAATGAGCAGAGATACGAGTGCAGCTGGCCCTGAGCCTCCAACAGAGAGACAGAGAGAAAGAATCGTTGTTAATCTTAAGCACAGATTCCGGTAGCCCACCCAGTAGTTGAGGCAGTTACTCAATGTGGCAATTATGAAACGTGTTGCGGCAGCAGCACCAGCAACAAAAAAAGCAGAAGCAGCCAATTTGGTTAACAAGCCAATTTAGCTCGAATGCAGCTCATAAATTGCACGATCGCCTTCTCGAACCTCGATCCTCAATCGGTTTCACTTTCAGGCCTGTAATTGGGCCAAGCGGCCCGACAAAGTAACAGAGCAAGAGAAATAGAGAGAGAGAGAGAGAGAGAGAGAAAATGAACTCGAATGTGAACCTCAACTTGAAACTGTGACTGAGGCTTTGAACCTGTCTCTTGGTCTGTCGATCGATGACCATATAGGGCGACGATCTTCACTTTCCGTTATGCTATACCCTTAATTGACTTGATTGACTTGCACTTGATTGACATGCTGTAAAAGCTGTCGCCCTTTACCACATGCAAAACGAGTTGCCAGGCCAACCAATCGTTCAACTCTGAGCAATTAAACAATTCAGCGCTTCCTTGGATAAATAGGGGTTTACTAAATAGGGGTTTACTATATATTGATTTAAAAGGCAATCAAATGAAATATTAAATCCAAATAGTTTTTGAAATGAACTGAGATATTTATATAATATATATATATATATTACATACACGTATATATTTATTTTTATGTATGTATATTAGTGCTGCAAAAAAATCGATATTTGGCAGTATCGATATTTGCGATATTTTCAGAGACAAATATCGATAATATCGATTCGACCAATTTTTTAAAAATATTTATTTTCTTGTAAATGATCTATTTTAATGCTTATATTAGTTATAATAACTTCTTAATGGATAAAAAGGCAACCATTTCAATATTAAAATAAAAGCAACAGCTCAAACAAAAACAAATTTATTAAACCAAACGAGCCAAAAACTTTATAGTCGTATTACTGGATTTTTTTTTTTCATTAACTTAAATCCAACAAATAAAAATAATTCATTTAAACTAAAAATTCAAATTTATTATGCGTTCCTTAAAATTAAATAATAATAATAACAAAAACCAGTGCCTCCATACATATACATATATATGTATATACTACTACTATACTATATACTATACATATACTATACATTACTATAAAAGCTAAGAGAAAACTATATTATCAAATCCTGATGCTTGAAATTAATTAATAATTAATAATAACAAAATCAATTGCCTCCTTGACGATTTTAGCGAGATCTTTCGCTGTATTTAGAAAACTAAGACAAAACCCTTCGGTTCTTATTCAGAAAAGATAGCTTATTAACTGTAACTGGTTTTAGCGATGCTCGTCTAGAATTAACAATTATTCCAGCTTTACTGAACATTCGCTTACTTTCGGCAGATGTTGCCGGAATGCATAAATATTTTTTTTTTTCCAGCGTTTGAAGAGCTACGTCGTTGTTGGCGTTCTGAAAAATTATATATTCATGAATATAGCAATATTAATTTGTGCATTAGTGCAATAATTACCTTCCAATACATTAAAGGATCCTGATTCTCATTCAGATTTTTCTTTTTTAAAGCAATAAAATTAAAACAATCCAATTTTTATTGAAAAATTTAGCAAAATTTGATAAACGTGCTACATACCCATTCAAAACAAACGCAAAGATTGAAAATTTTTTCGATACATCGATACTAAGAAAACCAGATCGATGTTTTTCCAAATTTCGAAAATATCGATTATATCGATACTAATGCGATATTTTTGCAGCACTACTTGGGAGCGGTTTACATTTTTTGATTAACAATTATAATTAAATAACAAATGTTTTAATGCCCAAAACTCTTAGTTTTTGAACAGTGAAAAGGAAAAATATATGATATGTTTTTTTTTTTTTATATATTTTTACTCAATAATAAATAATTTACTTAGACTTAAAATAATTAAAATTTTGCAGTCTATTTTAAGTTTTTACAAATATGTAATATGCTTAGAACATAAGAAAAAAATAAAAATACATTTATTTATTTATATAACATTTCGTTATGAAGCAAGTCAATATTATAATTCACAATAAATATTTATATAATTTTTATAATATATGTTTTGTTTGTAGCTCATAAAATATTTAAAACCAAATTTTTATAATATATGAACATCGAGAAGTGAATTTCCTAATATTCATATTTTATATATGTATATATTCCCTTCCTAAATTGTGACTCAGATTAGTTTCATGCTATGATATAGATAGCAACACAAATTTTGTTTTGTTTTTTTTTTTTAAACTTTTATAAATATATATATATATATATATATATAATATGCGAAGTCTAGCTTATCTTATCAGTAAACTCGGGGATTTTTCAGCGAATCGAATTATGAGTGGACTCAGCAGCATCTAAATGGAAGACGAATGTCGAACAGCTTATCGCATTACTCCTCCTATCTCCTAGCTGGCCCTATCACTAATGTTAAGTTACTCTCAAGGCCAAGCGGCTTTAATAAGCCGCAGCATAGAGTCAAACTCAGTCGAGTGGCATTAAGAGCTTATGACTGCACCTTTCAGCAACACGGCTTCAGCATCCTCCTCGCCTCCACATACTACTATGCCCAGGTTTGCTTGAGCTCCTTTGACTGCTGACCTTTAGGAGGAATTTAATATCGAGTCGTAGTCGTTGCTGTTGCCGTTGTCCTTGTTGTTGTTGCCTGATGCCCGTAGCCTGATGGTTGTTGCAATGTCCTCGTTGGCATTCAATCAGAGCACTTGTTTCGTTCTGCCTGCATTATTATTGCTGTTTACTTTGCACGCATTCCATTTGCATAGCAGAGTGCAATAAGAAACAATTCGAAATTTTATGTGGCAGAGAGTGTTTGACTTGGAGTTACCCAATATAGACTTATATTTATTATATATAAATATAAATTTGAACTAAAAATTGCTGCTGCTAACTTAAAAAGCTTTTTACATTTGAATTTGTGTATAATAAACGAATTCTTATATATAGTGAACCCAAAAATTAAAATAATAAAAAAAAATAAAGCTGGAAGTTACATTTACAATTGATTATCCTGATATAACTAGACCTGTCTGAATATATATATAGAATACTAAAGGAATTCTACATTTGTATAGTATGCGAAAACCACACACCAATTATACAACTACAGCCTTTGCAGTTTCTACAGACAAATCAATTCCATACTCCTTTTTCCTCACACGCATGTTAAACCAACTTTCCTCTCAATTTAGTTTTTACAGGGTATTCTGATAAAATGAACGAAATGAGTAATGAAACATTTTTAAATATTCCGCAATAAATATTCGCAGCTGAAGCACTACAAATTTATTTCGCAATTCCTGAAATTGCCCATTGGAACTTTTATCATAATTTGGATAGTCAAGGGCGCTGTTAGTCAAAGGCTTATTCAGTAGTTGATCTATAGGTCACACACAGCTATCAGTGAACAGCTTTCGCTACTCTATGTGCCAGAGTAGCTTATCAGCAAGTTGCCTTTAGTGCTCATCGCATCATATAATCGTATTCTGATTCCAATTCAAAAAAGTTTCATTAGTGGGTCAATAAAAATTAAACTCAATACACTAATGCCAATACCTGTTTAGTTTATGCCTAATTAATTAGACTTGTTTATTTATTCAATGTAGATGCAAATGCTTCATTGATTGATGCAACAAATTGTAAATATTATTTATCTTCGATGCATCAGCAGACAAATAGTGCTCAGCAGGTGATTGAGATGAATTTGCAGCCAGACAGTTTTACCATCAAATACTTTGTATTGCTATAGATCGAAGAGGATCTCTGAAATTACGAAAATTTTTGATATCACAGAGAACTTCAAATGCAAATAGGTATACTGAATACCTTAAACTCGCTTCTCATCTATATTTTATATAATTATAAGAGAGAATATCCCACAATTGCAGAAGTAAATGTGGAATAACAAAATAGAGAATACCCCACATTTACAGAAGTAAATATGGAATACAAAAATACATTTAGCTCTTCAGCAACCGTTAATCCGCTAACAATTATAAAATGTAAGTAATCAATATCAAGGCTGCTATTTCTTTACCCAAGCTGCATTTAGCATGAAATGGCATCGATTGCGGCATCGATTTGTGATCTGGCTGTCCAATTCTAAGCGGAAGACCCACATTTATAGCCACTAATTGTAAGCTCTTAAGCTGGGCCCCAAAGTTGCGCCACTTGCCACTCCTCCTCCGCCTCCAGATGCTCCTCCTCCTCCTCCTCCTGCATCGCGTCTGTGGGCAATCTTTAAAGTATTACCTTGATTTATTGGCATTATTTATTTACTATTGCGATAGGCGAACGCTGTCCATAAGGCGCACTAATGACAGCCCAATCGGCTTATGACATAATAGATATATGTATAATAAATATATATATACATATGCATATATGTATACATATATATCTCTTGATTTATAGGCCAGGCCGAAAATGCGGAAGCCTAAAAAAAATGATATGGCAAATCTATAAAATTTCTTTCACTCTCTGACAGCATCGCTCTCTCTCTCCCTCTCTGTCTTAATAAACGAGGAAAATTCAACAACTAAATAATAAATGTTAAAACACTAAAAAAGAAAAGTGAAATAGGGGAAGGGGCAAAGAAAGGGGGAAAAACTGTCGCACTATAAATTAAATTTGTTTGACTTTGAAAGTTGTTCGGTATTTTAAAAATATATTTTCTTCTATTTATTTTTCTTTTTTTTTAGTGGTCCTAATTTAGTGTCCCAATGTGTTTCATCTTGTTTCTTTCAGTCGACTTTTTTGATTGATAGCCAACTTGTTGGCCATTCAAACTGGCCAAGAGTCGCGTAATTAAAAGCGCCCAGAAACAAAGCGAAATTTGAATCCAGAAAACGATGCTTGAATACTCTTTGATAGCAATAATAGTGAGGGTATATAATTATGCAGAATATATATGAATATATATATTCATATATATTTTAATATATTCATATATATTCATATATATTTTAATATATTCATATATATTCATATATATTTTAATATTTATTAGAGAGATCTGTTTTATTAAGCTGAGCCTCCTTAGCTGCATATGAATGTAAATTTTATTTAAATTTCTCTTACACTCTGCCTCCATTCCAAACTGCCTCTCATAGTTAGGCAACCCGCTTTTAACTCTTCAATCAGAACAAAAATCAAGCAAGCAAATTGCAAAAGTCAATTTGTGCAAAGACCGTTGCCCAACACACACACACACCCATACACTCATACACACAGCCGCACACACACAATCTCTTATGCAATCTCGATCCCGATCTGCGTGTTGTGTGGGCGTTGCAATTAGAAGAGAGATACGTCATGTTCTGCCACAGCGGCTTCGATGTTCGACGTTCGACGTCTCGACGGGGCAATCACTCAATTCGATCGCAATGTAACTGCATTAGAGTGTATATGTACATATATGTATGTGTGTGTATCAGTTCATCAGCTGTGCTCTGTGGGGCCACATTTCCGGCATACCCATAATATTTCTAGTTGCTAGCTCATCAGCCTTAGCAGCATGCTGCAGCAACAAAGCTTAATAGGCTACTAAGCTCAAACGGTTCTCAGGCAACATTCAACTGGTAGCTAAACAGCTGGGAACAGCAATCATTAGCATCATTCAGCGCAGCAAAACCGCTAGCAACATGCTGCGGCAACATACACATTTACCTTAATTGACTGGAAGGCTTAAGCGTTTCTAAATCAGCAGACAGCAGGCAGATAGCAGGTGGGAACAGACAGTCTGTGTGCAGCTAGCGATTCGCAGAATGTGAGCAGCTAGTGGCTAGGGACAGCCAGCGAATGGGAACAGTTGTTACTTTGCTTTGAGATCACATTGCGTTTGCATATAATGTTGCTAAGGCATCTCTTCTTCATTGGGAACAATTGCCCACTGCAAACATATATTATAATAGCAATAATTTATATTATAATAATTATGAATGTTGCTTGAAGAGTTTATCTCCAATGTTGCTAGTGCAGTTCACTTACACTAGCAACATGTTTGTTTGATTGACAGCAGCCCGAGCAACATGTAGTTATAGTTGGGAACAGTCATCATGATCGTCATCCTCGTCAACTGGCTGTCATTGACATTGCCCACTGTTGCCATTTATGGCCCACAGGCGGCGCTTTTGTGCCAACGCTCGCTTTCTTCTCAGCTCGCCCCGATTTTCCACAACACATTTTCCGCTTTCGTTTTCGCCTTGGCCAAGGCAAACAAATAAAATTGTCATAATAAACAGAGCGAATTGAACACAGAATGAGAGAGAGAGGGAGATAGAAACAGAGAGAGCGACATGGGCGTCCATTTCCATTCGCTCGTTAAAATTAAAAAGCATTTTACGCACTCTCGATTTTTCTCAAGCTTTTCCTACTGAAATGTACAAATTGTAATTTTCTTTTAATGTGCATAGTTTCAATTAAGTTATAAAAAATATATATAAAAATACAAACGAAATTGTTCAATTTTTACTTTTGCTTAATTACTTAAGTTTTATGGCAACTACATTTGCAGCATTTGCAGCAGCAGCAACCCGTTCGCAGTCTAATTGGCACTTTTATGTCAAAAATGAAACAAGCTAAAAAAAACACACACAAATAAAAAAAAAAAACAATTTATAAGCATTTCACATTACGCATACGCCATGTGGCATAAACTGCCTCTGCCCCTCCCTCCCTGTCTCCCTCTTTCTTCCTCTTTGCCTGTCTGGGCCATGTTTACAATTTCTACAATTTCTAAATGAATATATTGAGGCGAAATGTTTTTTGCTGTTGTACAACGCTGCGCTTTTCTATGCCCAGCTTTTAGACAAATTGCAACATATTCAGTTGGCACAAAGAAATCAAAACAAAGGTGAAGGAAAGCAAAAGCAAAACAACATTTCTTTTCCATTAATTTTTAGGAGCTATTGCTACGCACTTTGAATACCCTAACACTATAAATGTAATATTTAAATTAAATAAATAATATAAAATAAATAGATCAATGATAAAACAGAACAATTTTGGTGTGTTATATTTTTAAAAAGAATTATAATAAAAAAAAAATCAAATGTTATTTAATTCAAAACATCTATATATTATATATATATATATATATATATATATAAAAAATAATAATAATGTTATTTAATTCAAAACATTTATAAGGAAATTTTTATTTTATATTATTAAAAAACAAGTAAGAAAACTCTAGTCGGGAGTGCTTGACTAGATAATACCCTGAACCAAACAAACACAAAATACATTTAATATGGTTAAATACTTAGACTTCAATATATTTCAAATATATATATATTGAAGTCTAAGTATTTAACCATATTAAATGTATTTTTTGTTTGTTTGGTTCCGGGTATTATATATATATATATATATGTATATAGTTTATATATATATATATATATATATATATATATATATATATATATATATATATATATATATATATATATATATATATATATATATATATATATATATATATATAATATAAACATATATATATATATTTATTAAATAAAAAAAAATTAATTAGATAATAAAAACTATTTACATATCTTATACAATATTATACATATTTACACTAAACTATACTAAATTTCTCTATCCTGAATACTTACTGAAATACCACTGTGGTAACTATAAACTGTTTCAAAAGTCCTAGCGCTAATGTATTCATTAGATAGATTTGAAAACGCCCAATCAATGTGCGAATCACAATTGGTTGTAGGCGTTTTCAAATCTAATAAGCTTCTGAAGCTTCTGCTAACTAACTCATCATGCAAAGTCCTAGCCGATTCAAATTTGCTCAAACACAAATTAAAATCTCCTAAAATTAGACAGCTTTCTGCCAAAAAAGGATATTGCAGAAATAGATCCTGAAATTCTGTATTAAGCAATCGGACTGGATAAGATGGACTTTTATAAACAACTACGAAGCTTAACGATTTGTACCTAAATACGGCACACTCAAAAACGGATGATCCGTTTATTTTCCTAACGCTCAAGCAGCTTGATATATTATCTACAATAGTGTCCCTAGCATAAATGATGATTCCTCTTTTAGGTCGGATTGCGTTAGGAATTACCTCGCAATCAAGACGGACAACAATACTAAAACCTGGAATATTGATATAATAACCTGGAATATTGATATAAATAAAAAATCATTCACATATTTTCACTGCAATTTAAAGAATTTGTTCAAATTTATGGTCGCTATCCAAAATGTTGACTTTCCATTTTATTAAGACACCAAGACTCAAACCGAGAAATTCTCGATGAACGTTCACCTCGATCACCTCAAAAAGTCACCTCATGCTCTCATGCTAAAAAGATTGAAAAATTAAATTCTACCGACTTTGCCTCCGAAGTCGAAAGGCGCGCCTCGCCTTTAATAACAACGCCACCTCGCCACTTAAAATCGAAACGACAAAACTGCAATAAGTTGACCGCTAGAGCGCCATCTAGTAAAACTAAACTAAACTAACAGCTGAGAATTTTAACACAATAAATCGCAATTTGATTCTTAGAATATGCTAGAAGAGGTTTGAGTGTATGTGTGCACACGTATAGGAAAACTCTTTTTGCTGCTGCCACGTGCGTTTGTTAGTTGGCCAAACGTTTTGTTTATTAATTTGTGTTGACTAAACGGAATTTAATGAAACTTTTAGCATATTATGTACATATTCTATTGAATATTTTACATTTTATAAAAATGCCAACTCATTCACAATTAGCTATACATGCAACTGACCTTCAAAGGGGAGTTTGGTCACATTTGGAGCCGGTATCCAAAATATAACAAAAATTGAAATTCTGTAAAATTCATCTAAACCTATATGCAAAATTTGGAGACTCTAGCTTTAAAGATGTAGGAGATATAATTTTAAAACGGATTTTCGATAGGGTTTTTAATCGATAAAAAAAAAACGGGAGTAGTTATCGTTTTTTGGAGATAAACTCGATCTGCGCGTGCAATGCACGGACCTAACAAAAAAAATTTCAAGTCTCTAGCTCTTATATCTTCTAAGATCGACGCGTTCAAACATACGGACAGACGGACGGACGGACGGACGGACAGACGGACGGACGGACAGACGGACGGACGGACGGACGGACAGACGGACATGGCTAAATCGACTCAGCTCGTTGCCCTGATCAAGAATATATATACTTTATGGGGTCGGCCACGCCTCCTTCTGACTGTTACATACATTTAACAAAACCATTATACCCTGATTTCCCATTTTCAATGGGTTCAGGGTATAATAAATAAAATAAAATAAAATAAAAAATTAAAATAATAATAATGTAATTTTATTCAAAACATCTATAAGGACATGGTTATTTTTATTAAATTGTTTTTACATAAATAAGTAAAATAAAAAATTTAATAATAAAAGAGGTTAGAAGTGTTATTATTAGTCCATTTATTTTTGAATGCGCTAACATGCCCGCTCTTCCACATTCAAAATTCACTTGATACAAATGCCGCTCTTATTGATTTGAGTAATAATACATTCAATATTCTGCTCTTCCATCAACTTGCAGTATTTGAAGTGCTTATGTTTAATTTGCCTACTAATAGATACCCTATGTTAGCATACGATTGTAGTTTGGCTAACTAATAAACAACCTCTTCAAGCCTAATGTATCCAGTTATTATTCCATCTATAAATACTTATTTCTATAAATAGCAGTTTCATTTAATTAATTTCATTTTATATCTCAACTTGTGGATGCCCAATACTCTTAGCCCAAACCCTAAATACAAATTATAGTTTGTTTAACTAGAAAATACCCTAGCATTCTTATGTTATCTAGGCATACTTTTTTGTGCTTATTTATATATTTGCCTATAAATATAATTTTCGTTTATATCATTTAATTTATTTAGATGATTTAAAGAAATTAACAAATAGATGTGTATTTTATAAAAAGTAAAATGTTCTTTATATATATAGATAATAAGATCAACTAATTTATGTATTTAAGTTTTCTTGAAATGTATAAGATATATTTGAGGTATTTTAATTGTAAATCAATATATCAGTTATTGGATAAGATAATAATGCAAACTAAAGCAAACTGTTGTGGTTGATTATGAATTATTAGATGGAGACACAGATAACATAAAAATTCACAAAAAAAAAACCTTGCTTCAAAGCTTCTCTCTTCAACTCAAATCTCGCATTTCATTTTGTTTTCTCTCATAATTAGAAAAGGTTGCGAAAATGAATATGATGATGAATTAAAGAAGAAGAAGCAAAACATAAATATGCATGCAGTCGCATACACACTCACATACACACATACACACACAGAGACAGCAACACCTTTATATCCAACCTACGCACACAGATGCCTGTTTGTTGTGCTCTCTTTCATGTAAACAAATATTGGGCTGACTTTTGTGTTTATTTGCACAGTTGGCGGCGAATTTGCCGCGTTATTTGTTATGGATGCGGCCGGCTGCCGAAGGGGGGCAGTCTGAATCGAGGGGCACGGAATATTGTGTGTGCTACTGTTTGTAGCCAGTGCCACGCCCTCGCGCTGCCTTGACCACAGGCTAAAGTAAAGCTGCTGCCCTGGCTGGGCAGAAGAGGAGCATAAAAATGAAAACAGTTCAAGGCGCGAGCTATTTGCATTTGGCTCATAACTCTTTTGATTGCAAATAAAAACCAGAGACGGGTGTTATACAAATGTTGTTGTTGTTGTTGTTGTTGTTGTTGCCTTCTGGTGCCGTGCTCGTAAGAAGGCCAGACGCGAGTCACACCCACGCCCAGGAATCCATGCTGAGGCATCCTTCAAAGCAAGACACCCAGAGAGCAATAGAGAGAGAGAGAGAGAGAGAGAGGAGGGATTGAGGTGGCCAGGCATATGCAAATGAAGTTTGTTTTTATTGTTTGGTCCCCAACAACATCGACAACAGCAGCAAAAGCAGCAACAAAAACAACAACAACTTGTGTTTTTTTTTCGAATACTGTCAACCAGGCAGACACTTAATGGGTTTTTTCATCTGCAATGGGAACGTCACTGGGTTTCCGAATGGGTCTCTGTCATGGCTGAGCATGCGTAATGAAGCTTAAGTAGAACTGGTTATAAAAACTGCCGAAGCCCATAAAAGAACATGAAAAGGTGTTGTACGATGCGCACCACACAGCTCTCATCATTGCTCTACTGCTCTGGTCTGCTTTGGCAGTAGCCTAACGAACCGAAAGGAGCTGCCACCGTCAACTGAACTGAGGAGATGAGCTGAGTGCCCCAGTGTGGGCTAATGCTACAAAAACATTGTCAGTCTAAAGAGTTAGACAATGTACGAAAAGTGCTGAAAACCCAATACAATGGAGTAGCTCTCTAGGAGCATTGCAGAGAAAGGACAGGGCACTCAAAGTAAGAAGTCATATGTTGTACAGAAGACTTTGCATGTAATCCTCCTCGCTTGGAGACTTTCAGTACTTTAAGAAGAGATTCTGAATTATGAAATATATGTAAAATATGTTTATAGTATGAGAATTGCAGCGAAAGGCTGTGAAAATTTATTTTGAGCTGCAAGTGGGAGAGACAAAGAGTAAGAGAGTCCGACAACATAGAGGATCGATAGATAGATCGGTAGATTATGGATAGATACATGGAAAAAGAAATATATCGATTTTTCCGCATCCCTCTGAGTATATACATATATAGTGTACATAGTTAGTATATAGCCTCTTAGTCTCTTAAATGTATTATGAAGACATGCAATCATATCATGTTTATCTCCCTCTCCCTCTCTCTCTCTCCCTCTCTCTGTCTCTTTCCGAAATGTATTCCCAGCTCAATTCAACAGCTGAAAAATGAAGCTTAAAAACAAACCACAAACTGCTCGTTGCAGCAGGAAGCTGCCCCTCCTGCGTTTCAGGCACGGTTTCTTTTCACCCGCTACCCTGTAACGCCTTCGCACCTCTAGCCAGCTTCCATCGCATTACCATTGCCCAGGACGTTGGGCATTTCACTTAACACTGTGCCTGACTGGTTTATGCGATACATGTCCTTTGCAAGGAGCAAGCAGCCAGCGAATGCCATTATTCTTACATGCACACTTCATTTATTACCCTCCATCTCTGTCTCACTCTCGCCTTGTCCGTCTGTCCGTCTGTCCGTCTGTCCCTCTGTGCCCCTTTCTCTCCTTTGCTGGATGTGGCATTATGTGTCAGTTATATGCATGTCGTTAGTTTTCATGACACTCAGGTCCAAGGCGCGAGTGCTTTTTGTCGAAAATCAATATCTGAGCGCTGCTCAAGTTTTTACAGTTTCAATTTTTGTATTTCATATATATATATATGTATGTAGGTATACATATATTTATATAGTATAGACATGTGTATACATACATATATATTTGCTGCTCTTTGAGCTGTAAGTGATAGCACTTCCACCTGCTCGCAGGTGTTGCACATTTGTGTTCACCAGTACTCCAATTGTTTTTAAACTCTGCCAGATACCCTGTAAATGCAAATTTGAATTAATTCGATTGATTATGCAGGAGAGAAATCGGTATACAAATGCTCAAATTTGTGATTATAGATGAATGTAGTTCTTGAATTTTGCTATTATCTTATTATGGTGTATCACCTATGTATCTTTAATTAGGCATAAGAAAAAATTTGGGTTCTAAGAAAATTTTTATGCCCAACAAATTCGTTTTCTAGTAAAAGTTTGTAGAGAGCAGACTCTGGTATACGTAATAACTTCTATAAAGCTCTTATCCCCTATATATCCCATTAGCTTCGTCAATTTTCTTGCATTCAAGACACAGACACTCAGACTGCAAAATTATGGAAATTAAGATAAGCTTAAACTTTACTTACAGCCCAACACCAAGTCGTGCACACCTCATAGTCAAATATTGGTTTTCCTTTTTGTGGCTATCATACAATTTCGCACACCTCTGTGCTACGTGTTGAAAATCTGTTAAATCACAAACTGTTGCGTAAAACACGCAACACACACACGCACACAATCACACTCACACTCACACAAAATATACAACATAAATCATATGCAAAAATTCAATTAAATTTTTCTCCCATATATGTACATACTCATATATATACACGTGTATGTATGTGACTTCTGTTGCCTATTGTGAGGGGCGTGTCAATAAAGCCTCTAATTGAAAGTATACATATGTATATAAATATATTTATATGTATATATACTTAAATTGCTTAAATTGACAAAAATTGATTCAATGAATCGAATTTAAATGAACGCAAACACAACTTAAATACAATTACGCTAAAATATTGAATATAAACAATGAATAAAGAGCCTCAAAGCATTTTCAATTGTTTAAAATTAAATTGAATACTCACTATTTGCATGTAGAAAAATTATAATTTATTTCAATTTTATAGAATTCACTACATATATCGAAAATAATATAATAACTCCCTAAGATAAGGATGTTTTCAATGGAAATATATAATGTGCAGCTCATGAGAATAGTAGTGCTGCTCTACACGAAACTTAAGCCCACTGAAACAGAACGGAAAATGTATTTCCGTTGAAAAACAAAAAGATACTCATTTTATGTTTAGAACAGAATAGAATAGAACACAAAGAAGGGAGTCTAAAAAAAATTTTTTTTTAATATTTTCGGTCTGACTTAATTAGTTTTTAACGATTTTCAAGATATGCATTGAAAACCGGAACTTCATTCGGTGTAAGGATTGAAAAAAAAAATCAGTAAACGCATAAAAAGTTCACTAGTTCATTTTAACGAAACATTTAATATAATCAAGCTCTATTAAGAGAATAAACATATCACTAAAATATACAGCAGATAATACATTTTGAATAATAACTTCTAATGAAATATGTACTCAACGAATTAGTTCCCAAGAAATGAATGCTCTATTAAATAACAATAAACTCTCATATGCATGTCTGGCACTCACTATGGTTTACTTTGCGTTTCGGCACACATTTCGCAATTTACACAGTTCGTATTTCATATATAAAGATATATTTTTTTTTTACTTTTTAATAAATATCCGCAAAATTGTAAATGTTTCATGTCGGCGAACATATTGGAATGGTGCAATAATAATAATGAAAACGGCCACTAGATATCCAATAAAATTTAAAGAAAAACAATGTGCAAATAATGATAGGCTATACTCGACTGTCAGATGCCCTGTAAGCTGATCGGCAGCAATAAAATTCAGCTTTGAATTGGAAGATTGTAAAATACGATTGATTGATATATACCACTCAAGCTATACAAGTCTCTCAAACTTCCAACTGCAAGTCATGAAAGGTAGAAATTTTTATGTTCAATTATTTTATCTTTCATTATATTAATTTTTAAGTTACAAATTTGTGCTCATTTGATTGATATAAATTTCAAGTAAAAATTAAATAAATATAAATTTGTTTAAGCTAAGAAAAAGGAATTGAAATTCATTTTTCAACAATATGGATAGGAAGACAATTTATTTATTTATTTAATTTTTACAGAGCATAGGAAGAAAATAAATGTATTATCTATAGCCGTAGAGTATAGAAAATTTTTATATTTTTATAAAAATTATTTAACATTTTATAATTCCTTAAACATTTAAACATTTATTGGAAAAACACAGCTTTGCTCATAGCTCAATATACCTCATGCTAAACAATTTATAGGGTATCACATGCTGGTCATACATATATGTACAAGTTATATGACTCTACGTGGTCAGGCTATGAAAATTGCGCGTGGAAAAAAGCCAAGTTAAAAGCGGCCAAGAGGGACGTAAAGAGAGTTGCACTGTAGGGCATTAGTGTAGCAAGGGGCTTGTTGCTTTGAGTGCCATATGCAACGATTCGCTTCGATACGATTCAATTTTTGCCACATTTCAATTTCAATTTTCATATGCTCCTTCACACACGCACACACACACACACACACACACACACACACACAGACATAGACATAGACACAGACACTCATGCGTCACTCACACTATTGCAGGAGGGCTATCAATCGGATCAGGCGCCTGGCTCCCTGACCGCCCAGAAGCAACAGGAGGTGGGCAGCCCAGAAGCTGTGCAGCTGAGTCGTCGGCGCTACCAGGAACAGCTGAAGATCAGAACGAGTGAATTGAGTAAGTATGAAGCAATACATGCCTATAACGAGACACAGACCTATGTGTATATATATATATATATATATATATATATAGCAAAAGATGCGTCTGCATATAGAGCAGCGGCGCCTCGATCCACACGTTCGGGCCATAAAAACTGTGCTAAGCAAATGCTAAATGCTAAAATGCAAACTTTGTTGGCATTCCATTTCTGGCTAAACACAATGTCTTCTTCGTGATATTTATGGCCTGGCACGTGACTGGAAGCTGCTGTAGGGCCCAGACTGACAAAGAAGTCCAGTTAAATCCAAAAAAAAAAATAAATAAAGAAATGGAAAAAAAATCTGCAGACACTTTCTAAATGGGCCCCCATCAAAACGGAACGAACGCACCAAAAGAAGTCGCTGAGAAACTGGCTTCCTCTTTCTTTCTTTTTTCATGCCTCACCCAACTTAAGAAAAATACTCAACCAAATACCAGACGTTTTCTCTCCCTCCCCCTCTCTCTCTCTCTCTCTCTCGCTCTCCATCCATCTCTTTCTGCACACTTTCGGTGCAATTAAAACAAGTCAACTTGTCAACTTTATTTTTTTCTCTTTTTCTCTATAAATCAGTCGATGCTCTAACTCTTTCGTTGAAGACTAACTAGTGTACTAATTAGTTCGTCTGGTCCCAAAATATTTACGTTACAATTTGTATAGCAATTTGTAAGTAATAACTGTTTGTTGGGCATTTACTATGCTGAAGAATTTTAAAATAGGCTTTTTAAGTAAAATATAAACTAAATGGGATCAGCGATTAAGTTAACCGATTAAGTTCCAACCAAATGTAATTGTATTCAGTTCAGTCAGCTCTTAGTGTAAATTGAGATTTTGCAATATTAGAAATATATATTTATTATATTAGACCAGTTATCTTCTACTTGCAATTTGAATGCCATACAAACTAGACTTTAAATTCCAAATTATTTGATTATTAAAAAATTTACTTAAACTTCTAATAATAATATTTATTGAAATCAAGCTTCAGTATGCTGCTAACAGCTTTTTTGAAAAAATTAAAAACTTAAATCAAGAATTTCTACTTTGTAACCAGTTTAGAGGAACTAATTTTGCAATAAATAATATAGCTGAGATTTCTACCTTGGCTATTATTAAAGAAATAATTTTATTCTTTTGCTGACAATTCAAACCTTGAGCTCTCATTAAATGTTCAGTCTGTTATTTCATAATGACAACTTACATAAAACAGCAAAATAATGCATCAAAGCTTAATCATTTTTGTACTTGGAAAGAAGATAAACATGAAATCAAATAATCCTTGAAGTGGTTCACACTACTTTGTCTGTAAGGACAGTATAGAACAGATATAATATATATATTTATATATGTATATATATATATCATAATGTATGTGCATCATAAAGTGTATTCCATAGTCGTAGAAAATACATTCCATTCTCAACTGTTGCTACTGTGGTATTTTTTAGACTTGTGCTGATCTTACCAATTACTTCATTAAAAGCCAGCGACTATCAGTGGCATGCAAGTAACAACAGCGACAACAACAACAACAACAACAACAACCACTGCTACAACAGCAACAACAACATTTGCTCAGGCTTGGCCATTGACAATGAAATGTGAGCTCATCGCGTGTATCTTTTGCGTTCCCACTTCCAC
Source organism: Drosophila hamatofila (assembly GCA_035045345.1). Taxonomy (NCBI): domain Eukaryota; kingdom Metazoa; phylum Arthropoda; class Insecta; order Diptera; family Drosophilidae; genus Drosophila; species Drosophila hamatofila. The sequence continues at coordinate 746,781 of JAWNPA010000032.1, forward strand.
TCGGCTGGAAAATTGCCATTTAAAGCGCGTGAAAATTGTTTTTTTTTTTTTCAGTAAAACCTTATGTTTATTAAGTTTGGTGTAAATAGGTATATTAGGTTGGCAGCAAATGTATGTGACAGGCGAATGAAGAACAAGTTATAGAAGACTTTAGCTTTACTGTTTGTTTTAAATGGATGTTTAAATAATTTAGTTATTCCATTTGAACTTATCAAATCATAAGCTTTTGTTAGGAATTTGGCTTGATTTACTATATGTATTAATCACCTACAAATTTCAAAAAAACAATTCGATTTTAATAATTGCTTTTAAATTAAATTAGAGTAACACTTTTAATATTTCATATTAGTCTTTATAGGTATCCAATTTTAATAATTATAAAATAGTCAAATAACCGAAAGTAATACTCTGTCGATATATATTTTTTATATATATATTTTTAGCACTTGTATACAATGATAATATTTTCTAAATATGACTTTTCAGAATTATAAAAATACAATATGATTTCGAGATTAACATAGAAAAATATAAATTCACTATAAAGATAAGTTGCACAATTTTAAAGGGCATCTGCTAGTCGAGCACTCAAACATATTGGAAACCGTTAGGCGCGTGTGGACAGCAGCGACGTCACCGCAAATGAAAGTGTGTCACTAAGCCTGGGAAATTGTTAACTGCTATGCCTTACTGTTGTCGTTGTTGCTATTGTTGCTGTTGTTTCTGTTGCTGTTGTTGTTGTCTCTGTTGTTGTCTCTGTTGCTTGGGCTGTGGCTCGGTTTGCCGGCACACGGCTTGCCGCTTTAAATGCGTAATGATGCAACAATTTTCTTATCACATTTTTGTTGTCGTCCGCAGCGAATAAGTTGAAAGTCGACTCTGGAGTTGGCTACGAAATTGCCATCGATCGATTCCTATAAATTGACTCCTGGCTTAAGTGACATGTGTTTGCTTATTAACCGTTATCTCAAGTGCTTGCTGTAGTTGTAGCTAACATACATATATCATTATTATTGTGTGCGCATGCAATTTTTATATACTTCTACAGCTTGACATTGGCATGCCTTCGATACGAAGCGAGCTATAAGTCGACTTTTATCTACAAATGCATTTATTATGTTATGTTAATCAATCATGAGAGTTCGATATCGAAGTGCATATGTAGTCTGCCATAGTATTTTTGTTTATGATACTTCAAATTAATTTTCGATTTAACTATCAAAACATAAAATACCAAATTATTCTATAAATTTCCATATCTGAATTGCATGTCACAATAAATATTTATTATATTTAATTTATATATATATTCTCTTAATATTTTTTAATACTTAAAGATATTTTTGCCGTTTTTATTTCTCAGTAGTTTTGAGCGCAGTTCTCAAGCGCGTTTCCTGCGCGTTTCCTGCGCGTTTTTTAACGCAGTTCAATCAACTACATTAAAGCTCGTCATTGCACTTTTCAATGTCAATTTATTTTTTTATACATATACATATATATGTGTATGTGCTGGTAAATGGATGTGTGTAATACTATTGCTATATCAGTGCCCATACGAAATACGAGCGTTTTGCCCGCGTTTTTTATCGCGCGCGCTTTTTTTTCCTGTAAAGTGTTTAACAATTGCCAAAGGGCTTAACAATTATGTCACGTAACATGTGACACAATATCAGAGTCAGTGGATAATTAAAAAAATAATATTATGATAAAAAAAACTGAAATACTGAATAATAATAAATAAATGAACAAATATGTTTTTAAATGGTAGATTAAGTATATATAATATATATAGAGAGTATTTTCAGTAGGCAGAATACAATAGCCTGTCTGTAACGTATCATATATAGATATATCTGCGATATATAGCTATATCATTGGCATTTAATATCTGTCAGTATTGAAGACCTTATCAGGTAGATTATGGAAGTCTATGCGTAGCTTTATTATTGTAAAAGAAGCTTTTAATATTGACAGGGTTTATTAAAAATATAGGCTCTACCGCACAAATATATATAGTATATAGTATTTGAATCTACAATATTGTATGTATATAAAATATAGAGAAAATAGATATATATGAATTTGCAATAATATATATACAATATAATAAATGTGTACATAGAGACAAAGCGAGTCAAGTTATCCCAGAATTTCTTAGTTTAAAATTGAATCTAAAAATTTAATATTATATTAAATTGTATTTCACATACTATATATAGTGTTAGTCTTACTATTAAGATGCATTTATTTTCTGTGTATTTATTTAGGCTATATTATGTATATTGTTTCATCAAATTAATAAATCTAGCTAGCCTATGTGTTTATCTAACTATAATATAATTAGAAGTAACTAAAATTTTCTTTTCCATTTTCAACTTTCAACTATTTTTAGCTGGGCTATATTAAGTTTATATTTAGTTACTTATATTAGTTATATATATATATATATATATATATATATATATATAATTGAACGACTAGCCAATACCATTTGGTAATGTCGAGAGTAAAAGAGAAATAAAAAAAAAAAAAAAAAATAATATATATATATATATATATATATATATATATATATATTTTTTTTTTTTTTAATTTCTCTTTTACTCTCGACATTACTAAATGGTATTGGCTAGTCGTTCAATTTGCCCTGCACTATTTTTGTTTGTATTATTTTCTTTATGGTTCGGCAGCAGTTTTGCACCTTTATTGCCTTAACGTTGTTTACATTCCATATGGTTTTCGATGTTGTTGTTAATATTGTTGCTTTTGCCGCTGTCGCCAAAGGCCAATAAAAAGGAAATGCTGAAATTTTTACCGTACGCAACGCTTTTTATACCCCAGTCGTTATCAAAGTTGTCCTCATTGTTGTTGTTGCTGCTGTTCAATGCAGATGCCAAAAAACACACTGTAAGCAATAAAGTCATAAAATTGCAATTTAAAAAAAAAAAGGCAGCAAATGTAAATACCAAAAGGAGGTGTGGGTGTCACGCAACGAAATCTGAAATTCGAAACAGAATTGAAATGAAAATCAGATCAAGCTACTGTCATTTGGCCAGTAGAACATATGTGCATGGGTATATTTATGTATGTGTATATACCATGTATATGTACATATATGATACGATTGAATTATCAACTTGGCACACAACATGGCAATTGCCTTAGCCCCAGTCTGAGTCTCCGCCCTGCCCCATGAATTATTCAAGTGCGCAAAATTTGTTATTGCCCCAACGAGGCAAGAGCAGCTGCTGCTGTTGCTGTTGCTGTCTTTGAACTTGCCTGCTTCCTTGGAGCCGCTTGCCCTTTGGCAGTTAACCGTGACCATGGCGTGGCATGGCGTGGCATGCAACGCCCACCCACAAGCCCATATAAAGTCATTATACAGCTATAAAATTCAACTCCAACTGCAACTGCAACTGGATTGCGAATTGCCTCAAGTTACAGCTGCCGCTAAACTAAATTCTAAACTAGCTACCCCAATTAGGAAAGAGATGGAGTTAGAGAGGGGCACTGAGAGACAAAGAGAGAGAGAGAAAAAGACAGTTTAGTTTAAGAGAAGCAGACATTAAGACAAGAAGAAATTGTTCAGACTAATCTTAACGCTTTATAGCTCACTTAGCTAATTTTCCATATGTTTCCATATATTTTCCAACACTTTCCAGATAACTTGGCTCGCTTGCACGCCGAGAGCATGGAGAACGAGCCGCTCTGCAAGCGGCCGCAGGCTCGAGTGATTCGCATGATGAGCGAAACATCAACGGTCTATTCGCCACGGGCCACAGTGCTGCATCGGTGTGACGAGAACAGCAGCTGCTGTCCCCGCAACATGGTGTGGGCCGTAAAGAATCAGACCACCGTCGACAAGGTCTTCTGGATGCGTTCGATCAACAGCCGGCACAGCAAGGCGACAGTTGTCCCGATGACCAATCACACGGAATGCCATTGCATCAATCGGCCAGCGCAGAGGCGCAAGCGTAGCTCCCAGTGCGAGTGCCCCAAGCACTTTATCAACTTTGCCATGACACTGGGTGGCGTCAGCACCACCACAACGAGTCGCTGTCGCTGCGATTGCCACCTGAGCAACATGACATGCCAGCGCATGAAGAACGGCGACGAGGGCTTCGCCGTCTCAGAGCTCAAGTAATTGCACTCAATCAACTAAATCTGTAACTAATCTATGACTAATACTACAACTTTTTCTACAGATGCATTCGCAGCAACGACTGCAGTCCACCCATCTGCAGCTATGGCGTCTTTAACCTAAACATCGGCCGATGTCCGCGCTCAACGCAATCGCAGCCTCGTCAACTGGGCTTTGGCTAAGCTAGATTAAGCTCAGCTGCAATACATTCAGTAATTCAGAACTGTGCATACATTTAACTATTAACACCTACATACATAAATACATACATACATACATACATTTACTATGTACATCAACCGAAATGCATTGAGCAAACATCGTCCACTGTGCGGCACAGTGGGCAAAGTTCGTGCGTTTAGAAGCAGTTGTCAAATCTCTATATATTTACAATTTATATTTTGTATTTTAGGATTAAAGACAACTCAGTTAACAATATAAATTTTTCTATGCCTTTCAAAGTTGCCCTGAGAAGGTATTTTCAATAGAATATTCTATTTTCTCTATTCTTTTGAGATTAAAAAAACTTTATCAGCAAATAGAAATGAACTATACATCTAAATATATTTAATCATCAAAAACTATTAGTTCATAGCTCGAATTTGAATCATCAATCATGTGACTAAAATAATATATATGCAAGACTTAAGCTTCATTTGGTCACTTGATTATATTGCATCACTCATTTGATTTAAGCTTAGAACCAGAACCATCATGAATGATATGATATTCAAAAAGATTCAAGCCTATCAGATTTCAGTTTCTCAATTTAGAAAGATTTCTTAAGAAATTTACGTTTCCTTCAATATTCTAAATACAAAGCAGAGTTGTTTGACAGCTCTATGAAATGGTGTCATCAATCATCTGATTGAACTCAACAGAAAACAGAATTCAAACCACTTAGGATTCAGTTTGTAAATTAAATGTCTACAATTGTGGTATTCATCATTTTTATAAATATCAAATAGAATAAAACTCTCAGACAGCTCTATAAAATGGTGCCATCAGTCTCATAAACTCAAATGAAAATCCGAATATTAACTTAAATTTATATTGGATGTCGCTTTAAAATGAATGGTTTTTTTTATTTTGATCTTTTTCAATCTCATTCAATACTTAAGTCTTCAAGAAAAGTTACTCTATAGAAGTTTCCATTCATTTGCAGTCAACTTTTAATTTAAGTCACATTGTAAATTTAATTTTAAAATAAAGAATTCTGCTTCTAGACGTATGAGCTAAAACACATTGACAAACATAAAAAAAAATAACAAAACGGAGTCAAAAATTTCGGAAACGAACAAAAAGTATTGAAACCAACTAACATTCAATTGTACTTAAGTTTCGTGTTTAAGCTACAACTATAACTACTTACTATATATACATACAGATATATATCTGTAAACTTACATATATAAATATCTATTATAAATTACGATTAAACGATACAGCTAGTCAGCGATTGCAGTTGAGTTTTCTATTCAGCCAATGGGCCAACCAGCACAGCAGACCCAACATGCCATAGACTGTAAGTCTGACATCTACTAGCTGGCGCTGCCAGAAATTCAAGTGTCTGGCGTTGCCAGATAGGTGCGGTGCACCCTTATGCCTAATCACATATTCCAGCCAGTAGGCGGCCAAATCGCTGGCATTCAAAGGACGATCACGATAGAGCAATGAATATTTTTGAATGCTCTCCCTGAACTGCGCTTCATTTAGCAGCCTCTTGATGGACGTCAACAACTCAGAATGGCTCACATTGTGAATATCCAGGGTTAGGCCCCAACCCTTGGCTTGCATTTTACGCAAGTTTGGACGCTGATCGCCCAGTAGGGGCATGCCGAGCATGGGAACTCCATAGTAGAGCGCCTCACTGAGACTTCCCTTTCCGCCATGTGTAATGAAAAGTCGAGCCAGGGGTTGAGCTAGCAGCTGAGCTTGGGGCAGCCATTTCTCTAAATATATATGACTGTTTGCCAAGTGAATATCACTAGCATTAGTTCCATCATATGTCCAGTATATATCATAATCCTTTATTTGGGCAAAGGCCTCCACAAATACTTTTTCCACCTCGCCAGGCATTGTGAGCCAGCTAAAGCGCGAGCCCAGGCTGAAGAGTATAAAGGGACGTTGAGGCAAGATCATATCCTTTTGTTCTGTCTGCTCCATTACTATGCCCCCAATATCCAACATGCTGGACAGCAGTGGTGCTATGGGTCCCTCGCTGATCATGTGATGATTATTCAAGGCGAGTACCACTCGACGTCGCATATGCTCAAAGCTAGGGTAGTGAGGTGAAGGAAAGTGGGTGCTGGAAAGGTAAAAGGGAGATTAATGTTGAGTGTTGACTGATTGACCAGATGTAGGTGAGGTCAATATAACAGATGTAGCATAATATATCAAGTATAACAGATCTAATATAACAGATCCAGTATAATAGATCTAGTATGACAGATCTAGTAAAAAGATCTAGAATATCAGATGTATAATAATGGAATAAGTATTACAGGTATAGTATAACAGAACTAAAATAACAGAATAAGTATAACAGATATAGTATAACAGATCTAAAATAACAGAATAAGTATAACAAACCTAGTATAACAGACCTAGTATAACAGACCTGGTATAACAGACCTAGTATAACAGACCTAATATAACAGACCTAGTATAGCACAGAAGCATACCTACATCCAGCTCCTTTTACAGTTAAGTAATTTAAGAAGATATACCATAATGAACAATATATCTTATTTAATTACTTCTATGGATAGATCTTCACTAATTCAGATATTATTGCTACGGGCTACGGTTATGCAATAAGTAAGAAATATTTGTTCTAAGGATGCAACGAAAAAAAATATAGTTATATATTATATATTGTATTTAGATCTGTCATTGTGTCTTCTAGATTAATAAATCTTCTCCCTATCCAGCTTAACATCTATATATATATATATATATATATATATATATATATATATATATATCGAGCCGATTCTTCACAGTTCCCTCACCTGTAAATACGTTGCATGACGCGCCTGGCTAGCAGCTCCGACAACTTCTCCCACAGCCCAAAGATGTAGCCTTCCAGTCCTGTTCGCTGGCGACTGTCGTAGGGCTGTGGAACATACCAACGCTCCTCTGGATTACCCATGAGGCTGTGCACAAAGCCAATTGGCTGCTGAGTCGTAATAATGGCTGCAGGGCAATGGAAATGTGCTGCCACGCCCAGAAGATGATCATTGAAATGGTAGCCAAGCAGCAGGAGATCATATGGCGTTGTTGGAGTGTGCTCCATGAAGCGTCGCCATTCCTGTTGATCCAGCAGCTCCCCAGATTTTTCCAATCTCTCAAGCGTCCATTGCAGGCGACTTAGAAAGTTAGCGTGAGGCTCAATTAGCGGCTCGCTTGGCAACTGCCAGGGCAGCATCCAGTGAGTTACATTTACCGTTAGCCAATGCTCCTCCAAGGGCTGACTGGTTACCAGAGTCAGCTGATGGCCACGCTGGAGCAGCACTCGCGCCACCGCCAAATGGACAAGCAGCTGTGATCGATGTACACCCACAAAGAGGCACAGTATGCGACTGCCATGGACGCCAGCAGTAATCCAGCAGGCGAGTAATACAAGTGGATAGCGCAGCGAACAATTCATGACTGAGACCCACATCAGCTGCTCCACATCAAATGCCCATTAGCCAAGAGGGGGGGCCAATCCATCAAGCTGATAACAAATATGCCCGCAATTTGCTTATACAACAAAATCAAATCGAGGCAAAAACTACAAAAACAAAAATCCCAAATGAAATTGTTTATCAAAACAGAGGGGGATTGGAAAAAATTAATATTACCATCGGACATTTGCAAATGACTAATACTTTTTATTATTATTATACAAAATAGAATTTTTTTAAATAAATCAAATTAAATTTTACAAAATTTTGTTCCTCTTTTTTTTGGAGTCTATCTTATTTGTTTTGTTTTATTTAACATTAACATATTTAATAATATGTTAACATATTGCATAATAAATTGAGTTTTTCCTAGTAAATTCTTTCCAAAAAAATTTTATTTAAAGAAAAAATATGTGAAAAATAATTTGGAAAATTTTGAAAATACCAAAAAAAAAAATATTATGTAGAAAATTAGCTGATCTGTATAAATTGATCTATCAGCTCTCAGCATTATTTATATTAAAATTTTAATAAATTTCTCGATACTTCCGACTCTATGACATTACTTCTTGGGTAACTTGGAGAAGTAATCCTCATGGAATTCCTTTAGTATGAGCCTAAACTTGTCTGCTTGCTGGGCCAGCATAATCTTATGCTCATCACTCTCGTGATCGAGCATTTCATCTGCCTCGACTAGAACTTGCAGATAGTGCAACCAATTAGTTTCCAGCTGGATGATCTGTTGACGTGTTGCCTCCGACAAGGTGACTCGATATTTATGCAAAAGCACAAACAGCTCCAGCATGGGCGTGAATCTGGACTGTTTCCCTGGCACAGCCTGGACGAGACGTTCAAAGAGTTGATTGGCGACAATAGCCTCGTTGTGAGTGCGTGGCACACGCAACACTTTGCGCTCATTGCGTTCCATATAGCGATAGAGAGCTGTATGAGAAAAATGCTGGTTTAAGTTGCACTGATATAATGAGAGCTGAGCTCGCTCGCTTGAACAGCTGGAGCTCTGAAGACAGCTTCAATCAATCAAACACAATCACAATATGACTCACCTTCAATAAGGCCCGTTGCATGTTGCAGCATTACTTGAATGTTCAAAGCCTGCCACTTCTCAATCCAGTCGAGCAGAGTGCTCTTGATGGGATTCTGATTGATGAGCACAAAGTGCACATGGGCAATGGCATCCATGAATGAAATATCATCGGCCAGCGAGCTATAGTGCTCGATGCCCCCCTCGAATACGCCCGCCGTCTTGGAGCTGGCCAGCAGTCGCTGTGTGAACGCCTCCTCTGTCATCTCCCAGAGCGCATGATGCGCCCGCCACTGGATCACATATTCCTCCATCTTCACCTGTTGTCGCGCAATCTCTGCCTCGATGCCGCGCACCAACTCCGAGCATTCCGCATCATCACGAAAGGCTCTCGCAAAATTTGGACGTCGCTTCTCCTTGGGCAGCTTCAGCTTGTAGCCGAGTCGTGGAAACTGATCCACCAGACTCTGCACGCGATCAATGACGCCGCGCAGCACGGCGCCAACAGTTCGCATGTCGGGCGTGAGCTGTATTTGCGAGTCCTTTACATCCGCCTCCATGACTAGAATGGGCCCAGGCGGCAGCTCCTCTTCGGAGCGCAAAGTATCGTGCAACAGCTGCAACGAGTTGCGGGCGCAGCAGAGAAAAGCACTCGCCAGCATATCATCAAAGACATTCACATACTCATGCCACTCGCTGGATAGCTAGAAAGATGACATGCAATGAGAGCTCGAATTAGCTGCAGACCTTGACTTACCTCTTCTTGAAATTCAGCAAACTCATTAGCCACAGCCATAATGAGCTCCACAATGGTGTTGTAGTACTTTCTCAAGGCACTGTTGCCGCTACTCAGGCATCTGCTCAGCTGCTGCTCGAATACAGAGATATCCACAGCTCCACTAAAGTTGAATCGCAACATGGACGTATCGCAAATGCGTTCGCAGCTGCGCACAATTTGACGATTCGCGCGCTTGTAGAGCAGAATAATCTGACGCAGCTCCTCCACGTGCTCCACACAGGCCTCCAGCCAATTGTCGTAGCTCTCGTTGGGCTCCCCATTCGAGATGGCGGCATAGCTGAGCTTATAGATGCCCGGCGCGAACTGGCGATCGACGCACTGAATCAGTGAACGAATGAGCTTTCGCTCCCTTTGCGAGAGGCTGTTTACCAGGCGATTGTAGTCCAGGCAGAGCCGCAGCACGCTGTTATATATCAACTTCAATGAATCCTGCTTCTCATAGAGCTTGCGTATGGCGGCGGGTACTGTGTAGCCCAGTTTCTCGAAGTGCTGCGCCTGCGCACACAGCTGCAGGGCACTCGCATCCATGTTGCACTCCAGCAAGGACTTGGAGTGCTTGCTGCGCTGCACCAGATATCGCTCCAGTTTCTGGCACAGATTTCTCCCAGCCTGGCCGTGCCACTCCTCAAAGGAGAATCGTATCTCACTCTCGAACTCCGTGCGCAACAGCTCAAACTTGTCCAGCACAATCGCTGCCTGGGGCACAGCTGGCAGCCAGGTGGAGCCAGATTTCACTAAACGATCACGCAACCAGGTCAAACGGTCCAGATTGATGCGATAGGTCAGAGCATCGCTGACATGTGGCGGCAGCCAGGAAGGATGTTGCTTTCGTCTGAGCTGCAGCAACTGTCTGGTCGTCGCATCCATATCCTCGCTGAACCGATGCCACAGGTTGGTCACCTGGGCCAGATAGCATTTCCGTAGACTGGGATGATAGGAATAGTAGAGCAAAACATTGAGAGTTTCCAAAGTCTCCTCCACATTGCAGACTCGACGAAAGGCATTGGAGAGGAGTCGCTGCTGGGTCTCTTCCATGCCTCGGACAGCTTTGCGATAGCCCTCCATCTTTTCATACCACTCGCTGCGATATACATCCAGCATCAAGTGTTTTGTATTGGAGCTGCGCAGCTGACCGAGCGTTGTCAGGAATTGCTGCTCCACACTCGCCGCAATATGCTCCAGCTGCTCGCCGGCGGTGCCACAGAACTGAACCTCGCCAATGGTCTGCAGCTCATCCATTCGGCCAAAGACAATCATTGCCTCACATATGTCCTTCAAGTCATTCAATCTCTCCATAAATGCATGTACCTGATTGAGAATGATGCCCTGGTCCAACTGCCAACCGATCTTCTGCAGCTCCAGTTGATGAAACTGCTCCTTATAGGACTGGCAGCAGTCCAGAGACAGATTGCACATCTTAATGCCAAGTCTCGGACGCCCCTCCAGTATCTCGTCCAGATTTATTTGGGCGGTGCAATACTGAATAATCTGATTACTCAGATTGCGAAAGAGTATAGTGATGCGATCGCTGCTCTTATAATGCTCCGAATGCTCCCAAACGAAGCGCAGCAGATGAAAGATTTGCGGCAACTGTTGCGACACGTCCGGCAATGACTTCAGCTCATCGATCTTGGCACACGGCTCGATCAGCAAGTATAAAAATCTCAGATTCGACATCGCCAACTCTTGCTCCAGCTGAGCGGATGAGAGCAACTCATCGATTTGTGGCATGTGCACCGATTGCCACTGACGCAACACCTTGAGCACGCGCTGCACATCGAACTGCCCCAGCTGAGAGTTTAAACCTTGCAGCACCTCCACTGCAAGTAAAAATGTTTTTAAAAAATATATTAAATTAATACAAATTAAAAATAAAAAATACTTTGGGATTCTCTTGATTCCAAATCTTAATATCAAAAACTAGTGACAGAAATTTTCTCTTAGGGTATTTTGTAGTCAATCACACACCCACAACTCGAGCACTCTTCGTATATTAATACCCACATCGATATTCCCAGAACTCGTATTCGTCGTTCATAGTTGCCAGCGTGTTGGCGGCCATCAGTGTTCGATCACTTAGCACTGTGCGTATCTGTGTTGTCCAATAGACGGCGATGCTTTCGAGATTCTTGAACAACGGCCTGTCACAGACGATTTGCTCCCCTCCAATCTGATGCAGCACAAAGGGCACATAGAGCGCCGTGATGCCGCCGATCTTGGAGTTGATGGCAAAGAGGAAGGCCAACAGTTTGTCGAGACTGGCGCAAAACCTCGAACGCACTGTCTGATTCCAGTCCTGGTAGTTGCGGAAAATGGGCGCATAGAAGCGCTCCAGCAGACGCATTAAACAGCCATCCACATCGCTGTGCACGGTGCCAAAGTGGATCTCATCATGAAAGCCATCGACAGTGAATATTTCATTGGGTTCTCCACGAAAAAAATAACTAATATCATCAACGGGCTTCGTTGGGAAGCCCAGGCAAGCTGTCAGCACATTATCTGCATAGAAAATTGTGAGCAGCGGTTCATTGACCTCCAACAGCCAGCGTCGTATATTGTCGAGGGAAGCTTCACTCCAATCCCTTTGATTCAACGAATACAATGTGGTCATGCGTTGTATATACTCAAGCAGTTGGTTAAGATCCTCATCGCTGTATGTGGGATGTGGCGTGGGTGGACGAGTTTCCTCTTGCGGGACCTCTTCCTTGCGCTCTGAGCAAGATTGGGAAAGTACTCAATTTTTTAATAAAACTAAGTATGTAAGTTGTATTAAATACCCTCATCGTCGGATAAATCCGAATCAGTTAGATGTTCATCTTCCACAGCGCTGGATGATGTCATATTAAGTTTATTCGGTTTTACTTTCTTTGCAGTTTATCTCAATGGAAAAAATAACATAAAACGATGCATTGTTGCCATGGTATTTATTTACATTTCAAAATCCGTTAAGTCCGCCATTCAAAATATTTGCTGTTTTCCAACACCTAAAAATATTGTATTTAAAATCAACCGATACATTGTTTCAATATTGCATAGCTGACGAAACAGAAGCAAGTAGTAAAAAATAAAATATATGTTATACTCATAATTAACTCGACCAAAAAAAATTATATATCAACTATTGGAGGAATGGTCTTATATGAAAACCGTTTAACCAGCCTTGAGCCTTTTGCTGTTATACAGCACTTGAGACTATTCTTATACATGCCTATCGATATATCGAGTAGCTTCAGCTCTCATACTTAGCGTCAAATCGAAGCGGTAAATTTGTTGTCAGTCGTAAAAACTTGAAAAAAGTAAACAAAGTAAATTAAATACTATGAGTAACAACGATGCAGCGGTCATCTGTGAGACAGCCAATTCGCTGTTTCCCGAATTGAATATGCGAGTTAATGAGCTATCGCATCCAACGGAAGCATTTCTAACCAAGGTGCTGATTTATTATTTGCGTTCCTTTGGCTTTCGACTGGAGCCGCCATATAACATTGAGAGCGAGGTGAAGGATACGTCCAGAGAGAAGCGCCTGTTCTTAAGCAAGCTGTGCCGGCAAGTGGAGCGCATAATACAAATATCATTCCCAGGCAAAACTTTCACATACATTGATATCATAGAGCCAAGTATGAATGACCTCTCTAAATAGATACATATATTGTATTATATTATTATAAATATGTATGTTTCTTTGCAGCTGTTAAAAAGACTTGCAGGATACTAGATTGGCTCTTCAACTACAGATGTTTCTACAAAATGCAAAAAAAGGAGATCCTTTGCCCCATTGCAGATCAGCTCAAGCAACGGCAGACTTTGAGCGCAGCCATCGCAGCAAAGCGCTCTGAATTGGAGCTAAATAAGCAGAAGGCAGAGCAGATGAAAACTGATATTGTTAATTACCAGGCCAATATAGCCAAGATGAACGTGGAGCTGCCAAAAGTAATGGCCGAGCTAATGGAGCAATCGAAGATCTTGCAGCAAAAGGAAATGGAATCAGCTTTGCATGAGGAGCAGCTGGCGGAGATCAATGGTCAGGTTAAGCAATTTCAGCAGCTGTTGGTCAAAGAGACCGAGGTGGAGCTGGTGGAAAGGTAAGTGAACAACGAGAAAGACAATCAGAAACTTATTTAACTCCATCCAACAGCCAAACAGCTCAAATACTCGCACGCATCGAGAGCAGCAAACAGGAAATGGAGAGGCAGGAAGAGCTCTACAAAGAGCGTCGCTTGGAGATTGAAGCCAATCAGCAGCTAATCGATGAGTTAGAGAAGGCAATGAACATATTACCACCAGAGCTGCTCAACGAGTACAAAGAGAATCTCAAGCTCAAGGAACGAATAGAGAAAAAACATGCATCAATAGAATCAAAAAGTCAAAGTCTCTTAACTACCAATGAGAAGCAGAAACAGCAACTCGTTGAGTGCGAAAAGAAACTGAAAGCACTCAAGTTACAATTCGAAAATGATGCACAAGAACCAAAGCAGCGGATCACAGAACTGGAAACATTTATCAATCAGCAAGAAAATCACATTGTTGAGCTGGAGCAGAGCAAGGGCCAGCTGCAGGAGCAAATCGAGGCGGAACAGTGCGATGCGGAGCAAATCAAAATAATTGCTAGTAACTTAATAGATCACTGCGTGGCTTAGACTTAATATATTCGTTTGTTTATTGCTAAAGCTTAAACTGTTTGTTTGTGGTTAGGGACGAACGAGGGGCAGCAGAAATTCATGTATCCATTTTTTTGCTCTCCAGATGAGCCTTGAGCTGCTGACTGAAATCATCCTCTACATTGTCGTCATCCCAATTATCCTCCCACACATTTGGTTCCTCCACATCGTCGGCCACGCGAAAGTCTGTAAAATAATAATATCTTAATTCGACACATTCTTTAATAAAAACAAAAACAAATTTTTACCTTCAGCGGGAAACTCCTCAAACTCATCATCTTCCTCTAGAAGACCCAAATCCTCGCTCTTCTGGTTCGACTCCTCCTTGTCCTTTTCCTTCTCTTTATCTGGCGCAGACATTTTTAATATTTGTGTGACTATGTTGACTTACAATTGTTAAACAATTCTACTTTTTCAACAAATTTGACGCTTAGCCGAAATGATGCCGAGTCATTTATCTAGAGATGTACGTAAAATAACAATATATATCGATACTTAGTGCTACATTTGTACTCGAAAAGGTAATAAGCACGAACATCATAGCGCTGCCAGGTCGTTAAAATGAAATTTGGCGCGCTATTTGCTTTTTGAAATAAGCATTTTTATTTTTTTATTAGTATTTATTTTATAACATTTTGACTTGTGGCTATTTGAGTTTCAAGCTAATAGGGTTATTGAGCAGTTGAAGTGTACGTAACGTTAACATTTATAATAAATAGTTTTGCGGTATGCTTTTGATTTATTGCATATTGTTTTGTTTTCTGTTTTGTTGCATAGGCTTGTTTTTATTTTTTATAAGTTTGTATTTGGTTGGAATTTTTAGCATGCCAAAACTGTTGCATTGTTTTTTTTTTTAGTTTTTTTTTTTTTGTTGAGCTTATTGTAAAAATTTTGTATGCCAAAATATATCTACATATGTATTAATATAGATTTGTATCTGTTTTAAGTATGCTACTTTTATAAAGGAATAAAACACCATACAATTGAATATTATTCTTTTTCTTCTTTTGTTTTGAACTTATTTTTGTTCGATTTGTGTTTTTGTTTTGTTTAAATTTCAAGTTTTAATGGGCTTCATTGCTATTTGTTTACATCACAGACGCACAACGCACAAATAAAAATGCAATTATTATCATCAATTAACAATTTGTTTTTTTTTTTTTAAGCTCTTTTTTTTGTGGGCTTAAATGTTTTTCTCTTTAGAGACTGACACTTTTAAGTGAATAAAGAATTTTCCAAATAACATAAATCTTGTTTTTTTTTAAATACTAATAAGTGCTGCGAAAGGCTTTTATAAATAATATAACTTTGTTAGTTGGTGCTATTATTTGATCAAATATTTTAAAAAGTGCTTGCCGTCCTCATCCATTAAGTTACACGGCCCTTCTATAATTCAGTGTATGTGTATGTGTGTGTGTTGGTATATGTGTTAGTTATTAAGTTGATATATATATATATATATATATATATATATGGTGTTGTGTATTATTAAATACGCATCTAGTACATATAGTATTTGAAAGCTTTCTAGAAAAAACAGTTTTTATCACATATAGAGAGGAAGTGTTAAATATGTTTTTAAATATGTTTTATCTGTTGATCTTTAAGTTGAATATTAATATATAAATATATATATAATAATAATACAAACATGCATTGTATACAATCTGTAAATTAAACAGCTTAGCCTCATTGAATGCATCGAGTAGTTGCAAACAATCATTTCATATTTTATCTTCATTTTCGTATATCTTTCGATATTCAATTTTTTGCTTTTGTTTCAAGTAGAGCACCAATAAAATGTAAACAAAGTTTTTGTGGTTGGAAACAAGTTGCATTAATAAATAGAAAAAAATTAATTAAATTATTTACTTTAACAGGCTAGAAATACGTTCACAGATCCGGCACAAATAGCGAGTGCGCTTCTTTTACTCGCTACTTTGTGTCCAGATCTGTTTTTTTATAGTTGAGAGCTTTTTTGTATAAGTATTTGTGTGTGTGTGTAAGTGGGTGGGTGTGTGTGTGTGTGTGTGTGTCTCTTTTTTAAAACGCTAAGCGTTCTCTAACGGTATTTGTTTCGCGCTTACAAACTACATAAATACACATCGAACATCGAAAATATTGATAGCGCATATCTATATGCAATAATAATAAAGGATTAATATTATAGCAAGTCAACTAACAAAAGGCAACGAGTAAACAATTCGCTGTTGAGACAAAGTAATCGTCTCTCTGTGCTGATCAGTAAAAACTCGCTGTTAAACGAAGGCATTTATTGCCTCCATTTACAGCGAGTGATTTACTCGCATGCGATATTCGCTGTCTTACTCGCTGCTCGCTTGTGAGCTGAGCTTACAGTATCTGATATACATACATATATAAATATATATAATATAATTACAAACAACAAATCACTACACATTACTTCAACTGGTTTTTAGTTTTTAGTTATCATTTTGTTTTTTTTTTTTTTTTCATTTTACTCGCGCCTTGTTCGCTTCGGTCGCGTGGGCGCAAACGAATCGGCTGATGCGGCACTCGTTGCACTGCCTCCAATACTTGCGCCTTCTGTCGAGGCTATAGCGGTAATAGTCGCCGATATGGTCGCCGGCTGTCGGCTATCTGCACCGCTGCCACGCACCTTACGCGATGCCACCGACTGGGCGGTCACCTGCAGTGAAATGGCATGCGTATTCAGTTTCTCTGCCAGCAGCAGATCCTTCAGACCTTTCATTTTCTGACTATACAACGTGATCACTGGACGCTTAAGCATTATCTCGAATGGATCGTAATCATCAACAACTGTTGGCTGATTGCTGTTCGCTAGCTCCACCTGGTGGCTCTCCTCCACTTTAGCTTCTTTGTGCTGTTGTTGCTGCTGCTCGTCGTTGTTGCTGCTGTTGTTGTTAGCCTCATTGTTGCCGTTGTTGCTTATTGTTGTAGCCTCCTTCTCTGCATTGTTGCTGCTGCTCGTGTTGTTGTTGTTGTTGTGCGACAGTTCGCTGGACGTTGTTTGCTCGGCCACCGCCTGTTGTTTTTGATCAGCGAACGGCTGACCGCCGCCCTGCAGCAAAAAATCTGGATTCAATATCTTTTCGCCACAAGCAGCTGTGAGATCCGCCAAAGTTGTTGGCAACTCCGATTTAGATTTCTGTAAGGGAAAAAGAAACAGGATAATTAGAAGCGTGTAGAATATATGAAGGATAGTCGATTAATATAATGTTGCTTAAATAGCAACAAGGAAGGATCCTTATATCAAAGGACATAGGCTGTTTAAGAAAGAAAGTTTAAATAGATAAACCATAGAATCTGACTCTTTTGATTATATCAGCCATTGTTATGTGATTAAAAACATATATAACTATTCATAGAATAAGCTGTAATATCATACCTCATCCTGAGATTGAATAGATATACAGATATAGGATACAATATATATATATAACTGAGATTAGGGAAATAATATAAAACGGAGACAAAGTAAGGATGCCTATTGTTTTGAATGTCTCAATAACGATTATATGATTTAAAATATATATACAACTATTCAAGTTATCAAATATCAATCTGCAATATCCCACCTCATCCTTCTTAACAACCGTATTGTTGTTGTTGTTGTTGCCCTCCACATGAAGCGACGCCTCCACAGCTGTTGCTGCGGCTGTAGCTGCAGCTGCTGCTGCTGCCTTCTTTTTAGCCTCCAATGCTGCAGCCTGCTCGGCCTCCACATCCTCTGGCAGCTTGATGACCACCTGGGAGCGTATGTCATAGTCGAACTTGGTTATGTTCGTGACCAGCGGCTTGGCCCAGCCAATGTGTAGAATGGGCGTTAGGCTGTCCTCCTCCCACTGGCAGATGCCATCGTAGAAGCGCAACAAATTGGCAAACACCTCCGCATCTCGTAGAATACTGCGAGCCGAGTGACCCGAACTCTCCGTCTTCATCACATAGGGTATTAGCTCATTGGCAATGTCTAGCAGCTCCTTGTAGATCTCCTCATCGTCCCGACATTGGTACGTGTACAAGCGTATAACATCCGCTGCATTCGCCCAGGCGGCGAAGGCTTCGCGATACTTGAGCAAGCGATTGTAATAGTTGCCCTGAAAGATGTGCGGATAGACGTGATGATTGTGATAGTAGTTGCGGGAGGACTCGATTGCCTCGCGGAATAGTTGCTCGCAGCTGATGCTGCGATGCGTGCGATTGATCTCCTCCAGCTCGCCAAGCAGGCCCAACGCCATCGGATAACGCTTCAGGTGGCCCAGGTCGTACAGTAGCCACAGCAGCTGCTGCTGCAGCTCGGCCACTTCAACACAATCGCTGTTTGCACTGAGAGATATATTTAAAGCTACACAGATGGCAGCCACCTCCATGCCGCGCTCACAGACCACGGCCAGGCCGCCCAGGTACAACCACGAGCCAGACTCAATGCCGGCGCTAATGTCCTGGCCACGCTTGTCCTCGCTGCCCTTGCCATGCCAGGTCACCTCGATGCTCTCCACGTGCTTCTGGCCGAACACAACCCACGCATGATCCTCGGATATGGCCAGGCGGACGTCGCGATAGCCCAGCAGCTGGCAACCGGCGGTGGTGGCCAGCGCCACGCCAAAGCAATCCAACTTGTTGCCCGACAGATAGCTATACAGATTCTGAAGATGGGCTCGATCCTTGTAGCTGCTGCGTATCAGCGAATTCCAAATCACGTCCGACACCTTCTTGATGATCTCCCGCGTCGCCTGGCGGTGCGGCTTCGGCTTGTCCACCACCGACAATATCGTCTGGAACTTCTTGTACAATCCGGCAATCAGCTCGTGTGTCACCACGGGAAAGGGCACGCTGTTGCCCATGATTACCTCATTGCTGCCACCTAAAACATGCCAACAAATAATTCAAATTATATTAAAGCTGAATTGTTAAATTGAAATATGATTTTATAAAATTTTCTTATTTAAATTGTTAAATTAAATATAAATAGCTATAAGTATAATTTTAAAAAAATAATTATATATATATTTTTTTAAGTTTTATTAGTATTTTTTTTTTTATATCTTAAAACTTTTTAAAATTTTTTAATGATATTCAAAACTGTATTATAAGCAGACAAATTTCACCACAAAAATCTAAATATTCTAATTGTAATAAATAAATATTTTATTAAAAAGTAACAATAAATTTTACAAAATTCTTTCTCCCAAAAAAAATTGCTCAATCATTTTGATATTTTTGCGACTTAAATTTTTCTACTAAAAGTATTTAAGGGAATTAATAAAAAATACTTAACTAAATTTGAAAAAAAAAAACAACCTAAAAAATGTCTAAGGGTGTCCTTTAAAAAAAAAAAATTAATATTAATAAAAAATTTTATTTTTTTTGTATAATATAATTATATTATATTTAAATATATAAAACTTAAAAAATCCTTTACAAACTGATTAAGACAAAGCAAATGTACCTTATCTAATGAAAATCAATATTTCTTGAAGATAAATTAAAGCAAAAATTAATAAAAATTAATTAAAAACACACATAAACTCTTTAAAAAAAACTCATAAATTTATAAATCTAACTGTCACTCAACAAAATTGCTTATAAAATAAACGTTAAGTTTGAAAATAACCGCCACTTATCTAGACTTATAAAATGTAATTTCAAAACTCTTATAAAGTATAAGTTTGAAGTAACTGACACCAACTTAGAACTTCTAAGTTAGAAGACAGTTGACACTTTTGGCAAAACAAATGTCTTATAAAATATTAGTCAACAAAAATGTTTTCTAAAATATAAGTCACCAAAAATGTCTTCTAAAATATGTCAATCCAAAGCTAACTGTCACTCACCGAGAGCCGCTTGGGCTGCCTGCGCGGCTTGGGCCGCCTCACCGGTGGTCAGCGACAGCTCAATGTAGCCCACGACGATGGATAGAAGCGTCAGATCGGGCTCAATGGCGCTGGTGAGGGCGCGTCTAAAGAGATTTACCACATCCGAGGTGGACTTGAGGGGGAAGAGGCTGGCGTCGATGATGCCATTGAGGGCCATGCAGGGGCTGGCGCTGGCGCTGCGAGTGACCGTTGACATGGCTGCAAGGGATTGCTGCTGCACTCTTCTATTGCTGCACTCTTCTAATGCGGCTGCTGCTGCTGGTGCTTCTTTCGCTGCTGTTGCTTAGCACTGGCCGCAGGCGCTGTTGCATGCACACTGGACTTGCATTTCCACTTGGTAGCAGTAGCAGTACAGCCAGACACTTTGTTGCTGCAACATTTGAGGGGAGCTGCTGCTGCTGCTGTTGCTGTTGCTGTTGCTGCTGGGTGTTGCAGAGGGAATGTTTGTGTGTGCAATGGACGCCACAAGTTGACAAACAACTTTTTTACTTTCCACCTTGTTTGTGCGCGCACTGTTTGCCCTTTTTTTTAGTGTTTTCTTTTTTCTCTGCTTTTGCTTTGTCGCGCTTCTATGTGCGTGTGTGCGTGTGAGCGAGAGCGTGTCTGTGTGTGCACTTATTCTTAAGCAGGATTCTTTTTTATGCAATTCGCTGCATTTTATTTTTGTTTTTTTGTTTTTTGTTTTACTGCAACTTGTGTTCTTCGTTCGGTTTTGATTGTTCTAGGGCGAGTGTGCGTGCGTGTGTGTGAGTGTGTGTATGCATGCGTTGTGTCGTTCAATTGTACTGACACTTCGTTAATTTTGTCGTGCAGTTTGTTGCTCTTGTTGTTGTAGTAGTATGAGCAGTAGTTGTTACTGTTGTTGTTATTGTTAAATATCCTGTCGTCGGCTTCGCTCTCGTTTGCACACGTCAGCAGCGACGGTGACGACGGTGTTGGCCGCAGCAGCGCTTCTGGTTTAGCAGGTGCGTAGCGGCAGCGGCAGCGACCGCAGCGTCAGCAGCAGCTGAAATTGCGTAGCGTTGAATTATTGCGTAGCATCCAACGCAGCGTGCCTCACCTCCCCCGCCCACACACGTGCCGCGGAATTTACGTCGTTTCTTTGTGCTGTATTCTATTTGATAATACGTATATTTACTTTTATTTATTTAACACAATTTGTATTAGTTTCTTTAATTGTTTTTATTTAATAGTTTATTGCCGAAAAAAAAACTGTATTGCGTTGACTTTTTGTTGTTGTTGCCGCTGCTTTATTATTGTTGGCATTCCGCTTTGGTCAGTCCGACGCGCTTTGGAATTTTTAGCGCTATTTTTGGTGAGCTATTTGCATTTAACAACACTGTTAAAGTGCTGCCACCATTGCTGGCATCGTGACTGTGACTGTGAACGTGATATGAAATGTTTAACAAATTAATCGCTATTGATTACTTTTATAACATAAATCTATAATCTGTATGCATTTCTCCTAAAATAAACAATTATCTAGATCGTCAGAGTGACTGTGTTTGGTATAACAATTTGTCCATCTCTATTTACGATCATCGCTCACTTCGTGTCTAGTCACATTAGCAGTTATACCATCTCTAATTTGTATGCATTTTGCTTCAGATAAACAAATGCCGGCTTTTCTTAATTTTAACTGCAGCAAAACAATTGACTGCAAACAAGGAGCTGTGCGTGCAGTGCGTTATAATGGTAAGCTTCCCTTCCTTTTAATATATATATGTAAATGTCTACTTAGCTTTATTGCTGCTTTACAGTGGATGGCAGCTACTGCCTGAGCTGCGGCTCGGATAAAAAGATAAAATTGTGGAATCCTGTTTCGGGTTTGCTATTGAAGACCTATGGAGGCCATGCGGACGAGGTGACCGATGTGGCGGGCAGCTGCGATAGCAGCTACATTGTCTCCGCCAGCCTGGACAAGAGCATCATCTACTGGGATGTGGCAACGGGTGAGAGAGAGAGAGAGAGATAGTCATTCAATCTAGATATTAAGTACATATATCCTAGGCGCTCCTGTGCGTCGTCTAAGAAGACATGCTGGCGGCGTACGCTGTGTCTGCTTCAACGAGGACTCCTCCATTGCCATTTCGGGCGGACGTGATAATGCCATCATGTGCTGGGACATACGCACACGCCGCTTAGATCCCGTCCAGGTGATGAAGGACGCAAAGGATTGCATAACAGCTGTGCTCACCAATGATCACAAAATCTTTGCCTCCTCGTTGGATGGCTGCGTGCGTCACTATGATATACGCGTGGGCGAGCTCACCTGTGACGAGGTGGGCCAACCCATCACCTATCTGGAGCAGACGAGGGATGAGCAGTGCCTGCTAGCTGGCTGCCAGGATAACGCATTACGTCTGCTCGACTGCGAATCGGGCGGTCTGTTATCTGAATACAAGGGTCATCAATCTGCGGACTATCACATCGAGTGCGGCATCCTGGCCAACGATGCGCATCTGGTCTCCGGCTCCAGCGACGGCAATGCCTACGTTTGGGATCTGCTCGAGGCAAAGGTTTTGCAACGCATTCGCATTAGTAAATCAAAAATTGTCATTCCTTTGTGCATCCTTTCTAACCCTTTAATTCTTTTGCAGGTGACAATGGCGGCGTG
This sequence comes from Drosophila hamatofila, assembly GCA_035045345.1. Taxonomy (NCBI): domain Eukaryota; kingdom Metazoa; phylum Arthropoda; class Insecta; order Diptera; family Drosophilidae; genus Drosophila; species Drosophila hamatofila. The sequence continues at coordinate 769,588 of JAWNPA010000032.1, forward strand.
GTGCATTCTCTGGCCACTCATCCCAAGCGACAGGAGCTGCTTTTTGCTCGACGCAGGGATATGTATGTGTTTTCCACTGATCTGCAAATCGAGGAGGAGCAACTGTAGTAAAGGGATTCTTAATTTCCTTTCACACTTACTTTTAGCTAATGCAAAAATAAGGCTAGTGATATCTTTGTTAAATTGTATATAAATAGGAACTACGATTATCTATATGTTGATATGGAGAACTCTTTGCATATTTTTTCATTGATTAAGATTTCGAATAGATACATACATATTACTTAGTATGTCTAAGCCCTTGATTTTGTAACTAGAAGAATCCAGGATCAAATTTTGACTGTTTGTAGCACAAAAATAGATGACTAATAATATTAAGCAAAATTGGATTCAATTTGTAAAATATATATATAAAAATATATATATAACTCAGTCACATGTTCAGATATGTTTATTAGAAGCTCTACTGTAATGGTCATTCAAAAAATTCAGAATTTTATTAAAACTGTTTCTCAAGTTTCACATTCGAACTGACTGAAAAAATCGGTTTAAAATTGTAATTCAAGTAAATAAAACAAAGTTTTATAATTTACAAAAGAAACCTCAAATTTTCATTATTTCCGAAATTCCTATATGTATATATACATATATTTATACATATGTATATATTCCAATATCCGCCCAAATTCCCATAATAAAAATCACAAATTGTATTTCTTTGAGGGGAAAAGGAAAAACCATTTATTTGACATAATTTTTTTTTTTTTGCTTTCGTATTTTTTTATTTTTTATTATTATTAAATGTATTTTGTTTGTTTATATAGAGCATGAATGTACGTAGTAATATGTTTGTATGTATGATCTGGCTTATATAATGCATAAACAATGTGTTTCTTGCTATTGTTGTTTTGCTGTAAATCTGTTCGCTGCGCTCTTCATATAAAAACCAATGCCCGATGCCCGATGCATGTGCACGCGTGTGTGTGTGCGTGTGCGCGTCGTCTGTGTATGCATGTATGTGTGTGTGTGTTTGTGTATTGTATGTGTATGGGTGGAGCGCCGCTCTCCATCATTCTCAAACTCTCTCTCCGTTGTGGGTGGTGGTGGTGTTCGTGGTGTTTGTAGTAGGTGGCCAAAGCCGTTGCTACGCTGCGCTGCTGCTGCGCGGCAGCTGCTGTCGCCGGCTTCGCCTCAACACTTGGTGTCTTATGGGTGGCCAGACAAAAGCTGACTGCTCTGCCAGCGCGCAGCGTTCCAGCGGCTTAGCAGAGAGCTGCTGCAGCCTGCAGGCAGTCTACACTCTCTCCATTTTGCTCGTGTAAGCTCACGCACACACCGACACACGCTCACACAGACATGGGGCATTCAAATTTTTTGTTCCTTTTGTTTTGCTTTTCTTTTTCTTCTTCTCAGATGAGCTGCAGCTATACAGCGGCCTCTCTCTTTCTATCTCTCTCTTATATATTCTTCAACTCTTCTACTCTGCTGCTTGCACTTATGTACTAAAGCATATTTATTTATTCGTTTTTGTATTTGTCTGCAAATTGTTGTACATACAGCTATATGTACGCATGTATATATGTATTTATGTATGTGTGTGTATTTATGGATTTATTTATATATATGTATATATATAATGTATTATGTTTAATGTTATCGTATTTAGTAATAATATTATGTAATGTTGCGTTAGCTTATGTCGTATGTAAAGTTATATATATATATATATATATATATATATATATATATATACATATATATGTATATACTCATATATCTATATGCATATATATATATACATATATTTTTTATTTATTTTTTTTTATATGTATGTGTGTAGTTTATATAATAAACGATTCTCTCTTTCTCACGCGCGACCTCTCTCTTATAATTAGATTATACAAACAACAAAAAACTCAATAAGATCCATTCCAAAAATTTTCGATTCTCAAATTTCTTCTTTTTTTTTTTGTTTGGGCAAAAGGAAAAATACAATTAATTTTGTATATATCGATATATGTATATATATGTATGTGTGTTTATGTAAATTAAAAATTAATTAAATAATAGAAAATAATTTAAAAAAGTAAAAATTAATGCGATGGTGTTTATAGAGTTCAGCATGCTCATTATATATAGAATATATATATATGTATAGAGTATATACATACATATATATTTGTATTTTTATATAGCATGTTTCATATTTATATATAGTTTTATATATATATATATAATTTTTTCATTTGTTGCTTATTGAATACATTTTTTTAATTTTGCTTAATTTGCTGTATTTTTTAAGTGTATGTATGTTTGTATGTATGTATGTGTGGTTGTTTGTTGTAATAAACAAAAAATCATAAAATTTTTAGTCTATTTTGTTTTTGTTTTTGTTTTCATATTTTTGTACTCTGTTTTGTTGTTACTGCCTGTTGTTTGTTGTTTTTGTTGTTTCTCTCACATTTACTTAAACAATATAAATTAAAAAATTCTTTTTTTTTTTTCTTTTAAATTACAGTGGCTATGTGAGTAGTTGTTGTTGTTTTTGCTTATGGAAAAAATTAATAAAAAATTTACGCCTTGACTGCACAAAATTCTCTTTGCTTTTTTTTTTTTTTTTTGTTTTTGTTTTTGTTTTTTTTTACTAATTTTATACAATTGCCTTTAATAATTATATTCTTTGTTTTTTTTTTTTAATTTTTTTTTAGTTTGACAGCAGCTTAAAGTTTGTTAAGCTACAGCTTAACAGTAGCAACTGTGTGAACAGCTAGCTGTTATGTTAGCAACAGTCAGTTAACAGCTTAAACTGTATGAGCTTAACAGCTAGCTTACAATTAGCAGCAGCTTAAATTGTTACTATTAGCAGCATCTTAACAGCTATATACAGCAGTAGCAGCAGCAGTGCCCTAACAGCGCTAGATCGATGTTACCAGCAGCTTAACAGCTATAACTAACTATACAATTTGAACTCAGTTAGCTCAACAGCTGTTAAACTCATTGACGTTTGACAGCTCTGTTAAGGCAATACTGTTGTTGTACACGCGGCTGTTGTGGCTTAACATAGTTGCGTCGCTTGGGCATTACAAGTTTAACAGTTGCTGTTGGAGCTGCTGTTACAGTTATGTTATTGCGCAGGGCTTTAATACTAGCGCGTGCTGTGGCTGCTGACGCTTCAATGTGTTGAGGAACGCTGTTACTGTTAATGCTGCCGTTACTGTTACTGTTACTGTTGCTGTTGCTGCTGATGTTGTTGCTAGTGTTGCTGCTAGGCAATCAGGATGACGGCAGCTGCTTGGCCACAATGACACCTGGACGACATTGCTTCAATGCTGTTGTAATGGTCACCGGCTGATGATGATGACTCGCTGCTCCGCCCGCTCCTGCCGATGTGGAGCCCGTTGCTGACGCCGTTGCTGTCCCGCTGCTCGTCTGCACCTTGAAGATGGTGCCCGAGGGTGTGCCCACCACATCTTTGGCCGACTTTGTGGTGATGATCACCTGCTTGTTGCCCTTCAGCTGCAGGAAGGGTCGCAGCTCGGCCAGCGCCGCGTGCTGTTTGCCCGTGGTCAGAGCCAACGGCGCATCCTGCGCCAAACGATATCCGGAGGCTGTGCTAATGATCTGATGATGCGAATGCAGCACATCCTGCTGATGATGTTGCTGCTGTGTATGATGCTGTTGCTGCTGATGCTGATGTTGTTGCTGCTGGTGTTGATGCTGATGTTGCTGCTGATGTTGCTGTTGGGTTTGCTGCTGCTGCTGCTGCTGCTGCTGTTGATACTGCTGTTGTAGCTTGTGCTGCTGGTCGCCGTCAAAGAGATGATCCCCCTCCAGATGTCGTATGGCCTCCACAATGGTCTCCAGATTTTGGCGGGAGCGCGTGAAGACCGCCGTCGCCGTCGTCGTCGTTGTCGTGGACATCGCCGTGGCCGAGGGCTGTTCGTGCAGTTTCTCCGTTTTGACCTTGACGATCTTCTCATTGATGCGCTCCACCTCCACCTTGGGCGTCGCCTTGATCGCCGCCTGGAGAATGGGCGTGCTCATGCCCTCGGCATAGGCTTTGGCAATGGCATTCACATTCACCTCATTCTCCGATTCGGTGGAGGAATTCGAGGAGAGTATCACCTCTTCGTGCACCTGATCCTCGCTAATGATCTCGGCTGCCGCATCCCCTTCCAGCTCCTCAATGCTGGAGCAGACAACCACCTGCTGCTGGCCGGTCATCTCGTCGATCTCCACGTAGGAGACAGTGCCGCCCAGCTCCTCCAGCTCATCGGCGCGCACAAAGTTGTCCGTGTGCTCGATGACCTCCCTTGGAATGTAGGAGCTGCTCCCGCTGTTGGCGACGGCTGCAGCCACTGCTGTTCCAGGCGGTGCTGTGGCCACGCTGTACAGCTGTCGCTTGATCATCTGCAGCTCATCTTCGAGCAGGCGTCGCATGCTGCGCTCCTTCTCCAGCTGCTTCTTCATCTCGAGCAGCTCCTTGGCCGCAATGATGCTCGCATTGCTCAACTTATTGCCAGCTGCTGCTGCTGCTCCGGCCACGCCCCCGCCGCCTGTCAGCAGTGTCATCGGCTCCGGGGACATGGAGCCTAATCCCTCATCGGAGCTATCGCTAATCGTTTGCATGTTGATCACGTTGTCTGTCAGCTTCCGCTTCTTGATCGCCACGGCACTCGATGAACTCGTGTTGTTGTTGTTGTTGTTGCTCGATTCGTTGCCATTGCCGCCGCTGTTGTAGTTGTCGCCAGCGGAGCCGCCTCCTCCACCACCGCCATGTGCCTCATGCTCGCCCACTTGTCGCTTCAGCTCGCTGTTCTGTGTAAGCAGCTGTGTCTTCTGATTCTCCAGATCGACTATATACTGGAAGGTCTGTTGCAATATGGCAGCCTGCAAAGAAAAATGAATGGGGAAAAGAACATTAGTAATGCTTCTAAAATAAAATATTATATGTTCTACATTGACAAGAATAAGAGAAATGGATAGGAAAGAGCATATTAGATACATAACTATTTTTATTAATATTTTCATTATTTGTTTTTATTTACTTTTTTAATAATTTAATTTTTTTTTTTTTTTTTAAATTTTATTTTATTTATTTATTTATTATTATTCTCTTTTAGTAATTTTTGTTTCTTACAATTAGTTTATTTTTCTCCTTTTTTTTTAAAAAGCCTTTAAAAGGAAATACTGTTTTGTATTATTCATATGTTCAAATTGTGAAGCAGCTCTAATACTTCATACAACTAATCATAAATATTTCTTTCCATTCAAAGTTTAACATTCCAAATATTCAAAATTTGCATAACTCAATTTCATTGTGTGAGTGCCACACACACTCTCCTACTCCCCCTCTCTAAACCATACACATTCTGCACACACTAACAGCAACAGACGCCGTCTGCTCTGTTAACAATGAAACTCATTCACAAGACGTCGCAGCAGAGCTCCGAGCAGCGCAGCATAATTGCCAAAAGAGTGAGAGCGAGAGAGCAGGCGAGCTTTGATAATTACCGCAAAAACATATACACACACACAGACACAAACGTCTATTTAAATTGCATGCATACATAAAATCTGAATGTACTGGAATTTGCATTGGTAGTGGAAGTGCTTATAGTAAATAGTATAGTAAATGTCTTGCTGCAGTTGTTATTTTTGTTTTCTCTGCTTCTTCATTTTCTTTGCTTATGCTGAGTTGTTTTGTTGTGTTCTGCAGTGTCGCTGGCTCGAAAGGTTAAGGAACTTGTGTCCTTCAAAATGCGCGCGTTCTCAGTACAAGCAGAGCACAGACACACACACACAACTACAGACACATGCACATGCACACGCAGCATATTTGCATGTGTGTGCATGCGAAAAAGTTGTTTTTGCGCATTTTTGAGTTTCTTTTACATGTTTGCCAACACTGCAAATATGCGTGGGCTACGCATAACGGTACAAACTGGCATAGAAAGCAGCGTAGGCGCAAAAAGCAAAATATGAGAGAAAAAAACAAAACAAGACAAGGCACCATAAACCATAATAAATAAAAAACACTCTGGCAACACCCAAAAGGAATGCAAGTAAAAGCAATAGCAGAGCAGCAGCGCTGCAGCGCAGCAGATCACAGCAGAGCAGCGCTGCGCAGCGTAGCAAAGTCATGGGACAGGAATGCGAGAAGCTTTGTGGAAATTCTTTTGCGTTGGCTTTGATTAAAAAATAATAAATCTGTGTTGTGGTTGCTGCTGCTGGATGCAGCCAATAAACTTGTTTCACAATTTCTGCTGGACATGCGGCTTGTTGTCGGAGGTCACTACTACAGCAACAGCAACAGCAACAGCAACAACAGCAACTAGCTCATGACACCGGCTACACAGCTGCTGCTTCGCTCTCTCTCTCTCTCTGTCTATCGCTCTCTTCAGCCTCTGCCTCCGCCATTGCCTGCTGCTTCTTGCACAGCTGTCTGGGCAAAGCTGTTACGTTGTTTTGATATGTTGTAAATAGAGAGACAGACAGAGAGCGAGAGAGTGTGAGTGAGTTAGCGATAGAGTACAGTTTTCTCAGCTTTGCCTGTGATAAAAATCAGCGCAATGTCGCGCGCACATTTTATAAAAAATAGCATAATCAAGCACATTTTGCATTTATTTTGCACCATGTTTATTTATTCTATTTAGTTGCATATATTGCTGTTGCTGTCGTTGTTGTTATTGTTTCTGCTGTCGGCTGCCAAAGGCCGTTCATTGACTTATTCAGATTTTTGTACATTGGAAGCGTATTGGAAGCAAGACAAGCGTTGGAAAGTTGCAGCAATTAGAATTAGCAAAAATATACAAATTGGAAAGTTTTTATATGAAAACTAGGATTTATTCAATGAAAAACAAATTAGGTTCGCAATTTAGCTTAGAATGTAAAACAAAATCAAATATGATTTTATTAGGTGCTCAAAATCCACTAAGAAAACAGCAGACAAAAGCACACGGGATTCCTAATTAGAATGATAATCTTTGATGCTCATTAGAAATAGTCTGACTTAGTTTTAGTTTCATTTTATTTGCAAAACTTAACAAAACCTAATTAGAAATTTTCAATGTCTTCTGAGTTAATTAGAATCTAATTGAGCATTGCATTATTTTAATAAGCCTCATTACTTCAGTTACATATGTATGTACATATATCTTAACCCAATAAGAATTCACGTAGAATATGTTTAATAAGTTCCCAATTGTTGCCAACTGAAACAACCAATTGGAAAGCATTAGGCACTAAGTCCCAACTTCGCATTATTTTCTTATAAAACGAAGCTTGATTTGCCATCAGGCAGCTGGCAGCTGCAGTTAGGCCGGCAACTGAGGCCTTGGCTAATAAGAAAATATCGTCGTCATATCTGCGACGCAGTCGGAAAATGCCGGCAAAAAAAGCTGTACACAAAATGCCCCAAGCGCAAAAAAAAAGAAATACAAATAAAAATAAATAAAAGCCACAGCTGTACAGCAATACACACACACATACATACATTGCAGTGCCATTGGTGTGAGTGTAAACAAAAAGCCGATTAGACGCGCGCGCGAGATACTCGCTGCTGTTCCAACAAGAATCCCAGCCAACGCGTTCGAGCGAGCAACCAACGAACGAACCAACCAACCAACCAACCAACAACCAACCAGTCAGCCAAACAAGCAGAGCAAACGGCTGCGCGCAGGCAGCGGCGTCGTTTTGCGGCGACTGTACTTTTTTCCAACACGGCCGCTACACAAAACACACCACCAAACCAAGCGCTGGCAGCAGCAGCAGCAACAGTTCCAATACGAAAAGTTTTTCAATATTCGCCGGCGTCACAAATGTTGCTAGCGTGCTGCGCTCTCTCTCTCCCATACAGACGTACACACACAAGTTAGTCAGTGAGAGCGAGAGCGCGGCTTCGTTAAGTTTCGTTGCCATATCGTTTCGTTTCATTTTGCTTGAAACGGAAATAGTACTGCAGCAACAGCGGCAGCAGCAGCGGCTGTAGCGAAAAAACATGTGGACTCACCAAGCTTTTGCCGACGCCACTTGCTCACTCTTACGCTCCACACTCATTTAGGCGTCAACGTAAACACGTGTGTTGTTCTCTTAATGCTTCCAGTTGCTTCCAACTTGTATTGGAAATACACGCGCTCTCCCTCTCTGTCTCTCTTTAGCGCAATATGAAACGTGTGTGTATGTACAGCAGCAGCAGCAGCAGCTGACTCGCTGCTGTTGTTGTTTGCTGTCTGCTTCGTTTCTATAAATGGCGCGTCTGACGGAGAGGCGGCCCCTGTATCTACTTCTGCTGCTGCTGTTCTTGCGGCCCTACGCTACAATTTGTTTTTGTTGATTGAATAAAATGCATAAAAATAGCCGAAAATACTTGCAATTGAGCCCGCCAACTGCTGCTGATTCGTCATCATCAGCTGAGTTGGCAGTTATACTACGGTATACATACATATGTATGTACGTATGTGTGTATGTATTTATTTATGTATCATGTATGGGTGTGAGTAGCAAAGCAACCACCACAAATGCAGGGAAAAAGCTAAGCGCCCGCCCCCCCCTTTCATTTTGGGGCAGCTGTGTGGCCTACGTGCGTGAAAGCATGGCACAACATAAATAAACATGTAAAAAAAACTATTTCAAGGGACTAAATTTAAGTTGATTTTAATTACGAAATATATACATACATACATACATACATATGTATGCATATATGTACATATGTTGTACATACAGCAGCTACAATTTATCGATATTTTATTTCTTCTCTTAAATATGCATTGCAAAACCTAGTTTAAGGTTTTCTTATCATCAATTGCATTTGCTTTTGCTTTTACCTATTTTTTTCGCTTCTATTGCGTCGCACGTTTTGTTGGCGGCAAACAATTAGCGCTGTGTTTGTTCTCACCGCTTATCTCTCTCTCTCTCTCTTCTATTCTCTCTGTGGCCGGCCCAACGACAGGTGTGTGAGTGCGAGAGCATGACTAAATGTAAGCCGTAGAAATAGCGGAATGTGTATGTGTATCTGTATGTGTGTGTCTGTGATGGCAGCTGAAATTTGTCATCTGCTTTCTGGGTGCGGGGGGCGACAGCACAGTTAGCAAAGAAATCAAGTCAGCTGACATTAAGATTGTAGTTTCATGTTGCGCTACTCTTCTGCGTCTGCTACTAATTCTTCTTCTACGTTTTATGGTCTTCTACTGTTTTTTGCGAACATAAAACCGTCTGTTTTACGTCGTTTTGCGATTCATTAGCATTTTTCATAGCGTTGAGCTTTTGCATGTCGAATTTTTCGCTAAAATTAGCAACACACAAGCTAACATTTATATTGCATAGAAACAAAAAAAAACATAACGGAATTTGAGAAGGCCGCACACGTTGCAGCTTTAGCTCGTTTTTGCAAAACTTTTTGGCGAAACACACACACACACAAGCGCAAGCACACATATGTGCATACATATGTATTCAGGTATGCGCAAAGCAGAAAAACAGCTGCGGCTACCACAGTGCTGCCGGCATTGATGCTTACATACACACACGCTGAGAGAGGGAGAGAGCGATACACACAGGTCTTGGTTCGCTCGCACTCGCTCTGTCACACTCAGCTGGTACGCGCCTACAACAATGGGCGCCAAACATGTGTTTTCTACATACTCACACTTACGCGAAAAAACGATAATGGGTGACAACATCAGCAAAGAGTCAGAGTCAGAGAGCGCGAGAGTGGGAGAGCGCAAGTGTTCGGCTGCATTAATTTTGGCACTATTTTTAAACCATACACTAAACAGTATTTTTGTTGTTGTTCTTCTTACTTTTACAGTTATGAGCGGCACAGTTTAAAAACTAGCAGAAATGCCGTCATCGAAAGTAAATCGTGGAAGAATGAGAGAGGGCGAGAGAGAAAGAGAGAGAGAGAGAGAGAGAGAGGCAGAGATTACGCGGCACTAGGCGAGGTCAGTTGGGGTCTCAATTGCGAATATGTATGTATGTATGTGTGTCTGTGGCCTGCCTTGTCAGTGCAAAACAGCTGCTCGCTGTATATTTAAATATAAACATTTCATTTTATTTTTCTCTTTTGTGTTTTTGTTGTTTCTTTCTTGTATGCCAATTGTATTTTGCGTTTTTAGCTAATTTTTAACGAGTCGCCGGCGCTGTCGTAAAGCAGCTGCCCCGTTGAGTCAGACATGTACACACATACATACGCATTTTTATATAGAAATAAGTACACACATATATGTAGTTAATTTAATACCCGTTTAAGCTAACCTAATTAAATTCAAACACGTGCCAAGCATTGCCAAGTCGCATTTCGCCTTTAATTCGCATGTTTTTATTGTTCTGGCCAAGTCGCAGAGCTCATTTAACAGTTACCCAAACACACTCCAGTTTAATCCTGCTGTGCGAATAGTGTTGCATAGCGTCAGGCGTTGCCAGACTGGGCAGCTGCTTGCTTGCTCTTGTTGTTGTTGTCGTCACTCGCGCTTTCAGCGCTTCATTAAAATTCCATTACAAAAGGTCAATAAAACTTTGAACCAACCAGCAGAGCAGCAACAAAAGCTCATGGTCAACGAAAGCATTTAATTAGCATAAAAGAAAAAAAGAAAGAAACAGCAACAAAGAACAACAAAAACTGTTATATGTAGCACACTTTGCTCACGCGAGAAAGGCTGAGAGTGTGTGTATGTTAAAGCGATTTGAATTTGAATAGAGCACAGAAGCAGCGGACACAGCAAAAATAAGAAATGCGATGAAAGCACGAAAAAATAATCAACAAATTCAGCGAGACGAGGTGCTAAACGGCAAAGTTGCTGTTGAATTCCAATGCAGCCAGCAACAACAACATCGGCGTCAAATACCAGCGCGACGCTGACCCTCAAATAAATAAATAAATACTCACACACACAAACACACACGCACCGAGTAGATCAGCTGATCGAATTTCAGGCCTACAAGCAAAAGCAACAAAGCACCTTGTATTTATATTGCAGCTCGTATGACTATGGGTGTGTGTGTGTGTGTGTGTGCGTCTGTGTGACTTGACAGCTGTTTTAATTAACCCAAATAAAACAAAAACAACAACAGCAGCACGTCGCCATCGCCGCCTCGCTGCATTTCTTATACAAATATAACTCAATGTGTAATTACAATGAATAACAGAAAATAATAAATATGTATATAAATAGGCGGGCGTTCATATGACGACAGCATCTTCAAGCAGTTGCACTCAAACCCACCCACCCACACACACACACACAATGCCTGCGCAACTGTGCTTGAATCGTGGCTGGGCTGGCATTGTTTTGTCTGTCGCCGCAACGACGCAATTGGGAAAGCTGAGCTTTTTCGCCGGCATTGTTGTTGTTGTTATTGTTGTTGGTGCTTGACCAGCTGAGCTGCTGCCGCTTTGCGTGCGAATTGCGCAGCAAAAATGCCGGTTGACTTTTGGTATTAAATCAACCCAAAAAAAAAGAAACAACAAAAATAAATACTTGTAAAGTATTTGTTGTTTCTACGCTTTGCTTTGCTAAGTTGCTATAGCTGTAAATCAAGTATGTGTGTTTTCAGTGCTGCCAGCTGCATCCAAATTTAGCTACTTTAGCAGAGGGAGAAAAAGGCTAAAATTATGAACTATGTTAATGCACCAATTAAGACGATAAAAATGTAAATATAAAAATAATTAAACCAGAATATAAATATATATGTATTATTAAAACTGATTTAAATAAATACTTGCTTAATGTCTAAATTGATATTTTTTTCTTCTCAAAACTAGCCTTTTTGCTGCTCAGTAGGCTGGCAACTCAGTTGCTTTGTTTATTCTGCTGCAATCAGCTGTTGCTGATTCATTGAATTCGCTGCAGTTTAACCGTTTGCTCAATGCTGCAGGCGTAAATCGGAACGGAACTAACATAGAGATGAGCCATGGAATTTATAGACCATCGCCTTTCCCATTTGACGCTGTTAATGACTCTGTTTTGTTGTTGTTGTTGCTTTTTCAATCGCCATTGATAAAAAAATATTGCAAACTAGCACCGTTACAACGCTAGCTAGCTAGCAACACAGTCATTAAATCCGGCGAGACGGCATTCCATGTAATCAACAGCGACAGCAACAACGAAAAAAACTAGCCGAAAGCTCAGCTTGAAAGCCTGCAATTGACGACAACAACAACAACAACAACAACAACAACGGCGACGATCTTTAAGCGTCGCCAGACGACGACAACGACGAAGACGGCGACAGCGCAGCCAACGACCGACCGACATTTTTGCACTCACACACACACACACGCACACATTTGCACTTGTCTGCTGTCTGTCTGTAAGTAAATGCAGCTGCTGTGCTAGTGTGTGTATATGTAAAGAAACCCACAAAGTAATTGATCCATTGCACTTATGCTTTGCTAGGCCGCCTGTTATTGTTGTTGTTGTTGCTGTTGTTGTTCGCTTGCAGCTTTCTCTGTGCGCTCTTTGCTTTCCGCTATTACATTCTTGCCTGCGAAAGTGCCGCATTCGCTGCTCTCGAAAATTTATCGCCAAGTTTTTTCTGTGTTTTTTGTCAATCGTTTTCCAACACCACCCACCATTAACCGTTAGCAATTACTCTGAGCGTGCATACATTTGCAATTTTACAGTTGCCCAGACAACTCGAGAACCCAGAAAGTATCTGCAGTGAAAGCTCCACTTATGGAATAGCTTAAAGTGCCGCTAATCTGCTCTGACAGCCAGATACACCTTTTAAGTACTTGGCTAATGAAGACTTATGATAATTACATAATAAAAGAAATTTATTTTAATTTCAGCTCATTTTCTTCATATTGTGAGCAAGCTCCCATTTCAAGGGTCACATTTAATTTCGTTGTTCTTGATTTTAATTAACACCCAGAACGAAGCATAAAATAATTTCAAATTACCAACGCAACTGCATTAATTGCATTTTGCGGCCAAAGATAATGCTGCAAACACACCCAACTGGGGCAGATGTCGAGGGGGTTTCACTGTCTAGAAAGAGATGGCAAGCTTTTTTACTACGAGCTGCAGCAAGTGAATGTACAGTTACAATGCGCCATATACTACGCACGCTGACATAACGGTGCTTATGTACTACGGATACATATAGATATATATATACATATATATAGAGGCATGTGTATATCGCATCCCGGACAGCTGGGCTGCGCCTGCAATAATTCCGCGCCAAAGCGAAAGGTTGCACGATGCCAATGGCCTAGTGCACTGTTTACACCCACCCACCCAACCAACCGACTGCCGCCCACATGCCACGCCTTTTCAGCTGCAGACAAATGAACAGAAAACTGAAAAGAAAAGAGCAAAAAAGAAATTCTGCTACGCCGGCCCAGGCGAAAAAAAAAACAGCAACAGACACGCGTGGCGCAGAATGCGCAGCTGCGACAATCAAAAAGCTGAACGCCCAATTCCTGGCCGTAGGAGTTCAAGAGAGAGAGCGAGAGCGAAGGGGACTTCCAATTTGCCCATCACTCTGTTTTCTGTTTGCTGCGCTTCCCGCCTGTCACTTTCCAGTCACAAATAATCGTCATCGGCAAACAGCTGCCTACCAGGCGCCAGCCAGGCGCCGCCGCTGTTTCATTTCGGCAACGAAATGGCAATGAAACAAACTTAGTTCCCCTCTCCGCTCTCTTTTCTCCATACTCTCACCACACTATACCACCCACTCTGCCCTGCGAGCATGTGCGAACGTTGCTCTCAGCTGTGCCAGTGGTGTGAGGAGGAAATAGCGCTAGGATAACGGGACCTGCACTGCAGCCCTCACACAATGTTTTCGTTTGAGTCTGTGCGCCGACTACAGTGAGTCATGGCTAAAGCGAAAGTTTTGTACTTAATAATGCGAAAAAAATATATATTCAATTAAAATTACATTAATAATGAATAAAATATATTTAGATATAAGAGAAGTAAAGTTTATCTATTTTTGATATCTTTAATTAAAACGCCATTTTTGGTTTGAGTTTGTGGGCCAACTACAATGAGTCATGACTATAGGAAAAGTTATGCAAGTAAAATAAAATATATATTAAATATATAAACATGGTTTAAGCTAGTCTATTTTCATAATTCAACAATCCACCCCAGCCAATCTCTACTGTCTCTGTGCTGCCTTTATCAGCCACTGCTGTTATTCCCTTTGGCTGCTCCTCTGCTTCGAGTTTGGGAGCTGCTGCCAACTTTGGGGGTTGTTGTCGTGTGCTTTTGGCGCGTACTGGAAAGCTAAACTCACAGCGAAGCTGGATCGATATTTTAGGAGCTACTACGTAAATCGTAGCATATCGACATCAAAAACATTCCAGTTATGCGTCTTTTTTACTACACTTTTAGGAGGAGGAGGGGCAGCAGCAGGAGGAGGCGGTGCGAAGCTCAATTCGCTTCAGCACTTTAATGTAGGTTAGTTCAGCTGCAAAGCGGGCTAAATTTGTAGACTGTACGAAATTGCGCTGCACTTTGCACTTTGGCGCCACCTAGCGAGCAGCAAGCAAGCAAGTTCAATGACCCGCCTCAACGAGTAAATCACAGACTACTTGGCATAGTCGCCCACTCGCGCGTCTGCATATGCACATAACTGTTATACATATATATGTAAGTGTGTGTGTACATAGAGCTGTCTGTGAGTGTGTGTAGGCATAACTGTCAATGGCACAGCGGCTGTCGCTACTTTCTGCAGTGTTGCAATTTTTTTTCTCGCACTTTTGTGTCAACTGAAAGCTCTGCATGCATGTGCTTGTCTGTCTGTCTGTGTGCGTGTGTGTATGTGTGTGCGTGAGCTGCATTCGTCGTGCGACCTGATTCCGATTCCGATTGTCGTCGTCGTCGACAGTTTGTTTTCGTTTTAGGCCTAGTCTCAGCCTCAGCGTGACCAGCAGCTAAAGCCCCACCCCCCTCTGCACCACCTTTCAAGCCGACTCCAACTTGGTCAAGCAAAAGTGCATGGCTATCGCCATCTCTTGCGCACATAAAACTACTACATACTACAATGTTTACTATGTGTAATAATGCAGCAGCAGCAGAGCGCAAAAAAAAAATCCATAAACTACTTGCAGCTGCGACATACGCTAAGCCGCCCACCCACTCTCTCTCTCTCTCACTCTGTCTCTCATCCTCTCTTTCTTTCGCATGTCATGACTGTTATACGCCCATTATGTCATTCATCAAGCCACGACGCCGACGCCGACGTCAACGTCGCTGCTTTAGCCCTTTTTTTTTGCGCGTGTCATAAGGTAATATTTTTTTTCTTTCTTTTACGCGTTTTTCTTCCTGTTTACATTGTTATATATGTCGCCCCGTCCTGTTCGCGCTTAACTCTTTAAGCTGTCATGTTATTGTTTATGCTGCGTGCTTTTTAGGATTTTGCGCTGCACTTGTGATTTATGTTGCTCACTTTTGTTTGACATTTTTCAATTTGCAATAAATAATAAGTAATACAATAGAGTAAAGAGAGAAAAAAAAGTGTATTACAATGTTGCAAAATATGGCATTTTGGAAAGAGAATGTTGTCTAGCGCAGCAGACACATAAATTAAAAGTTAAAGAAAGTATGCGCATCAAATAAATCTTTTAGCATTTAATATGACAGTTGTTGATTTACAGCCGTCTGCTGCTTAGCCGAGACACGCACCCCCCACTTACACACACACACAAACACTCTCAAGATGTCGCCGCAGCCGCCACAACAAATCGATGTTTGTCTCAAGGTGAGAAAATATACATACAGCACGAATGCGTGGGTATGCAAAAAATAATAATAATAAATAAAAGAAGAGAAGCGCAGCCTAAACAACAACAAAGGGTGACGCCAAAAGAAAAAGGTTGCCATATCAACTAGACTGCAAAAGGGACCTTCATGTGTCAAGTGCTGCGCCGCGCTGCTGACGTCGCTGCTGGCGTGCATACAAAAAGCACAACGTATGAGGTTTTTGGAAAGTTACAGCAAATTGAGTGCAGCACGGGAAGGAGAGAGAGACGAAGAGAGGAGAGGACGGAGGCGTGTGTTTGTGTGTGTGTGAGGCAATTTGTCAACATGCGATAAGGCAAGTGCTGTTGTTGCTACTCCTGTGGTAATGTAAACGAAACGAAACGAAACTTGAGCGAAGTGTTGAAGCGTAAATGGATAACAGAACAATAAACCAATACAAGTGCACTTAACACAAACACACACACATATATATACTCAAATGTAATCCAATTAGTGCAGCTCAAGCTGTAGGTAGCTCCTCTTATATTGTTTTGTTTTGGTTTTGTTTTTGGTATTGTTTTGGGTTTGGCTAACTTACCTTGCTCAACTTTTCGCCCTCGTGTCGCGGCAGCAGCGAACGTAAACTCTGAAAACCGGCATTGATGCTCTGCATGCGTCTTCGCTCATTGCTGTTGGCTATTTCCCGCCGCATTCGCTTCTCGGTATCCAATATGGGTTTACCGCTGGGCGAACTGCCCCCATCGCCACCTCCGCCATCTTTTGTGGTATTCGATGCGCTCATATTCGATTGGCGTCGCTGCGAGCTGGTCGTAACCTGATGCGCCGGCTCGGTGGTGTACTCAATGTGATAGGTATTCTCCCCGCCTGAATCTTCCAGTTGTAATCTACAAATAGAGAGAGAGAGAGAAAGAACGAATTAGCAAAATTTTATAAATAGTATTTAGTATTATTTTTATTATATATATATATTTTAAGTAAATCTAATAAATTTATATAAATTTAGTAAATTGCATACTTAGTATTTATAGTAATAAAATAAATAAATTTTTGTTAATGTTGTTATTTATTAGATTAAAAAATTGCATAAATAGTATATAATATTTTATTATATGTATATATTTAATATAATAATAAATTAATACATATATAACAAATTACATATAGTAAAATAAATAACAAAAATGCGGCCTTTCATTCAAATGAGCAATATATATAATATATATTTTATTTTTATTTATATTTTATTTTATATATTTATTTTATTTTATACTTATTTATTTTATATATATTTAATATTTTATTATATTTATTTACAACTAGTAAAAAAAATAATAATAAAAAGAAAAGATGCTATAAATATTTATAATACAAAACCAATTAACTTGCACACACACATATATATATTTATATATACATTCACACACTAACAAAAATTCATTCATTCATTCATAAATTTACAGTTCCATTCAATTCAGTTTTAGTTTAGCCGCATACTCATACTCACACACACACACACACATAAATGCATAGACAATGGGCAGCGAGGAAAAAAAATATACAAATACAAAAACAATCAAGCAGCAGCATAAAAAGCAACATGTCAGCCGAGAGCGGCAGTTTGTGAGCGTGGGAGAGTGAGAGAGTTTTTAACAGCTGTCAAATATGACTTTTAGGCTGTTGTTATTATTATGACTCTTGGATTAAAGTCGCTGTCGCTGTGGCTATTGCAGTCGCTGCTGCACATAATAGCATAAGAATTTCAAAACCGGTTTATCACACACACACATACTCCTAAATTCTTTAGTTGTGTGCGTGTGTCTAATGAAAACTATTTATACAAAGGCATGAGCAGGCCACAAAAACATATGAGAGCGGCTGTGTGTGTGTGAATGTAAGATGCAGAGGGAGAGAGAGAGAGAGAGAGCGAGCCATAGAGACTGCATTGTTTGTGTATTTGTAAAGTTGCAGCACTGCATTCCAGCAGCAAGACAACAAACGACGACAGCAGCCGCCGCAGCAGAACGTCAAACGAAGACAACAGCGATAGAAAATCTTAGACGTCGTCGTCTGGTTGCATTGGTTTATTTTTAGCAACATGCCATTACCATCCATAACAAAGGTCGTTCGCTGCAGCATATTTGTTGTGCACTGAATACCCTGTTAGAGTTAGCGGCAAGCTAATTGGGTTTGATGTGCTTGAATATATAAAGTTGATCAAACTTAAATTGGGTTTTAGATTAAGAAGAAAAAGTAACTATGAATTCAAATGGATATTTAAATAGAATTACATTATAATAAAAATAAGTTAACTTGTAGAAAACAAATTTCAAATTAAATATATAAATTCATATAAATATTTGAAAAGAACAAGGAAAATAAATAATAATAATAAAAAAATTTAATTCAAATAATTTTATTTATATAAATTATAGGATATTACGTATGTTCATTGTCTTCCATATTATCAATTTTCTCAAGATTCTACGCTACAGCAAATTTGTTGTAAACTCAATACCCTGTTGGAGCTAGTTTCAATCTAATTGAATTTAATATAAAGAGCAAATCCGATTAAATTTAAATTATGAATTCATATAGAAATTCTGTTTTCTAAAATAATTAAAATCACAATTGATTTAAATAAAAATACTGATAGAATTTACAGGTCTTTAAATATCCCTTTTAATGTGGTTTTTTTTTTAACCTACTACCAAACAAATAGGATATGTTTATAGTCTGCTCTGCTCTGCTTTTCATGCAGTCTTTAGTGAGTAGTTGCCAAACTTGGTTAAGCGGATGTTGCTGCACTTGCTGTTGCTGCTGCTGCTGCTTTTGTTACTGTTGTTGCTGCTGTGGAATTTCTATTTGCAAACAGCAAAAGCGGCTGCTGCTGCTGTTGCTGCTGCTGCATACATCAAATGCTGAATGAAGCTGCGTCAAGTGCAAACTATTTGAGGCACGCGTTGACAAGCTTATTGGCATACATACATAACTTATATTCATACAAGTATATGCATGAGCTCTAATACATGTGCATTCTGCTATTACAGTTTGTGTCGTGCAGACACGCAAACAACAGCTGTTGCGCCTCATTTACATACGCAGCAGCAACAGCAACAACAGCAGCAGTGGGAGCTAAAAATAGCGATCATGTTAAATTAACAGCGGCAGAAATAAGTGTGAATTCGCTGGGTGCTAAAAATTTACATTGCGCATTTAACAGCTGCAGCTGACGGCATGGCCGGGAGCCAGTGCTGATTGCAGCGAAAGTTACTTGTTTTTTTTTTTTTAAAGCGAACTACACATATATAAATAAATAATTATTATTTATAAACAGAAACAAGATATGTATGTCTTTTTTTTATAAACAGAATGTGCGAGTAAATATTATTTTGTATATATTAGTAAGTATAGTATTAACTATGTTTTAGCTATTTAGCTCCTTTGCTGCCAAATTGTGCCTGCTCCATTCGATCATAATAAAACACATGTTTAAGCAATACTTTAGAAAGCTGTGCGCAGTTTTTTTGTTTTTTTTTTGTTTTGTTTTGTTTTCATTTTTGCTTTCTTTCTTTGGCATTTTAATTATAAATTGCAATTTACGCATATTTTGCATTTCAGCAAAAGCCGCATTGGCAATAACAATAACAACATGAAGAACACATGATATATAACAGCTGCTGCTGCTGCCCGGGGGCCGGCTCTCTGCTGCTGCCCCAAAGTTCAATGTAGTTCATTGGCCACTTTTCGCCGACCGTACACACACACACACATACATATATGCACATGTGTGCATGCATTTATATACATACACACATACATATACGGCTAAACAGAACAGACAAAGCCGAAGTCACGAGTGCCGCCGAGTTGTTGTTGCTGCTGCTGCTGCACTGCACATAAATCGCATGCCTATGTATGTAAGTATGTATGTATGTATGTATTCATGTACGTTTCTGTGCGCTTATTGGGTCAACGCTTACGTCATCGTTTTTGCCTGGAATTTGTCGGCAACAAAATTTTGCCGATTGCAGGTGAAACACAATCAACATTTAATTCATAAACATTAGCTTGTATTATATAATGGGCTGATAAAATCAATAATTAATTAAAATATATAAAAATGAACACATTTCATACTCAATTGGTAAATGTTATTTACATAATGTTAAGAAATATATATTAATGTGCACTGATTAAAATTAATATTTATAATTAATAAATATATATATTCAAATTATTTATTATTTTATTTATCTGAGTAGTTATGTTATTTTAATTAACTACAGCACGTTGTAATATTATAAAGAGTGAAATAAATATAAAATAAATACAAAAATGTATATTTCAATTCATACTGTTTTGGTAAACGATAATGTAATGTTAATCAAATAAAATACATATAGCTGATCGGGCTTTCGTTTCCTTCTATATCTATAATTATTCCTTTCAAATTCTTTTCCTTTTAAATCCTCAAGCATTTCGCATTGATTTTCCTTTTAGTTCATCCAATCCAATTGTTTATGACCTAAATTAACAGTTCGCTTATCGTTTATTCCCCTTTTATATGGTCACACTTTTATGACCGATTTGATGCGAACCAAAAAGGGCATGCCAAGCATCTGTTGCACTAAAACGCAAACATTATTTTATGTCCAGTCACGTACCAATACAAACACGCGCACACACACACACATAAAACCATAAAGCTTACTAAATTCTAAAAAGTTAGTGGATGAGGCTGAAGCAGCAGCAGCAGCAGCAGCAATTGGCAAAATGCGCAGTAAAACGCAATAAACTTTGCCACTTGCGTAATGTGCAGCAGGCAACAAAGTAGCATAAACAAATGAAAAAAGTTTAGAATAGAGCCGCCCCATACCTAACATTCGCCCCGTCTGTCTCTCTTTGGCGCTCACTTTTCGTCGGCCTTTTGGCGCCACAATTGCAATAAAAGAAATATAAACAGAGAACGCAGACTGCAAAAACGCCGTTGCAATTTGACAAGAGGCGCAAGAGGGTGACACATAACGGTTACATAAGCCCACACACACACATAAGCACTCGCATGAGGTAATTCGAGATGAATATGTGCCAGGTGCAAGGTGCGAGAGGGAGAGCTAGAGGCCAAATGATGTCTTTGCATGTTGACAAAAACAACAGCTGTTGAGCGAATTAACAGTAAAGCAAAGCGTGGCCGCATAGAAGAGCGCACACACACATACAGACATAAAAACGTATTTACGTACAGCCACAGCTGACGGTTGCGTTAATCTTTAATAAAATTTGCAAGTCAAACTATTCGCACACACACACATACACATAAACTTACACGCGTAGCGCAAAAAGAGAAGAAAAAAAGCAATCATGTGTTTTTCATCAACAATTCGAGCAAACGAATTACTGTCGCTTCTTCTTTCAATCGTTTCAGCGCTCGCTCTCACCCTCTCCATTTCGCTCTGGCTCGTTTATATGCACCCACTCTCACTCTCAGGCAGACGGCGACGTCGACGAGGCGCAGGTTGCCCATAAAAAAATGCTTGCAAAAACGCAATGGCAATTGAAACAGCGGCAGGGCGAAACGCTTGACATCTGAAACAGCCATCGCCCAAAATTTGCGCAGCAGCTTTTATCTTTGCGCTAGTGTATGTGTGTATGTATGTATGTATGAATATTGTTTTCTTATTGGCATTTATTTTTTTTTCGCAAATTCGCAACGCTTTGCAGTCGTGTCAGTTGCGTCGGCGTCGACAGCAACAGCAACAGCGGCAGCGGCATTTTGTGTATACGTTTTTTCAATGAAATGCTTGTAGTAGTAGTAAAATGCGCTGCGCTGTGTGGCGGCATCTGTACTTTTGCTAAAATTCCCCTTTATTAAATGCACACTCATACTCTCTCTCACACACACACACACACACACACACACACACACACACACACACATGTGTATTCACGCCCACTCTCACTCTCTCGCTCTTTTACGCGCAGCGACTTATTGTAAAGGAGCAACAAGCTTTTGAGTGCAATCCAAACCTCACTCAGTGACTCGCTCACTCCCAGGCAGGGGCTTATATATTTCAGCCACTAGTAAAAAGACTGCATGCAAAGGCACACACACACTCACACAGAGACAAAGACTTGAGCGAATTTACAAGCGTGGCCACAGTCGCGGCGACTTCCAGCGTGTGGGGAAAAACGGAAATGACGCCACACACACAGACACTCACACTCACACATGCACAGGCAATATGAGAGCATGTGCAACGTGCGATTGGAGACTTTTAGCGAATTCACTCGCCTGTTAGCTGTTGTTGCAGAGACTCAATTTCGAACTGTATTTGCTTTAGGTATAAAATTCTTAGTATTTACTGTTATTCAATATAGCATTGCAATTAATATAAATAGAGAAATCAAAATAAACCTGTCAGCTGTTTTGGCAGAAATTCGCTCAGCTTACAAATTGTTGATACACTTGGTCATATGCAGTTATACAATCCAAACATATGGGTAAATGCCAGCCTGCGCCTTATTGATAAGCCTAAAGCACACGCACACGCACTCGACAGGCACACGCACACCTTGAAGCACACACAGCTGCCAGTGGGTGTAAGGGAGAGGCAGTAGGCGAGAGCGAAAGATTAGCCGATTGGTTTCTTTTACGTCAGACTCTCTCACTCTGCATGTGTGTGCGTGAACATATGCTGGGGCTGCTGTTGATGGCAGTAAAGCCGCCGCTGATAACACGACAAAAACCATATGATTTTGATAAAAAATAAACCAAATAAAATTGAAATAGGCCGGCGCAACTTTCGCCGCAAGCTGTAACTGTAAGACAAAAAATCGAAAATATCAACAAATAGAAAAAACTGTACATTTTAACGCTCTACAGTTCACACTTACACACACACACATGCATTTTAACATTCTCTTTCTTTCATCATTCGCTGCTGCTCATTTGTTGCTATTGTATGTGTGTATGTGTGTGCTGCTTGTTCAGGTAGCCGCCGTCGCAGTCGCCGCTACCCATATGATGATTATAAAAATATACCGGTACAGCTGATTTGGCCGCAACTAACATGGCTGTTGATTAGACAGCGTGTCACGATAAGCAGCGCCAGTGGCAGCTGTTTAGCAGCAGCAGCTGAGAGAGAGAGAGATTGGGAGAGAGAGCAACAGCAGATCGCAATATTAACAAAGCCTGTATTTTTCTTTACACTAAACTTTACTCAATATTTTGACCATCAGTGTAGTACGCTGGAATAGAAGCGAGAAAACAGCCGTTTTTCAAATATGGCGAGTGTAAAACGTAAAAACACAACAGCAACAACAACACGAACAGCAGCAGGGCGAAAAGACAAAAAAAAAGTAGCGTCACCTTTTTCCAGCGGTACGCTGACAATGAAACGACCAGAATATGCGGGAATAATTGGAACTGGAATGGAATGCTCGTTCAAAACGAACGCCATACGTTTTCCATATGTGTGTGTGTGTAAATGTATGTGTGCATGTGTGTGAGCGTGCATTGGTGGTGGTGTTTTTATGCCGCGTTTGTTTTGTGCGGCAAAACAGGCGGCAAAATGAAGACGTCTGCCGCATGCAGGCGTGAGCGAGAGAGCATGAGCGAAATAATCAATAATTTGCGTGATAAAAAAGAGGAGAACCAAAAGTGCAAGAGCAGTTTGTTTATTTCATGACGATGCTAAAGTAAACAAGAATTCATAACGGTAATGCGATACGCGTGTAGAATTTTATTTCAATTTCTTTTCACTGTTCTCTTCTCTTCTTTTCCCCCTTCTGTTGCTTGTTTTCACTTACTGTAACTCTTCATCCAATTCCTCGGCGCTGTTGTATTCGGCGTTTTCCAAAATGACTTCCTCCGTTTTGATGGCCAGCGGTACCGAAGACATCTTTTATTTTCTGTGTGTATATATATGAATATATGTTTTTTTTTGTTTGTTTGTAACTGTTGTTGCTAGAGCAGGACACACACGTGCTTCACTTTACTTCTTTTTACTTTTTTATTTATTTTTCTTTCACTCGTATTCGTGTTGATTTCGTTTGTTGCTGTTCTGCCTCTTCGCCTTTTGTTTTTCACCTGGCTTGCTCGCACACATGCACATGCACATATACGCGCAATCGATCGTTGACTTTTTCTTCTATATATGTGTGTTGTCGACTTCGACGTAGTCGTCGTCAGCTGGTCTTCTATCTGCTTCTTCTCTGCTGCCTTCAGCTGCTTTTTGTATTTAGCGGCAAATTGTTAGGCAGACAGACACAGACACAAGTACACACACACAAATGCACACTAATAAACAGAGACAGTGCGCACTCACACTCGTACGCACATGTAAGTCGTACTCTCTCTTACTCTCACTCACACTCGTACACAATTCAAAACAGCAGGCGGCGCGCCGTAAAAAATTTTGCGCGACGTCGTCGGCTTTGTTGTCGCTGCACAAACACGAAGTTTTACAAAAATATTTTGTTGCTGTTTTTGCAATTTTTATTTTGCTACACCATTTGGCATATATACACATACACATTCATATACACCGATAGATTGATATATATATATATATATATATATAGACAGAGAGGCAAAATGGTTGCACTGTACGTAGACCGCGTTTTTCGATAAAAGCGTCCGCGACGCACGTCCGCTCGGTTCAAATATTCAACGCAAAATAACAGCTGTTAACATGTGGCAATGTGCCCGAATTTCATGTACTAAAATATACCAATTATCCTAACAGCAAGTACTGCACACCTAAGGGTTGAAAATTGAGCAAAGGTTCATTGGGCATATTAATTACAGGCTATGCTTTAAAATAAATTTGTTACGCCAATTCATTTTTTTTTTAATTAACATAACTAACAATATGCCTGTTAATTGGCTTTAAAATTTAAATTAAACAGTTAGCTGTGTGACCATTTTGTTCAAAATCGTAACGCTTAAATACTGTCACGCGGCGAAAATGCTGCTGTTAGCTAACAGTTCTCTTAAGCTGTTAAGTTAACAGTGAAAATAAAAGAGACACAATATTGTGTATGAAATTTAATTTCAGATATTGCTGCTGTACAGTTGTTGTACAGTTTGTAAACAATTTCAAAGTGAAATCTAAATAGAATTTATTCAACTCTATACAATTTTCAATTGCAATTGAACTAATATTTCTGCAGTCCGTTTATAACGATTTGAATTGAAAGTTAAGTATGACCAAGCTGTTTTACGTAAGAAATAACTAAAATGAATTTGTCAGTTGCTAACATTTTTGCCGCTCTTTGAATGCTGGTTAACATAAACTGAGAGGCATTTGCTGTCAAAACAAATTTGCTCTCGCGAGAGTGCTCTGTCAGTGCTGTGAAACGTTCTGCTACAATTAGTATGCAGTTGGCTATTTTTGAGTATTTATTTAATTTTCACACAGCCAGCTTGTGGGGCAGTATATCGCTGCACTCATTGTTAAACGCTTTAATTGAATTAAAAGTCTTACGAAAATGTCTGGAACGTCCAATCAATGGGAAGTCGTGTCCAAATCGCGCAAACAAAAGAATCTAGAGAAGAAAGTTACCGCTCACACGGAGCAAAAGCGAATTGCCGCCCAGCTGCCCAAGCTGGAAGAGCTGTGTAAGCCGTCCTAATTATCTTTAATTCAGCAACAAATACATATGTATATCAATTCGTTTTGCTTCTATCTATAGTGCCAACACAGCAATATCACAATCTATTTGCCAGCAACAATTTGAGCAACAACAACAACACAAATAATAATAAATCCGATTCACCAGCTAAGTCCACATCGAGCGTTGCATCGGGTTCGTCCAAAAGCAAATCGCCACGCAAAACAAATGCAACTGCGGCGAAATCAAGTGCAGCCGATGTGGCGAAAAAGCCACCGAAACAGGCGGCAAAGTCGAGAACCTTAGAGCAGGCAATGAAGCAAATAACGCCCGACGATTTCGCCGCACAGTTGGAACAGGTGAAAATCAGCTGTCCGGGCTCGCAGCTGCGTTGGCTGAGCAATGTAAGCAAATTGTTGATAACAGCGAAATATGTGTTGACCGGCATTGCGCGGCTATATGGGTTAACTGTGAAATTTTAAAATTTTTTTTGTAAATGGTTTTACATTTTTTTTTACTGTTTAGCTAGTTAAAAGAGCAGCAATTGTTATCTGGCCTAGCACGTTTTTTTTTTATATAGTATTACAATATTTTATGATACATAATATTCTTTTCCCATTATTGATAAGATAGTAATTTCAATAATTTTGTTTACTTTTTATAGTATTATAATTTTGCATGATATATTATTTTCCCACCTCTAATATTATTCTCTTTCTCTCTCCCTCTCCTTAGATTTCCAGTTATCTGAATAGTTGCCTCTCCTTTGATTGCGATCCCACGTTTTCCGGCCGCAGTGCCCAATATCCCAGCAATCTAGCCAGCGCTGCCTTAAAGCAATCCATATTGGACTTTCTACGTAGTGTGGGCGAAACGAATCTGGAGTACTTCTTCTACTCGCTGCTGGATAGCATGGCCACAGAACTGAACAGTGGCCAGAATGTCGTTGGCTATAAATTCGTGTTGCAATTGATTGGACAGAATTGGCCAGCGATTTGCTCGCATAATATGGCCAAGACGGCGCTGCTGCGAAACTCTTATCAGAATCGGTGCAATATTTGTCTGAGTATCCTGTGGGCCATCGGCCAAGGTGGTCATCGGAACCTGACTGAGGGCGTTAAGGTGTGGCAGAATCTGATGCTGCCCAATATGGAGCTAAAGAGCTTCTCTAAATTTGTCGTGGACCATATTGAGCGTGTTCTGAATGCGGCTGCAGCTCGCAAGGGCGAAACATTGCTGATTAATCAACCGGAGTTTTTCGCCTGCTTCAATGCACTGAATGGGACTTACAACAACTTTGGCAAGGATCTACAAGCGAGTCTCAAACGAAGCGCCAAACTACTATTGGTAAGTTACGATAACGATAGGCAAAACGATAACAAGTGGTGCGATATTTCAATAGCCAGCCAGGGCTGCAAAGTAAACAACAAAATTTCAATTCAATTCGCAACAGTTTTGATAATTATTATTATAGCAATAACGCGCTAACAGAGCTGCAAAAAAAGTATATATAATTGTTTGTAGCATATTTGATAAAAGTAAAAATAACGTTTCGTTTGTGTAGCCCTGGCTGAATAGCGACCAGGGCTGCAAGTTAAATGGCGCCCTTTTAATTGAAATTTGAATTTCAAATTATACTACTGAATCGGAAACTCAAAAATATTATTATTAATTATTTTCACTTCGCAGCAACTGTACATTTCTAGCCCTGTGAAGCAGGCGAACATTTTCCTCACACTGTTACGCGAGATTAATTCCATCAAGCAACAAACAGAGATCGAGGGCTGCATCCGCTGTCTGCTGAGCAGCGGAGCGGAAGACTGTTTTAAAGTGTGGCGCATGAACTACAAAAAACAGCAAATTGCCAGCTATATACTATTGCAGGCTATAGGTAAATCTGCATACTTAATTGATGAAAATTAATTGTTTTTAATTATTAATATACTTAATTTGACAGTTGAAGATTGGACAGGAACCACCGAGGCACTGGCTCTATCGCCCGCATATCATTCATTTCTGTTGAATGTGAAGTATTTAAATATCGAATTACAATCAGGCAGACGCAAAGATGTTTGTGTTGATGATTTAGAAGCAATTTTAAAGGTAAGTTTATTTGAAAACTTGAATTTAAAATTTTCAATTTGTGCTCCACCTCGGGGCTAACTGGTCACACTGTTCTGCTCTCACAGCTGTTCGATTTGTGTGTTCGCTGTGGTTTGAGAATGGCCAGACGCCATTGTGTACACGTTGCGCGCTGACTGTCAGTTTATTGCAAGTGGCTGCACAACAAAAAAAAGTATTTTTCGTCTTAGTCTAGTTCTGGTTTAGAAATTGAAAAAGAAACAAAAACAAACATTTCCAATTGGAATTTTGCAATCAGTGTTCAAAGTAATTCGAAAGTTAAATATCGGACGAAAATCAAAAGGAGAAAAGCTAAAAGACGCTGACGTCGACGTCGACGTCGCGGCTGCTGCTACTTTACGTCGTGTTTGCCGGGCGCACACTTAATTTCTCTTTTTTGAACTGCGTTTAATTAGGTGTGCGTGTGTGTGCGTGCGTGCATGCGTGTGTGTATGCGTTTGTAACTGTGTATGCGTGTGTGCATTTTTTCAGTCATGGCGTTGCCATGCGGCTGAACTACTTTTCTTAGCGCTGGCTTTTGTGTGTGCATGTGTGTGTCTGTGTGCGCGCTCACAACGCTTATCGCACGCAGCCGCTTTTTATGATGATCTAGCGTCACTTTTTTCTATATGGATGATGTGTTATAGCTGCGATTGGCTGTTACCCTCACCACAACCTCCTCTCCACCGTTGCAGCACACCCTTGTTGCTTGCTTGCGCAGCAGCAGCAGCGGCAGCGGCGCTGAATTTTATTTTCGGCTTGAGATAAGAAATTCTCAGGCGATGCTCTGACCGCTGCCCACTGCCCACGTCACTAATGCCAACGTAGAGGGCAAAGGAGAAGAAAAAGCAGAAGCTGAAGAAGAGAGGCAGAGGCAGAGGCAGACGTAGGCCAACCACTAACGAGTTTTTTTTCTGATTGTCTGGCCATTTTCTTGCACGTGGCGTCGGCTGATTTTCTCTTTTGCTATTTCAACCTGCTACGTTGTCAATTTTTCATGTGCAAATGTGCCGATGCTAATATGCACATACATATTACAAATTCTTTTTTTTTTAACACCTTTTCATCCGCTTGCAGATTGTACAGTTCATTCAACTGGTTTGATTATCAACAGTTGTTGTTGCTTTACATGCTGTG
The DNA here is from genome assembly GCA_035045345.1 of Drosophila hamatofila. NCBI lineage: Eukaryota > Metazoa > Arthropoda > Insecta > Diptera > Drosophilidae > Drosophila > Drosophila hamatofila. The sequence continues at coordinate 798,177 of JAWNPA010000032.1, forward strand.
TGTGTGTATGTAAATACATGCATATGTATGCGATTACCACTATTGCTTTTATTGTATTTTAAAACAATATCAAAGCTGTTAGCTCTCTCTCTCTCTCCCTATCAAGTGCTCGTGCGCTCTTTCAATTGTTGGTACTCTCAGAATTCTTCTCTATTTTCTTTTACTCTCTTTGCTGCTCAGCTGATGACGCGTCATCAGATTTTTGTGGTGTGCCCTTGTGACGTATGCAGCTGCTGATGCCGGCGTCGCTGCTTCTGCTGCTGCGATTCTGTTATTCTTTTTGCTTGACGCTTCATCTTGCGCGCCTTTTGCCTAGCCCGCATTCGTGTTTGTGTTAAGCTGCGCGCTGTTTGCTACGTGCAAATTGTTTGTGCACTTTTTTGTTGTTTTTGTTTTTTGTTTTCCTTTTTTTTTTAATTGCGACTCTCGCTGACCGCTGAACTTGTCTGCTGCTTAATCGTTTCTCTGCTTCTTCTTTAATTGCGACTCGATGACAGACTCAAAGCTTTTTCAAGCTTAAAAGTTTTTTGGTTTTTTTTATATACAATATTTGTCGCGAATTACTTTGAACAATTACATTATAAATTGGAAAGTGCGAAAAATAAAGCATAGAAAAACGCAACTCATAAATATTTATTGTATATTTTGTTTAACGACAGCAGTTACTGAAATACTCGCAGCTGCAGAAATTTAGTTGAAATTAAAAACAGAAACAAATAAATATATAAAATTATGGCTCAGGTTAAACCGAAACAAAGCAAACAGGGCAAACAAGCGCCTGCTGCCAAGAAGGTAATAATACAAAGAGACCCCTCTCACACCCCTCTTACCTTTATCTCTTTCAGCTGAAACAGCTTTCGAGATATGAGCTAATATGCTTGCTCTCTCGCTCTCGCACCGTCAACTTTGAACTATCATCTCTAATTGCTCTCTTTCTTTCTCTGTCTCTCTCGCTCTATCTATTCACAGAACGTTCAGGAGAAGACTGTCGCACAACAGAAAAAGAACAAACAGAATGCTGCGTCGCAGAAAAAGAAATGCGGCTGCTGTAAATGGACGCTGGGTAGCATCTTTATCATTGCCCTAATTGCGGGCGCCCTCTGCTACGATACGGAGGTGAATGGCAAAGGTGTCTTCGAGAACTCTGCCACCGGCAAGGTGCTGAAGAACGCCGGCGTTCTGCCGCAGGTGCAGCGCGGCTGGTATGTGACAATGGGCGCCGGCGCACGCGGCTACAAATGGGCCGAAAAGACTATTCCGCCGTATGCCCAGCCGGCGATCAAGACGAGCATCGATGTGTGGAAGCTCGGACGGAATGCCTGCTGCAATGCCTATACGAGTGGCCTGAACTACTGGCGCTCCCAGTGGCCGGCGGTGGCCAAGTTTGTGAGTAGCTGACATCATATTCTCCCAACTATTTTCGTTTTGAAAGCTGAAAACGGTCAAGCATCTTCATTGTTGTTGACTGTTTGCTGGCAAACTGGTTTGCTGCGCTGTTGACTCCTCGCCCCACCGGTTTTGACAATGCTTATCTTTTCACTCACTCTTACTCTCTCCTCTCTTCACTCAGATTGATCAATATGTGCCCAATTTCTCGCATAAACTGGAGGCCTTCGCCGCGGGCGCCAAGGATCTGGCCGTCAACAGCTACGACAAATCTGCCACAATAATCAAGGAGAAGGTGCTGGTGTAAGTGTATTTTTGGTATATCTATTCTAGATTGCAAGGGGAATGTATGTCTATATTTGAAAAATGTATAATGGATGTGAATAATAGATTGTAATCAGAATGTATAGATATATAAATGAATGAACAGATATATAAAAGATTGTAATTATAATATATATTAGATGTATACATTCTATATTATAAAGAGAATTTATACTATAGAGATATATACGAGATGCTAATATATATTAGATGGATATAAAAGAATTTGTAATTAGCATATATATTAGTTAGTTGGATATGAGATTTTAATGAGAATACATATTAGATAGATATATCATTATACATGTACATGTAGAAGACATATTAATCGTCTGGAGCAATAGATGTAGTTAGAGGGTATTTTAATAATTTTATAAATATTATTCTATTACAATAATCGTTTATGATTATGTCTTCTATGAGTTTGTTTTAGACATATTTTTATACCCTGAACCCATTGAAAATGGGAAATCAGGGTATAATGGCTTTGTTTTAAGAATAGTGTTTATGCTTTCCGAACTTTAAACACAGTGACATAGAATTATCTGCCTATATGACTTAAGTTAGTATTCTTATACCTGTTCACGTTCTAAAGTTACATCTCTTAACTTTTCTGTACAATATGCTCTAGGCTTGTAAATTGTACAGAAATGGCAAGAGACTTAACTCTAGATTGTATAGAGATGAGATTTGTAAATTGTGCAGAAATTGTCTTATAAGAGATGTACTTCTAGTTATTTTGGAATTTGCTCCATCTACATATTTCAATTTTAATTGACTTTGAATTGCATTAAAAGTGTTTTCATCTTATTATTTTATATATATTTATCTTCATTTTTAATCTCAATTCACATTTATAATGCTCCTTTTTTGCTTTTTGCAGTGGTCGCTTCTCACCGGAGAGCATTAATCAGGCGCTGAATCAGACTCGAAATGTAGCGCTCGAGTATTACAATCAGTTCCACAAAAAGGTCGATGCGTATGCCAAACTCAAATGATTCTAAGCGTCCGGAACGCTTAGAAAAACACTGGAACAACAACAACAGCAGCAGCAACAACAACAGCAACAACAACAACAACAGCAGCATGCACAACAACAACAACACATCATAGTCAAAAAGAAAACAAGAAAACAAAAAAATTTAAAAACAAAAACAGTTTATAGTAAAAGCCACTTTAATGCAAACACCTTTCGGTATATAGTTTAAAGCCAACAACAACATATTGAAGTAACAGCAAATGTTAAAGCTCTGTTAACCCTAACAGTCACGCGCCCCTTTTTCGGGGTTTCGTTTTTCTTATGGCAAACGCATTTGCTGTTGCTTATCTACAAATTATAATTATACAAACAGTTACAATTAGTAAATTAAACATAATCAGCATTTAGTTGTAATGAAAAACAAACAAAAAAGAAACCAAAAAAAAGAAGAAAGAAACAATTGTATATCTTGTAAATGGCTCGCGAAACGTTTTGTTAACTTTTTCTAAAGTCGAGCAAAACACTAACAAAATCGAATTCGAATTTTGGTGAAACATTGGGAGAAAAAAAAACGCGTCGCGAGTTTTGTTTCACGGATTTTTTGGTCAAGCAATATTTTCAAAATTGTTTTCGTTACAAATTTCTCAAAAATTTAGAATTTTGAACGAATTTCCATGTAAAAATTGTTTTGTGGCGCGCAACGAAATAAAATTAAGAACATTAAAAACAAACAAATAACAAAAACTCAACTAACATTTCCAATTGCATTTCAGAGCAACAAAAAAACGAAGCGAACATTAAATAAATATATAAATTAATTTAAAAGAATTTAGCTACTTAGATATTTAAAGGTTTCTTTTTTAAATATTTATCCTAATGTAGTTTATTGTCTGTGCATGGGAATTTTTTAAAGACTTTCAAATGTGTTTTAGTCATTTTTCCTTTAAAATATTTTTCAATTTTTAATTCCATTTGTAAATTAAACGTATTGAAGGATTTTTGCATAAATAAAAGTTGAAGTGGAAAAAGTAAAAATGATGAAACTTGTTTTTAATTTCATTAAATAATTATTCTAACAAAAACTGTGGGCTTACAGGCAACTGTTAACTTTTGACAGTCACTGTAAACTAAAGTGGGATATTTTAGTACATTTTGTATTGAATGTTAACTCTTAGCACGTACAGCAACCACTGTAAACGAAAACGGATAACTTAGTACACGTATTATATTGAATGTTAACAATTTAAACTAACAGCAGGATATTTTAGTACATATTCGCTAAGCGTACATATTAGCTAGCGAGTATATCAACAAAAGTAGCCTAAAAATTGGACATCGCAAACATTTATTAAATGATAACACTACAACTACTACAGATGAAGTGCAAGATTTTAGTGTGCTGAAGAAAGGGTGAACAAATACTAATACAGACTAACAGCACATTTTTAGTACATTTCTGTTGAATTCTAACTACTTTTAGTTAATCTGAACACCTGATATCACACAGTCTTCATAAATTCCTTGAGTGTAGATTGCTTACAGAGATATGTTAACTCTTGCTGTAATTAGCGCGGATAACAACCACTTTGAAACGATGGTGGGATATTTTGGTACACGGAGGGGTAAGTTTAACAGAGTGCTGTACAGAATCTTCCCATGTTAATAGTAACTGTTCCCATGTGCCTTGAACAAAAGGAATTTACTGCTTTTTAACTGCCAACTTTGTGGTCATATATATTACAATTATTGACATAGGTAAGTTATTTTATGTGATTATATATAAGAGTCCATAATTATGTAGCACAATGAATTTATAGAAAAACTTAAAAAGGTTTTTTTTTATTAGACTTTTACTAATAAAACTTGTGTTTCAAATTAGAATCTTAAAAATAGCTACATAATATATGAAGAATCGTGCTCAGATCAACTTAATGTTTAGCTAAATGAAACATAACTAGTTATTAATATGTCAAAATAAACATGCTTTATCATACAACAAATAAGAATCCATATATTAAACCGTCTTGCTTCTATTATCAAGTCAGACGTTAGCGCAAGAGAATGCGCTTGTTTACAGTAATGTTGTGAGCAGTTGAAGATTTGAAAAGCAACTGCTTTCCCCTGCAGCCAATTCGCCGCAAATAACTTTTTCGGAGTCGCTATTCGGCTGCACGTGCTTCGTTTGTTGGTCGCACTTCGGCTTTGTTGGTCGGCCGAGATGTAAATGTACGATGTTTCGGCAGGAATGATTGAAAAGCTCTCCGCTTTCGTGCAGTCTGAAACGAATGTCAATTCGCGTCGCACGTGTTTCGGATGCAAAGAATTTTGTGGTTGTCGCAGTGTCGTCTCGGTACGCCGTGCGCTACGTCCTTTTGCGGCGAGCGCTTTGAATGCATTTCTGATCAGCACAAATCGCCGACGTTGTCTTCGCTGTCTTCGCTCTTGCTATCGCAGTCGCAGTCGCAGTCGGTGTCGCTGTCGCTGTCATCGTTGCCGTCGCTGTCGCCGTCACCGTCGCCGTCGTCGTCGCCATTGTCGTCGCCGTTACCGCAAAGGCCAAAGCAGCGAAAGTGCATGCAAAGCGTAGTGAAAGTTGTGCAACACGTTTAAGCGTGTCTGCCAAACAGTGTGACCAACTGAGTTTCTGTGTGTGTGAGAGCGTCTGTGGGTGCGTCTGTCTGTGTGTGTGTGTGTGTGTGTGTGCTGTCACATTTAAATAAATAACGCTCGAAAAATTGAAAGAATAAAAACAGCTGTTTGGCATTCCGCTCAGTAATGCAGCTCAATGGACATTCTTGGTATGTGTGACTAAATTCCTTGTAAGTTATTTATGTACAGTAAAGAGTCCAAAAGCGAACAGCTTTCTGCACATTTCTCTAATTCTGTCTGCTATTCAATTTTGTCCGGCTTTTATTCGTATTTTTATTTCTATTTTTATTTGTGAGTAAATTCCTTGTAAGTAATTTTTGTACAGTGAAGTGTCCAATAAGAAACAGCTTGCCGGACATTTTCTTCTGTCTGCTTTTAAAGCTATTTGCTTTATATTGTGACAGCTTGCTATGAGCGAATACCAATGCCGGTCTGTCGACAAAATTTGTTATATTTGTTTTTTTTTTTTTTGCTTTGCAATATTTGTATTAATTTTTTAAATGGCTATGCAACAAATCAATTTAAAAATCACAGTATGCTCTTCCATATTTAAAATAGGAATAAATACATACTCAAAATATTTATATTTGAATAAATATAAAATTGTTGAAATTAAATGCATATCATCAAAATATTTTTTAAAATTGGGTAAAAACTATTTATATACAGACAATAAAGTCTCTACTGTACAGTGAAATGTCTAATAGCAAAACAGCATGCCAGTAAAATCTATTAGACTGGTTACGATTTTTTTTTTTTTTGGTATAAATATTTTTTTAAATAAAAAAAAGTTATTAATCTTTAAAATTAATGCATTTTTTTGTTTCCAAATTTTTTATTTATAAAAAAATCAACAAAATTAAAATCCAAAAATGGATCTCGAAGGCTTCGATAAAAATTAAATTTAGAAATATGTAATATATTTTTTGTGTATAATATTATAATTTATAACTTTGTATTTTATGAAAAATAATGTTAACCAAACAAATAATTTTTTTATTTTATTTTTTGTTTTATTTTTTTAAATTTTTATTTCAGTTAAGTTCTTCGAGTCTTAACTGTGTTGAAATTAAAGCCTTTCTAACATCTAAACAAAATATTTTAAGTATAATCACAAAGTTTGTAGTTTTAGAAAATTTTTTAATTTATAGCAGATTATAATTTTAACATATGTACATATATATTATAATTTAATATTTTCTTATTTAAATTTTGATAGTTAAAGCATAATATTTAAAACTTAACTTTAAATAGGAAAATATTTGTCTTGCGTGTAGGGAAGACCTAATTTTTTTTTATTTTATCCTGTGACTTTGTTTTTATCGACTCGGCAAATCAAACTGCTTGCGTTGGCTTAAGTCTGTTTTTACTGTATTTTCCCCAATTTGCTACGCTTGCACTCTGCTCTCTGCGCCCTCTTTTGGAGAGAGAGGGAACCACAGCACGTACACGGCTCATTTGACTTGCATCTAACTGTAACTCCCCCACTCGCTATCGGATCAGGTGTATCCGATTTAGGATGGGACACGGGTAGATTACCCCTATTTTCGCTTACATATAAATCAAAGTAAAATATTTATTTCACATCGGAAATGAAGTCAGACAAGCGACGTGATTTAATGCTAATCGAAAATGCATTTGTTACAATTTTTGCGCTGCAACGAGCGAAAAAAAGCACGCAATAAATATACGTACTTCAGATACACTTACGGATATATATATATGTATAAGTATATATAGAGTTTTGGCTTCCTTGAGTTGGTTTCTTTGCTCGCTACTTTGGCAAGTTTGTCTCAGCTGCTGATTTCTGGGGCGTGATCCCGCACACTTTTTCACTCTCTGCTGCCGTTCGTCCTCTATATTTTTTGTTTGTTTGTTTTTGTTTTATTTTTGTGTCTTTCACGAATCGAAGTTTGCTTTTTGATTTGAAACTTTGGCCAAGTTACTTTTAACTTATCTGCTTTTGATTCCGCTTGGCGTTGCTTCCGCATGTCCAATTCCGTGTTTTCCTTCCCATGTCCTTTCTCCAAGTGGACAAGTGAGTAGGAGCGGCTCGTTGAGTGATTTGTTGATACTGTCGGAGATTTTTCTTTTCTTGAGTGAGTGACAAATGATGTTAGTTATTCGTGTTAAAGCATTTCAACCGCTGACTGACTTTTTTAGCGCTTCCCTCTGACAGCTAATCTCGGCTATGAGACACAATATGAAAGAGCTAAGAGACGATATAGAACCGAGGTGAGAGACGAGATGAAAGAGAAAACAAAAAAAAAAAAGAGAAAGAAAAGTGAGAAATGAGAATATTGAATTGAGAATAGAAAAAAGAGAAATGAGAAGAGAGATGATAAAAGAAAGAATTAAATAGGGAGAAAAAATTAGAGTGGAGAGAGGAGGGACGACAAAAAACAGAAAACAGGGGACAGAAGAAGGCAGAAGAAAAGGGAGGAGAGAAAGGTAAAACAGAGAAAATAAAAGAACTTAGATAACACCAAAAAGAGAAAGTAGAGAAGGAAAAAAAAGAGATAAGAGATAAGAGAAGAGACATAAGAAAGGAGAAAAGTGAGAAGAGATAATAGGGAATTGAGATAGAGAAGAGACAAATGAAAAGACAGAAAGAGAAACGAGCGAGCTTTTTGAAAAAACAAAAACGAGAAGATAAAATTGACATTAGAAAAGGTAAGACAGAAGAGACGAGAGATATGATAAAAAGAGAAGTAAGTAGAGAAAATAGAGAAGAGAAGAGAGACGAGAGAGAAGAGATACAAGAAAATTGTCAATTAAATATTTAAAAAAAAAGAGAGAAAACACACTAAGTTTTGATTAAATTTTCATTTAATTTTCCTTTTCTCGAACTTACAATGAAAGATAGAAAAAATATAGAGGCTGATAGAATTTCTAAGAAAAATTTCTAAATATATATTTTCAATTATAGCTTAATCGTTATATGTGTGTTAAAAGAAGCTCTTGTGATATTTGAAGCTAAAAGAAACTGTTTTGGATTACAAAGAAAGAAAATTTGCACATAAATATTAATGATGTTTGGAAATTACAAGGAAATGCAAAGATGAAACTTTTCGTTTCCTTTATGAAGTGTATTTCCTATATTGGACAATTTGCTATGCATTGTAAGTTACGAAGTTGAAATTGAAATTCGAAATGAATTTCTAAACGCTGAGCAGTCAAAGTCAAGTGGCATCAATTTGGTCTAGAGGCCTCCTCCTCCTCATTTGATCTGCTTGACTTTTTGACACGAGCCGCTCATTATACAGTGCCTCCATTTGTACACGCACACTTATGCCATTGTCAAGTTTGTTCAGGAAATGTTTATCTGGGGATTTGATAGTAGAAATTTGCCGGCCAAAAAGAAAGTTTGCCATTATAAAGAGGCAAATGTTGTCATGTAAATGCTGTAAAGGAATCTTGCTGTCAAATATTTGTAGTACAGACTGTAATTAATTTCGGGAAATTTGCTGAAGGACACTTGCGGTTGCCTCGGGCGTGGCAATAAAAATGTCAAAATTGGCCACGAAAAATCAGTGAGAGTGTTTGGCAATGGCATTTTCTTCAGTTACGTTGACTTGAGTTGAGTGGAAGAAAGAACTTGCAACAATTTTCATTGCTGCTGCGGGATGCCAAGGCGCAAAGTGAAAACAGGAATGCGGCGTTTTGGCAGCCACTTTTATCCCTAATATCCCTGTTGCCAGGCATCAGACAACGATAGAGGATGGAGATGGAGAGTGGAGAGTGGAAGGGCGGACAGCAATTAATTAGACGCCGCTAAAAACAATAACAAAAGATGAGCTTGTCGCTCATTAATCTTATGACCTCATAAACACCACAAAGGACACATGTCACGGGCTTAAGAGTAGTTCGACATGCCGTTGGCACGAACACCGCCGACAACGATACAGAGCTCAACAACGGATGCGCTCCAGTCGTCACTTCTCACGTGCTTTGAATTGAATTTCGGTTTTACTCACACTCCATTCTCTTCCTCTCCCCCTGTCTCCCTCACTCTCTCAACTCTTCTCTCTTTTTGTCTCTATTTACTTCTTTGGAATACCCTGTGGGAAAAGTAAATGGTTAAATCAGGTAGATTGTTAGGCATGTGTGGGCAGTAGATAGAAGAAAGCAGATCGATACAGAAATTTGAATACACATATGCTATAACGGTGATTAGATCAGTTAGGATACAAATGGTCTAAGGATTGATGAGATCAGTTTTATGGATAACGAGAAAGATGTATATAAAGCAAAACAGAAATAATATGCATAAATGCATATAGTAAATATAAGTATAAATAAATAAATGTCAAATCGGCAAAAACTAATTTTATTATCTTTTTTGTTGGATTTATATATTTATTTATATCTTATATTTGATTTAAACTAGATTTATCAGATTTTGTTAGATCAAAATTTGTTTGATAAACAGATATGAATAGGGGATAAACAAAGATAATCTTTTAAAATAATACAAAAGTATAATAATTGGTTATTAATATAGATCCTTCGATTTCGAATTTCCATCAATACTTAGCTTGATCGTGCTTTGTATAAAAGGATAACAGGGAGAAAAACGATTTCATGGTATAGAAATATATATTTATATATATAATATAATATAGAATATATATATAATATAGAAAAATAAAGAACAACAGTGAGATTGAGATATCTCTGTTCCATTTTAAAATTATTATCCTAAAATTTCTACTAAGCTCCTAAAAATCTTAAGCTCTTAAATGAATACAAATTTTGATCCAGTAAAGTTGATACTTGAGTTCTTAATTTCTTTTAAGTTTTAATACTGTACCTTGGTAGCTTATTTTAATTGCTGGGTATTTCCTACTTGGGCATATTCTTGTCTGTTTTTTTGGTTAGCTTTTGTGGTTACCTGGCGCCCGACCGTTGTCCAGGTGATTAATGTGCAGACGTGGCTTGTTTAATTAACTTGTATTTACACACTCACACACACTCACACACACTGGCATACACACTAGCATATATGAGCATTCACACAATCACACTTGGCCACTCACACACTCATTTTCGTTTCGAATGATACCCTAATGGCCAACACTTGTTAACTGGAAGCTCAGAGATTTTGTTTAGGGCTTGTTTTGTTCGGGCGGCTTTTTTTGCTTACGGCAAATACAAAAAAGGCCAAATTGGAATTGCGGTCGAAGTGAGTGTAAATGAATACACTCACTTGACAGCGACAGCTGAGACAGGTGTGAGTGCTTTGAATATGCTGGCTCATCTTGCCAAGCAACTAATTTAATAAAGTGATTACAACCATCATGAGTTGCTGTATTTATTAGGGTGAAGGCAGCCAAAGAGGATTTGAATGAATACATCTGGAAATTAGGCCCGATTTGCGTAAGGCAACACGACTTGTGTAACTAGGGGAGAATGTGACCTAGATGTTTCACCTGAATCGATTTGAAGACCTTAGCCAAATATATTGGGTAAACAAATTACATATTTTATTTATTTAAAAAATAATTGGCTCAGGATTATTTTTGTTATCTCCAAAGTAATCGTCCAAGCCTTGACGCACCTTAAAAAATATCAATTTAGTTTCTCCTACGAGCCTGTTCTTAGCTCCTCAATCAGGTCAGGTCTGTGGAACACTATGGCGGCGACATTATTAGTGAGTTGTTTTTGTCTAACAATTTGCTTTGCTTTTCCTTAAATAGGCAAAAATCCAAGACTCGTAATAAATTAGCAGAGCACGTAAAATGGCCATGTCACAAAAAATCGAAAACAAAAAATAGAATATACATAATTCCCTCGCGGAAACTCAAAATACATATTATTCTATCTATCTGTATCGATATTCCCGCTACTCACATATTTAACCTTAGAGCTAAATGATATACACATATCCAAATTTTCATATATTCACATACTTATTTGTCTATGTGCTCATCTTTCTAGGTATCTATCTATCGATATTTGCCTATATCTAATATCGATATTTTCGTATAAATGAAAAAAAACTCTTATTGCTTGTTGTTTACCAAATCTGATTTTTTCTAAGCCCCTTTTTCTATTATATATTAGCTTTTAACTAATGCACAGCTCAGTTAAGTTCAATTTAGTATTAAAAATTCCAAAATAGAGAATAAGCTTATATTTTGCCAATGATTTTTGGGATGACTTTTTCTATTTCCTTTTTAATTTATTTAAAATATAAATTTATTTTGTGTTATCCCACTAGCTAAAAAAAAAAACACTAAAAACTTTGCAGCTTAGTTTGCTTTATGCTATTATCATGCATCAATAACAAAACTGCATTCGCCCAAGGACACAATTTTCACATGGCATGTTCAAAATTATTAATTCAACTGGTTCTAGCACAAACAGAAAAAAATTACTTTCGGGTGCCAAATATCGAAAATCTCTTTACCAAAGAGAGAAAGAGAAAAAACGAAAAAAATGGAATAAAGTTCGACTACTAAAACGAAAGCAAAAGCAAAAAACAGTTTGGGCACCATTTGCATATTGATGACGCTCTTCTGGGGGCCTTTCACTGTGTTTCATAATTAAAGCAAAGTTTGTTTAAACTTAATTTTCGGTCGCAACTTTTACAAAATTTCATTAAATTAGCATCGGGCCGGAGTGTGGCATAATTGAAGTCAACTTTAATAGAAGACCCAGACACAATTAACACCCGGCTTCCATTCACACCCCATAATTGTTGCATAATTAATTAACTGTTCCATATACAAAGGCAGCTAAAGGATATAGTAATACGATTTAGTTGAGTTTTATAAATTAAAAAATTAATTGAAGATTCAACGAAATTTACTTCAATCTTGAGTTCCTTCAATCTATTAAATTGACAAATTCATTTTTTTTCTTATACGATTCTCTCTTGATTCAATATTCAATTGAAATTATTTATACATATACAGCTTTGCTTATTGAATATTTATTTATGAGCTTAAGGATATAGTAATAAGATTTTGTCGCGTATTTAAAATTATAAAAAGATTTTTTTTTAGTTCAGTAAGCTTTCGTTACTTAAATTCTGCTTCTTTTACGAAAAATATTTCTTTTTATTCAGTATTCAATTGAATTCATATTTTTCATTTCATATTTTTAACGTTGACGTTGCGGTTTTTTTCGTTTTAAAATTCTCACACTCTTGATGCAATCTGTAATGTATTTAATTTTGCATTTTTTCACAGCAGCTCAAAGTGAATATTCTTGTTTTATTTTCGTTTAAATATTTGAGTTGACTTTAATGAGCATTGCTCTGTTTGCTTTTCGGTTTACAAATATATTCCTTTTGATACGCTGAAGGGCTATTTTTGTTTTTATGTGAATGTCAATGAAGTGAATGATAGCAAAATGTGAATTCTCTTTATTATCTGTTATGTATCAAAAGACATTTCATATATTAAATTATGTATGTTATTATATTTAATAGATAAGTATAATAGAAGTCGCTAATCTGCTCTCATAGTGATCGGTTGTGTCGCGCTTGCAAAATCGTTTTATCTATTCTGCTTTACTTGTGCATTCTTGTGTGTGCTAATAATAGCGCACGTCATAAAATTTGGACGCTGCTTTGCGCGGTGTCGGCAATTGGACAAAAACAAAAAAAAAACATCAAGAGAAGTGCAGTATAACGGCATTCTCTTGCCCCTCTCTCTGCGCACAGCCGCTAAAGAGGGGCAATAAAAACTTTTCTTATCAGTAAAGTTGATATTCTGTGCACTGTTTCAAAGACATTTTGGTGCATAAATTACATACTGCATATTACGATATAAGTAATTGTAGAATAATTTAAAACAATGGATGAAAATGTTCACTCTGGCTCTCGACTTAGTAATAAGTCGATTGATCATGAGAGAATGCTTTTAATAGCAGGAAAACCACCTTCTGTGATTCGATCTGAGTGCTGCTCAGAACTACAACGATCATCACACACCGTAACCCAAAGCGACTGCACAACAACAACAACTGTAACATTTAACACTGCCTCCAGAATCCCCAAATACACAATGACAACTACTACAACTAGTAGTACATGCCACACAATAAGTAATAATGACGCTATAGCAAAAACTTCTAACGCTGTTGAAAGATTGTTGAACGCCCAAAATAGCCGATCAAGTAAAAGAAAAAATGACAAGCCCATGTCACCTATTTCCAACTCCAAGCGATTGAGTGCTGATCGAATTCGGCACGCTCTCCCTATTACAAGCCGACAAGCAAACTCCAACAATAGATTTGCCACTCTCGACATGGACATCTCAAGCGATGAAGAGGAAGAGGTAGAAACGTTACATGTAGACGCAGTTGCTAGCGGCAACATTCATACAAATGAACATCAGACACTTAATACTCAGCCAGAAGAGCCCACCAGTGATAAGCAACCTAGGGGACCCTCAAAACCACCTCAAATTGTTCTCAATATTAGTAACTTAAATGACCTCTTCGAGCTCATAAGCGAAGTGGCAAGTTTGAATAACGTTATTGTCAAAACTAATCAAGGGGAAACGGTCAGAATCTTCCCTAATGACAGTGACACCTACAGAGCCATTGTGAATCGACTGGAAGAAACTGGAATCGAATTCCACACATATCAAATGCGGTCAGAAAAGCCATACAGAATAGTTGTAAGAGATCTACACAACAGCACTTTAAATAAAGATATCACTGCCGAGTTTAAAAGGCTGGGCTTTGAGGTTCTCCATATCCATAACCCAAGCTCAAGAATAAACAAAGATGAGAAACTTAATATGTTTTTCATTAATATTAAGCCATGTACAAAAGTTAACGATATTTATCAAATTAAGACTCTCTGCCGCCAAAAAATTAGAATTGAAAGAATGCGAAAAACTAGTGAAATTGCACAATGTCGTAGATGCCAGGATTACGGCCACACTGCTAAATACTGCCGACGACAGCACAATTGTGCCCGATGTGGTGAAAGCCACCAAACAATACAATGCACACGGCCCCTAGATGCACAGCCAAAATGCATACACTGCTCTGGCAGCCACATGGCTAGTTATAAAGGATGTGAATGGTATCAGGAATATCTTCGCCGATCTATGGGGCCTACAAGGAGGGAAAATAATCCAAATAGGTCAAGACACGTTCCCTTAAATGCACAGAAGGATTCTGCTTACTCTCCCGCACTTTCTACAGCGCATCAGCAATTTCCTATCTTGAGGTCTGGCCGTAAACATAGGGCTAACAGGCAGACAACACAGCAACAACAACAGCCGCAGCTGACTCAGCTTCAGCCGTCGATAGGCACTGGAGGCAATACAGAAGTCTCGTATGCTGCAATTGTAAAAAGAAATGCTATGGCAACACGTTGTAAGGATGGACCTGCTCAGCATCGTCTCCACAATCATCAAGCGCATCAAATTCCTCAGCAACATGGATCGAATAATTTGCAACAGAGCCCTTATGAATTCCAGGCAGTGCTGCAACAGCAGCAGGAACAGTTTCAGCAGTGGCAACAGCAGCTCCATCAACAACAACAACAACAGTTTCTAGTGTGGTTGCAGCAGCAGCAACAGGAACAGCAGCAACATAACAGGCAAGTAAATCAACGTATTGGAAAGCTTGAGAGTATAGTACTTGAGCTGACCAACACGATTAAAGATTGGACTGGGGAAAGACCAAATCTTCAGTCTCAAAACAACGTTGCATTTTCGCAATGAACCCACTAAAGGTTCTTATCTGGAATGCCAACGGCATTTCATCAAAAGCAAAAGAAGTTGAGCTTTTCGCACATAACAACAGCGTCGACATTCTTCTTTTGACGGAAATCAGGATTAAGCGTGGAGACACTATAAATATATATGGATATGCCTGCTATCCAGCTTTCAGACCATCACGAAATAATAACAGCGTTGGCGGAACGGCGGTATTGGTGAGGACCACTCTTCGTCACTTCCCTCAAAGAGTCATTGAGACCCGTAACATACAAATGTCATCAGTAAAAGTAGCTACGGCCCTGGGAGACGTGGAGTTCAGCGCCATTTACTGCCCTCCAAGAGTCAGGATTGTGGAAACGCAATTCATCAACACACTTCGTGCTTGCGGCCAAAGGTATGTAGTCGGTGGCGATTGGAATGCCCGTCATTGGTTGTGGGGAGACACTTACAACTCACCTAGGGGACGAGAACTAGCAGAAGCCATCTCAGTTACTGGCTCTAGAATCCTTGCTACCGGATCACCAACTAGGTACCCATATGTGCTTCACCACACGCCTTCTTGCATAGACTTTGCCCTGTACCATGGAATACCGGATTCTCGAGCAACCATAACTCAGAGCTGGGATCTGGACTCAGATCATCTGGCCCTAGTCATTAGTATTGAGACAGAAGGCATAAACGCTAACACAAGCCGTCGTCTAATCACCAAGCACACAGACCTGCTCGTTTTTAGGCAACAGTTAGAGACCTCAATCCAGCTGAATACCACTCTAAACTCTGGTGAAGACATTGAGATGGCTATCAATAGCTTCACTGAGAGCATTTATACGGCTGCTGCTGCATCAACACCTTCTGAGCCCCAGGTGGGTTCCACTTATGGAATGCCACTTACAAGAGAGGTGAGGGAGCTTTTGTCGCAGAAAAGAAGACTTCGAAGACGCGCAATCAGATCGCAGGACCCATGGGACCGAATTTTATGGAACCGGGCTGCTAAGCAACTACGAAATGTGTTGAGAGAACTTCGAAGCAACTTCTTTGAGCAGAAGCTGGCTTCGCTTGATTATACAGTTGATGCTGGATACTCGCTTTGGAAGTGCACTAAGTCACTTAAGAGACAGCCGTTTAGACAGGTACCAATCCGGTGTCCTAGCGGTGATCTTGCTAGGAACGAAGATGAGCAGGCGAATTCGTTTGCGAAGCATTTAGAGGCCAGGTTCACGCCCTTCGAATTTGCCACTGATGATCAGCTCCAAGAGACCACTAATAGTCTGCAGACACCTCTACAAATGTCCCTACCCATTAAGGCAGTAAGGGTTGAGGAAATTGCTGAAGTCATAAAGTCCCTGCCGACGAAGAAAGCACCTGGTTATGACAGAATATGTAATGCAACGCTAAAAGCACTCCCTACTCGGGCGATCATCTTTATAGGTATAATATTTAATGCCATGCTGAGGGTGCAATTCTTTCCTAAACAGTGGAAGATGGCTGCTATTCTAATGATCCATAAACCAGGAAAGCCAGAGGATGACCCTGAGTCGTACCGCCCAATAAGTCTCCTGTCGTCATTATCCAAAGTATGGGAGAGACTTATTGCCAATCGACTTGGTAATATAATCAGGGAATGTCACATTTTACCGGAACACCAGTTTGGCTTTCGGGAAGGACATGGAACTGTGGAGCAGGTTCACAGGCTGACGAAGCACATTCTTCAAGCCTTTGATGATCTGGAATATTGCAATGCGGTTTTCGTTGATATGCAGCAAGCATTTGATCGGGTCTGGCATCCAGGACTTCTAAGCAAAATAAAAAAGCTCTTCCCAGCGCCTTACTTCGGGATCTTACGATCGTACCTGGATGGCCGACAGTTTATGGTCAGAGTACGGAACATCTACTCGACTCCTTGTCAGATGAGAGCTGGAGTTCCACAGGGTAGCGTATTAGGGCCGTTGCTCTACTCCATATACACAGCTGACTTACCCTCCCCTAGCGTGCACCACATGGAAACTCCTAGCAAAGCTCTTCTCGCTACATATGCAGACGACATTGCAGTACTCTACAGTTCGAAATGCCGCACTGAGGCAGCAAACGGAGTGGAAAGATATCTGAATACTCTGACAGCTTGGTGCAAAAGATGGAATATGAAGGTAAATCCACAGAAGACCACCAATCCATGCTTTACGTTAAAAAAACTGATCAGACACACCCCGCCTATACGGTTAGATGGTGTTATACTGGAACAACCTTCGCAGGCAAAGTATCTTGGCATCACCCTCGACAAACGCCTAACATTTGGACCTCACTTAAAGGCTACGGCCAAGAGATGTGGGCAACGCATGCAACAACTGCGGTGGCTGATTAATAGACGTAGCACTATGTCACTTAAGGCTAAGAGAGCGGTCTATATCCACTGCATATCCCCGATTTGGCTATACGGTGTGCAGATTTGGGGAATATCCGCCAAATCCAACTATAAGCGCATACAGGTCCTGCAAAATCGAGCATTGCGGGCAATTACAAATTGCCCATGGTATGTCCGCGACTCTACCCTGCATAGAGATCTGGAACTGCACACTGTGGAGGAACAGATTGGGAGACACACGAGCAGATATGCTGACAGATTGGTTAGACACCGCAGCAGACTGGCGAGACGATTGCTCCCTGCAAGGCCACTAAGGCGGCTAAAACGCTTAGGTTTTGCCAAAAATATTAGACCACGTTAATGCACTAATATTTGTATATTTATATATCCTCCTGTACATATCAGAAGGTTAGGCTTCATATTTTATGTTCGAAATGTGTTGTTATATTACTAATTTGCATTGTAAAGATTCTACACTTGAATAAACAAACAAAAAAAAAAAAAAAAAAAAAAAGTATAATAATATTGATTTCATATGTACATCGGTCTTAGGTAATAGATACTTTCCACATTAATATAGAGGGTTCATATAAATTTCTACATAAATCACTTGCAAGCTCTGAACACCTCTCTCTTTTGTATACAGATGTTTTATTTTTTATTTTTTATTTTTATTTTATTTTATTTTTTTTTTTGCATTTGTCAAACAGGGTATTGCTTAGTCAAATCGTTGATTTTTTGTTTGTTATGTCAATGTGGATGCTGCACACATTTTTCCGAATCAAAGGTCGGATTTATTTATTTTCTTTTTTCGCTCTGAAATAATGATGTACATATTTCTTTACTTATGATTTTTTTTATTTTTTTTTTTTATTAAATACCAACGTCAATAACTACATAAAAACAAATAAAGACAGGGTGATTAAGAGAGAGAGAGAGAGAGACAGAGAGTGAGAACTTTCTGTACAACTTATTTGAAACATGGATTGCTCAGAGTCATAAGCATCAAATGCCCAAAATCCAATTAAAATGTTAATTTTTGCGTAAACAATAACAAACAATGCAAATTTTCTGAGTGCCGAGTGCACGGGTCAAAGTACAAGCTGACCTTAACATGTACCATATACCATATTACAACAGAAATAACAACAACAACAGCAACAGCAGCAATAAGAATGAGAACAACACACAGGCAACCAGAGATAATCACGGCATTTAAATACTTTAATATTACCAATGCTGTCTCTCTCACTCTCACTGTCTCTGTCTCTGTTTCTGTCTCTGTCTCTTTCGTCCTCTGGGCTGTAATAAATGATATTGTTGTACTGTTGGTTGTTGTAATTGTGGTTGATATTGTTGTTGTTGGTGCTGCTATTATTGCGTAATGAGCTGTTTGGGCCGTTGGGCGCCAATCAAACAATGCGCCAAGTGGATATGAAATTAACACGCGCCAGCTATCCCAGCGAAAGACAAACAGTTAATTGTTATTTGAGCAGTAACGGTAATTTGCCATCGGTAATCGGAAAATAGTACTGCGGATATATTTATTCAGATCTACTATAGTTTAAAATACAAAAATACATAGTTCGTTCAATGTTGTTGGCTAGATAGCTAGAGAGATATCATTATAAGAAAAGGACAGTAATAAGCTGATAAGAATTAAGATAGGATAATTGGATAATGAAAAGAGAAAAGATGGGAAAATTACACGCACGAGCTAATCACATTAGGAATAAACGCACAGGTAAACTTAGTCGAATCCTCATTCCGGTGGAGGTCCCTTTTTGATTACAATTAACCTGTACAACAGGTACAACAAGAGACAGCTAAAGTTTATTAGTTGACCATCGGACAATGGGAGACCTGCACTGTGAAACAGAGAAAAAGCTTCTTAAATTGTCAACAAAAGAGACGGGGCTAAGAAGATATTTAGTGAAATAAATAAAAAGTAAAATACGAAAAAGGTGCAAAATTCAGAAAATCAGAGGGAAAGCGAAAGATATGCTGAAATAGATAGATACAAAACAGAAAAAGAGCATAATGATAAGGGAAAGATTTCTTAGTTTGCCAAACACAAAGTATGAAGCTCCTATAATAGAAGAGCGCTAATTAAAAATTTTGTTTGCTTCGGTCTTTAATAAACAAATAAGTTATGTTTGGACTGCGTTTGTTATAATATTCGCAAGATTCATGTAAGAGTTATTTAAATAAGTACCTCAAGAGATAGGTGTCTAGGTATTACAACCCAAAGATCTGCTTGTCCCTGCATTTGAGAGAGAAGAAGGCTGAGATGACACAAACCTTAAGACAAACTGTTGTGGCTTTTGACTTAAAGCCTATCATATAACGCCTTAAACATTATATGTGATACTTACGCTTTATAACTCTTTCTTCTCTTAAGCTGTATTCTATTGCCTACATAAAGATTTTAAATTATTCTTTTTGCTGAGATTTAGTTGTGGTCAAAAGACACTAAATTCTGAATGAACAATTTTTTTTTTCAATATTGTCTCCTGACGAAGTATTTATTTAGTTATTCATCTATCTGCAAATATATAATTATATATATACTTTCATAATCTATTACGCCTTACTGTCAGTTTAATTAAACTCTTATTTAGTCCGTCAGTTAAACTTGTTGTATGCACAGTAGCTTAACTAACTAGCTAATAAATATTGATATAGTCAATTGTTTGATTAATTAACTGCATCGGTGATTAGTAACACTGACACTGGCAATTAAATGCAAACGTAAATAATTGAGTGTTAGACGAACGCATTTGTTTATTTGTAAACGATACAAATTCATAATAAAATTTCAATTTAATGAAATTTGTCGATGGTATAATTGAAATAAATAAATTCATAGCATATTTTGGAGCGTTGCAGACATTTGATAAGATGCGATGGGCGTGTTGAATCTAATTAGATGAATTGATTGTGTATTCTCTGTCTCTCAAATTGCAGCTGCTAAATCATGTGGAAATCGACCAAACTACAACAACAACAACAACAACAATTGCAAACGGTACAGCAGTAATTTAATTCATCAAATGCCTCTCTAATCAAGCTCACGAGTGCAACAATAAGGACAAATAATTAAGGCAAACAAGTTTCAGCAAGGATCAGCATGGCGAGGATGCCCAGCTACGTTAAGCTGCTGCTGCTGGCGCTGCTGCAGACAATGATAAATGAAGCAACAATGAAGGCGGCTTTAATTGCAGCTGCAGCTGCAGCCGTTGGTGCCACTGCAACAGCCACTGTAACGGCAACTGCAACTGCGACTGCAACAGTCCCAGCTACTGCAACGGAGCCCGAAGCGATTGCCCAGCAACCGGAACAACGCATTAAGTCAATATGTAAGTACACAGCAACAGCACATATCCTCTTATCTACAGGCCCATTTGTATATGTATATATATGTACATATATATATAAATATGTAATGTGCCTATGTATATATGTACCTATATTTATTTATCTTCACTTGATTGTTCTTAGCTGCAGGCCATAATGATTATTTCCATAAAGCAGGCAACTTGTTATGCCAGCTGCCTTATTAATCCCTTAACTACTTGCCATAGCACAACAATGACAACAATATAAATATAATATACATATATATATATATTATATAAATACATATTTCTGTATAGCCTGCAGCCCTGCCACAATAGAAATGATCAACATTAGCATAACCTGTTGTTTGATTTAATTACCTATGCGCATAGTTAGAATGTATTATCTTTCAACAGCATTGTCATAGCTAAAGATTAAATTGCATTCCTAAGATATAATTACATAAAGTATTTGTTGGTATTGATGCATTCAGGCATAGAGAAGTTTAATGACAGCTGAACAAGTATAGTCTTTTATAGAGTACGCCTTTATAAAATTTATACTCGAATTATTTCGATATTTGCATTAAAAACTTTGGTAGGCTTTCAGCCAAATCTTAAATTTTTTTTTTCATTTCAAAAATTTTTGTTGTTGTTTTGTGAGTGGGTGGAAAAATTCATTAAATTACAATGAGGCTTTAGTTCTAGTAGAATCTTATTCATATCATCTAACTGTTTATATAAGCTTAAAAAGTTAGATCTAATAGTAAAGGAATTTTGTTAGCTTACATTTTTAATTTTTTTTAGGTTTTTTTGATATAGTTTTTTTATTTTGTAAAAATATATATTTTTCTGGTGACAAACCTTATATTGCTGGTTTACAGACGTATTTTTATATGCTTTTATTACCTTTTTACAAATATATTTTCTGTTTAAGATATATTAATTTTTTTTACTTAATATTAATTTACAGTTCTGGGCTTAAGATATATTAGTTTATTTAATTAATATTAATTTACAGTTCTGGGTTTTTTGACAAACTGTTATAATTTTTATTTATTTTTTTTTTTTTAACTAAAATTTGTGTATTCATATTTTTTTCTTTAAAAGATATATTAATTTATTTCAGCAATTACAAGATTTGATATGCTGGTTGAAGAAAAACTTGTTGAAAGTTTTGTTTTCCATTAATTTACTAGATCAGAGATTTACATATTTTTAATGAGTTTTTTTTGACTGTGGTTTGAATCTGTTTGCCCCTTTACTATTTAAATGTTAATGATGTGGCTGCTGCTCTACAAAGGTAATAATATACATAAGCTAATTATAATATAATCTTTAGCAAGGTGTAAATATTTATTTCTGCAGGCAAACCGGTTTTAAAGAAACTGTGTCGAGAACTTTATTAATAAACAATTTAAATAATTATTTACATATTTTTCCAAACAAATAGTATAATTTAATATGAAATATGTTATAGATGATAAGAATAGATTTTAGCTGGCTTCCTAGTTTAAATATGCTATATTATCTTGCCTGAAGACATATAACTAATAATTATTTAAATATATAAATATTTTTAGCTACAATTTCAAATCTTAAAGCAAACATATTGGGCAAGAAATAAATTACCCAACATTCGCAACTAAACATATTTTTTCCAACAAACTGATTTGATCTTTATAGTATATAAAAAACTTTTCAGGTTGACAGCGACAAGCCATAAATAACTCAAGCTCTAAACTTGGTCTAAAAATAAATATATTTACAAAAAAAAAAAAGAAAGTAAAAAGCAATATATATGTATTTACGCATTATCGATTTAAGGAGCAAGCTTAAGGCTGCCAGTTAATTATCGCAGCCTAAAGCATCAACAATTTTTTATGGATTTACAGTTTTGACTTTGGCAAAATTAATGCAAGTTGGAAATCTATACAGAGCACTTGGCAAACAGGTTGTTTATCATCATCATCATTATATATGATGTGACAAAGCCAGCATAAACCATTTGAAATCCTCTTATGGCAATGCTCGAGTCCCCCTCAACCGCACTCAAGTACCAGCATATATGTCATATATGCGAAATAAGTATATGCAGAGAATTTGTGCTGCTTTTGGGCTTAGAATTTGGTTTTGTTAATGGATTTTGGGATAATATCAAATCAAATATGAATGACGAGTGCAAAAATACTTCAACCTCAGGCAGGCTAAACAGACAGATAGACTGAAGGGGGGAGCAAAAAAGTGCAGGCTCATCAAAAAAAAAAAAAAAAATATATATATATATATATATACATATATAGCAATGTGAAACAAAATCATATATTGTGTTAACATAAGTAGTAGCAAATATATAATGAAAATGTAATGCTAAATCAAATATAACTCATACGCAGCGCTGGCCACGTAATTCTTTTTTCCATTCTGTTTTTTTTTGTTGGCTGCCGTTTAATGCAGTAAACGTCTAAATCAATTATGCCGTGAAGGCTGGCTGGCTGGCTGGCAAGCTGGCAAGAGGAATAAAATCTACTTAGCACATGTCGGAGGGACCTTAATTAAATCATGTTACAGGCGCGGCCGTAAGGCGGCAGGTCCTTGATGTCTTTTGCATCAAAACATAACTCAGAGGGAGAGCGAACCTTCTGTATCTGTGGCTGCGGCTTTAACGCTCCAAAGAGCCGAAGCCAACGACAAGGGCTCGCTTTTATGATTATTATCATTATTACAGTACACGCTCGTTGTTTTTGTTATTGTTGTTGTAGTCAGTCTCTCATTCTCATTTTCATTCTCATTCGCATTCGCATTCGCATTGTTGTTGCAGCTCGTTGTGTGCTTATTGTTATGTTCCACAATTTGCCAGACGCTGAAATACAAAAAAGTATATATATATATATGTAAAATAAATGGCAACAAAAAAAAAAGCTGACGACAAGTGTCGAATCATGCATATACACACAAATACACGCACACACATACCCTTGTAAAATACTAACTTAAGCAAACGGTAAAAAAAAAAACAACAAGAAAAAACAAAATCTGAAATGTTCCCCAAGTCTTTAATTCAACTCGCGCCTTAATTGAATTTTTATTATTTTTACAATTTTGCGACAATTGTTCTACATTCCCACCCACACTCTCTCTTTCTCTCTCCCCCACTCTCCCACACTCTCTCTTCAAAAAAGGGCAACTAAAATTTGTAGTAAAGGTTTCTTTTTTTTTCTGTTATTTAAGTCAGTTTGTTTTTATGCTGCGCTTCGCTTAGAATTTTGATGGGCCATCACTTTTAAGTTTGTAGCCAAAAAAAAAAAAAAAAAATGTTGAGAAAGGAACTCGATTGGAACAAATCAAATTAGCGCTCAAAATGCACTGGATTTTTTCATTTGAAATTTACATAGTTTTTATAACTATTAAATTCAATGGGGGATGTAAGAGGGAAAATGAGAAATAAACACCAAGTACGAAGGAGACAGTTAAGCCAATGGTAAAAGTTTACTTTTCTCGCTAGTACTTAGAGCGTGCCACGGATAGAGAGAAAGAGAGACGGAGAGAAAGCGAAAAAGATTGGTTTCCATCGGGAGGAAGAGGGTGAGAGATAGAGTTAGATGAAATAGAAACATGAGATTGAGAATAAATGATAGGGCAGATAAGCAGGAGAAAAAGAAAGCGAGAGAGAGAGAGAGATAAAGAATCGGAGAGATAGAAAATGAGATATATTATACATTGAGAGAAAAACTTAATATCTATGTAGTATTTAGGGAAAGCAAGAGGAAACGATTAAGTGAAAGGATAGTGTGAGAGAGAGCGTGAGATGGAAAGAAAGGAAAATAGGTGGAGAGAGCAAGATAGAAAACGACTACTGGATATTAAGAGATAAAACCGACAAGAAGAAAGAGTGATGTGGAAAGAGAGAGAGATAGAGGTAGAAATTGAGATAGAGAGGAAATGGAAGGATAAAGACAATAAGATAAAAATATATAAACAGAATGCAATTAGAAAAACAGATAGAGTTATAGAAATAGAGAAGATGATAAAGAAATAGTGCCTAATTTTGTTGTAAATATTTAATCGTGTTCTCTATCTTGATTGATATTCATTCATGTTTTTGAAATGATCTACAAGCCAGCACGTTTGCATTTAATATACTTAGATCATATGAGATTTGAGCGGAGTGATAAAGATAAATGAAGAAAATATATATAAAATAAAATATATATATAATATATATACAAAATAATTTTAGTTGACTTTTGTTACAAATTTTGATCTTTGAAATGTCTTTAAATTTCAGCTTTAAGTTTTCTCTACGCCGAAAATTTTGTTTTTCTCTTTAGGTCTAGCTCATTATGTTAGCATTAATTTAATCAGCAAAAATTTGTTTATGTTTAGAGATTGGTATTAACACTCTGTTTATTATGTAGTCTTAATATATAATTGAGAAGATAAAAATTTTAGTACTTCATGTGATCATCATTATAATAGAAATTTTAGCAAATGCCATTCTGCAGCCTATAAAGTCACAGAACGATATATAGATTTAAAATATACATTCCTGCGTTAAGTGTCTGGCAATTTTTTATTGCTCTCAAAAGTACACAATTCAGCCATTAGTATCTTCGTTGGCTGCTGTTTGTATAATTTCGTTGGCTAATAAAATAACGTTATTTGTAAGTCAATTTGCGTAGAGTTTCATTAACCTTTTGCGAAGCATATCAAAAAGTCAACAAATGAGCTAATTAAATTTATATGCACGTAGAGAAAAAATTTGTTCAAGAACTTTGTTGTCGTATTTTTTTTTTTATGTCTGCGTCTGATGTCCTAGAGCCTTGAACTCTGGACAGGTTAGGATTAAGGACAAGTAGAATTAGGGGAGGGGGTTGCGCTGGCTGTCATATTAATTATAGCGCGAGAGCTGATGTTAAATTTGATTGCGTGCATCTGTTTGTGACCCTGTTGCCATAGACATGCTACAAGGGCTATCATGCCACAAGGATTAACTGCAACGACTCAAGCATCCACACACACACACACACACACACACGCACGCACACACACACACTCAGCGCCCCACTTATCTTGAAGCATTGCTTGAGCAGCGCGTAAATTTTGAAGCGAGCACCTCGACAAATCCTTTTCAAGCACAAGTCCTGGCAAAAAGTTATCCACTACAAAAATGTGATTTATTCAGTGGCGCGTTGCAATATAAATTTTACAAAATATTTTGTTAACATTTTTATGGCGGCCATGAGTTAAAAATTAACTTGTTGCCAGGAGAAACTAAATTTTATACGCGAATGCGCATAAATCACTTTTCGAGCGAGCACAAATTTTACGTACTCTGTATTACGTATTACGTATTACGTATTAAGTATACGCAGCGTGTTGTTAATTTTTATGCCACTTTAAGTAGCTGACATATTTTATGACAGCGTGGCAAAAGACAACGGCAGCAGGCGCTCGACTTAAGTAATTTAAAGTCGACTAATTCGCTAGAATGTGTTTTACGGTTGCCCAACTTTTTAACGCTTTGAATTGAAAGTAATGGTTGAACTGAAACATTTGAAGTACGCACTTAAATGAGCTCTAAAGATTTTTGTTTTGCATTGCGTGCCGAGCTCGAGCATAAAGTGGACTCAAAGTTGAGCAAATGAAGCAACTTGTTAACTGGGAGTTTAAGCGCAAATTGAACTGAAATTGAAATTGAATTTGATTTGCGAAGTAGATTAGAAAAATGATTGAAGGCAATGTTGAAATTGAAACACAGTTGATGGAATTTGTCGACAGCTGATTTGTATTTTTACTAAATATAAATTGATGTAAAATTGGATTTAGAGTTTAAGAAAAATTTAAAAAGAAAATTCCAATTTAGTTAAAAGTTGTTTTTGAATGATTAATGGTGAGCTGAAACTAGAAGGTAAATACTATGATCTTAGATTGGTTTCGACTAAATTGAAGAGAAGTTGAAATAAAATTAATTATAAATTCATATTGAATTTGTTTTGTGAAGTAAATTAGGAAATTAATTGAAGGCAATGCTCAAATTGAAACAAAGTCGATGGAATATCGTAAAAAATTATCAAATATCTGAATATTATAAGACTGACATAAAGATAAAATTCAGCTTTACTCAATCATGTATATATATTTTTATAAATTTTCCATTTATCTTTTATTTATATTTTATTTTATATTTTTTACTTATATACTACCAAATTTTTTTTATTTCAAAAGCAGTTAAATGAAAAAAAAGCTTCATTTAAATATAATGTATATATATTCTTTTAATATTTACATTTACATTATACTTATATTTTTAAAAATTGTTTATTTCTAAAGCTGTTAAATATAAAAAATGCTCCATTTTGTTTCTACAGCTGGGAAATTCAATGACAAAATTTCCACACCTTTGGCTAGGGCATAAACTGAATTACCGACTACAAATTAAATAGAACATGTGTTACATACATAAATCAGTGATTGAATTTGTGAGCACAAACTAAAGTTGATTATATCGATGCGAAACTGAAATCAAATAACTTTTGAATTGAATTTCCACACAGATTTAATGGAATCGCAATAAAGCGCAATTGAATTAGGCTGTAAAAAACACATCTACGGCAATCTATATATAAATTATTTATACGCAAACAGTTTAATTTTTTTTTATATCACATCTGTGTCGACTTTTTGCAACATTGAAAGTGTTTGTTTGAGCTGTAAAAAGAGCTAAAAATATATCAAAAGGTGGCGCGCTGGAAGGGTGCTTGAGTCGCTGTTCAGTTGCATGTAAGAGAGGCAAAGGGACAATCTGAAACGTTTGCAATACGTTTTTTTTAGTATTTACTGCAGTAGCTACACTTTGACTTTTGGCTCACTCGGTCAATACCTTCTTTATACATAGTATATATATATATATATATATATACTATATATATTGACACTTTTGTCAGCTGGCAGCTTGATGAGGGCAAGGTCTTTGCCAAAGCGCTGCCAGCATGTGCGACTCCATTGCATTTAGCGAGGACGGTCGCAAAGAAACAGTAGTCACTGCGGCCTGCCAGATGAAAAGTCAACAACAATGCAGTCCTGCTGACAAGAAACTGCCTGCTCCACTTATACACACATACATATACATATATAGATATGTATATATCGTGTATCTATATATATATATATATAGCTGCTGCTGTCTGTGCTCAGGCCAAGTTGCAAGCACTGACAATCAGCCACGCCCAGCGATGCGCAGCGTTGCGTAAATGAACTCAAACTTTAGTTTGATGCGCTTCAAAGCGAAGACAAAGGCATTGGCAAACGTGGAATGGAGGCTGGCACGCAAGCGGAGGCGTGGCCGGGGGCGTACAGGAAAACAAGATCGTAAAATAATTTTATTACCCGCCAGCCTGGCCGCACAATTAAACTTGCCAAAGGACACTCCCACTCAAGCTGCCTGCCTCCTACAACAGGCGCGCGCGCGCTCGAGTTCAGCGACTTTGGCTGGCAATTTTTATATCAGAAAAAAATTATAAATTAACTGAAGAGTGCTCTAGAGGGAAGTATTTGATATTTGATGGTATATGATGTACCTATGAAACATGTGCCAGAAGAAGATTTCTTCCTCAGATCACCTTCAGCTTGGCTGAACTTTATGTTAGTTAAACTAGAACTTATAGTTTTACTCTATATTATTCAAAGGGTATTTATATCTTTGATGACTTACGATCTTAAGCTATAAGAAATATGCTTACAGCCGGATAATAAATATCGATATTTATCGATTTTAAGGCAAAGTTTTTAATATAAAACGAAAGGGAAATGATGACATCTTTGGCAGAGCAAAGTTTTCTCTTTGATCACTTTGTGATATTAAAGTCCCATAAAAGAAGCAATATACCTTCTGGCAGCCACTTTACAGGGCATAAAAATTAAATGGAGGAAATATGAACAACAGGAAGAAAAAAAAAGAAAAATAAAACAGAAATGCAAAAACGTGCCACGACCATTTGTCGTGGCAATTAAAAAGTTTAGATTATTTTGTAACAATCTGAGGGGGACGTGGTTGGGGATGGGCATGGTGTGGCGTGCTTGGTGTGGTTGACGTGGTTGGCCATTATATCGACTTGATGACAAGGTAAAAGCTGGCGCATATACATCCATAAGCCTCCACGGAATTCATAAATTGCATGAAATAAGTCTAAGTGAAGCGGCGCTGGCCCATTAAAAAAGCTGTCGAGTGTTTGGCCAAAAACCAAAAAAAAGAAAAAAAAGAAAGGGTTATATCAAAATTATAATTTTAATGTTATTTAATTCTTATTAATGAAGACAAAGTGCCCAGCAGCTGGCTCTGTTGGCTCTGTTTGCACAGATGCTAGCCAAGCCACGTTGCGGCCAATTAAAATTGCACAAAAATTAATGAGCTAACTAACGTGGCTTAAAGTGTCATTATTTTCATGACCGTTGCTGTAGAATGCCGCTGATTCCGCTGCTGCTGCTGCTGGTCAATCGCTCAATCATTGCACACTTTAAAATCAAAGCTCATTAATGAGCTCAGCTTATTAAAATAGCTGAGCATTAAAACTTTATGCTATTGCATAAAATATTTCGTAATTTTTTCGAGCTATTAAGGAAGATAAATGAAACAAGCCAGAGTCGTAAATATATATAATGAGTATATAATACTGCAATTAAATGCTTTATAGATGGTGTCATAAATTAAAAAATCAATCGATGGACTATCATAAAACATAGATGCTCTTTTTTCAAGTTTCATGTTTTCATTAATGAAAAACCATTTTTTTTATGTTAAAAATATTTTATTTTTATTTTTATAGCTATACTTCATTTTTATTCAATGAACATTTTTTATTTGCCACATAAAGAGCTAATTTCTATTTGTTTTTTATCACGAAAACAATAATGATATTATTATATATAATAAAATATTTATTTAAAAATTATTTACCATTATTTTTACTTATTTTACATGTTTTTTTCACGATATTTTATTTATTATGTGCACAAGGCAAATATATGCAAACACATATTTAATTACATTAAGTAATCAGGTCATGTGAATTTGTGTATTTTTTTGCTTAATCATAAATATGTATTTATTTTTAATGAAATCTATATTGAAGTTTTTGCAGACAAGTCTGTTGCATATAATTAAACAAGTTTGACACACCTCGTGACCCTTACTTGGGCGAAGCATATAAAAACAAAAGATAGGACCAAAGTACAAGAAAACGTTCCAGGCCGCTGGCTGGGTCCGTTGTCTGCCTTATTTTGTCTGATAAAGCCAATGCCCTCTGCTGGGGCTCCATTTTTCGGGGCTGTCGCAATTTAATAAACATAAATTTCATTTAAACAATACAAAACAAAAAAAGGGAATCACAATTACATGTGTATGTGTGTGTGTGTGTGTGTGTGTGTGTACTATGCATATGTGCACGTAATTTTATTTCATATTGTTGGCTGGTCCAACTTTTTGTCGCCGGTCGCAGGACTCGCCGGTTAAGAGACATTTGCCTGCGTGGCTGGCGGGTTTTGCCCCTTAAAAGGATATAAGGAAATCATATAAATACAAGCTCATAAAAATCATGGCAGCATGTCCTTTGCTCACTACATACACACACATAGAGATATATACATATATATAAATATATATATATATATGTACATATATATGTGTGTATAGGCAGCGGTTATTGTCCTGCATATGCTGGCCTACTCTGTTATACCCTGAACACATTGAAAATGTGTAAACAGGGCTTTAAGCATTTGCGCAAATGTATGTAACAGTCATCAGAAGGCGCGGCTGTTTCTGTAAACCATATAGTATATTATTGATCAGGATCAATCGCCTAGTTTATATTGCACCTTCTCTGTGTCTATCATGATTGCATATTGAACATTTTACAGGTTGGTTTATCTAGGACATTTAGTTTGTTTATAAATCAATAAAAGCTATGTGTAATATTTTCTACATTTTAAGAGTAGTTTATACATAGATAGTAGAGTAGATATAGAATATAAAGAGTAGACTATATAGAGTAGAATATGTAGAGTAGAGTATATAGTTATTTACAGTAGAGTAAGCTATAAAGAGTATAGTTTATATAACATGTAGAGAAATATAATTGTATGTACACCATCTTTAGACACTTTTTTCTCATGTTTAAAAAAAAAACAACTATGATTTGCTTTCAGTCAGGGTATTCCCTAGTCGCGCACTCATTTCAATTTTCATTTTTCGCAATGTTTTTTGTTTTTTACGTTTTTTTTTTTTTTGTTTGTTTT
Source organism: Drosophila hamatofila (assembly GCA_035045345.1). Lineage (NCBI taxonomy): Eukaryota > Metazoa > Arthropoda > Insecta > Diptera > Drosophilidae > Drosophila > Drosophila hamatofila. Next base: position 829,194 of record JAWNPA010000032.1, read on the forward strand.
TTTTTGGCTGGCTGGGTGTTATGAATTGTTTTACATATCTGTATGTACTTTAAATATGCGGCATATGTTTTTGGCGGTCGCCGCTTTGAATATTTTTCATGCATTTCTCGTTCATTCTGCGGCATTTTCATTGTCTGCCACAAATTACTTTTGCACTGCGGCAGCTGCCCTTGCCTTTGGCTTTGCCAATGTTCAAGTGTGACCAGCTTTCGGGATTATGAAGCATTTATGGAATTTTTCTATAGGGCAGGAAGTTGAGTACATTCAAGCACAACACTTGTTTAATTGATAGTTGCGAAATGTTGTTAACGTAAAATATAAAAAAGGCCAGCTTATGGTAAGAGTATTTTCAAATAAAATTGAATGAGGTAATAATATATAAGTATAGTATGATTATTCTTATAACCTTATAACATAAAATTGCTTAGCTTTATGAATAGATAGCTTTATGATAGGAAGCTTTTTAGACTACCCTCGTTGAACTTATCCAGCTAGTATTAGTTTTTCTGTCTGCTCAAATGTTCATAGATCAACAAAAAATCCAAATCTTCAAAAATTCTTTATCAATTCTCATAGATAACTCAATTCATGGAAAATGATTCGAAGTCAATTTACTAAACGACATCCTTTAAGAAATTTCTCTTAAATAAAATGCATAGATGACGTGTAAATTTTAAAGATTTATGTTACTGTTGAATGCCATCTGAGCTCTGTTATTATTGCACCGAAAATAATCTACCAAATTTATGAGTTAATAAAACATTTAAGCAGTTACGCAAGCATTTGCTTAATTGGATAAATTCATTTTTGGGCATCACATTTCGGCAGAGGCAGAGCACAAAATATGGAAAATGCGAAATGCAATCAGAAAATTGTGGCAAAAATTAAGGATAACTGCAATGAAGCGTGTGCAACAAGAACTGAGTTTACAATTCGCATGCAGAGAATAACTAGGCTGCTCTATATATGATTGCCTGTGTGTGTGTGTATATGTGTATTTTTTGTTTGTGTGATACAAATATCTGCATCTATAGTTGGGTATTTGCATCTGTGCATTTGCATCTGTATCTCTATTTGTATGTGTGTGTGTGTGTGTGTTCATTGTGGCAGCTGCTAACTTCTTTGGCTACTGTGGCACGTGGTGCCAGCTGCGCCGCAAAGTATGCAAACAAATTTTTTAATTAGTTCAAGCTAAGCCAACTCCCTGCTGTAGGCATATCACGTATACGTCGCGTACGTATGCCGATAATTTGTTAATTGACTTTGAATTGCAATTTGATTTTGTGTTTATTGAGAGAGACAAAGACAGTGAGAGAGGGAGACAGACAGACAGAGAGTGGGAGCGAGAGGGGTGTGAGCATAATCAACCACGGACATGTGATTTATGCCAAAATGCGTTTTCAATGATGTTGCCGAAACGAGCCAAAACAAATGTTTGGGGGCAGAAAAGTTACGCCTGAATGTACAAATAATGATTTGACTGCCTGCCTGGTTGTTGCCTGTTTGCTTGCCTGGCTAACTGGCTGACTGGCTGACTGCCTGCTGGGCTGTTCAGCTGTTGGGCTGTTGGGCTGTTGGAGGGGCCTCTCGTTAAGGGGAATGGTTGCGTGTGCGCTCAACTGAAATAATAGTAAGTCATAAATTGTTAGCTGCGCTGCGACTAAATTTAATTTTAGTTGGCTAGCCGCAGTGCCAACTCTCTGTCGACCAACTTCCCAATCAGCGTTCATAAAACTTTTCTCTTGTTTTATGATTTTTATTTTTCGCTTTGCCCTCGTTGTAGGTAACTACGAGAAATTATGTCAGTTCACCTTGTTTTGTTTGCTGTTGTTGTTGTTGCTGCTGCTGCTGCTGCTTCTGCTGCTACTGGTGTGTTTTATGTGCGGCAGGGATAATCTGTAACAAATCTTTTGCCTGCAAAAACATTTGCCTTACGACGCATAAAAGTTGACATACATATATTGCACACATAAATATATAGAAAACTGCAGGCCAGCTAAACCAAACGAAATATATGTGTCTCAAAAAAAAAAAGAAAAAGCAAAATAAATATATGTGCATAAATTGACGCGAGGGTGGAATGAGTGTGTTTGTTTGATAATAAAAATAATTTATTTGGGTTGAAAATATAATAATATTATTATGAATATCTTTAGATATTAAAATCATGTACTTAGAGAATTTTTTGATTCCAAAGTATCAGGACTTTATTTATAAATTATAAGCCTTACAGTTACAATATAAAACAATAAATGTAAGCCTCTGGAAATTAGCCTGGTCGAAGCATTCTTTTGGTAACTCACACTTCTATTTATTAAGATATATTAAATTTATATATTGTAGGTTTTGTTTTGTTTTAAAATAAAATATGATTGGTATAATGAAAAAGTGGAAATGTTAAAAATTAAATTTAATATTAATTTTATTTTTATTTTCCATATTTTTTTCTTATACATTTGTTTGAATAATGGATTTTAAACTTTTTTATAGTATATTCAGTCAGCAAATCCTTTACAACTGCCGTTAAATATCAATATACTTGCTTAAAAGTAGATCGGACATCATTTTCATTCTTAGTTTATATTAGATTACCACAAAACAAATGGATGCTCCCAATACAGTCATTATTTAAGTTAACGCTAGCGCCATCTATGTGTCAATTTGCGTGTCTGCCCTCGTTTGTCAATTGTGAAAATAAGCCAAACGCAAACAAAATGCTCTGGTGCTTATGTAATTTTTGGGGCTGACACTGCATGGCGAGACAAAGAAAGGGAGGGAGAGAATGTGTGAAAGAGAGAGAGAGAGATGTGAGAAAACGTGTAAGCTACAAAGCCCTTTTGTTAGATTTATTTCCGTTTTCGCCACTTTTGTTTGCAACTTTTCTGTGTTTTAGTTGTTATTGTTGTTGGTGTTGTTGCTACTTGTTTGTTTGTTTATTTGTTTGTTCGTCTGGTTGTTGGTCTGCTTGTAGTTTGATATGTTGTAATGCTATGTATTGCTACTGGGATCTCGACTGGGGCTCATGACATTTTCCTACAGCCAATGCGGAAAATATTCGAATCGTTGTTGTTCCTTTATAAAGTATTCAATTTTTCATTGGAAGCTGCGTGCGATTGTCGCCGACTGTGTAAATTGAAGCGAATGAATAAATAAATTAAAATTGAGTTTGTTGAAACTTTTCAGGCGTCAAAATGGAGAACGGGCCAAAAAATAAAAGAGGGAATGAGACATCTAGAGAGAGACAGAGAGAGCTATCGGAAAAGGGCCAAAACAATATGTACGGCAGGGCTTAAGCAGCTAAAATATGAGCAAAAGGTCGGTTAATATATAAAGAAAGGCCAGAGATAAGCACAGTGCAGTAAAAAAATTGCTGCTTCTTAGATATACATAATTAAAGTGTGAAGGATAAATTAGCATATCAATAAAAGAAATTCATAAATGAATAATTATAGATGGCTCAAAGGCGCAAATGAGGCATAAATTAATACTGCAAATGGTGCTTTAGGAAAAGATATTAACTGAAGCATTCTGAAGGCAAATTTTTATTTAGATTGAGTATGAAAGTGGGATCCTATAAAAATAAGAGCTCAAATAATTACTTCAAGTACTTATCTATTACATATAAGAATATAATTTGTATTTGAAATTTTTTTGCATATTTCTTTTAAAGACTTCTTATAATTATATACACACATATCCATATATGCATACATACGAATATCTATTTTGTTCATTTCAAAGTAGTGCCCATCCAATATTAAACTATTTTGCCTACGTTCTTTCCATTAAATTTCACGATACTTTTTGAGCACATCTCGTATATACATATTATATATATATACATAATTATATACATACATATTTTAATTAAACGCAATATTAATTTGATGATTTACTACCAATTAAATTTGGAGTGTCCTGGCATTAAGTTGTGTTTTTGGGTGAAAATAAAAAAATGATGGAAAAACAGGGTATTAAAAACACTCAGATCGACGTAATAAACGAATTTAATTATTAATTTCTCTGCTTCTCTGCACTTTCTTAATGCACACACACAAAAAAAAAAAAAAAAATTACTTGAAATTTACGTCTGAAACTTTTCTACTCGTAAATCCTCGCCTTTTATTCCGCAATATTACAGCATAATTAAGCTGCATTTGCAGCTGCCTCTGCTGCTATTTGCAGAACACATGACCTTACCCTAAAAAAAAAGAAGCTGAATACATATACATATATATAAAAAATATGAAATAAAATGGCTGTAGTCGAACAGAGTACACTCTGTGTCCAGCATAAGAAATATTTTGTTAGTTTGGCTGAAGAAAAACTTGAACTTTATTTAAAAGTAGGGAGTAGAAAAAATTGTTTAAAAAAATGTTAGTTATCGACTAAGGTATACCCTGTGTGCAAAAGAAAAATAAAATAAAATGATTTAAATAATAATAATAAAATAATTAAATATATACAAAAGCGAAGTAGTTTGTTTTGTTACTTAAATTTCTGTCAGGTCTTAGCATGTCTATCTGGCTGCTTTAGCTGTTGCTTCAGCCTGTTGCTCAATTTTGTGCAACTTTATGGCACCTTTTGTGCAGGGTATTAAAAATGGCTCCAAGTGGTAATTAAAAATTCGCTCGCCAGCCAAAAGTCGCACTATAAAAAAAAATTAAATAAGAGAGAAAAAACTAACAAAAAATTGTTATTATGCCGTTGTTGCTGTTGCTGTCAAGACAAGCTCTAATAAGCTGCACACACACACACACACACAGACTTACACACAAACACCCACCCACACACATATACATAGACACATAACATTACATTGCACATTACGTATACGCAGCGTTTACAAATGAAGCTGCCAGCAGTGAGCTAGATGAGCAGAGTGATAAAATGAGCAAAGTCTGCAAGTTGAGTTGGCTCTATATATGTGTGTATATATGTGTACATATATAGAGCTGACTGTCAACGATATTGCACACACACAGAGAAAGAGAGAGAGAGAGAGAGAGTGTGTGTAACTGGCATCAACTAACAGAAACTTCTGTTCCCGTGATTTTAGTCAGCTGATAAACAAAAAGTGTGAGAATATGTGTGCATATATGTGTGTGTGTGTGTGTGTGTGACAACAATTTCGCTAAATTACAAACAATGCTTATTTGTTGTTTATCTGTGTAAAGTATCTACACACACTGATGATGCTCTTTCCCTCTCTCATTCTCTGTCCGTCTCACTCTCTTGGGGGCAGGTGGCGTTCAGCTCTGCGTAATTGAGTTGATAAAACGCTCGGGCGCTTTGTTGTAATTTGTGTAATGCATGCAAAGTTAATTACCTCGGGGAAACTTGGTAATTAGAAATGTGATTGAACGTGCCACCAGTTCAGAGCTCCTCCAACACCACGCTGCATGCTCCACGCTTCCACGCTCCAAGCTTGAAGCTCCAACTCCAACTCCAGCTCCATTTCAAAGTCGAAATTTCAACAGCGTTTCATAAATCAACGAAGCCTGTGTCACGACTTCAGCTGTCAGCCTCAATAATCATTCGTTATTTTTCTGTTTGACAAATCGTTCGTGGTACCTAAAACACATTAACGAGAATTATTATTGCTGCCTTTGACTTTTGTAGACATTTTCAATTAGTCGGCCCAGAAAAGTTGTCTACAAAAAAAAAAAAAAAAAAAAAAAAGTTGACATTACCTGCCTCGCCACTGTTCGATCTCATTTCAAATGCATTTCGCAGTTGTAAATTGAATTCCAATCAAGCTCCAAACAAAACTTTGCAGACAATAATAATGTACTTTGATTTTGTTTGGTTTTTGTTTCGGACGGAGAGGGGGAGGGCGTGCCTGGCCATAAAGAATTTGCTGTTGCAGTGCTGTCTACTTCTATTGGCTGCTAGCCAAGTAAATAAAGGTAACTAGTGACACACCAAATGGTATAAATACAACAAGTTAGAGTGCCGCAAAGGGGCGTGCCGGACTCGCACCACAGTTAATGGGTGAATGGCATGCGAATGCATTAAAGTAGTGGGAACTAAATTCGAAATAGATTTATATTTCAATTGTGGGTGGAGTTGTTAATAGATAGTAAATAAATAATACATAAATACCATCAGTTCGAGATATGTGATAAATTATAGAATAAAACGAATTTTGATCAGTTTTTTATAGAGTGAGAATGAATTATGTGTCTAATAATGATTATTAATCTTAATTTTGCTCTGACGATAGCTTTTCATATAATTTAATTTTGTTCTGATTTTCAAAGTGACCGATGCGGTTGAACTCTTATCTTGATATCAATAGCTCAGTAGTTAATACATTTTTATACCGAATTTCCAGTTTTCTAAGTTGTTGAGAAGGACTTCTATGCTTGGACATATGTACAGGATTGTCCATATTCGACGAACCTATCTGAGGCTTCCCATACCTCATATTTATTTATTTTTTAATCAAAGAAAAACACAATTTTTTAATGTTGACGATAATAATAATTTTATTTGGCTCAAGTAGATTTGAATGAGAAATCTCAATAAAAAAAATGTACATAGATTAGTCTGTTCACCCCTACTCAATAATATATGTAAATATAAACTATACATAAGAATATATTATTAGATTTTACTCATAATAGAAACATTTAAATTTGATCGTATCGTCATGTTTTCTACTGCCTGTTACATACATAACCATAAAAACTCTATACCTTCTTTACAAACTTTGAATAAGTATAGGGTATAAAAGTATATTAAAATGTAAGACTCAGTCAAAATATAAAATAATTATTTTTAATTTTTGTTTTCAGTTACATGTCAAGCCCACCGTAAAATCAATTAGTTACATCTGCAGACTTTATACATTTACTTAGATAAATATAACTTAGTATTCAAACTGAATTCAAATATTGTTTCAGCGCAGACCTTCAGACTAAATTAACGTCTGCTGAATTTAGTGTATAAAGAAATTATGAATACCAAAAAGAAAATGCGAAACAATTTAGTTATGAACCAAAACATATGACCTTAAACTCGTTAAGGTAACTGTCAAGTGCAAAGCATGTTTTCCCTCTGCTTTATTTTTAGAGCTCTTGTGAGACATAAAGCACGGTGAGTGTATGAAATGATGTCAGGTGTTGGACTGGGTGCCAAGCTCAGAGCTTAACAAATAAAGAATTTTATGCAATTTAGTCACATATGAAAAATGAAATGAAAATGGCAAAAGAATATGAATTTCAGAAGCATGTACTGGGATTGTATTTATGTTTAAAAGAAAAAATATTTTTTAATATTGCTAGATTAAAACAAAAGTAGCTGCAATTGCTAATTTTTACCCTTTAAAAACATTTTTATTGTTGAACAATTATGGCTTTAAGTCCTTGCGACTTGCCATATGCCTTGTGTGCCAAGGCTTTCTAGCTACGCAAGCGACAAGTAGTAAAATAGTTGTTAAAGCAAACATCTGTTTGTAATCTCGTAACGGTAAACGCAATGCTCAAGCATGGTCTATGTGCGCTATTTTTAGACCTTGCTTGCGTCAGGCAGCGGCAAAAAGAAAACAGAAAACCTGAGTATGTAGAGTAGTGTAGGACTATGCAGTGCAGCCATTTGTTTTAGTGGGTGCTATGTTTGAAGTAGAGCTAAAATATATATTTGCTTTTAATACCTGTTCACGTAGTGCTAACGAGTATATGGGTTTTATGTAATGCTGTCAATGGGTAAAATTGAAAATGGAAGTATCGATAAATAAATTAAGATTTAATTAATGGTGTAACACTCAGAAGAAATTCGAAATTTTACATCTGAAATGAAATCAAAGAAGAGAATTTGAAAAAATTTGATTTGTGTTGGGTTGCGCTATGCGCTTTTTGCTCATTTGCTTTGCACATTTCTAGTTACTTTCGAAGGGCCTGAGTAGCCATCTCGCTCTCACTCAGCCACAGCCGGGACTAAGTGCAGCAACAACTATCTTTGTCACTTTCTTGCTCTCGGAGTGAGAGTGAGTGGGTGTAAGCCAATGGAAGGCGTGCAGCTAAAATGCAAACTCACTGGGATAATATTTTACAGCTACTCTATGCAAGCTCTAAGTCTCTCAGCCAATCACAGCAAAATTAAATAGAATTAGCAAGCAGGCAACAGCAATGGAAGCGGAACGATAGCAGCTCTGCCTATTTATTTCACTATATTACAAAATATAATATATATTTCTTTTTTATATATTTATCTAGGCTCTCCGAATTTGGTAACAAAAAGTTTATTAGTTTCAGTGAATTTAAATGTTACCTTCTTTTGCCCATGAACAAGTATTACACAGTCAGTTTTGCTCACCTACAAAGCTCTCACCTGTTTCACTTGTAGTTTCGGTTGAATTACACCCAAAGTTGTTCCAGGTCTCTAGTTTCAGCTGCAGAGCTTGCCACATTTTTGTGTGCTCTCATATATCTGGTTCAGGTCTTTATTTATGCACGTATTTATATGCACCATTTAAAGCACTCTCTTCTAATGCACACTAATTGTTGTCTAATTTCAAAATACAACTTTTAATTAGAGTATTTTATAATATATATTTAGCTTATCAATTAAACGACGGAAAATTGCATAAAAAAAGTTTGTTCATCCGAAAAGTTTTTATATATATATACACCGGGAAAGCGATTTTTAAACAAATTTATTGAAGCGTTATGCATTCGACACCAATTTGGCAGCAAAATTGTTGATTAAAAACTATGTTAAAAGCATTTGCATGCAAAATATCTAAAATTGTTTGTGCACAAACAAAGTTTATGCATGAAAAATCATTTTTTCGTGCCAGTTTTTTTTTTGGAATTTGGAAAACATGTGCATTTTGTTGATATCAAATATGTTTATATTTTAACTAACAAAACAAAGCTTGTGTTTATTGTATTGTGTAGTTTACTGAAAGTTGATTAAATAAGAATGTTTTTGTTTGAAATGAGGAGATAGTTCTTTCTATTCGAAATAAAGTGTTTTTATGGTTAGTATACCTTAAAATCATATATATATATATACAAATGTTAATGACTCTCTTAAAATATACGAGACATACTCAAATAATTAAAACTTTATATTCATTTGCATCCATTTCATAGAAGTGCAAAATGTAAACCTTGAATAAAAACTAATTTAAAAAGTATGAATGTTCTTTTATTATTATTATTAAAAGATTATAGCTCCTTACACAAAAAAAATCTTTGCTTTATAAAGTATTCTGCCTTTAAAATAACTTTAAGCAAAAGTATTAATCCAAGCTCAGGGTATTGAAGCCGTAACAAAACTGAGAAGTAATTTGCTGACCCATATCAGTTATCATATAAACATAACTTATATACATATATCCGAACATGCACCCACACCTACATACACACGCACACTCACTACAACACCCATTTAAATATTAAACTTTTTCACATATTTGAACGCTTTTAGGCATTTTAGCACTTAGTAAAATCTCAGTTTTAGATTTATGTGGGTATTGAAGGTCTCCCTGTGTGTGTAGGTCCCTCTCTCTCTCTGTCTCTCTCTCTCTGTGTATGCGTGTAGGTCCCTTCCTCTTTCTTTCTCTCTGTGTGTGTGTGTGTGTGTGTGTGTGTGCATTGCCATCGACCGACAGCAAAAAACCAAAAAGCACTCGAAAACTGAAAATCTTGAGTTAACCCCAATGCAAACCCCTTTCAACAATATGACGAATGCATTTGGACAAAACTTTTGGCTTATATATATTGTAAAGCCTTAAAAGGCAATAACTTTTTCCAATTGCAAAACGTTTTGTGCAACTTTTCCTCTTTTTTTTTTTGTATTTTGTTCGTCGAAACTATGTGAAGAATTTTGCAAGTGTTGGGCAACAATTCGAGAGTTAGCCATTTTATTTGTTAGCTTGGCAACTTTAAGCGTTACCAGGTGAGTTTCAAAATATTTCTATTGAAAAGTTTTGGCATTTTTTTTTGGGCTTAGAAAGCAAAAGCTCATAGATTTTCATGAAAATAAAATTCGTAGAAAATGTTTAACAAAAGGTCTACAGCTCATGCTTATGTAAGTGGAAATTTTTGTTATTCATTAGGACAGAGTAAGCAAAATTGTTTATATTTTTCCTAACTAAAACTTAGGCTTATTTTTCAAGTATAACTGTCAGTTACAGAAATCTCAGATATGTCAATATATTATAAAAAAAATATATGTAATATAAATATCAAAGAAATTTTCAAGTTATATTAATTTAAGTAAAACTTTACTAGTAATTAGTGGAGTAGGCCCAAATGTATTTGAAAACAGAAATTGAGAGAAAAATTATATACAATAAAAGCGCTTTAATTCATGTTTATGTAAGTGGAAATTTTTGTTATGGAATAGTACAGAGTAAGCAAAAGAGTCAACATTTTTTTTTTACGAAAGTTATAACAATTACTAATTTTGTATATAATAGAATCAATAGGTTCTTAAACAGCATTGATCGAGTAACTTGTACCTCCAGTTCTCCAATTTAATATGAGTTTCATATTTATAATATAAATTGGCTTTGCTGATGCAATAGATTTGCAAAGTTTTTTCAATCCATTGACTTTCCTAATTGTTATATTTATACATGTCAAAAAGTTTTCATTTCCTCTACTTATTCACAGCTCCATTAAAATCGTAAAGTTAAGCATGAAAAACATTCTTTTCATTATTATTGCGGCACACACTTGTATTGTGACCACAAATAAATAAACCAGAAATCGGTTGAAAAGTTCAAGCATTGTTTTATAGCACTAAAAATATATATAAATATATATGTATATATATTTATTTGTTAGTTGTTGGCTGAGTTGTCATAGATTATGCAGAAGACTGTGGACTTGGTTTTGGGGGCTAGGGTTGGGTGCATTTGGGCTATCGGGTTCGCATTGGGTCAACGAGAATATGCAGACGGGAATGTGACGCCAAAAGTTTTTCGATAGCCGAAACTTAAGTGCCGCTACCCGCATTCACCGACCCTGCGACTGGCAACGAGTTGGCACCGCTGCTATCTACCTAGCTGGATAGCCAGCTCTCGCTCGCTCTCACTGTCCACCTCGGTCTCCCTCTCAGGGTCTGTCTCTTTCTCTTTCTGATTTTCTTGGTTTTGTTTGAGTTTTGTGCGCCTGCAAGCCAAAAAGTTTTTCTTCACTGGCCATAAATTTACTGCAGCTGCCTTTTTCGTGCATGCTCTGAATGGTTTGTTTGCTTTTTGTTCGTTATGATAATTATTTGGCACATACATACATATACTTATATATATATAGGTATGTATTATTTAATATATATTTTTGGTAATGCTTCCACTTGAATTTAATTAGTCTTAAAGTTGGCAATTTATAATTAGAAATTTGCGCTCAACTTGCAACTTGCAATTTGCTCATGTGCCACTTGCCGCTGGCTCCTCTTATGTACGTGCCACTTTTTTGGTTGCGCCTGCTGCTTGCTTCCTGTTGACCTCGTCTATAGCTTCTGATTGACGTTGACGCTGCCAATTTTACGGAAAAAAACCCACGTCTGCCATTCGCCTGGTATTTGGGCTTTGTTGCCTTTCGGCGCAATCAATTAGGAACGATTTTGCTTTGTTTCTTTTTATTTTCTTTTCTTTTTTCTTTGGGAAAAAATATTGTAAGAGAAATGCTGCATACTTTATGGCTGACGTGACATGCCTCATACTTGGGCTTTCGAGTACAAATCATTTTTTACACACTTAGTATGTTATACAAGCTGTATAACAGTTGTAAGCCATGTTTTACTAAGAAAGAAAAGAAAAGTAATGAAGTCACTACGATTTGTTTTGTGAGTTTTTATGTAGCAATGTAATTGCAGCGATCAGCACTCGAAAGGCCAAAGATTTTTATTTCTTTCAAAGTGCAGAGAATAAGTGAAAATAATCAAATATTTAAAGGAAGTTCGCCTTGGTGAGGTATGACCAATTTTTGTCTTGACTCGGCCTAGATGCCAGAGAATCGAATCGTAAGCTATCTGAAGATGTCCTGCCTGCATTTTGGTCCTCTCATTGACAATGGCTTTCTTCTTTTTGTATCACGGACTTTGAAATCATATGTTAATTTTAAAATTTTCTATTTAATTTTTCATCAATATAAAAATTTTATATATGATAATAAACTAGTGAAAAAATGTACAAATTTATGTAGACTTCTGGATAATTTTGACTAGAAGAAAAAATCAAAAGCTGCTGCTTTTTAAGTCAGCAAAAATGTAGAAAATTTAAAGAAAACAAAATTTGAAAAATTAATAAAATATTTGTCGCTTACAAACAATCAGTATTATAATATATTTTATATAAAGTGTTATTATATATTTATTTGAAGAGATTTTAATTGGATTAATTATACATTACAATTATTTTCATACTTTATTTATATTATTAGTATTATCATATAATTTTTGTTTCATATTCCTTACATCAATTTAATATTATTTAAATTTGTTTTCTACGTTTAAAGTTTGCTGAAATGTCTGCCAACTGCAGTTCAAGGCATTTCTATAGCGAGACTAAAAATCAACTGTACATTCAATTTGTTGTGAAAGTCAGGGGAAATTGCACACCGGCAAAGTTTTTGCATATTTTCTTGTTGCTGTTGCTGCTGCAGGATGCCATGGCCTTGAATGCTGCTGTAAATTATCTGTAGGACTGCAATTGTTTGCCAAATAGTTTCGTTTAGTTGTTACAGTCACAAAACATTTATCATAACAGGCAGCAATTGAGGAAAAAGGGAAATGAAGAAACCAACTCTATCCCTCTTTCTTTCTCTCTCCCACTCTGTCTGTCTCTGTCATTTTCTTTGAGCAGTGAAGCTCAAGCACTCAGTGTAATTGAGCGGCACTTAGAAAATATGCGGCTCATTAGCTGCAAGCCCAAAGGTGTTTCTGCCTCCCGATGGGATCGACAGGCAGCAAGACAACTTACACACGCTCACACACACACACACACACACACACACCCACATACATACACACATAAGCAAAGTGAACTTAACGCTTGACTGATTTCTTTGGCCTCAAACAAAATTGGCACGCGCTGCTCAGCCTTTCATAGTGGTAGTAACACACACACACACACATACAAATAGAAAATAAAAATGATTTCCAGCAACATGTTTTTCTGGTGCTGTTGCTGTTGCTGGTGCTGGTGCTGGTTGCTGCTGCGACGGCTTCCTTATAGATATCCATCTAATGTTTATATGTGGCTACGTGCCATAGCTTGTTGTCTGGGCCCCCTCTGAAAACCCGAACTGCTATAGCCAGCTTGTCAGTGTTTGTGTTTGGGCTCAAGTTTTGTTACGTGCCTGGCTTAATTTTGAGCCAACACGCCAGCCAACTGGCAACTGGCAACTGGCAGCCGCAACTCATTGGGTTCCGATTACATGGCGTATACGTAATATAGCCAAAGTTTTCTTCCTGCTGCACATCAAGTTAGCTCCCTTTAGCAATTTACTTGGCTGCAACAAGTTGTGAGCCACGGCCAAAGCTGTTTGAGTTGCACACACGAACGCACACACATACACACACACGCACATATACTATGGCTAAATAACCAACTTTAAGCTCAAGTTACGCTTATGCTTGGCTGCTCATATGCAACGTTAGACCAGGTTTCACTGTAGGCGCCAAGCATTTCAATGCCACAATGCTCGTTTTGTAAGCGTTTTCACTTATCATCGATAGCCAACAATTTCCATACGTGTGCGTTGCTCTCCAACTCTGTGTGTGTGTGTGTGTGTGTGTGTGTGTGTGTGTGGGCGTCATGCCAAAAATGCAAACTTTGCTGTGCGTGGATCTGAGCAACAACAACATTCCATTGTTTCTCACTCTATTCTAGATGATGCATTTTGAGACTTTCATTGGGAAAATGCATTTGGCATTCGGCATTCGGTATTCGGCATTCGGCATTTCACATTTCACATTTCGCATTTCGCATTGTGCCTGGCTAGTTGCTCTACCAATTTTCCATACGCACAATGTAGTCGCAATAAGGCCACGCCTGACTGCCACTCGCAATATTATTGCCATAGTTTTAAGCGCCTTATGGCCCCAAATGCTTTAATGTATTTTGCGTGTTTTGGCCAATGCCGTTTGCAATTATCAAAACTAAATATGATTTATTAAGGTATATGCTTTGTGTGTCTAAATGTGCATGAAACTGGCCAGAGATACAGTTTCAATTAAATTTTTAGTCGTGTTCTTTAAAGTTTTGGTTTGCTTAGCAGAGTTTCCATGGCAATCTAGATTTCTCTAGCTGGAAAATTGCCTGAAAATTTAATTTTAATTGTTGTCTAGGAAATGGACTAATTGATAAGCAAAATGTACTTGGATTTTATATTAATAAAAAGTAGAAAAGAGCATGTAGCTTAAAAGCATATTATGCCTAACTCTAGTCGGATTTTTTCATATTTTCATTAGGCGAAGCAGAGTTAACCTGGTAGCCTTTAGATCTTATAGTCTTTCAGTTATACATTTCTCAAAATAGATTTTGATCAATATTTAGAAAATAGTATCAATATATTAAGAGCAAAAATTTATAAATTTTTTCAAAAATGCTATTTTTTGTATTACTTGTTGATAGTCAAGCAGAAAAACTAATTATGTGGTGTCGTCATTTTTTGTAGTTTTTTAGTAATGTTCGTCTCAAAGTATTTTAATAATATTTGTTAATTATAATAATATTTAATAATAAATTATTTAATTCTGAAGCACTGCCATTTAACTAAAAGTTTAATACAAATTACAATAGCATTTCTATTTATTAGCATTTCTGTTTATTATGTTTATTATTTACGTATATATATATATATATATTATTATTTTATTATATTCCCTGGCATTTTGTTACTAGTTAGCTCTAAGTTTTGTTTTCACGTTTAAAGCAAACTCTCGCTGCCCTAGCTATAGCTTTCGTTTTAAATGCAGCGTACAATTTATTTTTTTCTCTCTCTATCTCTTCCACTGTTTGCCCTTCTCTTTCACACCCCCGCTTTCAAGTTTTCATTATTCTGCTGCCAGCATCAATTTGGTCAAACCCAGCCACAGCCACAATATCCAGCGCATAAAACGCGCATTAGCAAACTATTAGTCAAATCCCCAAGGTGCCATTTACCATGTCCAGAGCACTCGATCTCTCTATCTCCCTCCCTCTCTCCCATTCGTTTCGTCTCTCTCGATTGCAGCTTGTGCCATTTGCAATGTAATTTGTGACGCCTAATAAAATGCCAAAATACTCAGTAAAAATAAATAAATAACAAAAAAAATGTGCATAAATTATAAGACAGCAGCAGTCGCAGTCGCAGTCGCAAAGTGTGAAAAATTACGCATACGCCCCCTTAGAGCAGTGCGCCAAATGCGGAGTACCACAAAGTACCAAAGTACCAAAGCGACCGCAAAAACCACCAACCAACAACAACAGCAAAAACACAAAAAAAAAAAGAAAAACAACAACTGAACGCTGAACATTTTCTCCCACACACAAAAACGACGGACGACAGCGAATAATTTAATTTACTTTTAATTTTCGCTCACAAACTTTTAGGCGCAGTTGCTTAATCTTATTCTTGCTCTGTGCAACCGATTCTATTAGAGTGGGGCTGTGTGTATGTGTGTGTGTGTGTGTGTGTGTGTGTGTGTGTGTGTGTGTGTGTGTGTGTGTGTGTGTGTGTGTGTGTGTGTGTGTGTGTGTGTGTGTGTGTGTGTGTGTGCTTGGGCCAGCTGATGCGCATTTAATTGTGCGCTATTTCTTTGGACTAGCAAATTAAGAAAAATGCGTTTTAATTCCATTCAGGCTTGAGCGCGATTGAGAGTGAGATGAAAGAAAAAGCGAAAGAGTGAGCGGGGAAAAAGGAAAACTGCGGCAAAAGTAGGGTAGTTAGGTCAACATCACAGAAAAATTTGATAAGGTATATGCAGTGCCGCAAAAGGTACAGAACAACAAAAAATATTTTCTTTTTAAAATTTAATTTTATTTGAACGATTTGATTTGAGATAAAAAAAAGAAAACTCCCTAAGGTTTGTATTTTATCTATTAAAAAAAAAAGAATGGATTATCGGATAGGCTTTGCTTTGGCAATGCTTTTGACTAAATGGCTTCGTAAAAGGGCAGAGAACATCGGGTATATTCAAAAGGAACAGAACTTTGTTTACGAATTGTATAGATTAAATCATTTTATTTTGTCCCAAAATTAAAAAGGCTAAAAAACTGTGCTCACAATTTAAATAGATAAATTAAAGAAATATTCAAAAAAATATTTTTGAACAAAAACTTTTGTTTTCAATCAAAAAGAAAAAACAAAATTTTTTTTTTAATAATATAAAAAGATTTTTTATAAACTTTTTAAAAATGAACAAATTTTGTTTAATAAATATGTATATTTAAAAAAAAATTTGGTTTATTAATTCATACATTTGGATTAAAAACAAAATTATTAAGTATATATCGTACACAAAATTTATATAATTTATTTTATATATTTTTATTTTATATTATTTTTCTGTTAAACAGCTTATTAAATCCTGCTGATTGATCAAATATAATCTACATAAGTAAATTATACAAATCTAAAGTAAAATAACGTTAGAGTAGTTAAACTTCCTTATCTCAAAGCGGAAAATATTTTTTTTCGTATTGTAGTTGTGTTTTTGTCATAAGTTTTGACTGTTTTCTGCGGCTGAGTTCAGTTGAGTTGAGCCGAAATGAGTTCAGCTAAGTTGAGTTTGGTTGGGTTTAGTTTTATATTCAGCTCCTTCTTGTGGTATTTGTTTGCTTAGGGCCAGTTCGCCCACTGTTTGTTTTGTGTGCTGAAAACAATTTTGAGAGCCGACTGCTGCTTTGTTTTGGGCTTTGATTGAAATTAAGCGCATTTGAAGAGGTGGCCCACAAAGTGTGGCCATAGTTCAAGTGGCATTGTTTTCAATACATATACATTCATACAAATATACAAACATACCAACATAATATATATACATCTGTATATAAATTGTGATAAATTGTTTTGGTAATTTGACAAGCATTTGCGAGGCACTCGAGCCTTCAATAAATATGAGGATATCGTTATAATTAATGTGAGTGCTTTGCCAAGTGGACAACATTTGCTTTCATTATGCTTATTTCCTCCATTAAATGTTTCCACTATGATGCTCTCCACTTAAACGTTGCCAACATGTTGCTCATTAAACATGCGCTAATTTTAGCGACAATAAACTGTACTACAATCATCTATATATATACAGTATACATATATATACAGCCATATATAATTTATTAAAGTTTAATTTTAAATTTTCAACTACAGAATGTCGTCTAAATGTCACATTCTCTATTCTGGCATTCAGCTCTTGCATTCACAAAATTTCCGTTGGCTGTTTAATGCGTTATCAACGTCCGCCAAATATAGCCATTGAAATTGACAATAGGCTCTAACAACTGAACTCTAGTGTCAGCTGTGAAGTGCTCACTGAATAGAGAATAATTAAATGCAAATTAACAATGGTCAATGGACTTTTTGGTTGGCAGGCGCAATGGGGCTGGCATTGGCGCTGTTGCTACTGCACTCGACTAAATCGCATGGTGCATATTTGCATGCACTGATGGACCAGTTCGCTAATGGAGAATCCTGATATGTATTACTATTATGCCATACCAAATGGGCATTAGACAGTTGCAGATGCAGATGCAGATGCATAGACAGCGTTTAGCCATAACGTGAGCTGGGCTCGGTTGGCATTGTTGTTCCACACACGCGCATAAGAGCTACCCAATCTGGCATTCTTATTAGTTTATGGCACTCAGCCAGTGAAGAGCATGACGTACAAGCCCATATGCTGCTATGCGACCAGGCAAATGCAGAACTATGCGAGCTTTCGAACAATGCAAGGCTCAAAAGTTGAAGTTTCCATAGAGCAGCATAACGGAAGCGAAAGGTGTAGAGAAGTGGTGCAGTAAGGCCAGAGACTGGCTAAACATGCCAGAGATTTCGTGAGTGGCCTAAGCTTATATAACCATATAAGTCGGAAACAAGCTTGTTGAATGGAATAAGTCTCAAAAGATTGTTAAGTATCCGTTAAGCTTAGCAAATGCTTGAAAGACTTTTTGAGACTTAACTTGTTTGGGATAAGTTATAAGAATCTTAAAAAGTTTTTAATTGGAGATGAATGTGTAATAAATGAATTAATTAAATATTTTGTTTCTGTATATTAAGTTGATTAGAAATCCTATTTATTTATTTAAAATTTATTCAAAACAAAATGTTTCATAAAAAAAAATAATTAATTTCATACACATAAAATTTTAGAGCAAGTAAATATTATATAAAACAAAATGTAAGTGTGTATTATAAATAAAAAATATAAAGTAAATAATACAATATTTATTTTTCAGAGCTAGCAATTCTCAATCAATTATTCCTTGCTTTTTATCAAATACTCTTTTTCATTGGCTGCAATAATTCTCTTCACTTACAGCCCGTTCCAGCTGGCCATCCCAAACTTTTTATCCAGATTAGTTCGTTTTTATTTGCCTAAAAGCTCGAGCAAAACATGTGTACTACTATATCATAAACTATGTAAACAGCTACCTATTTCAATCAATTCGATCATAAAACATGCGCCCTCAAACACAACGAGTTTGCCGTCGCATTGGCCAACGGATATAAACACATTGGCCAACATATGAGGTTGAAATGCAATCTAAAGCAAAGCACAAACTTTAAAACTGTTGACCCGTTCGTCGGCCACAAAGTGGATGAAATGCAGTAAGGTACGAGGCGTTTGCGTTTGTGTTTGTGTTTGTGTAAATTGCAGTATTCGATGGCCAATACGACCGACCAAAAACTGCAAAAGTACAAAACCAACGGATTGGAAAAGTGCGCCTGACAGAAACACACACACACACACACATAGACATACGTACACACATACACACAGACAGTGACTAATACACAGCTGTCTGCACACAGACATACAATGTGCTGTCCGTGTTGGCCCAGAAAACCGAGCACAATATAAAATGCCAAAAATGTGAGAGAGCACGTAAAACGTAAAGTGTTTGTTATACCCTGTAGCCATAAAGTGGTTGAAAGGGATATCTGTTTATAGCCCCAAAGCTATTTATTTATGATTTTCATAGAACACACAGAAAAAAAGGTGAACTAGTAAGAGGATTATGAATTTTTAGAAAACTGCATGGCGTAGCTCTTCAAAGCGCAACAATTTCGATGAGTGTGAGAGGTAAAGGAAGAGAGTTTAGTATGAGAGGTAGAGGCAGAGAGCTTAGTATGTACGTCCGAGTCGACCAAACGTGTAAAAATATTTAGATATAGACTTCAGTAAGTTAAATGTAGCTAAGAGAGTGCAGTTCATAGAGTTCAACTCAACTGAAGAACTGGCAGGCTTATTGAAGAAATAAATTCCCATATCTGAAGTATTTAATCTAGTAAGTTAAAAAAAAAGAATTCATTCCTTAACAATCTTTGGAGCGAAAACAGGAAAATATGGAACGTGCGTTCTTGTAAACATTGATGATATATATATTTTTTTTATGATTGATATGAACAAGTTAATATCCCTTAATTTAATTCATCCTAAGGTCTTACTTATATACTATATATATGCATCAATAGATTTGATAATGGAAGAAGAATAATTGTTGATATTTTAACATCAGATATTTAGATTTTAAAAAAATGTAGACGTATTGTAATTAAAAAAAAATAAATAAAAATGGTAAAGAAAAACATAGCCGAATTCAAGATTTTGGGTGAAATTTAAATAATAAAAGGCATGCATGTAATGTCCATTAAGTAGTATGTGCTAGTCGAAAACTTACCTTCGCTCGTTGTTGTTTAGAAATTTTTGCTGTAGGGCTGTCCCATTATTGGAAATAAAACAATTGACAGCAATGAGACTGCGCCGGGCACGACCTCGCTGGAACCCAATATGCTGTTGGCCGCTGCCGCATTGGCGTTACCAAAGTCCCAGAGCTTGCCCAGTTATCCAGCTATCCAGTTATTCAGTAGGTTGGCCCAGTAACTGCCCGGTATCGCAGTTATCCCTCGATTAGTTAAGCTGCGCAAAATAATGATGACAGCTGACGAGGCTTACCGCAGCGCAGGCCGGCTACGTTCGAGCTAAAGGTGCTAGGTGCTGGGCTGTGTGAGGGTGTCCTTGGGAGCGACAGACAGTTGAGGGGATTAATTGAGTGATGAGTGGATGCTGTCGTCTGTATAATGGATACTGGCAGCTATCTCATAACACTTCAATTTGAGCGCAGCACGTCCGATGTCGCTTAATGGCCAATCCAAGCCACGCAACACGGCTATCGAATATCGCATGTCGAATGTCGCAATACGCATCTCGCATCTCGCATTTCGCATGTCGATTGTTGAATGTTTATTTAACTGTTAAGAGAGATTTTTTTTCAAGCGCAACGTATCTATTGCCTTGCCCTGCCTCCGGTTCATTCGTTGGAAAATTACTCGGGAATTTACAGTTATGCTCTTAGCCATAGTAACTAAGCCTTTATCCTTCTCCCGCTCGTTGTCGTCTTCTGCTATTGGTTATGTTGATTCGAAGCAATCAGCTCATGTCATGCACATTTGCTGTGCGCGTATTATAGCTATTAGCTGGGATATCGTGTAACTCCGCATTTAATGGGCACTGAATTTCATGGCAGGCAATTTAAAGCAAATATTGTTAGCATACAGATACTTGCGTATCTACTAGATATTATGATAGCTTACATACAGATTTCTTTGCACATTTTATTGAATTTTGGGCTTACCAACACTCTTCTATATACTACTTATGTATCTTACAGATACTTATGATATCTTATGAAAATCTTGCCGAAACGAATAGAATAGAATCAACCTGAGAATACTTTTGCTCACACTTTTTCATTCTATAACTATTTTTGCATCTTTCAGATATTTTATTGTTAAGAAACTTTTGAAAATAATTTTTAAATCAAATATTCTGATGCCTTACAGAGACTTTTTTCTTATGTACACTTTTATATAAGATATATAAATATTTGTAGCTTGTGTACTTTACAGATTATTTTGTATATACATAAGCTTAATCATAATGAAGATAGACTAATAATTTTTTAATTCTATAGAAAATTAATATCACAAATATTGATTTATAGATATAAAGAGGTACTTTTGTAATTCAGAGCAAATGCCTCTATACTAAAGATACTTTCACATGCTACCTATACCCATATGCTGAGCTCTAGAAATAGAGTTCAGTGTACCGACTTAGACAACTGTATTTGAAGTGTTCTGAATTTTTATTATAAACCGAAAATGTGAACACTTACATCATAAAAAATAGAAACATTTTGAATAGTTAGTAGAGCTTGGTTTGGGATATTTTTGTACTAAAGCTTCCAGACTGGCTCGGAAGCATCGCCGCCTTCAATCTTTTTGATCCGTCTTACGTCCGATACACGTAGTCGGACAGGAATCTTTGGTTGGCGCAATGACTTTATCTTCGGCTGTGGTTCTGGTTCACTATCGTTGAGCAGAGCTGTTCTGCGGCTCTGTACGAGCTGTGCTATGATCGAACGGTCACAGGCCAGGGACTTGATGTGCAAGTATTCATCTGTGTAGGCCAATTCGTATTTGAGTAGCATCTCGAACTGCTGCATCAATTCCAATTCCTGGCTGGTTATGCATGTGCTGCCCAAATGCTTGTAAGTATCCCGCTCGAAGCAATGAAGTTTGCGATGGAAATTTTGTTTAGATGATGGTGCCAATAGAATGATCATGTTTTTATAATCGCGACGCCCGGTTATTTGGTTTAAAAGCGGCTCTAGCAATATTTGCGCTTTGTCTCCAACAACGGGGCTACCATAACGCGGCATTATTGATCGTCTTATTAGTCCATGCATATCGTTGTACACGCTGACCCAGCGACCCATTGAAATAAGTTGATTGCCTTGCGAATTAATTGGTTGATTTGTAAATGCCCGAGGAGTACTTCCGTCGTCATTGATCATATCCATTCTGCAGTATCAAGTCAGAAATAAAAAAAAATATATATATATAATTTTTGTGTTGTCTAAAGCAAAAAATCACAGAAAGATATAAATACTTGACTAAATTTTTAAAATGTGTCTGAAATTCATGTGAATGTGTTTTGTAAAAATTTCCAAATGACTTACCCAGTCCTATGTTGATAAGCTCACTATGTTATCCGTTTTGGTTTGCTCTGTGTCCTATGATTTATAATTAGACTACTCAGAAAATGTTCATACAACAATAATTATTTGTCTTTTGCGCATATTTTGCCACGCATTTGAATTTGACATTTGCCTAATTGCATTTTACTGACAACCGCACAAAGCGTCTCGCGGCGAGTATTTGATATACCATTGTGTTCATTTAATATTAATTAACTGAATTAGGGTCTTGAATGAATTATGTGGATTTTGAATGCGTGTCTATATACCGTGTAAATACGGAGGGACAAACGCAAGGAAGTTTGTAAATTTTACTCAAGACTTTAACTAATAAAAATTATTTAATATATATATATATATATATATATATATTATTTTTATATATTTATTACCTATAATTTTATAATTTATATGTTTTTATTTTTGTATCGAGTTTTTTTTTTACATATTTGGGATTAGATAACGGCTAGACATATTGTATTATTTTTAATAAAAAAGTAAAAAAAAAATTGGGTAATAAAATGTTCCAATTTACATATTTTTCACATTTAGAGTTCAATAGTTACTTCAAAGATTTATACAAATTCAACTATAAGTTAACATTTTTCAACAGAAAAATCAAATTAGTACTAATTCTAGAGTATCTACGCGTAAACCACTTTTGTCTGCAGCTCTTTGATTTGCTTAATAGGCAACATTTCAAGATCTGTTTGGGACATTTGCTTTGAAATTGACTGACAGTTCGTTGCACAAAGCGGGAAAACGTTTGAGTGTCTTAATGTACGCCAACTTAAATTATAAATAAATTGTTCATTTATTTGTGTGAAATGGGCTTAGCCCAAATTGTCACTAAAGCCTTTTCAATGTAGATAAATGTTGCGAACGGTTTCTGGGGCTGTGGGATAAATCAAAGTATATTATTTGGATTACAGCTTATAAAAAGAAGTTCAAAGGCGATTCAACGGAAGAGTTAAAAATAAGCTTAAAATAATTGTACCATAGATGTAAACATAGTTTGAAAATATTTTAAATTGTTATGACAGCTTTATATTGTGATTCATAATTCATATTCCATATATAAGTAAATATAAGCCAATCTGCTATTGAAAACATCTGGAAAGTAGCTCGTAATAAGCATGAAGGCAGCTAACAAATTCAACTGCTCTCAACTTTAAACAGACCGCACAGCTGGGTATCAATTGAGGTGCAGACAAGCCTCACTTAGTTGACTAAGAGAACAAGCTGTGACTTATACCGAATGATAACTTAAGCATATGGCAATTTGTCAGGCTGCAAGGCAAGCCCAGCGGTTAGCTTCGCTTCATTTTATTTTATTTTTTTTTTTTTTCGTTTTTTGCTAAATCGCCAACGTCTGCATTCGGCTTATAAAAGGCTGGCCAGCTGCCAGTTGAATGTTGCAGCGTAAAGCGACAATTCCGTTGGCTGTCAAGAAGTCACACCCGGCCAAGATGCGATGCCCTTTGGCCTCAACAATTGCTGACTGCCTGAATGCTTGACTGGCTACGTGCCGAGAACCTGTCGCCGCAGGAGTGTCTCTTTTATCGCATGTTCAAGCCAAACAAACGAGACATTGAGCATTACTTCACAAAACAAGTAAGAACGTTGCAGTCGGACGTGACCGACTGCAGAATACTCATTCCAGACCCGAACGATGCCAGATCCATTTTCCGATTTACCACGCCCCCAAGTGGTAGTAAAAAAAAATTAGAGGATGTCAACAATAATTTAGTCGTTAAATTTTCTAGTTTCTAGCTCTAAAACTGTAGAAATATTTTTTCCGATTTGCCACACCTCCAATGGATGAAGATATATCCGCCATATTTTTATTGATTTAGGGTTATCAACACGAGTATACATTCCAAATTTCGACTCTCTAGTATATAAACTATCCTGGTTTTTGAGACCCGGAAAATGCATTTTCCAATTTGTCACGCCCCTAGTTGCGTGGATATATGTTCAAAATTTCAAGACTCTCAAATTCATACGGACAGATGAATAGATGGATAGAAAGGAAGACGGACATTGCACAAAACCAATATACTCACTTTACTTTCGTGAATGAGTATAAAAAAAAAACAAAAAGAAATTAAACACTCATTTTTTTAATGCTAGGATAGAATGTAAATTGCGTATATTAGTTATGTCTGCATGAGTTTGAGTCAAGAGCTGCAAATTGTGGAATATTTATATTGAGATTTTGGGAATATGCGCATTTGAGGTATGAGGGATAGTTCATGGGAACCATAAATTGCAAAGCTTGAGTGCAGTAAGAATTTTGTTTTAGTAATCTAAAAAAACTTTATTTTCATATCAACTCAAAAGTTTATTCTCTTTATCTTTGGTACTATTTAATGAGTATTCAAAAAGCAAGTAAGAGTTGATTTTCGGCACGAAGTTGAACATTTTGTAGTTTTATCAGTGAAGACTTTCAAGCAGCTCAACTCAATAGTTTTCATGTAAAATTGAAAATTTCTCTTTAGTGTTTCTTCAATTCGCTTCTAAGCCACTCAAACTTCTAGTCATCTTATCGCCAAATGTCTTATCGCCCATTTATTGCCTGCATTTTGCACTGATTAAGTCTATTGCCCAACACGGCCCTCACCAAAATCTTTGCCTATTTCAGTTGAAAAGCAGCTTGAAAGGCAGTTGCATTTTCAGTTGCATTTGCAGTTGCCGTTGCTGCAGGCCATCGCTTGCCATGAATCGTTCCACAGCCGATTTTTTGGCCTACATTGAGAATCTCATTGCAGAGGAATGCCTGGTTAAACAACAGTGCAGAGCCAGATCGGGTGGCGTCAGAGGCATACGCATTTGGCTCTCAGATCTCAATGGATTGATGCCAGGCTGTGAGCTGCACAGACAAGTTTATGCCACGACCAAGTTGGAAGATGATTGCAGCGAGACTTTTACATTCTTCAACTGTTGCTGCCTGCTGCAAAAATTTGTGCAAAAATTGCAAAGCATCTTTAAATGGCTGTTCCATATATGGAAGGGGGAATAGGATGACAGAATGAGCAAGAAAGGGACAGCAAAGACTTTTAGTACTAATTCTTGGAATATTATTTGGAATGTTCTGTAAGCTGCTTATATGTAAGTCATAATTTTCAAGAAAAGCTTAAAATCTTTTCAGCTTTCTGTAAGTAAATAATATGTAGAATTTTCTATAGACAGGAGGCACTGAATTTCTTTTAAATAAAATATATCTTTTGAATATTGTTTGCTTCGTCTAAGCTGAGAACAGATAAATTTAAGAGAGGAATGTATTTAATTTATTTTTATATACAAACTGACTTGTATAATACCAACTAATTTATTTATAGAGCTTTCAAAAGATATTTTACAAACTAGAGAATATCTTAAAGATCATAAAACATATGTTAATTGTTAGTTATTTCCTTTAAAATAACTATTTATTATTATTTATATGTTTGTATATTTATTTGCTTGTAATAAGTATCGACAGTCAAGATTAAAATTCTTTGCTTTTTTGATTCAATTATAATAAATTCTCTATGTATACTCTATGAATTTGTGAAATTGTATGTAACAGACAGACCTCATAAGTAGACCCCATAAAGTATAAATATTCTTGAACAGGAGATTTAGCTGATTCGATGAAGACAGTCTGTCCGTTTGTCTGTTCATATGAACAGTGGCGTAAGCCATTTAAGCTGGAGACTTGAAATTATAAATGTGTATTTTCTAATACTATACGCAGTATAAATTAATCATCAGTTTATTTTATTTTGTTATTATAGCTAATCATTGATAGTTTTATTTAGCTTGCTATGCTTAAATTGAATTTCCTAAAGCTAGAGATTTCAAGTTTACTGTTGAGGTCCCTGTGATGAGTTCACAGATTTTGAATATTTATAATTGTCCATAAAATATATCCAAATTATTTAGACTAGTAAAGTCAATGTAGCAGTACTTTTATTTGTTTCAACGTATCTTTAAAAAATATATATTTTTTTTATACAATAATGAAAAACTTATTGCCGACTTTATCAAAACAAATAAAAAAGGCTAAATATTGTTTTATAATCTTAATAATCTTCAACTTATTGGAAACTCAATAAAACTTATAGTCATTTTTGTAATTTTTTTTAGCTATATAAATAGCCATAAAAAGCACAGCTCATATAGAACCAATTGATTTTATCGTTTAAGCGAGGCAGCTGTTTAAACAAATGAAGCGCAATCAAGCCGTAAACATTTGTTAAATGTATTGATGGGAATTTTCATAAATTTCACTTTCACTGCCAATTAAATAAGTGAAAATAATTTACGCTGACTAAGGGCAAAAAATGGAACCCGAACAGCTTAATTTTCTTTCCAGCTAATGAAAATATATTGCTATATATATGTATATATATATATATATATATATATATATATATATATATATATATATATATATATATATATATATATATATATATATATATATATATATATATATATATATATATATATATACATACAGTTATTTGCAGGGAGTGAGAAGTTTAGCTAACAATGAAAGGAAGACCGAAAATTGAGAAGCGTATCAAGCTATAACTTCATTAGGCGCACTGAAGCGACAAGCTTTGCAATATATCTGACAACTGGGGTACTTATAAAATGAGAAATATCTTTAAAAGAGAGACAAAGAGAATGCGAGGGCGAGAAGGCGAGAGGGGAAGACGGAGAAGTAGATATATTTTACGCAGTATAATCAATAAAAAACGCTAAACACAAACATAAATAAAAGGGATATGCGAATGCGGCACGAATTTATTAGCCATCAAAAAAGCCGAAACGGAAGAAAAAAGATGTATATACTAATATATGTGTCGGTATGTGTGTGTGTGGGTGTTCGTATCGTCAATGGCAGAAAAAATGATAAAAATAAATAAAAGTCTGTTGGGTTGCTTGAGGCATCGTACGCGTAAACAGTTCAAGGACTTGGGCTGGCCGCATGATTTATTTGCTTTCGACTGTCTTTCTTTCTTTCTATACTGATGACCTGCCTCATATGGCTCTGGGTGTGTGTGTGTGTGTGTGTGTGTGTGTGTGTGTGTGTGTCTGTTAGTGTGCTAGTGTGTGGGTGGTATAGTGCGGTTCAATTGCCGCTTAAGTGAGGGCACATTCCAAGACGTTTTATTGGCTACGTGCAACAGCGCAAACAAATTTACATGACACTGAACTCTGCTTACCTCTGGACTACTTACCTGAGCTCTTTCCTGTCTACCTCCCTCCCCTCCCTGTCATTCCATTGGCAATTTGAGCCGCATTATTGAAAGATTGATGAAATTTTTCGACAGTCGGAACCACTGACTTACCGGCTATCGAGCCGGGCAACTCAAGATAAATGACTGGAGTTCCTTTTTGCGCCAGCCTCGACTAAAAGTTATTGCGGTCTGTGTGGCGCTTATAATGAATAATGAAAGATTTGCTGCCGCCTTTTTATACCCTGTACGCATTGAAAGGGATGGAAAAAGGGTATTATGGTTTTGTGGGAAGTTTTTAAAGGGGAAAGCAACATGCAAATTTTAAACACTTAAATTTAGATATATCTTTAAACTATGTGCTTTGCATACAGCTCGGGAACTATAAGTGATAAAACTATGAAATTTAGTATTTAAATATATTCAACACAGATAAAGTATACTATTTTCTGCTTAAGCCAATTAGCCTAAAATATTATATTATATATATATATATATATATATATATATATATTAAATAATATAACACATAGATCAGATTTTTGTAAAATTAACATAATTTATAGGGAATTTTACATTACGGACTTTTAAATATCAGCTTTGAACTTCTGCACTACATTTGATGCCATATGACCTATATATCATATAGATAAAATTATGATGAACAATAAATTTCACAGATACTCAAGAATAGATATCTTCAAACAAACTGCTGATCGAAGTCGATAATATGTAGAAAAAGAGAACATCAGCTTTGTTTTTTTGTTGTTTATTATTCAATGCCTCAAGTCGAGTATGCCCCACCTAAACAGCTTTCTTTCTTCCTGTTTATTCGTTTTATTGTTCGCCGCACCAGAACAATAAAATGCCCTGACCAAATGCCCAAAACTGTTGTGGGACTCACACCAGGATTTGCCGACCCAACTGCCGTTTTGGCAATCTCGTAGACCATCCATGATGCGAGTAAACCATTGAGCGGTATTCACACTTTGATTTGGTGGTTCGTTTGGCTTATGTGTGTCTATGTATTAATAGCTTTTATAACGCTTCCTGCTGGCCCGCCAATATATCTTGTTTTTTGGGGCGGCCTACGGCTGCTTCTTTGGCCGGCCAATTTGACTGTCAGCAAGTTTCTTTTGATGCCAGAAATATTGGTCGAAAAATGTGTTTTTCATACCCTAAATACGTTGTAAGTGACTTAATCGGGTATAATGGTTTTGTTCAAAGTTATGTAAGCGGGTACTAGGCGGCGTGGTTTAGTTCATAAAGTATACATAAAGACAGATAGGACAGACTCTTTTATGTTATTTTCGGCTTCTCAAAAGTAGATTAAAATCTATAATTTTATTTTATTTTTCTTTAAGCATATTTACTTAGATTATAATTAAAATTTACACATATAAAGATTTTTTTACTTTTGCAATTTTTTCATTAATATCGAAATTTTTAATTTAGGATTAAAATTTGTTTAGCAACTTTAAGTCTGGCAGCCTCGACTGAAGAACTTTTATGTATTTCCCACTGCGCTGTTTGCCTCGGGTTCGGGCCCTTTTGATTGAATGCCGCTCATAATTGCAGCTTTTGCTTCATTTCATGCTGGCATCTCTTTGATATGTGAAATGGTTTTGGCTTTCGGTTTTTGGTTTCGGTTTCTGTATCATTCACGATTCCGTTTACGCTGCCTTGACAAATGCTTTGCATTGATTGGTGCCTCGGGATAAATTGTTGAAGGTTTTATCTTTTTGACTGTGGTTTTTCACTTTTAAGTAAGCAAAGAATATTCTGCAAAAGAATCAGATATACATATATACCTATATAGCTGTGGGTCTTTTGTGCAATTACCCGAAAACAACTTTTTTTTTTATTTTTTTATTTGACAAGTTTTGGGTTGCAAATGAAGATGTTTTCGCTCTTCCGATAGCTGCTTAAACTCATTTCCGGGTATTTAGCGGAAAGTTTTCTTTTTTTTTTTTGTATACGCCCTCAGGGATCAAAAATTTGTCTGTAGCTGTAATAGAGCTAAGAATTCTATTAAGAAAAGGCTAAATTGATTAAGCATGGCATGGAAGAAGAAATTGTTTTTTTAATTGCAAAAATGGCAAATATATTTACAATATATAATATATATAATTAATATTTATTATATGCATAAGAATCAGAATCAAAAGGAATAAAATCAAATGTTTTTAAAAATTAAATTATAAATAATTATTTAGCATTCGCAATAGAACACAAAAAAACAAAATACTATATAACTAAAATGTATATTTCCAAAAAAATAAAATAAATAAATAAAAAAAAAAAAAAATTATAAAAAATTAAATTTTATATAAATTTTCGTTTAACTTCACAGATAAATAACAAAGTATAGAGAAACTCAATGTTTGCTTATTTCTGAATACTTTATTAATTATGTGTGGATTTGTGTAGAAAGTAATTAAACTCAAAATAATCTTAAATAAAATACCTAAGATATTTTAAATAGAGAAACCATGAGTTTTAGGCTAAAAAAACAACAATTTGAAATTTAATTTATCTCACAGTTCCCTAGCTGTTCAGAGCATACGATTTGCTTTGTGGTTTTCTTTATTATTGTTTGTATGTGTGTGAGGGTGTGTGCGGGTGTGTGTGGGTGTGTGTGGGTATGTGTATATTCCGGTTGCCAATTAGCAGGTAACAATTTGGGCAAATTACTTCATTGTCAGCTGGGCAGACATAGTGTCAGCTCGTTCTGGGACACGGCAGAACCACAAACTATTTACTTCTGTCAGACTCGAGGCGCTTGCTGTGATGGGTAGAGGTTGAAGGTTTTTGCTTTTTCTGCAGTTTGACATGTGGAAATGGTTTGAAAATGTGATTGCGCGTCAGGTGTCCAGTGTCCAGTTCCCTGCATCAAATAACCGCTCGAGGTAATTCTTTTTTTGTTTTGATATTTTTAATTAAAGGCAGGACCAAAAAGGCCGTGGCTCTACCTTATTTTCGTGTTTAATAAATTAAGCCATTTTATTTCGTTTGCTTGTGGACATACACTCACTCTCTATCTCTCGCTCTCGCTCTCGCTCTCGCTCACTCATATATTTAATATATAAATGTCTGTCTCTGTCGGTTTTTTCGTTATTGTTGTTAGCTGTCGGCATTGCCATTGTATAAGTAAAACCTGTGGCTCATTAAGACGGCTACGTGAGCATTTAGCTGGCAGGTGAGTGGGCTGTTCTGCTGCTTGGGGGTGGGGGTGGGGGCGTTTGGCATTTCACTATTGGTTGGGGGCACGTGTTGCTTTTGTGGCATTGTTTACGTTAGCAGCGCGGTTTTCTTTTTTTTTTTTTTTTCTTTTTTTACTTTTTCTTTTCTTTTGTTGGGCACATCGAAGCTTTTGTGCTTTTTGGAGACTCGCTGAATGGCAGCCAGTTGTGCTGCTTCTTACCTGTTGTTACCAGCGTTTTATTGTCATTGTTGTTGCTGTTGCTGTCGTTCTTATTATTGTAATGTCTTTGTGAACAGCAGAGTTGTTGTATAATTTGCCAACATTTTGTTGCTGCTGTTGATTATTTTTCTTGTGCCCCAATGTTGTTGTTATCAAATTAATATTTTGTATTTATCTTGTATAATTAAAAAACTGTTCTTAAACACACATACATAATTAATTTATACATAAATGTGAATGTGTATGTGTGCGTCTATAATTTGATTGCTCAGGCAATTCAACAAAGTGCACGCAAATGTAAATCTACATATTTATGTGTGTTGAAATTATGGGCGACATGTCCGCACATGTGGTCCAAATGTGACTTCCGTTTCCGTTTTGCGTTTCCCGTTGGCGACATGAGAAAACTTTTAGCATTTCTTTTATTTTACGTTTGTGCTATTCTCTCATTGTTTTTATCCTACTCTCCATCTCTCGTCTCCCCAGTCACAATGTGCGCCTTTCTACACGCCCTTCAATGAAATTATTTCAAATGTAAGCTGTTATTTTTTGTGCTCCCTTTGTGTTTGTTAGTTTTTCTTTTAACCCTTAAGCGCTCAGCGGTAGTTTTATATTTCTAGCCACAAGACAAAAGATTAGCACAGATTGTTTACAAATATAAATACAAGAAAAGTTATACTTAACTGAATAGCACATCTGTGATTTGTCTATAAAGTTGGATTATATGTAGGTAAAGTTATATACTTATAGCTGGTCATCAGACTTATTATTATACAGTTAGATAAAATATCTATAAATAAAGTTCTAAATAGTTGTCCAGCAAATCTATAAATAATTAATTTTACTGATATTTTCTGTTTCTTTTTATTTTCTAATCTTTTCTAATATAATTTTATTTTGTTTCAGCTGCTCTCATATATTTTCCCATCAATCAATATATTTCCATTTACTCAGTCATCTACGGCAATTTTTCTGCATGAAATCAATTGCTTAGTTGCGCCTCTTCATTATTTTCTCTTCCGTTAAAAAACCCGCTTTGATTCAGAACTTTTTGTTTACAGAGCAAATTGAGTTTTGTTTATTCGATTGTCACCAACAGCGCTTTGTTTTTGAAAAAATTCCACTGTTGTTATATTTTCTGTTTTATTTGTTTATTTATTTTTGTTTTTAGTTCATAAATTTGATTTGTTTTCTAAGCTGTGCAGAAATTGATTTGATTTGTATTTTTTTTAAAGCAAATTGAATTCTAGTCTGCCCTATGCTATAAAAAAGTCTTATCTTCTTTATTTCTTTTTATTTACTCTTGCACTCCTATACTCCTATACTTCTATACTCCTATACTCCTATACTCCTATACTCCTATACTCCTATACTCCTATACTCCTATACTCCTATACTCCTATACTCCTATACTCCTATACTCCTATACTCCTATACTCCTATACTCCTATACTCCTATACTTCAATATATACTATACCTCTCTACTATACTCCTATAATCCTATATTCCTACTTTGTACCTCTTTTCATATATTATCCCAATTCTTTTCTCCTTCAATCCAAACTCTCTAGTATCTAGACCACTCTCAGCTCTTTTACTCCACTTCTAGTTGACGCTGTTCGCATTCCATATGTAAAATTGTTTAGCTCCATCTAAGTCTCAGCTCCCTCATTCCTGAGAGTCGACAACTATTTTAAGAATCGCTCTCAGTCGCTGCTGTCGTTCAGCTTATCCTTTGTGTGCCAATCATTTTTGCTGGCTGTTTGGCAGATGAATTCTAGTGCGCATCTTAATAAAATGCCAGAGCTTGGCATTGTTGCTGTTGAGGTTGTTGTTGTTCGTGCTTTTAGTACAATAAGTATGTATTTGTATTAGCCGTAAGGGTTACATGAACTCTGCTCAACAAAACCCGACCACAACAACAACAATGCGAAGAAGCGCAAAAGAATTTACAGTTGACATTTTGAAGCAGGCGCAGCGCAGCGAATATAACGAAAAAGGCGAGAACACATGCAAACCGGGACGTAAACAGGCAGAGGCGACTGTAAAAAGCCTTTTGTTGTGTGTGCACTGCTGCTCTTGTTGTTGTTATTTGCAGCCACTACAATTATGATTACACACACACACACACACACGCGCGCACATACACATGTGCACACACACTGAGTTATACATTGCGATGTCGTGTATGCGTGCTGAAATGGAGCCCATGTTAAAGGGCTGCCACAAGCATAATAAGCATCATGCCATACCCATACGCTGCCAGCAAAAAGTATGCGCTCACACATACACACACACACACACACATGCCCATTTTCATTTTGCCGTACACCGTATATCCCGACTGGGCTAATTGTGGCCACGCCTTTTTGTCGCACAGTGTTGTGACATTTCAAACGCCATGGCAAGAGCTGAAATGAAAACCAGTTGCCCTGCTGAATGTTCCTGCATCGCCCACCGCCCACCTTTCTCCTTTGTCACTGCCATTTGTTATTCGCTGCACCCATTGAATAGACTTTGAAGAGGGGCATATTGTTTTTGTGCAAGCATATATAACTAGCAGACTGTGTGTAACAGCAGATTAGCTGGATAAGAATTTTAATCATTTATTTTGGCATTATATATGCGTATTATAGGCACTGTACATAAATTCAATAAAAACTGATTTTGAGACTTTTATGTAATATAGTTCTTGATTAGCTGAAAAGTCTATAGAAAAGTTTTCATTTTTAAATATTTCCTTTCATTTCTATCAAGTTGATAAAATTCGATTAAAACCTAAAATCGAATCTTATCAACTTAAAACCTAATTAAAACCTAAAATCGAATTTTATCAAATTGATAGAAATCCCGTTAAGTCTGCCTTAATAACTACTTGAGCCAAAGGGATACAACTAGTAGTAAAATAATATTTTCATAATTATTCAACTTCTTTAGGTAATAATACGATTTTTGAAAATTTACTTACGTTTCCTTAAGTTACTATAAATATTCGCTCCCTTTGATTGTAGGTATCTTCTAGTCGTCCACTGTAAAGCTTAAGCTCCTTTATTTGTAGCTCTTAGTCCTTCTACGCTTTAACCTGTTCAGTTACTTACGAGTTGGCTCTTGACTGCTTTGTTGCTTGAATGGATTCTTTGGACCTTGCTGCTCACTTTATTTAGGGCCACGTTTCATTTGGATATTTTATTGAGGCAATTATTCGTCGGACTTTAAGGTTGCCAAGTGTGCGACGTTAATTGCGAGCGCGTGTATAAAGCGCATTTGTTGTGCATTTTTAAGTAATAAAATAATTAAATTATTATTTATGGCTGCTGTCCACGCTCTCTATGTGCCCCCATTTAATGATGATTTGTTGGGCCAAGCCATGCAGACATATGCTGAACTATGACCTTACGTCTACGGCCATAAATTCACACCCGCTGCGAGTGTCGGAGATATTTTTGCGCTCCATTTTCCACTATTTTATTTTATCTTATGCTCGCTCACGTGTCGCACTGGAGAATATTGGCTCTGGGCAATGTTTGTCTTCTATAAGTATATATACATATATATATATATATATATATAACTATAAATATTGGAGCCATGCTGGCATGCCATATTGAAAAATCTTTATTTTTTAATTAAGCTTTTTCTTGGACCTAGAGCGAGTATTGGGTAGTTAGTGCGGCTGTTTTTGACCATTTTTATTCTTCTCACTATCGATGCTCAACATGCGTATGGCAAAAAAAAACTTGGCAAAAGAATTAAAAACCTATAGTTATTTCTGAATTTAAATCGTGTTAAAAAGTAGTGAGCGCATTCGTAGAAAATGTTAAAAAAATATTTGTGAATATGTATGTGTATTATGTATACTATTATTTTATAGTAGTAAAATTTTTGCTTAAAACGAAAATCTGATTACGTTTCGTTTTTGTTGATATTTTAAAGTATTTTCATTCATTTAATGTTACACAAATTTCTTCCCCTCCATGAATTTACAACGCATTAAAAACTAGTGAGTGCATTCGTAAAATAAGTTTTAAATACATTATTTTACAGCAGTAAAATTTATAGAAATTTAAAAGTATTTTCCTTTTCTCCATGAATAAGTTTTTCTGAATTTAAAACACATTAAAAAAGGGAATACATTTGTAGAAAAGATTTTAGAATTATTTATGAAGCTTATATTATGTTAAAACAGCAGTACAGTTCCTTAAAATAAAAATCTGATAACTTTTTTTGTGTGGAAATTTAAAAGTATTTTCATTCTCAATATGTTATATACAGCCCCTTCCCTTCATAAATAAAACCTACATTAAAAATGTTTTTATAAATGCAGCAATATAGTTTCAAAACGGTTGAAACAAAAATAAAGAACAACTTTGTAATACATATATTAAATATTTTATATATTTAAAATTGCAGGAAAAGTTAAATTTACTCTTTTGGGTTTCCAATGAGAAAAACTTTGTATGTTGTTAAGGTTTTTATGTAAAGGCTTTTGAATATATTTTTTGCTAGTAAAATGCTGAATAAAAATTGTTATATTATTTTTTACATTTATTTTTAATAAAAAATAATAATATATATTTATCATTCATTTGATTTTATTATTTCATAAAATTTTGTTAAAGAATTTTACCAATAGATGTTTTTATCAACATCATATCATCACCCACAAATATTAAGAGCAAGCAGAAAAAGTAATTTTTCAGAGCTAACCATATCCAGTTGTATTCATTTAGCAATCGCATCACACAAAGTTCGCATTATTCTTCTTCAACCAACTGCAACCACTGTCTTTTTGCGGCTAGAAACTATTTTATGGCACTGTCAGTTCATCTTTTGTGCAGTTGCAATTGGAGCTCTGGGCAGCCACTAACCAGACGCAGGCAGCCTTGTATGCCTGACTCATGGGTAGAAAGTTTATGACTGACCGGACGTGAAAATGTATGTGGGTTTCATATTGGATACACAGCGTCCAATGAAAATGGGGAAAAAATGGGACATCAGACTTTTGAAATAAATTATTGAACATTGTTTGGGACTGTTTTGCAATATTCATTTTTTTGTTTGTTTTAATATCCATTTAGAAAAATGGATAAGAAGCATATCCTGGAAGAAAAAAGTTTACTTAATGGCATCTCTTCTAGGTTAATTTAAAGAAAGTCTCGATAGGTGTATCTCACAGATATCAGATTTGCAGAACACTGACAAGTTTATAGCTATCTTACCTTACCTGTTCATTTGCTTATATTTACTGGGCATCTATTAGCCCGTAATTTTCGAGCTACAGACTTTCCCTACTTATTGTGAGTTGTATATGAATATTGTACCCCAATGCCCGAAAAATAAAACAATATTTTACTGCCCGGCGATGGCTGCAAGAAGTTTCACTCATAAAAATAGTTGCTGAAAGCCAATTTATTTATTTAGTACACGCAATTTAGAAATAAAAGAGAACGGCAAATTGCCCACATAGCTTAACCATAAAACCAACCACAACAAAATGGTGAGAAAATGAAAAATTGTTTGATGACTCTTGCGAGTGGGATAAAGTGTTGATAAATAATACAAAATGTTGATTGTAGAAAAAACATTAAAGAAATAAAAGTAAACAACATTTTGCTAAAATGTTTGCAAAATATATGTATAAATATAATATGCAAATAAACAAAAATATTTAAAAAAAAAGAGCATGTTTCTTTATACTAGATTGTAAATAAAAGAAATTGTATTTGTCAAGTTTTCACACTTCATTTTAAATTCCATTAGATATAAAGCCTAAAGCTAAAAAGAAAAAATGTAATTTAAAAAAAAAAAAATTATTTATATATAAAAAAGATAAATAATTCCGCTTTAAAGTAGATATCTTCAAGTCTCATTTAAGATATTTAAACTCCTCTGTAAACCGAAGCTTAAACCATAAGAAATTTTGTAGGCACTGATGATGTCAATATTTAATGAATTTTGTAGATGTTTCTTAGAAATTTGCTATGCTTTCTTTAAAGCTCTTTAAATATTACGCATACGCCACATTGTAAATAAATTGGCCAAATTATAGACACAAGCGCCAAGGCCTCCAAACAAAACTAAACTACAAAACAGAGAGCAGAAAAAATATATATATATATAAATGAAAAGAAAAGGCCCTAAAATATTTTGAAGTGGCAACAGCTGAGGCATCAACGAGCAGGGCCGAGTGGCAACGCCTGCCGTCGACGGCATCTTAATAAATTTCCCAAGCAACACTTTGGCTGTTATTAATACTTGAGTGAATGGGTCGAAATGGCAGAGAACAGCGGAGCCGTACAGCATGGCACAGCACGCACCTAAAAACCGCGAGCCAAACACTGAGCAAGACGGGCCAAGCGAACGTGGTGTGGCAACGCCGAAACGAAAACGGTAGATGTTGCTTAATTACACCCTCTGCCCAACAGGGGGCGTGTGCATGTGTGCCTGACAGCGTCCATGCAGCGCGCGAGCTGTCGAGCGGAGCGGGTGGGCAAGCCAGAGCTGGAGATACGCGTTTCGTTGCGATAATTAATGAACGCGAAATTTCTCGCTGATATCTCAAGCAGCTAGTTTAAAGTTTTGCCTTTAAGGTTCAGCTATTAAATTCGATGGGACAATTAATTGCAGAGTTTTTGTGCGAATGGGGCTGGATAAGCGTGCACATGTCAACATGTTAGGTAACTATGCTTAATTAAACAAATTCCAATGACTCGCTATGCCCACCCTTCGCATCATGCAACGAAAGTCAAATTTTAATGAACCTTCACTTTGGCTTCCGATCCGATTCCAGTGCGCTGTTCAATACGGTAGCTCTTATTCAGTTTGACGTTAGTTCAGCATTCCGACAGGCACCTAAGCCAATTTATTTTCACATTCTTGAAATAGACAGAAAGTAATAGGAATTATATGGGGAATGAAGTAGACGAGGAGTTACCCTGTATGTCTTTAATCTTGTTTTAAAAGCATAAACTTGCTTTTCAAATCACATTTTAAATTTTTTGTATAGATTTAGCAATATGGTTTATCATTGTTTCTTATTTTGTTTTTGAAATCGATTTATATCGATATTGATAAAATTAAACTGTTAAACTGTTATACGATAATATATACCAAAAGCCAAATAAAATAAATATCAAAAGCTATATTAGTTATCAATATCTAATATCTAATATCTTTTACATGTGCTATATCTCATGATACTGATAGCTCTTATTAACATTTATCGATAGACACCAAATACCATATTGAAAATTGCCGTAATAGTTTCGCACTCTTTCGGTATTTTTAAGACGATTAATCATGTCTACCAAATTATCATTTGCATAGTTGAATCCATTTACTGTATGCTAAACATTTTTCAGTGTCATTTATAAGCCCTCATGATGTATGTGTTACAGGGTATTAAAATATACGTACTTTTACCTAATGATGTCTACGCACAAGTCGTGCGTAGGCCACATGGACACGGCCACTTGGTGGCACCTGTAAGCAATGATGCGAACAACCACACATACATATACATATATATACATATTTACACACATACGTATACAAATATATATACATATATACATTTACTTATATATTTTACTTGGCTTTGCCAGAGCTATAATCAGTTTCAGACATGTTAAGTCATTTTGTGGACGCACACACACAAACGCCGTGAGGGTGCCCACTGCCACGCCCGGCTGCTTGTTTATTTGGTTGTTGAATAATTTGCCTGGCATTCAAATGGTTTTTAGCATAGGCTTCCAACTGAGTTGAAATTAATTTGTACACAGGGTACAAAGGCTAGGCTACAACTAGGGCTGAGGCATTCGTACTGTTAGCCATGTTCTTTCTGGTGCGTGCTCCTCTGACTGCAGGTATTCGGATTTTGGTATAATTTAAATGCCACACATTTAGAGCCAAGCCTAGACAGCATCTGGGGTCGCAGGGTAACAAGGCTAAGGAAATTTAAGCTCAAGCTGAATTGATTTATTTAATTGAGGAGCTTTGGTCTGCAAGTGATGTTCGAGAAGCTAGATTGATATATCATATGTCAGCCAATCGATATTTATCGATAGATAAGCGAATTTAGTTGTCTAGAGAGATTCTAGATGTGGCAAAGGACGCTAGATGAAAAAAACTTACACTTTACACTACCTACAGACTAAGGCGTAGCTTCAGCTGCATTGCTTTATTCGTTTCATTAATTATTTATCTTTGATTAATTAATTTTTCTTCTCAAGTTCCGGGTATTCGCAGCAGACTTCCAGCGTTTCTGGGTTATAGACAAGGCCGCGAAACTCACAAAAGATCTTAAAGATCAGTTGTTCCTTCTTTTCGTAGTAGTCGTCGGCATTGCGATCGAGTGCATCTACCTCTGCTTTGTAGATGAGCAACTGCTGTCGCATTCGGAGAGTCTCCTCGTCGCAGGTGAGACTGTCATCGGGATGCGGCTCAAGCGTCAACAGTGACAACATAAACGACAAATACAACTGTAAATACCAAAGCTATCAGCAGTTGGCTAGGTTTCTATATTGACTAAGTCATTCTAACTCTCAATTCCAAATCAATCTCACCTCCTTATCCAATGGCAGATCGTGTGTTAATATATTCTCATCGTGTGCATTCTCCACGGCATATGTGATATCCATATCCATATCGATCTCGACTTTGACTTTGACTTCGACTTCGATTCAGCGGGTGTGGCTGCCAGTTGGCGACTGTCGCTGTTTGCCTCAGTCTATTCATATTTTATTGCCCTGTTTATGTTTACATTATGTGAGCGAATATATAGTTGAGTCGGTATATATATGTGTGCGTGAGAGGGCTTAAGCTGAGTTTTGCTAAAAATACTCTGTATTTAGAGAAATGACAAACAGAGTGGTTAGATTTGTACCGTATGTATTAGATATATCTCCTTTACAATTATATATGCAACTGAATTTAATATTACGCTGAACTTGTTTAGTATCTTTTTGTTGTTCGTGATTAATATCTCCATGTCCAACTATATGACTGATATGTTGTGTGTTCAAATAAACTATTATTTACAAAATTGAACTAGTTGGTCAAAGAACTAGTTAAAGCTGTGCTTTTTTAGTAGAAACGATATATTTTAATCGGGCATGATTGATATCGAGTTCTTCAACAACTATATTTCACTCTTCATAAATAATATGATCCATTGATTTGTTTACTTGTTTCATTGAATCAATTCTGCCGTTGAGCTTTTTTGTTTTCAATTGACAACGTCCACTATAGCAAAAAAATTGATCACTTTAGAAAAAATTTGCTTACCTATTTTATATTTAAGCTATATATTTACATATATTGCATCATATGAGCAATTCTAATCACCATTCATTTCCCAGGGTATTTATTTTTCGGCATTAGAATATCAACTGTTCTTTTTATGTTCTCTTTAGATACAAAATTTTACAACTTCATAAATATATGCAAGAGAAATAGCTAAAAATTTAGTTTTATTATGTAAAACCTAATCTAGTCCATGAATATGCTGTTTTACAGTTAGCCCTAAGCTAAAAATAATATTAAACAAAATAAATATATATATTATTTTTCCTGTACACACAACTTTTTGCCGAGATAAGTAAATGATTTTATTTTTAGCGTCAAAAGCAAAAAAGCGAAAAAATGAAACCGAGAGAAGTCAAATTTTTGAGTACAACTAGATCGCATAACAGACAGCTTGTGGAGAGCGAGAGGCAGGCAGGGTGAACGGAGAGGAAACAGTCCACAGCTGGGAACAGTTGCAGTGTGCAGGGAACCGGGAACAGAAATGGGCATAAAAGTCAAGTTGGTGCAGTAAAAAGTAAATAAAATTGACACCCGCACAAAAGGAGGAAACATAAACCGAAAAAGTGTAAACAAACAACAAGCGGCGCTTAGGCAAATAAACATGGCCAGAGGGCTAGAGAGTGTGTGAGGGAGAGAGAGTGAGTTAGGGAGAGATGGAAGGGCAAAGAGGAAGGCAAGTGAAAGGGTAACCGCAGACAGGCTAAAGCAAATGCATACCGCACGCAAACAATGTCGACGAAAGTGTGACAGAGAGAGAGAGAGAGATAGAGAGCAGTGTAAGTGCAAGCGCGTCCAAGCGAGAATAAAAGAGCAAGAGCAAGGGGAACAGCAGCAGCCACAGCAACCGAATAAAATGCCAGCTGCAAGGCGAGAAATGCTCGGTTTTGCATTATACATATTTCTCTTTTTTATGAATTTTACATTTTGTTTATATGTATTTTTATGGAGATTATATGCAGAGTGGCGCTGCAACAGAATACCGTTAGCTAGATGTGAATGTGTGCGCGAGAGCAAGATAGTATGTCTCTGGGAGCACGTGCAGCACAGGTTGCACAAAATGGCGGCCATCAAATGTGCAAAGTAATAAAATTTAAGTGCCGGATATTGAAAAAGCTCGTGTACTGATTCCCCTGGCTAATGTTTGTAAATATAAAAAATAAACGAAAAAAATATTATGGTGTAAAAAAATTTTGAAATATTAAAAAAAAAAGGAGTGAAATCTAAGAGTCAATTTAAAAACAATATTTCATATGAAACTAAAGATTAAAGTTGGAGGCATTTTGGTTTGGGAAGTAAACTTTTCAATACTAATCTAATTATAGAATAGGATGTTAATTTAAAGCAGTTAATTTTATTATATATAAATAGTATATAATATAATATGCCTTGGCTACTTAGCTTGCAGGGTATAAACGTACACCTATTACTGCGTTTAATCTGCGTAGAAATAGAGAATTATTTCATTATCATGATCAACAGCAAAAACATCTATAAAACTATTAACTTCTTTGGCATCAACTCAATTAAAAAATTAAATAATTAATTGTTACATTTGTTATGAATTGAATATCATATTTGATTTCTATTCCTACACCACAACTGTATAATAACTTTAAATATTAATTTTCTATTAGAGTCTTGCTTTTAGTGAGTATGGAGACAAAGCTACTTATAGCTTCGTCTTTATATGAGAGAAAAGCCTGTTTTTTACGAGCAGAATAAAAAAAATTGTTATCGTTGCGAGGTAACGTAAAAACTATTGATGGCGACCCGAACACACACCCAGAGTGCTGCGATAAGCAGGGGCACAGCAGGAAGAAAACAATTTTCGAGAGCTTTTCGCAACGCTTTGCGCGTAAGCTGACATGTGGGAGTTGCGCGATAGGAATCGGGCGAATCGGGTTAAGTCTTTGTCGCAATTGTTGTGAAGCGATGAATATAAGGAATTGGCTTATATCGAAGCGATGGTTGGGCTAACAGCGACAATGGAATTTAAATTCAATTGATGCAGAAAGTCATCAGAAAAAATGCATAAAATTCGGGTTATAAAAATCATAAATTTTGGCGACAACAAAGTATTTTTTAAATGCGAAAAGAATATAAATAAAAATTTTTAAATCTATAAAAAATTATAAATAAATTTTTATATAGAAAACTTGTTTTTTTTTTTTCAAATATATATTATATATATATAAATATATATAAAAATTTTTTATCTATAGAATTTTTAAAAATTTAAAAAATTTTTTTTTTATATATATATATATTTTTTTTTTTTTTTTGAAAGGAAAGTAATTGATCATGTCAAAAGAAGAGACAAAGATTTTTTTATACGAAAAAGAAATTTTTTTTTATAAAAAAAGTTTTTGTTGATTAACGGCGATCAAAATATTTTATGATTTCTTGCTCTCATCAGTTCATAACTTTTCAGTTCTACAGAATTTATGCGCCATAACACTTTCAGCCAATTTGTTTTTTATAGCTAGTTTATATAGAATTAGTTCAATTGGAACATTTAGCTCAATTAGCATTAGAAGTTATGCATATTTTGCACGAAGAGACAAGTTATGGGAATAGCTTAGCGATGTCAAAGTTAAATGTCGCTTGCACAGAAATTTAATTAAGCAATCAATGTATTAATTAAACCACGCGCACAGGTAAAAGTGAATCGTGAAGACGAAGAAGCGCATCAGATGATGCCCCCAAACCAGAGCATGAGTAATGAATTTTGTTGTTGTCATGTAAATAAGCAGATGCCACAGCGGCGCGAAAGCACATGCCAAGGCATAATAAGTGTATTTGTGTGTGGGTGTGTGAGTGTGTGCATGTGTGTGTGTGAGTGCGGGCGTCAAGGGTGACAAGACGCAGACGGCGCCGACAACGTCGTATCGAAAAATGAAGGAAATGAAATAAATCAAGACTCATTAAGCCGCAGAGCAAGAGCTGGGGCCAAACCACAACAGGGCAGCTGCCATAGTGTGAGTATATGTGTGTGTGTGTGTGTGTGTGAGTCAACTCTGCCTGGGTGTGTGTGTGTGTGTATGAGTGCGTTTAGGTTATGTCAGCGCGCGCTAAAGCAAAGTTGACAGTTGTTGTCAACTTAATCATCGTCAACACCCGCACACCCTCACACACCCACGCACACACAAATTTCCACCTACACACACACAGCCTCACACACACACAGTGTTACATTTGCCTAGATTACTTATGCATTGACAAATACCTATCAAGCAGCCGCAACTTGAACTTAATTTCTAGCGATAACTCGACATATTGCCAGCTCATTATGCTAGTCTGCCTCTCTCTATCTCTTTCACTTGCGCCATCCTTCTCTTTCTTCCACACATATGCTTATTTGTGTGTAAATATATATATCTGTTATGACTACGTTCAACTTCCGTCTTTTGTTAGTGCTGCTGCTGCTTAATAATGGCAAATTACACAAGTAATTAGTCACGCATTTAATTATTATTTATGGTATGTCTCTCTCTCTCTGTATCTCCCTGTCTATCTCTGTCTCGTTCTTTCTCTGTCTGTGTCTCTTGCTCCATCCTTGTAGCTTTTTCTATTCAGCTTGTAATTATCTAGTCGAACGCTTGTTCTGTGCTCTGTTAATGTATGCATGCGTCAATAGATAAACGCAAATCGTTTTCTGGCTAGGCAGCCATGTCCTCATATGTAGGCGGCTGTCACATTATTCTAGTTAATTTTATGCATGAATTAAATTTATTTCTATATCTCAGAGCCAACCAGCAGTCGCTTGGAAATAATGTCCAGACATTATAAATGGCATATAAATCTTAAGTTTATTAATGGGTTCTAATCTTAAGTTTTCTAATGGGAACTAATCATAAATAAAATGGGATTACTCAGCATATTTAGTTAAATATTTCTGCTAGACATTATAGATATTTCTCATGGAAAGCTCTGAATTATTCGAAATATTCGTGAACTTTTTTACTGAACTATTATATGAAGTCGTGCTTAAAATAGTTTATATTCTTAAAAAATTCCAAAATGAGCAATCGAGTAATCCCACTTCTTATTTGTTTTTATGTTGCAGAAATTTTAAATTTAATTTTTCTTGTTTTTTTTTTACAATTAAATTTTTTATTTTTATTTTCTCACAACAATTTTTTTTACTTTTTATTTTAACTAAAGAATTTAAAAAAAGTACCTTAA
The DNA here is from genome assembly GCA_035045345.1 of Drosophila hamatofila. Lineage (NCBI taxonomy): Eukaryota > Metazoa > Arthropoda > Insecta > Diptera > Drosophilidae > Drosophila > Drosophila hamatofila. The sequence goes on from JAWNPA010000032.1 coordinate 873,542, forward strand.
TAAACAGATTTATTATTAATTAAATATATATTTTATAAATGTTTTTATTGCATTTACGTAGAAATAAATTTGATTTATATTTTATTTAAAGCATACTCAATGCCATATTCATAACGCTAAAAAAGCCTTAATATAAATCTATATTTATATATTTGATTTTTGTTCTAGGAAATTTCTAATCGATACATATTCTTTCTTTTGGCACGCTCATACAAAGGCCACACTTGCTGTGATTTGTTTCCGAGAAATTCACGCAAGTCTTTTTAGTGCTGCTTGAGTGGAATTGATGTCAAGTTTGAAATCCGGCACCAATTAATAATATGTGCCCAAATTTTCGGACAAATTTGTGATGTATGCGATGCTGGCGCAGCTGTTGCCCGGATTCAAAGGTTAAAGTTGGCATGCGGCTTGAGCTAGTCGCAAAAACTCTGGCACACGTACTTGGGCCACAAAACTTTCATCGATTAAAAAGTTTTGCGTTCAACAGAAATATTATCAGCCTCTTTGTAATTTTTTCTTTATTGTTGCTGGTGGGGCTAGCTGAAGCTGAAGCTGAAGCTGAAGCTGAAGCTTGCGGCGACAGCTGTGGCCAGATTTCAAAAAGCATATTCGATTATTTGTTTGTTTGTTGCATAATAATTGGACGATAGCAGCGGGGAGCGGGAAAGCAAATTGAAATGCCAAATCGCATGTGCCACTCGAAACGAAAATCAAATCAGGCCACAAATGTCTTGGCCAGGCCAAAAAGCAACAGCAAAAGCAAAAGCAAAAGTCTTCAAGTTGCTGCTGGCAGCAGCTAGCAGGCGAAGAGGCGAGAAGAGCGCCTGAAGTCTAGAAATGTGGAAATAGAAATGAGAATTCGAACTTCGATTTTTCTTGCTGCTGATTGCCTGACAACGATTTGCTTGTAGGTTATTTATTGGCGCGTGCTCTAATTAACATAACCTAAAAGAAATTGCCATATGTGGACAGAAGGGTAGAAAAAGCGTGGCTGGGATTAGATACAATTTGCTTAATGCTCAAACTTTTAATCACTCATACGCAGCGTACGCTCACAAGAGAGAGGTAGATTGCGAGTCAAGTTAAATATGTAGTAAACAAAGTGACTTGCGAAATGAAATAAGTGTAAATACAACCAACAAAATATAAACGAAGAAAAAAAGCAATACACACATACACACAAACACACACATGCATACACACGCACACGTACAGCCTTAAACAGACTTCATCTGTAAATTCGCACTCAGATATGTATGTATGCGCATCTGATTAAACACGAGTGTGTGTTGATGACTGTGTGTATGTGTGTTATGAGTGTGTGTGTGTGTGTGTATGCCTGTCAGCATTTGCGCTGCTTGGTAATCCCCCAAAGCGTCACTCCTGCTAGCGGCCAGAACATTTCTGCTTCGCCTTAATCTTAAGTTTAATTTTTTTTTTGCTTTGACTTTTGCGGTCCATACCCTCACACACACTCACTCGCCCACACACACACACACACACAATAACATTCCAACAAAAATTCAACTTTTAATGCATATTTTCTTAGAGTTCTTTTTATGCTCCGTAAAACTGCAAAAGGGGTATATTAAAATGTGATGCATATGTTATTTCTAGAGCTAAATTTGTATTCTACAAAGAAAATAATGTGATTATAAGCATATAGTTTCATATAAGTTTTTCTGTACTCAAATATGTGTGAGGCAAAATAAAATATTTATTAAAAAATTTATAAAAAATTATGAGGTATTTTTTTTTTTTTGCTTAATTATATAGTTGGAAATCAAATGACAGTCGGAAGTTGTAAATTTCTCTTCAAAGATGCTTATTTTTATATAATTCTTATTATTCCATATCAATTTAATATTATTTTATTATCGATTACATACATCTCACCGAGCTTTGAGCAATTAAATAAGTTAGAAAATAAAAAGTATATTTTATTTTGGAATAAAATTATGATTTTTGTAAGTAGCCAAGAATTATATTTCAGTACAGATGTAAAGTATTGAGAGTATTTGATAGTGGAAATATTTAATATATGTGTCATTTATGCAAGATTAATTAATTTGAATGTTGTTACAGTTGGTGAAACTCAATTTGAGGTAGCTCAAAATTATCATTTAGACAACAAGTATGAGCTTCGTAAAGTCAACATTCTGGTGGGTGAAGTAAATATTTCTGAATTAGTAAATATTTAGAAATCAGTATTGAACAGCAACAAATATGGTTTAAAAATGATTCAAATTGTATATAATTATTTTTATTATTACATCTTCTCATATATATCATATCTCTATGAGGACTCCAGCAAGGCTCAACCAAGTGACGCAAGTGAGCAATATATAAATTACAAGCAGGGTATTTGCTAGTCACAAATTTGTTACTAATTTCCACTAACTTGTTTGTTGCCGTTTGCTGGCGGTGTCTTTCAGTTGGCCAAATACGACGACGACTACAATATAAGCTTTAGGGCGCTAAAATGCGACAGAGTGTGTGTATAACTGGCGACCTATTTGCTTAAACACAAACACACACATACTGACACACACACATACTCATATACACGCCCACCGCTTATTAACTCTCACTGGTTGGTTTGCTTGACTCAACACAACTGAGCTTTGCTTCGGTTTGCTTTGCTCTGCTTGGCTTGGCTTGGCTTGGCTTGGCTTGGCTTGGCTTGGCTGACTGCCTCTCATAACACATTAGCGAAAGTGAAAGCCTCCATAACGACTGCTCCCAGTTGATTTTAATTTGCTGTGCGTGTCTGTGTCACACTGTGCGCTCTTAAGGACATAAATTTATATTAGTTGGCAACCAGGATATGGCAACCGAGTCGAGTCGAGCCGAGCTGAGCTGAGCCCAGCAAGAGCCTCAATGAGATGCAGATGAAAATGACGCTCGTATGGCGGCTGTTATGTTGGCTATGTGCCATGATGCTATAATGCTCATGCTCTTATTTGTTTATATAGATTGTTAAATATTTCAAAAGTCTGTTGCAAAGCGGCTAAGTTAAGCTGCCACAAATTAAATGATACTGATCAGCAAAAAGACAACGACAAAGTTGCCAAATTCGATGAGAGTTGAGCAAAGCCAAAAACAAAATTAAAACCCATTTTTTTAATGCGACATTTTATTGCATGTGGATGGGATAATTTTAAAAAGAGAAAAGCATTGTTAAGCTTTTTAAGTAATATTGTTCAGTGTTGTGAAATTTTAAATTTATGAATGTTGTTAAAAGCAAAAGTGAAGTACAGTAAAGTCATATAAGAAGAATTTATTTACAAATATAATTTAAAATATGCTAATACAATGGAATTAAAGCTAAATCAAATTACGGTATATTATTTGTGTGGGTCATGGAATCCAAAATTGATTAGGCAACGAAATATTTAAGTAATTTTTAATTTAAACATAGATTGTTTTGGCCGCGGCAAGTGTTGTAAAACGCTATTCTAATGCATTGGAATTTCATTTGAATTCCGCAGCATAATTTGAAGTCTATCTAATAATTAATGGGGCCGTTGTCTATTAGCTATTTGCCCAGAAATTTTTATGCAAGCTTGCAATGTTGATTACATATTCCATGGCCAGTGTTGTAAAATAGCCTTATCAATGGCCATGACCAAAAAATTTCAATTTAATTTCATTAGCAATGTATGCCAGAAAAATATATGAGTTTTCTCTCTGCTCTTCTTTTTCGCTTCGGTTTGGTTTGGTTTGGTTTGCTTGGAGTTTGGTGCTGACAAAACTCAATCGTGATATAATCTTGGCACATAACAAGGATTTAAATGAAAGCTGCCAGCATTGATTGAACTACCGCCCACATACTCGATTTGTGGGCGTGGCCAAGGACTGCGGCCAAGTCTAGCAGAGTCAGTTGGACAGACATTTGAATTTCATTTGCCCGGCTTACACATGGATGCATAAATATTTACGACTATTAGTTGCGAGCACTTGAAAGTTTTTCAATTTGATTCGCTTTCTGTCTCTCTCTCTGTGGCAACGCATTTGCATATCGATGGAGGGACCAGCCCTAATACAGTTATATACAAAAGTACTACACACAAAAAAAACAAAAAAAAAAAAACAATTAAAATAAAGGAAAAACTTTACAAAACGTTTGCACTTTTTATTGTGTTGCTGCTGCTACTGCCTGCCTTTTCAGAAGTTGTTTTAAATATTTTATGCTAAATCTATGTAAAAACATTTTGCTGCATGAATTGAGTCAACAAAATGCAAATTAATACAGAAGCCAGCCCACGTTATAACTCAGTCGAGGCTGACTGCGGCCGTCCACAAGAGCTTGTCTAACCGGCTTGTAAATCAAGGCCCTTACCCCAGCCACAGCCACAACAGCCAAGATTCTAGAAGAAAAGCCTACAACAACAATGGAAATGGTTCGTCTTTTGCACGTAGGTCATCATTATGTAAACCGCTCCTAAACCTCAGAACATCACGCCTGACTGAATGCCCAACCCTGTGCCCCTTCTCTGTGTACGTGTGTGTGCCTGTGTGGGTATTTATGTTATTTATTTATTATTTATGTGGCTCAACTAAACGTTTTGCCGCAAAAATTACAGCAATAATATGTCAAAAAAGTAGAATAGGCCTTTGCTTTAAATAATCACAAAAGAAGAGTGGGATTTTGGCACTACAAATTTTGTATACTCTATATATTTTGATTGCTTTATATTTATATAGGAGAAGAGTATATAAAGAAGATTACCAGATTCGTGAACATATATGGTTCGATCCGGTAAACATAGATTTCTACACTGACTGTGGTGGTATGAAGTAAAAATTTAAGATTTAATTGATGTAAATAAAATAATGGAAATTTCGCTAATACATTTCTAATTAAAAATACTTTAATTGAAATATAAAAATAAAAAATAATAATAATAAAAACTAATAAATTGTAAAATATATATAACAGACTATATATAATATAAAATGACAAATAAAAAGTCTAACCAAATGTGAGGCAAAACAATTCATTAAATATTTGGTAAACAACTACCAATAAGAATATATTGCTTTAAAATGTATTACCAAAATATTTAATAAATTAAAAAAAATATATTTAGTCAAAATATTTATTATTGAAAATTAATATTTAATGATTTTCAATTTTAATTGACTCTACTAAAAATCATCTTATACGACTACTCCCTTATCAGTAATATAAATATATACTTTTTTAATAGAGTATTAAATAAGACATTTCATCCGCGACTGTGTTTTATTGTTGACCATTTATAAAAGCATGAAGCATTGATTCATAATAGAATCAAAGTTGATTTTTTATAGGCTAACAAAAAAATCAACGTATTTATTTAACCTTAACTTGATTTGCCATCTATATAAGTTAAGCTCGATTCTTTGCTTAGCTCGAGTCTTTTTGTATAACTTGGCCAATTTTAGTAATATATATCCACACACACACACACACACACACACACACACACACACACACACACACACACACACACACACACACACACACACGGAGCTATTTCGTGCGTGGCAAACTTTATGTGGCAGCCGTGTGGCTTTGCTCTATTGATATTGCGTATACGTAACGTGCTCAGTGTCCATGGCCCAAGCACTGCTAAGCCGCAGACGAAAACTCTATAAATTCTAAAGCCGCTATTAGCTGCGACTTAGTAGCTATAGCGAGCCTCATAAATTTCGCTCGCAGTCGGCAACAACAAAATGGATTCCTGTTGTGTGCCCCAAGAGCCATTTCTTATATTTTGTAATTCTTTTGCACCCCCTCCTGTTTTTTTTTTCTCGCTGTTATGAATTTAAATGTGATGAACGAGTATGGAGGGGCTGGCGCGTCAACAGGCGTTGTCCAGCTGTAATGGGGCAACAACAAATTGTTATGCAATACACGATGAGGAGCTTCATCTTAAATCATTTGCCGCATCATTTAAAGCGCTCGGCAGCCAAGTTTCAGGAGGAGGAGCAGGCGCGCATCCTTTGCGCTCATCTTTTTTTATTTTGGTACTTAGTTCTTTTTTTGTTTTTGTTTTTAGCTTTGTGCCCGTATTGGAAAAGTTTGAAGCCGAGAGATGCGAGTAGTTTTTGAATGGAAGTTATGAAACCACTTAGCCGGCAGCCAAGGCGGCCGCTAAACTCCATTGTAAATGGCTAAAGTTGAAAATGAAAATCAACTACAAGCGCACGAAAAAAAGAAGAAAGAAAGAACGAGAATTGAGAGAGCAAGTTATGCAAAAGTTGAGAGCTGCCTTTTAAATCATCGAGTGTCACGCACACACACGTGCGCACACTCACACAGACGCACACCTGGGCAGCTGAAATATAGAACGGAATCAAATTTATGTTGTGTATATATATATATATATATATATATATATATATATATATATATATATATATATGTATATGTATGTGTTCTCTCAATATATATAACATATATATCGTATATTGACTTTGGAAATAATGGCTAGCAATTTGTAGAGCCTACTTTTTTGCTTGGTCTGCAGACAATGAAATATACTTGGGCAAACACATGGCACAAATTGCTGCACGTGTGTATGTGTGCGAGTGTGTGTGTGTGACTCTAAGCACCATCATCAGTTACAAGTGTGAACAATAAATTGTCATCAGCTTTTGAGACGCAGACTTTGCTTTCGCCTTCGTCTTCAATTTATGGCGGATTTTCAATTTGTATGCCCCGCGACCAATTCACACGCTCACTTCAGACCCAAAGCCACGCCCCCTTACGCCCCTGGCCCACATCCGCCACTTATATGAGCACGCAAGTGTGTTTTGGGAAAAATAAAGCGAAAAAAATCTTTGGAAAACGAAAAAAAAAAGAGAATATAGCATGTGAAGTTTTCTTTGGCGTTTTCATTTTCATTTTCTTTATTGTTGTTGTTGTTTGCGTTTTCACTGACATTTATTGCGCACATTCGTTGCCATTGATTTTTTATGCGTTTTTGAAGTAGTTCAGTTCAGACGGCGCTCATAAGTAGGCAACGTTATTTTTTTTCAATTTCACTTCATATTATGTTCGATTGTCCTCAGTGATTATGATGAGTGTGTCTGTGTGTGTGTGTGTGTGTGTGTGTATGTCTTTTACTTGCTGTTGATATTATTGGAAAGTGTATTTTAATATGCTTTACGCTATGGCGCAAACTTATTAAACTTTGTTCTAGTTGTTGTTTGTCAAGACGAAAAACTTTCCACATTATTGACAGGCATTGGCATATGAGATTTATGGCAAAACCCTATGAATTTTGTATGACTTTTGAGTGTCAACTCGAAATTTTGCTCACTATATTAAAGTTGTGAATATATATATATGTATATATGTATTGTGTTTTTGGCAAATTACTGCGGATGATAAAAGCTATTTGACGAGTTTGCTAACTACTTCAATAAGCCATACGAACACAATAAGTTTGGCATGAATATGAAATATAATAATGTTAATAGACTAAGAGTAGATTGTTCCACGGCGAACTTAATCCAATAAAAGTTGTAGGCGGAAGTAGTCTCTGGAAATGTTTTAATTTTGTTTTCTATTTATTTTTGTTTTTGCTGAAAATCCGGTAATTCTGCAACTAGACTATGGGCTAAGCGCCTTTGCTAAAAACATTTGTTTAACAAAAGTTTTCGAAGAATTAGGGAAAATCAGCTACTGAAGAGGAATGAACCTTCAGCGAGACAATGCGAGCTTTCATAGGGAATCGGCTCAGACAAGAGAGCACTCAAAATATAAAATAAATGGGTCAATCGCCTTGATTTGGCATCTAATGATTACTTATTGTTAGCGAACATCAAAAATCGACTGCGAGGTCAACGTCTGAAGAAGCCCTTAAACGGCTCACTTTGAAAATTGCTTCAAGCGAATGCAGATGCTTAGCGACCTCCAAGTAGAAAAGAGCCATTTTAATTATTATTTTACTATGTTTTCATTATTGTACGTTTTCATTAAAGGACAATGCTCCCATAAAAATATATATTGTACAGCTAGTTCTTAGCCATAAGTGAATTCAATAGACAACACAGTAAAAAATCAAAAGACAATCCTCTTTGAGCTTATTACAATTTTATTTTTGAAGCCAATAAAGCAGTGAAGTAAAGGCTTATAGTTGAGTGCTTCATAAGCCATGTAAGCTAAATACAAATATGAGGTATATACAGAGTATAACGCGCTTAGGTGCAAAGCAAATAAATCCTTTTTACAAGTTTTTAATAATTTATTATTGATTTTTCCTTAGTCTCAACTAATGTCTGAAGGCATAAGTTAAAGCCGATAGCAGGTTTTGCCTTATATATTTAAAATTTCGTATTATATCACAGTTGAATTTAATTTCACATTGAAGTTTCTAAATTGAATTTTTGCATATAAAATATATTGAAGTTGGCTTTCTCAGCTTTGTGTTTCTAAATTAGTTTTCAGCATATTCAATATTTGATTAATGCATCGCCACGGCCGTCAGCAACATTGTTAAATGAAGTGTAAACTGTAGCAGAGCACAAATTTATATATATTCTATAGATTTTTCTAGTCTCGAGCTGGGCGAGTGGGCGGATGTAAATGCCATGTCAATGAACGCAGCGGATGCCATTAATCCTTGTATTACATTGAGATGCACTCAGTGAGTTTGCCTTAGATGCAGCTGCAGCTGCTGTCATGCAGAGACTTTTGCAAACAGCCCTGGGCCTGGCTGTTGACTTGCGCTGCAGTGAAGTGAAGCTGCCCGGCCTTTTTAAGTGGCTAAGAATCCATAATGTTCAAAAAAATAAAAATTGTGCGGCTATCATAAACCATCTCGAGTAGCTGTAGTCTATTTGGTTAGGCTTTTGACGCCTTCAGCTATTTGCTTGACCACAACAACAATTTCAAAACGTGCATTGCTCACTGAGACTGAGGTTGTGTGTGTGTGTGTGTGTGTGTGTGCTATTTTGTATGCTATGTACATACATCTATAAGCAGGCATAGGCGGCATTTGCCCTATGGGTAGCTCCTGTTCCCATAGATGGCATCTGTACAACAACAAGCCCAAGTTGCCTTTTGATATGCAAAATAAAATTGTGCACAACGATTTTAATAAATATGCCACACACTCACACATATATACACACCCACACACACACACACACACACACACACCGATGTAGGCGAAGTCACCGTGAAGGACCCAGGCGTCGCTGATGCTTAAGATGAGCAGCTTATTGAATTTTTCAGAAGCCCTTTTCTGACCCTCCCATGACAACGCTTAAAGCTGTTCTGTTTTCAGAGGCTTAAATGCTTTAAGTCGTTTGCTCTACTTAAGTAGTCATGAATAACTCATATGAAAATTATAATATTATATATGATAGTAGTTGGGCTCAATCAACTTTGTATATAGAGGTGCTTTACAAAACTTTGATATATTTTATTTATGTTTGATAATGTCTTTATGTTTCTTTGCCTTCTATTTCCTCTTGATATACTTGGAATACAATTGACATGCTTTACACAATATCAATAGATTTTACTTATGTTTAATTTACATCTTTCAAAAACTCTTTATGTTTTAGGCTTATTAAGTTATTTTCTGTCTAAGTTAGTCAACATGTTTTATAATCCCTCAACATTTGATGCTGCTTGAGCAGAGCTTGTTATATTACTTCCAGCATCGAATGTCTCACATTGGGTGGCATTAAAAACATAATACCCATAATATCTCTTTTTTATTTCACGAAAATATTTTATTTGCGTCGCAGACAATGCGCGCATCGCCTTTGTTTGCCTTCAACTAGGGGTAACAAAATGGGCAAACCAGAAGAATGTACGAGTATATACATATCTCTATAAATAGCTTCGCATCTGTGGTATTTCGCCTCATCGATTTGTATTTCTATATAGTACCCATTCAGTCACGTCTCCCCTACCTTTGCTCTGATTATAATTGCTGAAAAGCACGTTCTGTGTCTATTGAGATTGAGCTTTGTAAATACTTCGAGTATGTGAGTATGTCTATATATTACCATGAATTTGGCAGTGATTGTGCTCAAAATTCAAGGAACAATCGGCTGCAAAGCCGTAAAGCAGCTTAATGAACACACCTAACAAACAGCTAAGCAAATTTTGATCCCTTGAGCCAGCATTGCATTTGCATTAGCTCGAAGCCAATTGGACAGTTCAATAAGGTCACTCAAAGACTTGAGTCAACCACTTGACTTTTATGTTTTATGTTTTAGGAGAAACGAATTTGTATTTTTGTTTGTTTTTGCATTACGATTCCTGCTGCAGTTGATAAACTTTGTGCAACGGCGTTGAAACTTTATAGGCAGTATTGCAAAAAAAAAAAAACATAATAACAAAAACAAAATCAACACAACAAAAATCACTCAACAAACCAACCAAAAGTCAAAAGGCAACCATAAACCGCAGGCAGCCAACCAGCTAACCAAACCAAGCCAACCAGTCATTAAGCTCTGGCCCGCGCTGAAAACCAATCTGCAACCTTCAACCACTCCAGGCCGCGTTATCATCAACAGCAACAACAACAACAACAACAACAACGACAGAGAGAATTTCACTTACAACAACAACAAAAAAAGTCGATCGTTAAATCAAAAAGGCGCATTCGAGTGCCTGCAACATCATTAGTTGCAGTTCATACACACTCAAGCGCAAGTTATGGCGCAGATAGCTACCCTTAACCAAATCCCCCTGGGTATACCACAAGCAGCATCCCCCACAGCTCCATCCCCATCCCCAGTCGGCAGCTTACGCGCGCTTTTTGTGTGAGGTGTCCAAATTAAATTTGCATCAGTTGCTCGACGAGCATCTAAATGATGCCAAAAAATATGAGCGTTCGAGTGTGTGCGTGTGTGTGTGTGTGCCAGTGTGCGTGAGAGTGTGCGGGAGAGTGTGTGTGTGTGTGTGTGTGTGTGTCTGCAGCATAAAGCCAAACAACAACAACAACAACAACAACAGCAACAGCAACAACCAGTGCAATACTCACTTTGGCGCTTTTTTGTATGTTGCTTTTTTTTCGTCTGTGTGTGTGTAGTTAACTTTTTCTATACCCTGTACATGAGAGCACTTGAAAATGGGTCTCTTCGTGCTAACGACTCTGCCAGCCAACAGGCAAGCGTACAGATTTTGGCTTAGCTTCAGCATGCTTGAAAAAAAGTGATTTATCTTAAGTCTATATTTTTTTGATTCTAAGCATTTTTGTAGAGGGTATTGACTAGTTGTTCAATATGCTAGTAGCGCCTGGGATATGGCAAAAACGGATGTGTGCATCTGTCTCCCACCTGGGTTTTTCCTTTCTCTCTGTGTGTGTGGGAACTTAAATAATTTAGATATGCTTTCTGGTACAAAGGAATGATCTTTCATCTATATTTTATTCACTTCAAACTTTTTTTATAGGGTATCCGCCAGTTGTTCACTGTGCTGGCGCTAGGCACATGGCTGAAACGGATGTGTGCATTTGTCTCCCACCTGGTTTTCTCCCTCTCTCGCTGTGTGTGTGGGCACTTAAATAATTTAGATTTTTGTGTCTAACATGCACAAGTGCCACAACGGCCTAAAAGATTCAAGTGCAACTGCAGCAGCAGCAGCAGCGGCAGCGGCAGCAGCGGCAGCAGCAGCTGCTGCCAAAGTGAGTGACCCAGTTAGTGAGAGTTACAGTTAGGGTGAAGGGGGGAGTATTTGGGGCCTGTCAGTTGCTGGGCGTGAAGCGACAGTGGCAACGAGCTAAATTGAGAAGCAGCCGCGCACGTTGAATTCTAAGTGTCGCCTGTTACCTGTGTCTCTCGCTGCGTCTCGGCTCTGACATTATGCGCTCATTAAAATGTCAAATAAATTCAAATGCAAAAATATGCATTTTACTTTGGAATGCCAGCAAGTGTTGCACTTGAAAGAGCGAAAATAGTGAGAGAAGCTGAAGAATGATAATGCACGAGTCACTGGAATTTGTGCGCGGTCGAGCGTGCTTAGTGTTGTGTGCGTGTGTGTTGACAGGATATGTGTGGATGTGTGGGTGTGTATGTGTGTGGATATATGGATGAGCATATCATGCATATATACACTATATATATTCATAAATCTGAGTGTGAAGTGTGAACTTTGAACTTTGGATAAACGGTCAATGAAATCTCAGACATTTCTTAACAGATTTTTTAATTTCAAGCATGGTGTATAAATATGTGAACTTAAATATTCTGTGTAAAGATTTGACATTTGATTTCGCATAAGTAAAACTTTTTGGTTACAATGTTGAGGAACATATTATGTATAGTAAATATATAGCCAAATAAAATTTGTATTTGGATAGTATACAAAATTATGTGAAGCCATAATAAATATAGCTAAAAATTTAAGTTAGTAAATGTAGCACTTTTTTAATTATTGATGAACATTATTATACAGATTTTATTTTATGTAATTATAAATCTACGTATTTTTTTTTTTTTTTTGGATTTACAAAAAATTTAGATTTTTTAATTTTTTCCTAAGATAGTACTACATATCTTCCTAAAATATTATTTTTTTTTTTTTAAGAAGATTAATTTTATATCATACTAAAGAAAATTGGTATGGGATATACAAGAAACTTCGATTTTTGATTTTTTTCCTAAGATAGTACATTTTTGATTTTTGATTTTTTAGTAAGATAGTACATAACTTCCTTAAACTTTTTTTTATTTTATTTTTTTTTTATATATTTTTTTTTATGAAGATAAATTTTATAGTATACTAAAAAAATTGGTAACTCTGGTTGTATACAAAAAAAAAAAAAAAAAAAAAAAAAAAAAAAAAAAAACAGTTTTACAGCTATACCTACAAAGTCAATTTTTAATTATTTGTTTAGTCCTTGTACTCCTTTCACAACTTTTCTCAGCGAAATATAGAACAGATCTCTTGAATGGGTTTTATAGTAAAAGCCACCAGCTGTTAAGAATTTTAGATTTAGTTGACTAAAAGAATATAAACTGTTGTTTTCAGCGCTTTGCACGTTTTCTATTGTGCTCATTAACTATAATTTCAGTGTTGTCAAATTTTTTATTTCGTTTATTTTTTTTTATGACTATTTGGCCAACGCGTGAAAGGAATGCGAAGCGAGTTCTGTTTTATGAGCACTTCCGGCCGCAAGGCCATTAAAGCGCTCGTTTATTTTAATTAAAAACAATTTCCGTTGTTTAGCTTTAGAGCAGAGAGCACGGAGCAGAGAGCAAAGGAAATCGTTTGATTGTTGGTCTACAATGCTTCTTATAATTATTATAACGAGCATTTTCCGCCAATGGGTAACTGCTGCATTCTATTGGCCATTGTCTTCCAGCCAAGTCGTCATCTCGGCTGTCTGCAAATTGAACTCAAGTACACACGCTATGTACATATAAATATACATATGAAGGACGCACACTCACACATCTGCACACAGGCATCTCACATCTGAACAATCTCCTTTTGACTTTTCTCACATCCCCAGCACTTGAGCTCTGGGCATTGAGTGGCATTTAATTAATTTGCTTTCAATGCACTCGGCTTTTGTATACCCTTTTGTTTAGGAACTCTATGCATTTGGCTATTAGACTTAAGTGCCTTTTTTTGTATACCCATTAGTAATGGTTCAAAGGGTATTCTGTTTTTGGTAAAGTGTATTTATTTTGTTATCGATTTCAAACCGATAACAAGCAAAATCGATATAAATACTTTTTTGTATAATTTCATGTGGATCAATCAAAACATAAACGAATTTGTTTTGTTATCGATTTAAAGTCGATATAAATATATATCGCTATAAACGCTTGGTTTTTGTATCATTTCAAATAAATAAATCAAATCTTAAGCAAATTTAAATCAGGTCTCTGGAAGAGGAAACTTCTTATATCCCATTCCCCAAAAATGTCTGAGTCAGGGTATTTTGTAGTCGTTTACTGCCCATTAAAGTATTCTCACTCGCCTTTTTTCTCCGTTTCCCCTAGCCTAAGCTGTAAATGAAGTTTTGTAGGGCAGGCAATTCAATCAACAATTGCGGCATTTGCTTATTCAATTCTCGATGCTTGCTTCTCGCTTCTTGCTTCTCAATTTATCAATTTCTCAATTTTCAATGTTTCTCTCCGTTTTCTCTTTCCTCTTGCAGCTGATGGCCTCATAGACAACGACTTGTTGCCCTCCATTGCGGCTGTGGATGATGTATATATCGCCTCCCTGGTCAATGGCCATAGCCACAGCCACAATATGAATGAGAATGGGAATGGGAATGGGAACGGCAACCACCACTTGCACCACAACAATGTGGCGCAGTTTGACAATGGCTTGGATGAGCTGGCGGATGACCAAGTGGATGAGACAACTTATCCGCCGCCGGTCTTTGATTTTGGCATGCCACGGAATATTACCGCCAGGACAGGACACACAGCGGCCATCAATTGCCGAGTGGAGAATCTGCGCGATAAATCGGTGAGTCAAGTGGTTCCGCCATTGTGTGTGTGGTTGCTTATCTTAAAATGCGTTTTTTTTTTCTCGTAGTATATTTTATGCAGTTTTAACTAGCGCTCAGGCAAATATTGACCTTGCCGGGGGCTAGTCAAGCTGAAAATCAAGTTACCGCCAAAGTCCACAAAGTCGACAAAGTCGCCAAAGTTTTTTTTTGTCCCTAGAGTTTTTTTGGTTTTTTGTTGTTGGTTTTTTTTTGTCAGTTTGTTCAGCTACTCGTATCGTTTTCCGGTTCCGCTTTCATTGTCCGCTTGCCCCATCATCTTTCATCAACTGCTTTTTTTTTTGGTAATTTTCTTGCTTGAATGTCCTTTGCCCCCAACTCTGTGCTGTTTACTGCTTTGTCGAGTCCACCCCCCTTAAAAAAAGTTTAGTTTATGGTTTTGCATTGTGTTTCATCTTCCGCGACTCTCTGTTTTTTCTCTTAATTTCGCTTCGTTTTTTTGCTGTTCTCATATCTATTGATTGCTCTGCGCTGCTTCATCAACTTTAAAGTTTATTTCACTGCGTTTTTCTTTCGCTTTACAACATTGTTCAATTTTCTTTTTTCATTTTCTTCTTTTCTTCTGTTGCGGCTTTTCCCCCAAGTTGAGCTTGTTTGCACTTGCTGCGAAATATTTTTGCTGTGTATAGAAATAAGTGCCAATCAATTAATGCTGAGTTTCTCTTTACTTGAGGTAAAAAATGTAAGTTTATGTTATAAAAGTTAGAAAGAAAAAAAAAAAAAAAAACTTTGAATCCAGTATTTAGCTTTGCTAATATAGTTATACATATAATGTGATAAAGTTGTTTTTAGAACAGTGTGAACAACCTAAATTTTTTAACAAATATATTAACAATTAATTCATTTGATATACATAAGATATGTTTGAATTTCAGTTTGTTCACGTCCATGGAAGTGTAAAGCAGCTGAAAATTGAATTATTTATTTAGAGTACTCAATGTGCAGATCTCAAGCTCTCTCAAACTCAGAAGTTATGTAAAATATATTTGGTGTATTTATTTTTTAATAAATTAGGAAAAAAGGTAGCAGCTGATAACTAAAACATCTGTTTAGAGAAATCAATTATAATTTTTGTTCTTCATGAGTTGCCAGTTAAGCCACGGTTTTCATTTTTCGAGCTCTATCAAACATAATTTAATATAAATTTTTTTTGCTTTTTTTTATAAATTGGAAAAATAGCAAACAAAATAAAAACGTTTATACACTATAAGCATAGTTTTTACTAAAATTCGGCTAATGGAAGTTTAATACTCCAAAGAGCGAGGCTCTTATTAAAAGATTTCACCCATAAGAAATAATTTAAATAAATGTTATTTATTTGTAAAAATACATTAGCTCTACTGTCATGACAAGTCTCCTAAGGTGTGTAATTGACGCATACAGCCAAACGGGTTTCTTTATGCTCTCTTACTCTATCACCTGCTATGTTTAATGTGGTCGTAAATTGCCTGCTTCCTTGTCCATTCGAAGATGGAGGCGCCATCATTATATATAGGGAGACCCGAATGATGCTTGATCTATTTTACGAGGGGCGAAAAAGTCATTTCAAGGATCTGGTTCCGTCAAAAGCATTCCCTCCCTATAATACTAGAGCCGTGAACATGTTCATACTTGATCCGCTCTCACTAAGCTATAACAAGTTAGATAAGTGATCAGTATATTTTCAGATATATAGCTATTCACATGATTCAGCTCCATTTGTCTTATGCTACTTTAAGGACTTTTCTTATAAAATATCCCTAATGAATATTCGACTATCGAGAATTGTCATTCTCTTTAATTTCTTCACTTGAAACTTTGCTACTTCTGTTTTCAAACTAAGCCAATACTACTTGTTCAAGTTGGGTTTCGAAGAGCTATTGCATCATTAATCTGAACTCGTTGCAAGGTCAGTTACGTAGAAAGTTTTCAGCTTAACCCCAATGAATGCATAGCATCTGTTTTTTTATGCTTGTTTGTGTTACACTTTCCCAGTTTTTCCGTTTGTCACCTTGCGCTGCGGCGTTTTCCAAAAGAGCAGTCACTAAATCTATCATTGCGAGCGGCGCTGCTTTGCATAGCTTTGCTCAGCTTTTCCTTTTCGGTTTCGGTTTTTTTGCACCTTAGCCAGGGAGCCATCAAACGAATCCGCACCCAGCTCATCATCATCCAGCGAGATTTAGTAGCACCTTTCTTTCTGCTTTGCCTTTCGCTTTTCTGTTCTTTTCTGTTGTTTTTTTTTCGGTTCGAAGGTGGGAGAATTCCGTTTCCTTTTGCCACTTTGACACTTTTAGTTTGGGCTTCAGTTTTTCGTGTTTCATTTTTGTTTTTGGCCCTTTTTTTGCTTTGGATGAACAAAAAGTTTTGGTTGCCTGCGGCAGGTTTGCAGATTACTTTTTGGCTGCTTTAGCGGAATGGCGAGAGTGGGGAAGGGCGATAGCTATAGCCACAATTTTTCGAAGGCTTTGGTAACTTTAAGCTGCTGACATTTTGGGCACGCACTTCATTCTTCGTCCTGCTGCCGAATGCTGCCTGGCTGCAGGACTACTCGCAAATCGCTTTGTCTGCAAACGCCGCCGAAGCCACTGCTGGCTACTGCTGCTTCTGTATTTGCAAATGTTTTTTAGTTTTTCCACTTTTTGTTTCTTTATATTTTGGTTTTATTTTATATAGTATATATATATATTTTTCTTCTTTTTTTTTTTTTTTTTGTACAGCGCTTAGTTCATTTTGTCGTTTGGTTTATTAAATTTTCTATCTTTATTTTGGCCAGGTCCCCTTTGGCCAGGGCCAAAGCAATTTTTAAAATTGACTTAAGCGCTCATTGTCTTTTCGTCTCGCTCACTCTTTATATATGTATGGGTGCTTGTGTGTCTTTTGTCTATTTGCAGGTATCTTGGATAAGGAAACGCGATTTGCACATTCTGACTGCAGGCGTTCTGACCTACACTTCTGATGAGCGCTTCAAGGTGCGTATACGTAATCTACTTATTGTACCCAACTACCAGCTCTCTCTCTCTCTCTCTCTCTCTCACTCACTCACTCTCTGACGGGCTTATTAAATGAGGCCAAAGGGGGAGGGGGGGGGGGGATTCTGACTGAACCATTTGTAAGCCAAGTCAGCTTAATTGCGTATGCATTTCGTTGCTACTCACCTGCCTGCCTGGCTTGTATGCATTGATTAAATTTCGCCCAAGGACACTGCCAAAAGGCAGGCTCAGCTGAAAGCTGCTCTAGCAGGCCCCTCCCAGCCCCTCATCCCATCTGATCACCTAACTTTGCACACCGTCTGACATTGCCTAACGATTTATCTATGCATTTTGGCTTGCAGGTCGTACGCACCGCCGACTCGAAGGATTGGACATTGCATGTGAAATATGCGCAGCCACGTGACAGCGGCATCTACGAGTGCCAGGTGAATACGGAACCAAAGATTTCGATGGCATTTCGCTTGAATGTTATAGGTGAGTAAACCTTTCTCTCTCTCTCTTTCTCTATCTACCTACCACTTGCTCTGCACATTGTAATAAACACCAATTCGGAGTTCTTATGCATTGTCAACGAGTTGTCCTCGCACGACTTCCAACTGGCAACTGGCAACTGGCAACTGACAACTTTTTGTTGTACGCTAACCCAGCCATTGGGGAGAGAGTCTTTCAAATTGTTGGCAAACTTTGTCAGCTGCATTTGGTGGGAACTTTGCATAAAGTTTTTGTTAGTCATGCGTCATGTTGCGACATCATGTCGCAATGCAGCGTGTAAATATGTACCATAAGCCAATTTCTGCAGCTGAAAATACACCCATACACCCACCCACACACACACACACACACACACACCCATACACAGACCTATATATATATATATATATATATATAATATATACACATCTATAACTCTATATGTACACATGCGTTCTTTAAGGGCTTCTTTTATGAGCCATAAAAATTTATGCGTTAAAATTAAAGCGACTTTTAAGCATTTTCGGCTTCAATAACAAATTCATCAATATATTGATAGAAATATATATTGATAAAAAGAAGAAGCAGAGAGCACATATGCTCATAAATATTATAGCGGACTTTGCTTGCCATTAAGCAGATATTAAAATATTTATATTATTTTTCAAGAAATTCCGCGCCCTTATGAGCCGGCAAAGCAATATTTGTCTTCGATTACTTAAAGGAATTTATTTAAAATTATTGTTTAATTTAGGAAATTAACTATGTCTGGGGATGCAATTTGATCAGATATATTTGTTGAATCTTTCAAGCATTGCAGATCATTGAAAAATTTTTGTTTTATAAGGTTGATGAACTTGTGATATCTAAGTCCTAAGATAATTTTTCTTAAATCCGAGATAGGTAAAATGCAATTGTAAAGCATCATATAGTTTAATTATAATATCAAATTTGTACATTACTAAATTTGTATAATTTTGGATCAATTTCGTAAAAAAAGAGCCTAGCTCTAAAGCTACAAATATAGAGACTTACGAGGAAAGTGAGAAAGTGTAATTATAAAAAATATTTTGAATTTTTTGAATTAAATAATTTAGTCCGAATTTTTGAAATCTAATAATTTTGAATTATTAATAACGTGAATAGTTTCCATATCTATAGATCATTAAAAATTTTGTAGATAAGTTTCGATGAGCTTAGCTTTGTCAAAGATGTTTAAAAATTATTTAGAAGAAATTGAAGAAGTAGAGGATAAAGTTATATGAGCGTAGCTATTGATTTCAAGCCTAAGATAATTTAAGTTAGCTGGGCGTTAAGTATAAAAATATTTTAATAATACAATAATTTCGATATCTCATAAATTTAGTCGAAAATTTATTTAATTAGATATTTGTTTATAGGGAGGTAACAAAAAAAAAAAAAAAAAAATTTAAAAATATGAATAATAATTTGTATATATTTTTTTAGTTTCATTAAATTTAATTTAAGTTAGTAACTTTTTCAATCCACCCTCGTATTCAAAATAATTAAAAATAATTTGTAAGAATTACATACAAATAGGTTTTTAATTTATCTTTTGTGTAAAGAGGCAAAACCAAATAAAACTAACATTTCCGTAAAAAATTATTAAAAAATAATTTAGCTTTGAATAGATCCACTTCTTTGTTTTTACTTGAGCTATTTAATTAAAGAGCCAACACTATAATTATTATAATCGAGCCACATTGATTGCCAGGTCGTGATAGCAACCAAAGCACTTGCCAATTTCTAGAATGGCCCATCAAGTGGAGCTTATCAAGTAATCAAATGGGCTGGTGGTCCAATGTGGGTCAGTTTAATGGCCAGTCTGGCTGCAGATAAAGATGTCTGTGTATATGTACATGGATATATCTGTACATGTATATAGCATGCCTATAAGTATGTTTGGGGAACTATCTTTTGTTTTTGCCATACACTTTTCCACACGTTTTGCATGCAAACGCAATTTGCATTTAAATTCAATACTAAATTCATATGCTGGCTGTAATATACACCAGCCAGCCCGAAAAGCAGGCGTGGCCCCCGAAGGCAGTGTGCGTATGTGTATGTATGTGTATGTGTACGTGTGTGTGTTAAATCCTTTGAGGTGTGTTTTGCACGTTTACACTGCGCTCTCATGCCATTGTTTTGGCATTTTACAAGTTTTCTACAATGGATTTCCGTTGAGTCTCAACTCAGACTCGTTGCCTCCCTGTGTGTGCTTGAATGTCTGAGTGTGTGTGACTGTACGTGTGTGTGTTTGTTTGTTATAAATTGTTACACAATAGCATGCACGTTCATGTTTCATTCATGTACATAAAATTGATTTAGAAAGTTTTTTTTCTCCTTTTTTTTGGCTCAATGTTGTCATCCTGTTCGAAGGCAAAAGTTTTGCTTATTTATTTATTTTGATTATATTTTATGTCCCCTTCTCCTCTTATTTTGTATTCCCAGTCAAAGTTAATTGAAATTATTGAATAGTTTCGTTTCTTTTTGGTATGGTTTGTGTTTTGTTCGGTTTGATTGGTTTAGTTTCGAACTAAATGCGATATGATTTGATTCGAATGCGAGTCACTTGTGTATTCCTTCCTGGGCATTCAGTCGTTTCACTTGAACCCACTCGAGAGCCATTCATGTGATTCAATTAGCTAAAAATGTTGGCTTCTAGGTAGTAGTAACAACATTTTTGCTCAGCTGAATGTATGTCGTGTACATGTCCTTTAGTCGCAGCAACATAGACAACAACACAGGCACGTTTAACAGGAAGCACTAGAGGAGCAGCGACTGGGGATTTGCAACTACAAATTGGCTAGCAGGAACCACCTGACTTTATTTATAACAAACTCGGGGGCCAAAATGGCGCAAATCTCATCAACAGCTATAAACTCAAATCAACGCGATGTCGCTTCCTGTTGCCTACCTTCCACTAACCCACTCCACTTCGAATGCTTCCGCTGCACTTGCAGCCTGCACCACTTGGCAGGGCGAAAACTAATCCCTTCGTCCTTGCCACTTGCCACTTGCCATTCGGTTTCTTGTGCCGGCGACGGAAAGTCGCCGCAATGCCAAGAAGAAAAATTTATGCAAATTATTTGAAAAAATAAAACGAAGAAAGGCGAAAAAGAAAAATGCTCAGCGCAGATTTTTATACCCGAAATGTAAATGCCCAGAAAGGGTATATTCGTTTTTGGTTTGAATATGTAACGGAAGGAAGTAAGCAGCTCCGAAATAAGTTAAATATTATCAGCCTATCGATATGGATATATATTTACTAATTTGTTTATCCCCTTTGGTAACTGCAAATATTTTTTGATATCGAGATTTTGAAAGCCTTTTAAAGCATAACCCAAGGGACACATTAAATGTGGTATTCCAAATTAAGAATGTGATGAATAAGGTATAAAGTAAAGTATGTATAAAGATTAAAAACGATACACTTATATCGATGTTGAGTCTTCCTACTTTAAGGATAACACCGCCACATATCTCAGACACACATGGCCCACCTTTCCGTTATAGAATAACAGGGCATCTACTAGTCGTGCACTTTCCCATAAGACACTCTGACTTACTTTGCTGTTGGTTTCTGGAGTTGGCGGCGTGATAAAATATTCCGTCACCGGTTCACCCAAAAGCGAACAGGAAAAATTTCCTGCCCCCTTGTCTCCTTTCTGGCAACAACAGCGCACAAAAAATGCTTGTCGAGCGAGTGCAAACAAATTATATTTTAGATTTAAGCTGGCTATATGCAGCACATAAAAGTCAAACACAAAAACTGTGCCATAAATCGTGTTTGCCAGTTTGAGCACTTTAAATCTAACTTGTGGACACAATGCCATCAACTGTCTGCGCTTAGCTATTCCAATTGAAGCGCAAATAGTTGGCACGAATTTCAGCGAATTTAGACTAAGTGAGAAAAACAAAAAGTACAAAAAATGTATATATATATATTTGCTAAGCATTTAATTAATTAATTTACTATTTATTGTTTGTTCTTTCAATAAATTGCTGAAATGAAATTCATTTAAAAACCAAATGAAAATAACTGAACAGAAACAATATTTATTTTTTAATCATTTAGTTTTCTAGTTGTTTTGTGTAGAAATTAAAAAGAGTTTTTAAATCGAATAAAATATTATTTTAAATTAAACTAAAATTAAATTTCCAACCTGATAGAAATTAATTCAAATAAATTTGAGCACTTGAACACTTTTTGGTGTCAGCTACTGTTTGAATGTCAATGGTATATAATATATATTTAGAGATTTCTATATATATATATATTTATTGTTTTGATTGTCTGCTGCCTAAATCTGTGCCATAAAGAGTAGCTCTCTTAGGACTTCACAATTCAGGTGGCTATTAAGTGAAGAGTCAATTTCAGGGAATTGTTCGTGTCTGGTCTTTGTGTTATCAATAGTAGTCCATAACAGGCACATAATCATCATAAAAATCAGCATTTAACTAGTTGTCAATGACTAGTAGATACCCTGTAACCAAACAGAAGCAACTACCAAACATAAAGTGAAAGCAATAGTCTTCATTTAAAAATTTTTCAAATTTTAATTTTTTTAATTTTAATTTTTTTTTTTTGATATGTGTAAATTCTATTTATAAAATCTATACATAAATATATTTATATTTATATATACTATAATCTATAGTCTAAAAACTGTAATTATATATTAGGTATATGCATAAAATAGTTGTGCTAGTCTCTCTTTCACTCAACATCGCTTTGCTATATTTTTCCACAACCATTTCATCTACTTTATCATACGCCACTCAATGTAAGAAATATGCCTAGGGTAGCCGAAAAAAGGAAACTAAATGAAATGGCAAAACTAACACATAAAAATTTGTAACCACAAAGCCCAAAATATTTGGTTGTTCTTTGTGCTTTTCTGATTCTGTGTGTGTTTGTGTGTGTGCGTTTGGGGAGCTCCCTTTTTGGGTGGGGACTGAACATTGACCCATGGTTCGAATGGGCGGTGCTGGGTGAATAGAGATGTTGCGAGGAACAATTCTTGTTGGCTGTCGCGCATTTTACACACATTTTAAGTATTGTTCGCCAGTTGTTATTGCGCGCACACACACACGCACACACACGCACACACTCACACACTCGTGTATGTGGTAGAGGCGGTTGTGGCGGGTTATAGGTCGAAGGGCGAAACATGTGTGAGTGCGGATCATGAACGGAACCATTATGTTCACAGCATTGCGTTGATGGTTGTTGCTTTGCCTGACTGGCTGTGTGGCTTTCTAATATTGGCCTTGATTTTGGGGGCGAGATAAGTTGTTGCTGTTATTGTTGATGTTGTTGTTGATGTTGTTGTTGTTGTTGCTGCTGCTGTTGCCGTTGGCAGTTGGCAGTTAGCAGCTGCCGCAGACAGAGACAAATGCGTGGCATACACTCGTCTACGCGCATATAGCAAACATTTGCCCACTCGTAGGCACTGAAAATTGGTTTAATGTTTTTTCTGTGCGTCCAGCGAACGGTTTGGCCAACAGCAGCCCGTCAACAAAGTCAAATGTTGACGTTGTTAATGATGTGCAGTGGGGTACAGAGACAGGCTACTAGCATTAGCAGCCAACAGCCAGCAGCCACTAAAGCCGATTTCAGTGAAACAACAGAGACAGAGAAGGCAGAGGAGTCAGGGTAGGCAGAGGGAGCTGGCGAGGCGACCAGTTAGTTAACTTGATAATAGCTTAGCGCCCACTGGGTAACGAATCGTCGCCTAACCAACTGACAGTATGACAACAACTTGGAATATAAATCGATAGAGAAATGTTTACTTCTTATAGCCCAACAGAGCCGACGACAAATAACATTGTGAGGAACGCTTTAACGGCGACACGCTTAAAGACCTCTTGCTTGCTCTCTCTCTGAAACCATTTAGTATATACGTTATGGTTCAGTGTGAACAGCCATATCTTTCCTAGTATCTGATGATATAATAATTAGTCTTCATTATATTTGATTTGATTAGAGTTGCCCATCAATTAAAATGATTTATTAATTAATATATATACAAAAAAAATATTTATTTTTAATTTATAATAATTTATAATATAAATGCTTGGTTAAACCATATACATACACATATATAAAATATTAATATATAATATTTTAATAAATTCTTTGTGTTCAATAGTTACTCTTGAGCTGAGATTGCGCATAAAATTTCATTAAAATACTTCTATTGCTTCCCCACTACTGATGTGCAATCTGTAATTTATGACCGAATTCGAATAAAATGACACTAAAATTTAATTATTTGCCCAAGTTAAAATATTTGCCAAATATTTATTTTGAAAACAAAAAAATGTTTTTATCCACCTGAAAATCAAAATTGATTTGGATCAATCTTTGAAGACTAAACAAATTTTATTCTTTTTTTTTTTTTTTTGTACATCATTTGCTAGGTTGTGGCATCAAAGCACTTTTAAATTTTGTCGCTACTAATTTCGAATCCAGGCATACGAGTATGTCTTAGTTAAGTTCCTGTTCTAGAATAATCTTCAACAAATTTTTTAATTTTACTTAAGTTTCACTTAAAGTTATAATACTTAACTCGTAAACAAGCTCAGATATTGGAAACAAAATATTTTTTTTTTATTAGAATGAAATTAATTTATTAATAATTAAATATATTTAATATAAGTCAAACGTGAAAATAAAATAGTATAAGTGTCAGCAATAGTTTACTTTGCTTGGATACAAATAATAAAAATATATCATTTAATTTGTTTAAATATCATTCGAGTGTACATAAATGCTAAAGAACACAAACACTCTTAAGGCTTGAATCAAAGCGCGTAGCCAGTTGAATTTTAAAGGAATTTCCTGTGCTCGACAAGGGCGTCACGTAGCCTGGTCGAGAGTTGAACCTGTGCGAGGCGCTTGTTAAGGGGTCGCCGACGTTGACAGACTTTTGGTAGGCACTGTTTGTGGTATGCTGGTGCATCTTTGATTCATCGAGTGTAATTGTGGATGATCTGCTGAATTGTCGCCATACCAATGAAATGCTGGCGTTGACGTTGTTGCCAACGGTTAACCACATGCTTAAGCCAGTCAGTGTGTGGGTGGGTGGGATTCAAACTCGGATCTGAGCTTTGGATGGGGTGGTATAGAGAGCGAATGCCTAGAAGTGCTATTAATCAATTTTGCGCACGTTCCATTTGCCATTTGCAGTGACGCCGCCAGATGCCAAAGCGATTATCGCCGGACCAACGGATTTGTACGTTAAAGTGGGCAGCGTCATAACGCTCACATGCCATGTGAAGCAGCCCGCAACGGCGGCTCAGGATATTGGACCAATTTACTGGTATCGCGGTCCGTACATTCTGACGCCTTTTGTGGCGCATCCGAATGATGCAGCCATCGATTTGCAGCGCATCTCAATGGAATCAACACTTGCCGAGAAGCTGCAAAGCAGGTAAGCAATACCCATCATCATCATCCGCATCATCATCGTCATCATTATCGTCATCAGCCAGTTCAAGGATTAGGTTAGCATCAGGTATCAAAATGAAGGTATCCAGACGCTCAACTGAGCTGGGGGCGTACAACTCAACAGCCCAGCAGCCCAACAACACAGCAACACAGCATGCACACTAGTTGGGCGTCTCCATTGGCTCTTGTTAGTTTCCAGCTGAATAGCTGCAACTTTGATCAATGGAGTTGAATTCATGTGGCAACTGATTGGCCCCATGTTGAATGCTGAAGTGTGGCTTTGCTTTAAACTTTCGCTTTAATCGCTTTTCAGGCTGAGGATTGCCAATGCCCAGCTGCTGGACACGGGCAACTACACGTGCATGCCGACGACAGCCGAGGCGGCCAGCGTTGTGGTCAATGTCATTAATGGTAAGTGGTGGGCACTCGATTTTCAATCTGCCTGCATTTTCTTCAATTTGTTTTTTCTTGTTTGCCTTTATTTTCTCAGACGAAAGCCCTGCGGCAATGCAGAAAAGTGGCGGCAATGGCAGCTGTCTGCGAAGCAGCCTCAATTTCAACCTGGCTCTGGCATTGGCTGTCAGCGCGGTGGTGCGATGGCTCCGCTGGCTACTGGGCATCCACTCATCTCCACTCTCCTTATCCTTAGTGCATATCAATTATGAAACCAGGCAAGAACACCAGCAGCAGCAGCAGCAGCAGCAGCGGCCACAGCTTCAACTGCAGCAGTCCATGACATCATGATAATTAAGTTAAGCGATTATCAACACAGCAAACTGTAAATAATTTAATTATTAGTTAAAAAAAAAAGAAAAACAAAATAAAATAAAATAAAAACTTTAATTTCAACTGAGAGATGTCATGCAATAAATGATATACAAGAATTAGTGTTAATTTTATGCATAGCGTACACGTATATAACAATAACTAAACACTGAAAAAAATCGACGATAGTCAATAAGAGAGATTAAAAACCAACATAAAAAAATTACAGATACAAAAAAAGTATGATAATTGTAATGGCAAAGTGTTAAATTACTTGTTCGCATTCAATTTAATTTAACACTTTCCCTAGCACCAAAAAAATAAAATACAAGTAAAAACGAAAAGCTCCAACACAAAAAATATATGCAAAAAAAAAAAAAAAAAAAAAAAAAAAAAAAAAACTTTAACAAATAGCCACTATAAAAATAAAAAAATTGTTAATTTGAGCAGCAAATAAAAAAAATAAAAAATAAATTTATTTAATAAAATCTACTTATGTGTAAATAAATTTCAATTCATTTGCCAACTTTAGTTAACTGAATTAAGTAATTAACTAACGTTTTTTATTTGCAAAACAGTAAAAACCATTTATACAAATAAAGTCTCATAAATGTCAGCAAAACTATCAAATAAATGCAAACTATATAAATGTAATATAAGCTAAATGGAAAAGAAAAAAAGACAAAAAAAACCTCTATAACAACAAAAAAAGTAAGCAAAATTAAACCTAAAGTAAATGATGACAAAATACTGCACACTTCATCAAAACATTATAAATATCTATATATGTATGTCTATATATATAGCTTGACAAATCTTCAGTTTAAAAAGCATAATAATTGAAGCAAGATAAAAGTAAAACAAAACTAAAACTCATGTCACATAGATAACCTAAGCAAACAGTTCGCTAAAACAATGTGAGCTGAAATAAAATTCACTTGATTAAAGACATTATAAAAGAAACTAAAAGAAAATGCTTGTTTTATTTACATTGTGATAATTTTAAGTTTTCACTTTAAAAAACATTCAAAGAATAAGGCATAATCTAAAATATTATTTTATTTTCAGCTAGTTCCGAAAAGAGAGTTTGGCTATTCTTTGCTCGTTTTTAAACTCAACTAATAATTTTGTATTTCAAAAGTTTCATTCGATAAAGTTTAGCATTTGAACTATTAATTAAGACCGTTCAAGTTTTATTTCCTGCTCTTAATTTCCACAGCTTTTAAAGCCTTTATTGCACATTTAGAAAAACACATTTTTTACATTTTTTTATTTTATTTTTATGGTTTTAGTTTCTAAAGATTTCAAAGCCTTTATTTTCTCTCTTTACCGCATAAATTAAATAAATTGCTTCCATACAAATTTTGATTTTTAGCTGGCTTTGTGGTCAGAGACCCCACTGTGCGGCGCAAGCACTACAAGCACTACTAACTAGGTGAACAAAAGAGATGAGTATCGATAAAAAACACAATATAATTGCACGTCTGGTTATTGGAAGAGATACTTGATTTGTATACATACACAATTTGCTGAGCTGCCCAGATTTTTCGAGTAGCTTTAGCACTGAAATCCTAAACTTAAATATGCATTGTTTTTAATTTGTCAAACCAAGTATGTCATACTAAGTAGTGTGACAAATAAAAAAAGATGCTAAATACGAGTTCTTATTATTATTATCATAATGGTAAATTAACTTCAAAAATAAGTTTACATATATTTTTAATTTTTATTTAATTTTATTTGACTCTCTATAACATTACAGGTTTTTGTGAATATTAGATTGAAATTATTAAAAATAAGAGTTTAGGTCAATTTTCACCTTTTATAGTGAAATACAACTGTTTGTAATATAAGTAAATAAAACGCAAGCAAATAAAATAACATTCTAGATAAGGAGATAAGAAGGAAAGCAGAGCAATCTTATTGAAGATTAGATTGCAAAAAAATGTCAATAGAAATCTCATGAAGAGCTTCAAGTCAACTATTAGAGAAAGAGCTGTAGCTCTAGTTTAGTCAATTAAGAGCGACAATCAGGATTTACCATTGAAAGGATGCTGCAGTCTCTTTATTACCACCTCAGTCTCAGTCTCTGTAGCTGATGATTGACAAGCTGCTAAAAGTACAAACGTTTTTCTATGGCAAGTGCTTGACTTTATGTCGGTTCGATTTGCGTTGGCTCTCACTTGCACTTCTTTTATGAGCTGCTAGGAGCTGCTGCCACTGATGCATCATCCAAGTTAGTCCACAGAGAAGCAAATGAGTTTGGTATTTGAGACTATGATGAGCAATCGGAGGTGAGGTGAGTAGCTAGCTGGCTGACGAGTGCTCTAATGAAGCGTCCGGCTAGGCAGTTGCTATATTGACGACTTCTGCTTCTGCTTCTTCTGCCTCTAGTGCGCATTAACACAAAAAGTTGCTCATTTTCTGCCGACTAATTGCCTTTGTGTTTGCAAATAGTTTTTAACGCTGTTATTTTAATTAAATGTTGCTCGTGTGCCCATTAATAAATGCGCTGTAATTTGTAATTATTGCAGCCTTACGCAAATGATGTAACGCGACGGGGATTAACGTCTGTGTGTGTCTGTGTGTAACTCGTTTGACCATTAAATCAATAAATTGTTAATTAATTTAATTTCATTTCGTGCAAAAATTAAAGCCGACAACTGCTCAGCACTGCAGCGTGTTTGTGTGGGAAAGTAAGCGGAATCGTTTCAAATTAAGCGCTTCAGATAAACCCAACGACTAGTCATTAATTCGCACAGCCGGGCAGGCATTCAAGCGGGCAAGGCACTCGCCGCGCCGTATGCGTAATGTGCGTGAGTTGCGGCCGCGTTGGCCCCTAAGGGCCGCAAGGCGCTAAAGCAGGCCCCTGCTCACAGCTGCGGTCAATTTATACGGACTGTTGATGGTGACCGCGCTCACCCTCACACAGACACAGACACAGACACAGAGACAGACACCGCTGCTGACTCCTCATGCGGCAACCGCCATGACGCGTTGGTGGGCAACACAGCGGAACGTTGTCTAATTTCGGGCTTCTTCGGCTTACGACGCGTATGAGTGATGTGTATGTTTATCAAATGGGAGTGTGTGTGTGTGTGTGTGTGTGTGTGTGTTTGTGTGTGCGGTCGCATAATTACTCGCAGTTGAGTTGGTTAAATGAAATCATAAATTATATGCACACGCGTCACTGTTTCACTTAATTGTGGGCAAATATTTTACAGGCGAGCAATTTAACCGATTGATAAATGTTTTCATTGTATATCATTTTTTGCTGTTTATGTTTTTTTTCTTCTTCCATTTATTTCTTTTTTATGCATTTTAGTTGCGCTTAACGTAGCGCACACAGCTGCTCAGGGATGCGCAATAATATTTTTAATTTAATTTAAATACTTTTCACTGTCTATTTTTTTTAACATATGGTAATAAAGCGGAAATATGCAATTGGCTTTGTTCTTTTCTTACATTTAAAAAGGTCAAGCGTAATAAATGCTTTTTTTTTGCCTTTTGGGATGAATAGTTTATACAACATATCGATGATTATTTAATGATTCGCAAAATAGCGTATAAATCAAATATAATCGGAGTTAATATGATTTTTTGATACTAACTAAAGTTATATTATCGATTTCAGCATTTTTACTGAGTTTACAAAAAGCGTAAAATAATTGGACAGACAGAAAGGTAGTCATATAATCGAAAGATATATAATTACTTGCAATGTGATAAATATCGATTGTAGAAAATTATATAGAAAATATAATTAATTTTAATCAAATTAATCAATTTCCTTATCAACAATATCGATTATCGTGTTAAGCAATCGTTAGAAAAAAAAAACAAATGTATGAGGTTGGGTAAGTTTTAGATATAGCTTTATATATTATTGACTTCGATATAGAAATATTTTTATATAATATTAATGGTATTGATTTCGATACTATAAATATATCTGTTTTTCTATCAATAAAATCGATAAATAAAATATATCTCATTATTAATTGATATCGTTTTGGAATTACCGACAGATTTAAATAACTTTATTCTATATATTTTTATATAGATCGATTTTTATATTAATGGTATTGATTTCGATACTATAAATATGTGTTTTTCTATCAATAAAATCGATAAATAAAGTATAACTCATTATTAATTGATATCGTTTTGGAATTACCGACAGATTTATATAACTTTGGTATCTATAAATATAACTGATATCTATGCAGATAATTTAAAGTTAACTCTTAGTTGAAGCTTTACGTCTAGTGTTGAGAGATATTCAGCCAAGAAGTAAATGAAAATTTGTTATATCTATGCGTAAAACCATCCCGTGATAACATTTTGAAAATGATATTCTATTATGCAGTCGCTTTCGCCATTCGCCATTCGCGATTCCCCATTCTCCATTCGCCATTCCCCATTCGCCAGTCGCGCAAGTCGTAATCGCTTTCCACTGAAAGCGCTGCTAAATCATCTATGAAATAACATTTTGTCTACTTTCTCGCCGTTGCTTATTAAAAGTTCTCATTATTCTTGGATGGCAGGCGCTGACAAATGTGCCCGCAGCTATGCAAAGCTATTTTAAGTTGTGAACGGGCGATTATCAAACTATTTCAAAGATTCCGTAATGGAAGCCCAAATAAAGTTGACAGTTAATTAGAGCCAGTTGCCTGCATGACCAGCCAAAGCTAGAGCGCCACCTGCCGTGCGGGATGGCAATTAAAATTGGAAAATAGTTTCGTGCGAGCGAAAGTTTTCGCATTTTTGAAGCGCATGTAGATGCGCTTGCATAATTTCTGTGTACGTCCGTCGACTGTCGAGTCGTTTTCGTTGCCATATTTTGTAAAACGTCGACCCAGAGAGACAGAGAGAGAGGGGGAGAGAGAGAAAGGGAGAGGGAGTGGGTGTGCCAGCCAGAGCCAAATAAATTGACTCATTAACACAGCGAGGCAAAAGTTGTCCGTGTCGCAGTTTATTTCCATTTGCCAACGCAAAAATGGCTGCAGCCCCTTTTGTCAGCGTTGTCTGTTGCTATTATTATGCACTTTGTTGTTGTTGCTGCTGCTGCCGCTGTTGCTCTTGTCATTGTTGTTGTTTGTTTATGCCGCCAACTTGACGCAGCCATTGAAAAATCTCCGCGGGCCAACAAACGAGGCAAACGGCCAACGCATCAGAGAGAGAGAGAGAGAGAGAGAGAGAGAGAGAGAGAGAGAGAGTGAGAGAGGGGGAGCAAGTGAGCGGGAGAGGGAGAGTGATGCAACTGGAGTTGTGTCTGTGGCACCTGGGTTAAAACTCTGAGATGTCAGCGTTGTCGTTGACGCCGGCCAAGCCAAACAGTTATGCAATTTAAATATCACCAAAATGGGCGGTGCGATGGGCGTGGCCGCATTGTTGTTCTTTTTTTTTTAATGTGGACCCAAGCAAGAGAAGTTTAATTGCTATACCCTAGCCATAAACACAGGGCATGCTCACAAAGATTTATGGTTGGAATACCATTTATATAAGCTAAGAAATTTGGGTAATACTTATTGAGAAAATGGTACAAAATTGTATATTCATTTTATATAATATATATTTATGAATAAAAAAATCAAGTTTAATGTATTTATTTTTAAATTTTGTGTGTTTTTTTTTTGGAATCTTTTATTTATAAAACTATAAATGACTTTAAGGTTTTCTAGCTTCTACAGAAACTGATCTTTAATAATATTTGATTAACAGCCTCTTCAATTGGTAGTTTCTTTCTTATTTTCAATTTGTTTAATAAATAAAGTATAAAGTCTTATCTTTAACACTCGCTTTGCAAAAAAAAAAAAAAATTTACACACAGATATACAAATAATAAAATTTGAAAAAAAAAAAAAAAATCAAAACTGCTTTTTATTTGTGAAAAATCATAACAAATGTGTACTTGAATACCCGTGTGTGAGATTTTTGACTTCAGACAATGAACCATAAAATATTTTTCAAAATTTATTTGTATTTATTTCAAGACAATAATGTGATAATGAAGAAGACAGCAGAATATTCAAAATGCATTTATCTTTAATTACAAATATATATATATTTGAATATAAAAATTAAAATCTACAGCACATTCTAAAACACAAGTAAGAGCAAGAACAAGAGACAGCAAAGAGTAAGTGTAAGAGAACTAGAACAAGAACAAGAGCAAGCGCAAGATTAAAAGCTAAGCCAGGGGCACGAAAAACAGCAAAAGCAAGAGTGAAAGCTAAAGCAAGGGTACGAGCAAGACCACGAGAAAGACCGCGAGAAAGAGCACGAGAAATAGCTGAAGCAAGGGCAGTAGAAAGAGCAGGAACATGAGCAACACAAAAAGCTCGAGCATCTCTCAAAAATTCAGGAATTAAAAACCTCAAGGAAAGTTTGATTAGCACAATCTATTTATAAATTTGATGAATGAAACCTTTATTTGAAGACAATTTTTCTTCAAAGCAAATTCTTGTTGCAATCAACAAAATTAAATTGAATAATTTATACAAAAAAATTGTTTTTACCAAATCAAGTCAAAAACTAATTATTAATTTCCATTATCTTGTTTTATTTATTTACTTTTTTCATGTTTTATTTGCAAACTGTCTTAAGCTATAAAACAGAAAAATTGACTAATATAAATTATAATTACCAGGATCTCTTGAGCTCAATCCATATATTTACTTACTCTACTTTCTATCTACTATCTATGCGGAAGGTCCAGGACGTGGAATTTTTGTTTCAAGGCAGAGCATATGCTCGTCGACTATACCCCGTCAAATGCTGCTATATTGCTCATTTCTGAAGGAGTAAACGAAAATGCATATTGTAATTTGGCCACCGCGAACAAAAGCAAAACCAAACAAGTACTGAAAGTTCAGTTTTTTTTTTATCGTTTTAAAGTTCTTTGCAATTTTATGCAAAAGTTAATTAAATGCCGTAAGCGGGTTTCCAAGTGGGCGTGGCAGCTATTGCTTAACTCACTTTATATAAATAAATCTCGAAATGTTTTTTGCTGCTGCTGCTGCTGCTGCTTCTTCTTCTTCTGCGTCATATGCTGGCAGCGAAGCGTGTTGTTAATCAAAGCCCCGTTGGAGCTGTTTGTATTGTTGTCGCATGCGTGCAAATGGTGCAGATACAAATCACGTATTGTTTAGCTTGCAGCATTGGGTTAACAACAATGCGGCTGTGTGTGTGAGTGTGTATGCACACACACGTAAGTGTGTTGGTGTTTTGTGTGTTCAAGTGCCATAACGAGTCATTAGCCAAAAAGTATGCTATGAAAATTTGCATATCATGGGGCATTTAGACTTAAACTTATTAATATGATAGCCCTGGCAATTACCAATGCAAATTGCTTCAGCTTTTAGCCACATATAAAGTTGGCCTCATCAAGTATTTGACACCATAATATCACACACACACACACACACACACATACACACACACGCACACATAGTCGAGTGCTGTAATGTAGCAAACCACAAAATGAAGACAAGTGGAAAATTGTTGGGCCCCAAAAAGTTTTGCTGGCCAGCAAGCAAATGCCGAGTCGAGCGTATGTGTTGTACCATTTAATCTAATCTGCTTGAAATTAAATAAATTAATGCCAAAAACCGATGAAAAGGCCAGCCCAAAAAGCAGTTGTTATTGTTGTTCTTTGCGTGGCTCTTTCTATGCTGTGCTGTGAGGGAACTGTTTAACTTTTACCACTAATTAAGTGCTTACACAAAGATTTCCGCATAAATGGCCAAACGAAACGGAAACAAAATAATGTGAGAGGCACAGTAATAGGGAGAGTATGTGCAAGAGAGAGAGAGATAGAAGGAATTCTAGTGAGTTAGGCTGTAAAAGCTGTCGAGCTCTGTGTCCTGCATTGGAAAAACGTGTTGGCGTTTAATTATAAATTTACACGTATGACCAGAAAAGAGCAAGTTTGCTAAAAAGGATAGACACGTCAGCAACATACACACTACACTTACACATATACAAACACCCATATGTCTGTGTGTGTGTGAGTGTGTGCTACACTTAAGCACACACTCAGCAAACCAAAACTAAGTGCAGGGCATATGAGATAATTTCTTTGAAGGCACACTCCATATGGATCAAGCGACTCAGTCGATGGCAAATGTCAATCTACTCATGGCTAGCCAAAACTATAAACTACTATATATATAACTGTAAAAGTATAAGCCATATAGATATATACAAATATCTCTTATACTTATACGCGATAAACATTTTCAAACTGAAAGTGAAGTCGATCAGAAATGTTTTCTATTTAAAGAAAGCCACAAATTCTTTTCATAAATATTAAATATTTAGCATATGCGAAAATAAATTGTAAATGTTATATATAGTACAAATGGAAAATATAAATTTTAGTTTGAAAAAACTCGGCATATTAAATATGAAATTCGTTGAGTTCAATGACCTCTGGCGTAGGGTATGCACTAGTCTCAAAAGTTTTCGCTATAGAAAACTATTATTTTGTTTTTAGTCTTTCCCCTTTTTGTTTATTTTTATTTTTTTTTTTGTGGACTATGCTCTGCGCACTTTTGCCGTAATCGTAAACGTAGCCGTAGTAGAGGCCAGCTTCGGGTCCTTTTGCTCTGTTAAAGGACCCGGGCACGTTTGATGTGTCCTGTTTGTTTGCCAGCTTGGCAGGCATGCATAAATAAAGCTATGGGTCTATTTGCACGCTGCTGGGCGTGGGCGTGGGCGTGGGCGTGGGCATGGGCGTGGGCATGGGCGCGGGCATCGTTGAGGGCGTGGCATGCGTGGGTCCGTCTGCCCCTTTTAGACGCACGGTGGCAAATAAATTTGTTAAAGCCCAAAATGAAATATGTTTATGCAAAGCGTAGCAACCGAAAACGTAACCGTAACCAAAACCGAAAGCGAAACGAACCAAAGTCGAAGGGGGCGGGGCAATTTGTAAGGCATTTAATATTCACTTAAATAAAACATTTGACATGTGTGTGGCCCATTATCATTTACTCCAAAAAGCAAACAATTTTGCTACGGTCAGCAGCCGAAGGCCGTCTGACGTCAGGGGGCGTGGCACATTTTCGGGGAAATGCGAAAATTTGCTGTTGCAGCTCATTAAAATTGCCCGCATTTCAATTAAAATTTGAAGCGAGCAAACAAAAGCGTTGCTCGGTGTTTGATTTATTTGCTGTAATCAAATGATGGCCAAACAACAATAAACAACAACTTTAAACAAAGAGCTACATTCAGGCAGAATAAGCATCATTCAACAAAGTGTTTACACGCACACACACACTTACAAACACATATGCACACACACATTCATTGTGGCTATTTTTTTTTTTTACTATGAAAAAAAAAGTTAAAGTGAGAACTTTTTTAATTGCATTTTATGGTCTGTTATTCTAGGGTAAGAAGTATTTCAAAATATATTTAATTTATGAATAATATTAAATATAAGAAAAATTAGTCTAAA
Organism: Drosophila hamatofila; assembly: GCA_035045345.1. NCBI lineage: Eukaryota > Metazoa > Arthropoda > Insecta > Diptera > Drosophilidae > Drosophila > Drosophila hamatofila. The sequence goes on from JAWNPA010000032.1 coordinate 909,173, forward strand.
GTGTAATTAATTAGTATTTAGCTAATATTTGTTTACAATTTTTGGTAAATATTATTGCAACAAATAATAGTTAATTTGGTATCAGATTAGCAATATTTGATGAAATGTAGTTAATAAAAAATATTTTATTTTTTTTTTTTTAAATTACATATTTCATTAAAAGTAATATTTTTGATTGTTTTCAATCAATTTTACATGATACCGATTCGAATTCATTACGCCACAAGATTGCGCAAAAGAATAGTCGGTATTGTGGGTTATGTGAACATTTTGGCCTGTGTCGTTACTTATATAAGAGGAGTAATTATTTTTGTGTTTAAAATTAATTACTTTTATATTTGCAATGTTTTATTTGACCACTTTCCATTCATCACATTCATACAAATTAAAGCAGAGTTAAAAAAAAAATTTAAAAATTTTTAAATTAAATAAAATATTATATAAATAAAATAAAAATATAAAAAATATTTTTTGTAAGCCTGGTTTGAAAAATAAAAAAATTTGTATCACATAATAACAAATTTATTTATTTATTTTTTTTTTTATATATTCTTTTAAGTTTATTCCTTTATATTAAATATTGCTTTATATATAATTTAAATTTTTTTTATATTTCTTTTATATTTATAAAATTTTTTTGCATTAAATTATTTCTAAGAATAGTTGTATATCACTTATAAATTTCACAGTATTCCATTGTTAGTTTACCTTGATTTACAACTGGAATTTTGTGAATTCTAATTAGCATGAAAATGTTCTTCAACAATTTTCCCAGATGATTTAGAGCTAATTATGCTTAAAGACGTGCATAATGCGTTATCTGGCCGCCAGGGGGCGGCATCAGCAGCCGCAGTCCCATCATTACAAAAGTGATTAAATGCGCATTTCAGAAGTTTTATGCTTAATTATTTCCATCAAAATCAGCTGGGAAAACGAGACATGAGAAAGATAACAATGTGCACAATTTGATAAACAAGCTCAGAGCGAGAGAGGGAAAGAGCGAGAGCGAGAGTGAAAGCCCATTATCTTTATAAAATATGCATTGCATTCAACGACTGGTTTTCAAAATTTTTACCCATTTACACAAAATTGCCACTGCCATTGTCTTTTTGTTTCTTTTTCCATGTTTGTTTACGTTTATCTTTTAAAATTTAAAGATAAGTCTAGAGCAAATGTCAAATTTGCATCATTTCCGCAGGAAATGGAAAGCTTGAAGCCCAATCGCAAAGAATCAATTGGGATTGTGGGCAAAGAGCGAGCGACTGGGCTAATGGCACCTGCTTAAGCCTTGGCTATAGAGACATATCTAAGGGATGTAAGTGAGGGAGCGAGAGACAGAGAGCGAGGGAGAAAGAGTGAGAGTAAGAAGAAGAGGTGCAGATAAAAGCAGAATGTGACTAGAGTGTGACTGATGCGGTTGCTGTTCACACAATCTGAGGCGGTCTTTGTCAACTCTTTGTCAGGCATTGATGCATTCACTGTCGGAGAGTTTGTCACGCGCTAACATTGAAAAGTGAAAAATCATGGGTGCAGCAGCATCCAGGGAAATATGACAAGTAAAGAGATTCGCATGATAAATGACGCATAAAGCGACACAAAGCCGGCAACAAAGGCGAACAGCAGAAACAAATGTAGGATGTGCGCAAGCCAAAGATGAAAGACCACAGACACCAGCCCAAAGCTCGCACCAAAAATCCAAATGCCAAGAGATGCAGACCATAAGACATAAGATGATGAGGCTGATGTTGATGATGGCGCACGTAGTCGCGAATGAAGATTTATGAGCATCCATAAGGCATTCGACATATGCATACATACATAGTCCTCTATATACACATGTATATAGATGTGCATATATATATATATAGTTTGCCTTTAGATAGTTTACAACTCATTAGAAGTCGCTTCATTTAGCCACGGCATGAGTTGCCATAGCTGGCATAATTGCAATAGTTAGTCGTATGCAGCTCTTCAGCTTTCAGCTTTTAAATGGCATTACTCATACGCCACGTTGCGTTACAAACTTTACAGAAGCTAAAAATAAAGAAAAAGAATAAATTCAAGTGCAGACAACTTAGTCAGCACGACGAAGCTTACATATATACAATATACAATTTAATATATATATTCTGTATATATATATATATATTTTTATTTATTTTTTTCATTTTTCTGAATTTGTCATATGAAATTTCTTATATAAAGCTTCATTTTTGGTACAGCTATTTGAGTGATATGACGGAATTTAAAAAAAAAATAATAATAAATTAAATAAAAGAAATATGATTCACTCGACTTGACTGCTTCATTGCAATTAAGAATATACGTATGTATATACGGCGTAATTTTTGTAAAATAAACGCGTGACAAAATTAAAATGTCTTTTGCAGATACACGAAATATGCTATTTTGTTGCTATTTCATTGTTTCGAATTCTGCGAACTACAGCTGTGGGCATTAAAGTGTATGTAAAAAATATTTTTGTGTATGAAAACAAAAAAGTTAAATCAAACACAAAAAAGCCCAGAAAAAAAGTAAGTGCAACAGAAGGAAAAAGGTTCAAATTATGTAATTGAATTTTTCTGTTAGGGGCGTTTTAATTCCTGTGGAGAGCAGGAAGACCTGTTTTGCCCAATGACAAAAATGTGTTTGCTGGCAGGTGAGCAGGGGACCAGGTGAGCAGGTGGGTAAGTGAGCAGGTGCTGCATATACATACATTTGATGCTATAATGGAGTTGTTGAAATATAACGAGCCGCATTTAGCTGATAGAAATGAGCCAAAACCATGCTGCATATGGTTGGGCTCATTATCATTGAGTAGGCCCGTCATTAGGACAGGATATGTTTAATGTGCTGGTTGGCCGCTGCCGTGTCTAATTAATAGCAAAATCAAGAGAAGAAAAAAAGCACACACAAAGAAAAACGCTAAGCAAGTGCCGAAAATCAAAATGAGTTGCCATCAATGTTAGCTGTCGACGAAAGCCAATAAAATGCTGAAACTAAATGCTCTGCAATGCGCTAAATATTACTTCATTATGAAGCTTAACAAGTTTTTAAATTTGCTTAAATGCTTAAGAGCGCTCTCACTAAATTTGCCCCGCAGCATCCACATCTGAAAGTGGAAGGAAGCAACAAAACACAGTCAGTGGGGAAGCTCAGTTGAGTTGCCTTTGAAAAAGTTACCTTAATCCTTAATTTAATCCGAAATGAATTTCATGCTGAGATTTGAGTCGATGGCAGGCGGTTGACGGCTAGCTGCCTGGCATTTCATCCAACCGGCGGTAATTTTTAACTGAATTAACATTTCGAGGATTTCGTTTCGAAACAAAGCACATAATGGAAATTTGCTGTAAGTGATAATAGCAACGGAGAGTGGAGTAGCATGAAACTCCGGACTCAGTTAATAGAGATAATGAGATCACAGATCATGCGACATCAACACGATGATTAAAGAAAACCTGTAATGTGTTCGACAATAATCCATTTTTACAATTTATAATTGTAATACTTACTTTAAGCTCTTTCAATATGAAAGCTTGCTTGTTTCACTTGAATAGCTTTTAAAGCCATCTTCTATTTAAGAATAAACTTTCAGTTTAATAATTAGTACTTTATTAAATTACTGAACTTTCTTTTTATTGTTCGTTAAAGTGCTCTTAAAAGCACATTTGTGTAGCTTTCGCCTTAAAAATCTTAAAGAAGCTAAAGCATATCGCCGATACTAAGTTTTTTTAAGATTCACATATTGAATAAATTTTCTAAAGCTAAGTCCTTTTAAATTACTAAAGCTTTTGAAGCCAAGAGGTAATGTGCTTTAAAGTATTTTCATATTTAAATATGCTGCTGAAGCTCGATTACTTCAGATTCCTAGGCGTTCCTTCTTCAAAATCTGAATATACCAGTTACAGATTTCTAAGTTTTCTTTCTGGAAATGCTTAAATAATTTTGTAATTTTTAAATGAGGCTCTGCTAGCACTTCTTCAAAATCATGGTCACATAACTGTCCTTGGTCTAATGTGCTTTCCATCATCAGCATACTTTCGATTAGAAGCTAAAATAATTGGATATGCAAATTGCAGTTTTTTAGTTTTTAGCCATTTCCATTTTTGTGGCGGCACCTCATATAATTTAAGGGCACAATTTTCAGCTGTATTTCAGGCAATTTCCCTGCACATTTATTTATTGTATGGCCTGTCACATTTACAGTGAGAACGAGAAAAAAAGAAACCATGGCCAACTACATGGTACATGGATAGGTCGAATCGTAACCTGCAGCCCGTTATTAAATAATATGGCGCTGTAATTTACGCTCGATTGGATGCATCAGCGGGTCGAAAGCTTTGAATTGGCGCCTTTCAATTTTGTGGGCATGGTGAATGCAATTTCAAGCAGTTGAAGCCAGCCAGCTCGGAAAAAACCTGAAGCGATAATGAAAATGTCGAAGTGAGAAAAAAATACCTAACAAGCAATCTGACTGTGAAAGCGACGCGAGGGGACATCATTTGGTTGGCGTGAAAAACGCAAAATCAATTTGGTGTAAAAAAAATCGGGGAAAAAGCGCAAAGCGTCATTTGGGACTGCCTGACTAATGGATACCCCGTACAAAACTGCCATAATCGAAAGCGACCGGGAAAAAGAAGAGATAGTTTAAGTTTAAAATAAAATAAAAAATGATATGCATAAGAAATTAATATGCAAGGGTAGGAAATAAAATAGATAAGATAGATTAGGAAATTAAAAAGAATTTACTAAGTATTAATAGGCGGGATCGCATGCCAGAAGAGTAAACAGACAATGGCAGAAGAATACGGTTTGATCAAGAATATATGCATGCTCTAGGGACTCGAAATGCTTTTCTCTATATGCAACAAACAATTAACGTTCAATGGGTGTATGGTAAAAAATACGCCCAGTTTAGTATAGCAAATGGCTTTTATAAATATAAGTATAATTTTTTTTCTTTTTAATTTTTTATATATCGCAAATATTTTTATGTAGAAAAAATTAAATTCAGACTTGAACATTTTTTTCATATAGTATATCATATGTCATATAAGCTGACTTATGACTTTTGTTTTTTAATTCTCAGCATGACCTTTGTAATGATTGCAATATATTTTACAATTTTAAAATTAGGGTCGGAAAAATGACTTAAAATAATATCAATAAATATATATTTTGTGAAAGTACTTGTGATAATTATTTAGAATATATAATTTTTCAGGCAGTTAAAATCTTCTAAGTTTTATAAGTCTTTCAAGTGTACTAAGTCTGTTAAGTTTTCTAAGAGTCTTCCTAATTTTCTAAGTCTGTCAATTTTTTCTAAGTGTTTCAAGTTTATAATGCTTTCAAGTTTATAATTCTTTCTTTCTAAGTTATAAAAGTCTTCAACATTTTTTAAGTCTTTACTGCTTAGCTCAACGATCATTAACATTAACTTATGTCTACAGTTTTTCTTATATGTAATTTGAAAAAATTTTTAACTATTACAATTCTGCTTAAAGTACCTAACATTATTAACAAACAATATATTTACCTCACCACACTTCACTTTCACTTTCACTTTCACTTTCACTTTACTTCACTGCACAATTGACCCCCACCGGGCCTGGACGACTGAAGAAATGCTGCAGCTGCTGCTCTTTATATAGGGCGACTTTCACTCAGACTCCAAGGCGTGCTCAAATGTTGAGCCTGCGTCGAGTTGCGGTCGCTGCAGTCGATCGTGAAGTGACCAATGAGAACACTCTCTGCTGCTTCAAGCATTCTAAATGAGTTTAGCTCAAATGTAAATGTAAGCAAATATTGCTGAATACATAAAGACAACAGAAATGATCTTCTGCAGCTCATTTTCGTTGCTTGCTTTGGTTAGGCAGGCAGTTAGAGAGACTGACAGACAGACTTAGAGATAAAGAGAGAGAGAGAAAGAGAGAGACAGACAGATTCTATTTAATCTATTATTAGCTCTTATAGTTTCTGATATCGACGCGATCACACATACAGGTGTCGCCCTGATCAAGAATATACATATATACTTTATACGGTCATCCACGCGGGAAGAGGGTGTTTTGGGGGGTGGGGGATGAAATACAACAAAAATCGAAATTATATAAAATTCAAATGAATCTACGTTTAAAATTTGATGACTCCAGCTCTAAAGATGTTGGTAATATCATATATTCATACATACGGACACACGGACGGACGGACAGGGCTAAATCGACTCAGCTTGTCGCTCTGATCAAGAATATATATTCTTTATGGGGTCTGCCACGCCTCCTTCTGACTGTTACATACTTTAAACAAAACCATTATATCCCGATTTCCCATTTTCAATGGGTTCAGGGTATAAAAAGCAGAAAAAAATTAAAGTTTTCAATATTTCCAAATAACTTAGAAACAAAGAAGAGCAAAAGCAATATCAGTGCCCAAACAGCTGCAGATATTTGCAATTTTTTGCTGAGTAAGGTGTAAGCTATAGACTTTAATTAAAAATATATAAAATATATATATAAATCATTTTTTGGGGTGTGGTTTTTCTTTTGTTGTTGATATAAATCAATCACCAAAAAAGAAAAAAATAATAAATAAAATAACAAAATATTACACTAATTTATATGAATGAAAAATGCGTGCATTGATTATTTTGTATTGCTTGCTTTATTAAAATAATTTGATAATTTTTTATGGGATAATGCTGAAGATTTGATAGATATCCATGCAGAGTGTTGTGTCAGTGTTTGTCAGAATTGCTAGCTTGTATTATAACTATTTTTCTCATTCCTTAATTGTTGTAGGTGTTGTCGGTGCAGGGGTTGTCGATTCGTCGGTTCCCGGTGCAACGGTTGATGGAGCTATGGCCTTAGCGCAAGGTGCATAGGAGGCTCCATAGTTTTGCAGACTATTGCCAGCATATGGAACACAAACCTGCTGGAATTCGCTGAAGTAGAAATCTGATGGGCATGTTGTAATATCGCCATTGCTGCCTTTGTTGCAGTAGTAGTAGGTGTTGCAGAAATCATTGCTAATAGCGTTCACAAACGATGTTGTGGCATACTGGCAACGATTGCAGCCCGCTACTGGTACTGCCGATAGACGAGGCAAGCAGCCACCTGATGCAACATCAAAGTACTGACCAGTGGGACAGTTCTTCAGATCGTAGGTCTTGCCATTGCAAACCTGATAACTGCCGCACACATTTGGATCGCCAACGGTTTTGCCGATTTCTGAACAAGGGGACCCAGTTACTGCTCCTTGTTGAACTCGATTGCATTCGCCGTTTGTATCATACCCGCAACGGCCAGATGATACAATGAAAGCCTGAAACACAAAAAAAAAAAAAAAAAAAAAAAAGAGCGAACTTAAGAAATTTATGGTCTCTTATCGAAAATTAAAGAATTTATATTCTATCTTTGGATTACTTTTGTGAACTTAGCTTCTCAAAAGTGCGAAATATGCTTAAAATTTCTAGTTTTATATTGATTTTAATCATCAACTTTGTTAGCTTTGTTCTGCAATTGCAAGAAATCGTAAATGTTGCAAAATTCACCATACACGGTCAATTAATCCGACAGATGGATCGAACTTGGATCTACATATACATATATGTATGTATATGAATAAAATTGGGTTAAGATAACTTAAGATATGGATATATATATGTACTAAAAAAATTCCATATATATATATATATATATCTTAGACTATTATCAATTAGACTTATCTGATTATTAGTATTATTAACTTTCAACTTACACTTGTGGTGCAACCACCGGAGGCGTAAGTGCCATCTGGAAAGCAATACTGGTATTTGGTGCAATTGGTGGCATCGCCAAAGTAAATATTAGGTGGTACCACCTTGCAGATATCGGTGAGAGTTACTCCCCCATCATCGGTTAAGGGATTGCAGTTACCATAAACGCATTTCTGCTCCTGCACATTGAAGGCCAGTGGACCGCAACTGCCGCGTCCGCCGGCTACACCATTTTTGCAGTAGACCCATTGATTGCAAGTGTTGGCAACTGGTACCCAAGCTTCGCCGGTGACTTCAGCGCAGGGTTGTTCCAAACCATAATAGCACTGCACTTGGGACGAGGGACTACAGGTTTGAGCCTTATAGTCGTACGAGTAGCCCTTCTGGCAGTAGGTCTGCACAGGTCCATTTTGGGTGCACACATAGTAATAGTCGCACGACTCAATGCTGCCCAGCTGTGTGCCCACTTTGACCAATGTGCACACTGAAGTCACATTGTAGTTGCCCTCCAGGATAGCGCCGAGGCTGCTGCCAACGGCCAGGCACAGGATGCATGCTAGTAGATACATGCCTGCCACGAATTTCAATTCAATATTCAATATCAAATAAGTTTCGAAAATTCACTCCGCTTCACTTCACTCACCAGACATCCTATTCAAACACAAAACTAAAGATCGTTATACTGGTTAAATGCTTAAGTGAACACTGACTGAACCTCTTCAAGCACCGCTGGCTTTTATAGTGCCGAAATTGGATTCAATGACGCATGTCTCAAATGTAGACTACACCGCAAAAGACGTGTCAACAGTTTTTTAATTTTATTTAATTCAATTATGTTCAACTGCCTGCTAACCAATTTTCAATTAAACTTATCTTTCACTTATCTACTGCTCAACTAGCTTGCTAGCTAGTTGGCTAACTTATCTATCACACAGCGATAAGGCGACCACCAAAAAGTTTCTTTTTCCACGAATCCACGAAGTCGAGTTGATTTCCTTCCCAATTTTCTGGCGAATTGAGCAAAAAGTGCCTTTGAAGAGACGCTTTACATATTTTAGCATAATGCGAGTGGTAGACGAAGTGGTGCAAGGTGAAATACAGAATTGAAAAAGCAAGTTGAGTAAAACGCAATGATTGATATCAATATAAAGACGAGCTATTGATAAAATATTATAATATATAGCACAAATCTTGATTATTTTAATGATCTTTAAATCTGGGATCTTCAACTGTTTAAATATATATATTGATTAAATGTTTAGTTTAGGTGTATCGTATCAATTTTGACTTATTCATTAATCAGTGAACAAAACAGATCAGTGGTTCATGTGCTGCATCAATAAGAACTTGTTCAATTGAACGTATTTATTGATCGGTGAAAACTCAGTGGTTTATATGAGATATGCTTTTCTAAGTGTCGTATTAATTGCAATTTGTTGGATAGAACCAATTCATTGATCAGAAAAGAAAATAGTTCAGTGTTTCAAGTGAGATTTTCTTTGATCAGTGACTCATTAATTTGAACTAATTCATTGATCAATAAACAAAATAGCTCGGTGGTTCATGTGAGATTTGTTGAGCTTGTTCAATTGAACTTATTTTTAATGTTCGGTGAACAAAACCGTTCAATTGAACTCATTCTCGAACGGTGAGCAAAACAGTATCTCAGTGGATCATTTGCGATACGCTTTGCTAAATGTCGCATCAATTAGAATTTCTTGAATTGATCTTAATTAGAGATAGAATAAAACAGTTTACTGGTTTATAAGTATGAGATACTCTTGGCTCTCTGCCGGATCACGTAGAACTTGTTCAATTGAACTATTCATCGATCAGTGAGCAAAATATTAAGTAGTTTTCGATATTGCATGCTCAGTTTTTAAATCGTTCATCTATGACTTTTATTTATTGTTCAATTGTTTCAGTTGGTTTACAATTTGTTCATGAACTAAAGATTCTTCGGCTGTCGGCTATGTATGGACGAATGATTAACAAATCTAAATCGTTCATGAGAAACGGAGTCAACTGCACTAGTAAATCAAGTAAACAATAATAATTAGAGCTGAACTACTTTATCAAATTGAACTAGTGTAAATAATTCGTTTTTAGATAAAATCATTCGACTAATAAATGAAGAAATAAATGTAGCTCACGGTATATCTCCTAGTCGAGCACTCCCGATTACACCAAACTCACTTTTGTTTTAGCTTGTTTATATTGCTGACAAATCGCTTAAGCTCTAATAAATTTGGTGCTTTATACATTTGTTGGGATACTTCAAAAGTTTGTCTCTATATTCAAGTATTTATTGTGTGTAATTTTAGCCAGACTTATAAAGCGGATTTCGAGTCAGGGTTATGAGTGGATTTTTGTGATTTCATTTCAGCCAGCTGATAGTCGTGTGTAATTGAATGCATCTAAATCACATAAAACAAATGGGCGAGAAACAGCTGCTAAGCGACTGCAGCTGCAGCTGCAGTTGCAGTTTCAGTTGCAGTTGCATTTGCAGTTAGTGAAAGCCAAACTGGGGCTCAGTTGTTGCCGCACAGTTGCACGATGCGGATGCGGATGCGGAGCACCAAGACATGCTTTCTGCTGCTAGGATTGCAGTTGATCATCAGTGGCGTCTGGCTGGAGGAGGCCAATGAGTGGCCAGAATCGGAGCTGGAACTGGAACTGCAACGACAGCCAGATAAGCTGGCCTATTGCCGTGCCTTACAGCGCTTGCAGCTGCAGCAATATGAGCAGACCAGCTGCTTGAATATACTCGAGGATGAGCTAACGATGACCGGAGAGCTCTTGATGGACTCTCCACGGCGCTGCTGGTGGGGCTGGGAGGTGTTTGGTAGACATTGCCGCAAGCGTGCCTAAGAGCCAACTGTGGTGGAGGGATTAGCTATTACGACGCATTACAATTGTACTACGGTTAAAGCGAATGAAGCACAAAAATAAAATACAAAGAAACAACAAATTACAAACTGTGAATGTTTACTGGGAAAATCAACTTAAAGCAAGACAGAGCAACATGTTTATAGATATATTTATATATATGTTTGTATATGGTATATATTTATGTTAACACTTGACATCTGTTTGCTTTAGCTGCACACAGACTCTGGTCTGGTCTAGCTTCACAGACGAACTGCCATAAAAGTCAACAGCGAACACGCGTCGACGGCTTATGGCTTATTATATATAATTATTCCAGAAGCTTAGGGGAGCGTATAGAGCGGGTTAGTTAACCCTAATCAAAAGCCAAACATCGTGACAACAACAAAACGATGACACCTTAAATCTCAACTTGCAAAGATGTCTTGCCAAACAGTCAAGTTTGAGTCTGTGTGTATGTGTGTGTATTTGTGTGAGTGTGAAAGGCATAAAGCGAAGGGCAAAACAACGCCATTTGCTGTTTATCAAACTTCCGTATGCGAAAAATTGTTCAACAAAAGTCAATCAACATCCGGCGCCATTTTACGTGCTCTTCATCTTTTTTTGTGTGTGGCCGCTGTGTTTGGTCATTGTTGTTGTTGTTGCTGTTGTTGTTGTTGTTGTTGTTATTCCTGCTGTCATACCGTGGGCGTTGTTTGTTAGCATTGGCATTGTGGTAGTTGTTCCATCATTGTTTCCTTTCATGTGTAGTTCCATTCGGCGAGGCCATCAACGCCAGCTACGCCGTCAATCACCTTTCCGCAACAACAGCAATGACGATGTCGTCCATTGACAACAACAATGTCCAACAACAATGGGAAATAAGAAATAACTACCTAGGTGCCGGCAATGGGACACGTGCTTAAGTTGATGCCAATGCCAATGCCAGCACCTGGCCGAGACAGAAATTGCGCATTTTAATTAATTGCCGATTGGTAGATGAGCAACAACAATCATGACGACATCCAGATGGAGAAGTCGACCGTCGATCAATCAATCAATCATAACAATTGAAATGAGTTAACAATTGGAATAGGAATACGATTGGAATCCGAACGATAACATGAAACATTAAATTTAGCTAGACGCTAATCATTCACAAGGACTTAAGCTCACTACAATAATGTCCTTCAATCACTTATATCTATCACAGCTAAGTAGAATAGTATACTCAAATATAATAACATATTATGAATGATATTTATATGAATGATATTTAATATATGTGAGGTAAAATTTGAAATTTATTGTAATGATGGATGCTAGGGATATTTGATTCAGATCAATCATAATGATTGAGACTTGCTATCATACTTTATTCATTAACATCAGGCATAATAATAGAAATAATTTCTATCGCATTCAATTCCAATACGAGCGACAATAATCAAGATCAATCATAATCAAGTCTCAATCAGAATATGACCGATAACAATCAACGATATCAATCATAATGATTGACACTCTCTATCGTATTCAATATCAATCATGATGACAGATGATATTTATGAAATTCAATCAGAATACGTGCAGCAACAATCAATTTAAATCAGTACTATCAATCATGATGATTGATATTTTGTACTGCATTCAGAAAGAATACCAGCGATATCAAGCAAAATCTTGATTTTTATCAATCATTAATATCAATCATAAGCATACTATACACTTATGAAAACGCTCAGTGTCTGTCTGCTTCTTGTCGAATCAGTGTTGCACAACGCAATAGACAACGAAAATTGTGAGAAGCATTTGTCAAGTTTCCCACTGAATATTTTCCCAATTATTGCAAACAGAAATGATATCGAATTGCTTGGCTGCACTGAGCTGAGCTGAGCTTCTCAATGTCTCGCAGTCAGCAAAATAACTCGAGCGTTAAACAAGCATTCGAAATTAAATCTATAGCAGCCGCATGCCCAAAATAGTTCGACCGAAATGTAGCAAAGCTGCAAAACCAAAAAAAAAAAAAAAAAAAAAAAAAAAAAAAAACACAGCTGGTTCAAGAATAAGTTGAGCCCGCAAACTTTGCAGGAGGAGCAAACAGACAGACGGTGAGAGGGACGGACAGAAGAAAAAGGGAATACCGATGGCCCAAACAAAGTAGCAGACGCGCACAGGGGCACAGGTGCTACCGCGCTGACAGACGAAGGACAGACACAGGTGCGTTCCCTAAAACATTTGATGCAACATTATCTGCAGTGACATCCGCTTTTGGCTGAGCAAAGTTTATGCAGTTAGCCAGGGTTTAGCTGAAGCTTTTGTAATCCCCGACCCTACCACCTCATCTCCTCTTCCTCACCCTCTCCCTCTCCCTCTCCCTGTCCCTCGCGCCCTTTCGTAACGAAGCAGAACGGTGAACAGTTACGCAAAATTGCCAACGACTGCGCATTGTTACGCGCCACGTGGCCCAACAAAGTTGCCCCGTGTTCCAACTCTTTGCCATTGCCCCATCATCTGCCTTTGTAACTCGTAACTGCAGCATCCATCGTGGCCGTGCAGACGAAAGTTTTATTGGCCAAAGTGCAGTCGCTGGCAACGCTGCACCGCTCAAAACTTGACCCACAAAACTTGCCTCAGCTATTAGGAAAAATACAAAAAAAAAAAAACGATAGAAAAAACTTTGCCAATAAGCATGCATTAGATAGCTCAAACACTGAACACTTCTGCCAATCGGCTGAGCGCTTCAGGGTCTGAAATGGCTCAGATAGCTCAGTTAGACGGTGTCAACATCATAAGCACTCAGCCGGCTATCGATTTATGAGCACTAAAAATTGAAATCACAAACTCAAGATAATTACGCGTCAGCTTCCAGCTACGAGTCCGATAACAAAAAAAAAAAAAAAAAAAAAAATAATAATAATAATAATAATAATAAAACAAAAAGAAAAAAGAAAAAAAAAATACATGAGCAGCATATGAGAAACTGAAACGATATTTTAATAGTCTCGGCAAGTTTTTTATTATGTATAACCACTAAGTGGTTTTATCTTGCGCGTAACGATAAAACCAATAAAGTGAAGTTTTTGTTAACTAAGAGATAAGTCTGTGTGGCACTCAGAACGATTGAGTGATTGCTATAAAATGTTGTAGTTAACTGACAGCTTGATGTGTTGAGCAGAATTAATCGATGGCGTTACCAATAGTTCTATAAATACAAAATTTAATAATTGTTCAAATGGAAACGATTCCATGGAGAAATCCCCCTAGCATAGAAAATTATACAGAATTCCAGCAATGTTTATTGTAGTAAGAATCATAAAATTTGTGGGCCGGTCAATTATATTGCTTCATCGTCTTGGTGTTATTAGTATAGGTTAAATATTATACACGTGCTTTAGTTACTCAAGTTTTTTTACAATTCTTTATTTAACTCAATATTAGCTAGGGTACTCTAGACGAAAGTACCAGCCTAGAAGATCCTGTTAATCCTTCATAGTCCTGCAACTTCCAATCATTCTATGCTTTTTCATTATTATTTAAATAATATTTCATATCACAGGTAATTTGAAATCTATGACTAAAGAACAAAGTAAAATTATCCATTATTATCGATAAAATAGAATGAGTTATCAAAAAGATTATACAGCTATATACTGCTTTATAGATAAACGAACAAGGCTATATTGGCTTAACTCTTCGTCTCATATATATATGTGTACTTTAAGGAATCTGCCACGCCTCCTTCTCCTGTTACATGAATTTCCACGCCATTATTCCCTGAATGCCCTTTTTTAATGCATTCTGAGAATAAGCAGAAAATACAATTTAGTATGATTCTTGGAAAAAATGTTCAATAATTCTAGCTAAAAATTGTAAATCGAAATTAACTCTTATCAGCGTAAAAGTTCTCATAGTTGGAGCCTTAATGGTTTTCATGTAAATAACATTTAAGCAGGAAATTAAATCTATATATAGAATAATCTACGAAAAAAGAAAAAATCAATTAACAAACCAATAAATACAGCTTTTTAGTTGCCAATCAGTTATTGCATAGCGTACTTAGAGAGGGGCATTTCAATTTGACTTTCTTATGCTTTGGCAGGAGAGTAAATATTTTGCCAGCCAAATCATTTTGATTTTTATATTCATTTTACTTTTCTCTGACGTTCGCCCGATTCCTTGGAGAGTACGTGAGCGCCATATATATGTATATGTATATATGGATTTTTACAGCAATTGCCTTGAAAATTCGAAAGGTGCGTAACGCACATTTATGCTTATGCAAATATGTTTACAGATAGATGCGTATGTATATGCTTGTTAAGTACCGCTATATGCATAGGCATCCACTTTGAGCATTGGGGAAGGTTAGAGGTCCCTTTAGTCTGCCGACAAAGGAACAGCTAATAAAAAAAGTCTTTTTGATATTCTGCGAAATATTTAATATACACAAATATTTATTCAAACGTATATATGTTGCTGCACAGGTGTGTGATAAAAGCTCTCCTAACTGTAGCTAACTAGTTGATGAAGTTTTAAGTGAACTCCTTTCAAATATTAAACAGTTCAGGACAGTTCTATGTTTAAAAGTCTTGTGTAGTTGAATTACCTAAACTTATTTTATTCTTCTCTTATTAATAAAATACTTTTTTGAAGAAAATTGCATTTGGTTGGGCTCTTTTAAGTCTGTATATGAAAGGATGAAGAATTTGGATGAGATTTTATTCTTCTCTTATTAATAAAATATAATTTTGAAAAAATTGTATTTGGTTGGGCTCTTTTAAGTCTGTATATGAAAGGATGAAGGATTTGGATGAGATGAGTGCTTTGTATTCTGTTTGACGTATTTGAGAGTTAAGTTTTTCATGATGCCATAGTTTCTCGCAAGTGAAAACCAATCTTATAATGCGGTGCTCAGTTGATTGGAGTTTCTTTATGAAGTAATGCAAATGTAGCATCCATATCTTCATATAGACTGAGCATGGTCATTAAAAATCAATCTATGTAACTCTGTTTTCACAGTCGTTCAAGTCAGCTTTCAACTTTGCTCAAAAACTATCAAACAACGTATTCAGATTCACTGGTTTTACTTTCGGCAACCAGGAAAAATTTATGTTGAATACAAACAAGTCTTAGTCGGATATACACTAAGAATGGAGTAAGTAAGAAGAGTTTCACTTTGGACATAGATAATGTCTATATGCTCAGGCAGGATTACAAGCCGGGTATGTTGCCATATCCAGAGCAGGATGATCGTAAAAAGTTCTGCGATTTTCACTACAAAGGCGTTTTAATAATAATCATACCACTTATATTTGCTCCGATTCTGATTGCTGGCTCAACACCGGTAAATTGCGAAGTAGCTGCACATTACGCTTACACTAATTATATTGCTTTTGAAGGCTCATCGCTTGATATATCTGGCAATGATAATATATTTATATTATTTATTCAATGTCATGCCGGTTGGTCCAATGGCATTTATGTTTATTGTCTTTCTGCCCATATTAGGGATTATGGTAAGTGAGTGTCAGGTAAGAAAGATTCCCAATTTTCTAATTCCAGCTTGTCTTTCAGGATTCGAAGGCCATATCCACCAGCTACTATGCAAATATAACATTTACCACATATGGTAGCATATTTATGGGTCTGCTGATGGATGCTTCAAAGCTGAGCGATCGATTGGCTATGATGGTAATCAGCGGCTGTGGCACAAACATAAGATTGTAAGCTTCCAGTTCAGTGTTCAATTGATTAATGTTACCCATAGCGCGACACACATATAGCTATTAGTGCTGATTAGTATATACATATAGATAAATATATGTATATATAACATCGCATTGATATCGTTCAAAGACCATTTAATCAAAAATTCATGCAATTCGTGTTCCGTTTTATATGATTGAGAGAGTGTCATAAGTTTTCAATGCTTTTGTTTATCAAGAAAAAGCTATATCAGGGAAAGTGTAATACGAACGCACTCGTAAATATATACTAGGGTTGCCTAAAATACTTAATAATTTGAAGAAAACAAGCAATAAATTTGCAGTTTGGTATTTATCACTCTTCATATAGTTTATAGCTCCACCAGAGAGGTAAACAATGATTTATCTATAAAAATATGTGATTTTAGCCTTATCTTAAATTGTGAAATGGTTGTTAAAACTGATTTATCGCGTCAAATGAATATATCCACAAGTTCTTTACACTTTATCGAAACTGGCATTAAATTACATTTTTTAGAGACCGCTGCACAGACATTACTCTAAGCTAATATTATTTTTTAACTTCACAAGAAAGTAAAAATATACATAAATTTATTAATCAACGTTTCTAAAAATAGAAATTCAATTTAAATATAAGAGGGAAAGACACTAGAGTATAAGGAATTTATCAATTTAATATTTAATATAGTTTTAATCATATTTAAAAAAAAAAAAAATATAAACGAAAAATTAATGTATTTAAATTCTAGTTTTTGTTTTAATTTATTTATATTTTCCTTCATTTTTTTTCTGTAATCTAAAATTTGTCAAGCCACCCTCGGTAAGTTAATTTTTATCAATAGTTCGATTGGTGAACTCGTTTAGGTCACATTGTTTTCATTGAACAAATTCATTTTTGATTAATGTGTGTTTAGATGATTAAACGACTTGTTTGGTTGAAAGTCCAAATACAGTTGGGTTCTTTATATATTTCTATTAACAAAATGTGTAAAATAACTATATAGCTTTATAGTGTAATATGTAGTAAATTACAATTCATGAATAAAATAATAATATTAAAATATTAAATATATATAGCATTTATACCCTGAATTCACTGCAAATGGGAATAAAGTGTGTAATTGGTTTATAAAATGTAACAGGCGGAAGGAGGCCTCTATATTATAAGGTATATATGCTTGAATATAGTACATTAAATTTTCAATGTATCTATTTATAATTTTAATTATAATTATGAAAGCTCAACCTATTTTTTATGATTTTTGGTTTACTTTGTAAGTATGATAAATACACCGATTTTTGAAATTTTCTATTTTAAATACCTCCACTACCCTCTAAATTTATGCATTTTTATGTTGTTTACATTTCATTAAGAAAGTGCATCATCTAGACCAAAAGTAAAGAATCAATATTAGATTAATCAGAATCTACCAAGTATCCCCTAGTCGGGTACCTCCGTCTCACTTATACTTGCTTTAAAATTTTCTGTTATAATTCGTTTAATGAAAATCTCCTTGCAGGCTTCAGGTTTTTTTCATGATCATGACCGCTGCCTCGAGTATATTTTTCTGCAGCACATTTATGTGTGCATTTTGGATGAAGATCGCTATGGCTATGCTGAAAGAATTTGGGAATGTAAGTAGAAGTAGTTTGTTTGTTTTGTTTTTGTTTAGTGTAGCTCAGTTGGCTTGCAGGCTGGCATATTGAAGATAGTTACGGATGAGGAGCCATATGAGCGTCAGTCGTAAGTCCTTAAAGGATTTCAGATAATTGCTTGTTCAACTTGCTGAAACTTTTCGTTTCTTAGACCTCCATTTCCCTCAAAACCAGTAATTGGTATTTATCTCACAATAGCTTATGGGGCCACGTTGGGCGCTATGGCATCGCCTTTTCAAGATCCTAACAGCACGATCGTTTATACTTTGAGATCGTGAGTACAACAATTTGTACTTTAGCAAATACATATAAATTATCTCCATTTTATTTTTTTTCAAGTACCATGGTTGTGAAAAGTTCTGGAATTTTGGCAATGTTTCTGGCTCCAATGACTGGAGGACTTCTTGTAACTGCAATTTGGATAAATTTAATATATCTTGGTTTGTTACCCGGCACACTGAAGGAGGAGCTGAAGGAAGCAGCCGCTGCTAAGAACACCATGATAGAGGCCATGGCCGACAAGAAGAAAGAAATGGGAACGTGGTCCACTTATTCCATATTGGCTATATTCTTCATTTTCCTGACGATGGCTCTGCTGCTATTGCGAGATACGCAGATGTGGGATAGCTGGCACGGCTGGAACAGCAATATTCACGGCGTCGAAAACCACTCCTCGGTGCCCATCATATTGATGGCCATATTGTACATTGCCATACCGGCTAATTATATATTTTGTCGCTACTATTGCTGTCGACGTCCAGAAAAGGAAGGCCCAGCGCCCACCATGGTCAGCTGGAAGCTTCTGAATAACAGTACACCATGGGCAGAAATGATAATGCTGGCCGCTTCCAATTGTGCCTTGGCTGCCTATGAGAACACGAAGCTAATCGATGTAGTACACAATTCGATTATCAAAGAACGATATTCAAAAACGTCTTGCCTATATATCGGATCAGTGCTGGCCACCTATTTGACTAACCTAAGCCCAGCGACATCTGTGATACGCTATACCCTAATGTCCGTGGTGAATGCGGTAGGTATTTTCCTTATCAACTACATATGTATATATATCTATAATAATCTCTCATGTTTAGGAAAAATCAATGAAAATTAGTAGAGGTGCCCTGCTTGTTCCGTATACCACCGCCATTCACAATCAATTTCTGCTGCCGGTCAGCACCACGTCCAACACAATTATCTCTGGATGGGGCAACGTTCGTCCGTTTGAGTTTGTGAGTTATCGCAATTGGTTAAGTCTCTCGACTTATATACGCTGAACCCAATTGAGTTACGCTTTGTCTCTGCTTATCTACATTTCTATTGCTAGTCTGGCATACCATTTTAATTATTCGTTTTTTTTGTTTACTCTACAGCTGCTGGGCGGCATTGTGCCCACTGCTTTTATGATTGTTTTCATTGCAATCTGTACTCACCTGTTAGGCAGTTCAGCCTTTATTGGATATTAGAATAAATAAAGTATCGTTCGACATGTTCTCTGTGATTAAAATTAAATTTGTCGTGCAACAAAAGCTCAGAAGTGATTCATTGATTGAAGCCGCATAACTAAAAGAAGAATTCTCACAGCTCTCGTGTAGATTTTACGTATGCAGCAACTGGCCACAGTAGTTGGCTGATAGAGGCAGAGAGAGAGCGAGAGGCAGAGAGAGAGAGAGAGAGAGAGAGAGAGAAAGAGAGAGAAGCTCTGTTCCTGGTCGCTTTTGCCGCGTTTGCCAGTTTCCAGCATATGTTGTTTTAAATTCTTATATGAACATGACTGGCGCATGTCGAGCAAAAACAGTCGTAAAACTGAACAAATCTGATGCGACACACTCAAAAGACAGACAAGCAGTCAGAAAAACAGACAAGCTGAATACGTTTCTATATATATACATATATATATAGATATATTTTCATATTTATATATGTGTACTTTCGATATGAAGCCACTGCGGCACACCTGTGCCTGCGACCCAAAATTCATTTCGCTGAAAAACTGCAACACCTGAGAACTAGGTAAATGTTAAGGCCAGCAGGTAAATCTGAATTTTATTGAAAAAAAAAAATAAAAATAATAATAATAATATATATATATTATAATTCACTTAATTTAAAAAATATTTACAAGTTTTCTAACAGCTGCAATAATTAAAAATAAATTTCAACTTTGAACTTTAAGGCAAGCCAGAGAGTAAGTGAAATTTTAGTATTAAAGAACTTTAAGGATAAGGACAAGGACAATTCCAACTAGTACCAAAAACTTTATGAACTTAAGGCCAAAGTTAAATAGATTATAAATTTATATAAAACATACATACACCGTTTAAACAACTGAAAAATATTTTGTAATCTACCTTTTTTAAGGGAAAAACTAAGCTAAGCTCTTTAGCTTAACTATTTGTAATGAAAAATTCCTAATCAAAAGTCTTAAATTTGGTGAGTTGGGTTCATTTAATTTAAAACAAAGTTCTTAGCACTTTAAGGTAAAAGTTTATTCAGCTGGACAGACATTTGGATGCTGAACGCTTTTAGCCAAATTACATAGTTTCGCATTTAGGGTAATCCCCCGCGTGGACACATTTCGCACCTAATTCGCATTGCTGTGCAAATGCAAAGCCTTGCTCCACCGAAAGTGTTCGCACTAAATAATTCATTTGTTAATTTAGACATGTCCAGCGGTGCAGAGTGGTGCATGAAGGTGCCGAAGGGTGATGCCAACACGGACTGTATGCCTCTGTGTGTATGTGTGTGTGTGTGTATGCTCTCTGTGTACTTTAGGCTTACTGGCGCCTAGACACAGGCCAGAGCAAACCTCTAGCCGCCCGATCAACCGACCGACCGACAGACAGACAGACTGGCTAGCTGGCTAGCTGGCTAGCTGACTGGCTCTGTGTGCTCTGTTGGCCATTTGTGGTCGCATTTATATTCAAGCTATTCAATTATTAAATTCGTCGCGCAGCACTTCATGAATATTCATGGCCCTCACGACAATCGAAAATTTGCCTTTTAATTGTTTTGTTTTGTTTGGCATTGTTGTTTTGCGTGCAGCTAACGGTCAACAGGTCACCAAAATATATTCCGCTCACATTATTTTATTTTGCAATTGCATTTTTGAGTGCATTCCCATGTCGACGTGCTCAGATAATATACAAAATGTATTTATAAATATATATATTCATTTATTTATTCATTATTTAAATTATTATAATACCCACTTTGGTGCATTTGTTATGACTGCTCATGCAAGATAGTTTTCTAGTTATTTAAATTAAAAATAATTCTGTTTTCAATATTTTGCTTTTACAGGTATGTTATGTATATATATAGAGATATGTATATTGAAAAAGATTTTAATATAGACGTGTAACTTGTTTTTATACCCTGAACCCATTGAAAATGGGAAATCAGGGTATATAACGGTTTTGTTAAATGTACAGTACAGGCAGAAGGAGGCGTGGTAGACCCCATAAAGTATATATATTCTTGATCAGGGCGACGAGCTGAGTCGCTAAGTCGAGCAATAAAAATGAGCTGCAGAAGATCATTTCTGTTCTCTTTATGCATTCAGCAATATTTGCTTACATTTACATTTGAGCTAAACTCATTTAGAATGCTGTAAGCAGCAGAGAGTGTTCTCATTGGTCACTTCACGATCGACTGCAGCGACCGCAACTCGACGCAGGCTCAACATTTGAGCACGCCTTGGAGTCTGAGTGAAAGTCGCCCTATATAAAGAGCAGCAGCTGCAGCATTTCTTCAGTCGTCCAGGCCCGGTGGGGGTCAATTGTGCAGTGTAGTAAAGTGAAAGTGAAAGTGAAAGTGAAGTGTGGTGAGGTAAATATATTGTTTGTTAATAATGTTAAGTACTTTAAGCAGAATTGTAATAGTTAAAAATTCTGATAAATTACATATAAGAAAAACTTTTGACATAAGATAATGTTAATGATCGTTGAGCTAAGCAGTAAAGACTTAGACTTAGGCTTAGAGGAAAGACTTAGAAAATGTTGAAGACTTTAATAACTTAGAAAACTTGTAAGACTTAGAAAACTCGGAAGACTTTGCAAATTAGGAAGACTCTTAGAAAGCCTGACAGACTTAAAAAACTTGAAAGACTTAGTAAGCTTGAAACACTTAGAAAAATAGAAAGACTTAGAAAATTAGGAAGACTCTTAGAAAACTTGACAGACTTAATTATTTAATTAATTTGAAAGACTTAGAAAATTAGGAAGACTTAGAAATATTGAAAGACTTAGAAAAATTTGTATCTTCCAATGGCAGAGCTCCTGACTCCTTTACTAAAAAAAATTCAGCTGACCGAGAATTAGCACATAGCTGTAACGTTAAGATTTATTCATTTAAAAATTGGAACATATATCGCTGTATATTATATATACGCGTTTTATATACAACATATACTACTTTATTTGTGTTTATATATGTATACAACTTATTTTATTGTTTATTTAAAAAAAAAAAAAATCAAAGTGCACCCAAAGTCCAGTTTTAAAAAGTTTTCTTTTTATTAGTTTTTGTGTACTAAAATTCAACTAACTTTTGCTCCTCTTTTACATTACATAAATATGCCATCGTAAATTTGCAGCATTTGAAGCCAAGCCCTGTAGCAAAACGTTTTCACAGTTTAAGCTGGCTTATTTTATAATCAGAATCATCTGCTCAGCAGATTAAGCAATCATATTTTGCTAAATAATGTTCTGAGCTGGCAATTGATAATTTCTAACTCGAATGGAATATTTTTCGATGCTTCGCTTTAATCATATTTGAAAATTCATTCAAGCATCATTTTAGGCCCAAATTTAAATTTCTAATGTAATCATAATAAGCTCAAAATATTTATATATATATTTTTTTAATTTTTTCCATTTATTTTTTCTGCACTTTCAAATTCAAATTATGCTGCTAAGACGCCACCATAAGCTCTGTCACTTTTTCGTTAGCTGCCGAGAGCTTTAAACAAATGTTAAATAGAAAATAAAGAAATCAATTCACCCACCAATTGTCAATTTCAGCCAGTCGAAAGGAAAGAGAGATGAGTAAGATATCAAGATATATATATAATATATATTCAAATGTTATGCAGAGCCTAAGCTGATTTTCCAGCACTGGGCTCATTATCCCTTTTGACATCTGCGTTGAATTCGACGAAAAATTGTTTCTTTACAGGTATTTGGTTTCATTTCGAAAATGCGCTCAGCTGTGTGTGTGTGTGTGTGTGTCTATGTGTGTGGTGTGTGTGTATGCGTGTCTGTGAGCCGGGCATGAAATTTAATTTGTGGCCTGCCATTAAACGATGTCGGCTTAGCCGGGCTTCGCTGCCATCAGCTCCGACCAGCTTTTTATATTCATTCACGAAGTGATATGAATATATTGGTTTTGTGCAATGTCCGTCTTGCTGTCCGTCCGTCTGTCCGTCTGTCCGTATGAATGCAATATTTTTCGCGGCTATTGAAGCTAGAGACTTGAAACTTGGAACATATACTCGTATATGTCTCCGATTTATAAAGTGTAAAAATTTTCCATATACGCCCACTAGGGGCGTGGCAAATCGGAAAATGCATTTTCCTGTATGCCAGAAATCATATTAGTTGAAGAGCTAGAGAGCTGAAATTTAAAATGTAGATTCGTGTTGATCACCCAAGATCAAAAAGATATGGCGGATATATCTACGCCCATTGGGGGCGTGGCAAATTGAGTAAAACTGTATCTTCTAAAGTTGTAAAGCTAGAATGCTGAAATTTGGCACGTAAGTAAATGTTACGATTCTATAAAGACCGAAGAAAAAACTATATATCCCCGCCCACTGGGGGCGTGGCAAATCGGATCTAAATATATATTGATTTTCCAAATTCTTCTATATTTTGAGCACTATTGATGTTAGCGACTTGAAATTTGGTATGTATACTCGGGTTGACGACCCAAGATCAATAAGCTATGGCGGATATATCTACGCCCATAGGGGGCGTGGCAAACCGCAAAAGTTTATATCTCCTACAGTTTTAGAGCTAGAAGCTTTAAATTTGGATAGTTGAGTTACTGATAATCTCCTCTATCGATGACCCAAAAATAATTGTTACGCCTCTTTGGGGGCGTGGCATATCAAAAAATACCCTGTAATTTTCACATTTTTTGATTCCAAGCGTCCAAATTTTACAGTTACGTAGCCTTCAGCTCATTCTAAGAACTGGCCAAAAATTATGGGTCTACGACCACTGGGGGCGTGGCAAATCGGATTTTAGGCGCCCAATAGCGAAATTCATATGCGTATGCCACCTATATATATAAATATGCTTAATAGGTATTGATAATAAGGAAAGAAACATTTTTAAGAAAATTAAAAAATATAAATTAAATTAAAACGAAAAAGTTTTCCGCGGGGTTCGAACCTGCACCTGCACCTCAATCTACGCCCACTAGGGGCGTGCCAAATCGACATTTGCAGCGGCCAAATGCAAAATTCATATGCGTGTGTCACTCACATATATATGTATATAAGCTTAATAGGCATTAATAAGACAAAACGAAACATTTTTAAGAAATTTTAAAAATATAAAATATATTATAACAATATAAATTTCGATTAAAAAAAAAATTCTTTGTCAAAAAAAATAAAAGAAGAGATTCGAACCGCGGACTTCTGACACAATGCGCAGAGTCTCTGCTAACAGCGCCACGGCACCGATCTTGCGCAATATAACTAACACAAAACTTTACAGCTACAGCACCTATAGTAAACAAAAACCAAAGTAGCGGCTGAAAATTCAAAGACAATTCAATCGCAATTGAGATTCTTAGAATTGCTCGAATACGCATTTGAATATACATACATACACACACATTTGCACACGCGTAAAAAACGCTGGCATACTGAAATTGTGTGTGCAGACGAATACATACATTTGTAAATATGTATGTAAGTATGTACGTATAAGCATTTGTGGGTTATTTTAGCAAAAATAAAATTTAACTTATAAAAATATTTTACTAATAACAAAAATGTTATGTGTTTGTCATATAAGCTATCATTTTCCAAATAAAATAACTAATTTATAAAAAGACATTTAAAAAACTTGGCATTAGCGAGATTAGAACCCGCGCTATTCCAGCGCAACTTGCATAGCATCGACGCCACTGCAATATACAAGCAAGCGGTAGCTAAAACGAAATAGCTTCACTTCCAGAGCGTCATCTGACAAAAGTAAGCTAAAGTAACGGCTGAAATTTCATGAATCAATTCTTAGAATATGCTAGAAGACACGCTTTTATGTGTATGTATATACATACATACATATGCATATGACTGTATGCATAGAAAAACGATCAATATGTATGTGCACACGTATAGGAAAAACGCTCTGCTCCGCTGCTAATGCGTTTGCTAATTGGCCAAATATTTTGTTTATTAAATATGATCTACATTTCTATTGAATTTTGGTCATTTCTTAAGAAATACCAGCTCATTCACATTGCTACATTTGCAACTAAAATTAACAGGAGAATTCGGTAAATTTTTGAGTCGATATTCAAAATATAACAAAAATCAAAATTCTATAAAATACCCATGTATCTATATGCAAAATTTTGAGAGTCTAGCTCTAAAGATGTACGAGATATAAACGGGAATAGTTCTCTATGATTCCTAACTTTTAATTAGTTCAGGCCCTGCTTTATATTGATTACTATTAGCGCTAGAGACTTGAAATTTAAAATATACTCGGGTTGACCACCCAAAATCAATTAGATATGTATGGCAGCGTTGGGACTGTGAATGAATATTCCGCAGTCGGTAACGCCCGACTGCAACGTTCTTACTTGTTGTTCTTGCCTTTGACTTGGCGGCAAAATCATTTGCAAACAATTAATTCAGCAGCTCTACAACGAAATGCACTTGCGCACCCCAATTGTGTGTGTGTGTGTGTGTGTGTGTGTGTGTCACATAAAAGATGCCATTCAAAAAACGACACATGTTGTTGCCATGGCTCCGGCATGTCAGCTCTATTAAATGTACTAATGACTGACAGACAGCCAAAGCCGAGCTGGGGAACCATGAAGCGAGCAGCTCGACATTTAATAGGCAAACTAGGTAGAGAGCTGTGCTGGATTTTAGACACTGGCTTCAACAAATGCCACACCAAACTCTTCTCACAGTCATTTTCAAATTGAAATGGCACAGCCAAGGGGTTGATTACAGTACGTGACTGGCAGATATCCTGTAATATGGAAAGGTTGAGGGCGAATTAAAGTTTATTACCTTTCGGGTTTTCTAGACAGCAGCTGAGATTGTTTTTATATATATATTTTTGTATATTAAATTATTTCTCTCTAAACTTAAACAAAGCATGAGAAATTGTTTGAATATGTCTAATTATTCCAAATAAAATTTAGCGTTTAAATTACTTATGTAACAGCCAATGGATTAGAATGTAAATAAAAGTTGCTTAACTTCTCGAAGTTGTCTTAATACTCTACATTTATACATTGTTAACATGCATGTATTTTGAAGCTAGAAATTAGCTATAGAGCTTTATTGATGTGGGTTTGGAATTTATTATAATATATAATTTATATATAATAAATGAATATATATATTTTTAAATGTGATCTATCTAATCACTATATCTCTCAGGTTTTAAGCTTACAAAGAATGAATAATAAGAATTAATACGTGACTGTGATTGTACATAAAAAAGCAACTTATTTATTAGTCATCATAAATTAAAAAATCAAAAAAAAAAAAAAAAGAATGGCTAAACTTTTGACTTCACATTTTTATCTAAAAAATAATTGCCCATTTTCAATGGGTTCAGGGCATAAAAGCCGCTCATAGTTCGCTTAGCTGTCATCAATATAAGCAACAACTGTCTAGGCTCTAAGAGCTTTGTAAGTTAACTTAAGGACTCTACCTATTGAATAAAATGCAATTACTTAGCACGTTTTATAAAATTTGATTTAAATTTTTATACATTTTTAGTAATCTTCTATTCAAAAAGTTTAAATTTCATTAGGAACATATGCCCTAGCTCATCTCCCATCATCATCATCAGCATACTCCGCAACTTCTTATACTGATTACAGGGTATTTATAAATAGCATATATCTTGCGGTTGCTAAAGATCAAATACAAATACTTACACTCTATAGAATACGTTAAGTAATTTAGTAAGCCGATTTAAAGAAAATTCCACTTACACTTCAGTTGGCTTTAGATTTGTGTAACTAAACATAGTTCTCATGACTAATGCAATGACTAATCAGCTGCAATTCGATAAGAAAATCAAATCAAATAAATTATATATAGCTACAGCAAATATGCGGCTTATCAAAAATGTTAATGTCAATGCGTCACCCTTTGCCTATTTAAAGTGTGTGGATTTCCAGAGTCTGGCTACATACATATATATATATACAACGGAGTCTATATACACATGTATTATAAGCTGTTTTCGCAGTTGCTACGCATACGCAGCGTATAAATAAATCATTTTGTATGCTTTTATCCTGACGCTGCTGCTCTGCGGCAAAGGACAAGGCAAGGCCAGCTGCAGTTCTTGCGCCATAATTAAAAGTGATTCGTTTATATCGTTGTGGATTTTAAAATTTCTCGCCTCCTTATTTTTTTTTTTCTTTGCGCTTTATTTTTGGTAATTATTTTTATTACTTTGCCTGTTTGTCTGTTGTCTGTGGCCATATGTGTGGGGTATACGCAGTATTAAGTATACGCACTGTTGGCTCTCGCTATGTCGCACCATTTGTCAATTCTGTGCGTATGCGTAATAACGTAATGTGTTTTTAAAGTCGTCGCGGCAGCTTTTAAAGTGACTTACCCACAGCTCATGCCGTTAGGCTAGGCTTAAGGCTTAAGGCTTAAGGCCCGATAAGCCATTTAGCCAGCTAATTGATTTGTTTGCCTGCCACTCAAATCTAACTGTAGCTCGGTTGCTACAGTTGCTGCTGTTTCTAACTGCTACTGCTGCTGCTGCTGCTGCTGGTGCTGGTGCTGGCGGCTGACTGATTACATGGCTGCTGACACATTGGGGTCTCCCGGAAACTGGAACGGCTTCACTTGCACACACACACACACACACTCACACTGCCATTCGTATGGCAGACGACAGGCTGACAGCCGCATAACTTTTGAATACTGAATGCATCTCAAATTTCCAGCGCGCCGAGCCGAGCCGTACCGTGCCGTGTGTACAGTGTGTACAATAAGTAAACGCTCTGTCAAAATATTCACGCCCAGCCCCAACTAAGCAAATGACTGTCCATTGTCTGTTACTTTGCCAGGCCGCCTTAAATATGCATGAATACGAGCCAGAATACTTTCCTAAGTATGACAAATCTCTTGTATTCTTCTCTTTTTATATACTACATACTAGTATATGACGTCTTCATTTTGTTTCTCTTGGCTTTTTTATTTTATTTTATTTTTTTTTTTTTTGTGTCCTCACTTGCATTGTGTTTGGCTTGGACGGACGGGCCCTGAGGACTTTAAGATAACAGAAATGTCTTTGGCTGCAGGAACACAAAAGCCGAATAGTGTCTAAGCCAAGCCAACATGTGAGAAAATGCTGCCCAGCAGGCAAAGCTGGCATATTTACTATGGCCAACTTCTTAGTGTTTGTCAATAAACTCAAAGCCATAATCCATATACCCTGTGTGATCGCACACTAATATGATATATGTAAAGAGGTATATACATACATATATGAGAAGTAATAATCTGTTGCATATATGCCTATCGCATTAAGTGTATAGTTGCCCTGTTATACCTATGAAATTTATAGCCTGAAGTATTTAGATGCATTGTAATCTCAAGTACCAAGGCAATGGCTAGGCATATATATATACATATATATATAAGAATCAAATATAAGTATCCAGAAGTTCATCATGAAAAGTTTGACTTTATAAAATTTAAGCTTAGAATATCATCTATATTTAATAATGACCAGGTATAACAGGGTATAACCTTAAAACTCTCAGCTTGAGCCACCATTCTTATCTCTTATTTCTTAGCCATAAAAATGAATTTAATATGCGTTTTATGTGGGTGCTTCACATATAGTTCGCTGCCTGCAAAACAGCTGTTGTGTTCACAGTTTAAATATTAAAATAATATGAATAGTATATATATAAAAATATATTTATTTATATACAGATACGTTTATAACAAAAAAAGCCCTGTTGGCATAGTGCACAATCAATGTCCGCCAATCGCATAAGTGTCTACATTAATTTAATTCATAATAAGCAATAACAGTAACAATGCTGATAATGTCAGTTGTTCGACATTTGTCAGCGTTAAAAATAGCAATAGTAAAAAAACTAAAGTGCCAGTACACGACTAGCTGATACCCTGCTAAAACAAATGTGTTTGAAAAGTAAACAGAGAAAGAGAGAGATAGAAAGATAGAGTTCGCCAAGAATACCTTTTATATTTATATATATGATTATTATGTTGCTTAAATAAATAAAAAATCATATTAATAATTTTATTAAAATCAAAAACAAATAGTAACTTGTTCGGCTTTTTAGATCTCATGAATAGAAAGAGTTAATATATACTAATATATACTCCAAGAGGTCACGCCTTCTACATGCATTTTAACCAAAAAAACTTAATACCCTGCTTTGCCATTTTCACAGTTTACAAAAAATATGCAAATGCGTGCAAATAAATATATGTATACTCGATGTATATATTCAATAAAAAAACACGAGAGCAACCGTAACGGAAATGTGAAAAACATAATAATAAAAAACTAATAAAATTAATGAGATTAAATCGCTTTATAAATGTGCAAAAATGAACGCCCCGTCGCGCGGCTGCACACAATTATAACAAATATAAGCAATTTATATAAAATGCGAAATAAAATCCCAAATGAAATTACACTGAGACTTCCGTAATACCCTAACAACAGGGTCTTACAATTTTCTTAAGAAATGACTATTAGTTATATATTTAATTTTATTCAATTTCAACTTTTGCTTTTGATTAATTTGTAGAATTTGTATAGAAATGAGCCAAATTTCTATCTAAACTACTAAAAATTAAATTAGTATATTACTATATTAAATTACTATATAAAATTTTAATATTTAAATTAAGGAAGATTTGAAATATATTTGTTCTATAATAATATAATAAATCTGATGGCTAATAGATTATTTGCCGATGCAGCACTTAACTTTTTGTCAGTTTAGTGTATCATTAATATATAGTAGATTATACGTTTTGTGTTATCTCAAATTAAACCAAATAATCTTATAAGCCTATAATGGCATTGATAACAAGCTTAATTTATTCAGCAAATCTAAGTGTTAAATATAATAATTATATATATTATTATATATATTAATAAACAGATGATTGTGTTGTGAGCACATAAAAAATAAAACAGATTTTTATCAATATATGCATATATATAATTATAGGAAATTGAATTGATTATTAACTCTGTCTTATAGGCAGATTTAGAGAGCATAGCTTTTAGATTTTGTGAATCTATTTGTAGAATACTGAGCTCAAAATTTTCATTGCCTTACTAAAAATTAAAGCTGATGAATAATAAAAAACATTGACGGCAGTTTAAGTCAATTTCTCAAATATGCCAAAACCAACTTTAAACTCAAGCAACAAATTGTGACACCAGCCAAAATTCATTCATAAATAAATGTCAACAGTAGTCTGTGAACGTGAGATAGGGCATCATAAATTCGTCTAGATTAGTGGTAAATATTGCGCCTTTTGCGGAGCAAAATGAAATGTGACCCGAATCAAATGCAAAATTCATTTGGTATTTACAGTTTGAAGCACAGCAGCCGGAAATCAGGCAGCCATGACGCCATCTTTCAAAATGGCCGCTCGTGCCGATTTCTTTTTTTTTTTCTCGCCAGCTATATTCGCTGCTGCTGTAGTCGGTCTCGGCTTGGGCCATTTTGAGTGTGTGTGTGTGTGTGTGTCTGTGTCTGCCTCTGGTGATTAGCTGTCATGAATTGTGGCGAAAAACAAAAATGAATTATTACCGCGCTGCGTACAAAATGTTGACATAGATTCAAATTATTTGTAACAAAATCAACGAACTGTAGCGACGCCCGCCCTTGCCCCGCCTCTTCTTGCCCTGTCCATGCACCACTTCTTCTGCTGATTAGATTAGCTTGAAAATGTTTTGTCTGGAATGGGCGGAGTGGGCATGCAAAAGAGTTTCGTCTTAAATTGCCCATCTGAGTTGCTCTGCACGTCTTCACTATTTATTATAGCCACAGCAACATTCAACAACAACAACAACAACAACAACAACTACAACAACTGTGCAAATAATTTGTGCAATTAATAAAGTTTTGTGCAGAGCAACTATAGCTTGTAGCTCATTTACTCTGAAGGACATGTCCAAATACTGTTGGCCATAATTTATAAAGAGAATCTGGCCTAGGCCAATGTTATTGTCATCAATACGGCTCGGCTTCGGCCTTAGTCACCATAATTATTAGAGCCCGTATCGAGCAATTGGTTTTCTATTATTTTTTTGATGCCCTTTAGGCAATGGCAAAATGGGGTATGCTGTGACAGAGATTAAAATAGATAGATGAGGGTGTTAGCTATAAAGTATATATATATGTTATTTATTATTATATATCTTTGTCTGTCTGCCTTGCCTTGCCTGCCTGTTTCTATATCTATAATATATATTCTTTAGCAGAAACTATAGTTAGGTCTATTTATCATTGTCTGTCTTTATGCATGTCTATAAAATCGAAGGAATGTAAATTGTATACCTAAGTCATCCTCATAAACTTTACATTATATTATCAATAACTTTTTCTTTCTATAAAATCGAAAATTTATTTAAACTCAGGATATTTACTAGTCGGGCATTGCCAACGTTTGCCTTTCTTTGATTATATTATGAACAATAGGGGCTGTAGTAGTGCTATTGCTTTGGCTTGTTTACTTTTTGGTTCGATTGTTGTTTGGTCCTTGACTTCTGGCTGCTGGTTGCTGCCATTGTGCGCCATTGCCTCATAATCGAGAATGGCTTCCTGCAGGTTGGGAATTCGTTTCCATGCCATTGCTCAAGCACTCGTCGTTGCCTTTGTTCACGGCTGTGTGTCGACTTTAATTCGGTTAATTTTTTGCTAATTTTTTCCTTAGTTTTGTCCACAACTTTGCTCGTTAAACAAAGGCGGACACAAAAACCCAAGCGGCTTAAATGACAACAGCTTTTCACTGTCTCGTTTTTTCTTTGTACTTTTTAGCAAACGGAAAAAAAACGAGAGAAAAGGTAATGTCAACTAAACCCCATCTGCTTGAGCTTCATCAATATCATTTTCAGCCTTCGCTCACTTGTGGCATTAATTTCTGCTGTGTAAGCAGATAAATTGCAAAACGCTTACCGGAAGCTAAAAGTCATCGGCATTAAAATGGATACCACGCAACGTTTGCACAAGTCAACATTACAGTGAACACCGGAGGTGTCTATTACAGCAAATTTAAACAGTTCATAAATTGAAAAGCCCACGCTTCAGCAACTTCTGTAAATGTTGCATGAATTCAAGTTATTAATATTTGGAAAATTTAAATTAAACTAATTTTAGCTAAAGCTAAATCAAATTTGACAGGAAGCTAAGTTATTGACATGAAGTTTTGGCCTAGACTAAAACTTTCTGAAGTCTCTTAAGTTTTTGTTTTCTATGCTAAAATGTCTAGGACTTTGTTACTACTTAGCTTCAAGTTGATATCAAATGTTATTCAAATGATCTTTAAGCATACATATATTAATACGACTTGGAATTTTTGACTTACATTAGCAGGATTATCGCACGAACTGCAATCCAAGCACCCCGTGCATAGGTCAAATGCCATCTAATATTTATAATTGGAGCTTGCAGCATTTTGCTTGGCCAGCGGTGCGTATTAGTAATATTAAATGCAATGACAAAGGGCAGCACAGCAGCAAGCAGCTGTCGACTGTCAGCAGTCGTCTAATTACGTCTAATTGCATCAAAGCACCGCCGCAGGCATCCACACACATTAGCTAATATGCTCTATGTGTGGCCTCGATAAGCACGCTTAGAGTTTGAGCTGTTAATATGCTGGAATATGGCTAAGCAAAAGCCTTAAAAGGTATTTAAAATACAAATGAATAAGCGTGAGTGTGTGAGTGAGTGTGTGTGTGAGTGTGTGTGTGAGTGGGTGTGTGAATGTGTTTAGTGTGAAAGTCAATTATGCATTGTGTTGCTGCTGTTTGTGGTGCTTCGCAAACAGAGTTTGCTCTAGGCGTGAGCGCTCAACGAGCCATTTAATATGGCAAGCTGCGAAACGGCGAATCCCGTTTCAGTTCCTGGAATCCGCCATTCAAAGTAGTGCAAGCGTGTGTGCAACCGACATGACGCTGTTTGTGATGTTGCAGATGTATCATATTATAACCGCGTGGCCCCTTATTGACAACTGTCAGCCAAGATAAGATTAAGTTGCAACTGCAGCCAATCACCTGGAAGATGTTGGGCAATTTACTTGCCACTGTGTGGATGCTACTATCTCTCATTATAAATTTGCATGTGGGCCTAAGTTCAGGATGCTTTGATGTCCTTAGATGTGATAGTGTTGTAGGCACAGTTTGTCATTTGTTCCATGGTTACGAGGCAATGCCATTGTCATGCAATTATGATTGTGCCAGCAAATAGTGAAGTCATTAAGGTGGCCAACTCACTAGGCTTTGATCTTAGCGTACAAGAGATAGAAGACTGAGATTCGAGGAAAGGACCTGTGGTTATGGCTGTCGATAAAATTGCAATCGTTGAAACAAGAAAAGCTAGTTCAGAAGCAAGTTCTAGTTGAAAATTACAATAAATTTTTTCAGTGTTGCAAAGTATTAAAAAGTAAAGCACAAAAAATTAAAACATCAGAAATTCTTTGCTGTGAATACGAAATATACAAATATATATCGTAAAAGCCACGCCCCAGGTCAGCTTGTCTGGTACAATTTCACAGCGTATTGTGTGCCAGTGTTGTAAAACAGAAAATGATGTAAAAAACTAATTTTAGTAAAGTTTAATAAGCAAGTTTAATAAGTTTAATAAAGTTTTTAATTTACTGAAAAAATTGAACACTACTCGAAAATTTTTTAATTTAATTGTTAATAAAATTAATTCTAATTAACAATTTGATTTAATGCCAGAGCAACAAAGGCCTTCGGGCAGACTTATTTTCTTCTATTTACATTTATTTACATTAAATACTTTATAGCTTTATTTTTAGTTTATTACTCGAAAACAATCTGTCAAATAAAAAGAAAAAAAAATCAACTTTTGTATTTATTAATTTCTAAGCGTTTTCATTTGATGGCCTACAAAAAAGGTGCGTTAGCTAGAAGTTTATCGAAGCATGTCCAAGTGAAGGTAAAGTCGTGGACACTGAAACTGCTGCCATTGTTAATCGTCATGAATTATGTGCAAGAAGCGATCCAGTCTCTGTTGCATCTACGCTTAGAGGCCGAGACGATGGCCCGTTTCATAGGCAGCCAAACTCTAATAGCTGCAATCTATGTGATGTTCGATATAGGCGTAATTCTAGTCGCCGCTATACTGATTGTGTACCGCAGCAAGCAGAGAACGGGTATCCCACTGCTGATGCTGCATCATGCATTACATTGCATCTTCATCACGAACTTTGCTCTCGAAGACGTACTCAACAGTTTTGTAGACGTTGGCTCGCTGCTCTTATTATTGACACAAGATGCCAAGTTGAACAAGCGCAAATTGGATATTTTTCGGTTGCTTTCCCGCATCTGCATGAGTTTCATTTATTTGTCTTTGTGCCGTGCAAAGAATGTAGTTTACATAAAACATCCGTTGATTATTGAGATATTTAAGTAGTTTTTTTTTTTTTGCTTCTAGGTCACCAGCGGTTGGTTTGCTTTAATTTGCTGCATTCTTATGCTGATTGGCTTTAACTGTCGGCTTGTGGCCTGTCTGACTGCTTTGGCTGTGATGTGGCAGGCCTGCTGCTTGGTCAACTGGTCGTTCATATTCGGCTGGAATGATCTGACCATTAGTGTGTCCTTAATATGTTTGCTGTTCGGCAAAGTGGCTGGCTTTCTGTTAATGGCATGGCTCGGAGCTGGCAAGTGGTCCCTGGATGCCCGAACTTAGCAGCCAGTTCATCAATGCAACAACAACAGCAACAGCAACAGCAACAGCAACATCAACAACAGCAACAACAGCAACAACAACAACAGCTTTCAACACGTGCTTCGCTGGCTCAACTGAAGTTGGATTAAGATATAAAAGTCATTAAGCATTAAGAGCCAAATGATTTTTTTTTCTCTTCTTTTCGGAAAACGATGCTTTGCTCGCAGATTTACATGCAAACATATAGAGTACGCCCATTGACGCCTTAAAAGTGACTATCCGAATACTTGAACTGACTGCCTATTGTACCCTATAGTCATTAAAAGCATAGGAATGGGTATGCTATGCTTCAGCAAATAGAAAGTTGAAAGCTTAAACCCAAATAATCGGAGATTATTGTTAAATATGCAGTTTATTTTATGATTTATCGATAAATGTCAATTTTTTTTAAAAATTAGTTTTTTAAATTTTTTTTATTTAAATTAGTTAGTATGCAGTTTAGCCTAAGACTTACCGATAAATATCGATGTTCACCTATTAAACTATTATAATATAATATAATATATATTAAACTATTATAAAGCCAATTAAAACTTTTTTGTGTAGCTGATGATTTATCGATAAATATCGATGTTTAGCTATTTAATTTTAATAATTCTTCTTATTATAAAACCTATAAAAAGACAAAGCAGCTGCTTAATAAATTTATTTTTCCATTTTTAAATATAAATTTTAAACTCATAGAGTTTACAGCGTATTTCTTTTGTTATTCAACCTCAACTAGCAAAATGCCGACCTGCTTTTTTATCTGCCTCTATCTGTAGCCATTCGGTTTTTATGCCAAGCACCTGGCTCATGATGAGCACTTGAACGGCCTTTGATTCGCTGTCTGTTTTCTTCATTTTGTTTTCATTTTGTCTTTCGTTTCGCTTTCTTTTTGCGTAAATTATTGAAAAGTCTCGAGCCGTAGCACTCCGGGTGCTTAAGCGGATTTACCATACAACATTCCCCATTCCCCATTGCTGCTCCATTCCTTACTGTTTTCGCTTTCTTGTTATTTCACGGGCTTGGCTTAAGTAGGAAATGGAACAGGAAGATGGGACCGGACAATGGCAATGCTGCAATGTGGCGTGTTAAATGCAACAGCATGAGGCACAAGTCAGCGGCGCCAGTGGGCGTGGCTTAAAACGACCCGCACCGGGCCGTTAATGAGTTTTTGGCACAGCGCTTGCATTTAACAGCTGCAGTGCACAGAGCAGAAAGCCAACGCTGACCTTCGCTCTTGACTTAAAACCCATTTGCATAAGCGTTGCCACCACCACCACCACCACCTCCACCACCACCTCTACCAACACCGTCTTCACATGAGCGGATGTGCTCCCTGCTGGCCAGTGCCTGTTGGCATCGTGGTCGCCATGGCCGTGGCCCATGTACAACTTCTTTTTTTATTTATCCAACTGACGTGGCTTGTGAACATGTCTGGATAGCGTTGCCTTAATTAAAAGTAGCCAGCGATTTATTGACCGAACGTAAATGCAATTGACAGCGTGATAACCAAATAAACATTTAAAACAAGCCGAACGGCAAATGTGTAACAGCTTTAACAAGAGTCAAATATAATAAGGAATTTGCGTTGCCAGTGTTGGAAAATTATTAAGAAATTGTATTGTCTGTAGTGGTCAGTTTGAGTAAGAGAGTGCTAAAGATTATTAGTGAGCAGTCAGTGATAAAGTACTATATTGGCTTAAACATGGGTTCAATTTCGTGACAGTGTTGAAAAACTCAAAATTATTTACTTTCATATCAGTTTGAACAGCGCAAATTAAAAGATTTGTTATGTTGATAAGAATTATACTTTGGTATACTTCTATTATGTGACAGTGTTGAAAAACTATATAAAATTGTATTTAAAATCCATCATAGCGTATATTAGATTAAGCTTAGGTCAAATTCAGTTCACTGACAATGTTAAAAAAATGTTATAAAATTTCAAGCCAAGTCAGCATGCTTACATAAACTTGCTGGAAGCTAAGACAGCAGCTCATCTTAAGGTTAAGTGCAATGCAAAGATTCTGTGATAACGTTGGCAAGCCATTAAGTATGCGCAATTTACTTATTCCAGTTTAACAAAAAAATAATAAAATAAACAAATGTACATGTTGGTCCACAAAAAAGGTTAAGAAATATTTCACCTTTTAGTGTTGTAAAATTTAAAAAAAGCTATTAATATATCTTCATTGTATAATAAATCTGAACTGTAATGAAACACTGCAACAAACGTGCTAAGAAACTATTACTTTAGATTTTGTAACTCTTCAAATTAGACAAGGTTAGTATCTAAAATCAAAATATTTCATCTTTAAGTGTTGTAAGACTTAAAAATTACAATTATTAGTATATCAGCATTGTATAATAAATCTGGTTTGTAATTAAGCACTGCAACAAACGTGCTACGAAATTTAGCCTTTGTAACTTTTCAAATTAGGCAACACTATTTACGTAGATTAATCAACAGCTTAAGTGACATGCAGGCAGCCGGTGTCATTGTCGCTTGGTTAATATTTTGTTTTTGGCCAAATGTTGTTCTTATTCCTCCGGCCACAACAGTGCACGAAGAAGTGCGCCCTTTCGTGCAGCAACGGATGCACAAAAAAGGACTTGTCATAAAAGTGCAGCCATGTAATTTTCTAAATGAAAACAGAGAAGCGCAAAAAAAAAAAAAAGAAAAGAAAAATAGAGAAATAAGAAAAGAAAGCAAAGAAAATGTATTAAAATGCAGGCCACCGCAAAACAAACAACAGCCATAACAAAACAACAAAATTTCTAAACAGAACGCAATTTTCGCAAGTTGTATTAAAAATTCGTGAAGGGGGAAGCAGCAAGAAAAAAAAGTATATAGGGAAACAAGCAACAAACAGAAAAAAATATAAATAAAATAGAATGACAAACGGTTCGCTCAACAAGAAATATGCAAATGCAAAAGTGCGATGCTGCCAGCGAAGGCGGATTAGAAGGAGCAAGGTATGTGGGCTTGACACGTGGCGTATGAGCAACGACATTGCTTATACGTATGCAAATGTGTTTAATTAAAATGGTGCAACATGCCAGCGCCTCTCAATGTGTATGTGTGGGGGTGTGTGTGTGTGTGTGTGTGCCTACGTATGTTGAACGGTTAATGCACATAGCAACATTTCACATTTGCATAAGTAAAGCAAACTAAATACTCGCTGAGACAATGCAAAGCGCACGGCGGCTCTGCCAAGTCGACCCCGCACAATAAAATTATATTCCCCTGCCCGCACACTGCCACGCCCACGCCCATGCCAACGCCAACTCACACGCCCCACCGCCATGGGCTTCCCAGCTGAGCATTTAAATCTATTTACCTGCGTCGCAGGCAGCACACAAACTAGAGCTGCTGTTACTGCTGCTACTGCAGATAAGAGTAATCAAATAGTCGTAAAGTTCGAGTGTGTGTATAATTAATTTGGCAACGCCTGCAAAAACCAACCACAAGAATTGAAATTGAGAGCTGACAAAAGTTTTCAACAAACATCAAGTTTTCAAACTATAAGTACTCACTCGCCCTCTCCCCCACTCTCTCTCTCTCTCTCTCTCCCTTTCTCGCTTCATCTCACTATTAGCTCATGTTCCCAAAAGGTTTTTCCTTTCGAAAAGCTGCAGACATCTGAGAATATGCAATTAGAGAAAAAGGTGTTTTACTCAAGGAAATAAATATATATTTAAAATAAACATAAATATATATTTAAAATAAACATGTCATATCATATTGCATTTAAAGATAAATTTTTATCCATTTAAAACAAATTGAATACAACACTTCGATGAGCTGTGTTAACATGAAACTGAAATGAAAGCTGTTCAACAACAGAAAACAATAAATATTTACACAAAATATACATAAGGTGTATCGTAGAAGTAATTTATATTCAATTTTATATAACTCGTTATTATAGCCTTCATTTCCCTTCGTCTTCAGCTTATATGATTAATAGCTAGCCTCATATTTAAAAATTTATATACATAACACAAGCCTAATATACTCCTATTGGCAATATACAAAAATATGAAATAAATCATGAATATATATAAAGCTGTTATATTAATATTTTACTAAACTGATAGTTTACTACATAAGTAATATGTCCCCAATTCTGTTAAACGATAAAATGACGGCCTAAGATTTGCAAGTGTTTTACTGTTCTGTAAGTCATAGTGCGTGATGCTCAGAAGAGCACGGGGGTTTTTTTTTGGGCTCGTCGTTTTTTATATGGATGGATCCAACTGTTTTATATATCATCTGACTGCAGAAGAGCACTTATACAAACTGTTATATTTCGCGTTACAAGTTTTTAAAACTATTTTATTCTATAATACTAGTTATGAAAACGGTTTTACTGTAAAAAAAACAGACTGTTATACTGAATAACAAAATTTATATGAATTTAAATTGTATGGCACATGTTATCTATACTTATCTATACTGTTATACATACTTACATATACTGTTATACATACTTACATATACTGTTATACATGTTACATGCTGCATAACAC
Source organism: Drosophila hamatofila (assembly GCA_035045345.1). Lineage (NCBI taxonomy): Eukaryota > Metazoa > Arthropoda > Insecta > Diptera > Drosophilidae > Drosophila > Drosophila hamatofila. Next base: position 948,905 of record JAWNPA010000032.1, read on the forward strand.
AACTTTAAAACAAATAGTTATATTGTATTACACAAGCTATGCTAACTGTTATACTGTATAACAGCTGCTACAGTTCGTAGTTTAGCTGCTTGGAAGCCACAACATCAACTGGCTTGTAAGCCTGCAGGGCACACGACCGAATCTGTGTGTTTTCCTTTTAAGGAACACGACAGTTTGTGTGTTTTTGTCTAATCCATGCGGCTCGGTTTGCTTGCATGTAGCTTTGGCTTTAACAAGTTCTGACTTGGGCATTTAAATTCAACTTCAAGGCTAAGAGACACACGTACGAAACGAAATGAAATGAAATGAAATTCATTTGGGAGCCGCCGCAGCGACAGCGTCGCATTACGTAAAAGCGCTTTTACGGCTACATTTGCAGCACTCGTACACACACACTCACACACGCACACACACACACACACACACACAAACACACTAGCACACACTTGGTGAAGCCCAGGCAAATACACTCACGTAGTGGCAGTATGATGCCTTTCATTGCGGCACTTGGCCAACAAAATCTAGACTATCCACACTCTCGATTCCGCAAACAGGTTAAACAGCCAACCGGCAAATGGCGCACACAATAAAGCTTAGCTAGAAGCCTGTGCAGCTCCGGCAGATCTTTTACTCCATATTTACTCGCTTTTTCAAATTCGTTTTTTTTTTCTTTTCATTTCGCCAATAAATTCAAATGCCAGCTTACATTTGAGAGTCGACAGTAAATGGGCTTTTCTCTACAGAATAACTTGAATATCTGAAATATTTTGCGTATTCAAATGTATCGCGAAATCATTTTGAGCATTCAATAATAATGCCAGTTTGTTGGGTTATTAAAATGTCATATAAACGTTTGCTCTGACGGATTTTTTTTTTGTTTTGTTTTTTTGTTTTGTGTTGGCCACGAGATAGGCATATGTTATATATATATACATAAATATATATATATATATATATGTATAAATATAAATTTGCTTTTTTATATATATTCTTTTTTGTAAGCTGAGGTTTTTCACGCGCTTGGAATTCGTTTTTGCAGGCGCCAAAATGTCAGCGACACGTATTCTAACAGCGGCAATTTATCATAAATATGCGCACACACACATATGTATTTGCATATGCATATGTATGAGTGTATACACGCATACATACACTCAAACATGTGCGGCATATAAATCCGGCGCTTGTTTCGCGGCCGCCCCAGCGGTCGGTCTTTTGTTTATTTCGCTGTCAGCGTTCGTTTAATTCAACATTAGCGCCTAGCAGGCAGGTCCGAGTTGCCTCTAGGTAGTGTATTTGTTGTGCGTATGTGTGTGTGTGTGTGCGTGTGTGTGTGTGTGTGCGTGTGTGTGTGTGTTGTGACTGTTGCCTTTCATCGCTGTTGTGTGTTACGTCCTTTTGTATACCCCATGGTCGTTTCCATTTTCACACGCTTTTATTTTCACTTTTCTTGGTCGCATTTTTTCTCGTTTTCAAATTGTCAAAATGTCAAATAAATTACAAGAAAAAAAAAAAACATTAACAAAAGATTTGTGCCAATCGGTATATGTATATATGTATGTGCATCTATGGAATACACATTTTATTTTAATATGCCTATTCTCATGTGGCCTGTTTTGATTGTTGTGGCATATTAAATAGAGATTGGGCGTTGAAAGCTGTCAGACGCATGTCTGTCTCATTCTCTTTGTTTGTCAGGCTGTTATCAAAACTGTTATATTTGTATAAATACACGACTACCAGGCAATTGTTTATGTACAGCAAAAAAATATTTGCTATTGTTATTAAAGTGTCATGTTTATGTAGTTGAAATAAGTGTTATAGAAGCTGTGAGAAACGTGTCCGTTTATATTTACAAATTGCTATAAAAAATCAAAGAACGTGGCATAAAAAAGTTTAATTAATTGAAAAAAAATTATGTATACATTCAGTTTATTTGACTGATAAACTGTGTATTAGCTGTTGTAATAAAAAAAAAAAAAAAAAAAAAACAGAAAAAACACAATTTCTTATATATTATAGAAAAATATATAGCTAGATATAGATATATATTTGACAAACTGTTATAATCTGAGTGTTATAAAATATGACAGGCCACTTTAAAATAATTTATGAACTAAGTTTGCAAAACTGTTATATTTACGTATAACAATTTTGTTATACTGGAACAAATACATATTGTAATAGAAAAGGATATAACTACTATATGTAAAGCATTATATATATTAAATTAAAAACGGTTATACTAAGCTAAAACTTTTAAATTGACATTCAATGCATATTTTAAACATCTCGAGCAGCAAAACGGAGTAACTGAAAGTGTCATACTTATATGATCTTTAAAATGCTTTATGATTTATCTTACACTTGACGCAAGTCACCAATTTATTCATTATGCATTGCTCGAGCTACGACAGCCACTGTCATTTGTCAATTCCTATAACATTTCAGTGTCAGGCAGCTCGTTTCACTTTTCTCCACATTTCAAGGTTATATATTGGATATATCAACAAATTATTTAAGTCTCTCACATAGTTGTCATGGTAACTGACACAAATAGCAATAGTGTTATATGAACTGTTGTACTGACCGTAATCTCATCTTACTTAAATTTTATGGGCAACAAAACGCTTTCCACTGCCACATAAAACATCTATTATAGAGACAAATTGCATAACTTGCGTTTTAAACTTTAACGCTTTACCAGGAATATATACATACTATATGTATATGTATGTGCAGCAAGGGCTGTGTTTTATGCGTGGCTAAAATGAAAACCAACATACAAACACACATGCAACAACGCATATATATATGTACACATATCGTAAGAGGTGCGCAGGCACGCATACAAAAGTGTAGCAATCAAGACTTGGCCAAAAAGTCAAGCGGATTTTGGCCTGGCAAAGTTTGTCTATGGCAAAAAGCCGCTTAGTCTAGTTAAATAAAAGTACAACAAGAGCTCAACTAAATATGTGTATGTATCGAAATACATTTCTATATATATACAAGTCCAATTTATATATATTTATATATATATATTTGTTTGGCTATAGTTGTAATGCGCTGCAAGTGCTGCAACTAAGGAATTGCTAAGGTGATTTGCGATTAGTAAATGATTCAGCTAAAATTTAAGACCCTATCTCTATACACACACGCACACACCCAACCCCACACATCGCCACGTCCCCACACACACACACTCACTCACTTATTTTACAGTTTTTAAGCGAATCCCACAAGGTATGCCATTGGCGGCTGTTGTTTATTTATGGCAGCTGCGTCTTGCCACATTCTGTTGACTCGTGTTTCATGTTTTTTTGTTGTTTTAACAAGGCATTTAAATATTTAAAAAGGCCTCAAAACCTATGCGGCACCCAACCATAAATATGCAATGAGCCTTTTTTTGAGTTTTGAGTTGTTTTTTTTTTTTTTTTCTTTTTTTGGTTTATGCCCAGCACAGGAATAGCAGCGTCTCTGGTCCTTTGGAGTTGCTCTCACCTGCCACCGTGTGGCGCTTCGCAACATTTTTCAATCAGTGAATTTTGATGACTTTTTAACTAATGCCCAAAAGCCCAAACGCCATGTCGAGGCTAAGTGTGCAGGTTAATTAGCAACAGCTGTTTCATTTTTTTTTTCTGTTCTAGTCCCTAAACTGGGCATTTCATTAGACGTCGATTAAATTTGGAAAATTTCGACTGGACACGCTCATAACACTCAAATATATATAGGTATTTATGTGGCTGTTAGCACAAACTCTCATCTAGGAAAGTCGTAAAAAGTTTAACGTGTTCTTAAAGCATCCAGCCACAAACCAAAGCTGAGCTCCAACTCCGGCAGCTGCATAAAAATGAAGAGAAGAAACAAAAAAACTTTCAAATTGTTACACGGTGAATGACACGCGCTGTCATTTTTATATACCCTTCAAGAATAGGTATTATGAAATTTTTATGAGGTATGTGAGACATAAAAAGAACAGTTAAAACATTTATGAATTTAGATATATATATTTTCCATTTTAAATTATTATTGTTGGAGTAATATACCATTGAGGAATAGTCTTAAAAAGTCAAGCTAAAAGACATAAAAAACTATTTTATTTTCAACAATTATTATGAAAATTTTTATATACGGTCTTTAAATATAAAATATATATGTGTATAAGTCTATATATAATTTAAAGTATAATTATTATATGCATGTATATACAAAATAAATTGTCATTGTCAAATTTGTTCATGGCTCAATATATTGCTTCGAGTTTCTATATTTCTTAGCTCGTTATGCTAATGCTTTTCATATATGTGTATATATATATATATATATATATTTTTTTTTTTTTTAATTTTTATTTTATTTTTTTTTTTTTTACAGTTTTTGACATTACAAAAAGCAGTTTCAAAATAAGTAATTTGCATTATCTATCTTAATGATTTTTTTTATAATTATAGCTGTTAGTTTTAAAAGAATTAAAAGTAAATAGTTTGTACTTTTTTTTTATTATATAAATAAATATTTTTAAAATCTTTTTTTGTATAATTTAAAATAACAACACATTTTATATATATTTTCTACATTTCAATTTCATTTTTAAAACACATAAAAATTCAGGGTAATCTCTAAGGGAATGTTAACTTCGGTTTGTCACTGTTGGCTTAGCTTGTTTGTCTTGTTTTGTTTTTCTTGCTCTTGTTTGGCCTTTAACCTACGTATATATATATTTACATATATACATATATATCTGTATGCATATACCCATCCCGGAGACACTTCGTGTTAATCTGTTGAAATTTGCGTTTTAATAGAAATGTGTCTGTATGTGTTTGTCTCAGTGTGTGCTTGTCTGTGTGTGTGCTTGTCTGTCTGTATGTGTGTCTGTGTGGGGCAATGCTTATTTGTGATATTTTTGGGACAACTTTTGTCAGAGGGCTGTTACGCGTGGCTGTATAAAAATGCTTATTGCTTTTAAGTACGTGATTTTGCTTTTGGAGTTTTATGCGCGTTTTAGCCTCTCTCTGTTTAGAGAACGTGTGTGTGTGTGTGTGTGTTTGAAAATGATTGTGTGTGTTTGGCAGATGCATTAAACATATTGGTTTCCTACCATTGACAAAACATATGGACAGAAACGTGAATATAATTTAATTAATATAATGGACACCAAAACTGCCTTTAGGGCAACAACTCACAAACGCTTAGCCCCAAAATTTGGGGGCGGCATTGAAAATATTTCCTTTTATGACCGCCGATTGTGATAATAACTATTGTACGCGATTCTAAACTGAAATCGAATGAAAAATCTTATTCAAGCCGAAAATATATTAAAATTTTTATGTAACAGTTGCAAAGTGATTTTTAGCAAATTGGTGAAATTTTAAAGAACTCGTATACAATACTAACTGTTATATCATTTGTTATACATATTGTTATACAGAAGGAAAATGACATATTTACATATACAAATATGTTCTTCATTGGAAAACAGCTTATTTGTCATAACATCTGTTATATAAACTGTTATAAGCAGAATATTTTCATTCCTTAATTTTTATATTTGCCTTTTTCTGCAGAATTTTAAGTACTTAGAGTAAAATTAAATATTCAAGCTGTCATATAGGCTTCCAAGCATAATTAAATATTCCAACTGTTATACATGTTGCTATATATGTTTACTACTGCGTGCTTTAATTACGATTTGTCACTTCATTGACAACTCAAGGCTTTAACTGGATAATGGAAAATCACAACTGTTATACTCGAAGTTATACATGCAAGAAAAGCCACCAGCAAGACTGCAAATATGGTCTGTTGCTTGCTCTCTCTCTCTCTCTCTCTCTCTCTCTCTAACTATTTGTAGCAGTTTTTGTCATTCATTAGATTTGATAAATGCTGCATAGCTTCATTTCCTATAGCCAAATGCAAATATGTACTCAAGAAAAATCTATTTGCCCATTTGACTAGTCAGTTAGTGAAAAGCCAAAAGATACACATAAAGGAAAACAAACTGGCAGGTAGCCCCCAAACAAGATTTTCAATTCGATTCCATTGCATGCTTTTTATTGTGACGAAATTGAGCGCAACAACAAGGTTGACAGCAGCATCAGCAGCAGCTGGCAAATGAACACGGCTGACGACAACTGAACAGGAGGTTGTGTGGGTAAAGGAGAGAATGGGGGCAGTGGAGGTCACAAAAAAAAAAAAATCGAGAATGAGATAGAAATTTGCATTCAGTCAGGTCTAATGGACAAATAAGCTGTAGGAGTCATTCAATTGTGAAAATGGAAAATTCAGATTTGTGATAAATACCCGAACAAAGAGCCGCAAACAACCAGAAGAAAAAGAAAAAATTTATGTTGGATATATGAGAAATTGAATAACGGAACTGAGGCAACTGCATATTCAATTTACTGGCCTTATAAGCATAATAATGAATACCCATATTGCTGCTGTTGATGTTTCGTCAGCTTAGGCAGCAACCGATAGAGATATCCCATAAACATATTAAAAAAGAAAAAGAAAAAATAAATATCCAATAAATAAAAGGGGCGCATCTAACAGTAGGCGAGTGAACGTTTTAAATTTCATTTGCTGATAATGCGGCTCCACTCAAAATTCATTTTACAACTTTGTTACAAACTTTTGGCAACTGTTACAGCATTACACGCACACAGACACAGACACGCACACACACACACACACACACACACACACACACACACACACACACACTCCAAAGAGAGGGCAAACATTTGGTTGACAAATATTGAAGCATACCTTATGGCTGACAGAAGATGTCAAGCGGCAAAGCTGATTTGCAGCACTCGTATCTGCCTACTGGAGTAGCAGCAAGGCAGAGGCTTTGCTCATAAAAAAAAAAATGGAATATATATATTTATATATGTGTGTGTGTGTACACACAAATATGCAGGCGCATGTCCTGGCACATACATAACTCATCATCAAGCGCAATTTGTGTTTAACAATCGTTGGTAATCTTTATTGGATGTCGAGCTTCAACTCTCGGCTCGTGCAGCCTGTGTGCACCTAAGACATCCTTAGCATACGCTCTCGAAAGTTATCTACGTCAAGTGTCAGGACAAAGGACATACAATACACACACACACACACACACACACACATACGCACACGCATACAAAGACATACATTTACATAGTATGAGACACTCGCTTGTGACATATGCAAAGCCAGCACTTGTCTTTCTCTGCTTCTGCTTATTCTTCTTGCTTTCTCTACATCTTCTAGCTGCTGTGGCGACTCGTTCAAGATTTTTTAGTGACAACGAAAGTGTAATTGAGTGCCACACAACAGACAATTCGAATACTTGCCACACACACGCACACACACACACCCGCACAATAAAAACAATTCACAAAGGAAACAAGCAAGCATATGACAATGGGCTGTAATTGATGACATAATACTTGCTCAGAACAAAAAAAAAATGTTTTATTGAAAAAATTCAAGAGCGCTCTTAAGCAGTTTAAAAAGTAGTCTACATAAGGGTTTTATATATTGTACATATTTAAATATAAATAAATCAGATAAAAGCTCTTAAAAACCAATACACCCTTCTCAGCCTTTTAGGCGAGCATACAAATTGTTGCAGCAAATTGCCATGCCGCTTGTCCATTGCTGTGGCTGTGCCCGCCGCCTGCTGTCTGTCTTCCGTTCCATTCCGTTTCGTTTCATGCCATTCCATTTCATGCCATTATGAGTTGTTCTATTTGATTTTTCATTTCCGCACTCGCACTCCGTTGCTGTTGCAGCAGCTGCCTGCTGGAGGATGGCGGATGGCGGTTGGCGGTTGGAGGGCAAGCGAGCGGCAGGGCAGTAGGAAACATGAGCATTGTGTTGGATTTGTAGCCTTTAGGCTGTAGGACGATGAAGGAGGAGCAGAAGGACTCTGCCATACAGTTGGACAGGTTGCACATGACAAGCGCAAAAGTTCTCAAGTGCTGCAACTGTTGAGAGGCATCGGGCGGATCGAGTGCAAGCGGAGGCGTGGCTGTTGGGCAGGCGGGTAATCGAGCACGACAGCATTTGCCATTAAGTTGAGTTAAAGCTCTTGAGTGTGACGCCTCGACTCGTTGTTGATGTTGTTGCTGCAACTGTTTCGTTCATTCGTATTTTTTTGTTTCTCGGGCCAAACGGGTTTTAATTAAAATGCCTCGCATACTTTAAGGCGCGCTTCCCTTTTGCCTCTCATGTGGCAGCAGCCAGTGCAAGGCAATCGACCTCAAAGCAGTCGAGGCACGAGGCAAAAACAACTTTATATATTGATTAACGGTTTGTATAACAGTATAACAATGCGGCAGAGGCAGCAATAAAAAGTTTCCACACTTGAGCCAAAAGTCGTTCAACATGTGTGCAACGATAACAAAGACGGCTTCAAACTTGGCCGGATGCAGGAAAAACAAACTTATTTATTATAAATTCATAATTAATTTATGGCAAACGAGCTGCTTTAAGTCATACTGATAATTCGATTAGTACTGTAGATTGAAGCTCTTAAAGTCATACAAATTTAATATCGATGTCATGGAAATTGTAAGAGTTATCGATAATTTGCCATCAACTTCAGCGGCACGTGCTACAGTTGGAATTACATTTAAAATTTCAAGTTTACTTGTCGAGATGAACAGATAGAATTTCCATTTTAATGTCATTTACTTCTGATATATATACATATCTATATATATATATGTCTGCCACATTTCAACGTATTTATTAAAAAATAAATAAAAGACAGTTGTCCTTGGCATCAGCGAACCCGATGCCAATCAATTGTAAATATGTAGAAAACTGAAGCGTAGCGCTTAATGTTGACAGCTTAATTAGCACGCACCAAAGCATACAGATATCGGCTTACAGTACATACATACAATACACACACACTCACACCCACTCACACACACACACACACATGTGTGTGTATCTATGTACACACTAATTGATTTCTGGCATTTGCGGCCTCACACATATTCACTCAACGCACTCTTCAACTGCGCCAGCGACTGGCCATGTTTTGGCTTTGCTTTGCATGGCAAATGTAATGAGCGGACACCCACTGATGACAAATTTGATGCGTCGTTATTAATTTATATCAGATGAGGAAGGCGGCAAACGGAGGTGATTGGGAGGGTTGAGTTGAGTGTCCTAATGCCCTGGGCGAGGCGTAGCTTAAACAATTTGAGGTCAGCGAGTGGCATAATATCAGCGCTAATTCGAATGCATATATTGCAAACTATACGAATTTTCAGGTTCAGCCAACCACAGACAGCATCAACAGAATTTGTATCTACATATATATGAAGAAGCATGCTCGACTAGCTAATACCCATTGAATGAAAATTGAAAATGCATGTAAGTGAGGAATGGTATAGCATCATTTGCTAAAGAATATTTCAAAATCCTTTGGCTTCAATTCACTTTTAATATGATTGACTTACAAATACCCTGTGCATAAAATATGTTGTTTAGTTGTTTGAAAGTCCAGTAAAGTAGAAAGTGTAGATGTAATGAGGTTAATTTAGTTAAAATAAAATTGATGGAATGTTTTCTTAGTGATCGACTCACACATACCCTCTAAATGCAGTAGATGATTGGCTATAAAACTAGAATGTAAAGTATATAAAAAAAAAAATTTATTTAAAACAAATTTTACTTGTTTGCTCAGATAAATACCCTGTAAGTTTAATAAGATGCTTAGTTGTATAGAAGCAGAAGAAGAAGAATAATCTATTTATAAAAAATATTGTAAATCTATATGTATTTATATTATGAAAAATTACCTTGTAGATACATATGGCAAGTTGTATAGAATGGTAAATATAACGTATTCGTATTATATTGTGAACATGTTATCTTAGACATTTTATATTTATATCATTATATAAACGTATATTTACCTTTTGTTAACTTATATTCATTATATTTCAGATAGCTTCTAGTCCTTTTTTATTCAAGTATATTAACTTCAGTTAGGAATAAAGTGCATTATATGTAGAGAGAATATAAAGGTTAAGTGCCAGTCGTTGTTCAATATTATTAATATATCTATATATTAATATATTAATATATATAATATCATTAGCAAAATATTTTTATTTTATATTAAAAAATTCTACTTCAGTCCGTTACAAAATGTAACCCATTCGCATCTTACCCAAGCGTTCCATTTTCAATGTATAAAGGGTATTAAAAAAAATATAGTTAAAAGCAAACGACAACAATAACTTAGTTTAGCTAAAAGCTTGTGCAAACGTTAATTGAGTTTACTATGCGGACGCAGGATGGTGGAGGGTGGATGGTGGACGATGGATGCTGGACGCTGGATACTAGATGATAGTTGCGCTTTGGCTGGGCTTAAATTGATGGGAATGAAGCATTGCATATGCAGGGCGCGGACTTGGTAAACTTTGATGGCCGAAAAATGCAAAACTGCTGACGAACTTGTCACGCGCAATCAGTGAGCGCGGTAAGTGTTCTAACCACGCCCACACCCACCAAATCGCCCACCCGTCGTCCATCATAAATTATGGAACATTCTGTTCTCTGTTTGCCTACTACAACTAGGCATACTTCAAGCACTGTTCCACTTGTCACGCTTAATGAAATTCTCCTATTACGGTTTACTAGATTATCTGACAGTTGTCAAAGGCAGAATTGTCCCTTTTATATATCTGCCTTCCTCACTCGAACTGCCTCTGTCTCTGTCTCTCTCTGGCAGTCAACTGAATTTTTAATTAAGCCTCAATGGCAAAAGCCATCCAATAATGAGGCATCAATGCAAACGTATAAAGCTTAAATTATAGAGAAATTAGTTGAGGCCTCGATAGAGTTACAAACTTTCAGGGTTATCAATCAGTTTTGTTTGGCTTGCGAAATTGGTTTTGTTTTTTTATTCTTTTATTTCTGTGTGAAAGCATACCTCAATCAAAGTATAATTAAATACAAATAACAGCTGTAGTGAACTTTTAATTAACATTTAATTGTGTTAATCAAATTCATTCACTTAACCGCAAAATGTCAGCAATTGGAATTTCGTTGCGTGTTCGTTTGTTCTCCTTCTAAAAATACAAATTAATGAATCGCATTGTTTTTGCGCTCAATTTATAGCAAAAAGCCACCAAAGGCTCAAGCCTTTTAATTGATTTTAAAAATCAACATGTCCTTAAAATAAAAAAAAAATAAAAAAAAAAAATATATATATATATATATACATATATATATATCTCCAGCTAGGATCACGTCGGTGACAACGGTTGTACGCTTTTTACGTTCTATCTACGGGCGTTCAATTACTGCGAAGTTTGCGAACTGCAAACTACTATATGGCCAAATGCTAGCAATGAAACAAAAAAGTAGAATTTTGCAAATTGAAATATACCCTGTAATTATATTGCAAGCTTATAGAATAAATTTAACATTTTGTATGTATGACAAGTATGATACACACTATTTAATTTTAAATAACCGAAGGAGGGAAAACAATGGGAAACTATGTGTATGTTATTTAACCTGAAACTTTAAGTTTTAAATATTTAAAAAATTAGAATTTGTGTTTCCATGGAAAGCTCAAATGATTGTAAAATAATATTTGAAAAAAAAAAAAAGAAATTCCTCAATAAATTTTAGAGGATGAGAAGAACATACATAACAAAATATATATTTTACTACTTAAAAATAGATTCACTCTTCTGCCATAGACCAATATAAAAAATATATATATTAATAAAATAATGACATGAAAATGGATTCGCTTTTGACCTTAAAACGATATCTAAAAATTCTTTACAACAGCCTTATCTAATCTTTGTAAATTTGTTGTTATTCTAAAATTTTGTTTTTTCTTGAATAACAGCTTCAGCATTGATTCCATGCCTAGCTCAGTCATTTCATGGGCGTCTTCAGTTTAGGGATCAAGAAAAAGTAAACATAAATGATAAAAGATTTTTTTTTTTTTTTTTTTTTTTTTTTTTAAGCTAAAATTGACTACTATTTTATTATTTTTTTTTTTTTAAACAATCAGACTATAATAACTTGCCAGAAAACTGTCTGTCAAATTATTTTTGGCTCAGCATTTAAAATAGACAAACTTGTCTTCATAAATAAACATTACGAAAATTAATATTTTAAAAATTATATAACATAAAAAAATATAAAATTATATAGCATAATTCTATACAAATAGATAATACCCAATTGCTGCACTACTCAAATATAAGGGTATACTTTCACTAAATATGGCGGCGCTAGCGACGTGGGATAAAAACCATTTTGTAACAAATGCAAAAATATCAAATTCACGTATTTGCATGCTCGTTTTTTCAATATTTCTTTTTGTGTTCTTTGATTTCGTGAATCGCACTGATGAGGGTCATGCTGCGTGTGTATCTGTAAAATTCCACACGACCCGAATATTTGTCAAACAAATTGGTTGGACATTATTGAACATAGTTTATTCACATACACATAAGTGCATACCACGGCATGTAAATGGAATTTGTTCTTTTTTTTTTAATTTTTTGCTAATTTTAACAAGTTTACAAACAACAACAAAAAATCAAATTTTTTGTATGTCCCATGCAACATGTGTGTTTGCTATTTGAATTCAAATTACTGCGTTTGTAGATTGTAATGCGCTTTAAATTGAATTTACATATGTGAAGCAAATATGCAGGTAAGGCTTTGATAAAATTGAATTCAAATAGCCGAAATGCACACATATGTGTGTATACTTTCCGATATTACTGTTGCTGTTGTTGTTGCTTCTGCTGTCAATAGCTAAATGCTCCATTTAACGATGTCCAAATTGAATTTGAATATTTGACAGAAGCAGGGCGAAATGCGAATAAATGCATTCAATTGGATTCCAACTAATTTGGGTCTAATATTTAATTTAGAATGTCAAATATTGAGAGATTTTTGGTGAAAAGCCATTTTATTGTCTAACTAAATGATTCATATTTAACAGTTACAGTTAAAAGTCATAAAATTTCATACTTTTAGATGATGTGTTTATGTTGCTTATATTTGCCATTTATTTGACAATATAATTTTTAAATTCGAAATTTTGTATTTTCGATATTTAACTTGCTTACAATAATTGAGGTTGAATATTTCTTGTTTTAATTGAGTTAAATTTCCCTTAAATATTCTTTAAGCGAATCACCCCAGTTTTTGACCTAAATCGAGAACATAAATAGATTCGCGTAGACCCTGAGCTGTGCCCCAATTTTTAGTTAATTGAAATTTAAATTTGGCTCAAACAATTAAATGCGTTTACATTGAAGTAGCAAGCAGAAGAATGTACTTAACTGACAGTCATGAAAGCATTTTACTCTCACTTTTCGCTCTCCACTGTCTTTGTTGAAGAAGTGCAATTAAAATGACTTTCAGTGCGACCCCAACGACTTTATTATCCAAACTTACGGTGCCATTCGCGGCGGCAAGTAAACACAGTGAGCTGGGTAATCTTGTTATGCTATTATATAGCCTCGCTAGCTGCCCATAATGATGCAGTTTTGCCACGGTTTTCACTTTCATGAGCTAGCGCAAATACGCAACATAAAGACGGCACTCATACGCCTCGTGGTACGACATAAACTACCAGCGGCGTTAGGTGCAGGCATTTGTGGCACGTGTGTGCATAGTTTTAATTATGCGGGCACACCGTAATAACTAGCCGTGAACAAAGTTATTAAAAACAACTCGACTGCAGTGTAAATATTTGGCGAACAAAGCGAGATCTGTAGCAGAAACAATGGCTTCGCATCTAATCTCTGGCTGACCATCTTTTGATGGTCGAGTTGCTCAGGCAAATTGCCAGGCGATTTGCATGGCGATAGGCAGCAGGATTCAAGGACTCAACGACTAGTATTGTATTAAAAAATACAAAAAACACACAGAAAAAAAAAAACCGAGAGAAAAGGAAAAAATGATAGCAAGGAATACGAGTTGTAATGCCTTGTAAAGACTGCACAAATCCTTTATGTAATCCGGCTTTGTGCCTTGCTCGTTGATAACCTAAAAGTGTGCAAAGCCGAAGAAATGTTAGCGAACTACATCAACTATATATATATTTATCCATGAAATTAAGGTCGCGGCGCATCATCGGAAGTTAGAAAATTGCTTAATTTTCGCAGCAGGACAAACAGACAAAAAAAGACAGACACTAAAATGAAATAAACCTGAATATAAATCGTTCGAGCACACTCGGAGTCCAAAGAAAATCATTATATGGCTCATTTGTTTGCGCCTCTTCAAGAGCTGCTTATTATATTCTGATTATTTTTGGCACGCGTATTGCCCCAAAACAACGAACAATGAGGAGCAGCATAAAAGATGATGACTCACAGATACCCTGTAAACATACAATACTTATTACTTTTGTTCCAGTTTATGTAGAGACTAGAGATATAAGTACAGTCAGTTTTGATTTATCAGTCAAAATATGTATTCTAAATTTTAACTACATATTTTATCCAATAATCATCTATTGTTCATCATTAATTCATTAAGACGTCTTTTATTAGTCAGTAAAATAATACATAATAAAATTATATATATATTTACATAGACCGTCTATTTAACAATCATTTCATCAATCGATCGTATGATTCATATACATTGTATTCCAAATTTCATCAATTTTTTTTTTTTATTCTTTATTATAAATTTCATCAATTTTTTTTATTATTTATAATGAATAATCAATTTATTAGGACTCCATTTTTTAGTCACTTAATAATGTATAATGAAATTATATACATTTTTCAGTCAATTAAATACTCAATCAATCAGTCAATCATATTATCCAAACACACATTAATAATTTGAGCTCTATCGCCCCTCATGTCCCGGCTTATTAATTGAAAATACAGTGTAACAACACATATTCTTTGACCCTAACTAACCCAAGCTACATATACAGGGTATCACAAAAATACAACAAAATAGCATTTTCAACAGAATTTTGCCCCGTTGTCCAGTGGCTTGCTGTAAACAAATTCATAAATATACATACATACCTAACACAAGGCTCTGTTCAGGCCTAAAGAATGGTCTTTGGTCCTGCTTTTCGCATAATTTTTTCATTTCATTTTCTATGTGCGTGTGTGTGTGTGTGTGTATGTTTCTTGACGGTGGCAATGCTCGTTTGGCCTGCTTTGTCCATAATGAGATATCTCTATTTCTCTTTTGTTTCATTTTACTTTTGTTTATTTTTTTTTTTTTTTATTATTTTTTTTTCAGCTCAACTGCTCGTCGTCTTTCTTATTATTGTATGTGTATGTGTGTTGTTTTTGCATTCAGTAAATGCCGTTGGGAAATTCGTGCAGCGCAAAAAATCTTTGGGCTCAAACAGCAATGATGCCGTCAACGTGGCCTTATTAATTAGAACACGCGCCCCACAGTTAGTTTCGTTTTCATCTTTTTTCTTTTTTTTCTCTCTACCAGATCGACACCTAATGCAATCTCAACCAACATTCTCCCCTTTGCCTTTAGGTAATTTAAATTCATTGCAATTTTCGGGCGGTTCGAGCGTCATTTGCATATGAATGAAAAGCGTTGAAGCCAAACGAAAGCCACAGCAAAAAAAGAAAAATAAATAAAAAAGGACACCGTTAAGTGAAAAGTCAAGCTACGTGTCATTCATGACCATTATATTTAATAATAAGAGCGTTAATATCTTTAATCAACAGCAATATATAGAAAAAAAAAAAAAACAAGAAGAAGAAGAAATACGGAGTATAAATAACATTTTACCAAATTTAAGACTTGGTAAACAATTTAAGATTTATAAATGAATTAGGGAAATATCCTTGCTGATATTAATAATATTATCAAAAGGGCATTGCCGATGTGATTAGTATATATTTACATTGTTAATATATCATCATTATAGTTATCGTTGTCGTTGTCGTTATCGTTATCGTTATCGTTATCGTTGTCATTGTCATTGTCATTGTCATTGTCATTGTCATTGTCATTGTCATTGTCATTATCGTTATCATTTTCATTGTCATTATCATTGTCACTGTCATTGTCATTGGCATTGCCATTGTCATTGTCACTGTCATTGTCACTGTCACTGTCTTTATCATTGTCATTGCCATTGTCATTGTAATTGTATTATCAAAGTCATTTACATTATTATCATTGTGATTTACATCCTTATCCATGTCATTTACATTTATTATCATTGTCATAATCACTAGCATTCTTATTGTCATTGTTATTATCTATGCAATTATCAAAGCAGATAACAAAAACAAAAACATTGTAGTTATACTGGAATTTTCTATATTTTTTATTTATTTCTATTTTTTTTACACTTATGATACCTCTGAATGAAGACAGCAGCTAAGAACAATGTAGATAAGTCTGTGATTGTAACTAAAAGGAATAAAATTACAAATTAAAAATTTCAAAAATAAACTAAATCAGGCAATCAATTGTAGTAGAAGAGATACACCGGGATAAAACTGAATTCAATTGAATTGTTGTGAAATTTCAGATTTCAGTTTTAAATTCAGTATTTAGCCAAGTGTTGCGTCTCGTATTGTACGTTGAGTTTTGATATTAGGATGTCCCAGCATCGGCTGCAGCTGCCTCCTCGTTGACTTTCATAATTTCCTTTTCGATGGTCATCTTGAGCTTCTGCAGATCAATTTCCAAATAAATTTTGCGCTCGTATTTGTTGGCGAGTTTATCGATGGTGCTGCTCAAATGTTTCTTGAATATCTCCAGCACTTCGTTTTCATTGGGACCGATTGTCATATGGCCATTTAAACAGCGTTGGAATTCATCTTCGGCCAGTGCTTCGGCTAGCTGATCCTCGATGGAGTCTTGTTGCTTGCGAATTAGCTCGATGTCAGTCTCCAGCTGGTTCTTCTCGCGATGGAGTGCCTCAAAGTTGTACATTTTCATTTTAAGCTCTTGGGTTAGTATAACGCCGGGGTTCAACTGACGGGCAAAAAATCGTGACTGTGGGTACATTTCAGGGTCGTGAAGAGCGCTGCCTCTTCACAAAATCGATATGGGGTATTAAAAAAATAATTTTGGTGTGAATTTCTATTGGCTTGACGGGAGGCAGTAAATTTTATTTATTATTCCAATACAAATAATTAGTTCAACAACTTGATATGCTCTAACTACAAAAGCCTGCCTTATGGTAGAGAATTATATATATTATGTTATATATATATATATATTTATTTATTTTATATATCTATTTGTTTGCTGCGGAACCTGAAGCTTAAATCTTCATTAACGTTTCGCACTGTGAGTTCGCATGAAATTAAGGCCACAGCAATCTCATTTCCGGGAATTTTTTCGCGCAAAACTCACACATTCGCACACAATCAAGTGGAATGTGAGCGAGAGGTTGGGTGTGAAAGAGATGTTGCAAATTAAATTGCGTATACGCACAGTTGCCACTGTGGTAGCTGCGGCTACATCAATGCGCGTTCTGTTGACTCTATCGTTAAGTGCATAAATTGAATAATGCGTCGCGGCAGCAGCAGCAGCAGCAGCAGCAGCAGCAGCAGTGTCAACTCAGCCACCGATAGAGTTACCAGATCGCCATGTTTGCGCTTTAAATTTATTGAATTTCCTCTTTGGCGGAAAAAGCGAGCCACATAAACCATTATTTTATTACTTTATCTATCAATGCGACCCGCGTGGCAGCAACGACTAACCACAAATTTACCAAAATCTCGTTAGCTCTTTAGTTGCCATAAACTGAAATATTTTATATATATGTTTACGTATATTTTCTCTATATGTACTATATTTGCTTTTTTTTTTTTGTGCATAGTCGTTTGTCTTTTGGTCATCACATTCAATCAAAGTTATTTGAAAGCAGTCGAGCGAAATGCAAATGAAATGCATTTAACAAGTTGTTGCAATTGCTGCAACTTACTGCAACTTCCTGCAGCTTAGCACACAACTTCATTTACATTTATATCCACAGATCTGTGGATCTGCTGGCGGCAAGACCAAATAAAGCCAAACTAAAACTTTTATTGACATTGGCCAGGACCAGCAGCACCACAAAAGGGAGGAATGAAAAGGGCATACACAGCGTATACTTTATTTATTTGTTCTTACTTACTTTGTTTTGGGTTAAGCATTAATGCCCAGAAGATTCGACTCTATATTGTAGCTGTACGCACTTGTCAGACAGAATTGCTTGCATTTTATATATTGTATGAACACTTAAACTAATTAAACTACTTTGGCCAAGAGCAAAGCCAGACGAGTTTAGCTTTAACTGTGACATTACTTTGATTGACTGGTTGACTGACTGACTGACTGACTGAGAGAGTGAGTGAGACTGAGTGATTGGCTAGTCAGCAGTTTGAAGTCAAACATTTACCACTTGGCTGCATAAACAGACAGCTGCAATTACAATTTTTTTTTGACTGTCCTTTAAAAATATTTGGACAATCTGTCAGAGACAAGCTAGAGGCATAATATACATATATATATATTTTTTTTTATACAGTTTCCTTTTGCTCATTCAGCTGAAAGTCACGCACTTTATTTTAAATGTATATATTTATATTGGCTACGTATTCATTGCTTTGATAACTTCAGTCTGATTGTCTCTGTATTGAATCACTGCACAATTTTGACTGTCTCAGACAATCACAGATAACGTCTTTGATTTAAATTTAAATATATATATATATCTATAAATATGTGTATATATTCTTAATGTAATCAGTAAGCAAATTTCCTGAATGAGACTTGAATCATCTTTACTTTTTTTTAATAAATTGTGGAAAAATATACAATAAAATATTTTAAATTTAAAAACTTATCTGTATTTAAATAAAAGCTAAATCATCTTTTAGCTATAAATGAAACTCAAATGTATTTATGCAAATGAACAAGTTAAGGCACAAATGACTTATCAAATTTATCATTGATAGCTGAAATTAATTGCAATTCCATGAATATGCTATTGAGTCTAGTCGAGCTCGAACATTAAGTGAATAAATTACACTGCAATCATTCAACTATTTTCAGAAATCTAACAGCGAAGCACTCAAGACAGACAGACAGCAGAGAGAGACAGACAGACCAGAGAGCAACTCAATACTGGGCCATCAATAACAATTGGAAGCCACAAGTTCAACTAACTCAACGAGTGGTGCTACTCAAAAAAAGGATGCTAGCATTTTGAAATTTTGAAGGTCGATTCTTCATTCTCCCTCTGATTATGATAAATGGCCGCAGCTAGCATATTTCACAACGGTGCTGAAAAATGGAATGATGCAATAATGAGGCATTATTAATATCATCTGGCGACTTATTTAGTGACAGTGCGAAATTATGCAAAGTTGGACGCGACATTGAAGACGGCGTATCCATTGTCGTCCGTTCAGAATTAACCCGTTCTTCATGGCGCTATGCGAAGAAGATACAAAGAAAGGGAAACAGACATAAAAAAACAAGCCTCGGCACTCTGGGCGCTCTTCAAAGTGTCAAGAAAACAAATGACGGTCAATTTCTTGTGTTTATTTTGCAGTTATACTCATTAAAAATGGATATGAGGAGTGAAATGGTTATCTAGAAACGAATGCAACAGGCATACAAAAGATTATGGACGAAAGTGAGAAAAAATAATACGTTGAAAATTGTTCTGTCAATCTGTCAATATATGAATTTTAATTTTATTTATTATTTTATAATTTTTTATTTTTTTGCTTAAACTATTATTTTTATATTTCATTCAATTTGTAATAATTTTTTTATTTGCAATATTTATTTAATTTTTATGTGTTTTTATAACTATTTATTTTTATTTAATTTTTATAAATTTCTTTATTTGTTATTATTATTATTATTTTTTTTTTTTTCATTAAGTTTTTGTTTATTTATTTGTATTTTTTTTTATTTTGTTTTTTTTTTTTTTCTTTAATTTTCTTTAATTTTTATATTTAAATTTATTGATTTTAACGTTATAGTTTTATTTGCTCACTTTTTATGCTTATTTTAATTTTATTATTTTTTTTTTAAATTGATTTTATATATTATTTGTTAATTTAAATTTTGTTGTATTTTCTTTTGTTTTTAAAATTATTTGTTTAGTTTAATTTCAATTAATTTTTATAAATGTAAATACAATATTAATTTATTTACTTTTTTTATGTTCACAAAGTTGCCTTTTTATTTTTACGACTTTATGTCAATTTTCCTTCTTATATAAATTGATATATTTATAGCAATAGACTACAGGGTACCTTCTCTTCCTGGACTGCCCACTAGCAAACTCCTATTTTTTTATGACAGACCAGAGAGTCTGTTAAGACATACAAATATATATATATACATACACTGACTAAGATTCTTTTTTTTTTTTTGGTGTGGCAAGTGGCAAGTGTTAAACTTTTCGTATACGCAACGCTGCCTTTGCTGCCACTTGACAGGAGTGAAACGATGAAGGACGCAGGAGACGTAAAGCGCAGCGAAGCTTAAGGCAAATATCCATCTAGGACAGGTTGGTAACTCGAGAACATAAAAGGGCTTTCGGCTGTTCGTATTAAGAGCACAAAAGAATAAAATGAAGCCTATTAAAAGTTAAAGGCAAGTATTAGATTTACACAAGATGCGGTCTTATCATGAATATATACATATTTATATATATATACTTATTTATATATTCCCTTAACCAATATTTAAAAAAAATAAAATAAAAATAAAAAAAATAAACCGTAACAGCTTAGCTTTAAAATTATATTTTTCCTGACAGTTGCCAAGCAGCGCGATTTTTATTTTATTTTGTAATCATTTCCCTGGCAGATCTAATGACAAAAATTAATACACATAGATAATGGGCTTCTGTTTTTGCTATTTTTCCGCAGGCTGAGCCACGCCTCCTGCCGTTGGCGCTTCGACTGTGCGCGTGTGTAATCTGCTTAGTGTCATTTAATTGCGAACCCAACTTTAATTAGCTAATCAACAATTTATGCACCATTAATTATGTTAAGAAGCTCTTGTAATTTCTGTCGAAAATACATATATATATACGTATATACATCTATATATCGTATCTTGCAAATTATTTGGGCGAGTGTCGAGCTTTCAATAAGAAAATAAGTAATTTTTATTTCATGTATATATATATTTAAATTTATGTTAAGGCAAAGTTATTCGCTTGGACTTAATATGATGACGAGCAGACGGCAAAAGCTTAAGTCGTTGAGCGTATTCCATATTTTTTCATCTTTTAATATTCAAATAAATTTAAATTTAATTATCTTACTTTATGCGATTATTTCCGAAGTCCGAAAAATTTATATATATATATATTATAAATTAATACAGCTTTACTTTTTTTTTCTCCTGATAATATACATTTGTATATTGAAATTGAAGCTGATTCATTAAGCTTTAAGATAATGCACTGACCAACAGATGGCGCCACTTTCAGTTGTAAAGAATATTTTCACACTTTTCTGGTTTTGTTTACTTAATTTCTTTAATAATGCTAATATAAAAACTACTGAGGATTTATTTTTATTTTTTTTTTTTTTACTTTTTTATTTTTATTATTATTATTTTTTTTTTTTTATAAAAAATAGTGAATTATTAAGCGTAATTTGAAGCTTGTTTTACATAATTTCTTTAAATACTTTTTGAAAATGTTTATTAATTTTTTTTTTTTAATTTTGTTATATTTTTGTATCAATTCAAATTAGTATACGTAATTTGAAGGCTAACAACTAACGCTATTTTTAGTTATCAAAAATGTTTATGTTGTTTTACATAATTTTTTTAATACTTTAAAAAAAATGGTTATTAATATTATTTTATTATTATTTTTTTGTACATCAAAACATTGGTCAACTTGATGTGAAGGCCAGCAGATGGCACCGCTTGCTGGCACATTGTCAAAGATTTTCTTCAATTTTCGATTTGCTATTTTGCATATATAAGCAAAAAAACGCAGCTTTCCATGTTCTGGCCATGTCAGTCAGCAGAAATGTTTCTCTCTCTCTATATATATACAAATGCAGCAATCCTCAGCACTTTTTAGATATATGAGCCGAAAAGCAACAACAATAAAAAAAAAAAAAAACATTTTAAACTAAAAGCAATTCGGGAATTGACAGGAATTTCGAGTGGTGCAACTGAGCGGAATTTGGAATTTGTTTTATTTTGCACGCACACAAAACGATCTCAAGTGGAAAAATGTTTAGAGTAAAAACAAATAATTGTACTCTATATACACACGACTAGAAAATTAATTAAACTCGCTGTCAATTCAGGGCAAGGCACAAAATTTTTCTTTTCCGAAAGGCCTATTTGTACGCCTTGCTTTTCAATTTGCCTGCCAGGCACAAATGGTCGAAAGCAAACAAAAATGGCAATAAAATATGGCTGGGGTGATAAGAGCGATAAGGAAACTATACCACAGCCACCAAGCTCAACGAAAATGTGCGTGTGCAAGTATGTGTGTATGTGTGTGTGGGGCAAACAACAAAAGCTGGATATATATACATATAAAGCATAGAAAGGTGGCAGACAACAACAACAAGGACAACCGTCGCATAAATCAAAACAAATTGCAAAGAATTGTGCACAATGGCAAAAAAAAAAAGAAACGGTGCAGTGGAGCTTGAACGACTGCATGATACTCTGGCATGCGAAAAGAAGAGTTTTGACAAGCTGATAAATGAGCTGACTTAGTTACTAAAGTTTATAGTCATAGATCTTGGGCTTTTATATTTTACCCATTCGCGAGGCCTACAAATATCTTAATTCTATCAAATGGCAGCAGTTGCATACTCTAATACCAAACCAATGTACTCTCTTTATCACCTCAACGAGTATAAAATGTATAAAAATTCGTATTATGCTAGAAGCGCACACAATAAAAAGGACAATGGACACACCGTGAAAGGTAGCAACTCATCAGCTAATCCTAACGAATGGCGAATGCCCGATGCGAAACGAGGCTTAACGGTCGAATGAATCAGCCGCCGGGAGCATGATGGCAAATATGACGGCAGGCCAGTTATGGGCAGAGAGAGAGAGAGAGGGGGCAGCGGCATATGAAGGCGTTGAAGTTGGTGAACGTAGCTGGAAATGTCGCCGGGCCATAATGTTGCTCAATCATGTAAAACATGGGCAATTAGCAGCGAGAGACAGATAGCGCAGAAGCTACCAATGTGAGACATAATGCATTGCCCCAAAAGTGGGCGTATGCATGGCCAGGGCTGTGGGTGTGGGCGTGGACATTGGCGTGGCATTGCAGTCCATTTGGCGTTTTGCAGGCATATTGAATTTCACTTTGGTAATTTACGTAATTGCGCAACAGCATTACAAGCGAACAGGAGGCGAGCGAGGAGCGCAGAGGACTTGGCGTGGACTCGCCACATACATAATTGCAATTATTATTAGTTGGTTGCATTGCCTGTCTGCCTTTATTCTTCTGCTCTTATGCTGCTGCTGCTGCTGCTGCTGCTGTTCTCTTGCTCAAACTTAAGCAGTGTGAATTTATATGCTCCACATACATATATTATAGGCTGCGTAATTGCAATGCGGAAAATTAAGCCAGACAACTGATGTAGAGCTCAGACTGGCAACATAATTGCCAAGGAGAATATCAAATGTGTCAAATGTAGTGCACTTGGTTACATAGAAGAGAAACTAATTAGAATTAATACGAGTAAATATAGCCAAGGCTCAAGCTTCACTTTCACTTTAGCTGTTTTTCTAACACATACACTTGAAACTAAAATTTGCACTCTGAAAAGAGGTTTTTCATGCCTTACACATTAATGAGAGACAAGGTAATGCATACACCTTGGCAGGTGAGTGACTAAAATCAGAAAAATAGTATAAAGTATAATGGCATGAACTAAGCTTGCTACCTTCAGCATATCAATTTCTCAAAGTCCGTTGCTGTCCATGATTGATAACTTATTCAGATAGAAATTCTGCGAATGTTTCGCATTACATAGCTTAAATAAAATAACAAAAACAATGAAATCAATAACTGTTAACTGCCTTAACGTTGCTCACTTAATTTGATACATTTGTTTCTATAAACAACTTTGGCCTTACCCAAACTTTTGTTCTATTTTACTTCCACAGCAACAAGCCAGATACAAGCTTGATACGAACTACTGACTACCTTGTTCGAGCTACAAAGGTTCCGAGAATTCCCCAATAGATAAAACCAAAAACACATATTCACATTAGTGCAAAAGACTTTTGAGCATGTCATAAAAGCAGATAAGATAAACTTGAACTGAACTCGGAAATACAATTTTGGTATTTCTTATTTTTTTGATTAATGCACGAATTACTAAATAAAATCAATAGATGTTTACGTATTTATTATACGCCATAATTCTTTGCCCTGGCAGTAGTATAATGTTCTATAGAGAGAGACAGAGAGAGAGAGAGAGAGAGAGAGAGAGAGAGAGAGAAAAGAGAGAGAGAGAGATATGTGAGTGCTGGAGAGATAAACAGATTTATGTGAGCACACATCTATTTGCTTAAACCATCATAACTTTAAGTACTGGCTACTTATGCGGAATTTCCACAGGCACGCCCCCAATGCCGAGTGCCGCCTCCGTTCCGCTTACAAAATTGTTAGGGTATGGGAGAAAACAAATCGCTGCCATCAGTTGTGAGCGCAATGTTTAAAGAGCGTTTTAAAATTCAGCGTATGCTGCGCTTGTTTTTGTAGTCCTTGTAATTGTTGTTGCTGCTGCTGCTGCTGCTGCTGCTCCTGTTCCTGTTTGTTTTTGTAGTGGTAGTTGTTGTTGTTGTTAGCTGGCTGGCTGGCTGGCATGTCTGTATATTATTTCATACGCACGCTGCTTAAGCATGGCAATAAATTTTGCGCAAATTTTCATATGCGTCGTCAACAAATGCGCCAAAGCAGAAAACGCACGCAGAGTCCTCAGACGATGCCACGCGCATACGCCCCCAACCGACCACACACGGCGGCACGCCCTCCTCCAGCCACAGCCACAGCCACACCCCCACCCACAACTCACAACACACAACACACACGCTGCTGCGGTTACACAGGCAATGAAGCATGCTACCCGAAAACCGAAATGTAGCTGACATAAGCCTCGCGCTGCCTGTGATGCTCTGCTCTGCTCTGCATCCTTTGTCTTGCTGTTCTTCTTCTTCTTCAACTTGTTGTTCTGACTGAGTTTTTGTTTTTTGTAATTTTCAATTTAAGCGTCCAACATGTTGCACATGCCACATGAGGCTGGCATTTTGCTACCCAAAAACCATTTAGTGACAAATTAAGTGCGCTTATATACGTGTTAATTTCTAAATGCTAAACGTTGTTTCTTCGTATAGGGAAATAACGTATACGCCGTGTAAATGTGTAGTGTGTGAAGAGAGTGAAACATGCCAGCACGTTCCAGCTGCATGATACTCGTTAAGAGTTGGGAAAAACAGACATGAGTTCGTTAAGAAATGATTAAGTTTGAACTTGACCGCAACGTTATTAAGTCTAGCTAGGGAAGAGGTTGCAAGTGTTCTACATTTTGCAGACATAAGTCGTATACGTTACTTACGTGTGTTACGATTGATGGGCAGAAAATATTTTGACTGCGATTGCTTATGGCTTGATATTTATTATTAAGGTGTGTGAAAAGTTGTTCTTATAGAGATACTTCTACTAAGCTTATATAACAGATAGGAAACCATAAGCATTCATGATCAGGATGAGCAGAGTTTACCACATAAGCCACAAAAGCTACAAGCTCAATATTTTTATCATATGTGTACCATACGTGGTACGAGTTTATAATTTTGACTCAATAACTCATCCCATTTACTTATTAAAAACTTTTGTTTGGAAAATACACTGAATTCAATACTATTATCATACTCGGAAAGCTTTTTTGAGTCTCTTATTTGGTATGATGAAACAAGTTTTATAATTGTATAGATTACTTGAGATTACAAATTAATTAAACTGAAATACGTATTAAACCTTGTAAAGCTTTTGAAAGCTGCCTATACAGTAACTTATATCTTTATATCTAGACACTTGGTCTTATGTTGTATAAGTAAATTATGAACAGTAGTTATGCACAGGGTCATGAAACTTATTAGTTTATAGTTATATAGATATTAAATTTATAAACTTAAATTAGTTTATTAATTTTAAAGATAATCTATTCTATTCTATTCTTCTTCTTCTATAGTTAATACAAAATTCTAATATTTTATCAATTATAAAGTTGCCATAATAAAAATAATATTTGTCTATGAAACATAATTTTATAATTATAACTATATATTAATATATATTATAATTTTAATTATAATTACATACTTTCTTTATCAAAAAAAAAAAACAACAAAATTTTTATCATCAACATATAATTAATAGAATATATCGAATTTTTTGTATTAACCATAGAAGCCAAATAGTCTATAACATATATACTTACTATAGAATACATACAATACATTTTATCTACACTCTATTAAACTCTGTAGCAACATATGCATATATACAAATATATACAATATATACAAAACAGCAAATCTTAGCATTCAACTCTCAGCCCAATGAACACACAAAAGCATTCAATATACTCCGGTTTCATCTCATGCACAGGCATACCGAAACGAAAAACGTAGCTTAACGCAATTTATTAAACATTTGCGCACAAATTGTTTATTTTGTTGCCAAGTTTATGACCAGGGCTCGGCTGCCATGCAATGTTCAATGATCGA
This sequence comes from Drosophila hamatofila, assembly GCA_035045345.1. Lineage (NCBI taxonomy): Eukaryota > Metazoa > Arthropoda > Insecta > Diptera > Drosophilidae > Drosophila > Drosophila hamatofila. Next base: position 975,665 of record JAWNPA010000032.1, read on the forward strand.
GACCCAATTTATGAGCCCAACAATCGTTGCCAGCGCCATTTGAGGCTCAGGCTGGGCATAATTTCTGTTTCAGTTTGAGTTTCGATTTAACTGTCGCGCTTTATGCGTCGCAACAATAAGCAAAAACAAACGATAAAGCATATCGGACATTGTAGTTGTTGCGCTTTTATGACAATGTGGCTGAATGTGGCTGAATGTGGCAAAAATGGCGGCAATTGCGACATTAAAATGCAGAGACTCGAGTGCATTATGACTTAATTTTAATGCGACATGTTCATAACTTTTATGTGCTGCCAAAAGGTGCAATAAACACCCGGCAACATTTACCTCAACCACATCCTTTTCCTCATTCACATCCTCATCAAATATTACACGTAATTGGCCACTTCAACGGGTCACGTCGCCTCTTGTCGCTGTCTGCCTCTGTCGCTGGCACAACCTTTGCTCCTCTGCCAGCTTTACCACTCTGTCACCCGCTCTCTCTCTTCTCCACTCTCTCTCTCTTTCTGTGCTGCTCTTTGGCCCTTGCCCCTTGCCCCTTGCCCACTTTATTAGGCAGCTGCTACAAGTTGCTGGCGGTTTCAGCGACTGCAACCCCAAAATGCGAATATGTGACAATAACAGCTGCTGCAGCCATTTAACAAATTGCATTCCATTTCAGCTCAACATTTATCCTGTGGCCATTCAACGACAAACCAATAGCAACAGAAACTTAAACTGAATTGCTTCAGAATTTTGTTTGACAAGCAAGAATTTCATAGCAGCTAGAGAAATGGTTGTCTATTTATAGGGTCTATAAAAGTTCAGTATTGAAAATATCTATAAATTAAATTAGCTTAGTTTAGTTAGTTTTCTCAAATTTTTACATAATAATATTTTATATTTTGTAGAAATTTTTTGGTCAAAATATCAATAAGTTAATTTAAAGATAAATATGAGTGTAATAAAATTTAGTGTAGTTGATAAAATATATTTAAGAAATTGATAGGCAGGATTTGCTAATTTAATCAAAAAAAAAAAAAAAAAAAAAAGTGTTGCATATACACAAATATTTAAATTTTATTTTAGAAGTAATGAATTAATTTTGAACAAATATGAATATAGTCCAATTTAATTTAGTTAGCTTATTCAAATTATATATTTATATACCTAAATATATATTTATATATTTAATTTTTATATGATTTAAGAGATTATTTATATATGTATTAAATTATATTATTTAAGAGATTGTAGGTCACGAAAAATATATGAACAAATGAGAGTTTTAAGCGGCTAAAAACTTGATGTTAATAAAAATTCAAAAACAAAAAAATAATAATAATATGGTAGAAAGGAATTTAAAATGGTGAGATTACTCCGTGCTCATAATGGAAAACTCAATAAAAACAGCAACATAATTTTGTCGGGGAATTTTTCTCTTTTAAACCAAAATTAAGTAAATCACAAAGTATTTAATAGCTTGGGAAAAGACTTGGAATGTAATACCTTCCAAAATTGAATGCAAACTAATATGCGTAACATTTCATTATTGTGGAATGCAAGCGAAATACAAGCGTAAATGTTAAACATGTGTAAATGGTCAAGAAGTCTAACAATTCCTTGGCCACAATGGCCACAGGACATGCTTCACTTTAACACAGAACTGAGCAGAACTGAGCAGAACAGTCTCTAACATAAATATGCAGCAGTCGGACAATATATATATATATGCACAAAGATATATATGTATATCCGTTGCTATGTATTTTTAGTGAAATTCAAAACTATATTATGCTGCTGGCCACGCTCCAAGCACTGAAACATGAAACGCTGCACTTGGGTTAGAGCAAACAGTGGGCAGAGTAGAGCTGAAAGAGCGACGGCAGCCGCAACAGCAGCAGCACAAGGTAGTTGAAGGAGGTGAAGAGTTGGAGTTGCGACTCAGACAAAGGCAGAGTCAACTGACCGAACAGTCCGAGTTGGACTAAGTCACGTCACGAACGTCAGAAGAGGATGCTCATTGTTTGCAGACGTAAGTAAATGTACATAAAATTTATTTCAGCTCATGTGTTCTGCAGAGAGCGAGACGAGGTATATCGAATGTGGGGAGGACCAAAGCCATGGAAATATATGCAGATGTGACCAGTTTCTTGACTTTGCCCTTTTTGTTTTTTGCAATAAACATATATAAAGATTTTATATGCAAGGCAACAACCATAACAACATACACACACATAAACACACACACACATTTATGTACTCTCAATCAATCGAAAATCGAAGCAAATGCGCTGCATTTGTCCAAATTCAATTTGTGTTCCATTTTTTTTTCCTTTTATGTTTATTTATATACAAAGCCTTAAAGCGTCGCATAGTATATTGATGGCCTGCTGAAGAGATTGATAAGCAGCTTACGCGGGAGGGGTTTCTAAATATTTTAAAGTTGAAGAAATGTTGAAAATAAATCTACATAAACTTTAAATTATATACCTATAGTTTTATTTAAAATAAGACTTCAAGCTGCAAAGTTTTAAGTACAAAAAATTTGTCAGAGAAATATTCTACTTTTTGTTTGTTTATATTTATAAAATATTTCTGTGTTTTGCCAAATAAGCTTAACTTACCACATGAAAAAAAAAAGCACGTTCATATTTCCTCTGCAGACATTCAATCGAATTGCTGCTCAAATCGTGTCAACAGTCAAAAAACTTTGCTGCGACTTTTCCGTTGTACCAAATAATGTTTTCCAGCTGCAAATAAAGAAAGTTTCTATATAAGCATATATATGTACATATATTGGTGGTGCGATTAACCTATATATACAATATGTACATGCGTATTGCGTATATCATTACGTTTACAGTGCTGCATACGCATCGTATGCGTAATATTGCCTTGAAGCTTTTCCAACTTATGCAAATGCAAAGGGAACAACACAACACAAAAACTAAAAGTAATAAAAAATGCTAATTTTATGTTATTGTTGCTGACTTTGAGTTGGTCGTCAGCTTTTGTGTGTGTTTTTTTCTTTTTTTCTTTTTTTTTATGTGTATGTATTTAATTTTTTTTTCCTTTGCTTTAAAATTGTCGCCGTCATTATTCGTTGTCGTTGTCTTTTCGGTCGCTTTTATCTTTGACACAAAACAGGAAATGATTTATGCAAAATGGCCGACGCGCAACTAATTTAAAACTTGCCTCAGCCTCACACACACACACACACGTACACACTCACACACACATGAGTTGTTGACTCACATAGCAATTTGCAACGTTTTTGCCTTTTTCTGCCCAGTCATTTGAGTTCATATCCCTTGGCTTATTGAAACTTCCGTTTGCCGGATATTGAACGCTTTATTTATGTGGCTCACACACACACTTACACACACACACACACAAGCACACACACAAGCACACTCACAAGCACACTCACTATTGAGAATATTTTAGCTCCCTTAAAGCGCACTTCAGCTAATTGCCTAATTGTAGCTTAATAAAAAATCAAAATCGCATTACATTTTCAGCTCAGGCATGGCGAACGCCCGCTCCTTCTACAAGAAAAACTATATAAAAAGCCAATCAAATTGATTGTATTTGATGGCACTCGCACACTCTCACACAGACACACACGCTCCTCACACGCCCCTCCTTAACAAAAGCCCTAGGCATGAGCCATAAATCTTGAGCGCACTTGTGCTGCCTCTCCCACTCAACAGTTGCACCGCCTTCTATGCTCTTCAAGGCCACCTTCGGTGGCAGCTGCAATCGCCTGAGTGTCCTGCGAGTGTTTGGCATGTCCAAAATGCACTGCAAAAAAAAAAAAAAAAAAAAAAAAAAGAAAAGTAGCAAAAATGTTCGGACTAGAAAGAAAAGAAATGCACGAGCGGAATGCCGAGCATGAGTAGCAGCCACCCGGATGCAGCGACATATTTATGCTCTATCCCATGGCAACACTTTCTAACAGATTATCGCATCGGGCTGCGTTTTGCGCTCGCTCGCTCTTTCAAACTGAATTTGTGAACTTTTCGAAACAGCGAATCAATTTCAATATATTCTCAAATATGAAATGCCCACAGCAATGCGGCTCCTGTGAAACTTTGCTTCACGATTGGGAGTTGAAGCAAAAGAAAGTAGAGTTTAGAATCGCTTAAGGCCGATTCTATTGATATTCAAATGAATTGTGAGACTTCAGTCAGGGCATAAGTTAAAAGCATAAAAAGTTTAGACAACAAAAAAAATTACAATTTACAAACACCAAATTTATTTGTTTAGATATAAATATTGTTTAAAATGTAACAAAGTTTGTATTAATTTCGAACAATGTTAGCAAGTTGATAAATTTTTCAACATTTTTATTTTATATAAAAAAAAGTACTTTACATAAAAACAAAAACAAATATATGAATTAAATAGTTAAATATAAAAAAGAAAGGAGAAAAATGATCGAAAAAAAAAACTAATTGACAAATATTGTTCAAATAAAATACAAATATTTAAAAACAACGATAAAATTTTTAAATATATATTTTCATTTTTTTAAATAATAATAAAGTTGTCAAATAATCAACAATAAAAGTATAGTCAAAAAAAATCATAATCAAAATATACAAATATTGTTAAAATAAACTAAATATATATTTTTTAAACGGTTATATAAATAATAATTTTTTATTTTAAAATATTTTCAAAACGTCGTTGAATATTTCAAAGATTTTTATCAGGTATGTATAGTTAATTTAAATTTATAGTACTTCTCAATTCAATTTTGCAATAATATTTGATACCAATTTAATGAATTCAAATTAAAATTTTAAAGCTATACCTCGCTTTTCTTTGGATTGCTCAACTTTTGAAACAGTTGATAATGATGTTTCTTCTAATTCAGTTTCTAGACCTAATTATATTTGTTATATAAACAACAATTGTATAATATAAGCTAAGCCCTATCTAACTTGCAAAACAAAAATAGGGTTCTAATACGAATATTTTAATAGGTAAGTCAAGGTAATATTAATAACTATAATATTCAACTGCTTACCATGTCCTCATTATCCACCTATCCTTATAATAATCTCATAATTACACACTACAAATAGTCAAGTCATAGTAAAACTATTTGATATCAAACTGAGTATAAAAGATTATAGAGACTATACTCAAAACGCTGTTACTATCAAATTAAAATGTATACAATGAAAATTGCGTTAATGTACTTCAACGCGAGATGCTTAAGTTAAGTCTGAAAATAATAATGCTCTCTTCTAATCTGTAAAGCGAAAGTAATGCAGCTAAGAGCAGGATGAAGGAATCTAGTTGTACTACTTTTGAGGTGCTCAGGTTTGTGGCCCCTCCCACACCCTGACTGGCTGGCTGGCTGGCATTTTGCTTGGCTGGGTATTCGTTGTTGGGTGCATTAAAAATAAACGACTGTGGGCAGCGCTCAATTTGGAATGAAATTGGCGCAAATACCAAAAATTTATACAATGGCAAATGCAGCAGCAGGAAAATAAAGAAAAGGCAAAACGAAAACAGCCCAAAAAGAGGAGAACAAAAAGAAAAAAAACGAGAAAAAGGAAATAAAATGAAAAGGAAAACACAAAAAAGCGAAAAGCAGCAGAGCACAAATTGAAAAGCCATACAAATCAAATTGCGTGGGTGTGTGTGTGTGTGTGTGTTTACGGATGTGAGTGTGTTTGTGTGTGTGTGTGCTTGCTTTTGTGGGTTATATAATTTATAAGCGGCCATCAGGAGTGCTCATTATGTGGCACAAAATAAGTAAGTGCCACTCGGTTTATACACAAAGTAAACAACGTGCCAAAATGCCTGACAATGCTCCCAGCTTCACCTCAATCTCATGCCTCTCGATCACCCTCACTCTTTATCCTCTCGTCCCCTCTCTCTCCCTCTGTCTGTATCTGTGCTTTTGCTTTGTGTGTGGAAAATGCATAAAAGTGACCAGCACGCAGTGGCCATAAATGAGCCTTGAAGCACACTCACATATCTCTTCGTTTCTCCCTCTCATCTATATGTGGCACTTAAGTTTGTTACCCAGCTCGATTTTATATGTGCCCCCTCCCCGCCCCAGTGCCTTAACCTTTGGTTGCTCCCATTGTCTTTTTGCTCGATAATGCAATCAATTTGGCCGGGCCCGTTTCGTTAGCTCAATTTCTGCATAGAGCACGGGGCCCCATTACACAAAGCATTCCAATAATTCTGATACTTGGAAGTAGTAATTTCAACAGGGCTGGCAAACAATCTGCTGCCGAATGGTCAGGCCTGAATGGATTACAAATTTGTTTCGTTTGTAGACAAAATCAATTTTTGTGAGAATGAATGCAACTACAGCAAATAGAATATCCAAAAGTGTTCTAGTTACATAATGTGTTTGTGAAAGATATACAAAAAACTTATATGGAAAAAGAATTCATGTACTGTCATTAATCAATCATTCAATCGTTGATATTTGGGGATATTGTAAAGTTTGTCAAATGAAATTTTGTTTTTTTTATTTATACATCAAATAATCAGAAGTAAAATTAATAATTAATTATTAGAGCTTTGGATATTTTAAAAACGTAAAAAAAATTTTAAAATTTCATAGCAAAAATTTAGTATTTTTTTATTATATTAAATAAAAAATTCATTAGAAATCTTTCAGAAATTTTGAAAATTGTAATATTAAAAAAAAATAAATAAAATAAAATAAAATATTAATTAAATTAATTAAATAAAATAATTCAAAAAAAATTAAAAAACATCAGATTATTTCATATAATAAATATGAAATAATATGTAAGCAAATATTGAATAAAAATAAAATATATATTTATATTTTTATATATTTAATATAATAAAAATAAATAAAATTTTAAATATATATACATATTGAAAAGGTCATCGAATGATTATGAAAACTATTTATATTTAATTCAAATTATAAAATTTTTATAAAATAACATTTTTATAAATTAATTTTAATTGAACAATTTGACTATAGATTATTAGTTTATCTTTCATAATTTCAAAATTTCGTGTTAAAAAAATTATTTTTACAAAACAGCTATACGAAAGAGAAACTTTATATTAAAAATTCTAGTGAGAAATAATTTTTATTTGCTAAGATCACTAAATCACTATGCCAAAATCGAAACGACATCCACAAAATATATTTCAAATTATTTGCAAATCGATTTGCAGCCCTGAAGCATGAATTGCCATGCCATGCCATGCCATGGCAGAGCCAAGGCAAGGCTGCATAAATTATTGCCAATAGCGAGTGGAAGTTAATAGACTTTTCGCTTTTGCTAATGCAAATAGCAAGACAGTGAGTGCTGCAGCGGATGGTTGCGAAAATCAAAGAAGGAAATGCAAAGAATTTCGCGCAAAATTTAATTACTCAGAGAGCTGAAAGAACTGCGAACTGTGAACCGAGAACTGCATCAAAAAGATACGCTCAACAGCCGCTGCCATCCAAGAGTTTGGCTTCGTTTGTTTATGCATATTTTAGAGGCGAGTCGAGGCTGCACATTAACTGTAGCAGCAGCAGCAGCAGGAGTAGCAGCAGCACCAACTGCAGCAACGGCACTTGGCATTGTTGTTGTTATTGCTGCAACAGTTGTGCAAACATCGCGCCCAATGCCTTAATGACCCGCCGCCCTTTGACCTTTTGCCGCGCTCATGCTGGCGAAAACGAACTTCGAGGGCAAGTCGTTTGCATATTCATTGGTCACTCCCACTGCCCAACCGCCCCCCCAGCATTCCGCTGAGCCGTTGCTTTGAGCGTAAATATTCCGAGCACTTTAAACAATTCATTAATTTACATTTGCAAGAACTCTTGTATTCCGCATAGATAACAAACTACAAAACAATTGCAGTGCAGTGTAAAATTTAATATTCGATTTATTACGTTACATTTATAAAGAACAAGTTTTTTCACTTTTTGGTATATCAAAAACTTACTTTTAATTGAATTGAATATCAATCATTGAAATAATAAATCACAGTTATATTTTAGTCTGTACTTGTATCTATATATCTATATCAACCATACAACTATATATATAAAAAAGGTATATATTTGGCTTTTGATCACTTTCTCGAGAATTCTTAAATTTTACAGCTTAGCAACAGTAGGCAGCAAGGGAAAGACGAACAAACAGTCGCTAGCGATATCTGTTGATAATAAAACCGGAAGGTTCTTGAAATAGCTAAGCAGACAATCCGATGACATTTTGTGTTCAGGCTTGTTAATTTATTGATTAATATGAATTAACAAATGATTTCAAGCGTCTCAAGATAACAAAGTATATATATAATCATATTTTAAGTAATTAAAAGACAGCGTTTCCCATGAAAACATATACATATACATATGTAGAAGCGAATTGATAAGTAATTGATAACCTAAAGATTAACATAAAGCAGTTGCTTATAACTCTGAGTGTAGATTGGAATTTCTTCAGTATACAGCTACGGTCATAGAAATAGTAGTGCAGCACTAAAGAAACGACGAAACGAATTAGTATTAAACTGAATATTTTGAAAACAAGAAAAAGAAAGATTAACATATTTTGTAATTAATTTAGATTTGGATATATTGAATATTCAGCCGCACTACTATTTTTACGACTGCAGCTGTATACACAATCTATATAAATACAAAATCATTTCATAAATATAAAAAGTCAATAAAAAAGAAAAATAAAAACAAATAAATCAATACAATATTTGTTTTTATTTAAAATAAATCTAGTATTTACTTAAAATATTTTTACATTTACTTAAAATTTTAAAATTAAATAAAGACATTATAATAATACCAAAATATTTGTTTACCCAAAAAATCAAAGCTTAATCTGAGCATGAAAATATATTTTAAATTCTCCAAAATCTTTTCGAATGTTATCGACCCAAACGAAAATATGGTAAATATAACAAGACAGAGAATATTAAAAGGTATTCAAGGAATAACCTTTTTAAGCTATTTTTTAAAGTGCAAATATTTATTTTTGAAAAAGAAATAGAGAGACAAAAGAATTCCCATTTACAACTCTGGGATGTAATTGAGAAACGAATTTCAACAAGCATTTATTGATATTGATTACACACACACAAACACACACAGCCGCACACACACACACACACCAACTGGTCATGCAATCATTTCAAGCAATTTCCTTCTGCATTTTGCATAGAGCCCAGCGGGTATGACGTGGGCGTGGGCGGGGGCGTGTCGCCCACTTTGCAGTCGGAGCCGAAAAGTATGCTACAACTTTTTGATTTATATAGAGATTGATGCAGAGAGGTGTTTTAGCACATCAGCAGCACACAAATTAAGCAGAAAATAACAATAACAAGCCAAAAGCAGTGAGAATGAGAATGAAAATGAAAATGAAAACTCATGATGGTCATCATTTTCAAGCTAAATGCTTTCGCCTCATTTCTCGCCGCCCCTGCCTAGGCCCCGCCCGGTAATTGCCAACGAACAAAATGCCTTTGCTTTCTGCTCTGTGCAATTTTCCCATTTGCAGTGTTTAATGGAAAAATCAAGCCATCAGTTTTTCACTGTGCTTATGTTTTCCCAGCTGCAGCATCTTCTTTTTATACCACCCATTCACTCTGCTAATTGCAACAACAATTGCAATGCAGCACTAACTGAATCTGATGGCAAGAACTAGGCCAGAGCCATACGAGTGTGAGAGAGAGAGAGAGAGCAAGTGAGATAGAGACAGATAGCGCTGACACGCCCCCTCGGGCGTTTGGATAACAAGCTGGGTGCAAATTTTACAAATTATAATCGTCATTTGTCATGATGCTGGAACTCAACAAGGACACAGACTCGGACTCGGACTCGGACTTGGTCGGTAGCCCAGGCCCAGGCCTTCACCCACATCGTATTTTTATTGACACATTGAAATGACAAGGGACACGACAACAGAGACAACACGCGAGAGAGAGAGAGAGAGAGAGAGAGAGGGAAAGAACTAGAGCGACAGCTACTGCAGTAAACTGAATTAGCAATTCAGTTATAATCCATTTTTCTGGCTCAAAGTCTAAGTCAGGCACGTCGTCGGCAACGCACTCCAAAGATTTCAAAGCCGGGGCGACACTTTTGCAGCGTATCGAACAGCATGCCGCCAAATGCATCGCGCACTGTTATGCTTAGATCCTCGATATGGCCGATGTCACAGTATGCCATCAGTCCGCTGTCCAGCAGCGTTTCGCAAGGTGTTCCAAAGACCAGGCGCGGCTGGTAACGGTAAACAGCGACGCAGAGACGCAACTGCTGACGTTGCAACAGCAACGGTATCATCGCTCGCCAATTCACCTGCGTCATATCCAAGTCATTGTCCTCTAGCTGTTGCTGTTGCTGCTGCTGCTCTTCAAACAACAGCTCCAGTTCATTGTAGCCCAAGGGCTGTGCGTGAAAGCCAGGCCAAAGGCAGCTGAACAGCAAGAGCTTCAGCCAAAATAACTGCATTCTATGTATATATATATAACTCTTTATATATATTTTGTATTTGTTTGAACTTATTTTTATTGCGTTCTCTTTATGTTTTCTTTGCAGTAATTAATATCGCGTTTGCTCGCATCGAAGCTTCCAAACAAACTGTGCACTACGAACTACGTGACTTAACGTGCCCAAGTCGGAAGTCTTATAAAGTCGGTCCGAGTTCGATTGCTAACGCTTTGTCGGGCATGAGGATTGTTTATAATAAATGAAGCTTGCGTCAACTCAGCTTTGTAGTGTCAAATTCGAATTCGAACTCGAACTGTTCTGGATTTTTGCGTCTCAGTGTCGAATTCGATAAGTAGCTGACGGCATAGACAATGCAACGTGTTCAGTGCTCGAAATATTACTTTACTTTAGTGGAGTATATCAAAAGCTAATGAATAATATTGTTTAATAACATAAATAAAAGTTCAAGCCTCTCTTTTACATATTTATAAGTGAATTAATAATAATAATAACTCAAGACACTTGCACTTAAAGTGTAGAAAATTATAGTTCCTGTGCTGTAAAGTAGTAGAGTAGATGAGTAAAATATAGAATTAGAGTAGTACTAGAGTAGAATGGGAATGGGCTCAAACCGACTTGATTTTAAATTGCAAATAAATTAGAAGCTGCTTTAAAAATATCAAACAGCGTTCGAAATTGAACTCGAGTTGATTCGTCAATAATAAGTATAAAGTTATAGTTTTAAGAAAAAATTACAGTTGCAACAAATTGAAAAACGAAGAAGCTTAATTTGTATTCAATTTAAAATTTTAATATATTTTTATTTTATGTTATATTAAAAATTAAATTTTAAGTTAAACTAAAATAAACACAAATCAAAACATGTATTTAAAAATAATAATATAAATAAAAATAATAATAATATAAATATATGAAGTAAATTTGTAATATTAATAGCTAAAAAGAATAATACAAAACTGTGTTTGTTTTTTTTTTTTTTTTTAAATTTATGGATAGACATTTTTTTTTTTTTTTTTTTATTATTATTTTTTTTTATCATAATAAAAATAAAATTAATTAAGTTGTTTTCCTTATCTAAATAAAAAAAGAGCATTTGATAGTCGTAGTTTTTGAAAGCTAACTATTTAAAAAGTTGTTGAAATGCAATTTGATGATTCAATAACTCAGTAACTCAGTAGACTTTGTTTGTATACAAGAATATTTTATATATAAATCTGACGCTCTAAATATGCATTGCAGCGAATGCGAATGTTTAATGATTAACTTGGTATTAATTTCTAGCTGGCAAACATGCTACGTGACTTGCAAATGGTTTGGAAGCACGTGATATGGTAAAAGTATTGTATTTCACCAAAGCTCAACAAAGCTCAATTTGACAGAGGAATTTCGAAAATTTAATGGAATTTTGAGCAAACAAAACAATGGAAAAAAATTAAATATTATTATTATTAAATTTCAGATTGGAGATAAGACTTTGAATTGATTGTCAATTATTTAAGTACAAATATTGAATTTTTTTTATTTTATATTTTTATACATTTGTGTGATAAAGTTGTAGAGAGAAAAGGAGAGAGTTCTTGAAGTTATTAAGCAATTATTAAGTAATTAATAGATAAAATTATTATTAGAGAGAACGAAAGAGAATTCAACTTCTATTTTATAAATAAGTTCGATTTTCATATGCGTAAAGTATATTTCTATGTCTGGTTAAAAATTCAATTTACTATGAATTAAAGCTAGCATAACTGTAAAAAAAAGTAAAAGCTATCCTGTAAGAATAAATTGTTCAAATGAACAAACTGACTAGCTCATTTGCATGAACTACATATTCAATCAAGCTTATGCAGAATATAATACCAAAAATATATTTTATAGACTTAATATTGTTACCTTAGTATTTAGTTTATTTTCCAAACATTTTCGCAAAGACAATTTGCATTATAAATTGATATTAAAATGGATTCAATTATCCATTTAATATCGCTTAATTTTTAATTCAGCAAGAAATCTATAAATTGGTATTTATGCAATTGAAAATGAACGTGAATAATTGACCAGTAAAAATCATGATAGATAGTCAGACACAAACATTTATATATATATTAAATTATTTTGGACCAATATAAATATTTTTTTTTTTATTCTCCGTGGTTGTTTTTGAATAGAATTGAATTTTGTCGACGCCAGCAACAGCTGCAAAAATAATATTTGCATAGATTTTTATGCTCGACCCATAAATCGCTGGCAAAAAGTCAAACTAATAAATGTCGAAAGGACATGCAGAGACGCATTACACAACTAATTGGACCTTTTGTAGGGCATATGGAGGGGCTAGGAGGGACAAGACTAGGGATACGGGATACGGGATGCACAGTTCGGGTTACAGGATGCGGCTGCAGCTGTTGCCCAAAAAAGGGGGTGAAACGTGCCATACCAGACAAAAAAGTGGACTATACTCTGATAGTAGTAGACCAAAATATACCCTAAGTTCAACGATGAGACGACATAAGAAATATGTTTGCGTCCTCTAAATAATAAATATTTTTATTGGCTAAAAAGTAAATGAAACGTACAAAATATAAAACTATTGTAGTTGGGCTTGCCTTAGCAAAGGATGATATATAATTATGCATATAAAATATATGAATTTTTTCTAAGCCTTCATCTATTTTCTTTTTTGCCACATCTGCTGCCTCTTACATGCCCAGACATAAAAACTAAATACCCATTTTTTACACATTTATCTATAGAATTATAGATAAAAAAAGTATGTATGGAAATGTTATGTAAAAAGCAGACGTATAGTTAAATTATAATTTTTTAATAATAAAACGAGCAAAGCTGCAAATTCAGCTGCGGTTGCAGGGCGAATAAAAAACATAAAAAGCAAGAAAGAAGCGGGCGGCACTTGTTCTGTGAGCTGGGAGCGGTGGGCTGGGGGCTGTGGGTTTACTGAAGCGCTACGTGGTATACGCCACCATCCACAAAATGGCGTTGCGGCCATTTGCCATTTGCCATTCGCCGTTGGCCGGAAACAAATTACAGCAAACAATTTAAAAAATGTTTGCAAACAACACGAACAAACAGGGAACAACAAAAGCAGCAGCATCAACAACAACAACAGCAACAGCAACAAGCAGAACAAAACTGGAACTACACACAAAAAGGACCGGTAGACAGACGGAAACGTTATCTAGGCAATGGAAGAGACAAACGAACAGACGGAGAGACGGACAAAGGGACGAAGGGATAGCCAGACAGACAGACAGACAGTCGGATATACTATGGAACACTTGGCCAAACAGCAGCGCCCAAGATAAAAAAAGTCCTTTCAGTGCCAGAGACGATGTCCTGGAACTAGTTCCTGCCGCTGCTCCAGGTCCACCTCATGCTCCACCCTCTCTCTCTCTCTCTCTCCCGCTACTTCTCCTTCCGTTTAACCTTTTCGTTTCACTTAGTTAAGCAAAAAATGAAATTTTTATTGCCAAAATGCATAAATGAATAGAAAATAGTTACACAAACCAAAACAGGGCCAAAATCCACAGCCGCAGCAGCAGCCACAGCCCAGTCTGAGGAGTCGAGTTAGCCAGGACACACACACACACACACACACGCAGACACGGGCACACACGTGCAGTGGACTCTTTGATTTTAGTTTTTTTTTTTTTTTTTTTGTGCTGCCCTGTGCGCTATTTTTAGAGTCTCTCAAAGCGTGCTACGTGCCACACCTAAGCAAAATGTTAACCTCAGCACTAAATCTGAACTCGTCTAATAACTTGGACTGCTTGTTTGCTTTTCATAATTTTATAATACTCTAACATGAGGTTGCATGACTTGGGCATCAATTTTGGAGTTTGGAAAGATTTAGTTCATGAAATGATTTTGATATTACTTACTGATATATATCTAAATTATACGTAGAGTTTGGGTATATAGCTTATAGAAAGAGTATTGATAGAGTATAGATAGACATATAGACTACAGACAGATAGAGATTGATAAGGAATATATTGAATAATAATATATAGGATAGGATATAATAGGAATATATTGAATAATAATATATAATATATAATAATACATTGGATGGATTGCAAATATTGAAAGATAGATAAAAATATCTCATAGATAGAGTATATTTGTATAGAGTATAGATAAAGATAGATTGTAAATATGCACATATACAACTAATAAGAAAAAAGCGTTTAGATATAAATCTTATTAGTAATAATAAAAAAATAGAGAATATATTGCAAGAGTATAGAGTGTATATTGGATATTTAGGGGTATATATAAATGATTTTATTTATTTATTTATTTATTTTTTAATTATTTATTTATTTATTTATTTATTTATTTATTTATTTTATTTTATTTTTTTGAGACAGAGTATGTATTGGGTATAAAAGGTCACAGTTAGATAGATAATAAATATGAACGGTGTAAATTAATATAAAATAGATAAATTCTAGAAAACTAGAGTATAGATGAAAATCATATAGCTAAAGTTGCATGGATAGATCAAATCCATGTCTTAATAAAATATATATAGAGTAGTCCTAAACATCTTCTAAATATATAGAGCATTCAACTTTTATATTCAGTAGCAAAGTTTTCTCTCCTAGTTATTGCTGTTTGTTTCACCTCGTTTGGGTAGTCAGCCAATTTTTTGCTTTTTTTTTTTTTTGTTTCTTGTTTGCTGTTCCTTTTTGGCCTGCAATGATTTAGACATTAGATGTGGGAGTGGCAAATGGCAAAAGGCAAATTGAGCAACACAGCACTGCCTTCAATCAGGCAGGCCAAGTACTTGCAACACTTTGCTGCCCCGCCCCCTCACCACACTCTCCACTCCCCACTCCCACTCTCTTCCGCTTTCAGCTCAGACACATGCGTAACTTTTTGCAACATTTCAATTAACAAATAATAAACAAGCTGGCAACAAAAAGCGCCTAAAAACACTCAAAACTTGCACTAAAAAAAAAAGGAAAATAAAGAAACTAGTACAAAAAGTTCTTTCGTAAGCAAATCAGAAAGTCATCAGAGTGCCAAAAATAGGCAAATGTTTCGAAGCCAATTTGCATCTGGGCCGATGAGAAGGCGCTACAACCAAAGCAAAGTTCAACGAGCCTTCCTTCGCACATTCCCTGTGCACTTTAAAAGTAATTTATCCTTTTTCGATACCCTGTATGCAGGGAGAGTAAAGGGTATAGTATTATGAGTCTGCATGTAAAAAGTAAAAATTTACAATTTAACTTCTTCAATTTTTATTAGCTGACTCGATTTAGTTTTCTATAAAAGTATACTTGTTCGTTATTTATCGAATTTTTTGAAGTAATATTTTATTAAAACTAATTTTTTAATTATCATATTTATTATATATTTAAAAAGACATTTTAACTAGCATTTCCTTCTTTTCTATTTGAATGACTTCTATTGCAATCGATAAATATCTATATAGCGATACAGATAATCCCTCAAAACGAAAAGCTAAAAAGCTGGCTTGAAGAAGCTTTATATATATATATATCTTTCTATACACGTCTCTCTTTATCTCTATCTCTACCTGTCTCTCTCACTCTATATCTCTCTCTCTCTCTCTTTTTTTCTACCTTTCTACCTACTTTTCTATTCAGTCCTCTGTTCTGTTTCTGTTTGTCTGTCTCTCCCACTCTATTTCTCTCTCACTCTATGTTTCTCTTAACCTCTTTATCTCTATTTATTTTTTTCTCTCTCCCTCGCCACCTATCTACCTGTTTATCTCTCATCTCTCATTACTCAACCTCTCTACCTCTCTCGCTCTCTTTCTCTTTCCCAAAAGCCTAGAATTTTGCTTAGACTGTTCGCTGTCAGGCAGCTGGCTACAGGGAATCCACTAGGCGATCTCTCCCCATTAACGTGTCTTTTTTTGTCCATTTCCCAAGACTCGACGTGCCATTTGCATAAAACTTGCATGTGCCTCAAGTCCCGTTGGCATAAAATCCACTTTGTTGGTAGCATCAAAAATTGCAACTGTCTTCCGTAGTTATTTTTGCTGTTGTTCTTGTTCCTTGTGTAACGGTTGTTGTTGGCATTGTTAATTGCAGCGCTGCTTACGGGTAAGTTTTCAATAATGCGGAAAGCATGTAGCCAGAAAATTCCTTTTGTACATCAATCTCTAATGACTTTCCTTTGTTCAACGCCGAAAAAAAAAAAGTAAAAGAAAGTAAAGCGAATCTCGAAGAAAATGTTAAGAAAATGTGTCAATTTGAGAACTTACTTAGCCAAAGTGCTAGCCAAGTTAGCTTGTAAATATATGCTTAACGCTTCACATTGAGCGGATGAGCCGCACTTGAGTGAAAGTTTCAGAGAACCACTAAGCAGAGCGGACAGCCCTAACCAAGAAAATGGATGAGTGAAAAGGGAAGTAATCGAAAGTGAAAGCGGAAGAAGAAGGAACAAAGAACTTTACAGCTGCTCGACACTATTTACAAGTGCTGGTAATTAGACGATGGAGTTGCGGGAGAGCCCTGCTGCCTATGGCCATAATTAGCTTGTAATGATCATATTTTAGCCTTGCCTTGCCTTCCCTGGCTTTGCCTTGCCATCCATTCACTTTCAGTTCAATTGCCAATAGATAGCAGCTCCCTGCATTAATTAACGGCCCAGTGCACACCCTATGCGCACTCAATCATGGCTAAATTCCGTTAGGCTATAAGCAAATAAATCTGAATGCAGCAATCAAGACGGTAATTAATGTATAACTGCGGGACATACGCGACTCGGAATGCCCTACGATGATGAATGTCCTACCTAACTGATTGAAGAGTTGAAACAAATACAAAAAAATATATATATATAACTGGGAATGCGATACTTTATTGATTCTATGAGACTGTAATGAATGATTGACTAATTGATTGATTGGTGGGTTGACTGATTGAATAGTATTAACACATAAAACAGACTTCAGTTAGTTCAGTTAGCTTCAGCAACGATACCGTTTTTATAAATCAGAAACTCTGCATACCCTATAAAGCAGAAGAAATAAGCTGCTTGATCTGACTGATTGGTTAATTGATTGATTGACTAGCCTACTGAGCAGTATTCGCAAATGAAATTGAGTAAATGGATTGATTAACTGACTGACTGCACAATAAATATATATATAGGTGAAAGTCAATTCATTTAACTCCTGTTAAGTTTTGATTGACTGGTTGACTAAGTGAATGGTTTAAAAAAACCAATTATTAGTTAAACAAACTAATTATTAGATCAACTTTGATAAACAAATAGGGATTAATGATTGATGATCTAACCACAATTTCTAAAATAAAATCAGTTGTTAATTGGGTATGAGGAACTTGGATAACCAAATAGTACTATTTATACTATTTGATTGATCGACTGATTGAACAGTAGAAATAAGTATATTTTGCAATAATAACAGCTTTGACTAGCTGGAAACAAATAAAATCAAATTTTGGTTTGATTGATTGTTTGATGACAGATAGATTGAAAATTTGTGACAGATATATCAAAACACTGATTAAGTTTAATGTACAGTACAAGCTATATATAGACAAGGTAGCACTGCCTATCAGCTATGTTCTAAAAAAACTTGAAGGGTATTATATACACAACTGAACGCACAATGATTTGTACTTGCAGCTGAAGCCTAACTCAACTCGACGCCAACAACTTACTCAACACATGGGCATCCGAGGGCTTCAAGCACTTCTAGCCAACACACACGTACATGCATATACACACATATATGCTGGCATATGTATATATGTATATGTGAGCAAACAAGTGCAGAGCTGCATATCGATATTTGTTTGCGTTGCGCGTGAATGAGCCAATGAATGATTGGAAAACTGTGAATGATTGAAGGCTTTTGTCTGAGTATAATTTAATTAAACAAATCAAAGCACCGGATGTGTTGTTTGTGGGTGTGTGTGTATTTGTGTAAGCTTGCCCGGGGTGTCAAATGGGTGTTGTGCATGCACGCTCAGGGTGTGAAAAGAGTATATTGGTTTTCTGTTCATTTATATGAATTTACAAACTCCAAGTATTTATACTCTATCGAAGCTAGAAGCTTCAGACTGGGAAATTACATATTCATATATAAAAATAAAATAAATAATTAAAATATTAAATATAAAATTATTAATATTATTTTAGTTATATAAAAAATTAATTAAATACATAAAATATTATTAAATAAAAAATTAATATTAGTATTATATTAATATAATATTAATATTAATTTTATATATAATAATATTTTATGTATTTAATTATGTATTTAATAAAGTTTTATTTATTTATTTTATTTTTTGTTGTTGAGCATATAGTCCATAAAAGGGTGTGGCAAATCGGTAAATATTCTATCTTCCAGCGTTTAACAGCTGGGATTTCTCTTTTCATCACCTCCTTAATTGAACCTATAATTTATATATATTCCGCCCTGAATAATAAATTTATCTGAGTGGCGAGCATAATGCAGTCACTTACTTCCGACTGCTACATCCTTAATTGTTTTTTTTTTTTCCTTTTAATTGAAAATGTGTTCAGCGAATGCGAACAAATAGCTGAAAGCTGAAAGGGGCTGCGCTCACTCAGAGCTTTAAATAATTAACAGGTCTTTGCACACTTCCGCATTGTTGTTAATATATCTACATACATATACATATACACATAAGAATATATATCTGATTGTAATTGTTTATGCACGTGCAGCTGCTTTTGAATTTAATTTATTTGCAAATTTGTTCTTTGAAAATTCTATATATAGGTAAACATACGCTTTGTAGACAATGTCGCGCATAAAGTCAAATATATTAAATAGAATTTCAATTTTAGCATTTGTTTTTTTATGCTCTTAGAGAAATTAGCTAAAAGTGCGAACAATAATTCATAAGCGGGTGTTTAAAAATAATTAACATATTTTATGGCACTTTTATGATAATTGAAAGAGTTTGTATATCATTTGCATGCGTATTAACACATTTGATTATTTATGGCATATTTTAAGCTTAAATGTAATGCATTTCAAATTTATTGCTTAGTTTTTGTTCTATTTTGTAATCTAGTGTGAATATTCACTCGCATTTAAATCTTTATTGTTACGTTTTTAGTAATGAAAACAATTTGAATTGTTTAAATGGAATTTGAACAATTATCCTATAAGCTGAACTTTTGCATATTTTATGATTGGTTCTTAGCTCAAAAGGTTAAATGCAACATTTGCATAGCTAACACGTAAATTTCAGAGTGCACGACGTGAAGATACTCGGACTGAGTGATTTAATTGATTTAGACTTTTAAGACTTAAGTGAAGTATATTTATATATGAGATACATTGTAGAAAAATTCTATATCTTTAAGAACTTATAATGAAATAGAAATTTTACTTTTCGATAGCTCTTAAAATGTTAATCAATATTAATCGATTTTAGGTCAATTGAATAAAACCTATCGGGATTTAAAACTAAGTATATATATATATATATATATATATATATATATATATATATATATTGGTTTAAATTTATCGATAAGTTCTATTAAATTGCCACAAAATCGATTCCAATTTCTGTTAGTTACCTACACTTTTCGCTGCCTGCAATTAGAACTAAGCTAATATACCCTCTTTATGCATTTACAATTAAATTCAGTATTTCAAATATTGCAGATATATAAATAACTTTAATTATTTGCAGTTTATTTATATTACCATATATTTTTAGCCATAGAAGAGCCTTGAAACTGACTTAGCATTAATCGCAAGCATTAAAATTCATGAAAATGTTAGCAATTTGCTAAAACCGCAAAAATTGCAAATGCCAAATGCCAAATGCCAAATAGCAAATGAGAAATGCAAAATGTGAAATTTGAAATGCATTGCGATAATTTTTGCTTAGGCGTTAGTCAACTAAATGATAAAGCCTTTAAAACGAGTGTTAAATATTAAATGTGTAATGCAAAAACAATGCCATTTACAGCATTTTATGCAACCTAATGGCCGTCACATTCCAAAATGGCGCTGCGTCCGTAGACAAAATGGCGAATGCAGCGAACAGCGTGACCTTGTACAAAAATGGCAAGGCAATAATAAATGGTTCTTCCTCTGCCAACAACACATGCTGAGCGAATCTTCAGAGTTCGCCCCTTAAAACAAAAAGAGGAAAAGAAAATGAAACCTGTAAACAGGATGTCAAGAAAACAGGGTGCTGCAGCTCAGAAGCAGCATAATTGACTTCTGCTTAACTTAAAAACTGTAAGGAAAATCAATGCGAAGAGTAAATTATATGAGAAAGAGTAGAGAGATATATAAATAATGTATACATTGTATACATTACATAGGTTCCATTGAAACAAGTGATTAAAATAAACTTGTTCCGTGCTCAATGAATCAGTTCATCAGCAACAATACTTTTTAGTCAGCAGTTCAATTGTTCATGAACAGATTCCCTTTGCTTAAAAGTTTGCTCGGTTTAATTTATATTAGAATGTTCACAATAGGTTTTCACAATGAGCTATGTGGAACGACTGTAAAACAAAAAAATTCAGCCATAACAAATAATTGTCAGACTGGTTCACCAACTAAATTAATGAACATGAATTGAATGCTTACAATAATGCTTACAAATGGAATGATTGTGAATAATATTACGTACAACTTTTAATGGAATGATTGTGAATAATATTACGTACAACTTTTACTGTTAAATTTTCTGAGCCAAATAAACTAGTAAATAAATTTACTTATTCACTAAACATGAACTAGAACTGCCCGTTTTAAAACATAAATATATAAAGTCTAAGTAAAATATTGCTTAAAATTTCTTTACGCTTAATAAATCAACTGGTTCACTAAGTAAATTATCGAATATAATTACCAAAACTTTATTATTCATAGGCTTGTAAACTAAATTGAATTAGTAATGAAATTAATTTTGAAAAAACTTAGGCCGAACAGAGCGGCTCGAAGTCAAAAAGAAACCAGAATTATATATTTATAGATGTATCTAAATCTAGATTCTTTGATATGCACATAGAGATTTGATTCTTTAATTTAACTTTATATTAAAGCCAACGTGTCTTTTTTTCACTCTATCAAATAGCTAAAAATTTAAATTTTGAATTCAGTTTAAATTCAATCCTCCAGTTCAAATTTCACACTGTAAACAAGAATTAAACGTATAACACTAAAAAATAGTTGAAAATAGTCACCCAGTCTTATACCCTCCTTATATGAACTAACCAGTTCAAGTTCAGTTCCCCAGTTCTTCCATTCTGTAAAATAGCTGAAAATAGTTTTTAATCAACTAACCAGTTCATGCAGCTTATAGAGATATTTATTAGAGGGAAGTGTATAATATTAGTCTGTTATAAATTATATATTAACACTTATGTGTAAGAAAATTCTCTTAAAAATTAAATATTAATAGTCTTCCATGTTAACTTCAGCTGTTGAGACATTCCTTTTAAATATTTATTCTATGTAATAAATCTTTTCAAAGTCTTTAGCTTTCGTATCTAGCCTTTATACAACCCTCTAGCATCCACCTCTTAGCTGGGGGATATATAAATGTGAAATTGGCTTAAATTGACAGTTCGAATTGCAATTGAAGGGTCGCAAAACGCAAGAAAGTTTAATAGAAAAGAAAACGAAAAACGGAAAATTCATTTCAAAACTTTGCACTATTTTGACATTCTGTGAGCTTTAAAACTTTGACGAGTCGATTTTTCGGCGCTAGAAAAATCTGTGGCAAAAATCACAAAACTATTTGCGACTTATCGCCGCAAAAAAAAAAAAAAAAAGAGATGGCCCATTGAATAAATATCAAAAGCAAATGGTCATAAATATTTCTGATCGGCTTTTCATGCCCCTCTCTTTTTTCTATTCTTTTCTTTTTGTTGTGCTTTGCGGCCACAATATTTTTTTATGGTATCTTTGCACATGGCGCAACAAACCGAAAAAAGAAAGAAAGAAAATGATTATTTTTAGAGAGATGCGAGCGAGACACGTTAAAATCATTTATGCCGCTTAAAAAGCCACAAATGTCGGCTGGTATCCCAGCCAGGCTGCCCGCCTGACAGCTGAGCAATGTGGATTTTTCTGTTGTTTCGTTTTTTGTTTTGTTTTGCAAAAGGGATTTGCACGGCTGTAAAGCGAATGCTGAAAAGTGCGAGCAACAATACTCGTATATAACGCATACGCCGCGTATACATTTTTACGACGATAGAAAACGCGACGCGAGCAGCTTTACGATGCCCGCATCATTTGATTTTATTGCAAATGGGCCGAAGAGCGACTCGCAAGTGTCAAAAAAAAAAAAAAAAAAAAAAAAAAAAAAAGGAAGAAAAGCAGAAAAACAAAAATCATAAAGCAAATCCAAAAAAAATAAAACTGAAAGAGTTTTGTAGCTTAGAGACTGTTTGACTAGGGAACACCCCGTTTGCAGCTGCTTTGGGGTTGAGGATTTCAAAATAAGATATAAAACATATTATATATTTTGAAATTTATTTTAAATATATATTATTTATATATGACACAGCTGTATAGTATCTGAGGAAGTTAGCTATGAGGATGACAAACAAACGATATTCATTTTGCTTCAATAATATATTCATTCATATAGTATACAATAGTATAGCATATATTCATTCATAGTGTAATCTTATGTTCTAATGTTATTTGCATAGCGATTGAAGCTGTTAAATTAAACCATTATGTTAAATGTCTGTCGATCAACCCTAACTGCCAAAAACTATAAATATTTTAGTTGAAAAGCAAAAGCTAACCTCTGCACCCAATGCTTTATATTATTGTTAAGAAACTGATCAATAGAAAACAAAGCACAAAATAAAAAATAATAAAAAAAATTAAATTAAAAAAAATACCCAATAGAAATACAGCTCAATTTTTGACATAACTTACCGCATAAGGTTGATGCCTCCTATCTACCATTATCTACAACTTAAAGCCAAATATAACTCAAACTCTACTTAGATAGATGTAGATATATCTACAGCTATGCCTTTATTGCCACAGTTAAAAATCTTCTAAGCTGGGTATTCAAAGTAAATCAATTTTCGATTTTTCCCCGCTTCGTGCCGTGTCATGTGTGGCTCGGTTTTGGTGGCGTATGAGCAATGCGAGCGTTGGCCTTGAGTCCTTGAGCCAGTTGCGCGGCCATTTGTTTGTGATTAATGCGATGATTGCGACAATGGCGCGAATGCAGCCATGCGCAGCACGTCAAATGCAAATAACCGGCGGCCTGAATATAATCAAATCGAAAATGGCAACAACATCAAAGTTGACGACAGCAACAGCGACGGAAGCTGCAACAACGAATGAAACAAAACACAGAGCTGAGCCCCAAGGGCTGCCAGCTGAGGAGGCTGAGGTTGAGGGTGAGGCTGAGGATGCGTGTGCCAAGGCTAGACGAATATCAATTAAATTATGGAAGGTGCACAGCTCTTCAATAGCAACTGCAACTGCAACCAGTGTTGCCAGTTTAGCCTATTTAAGGCTAGATCTAGCATATTTTAAAGTGGTCTAGTCTATCAAATTTTTATAGACAATAATAATGAAATAAATAAAATTTTAAAAAATATTAATAAGTATATAAAAAAAATTTTAAAAATATAATAATAGTTGTTAGCATTGAACATAAGTTTATAATAATATATAATATAATAGAATAATTATATATATATATATATATATATATATATATATATATATATATATATATATATATATATATATATAGAATTATTATAATATTATAATATAATATTATATATATGTATAGAATTATTATTCTATTATATTATATATTTTTTATATACTTATGTTCAATGTTAACAACTATTAAAAAATATATATATATTTTTAATTTTAATTTTTATATATTTATATTTTTTAAATATATTCATATTTTTTTCATATATTGTAAATATTCTTTCTTTTTTTTTCCTTTTTTGATTTTGTTTTTTGTTTTAAGTAAATCAAATTTTTATTTTATTTTTAAATAAATAATAATGAATAAAATAATATAAAGCAAAAATAAAAGTCAGCTAATGTCAGAATACACAACTATATATCCATATAGTGCGGAAACTATTATATTTCATATCTGAACACATTGCTCAGTTTTCGTTTGCTTTCCTCCTTTAATAATCTAGCCAAGATTTTAGCCTATTTTAGCTTACTTTTCCCCACAATGGAACTTATTTCGGAGCTCAACAGCTGGCAGCACTGACGGCAACTGCAGCTGAAGCTGCATTTGTCATCTGCTTCTACCACACACAGGCTTAAAAAAGATTCGCATGTTTTTCCATTTTATTGACATTTTCTATTTGCCACCGGACAGGACATGGCAAAGGACATAGCAGAGCGGCCAGACAGCCATCACATAAAAACTAAATTCGACAGCTTATTTCTATTTGTGACAAAATATTTCAGACTTTGGCATATCAAATTGGGGTAGGGTAAATGGGTTAGGAAAACGCATTTCCAGTTGAGTTGAAGAAAATATTTTCATACTTTGACTTCATATTGAAAAAAAAAAAAAAAAAAAAACAAAGCATGTGTGGGAAAACAATACAACAATCCATAGAGACAGAAAGAGAGAGAGAGAGAGGGAGAGAAGAACTTAGGGGAGGGAGAAAGATAGACATATATATAAGCTTATAGTAATTACCTACCGAAAGAAGAAAAGCAAGAGAAAGGAAGAGACAGAGACAACAACAAAAAATAGCTTGACAGACGAGATGACCAGTAAAAAAAAAAGCGTATACGAGAAAGTGAGAGAGAGAGAGAGAGAGAGAGAGAGAGAGAGATAGAAGGCAATAATACAAATCGGGTCGGAGATGAGCAGCTGAGGGGATAAACAGTGTGTGAGAGAGAGAGGGGAAGTGTGGTAGGACGACATTAAGAAAGGAGGAAGATAGAAATATAAAAGCTTTTAGGAATCACCTATGGAAAAAAGTAAAACGAGAAAGGGGGTAGAGAGTGACAGAAAAGGAGAGAGACAGAGACAATAATGACAATAGCTTGATAGACGAGATGAGCAGCAAGAATAAAGTGTAAGAGAAAGAGATGGTTATAATACAAATCACAAATCGGTACAGATATTTGCAGATGAGAGAATAAATAGTGCAAGAGAGAGATAAAGAAAGAGAACAATAGAAATAGAGTACTAGACGGGGTGACCAATATGAATAAACCATGAGAGAGAGAGAGGGCGAATGTAAATCAAGTCAGAGATGATTAGATGAGAAAATAAACAAAGAGAGTGAGAAAGAGTCTTACGGGAATTCCTTGAGTTAAATACGAATTTTAAAAGCAACAGACTTCTAAAATAAAATGAAACTATACGAAAAAAAGTAAAAAATAGGAGAGAAAGAGACAAACTGGCGATGGCGTTAAAAGCGTTCACATTGAGAATAGAGTTCATAAAAAAAAGGCCCGCCAACCATAAATATATATACATATAAATATATGCATATATTAAAATATAAAGAAATTACTTACAGACGCCATCTTTGAGTTGAGTTTACACTTGCACTAAAAAAAAAATAAGAAAAAAAAACTAAGCCGCTCATCTTGCAATCGACTTTAATACTCAGATTTCTTAGATCACAACTTAAAAAATCACATCACTTAACCGCACATCTTTCTAACAGTCTCTAATTCAATATAACAATATATCCCGCTTCAATTGTCTAAATCAAAAAACATAAAATTTTATTTTCTCACTTTTGCGGTTCTTATTGAAGGCACTTCATCGATACTTGTGGTGGCCGCGCAATAAACGATAGTTTTGATCGATATTCTGCAAGATCTGGCGGGTACTTATTCAATTACGAAATGTAGCATATCGATAACAAGCCAACTGTAGCTTTAAAAAAAGATAATAAATTTGAGTGACCATATTATAGCTAAAATTCAAGTGATAAACATGACACTTTAAAAAATAACATTATCTATAGCATGAGAACATACATAGTGTTGTAAAGTTTAATTGATATATAAACTGATTTATTAATAAATTTAAATGCAATAAAAAATGCAATCTTTCAAAAAATGCGCGCCAGCTATCGATAGCAAACAGCTGTTTCTCTATTTCAAATGGTAACAACCCTGCTTGTGTTTATTTTCTAGCCGCCCAGGGATTAACTTATTCGTAAATAAAAAGTAAATAAAAGTTTGTCGCTTTGAAATGTCAGTATGCACAGCAACTGAGATTGCAGAGAAGCGGCGGATAGCCTTAGCCAAACTGCAAGCAAAGAAAAACCAAACACCAGCCATAAATTCAAACAACAATGCCAGAGAACAATTGAGCGCAAAGTCCGCGTCGAATTTCTACAAATCGCCGCCTCAAAATAACACAAAGACAGTTAACAATAATATCAATGCCAGTCAAAACAAGAGCTCCTCCTTTCTGAATGCGCTCAAAGCCATAAAGAGCACAAGTGCGCGTGAATTAGGCCGCGCTGCCGCTCATCCATATCAACGTCCCAATGGAGCAAGCAAACCCAATCTCTGCCTCAGTCCGGAGAGGGAACAACCGCAGCAACAGCAGCAGGCGTCTGTTTTTACAAAGTCCATTAATTGTAAAGTATATTTGATTAGTGCGCAACGTTTCGCTGTTGTGCCCTCTGGCTACCATCAGCAATTGATTGAAGTCTTTAAGAATATTCCGAGTAAATCGTATGATGCACAAACCCGTAACTGGGATTTCGATCTCAAGGATTACCAACTGTTGCAGCAGCATGTGGGAGATCTTAAACCTAATGTGGTTATTGGTAGTATACCCAAGAAAGTCATTGATCTGTGCAAGCAGCCGGCGAAACCCTTGGAAAGGAGCGTCTTGGCCTCCATTGAGCCGAAGCTGGCTGAGAAGCTGATGCCCTTCCAGGAGGAGGGCGTGTGGTAAGAGAGCTGTGCTACAACTGTGAGGATTAGCATTTAATATATTTTATCTCTCACAGCTTCTCCATAGCTCAACAAGGACGCGTCATGATCTGTGATGAAATGGGCCTTGGCAAGACCTATCAGGCCTTAGCTGTGGCGGACTATTTCAAGGAGGATTGGCCTCTGCTCATCTGCACGACGGCCAGCACACGCGACGCCTGGGCCAAGCACATCACAGAACTCCTGCCCTCCGTGCCGGTGCACTGCATCCAGCTGCTGACCAACAATAATATGTATGTTGTGGATGCCAAGATTCTGATCACCAGCTACAACATGATGGAGCGCCACATGGATAAGCTGCTGGAGCGCAAATTTGGCTGCGTCATCTACGATGAATCGCACACGCTAAAGAATGGCAAAGCCAAGTGCACAGCTGTGGCCAAGCGGCTGGCGGATCAGGCTAAGCGCGTAATCCTGCTCTCTGGCACGCCGGCTCTGTCGCGACCCCTGGAGCTCTTCACTCAGATCCAGCTCGTGGACAGTCGCTTTATGAACTTCATGGAGTTCAGTAAGTCTAGGTGAACTCTTTTCTTATGAATCTCTTTTGTAATTGACTTTTATCTTTGCCAGCCTCTCGCTATTGCGATGGCAAGCAAAGCCATTTTGGCTGGGATGCCAATGGCCAATCGAATTTGGACGAGCTAAAGGTCATCCTGAAGCTCAAGTACATGCTGAGGCGAACCAAGGCGGAGGTGCTGCCACAGTTGGCCGAGAAGAATCGGTAGGAATTGGGAATGGGAATTGAAAATTCTATAAATTGATATCTTTTTAATCTATTTTTACTTTTGCAGCGAAACAGTTGTGCTTGATCCCGCTTTGGTTTGGACTAATGATGATGCAAGGAGCACTTGCACTGAGCTCAACAACGAGCTGCAAAAGGCCAAAGGCAAGTCGCGCGAGGAGCTGCTCCTGCGCTTCTATGCGCGCACAGCGGAGGTGAAAACAAAGGCTGTTTGGTAAATAGAGAAAGTCTTTAGACAGCTTTGACTTTCAAATAATCTCTCTATGAATCTTCGCCCACTGCAGCGCGTATTTAAAAACTTTGATTAAGGAAAAGCTAAAGTTCATCATCTTTGCACATCATCGCATTATGATGGATGCCATATGCGATTGTCTGCGCTCTCTCAACGTTTCCTTCATACGCATCGATGGCCAAACGCGCAGCGACGTCAGAGCCGGCTATGTGGACACATTCCAGAAATCGAGCAGCTGTAAGGCTGCAGTCCTGTCGCTCAAGGCCTGCAACTCGGGCATAACGCTGACGGCAGCGGAAATTATCGTGTTCGCAGAGCTCGATTGGAATCCTAGCGTATGTCTGAGCTTGAACTTGAATCTGAAGTCTTTGTATATATATTTATGTTCTTTCTTATAGACCCTGGCGCAAGCTGAAAGTCGCGCTCATCGCATTGGCCAAACAAAACCCGTCGTCTGTCGCTATCTGATGGCCAATCAAACTGCTGACGATACCATTTGGAATATGCTGAAGAACAAGCAGGAGGTGCTCAGCAAAGTGGGCATCTTTGCCGAGAATCTGCAGCATGCCACGCACACAGCAGCGCCCACAACTGTAAATACCTAACGCTTACTTTAACTAACTTTAGCTAATGTCATTTATGAATTTTAGTCAAGCAAGATTGAGCAGTATTTTTCGCCAAACAAAGCAGCGGCTGCGAAGTCGGAAACAAGCTCAGATGAGGCGCAAGCCAAAGAGGATCCTGCGAGCAGCGAGAAGGAGCAGCCCACCATAGCGGATAGTGAAATGGATATAGCTGCTTTCTTTAATGATGATGATGATGATGAAGCATTTAAGGATTTAATCATTTGATGCTTCAGTTATATATTATATATTTCTCAAAGTTATGTTTATTTCGTTGTAGGCAAAAATAAATCTCTAAATGAATATAAAACTATGCTGATGGCTGATTGTATGTTTTGAAAGCTATAACTATCAATTAACCAATTTTGTAATCTTTAATATAATATGTTTGTTATCTTTATAACCTATATTAATATATATATTTATAATCTTTAATATGTATTTTACCTAGTTGTTGGGGTTTATTCTGTTGTTTTCTTTTGCATAAACTTTTGCGGATTACACTGCAATCCTTTGCTCTGAAGTCCTCAAAGCTGATCTATCAAGCTCTCTCCAAGCTGCACTCCACCATTATTGAAAAATTCTTATATACAAAACAAATAAAATCATTTTTACAAAATAAATAAATAAAATGTATAAAAAAAATTTAAAAATATGTAGGCTTGTACTACATTAAAAAATTATTATATTAACGTTATTTAAAATTAACGTCAACCAGGTGGACATCAATAAGGACAACAATGTAAAATATTTGGAAGTAATTTTAGAAAATAAAATTCAACTTAATTATGTATTAAATAAAAAAAATAAATTAATTAATTTTCGAAAATAAAATTCAACTAATTATGTATTAAATAAAAAAAATAAAATAAATTAATTTTCGAAAATAAAATTCAACTTAATTATGTATTAAATAAAAAAAGTAAATAAATTAGGATTTTGTATGCATTAATAAAAAGAAATTCCCATCTCAGCTTTGGAAATTTAAATATTTTGATCAAAAATAAAATATATAGATCAATTTTGCAGTCCACAGCACCGACTTGGGCTGATATTGCAAATGTCCACATCAATTAAATTCAAGTAATGCCAAAACTAAATATGAATTAGATAGAAAATATAATGAGATAGTTTTAAACACTTTGACTTTCAAAACTTTACTATGAAGTATGAGATTCGAATTCGGAAACCTGTTGAAAATTTAGATGAAAGCTACAAAATATATACATAGTATAGATAAGCTTTAGATGAAAGGTGTTAGGCACGAGTATATAAAAAAAAGACTTCCTAGTCATAGTATATATGTAGTTAGTCAGTTATCATAGCTCAGCTGATAAGGACTTCTCTTTTATCAACTTAAAAAATTCCTGCTCAGCTTAACATAACTCAACGCTTAGGCTTAGAGATAGTTTATAGCAAATATATATATAGTGTTAAGAACATACTCAATACTAAACATCCTTTGCGCAAGCCCACAAAATTGGTTGCCAATTCATTTGCCGACTGCCTTGGCAACCACCTGAAACACTAGTCGAGAAAACTTTTTGAATTGACTCAAAAAACAAATAGGATAAACAAACTATATATATCGAGAGGCATGGATAGCTCATTGGGCGACAATGCGGAGCTGGCGGGGGCGGAGGATGTGGACGAGGAGGGCATGAATGATGACTATAATGTATCCTTTATGCAGGACATCATCACACTGGAGTAAGAGGGCTCCGTGGAGTTCTGTTTAACTATTTACGAGGTAATTTTTGAATTCTCGTTTAGACACTCCTTTGGCTACGACTGCAAGCGTCTGTTCAATCTGGTTTTGGTAGACGATGATACTTTGCTCTTTGCATCCGGCAACTTTTTGCACTACTTCAGCATATCCAAGGGCGAGGTGACCTTTCGGGAAACCGTCTTTGGCTGTGGCGTGGGCTTTATAACCGTAAGTAGTTCAGTGGAAATTCGATTGATTCCACTTCTGAGTTTTTACCCCCGCAGAAAAACGAACGTCCCGAGTTTCAAAATCTCTTTACTGTCGGTGAAAATGGACCCAAGCCAACGATCTTCATCTACTCCTATCCCTCGCACGATATTCACACCAAACTCCTGAATGCAGCCAAAAGTTGCTTCACTGCCGGCTCCTACAATTCGAGCGGAGAGCTCTTCGCCTCGCAGGCTGGCTATCCGGACTTCATCATCACCATTTGGCGCTGGCAGAAGGCGGAGGTGGTGCTGCGAGCCAAATCGTTTCAGAGCAATATTTTATATGTACATTTCTCCGAGCATAATCCCATTTTACTGTGCTCCGCCGGCCTGAGCCACATCAAGTTCTGGAAGATGGCGAACACGTTTACGGGCCTGAAGCTGAAGGGAGATCTGGGACGGTTTGGCAAAACGGACTTCAGCGACATCTGTGCGATGTATATGCTGCCCGATGAGAACGTCATCTCGGGCTGTGACTGGGGCAATATGCTGCTGTGGGAGGCGGGCCTGATCAAGTTCGAGATCTGTCGCAAGGGTCGCAAGCCGTGCCACATGAAGCCCATCACACGGATCACCATGGCGAATGGCGAGGTGACAACCGTTGGCATGGACGGCTATGTGCGCGTCTGGTTTTGGGAAACAGTTGACATAGCCGATCCGCCGGAGGATGATCTCTTTGTGGAAATCGATCCCATCTACGAGTTCAAGATCTCCAATGTCGAGCTGCGTTGCATGCAGAAGGTCAAGCCGTTCGATGACACCGACTTCGGGTATTATGTTCAGGATGGTGGAGGCGGGATTTGGTTCTGCGACATCAATACCTTTGATGTGCCACGGCCACCGAAGCAGCTCTACTCCTGCGTGGGCGGACGCGTGCTGGCCGCCCAGATGTCCGCCATATCTCCACATCTGTTGGCCCTCTCCGAGACGGGCAAACTCTTCGTCTACGATTTCGAGAGCAACAAGTTGCTGTTGGACAAACAGTTTGCTTCGAATGGTGTGGACATATTGTGGTTAGATGCACAGATTTCCAGCTTTGGCACGGAGCTGATTGCCGGATTTGAGGATGGCATACTACGACAGCTCTTTCTCGATCTAAGTGATCCCAATAAGACCTCCATTCAGCTGATACGCGCCTACAAGGCACACACAGCGCCCATCACCTGCGTGGGCGTGAATCGGAGTAGCACCCTCTTGGTTAGTGGGGCAATGGACAAAACGATGTTCATCTATCGGTTGAGCAACGATGCCGAGAAGTTGGTACAGTTGAATCCGCTCGGATTTGTGGAATTCAAGGCCGTGCCCAGTTGCTTCCACTGGCATCAGCAGGAGATGTCGGTAGTGCTGATTGGCTGCATGAGTGGCGAGGTCTATGAGTATAATATAAGGAGCAATGTTACCGAGGCGGAGACATATCTGACCTACAATATCACCGAATCGGATCGCTTGCGCAGCACCCGCTTCGTGTCGGTGAAGAGTCGCATACGGCGGGACCTGAGGCGCGAGCAGATCAAGAAGCGCAAGGAGAAGAAAAAGGAGCGAAAGCTGCGCGAAATCGACAAGCTGAAGCAGGCGAATCCAGGTCTCCAAATCGATATGGACAGCGCGCTGGCCGATTCGGAACCGGATGAGGAGGAGGAACCTCTCCACATACCCGCCATACCCAATCGCATCATCTGGCTGCGCTATACGGAACGCAACACCGTCTGGGTCTCCATGGCGGGCTACGATGCGGGCTACCTCTATGAGCTGGACTTTGACTTGCCGGAGCCGAAGTACTGCACGCTGATCACGGATGCCGATGACATTGAAATACATAGTTACTATATCCTGTGAGTGGAGAGGGTAAACATACTCTATATTATATTTATACCCTGAACACCTTGAAAATGGGAAATCAGGGTATATTTTTCCCTTCGTTCCCTAACGTTACGAGAGACTTGTTCCTTAGTAAATATACACATTTGAATGTTATCATGTTCTGAAAGTTTGATGAAGATAGTCCATCTTCCAGAAAAGCTGCAGGGTTCTGGGGATTCCCTAGTCGACTAATCTCACAGCTCTCTTACTTGTTCCTAATGATTTCCCTATCCATTCCTTAGCGAAGAGTTCATGTTGTTTGGTATGGTTAACGGCAGCCTCCGCATTAATCACATAAATACGGAGGACTTCACCGATCTCTCCGACTATCGCACGTATCCCATGCACGATGCCCTCAAGGGCACCATTCCCGCCATATTGAGCAGCTATGATGGTGAGTATCTGGTCACCATTGGCTTCGACGGCAACATATTTCTGTACAAGTGGAATGGGCCGAAGTATGTGCGAAGTGCGCGCTGGCCGAGCTTGCCGGGCTTGCCTAGTCCAAGAAAGGTGGAGGACATTACCGATCCGGAGACACCGTCGCTGGAGCAGGTGAAGATCAATGCGGAGCTAAAGCGTCAGCAGGAGGCAGCCGAGGCACACGATCGTGATGTTCTGGCCAAGATCGGAATACTCAAAAACACGTACTTCGACATCATCAAGAGAAATGATGAGCTGCCACCAGGATTGCGTGTGCCGGACAAGGAGCTGCTCCTGGATCCGCGCATCACACGACAAATTCGCGATGAACTCCAGGCCGAGCTCGACGATGTGCGCGAGGATCTCGCCTATGATCTAGAGGTTGCCCAGGTCGGACACCAGAAGCTCTACAATCATTTCCTCAAGTGCTTGGATCACATACCCTTCACTATAGCGCCGCTCCGGTGAGTGCCCCCATTTCCGTTAGGATCCTCAAGAGGTTATTGTTATATCTAAATCCGCAGTGCCAACATAGTTCCCGTAGCCACATTTCGCGTGGAGGCCCTGGGCGAGGAGTTCGAGCAGATCAAGCTCGACATTATGGAACGCCTGAAAATGGAACACGATATGCGGTAAGTGGGCTCCCACGATTATAGTCTTCGCTCAGACTATCTCTTCATTAACCTTTTCTTTGTAATTGAAATATCATTGTATTTTTATCACACA
This sequence comes from Drosophila hamatofila, assembly GCA_035045345.1. Taxonomy (NCBI): domain Eukaryota; kingdom Metazoa; phylum Arthropoda; class Insecta; order Diptera; family Drosophilidae; genus Drosophila; species Drosophila hamatofila. The sequence goes on from JAWNPA010000032.1 coordinate 1,009,682, forward strand.
AACAAGCAGCAGAGAGAGCGAGGAGCTTGTGCCAGACCAGCCCGAAGTGTAAGACTATCGAGCTAATTATTTACGATTAGAGCACGTCTTTTATAAGTTTTACAGCACTCCTTATAAGCTATCTAAGACTCACTGTATAAGCTATCTAAATGTCATCCTTTATATCAGAATATATTTTTTCTTGTATCCCTTCCTCTTGAAGTCCTCCTACTTTTAAGGACTTCCTTTTATTCTAGGATTCCTTTACTAATTCTTCCTTTCCTTGTTCTTCCTATCTTGCAATTAATGTACCCAGAGTCCATTGAAAATGGGAAAATTTGTCCGTCTGTCCGTATGAACGTCGAGATTTCCTAAACTACAAAAGCTAGAGATTTGAAAAAAGACATAAATCAAGTACTAGAGACTTGTGTTTTGGCATATACACATTTTTCTATCTTTTCAGTTTCGACCAGCTTATCGGGCGCATATGCCCATAAAAAAGTCACATATATAAGAATAGGATGTTCTATATTATTTTCTTGTATCCCTTACCTGTAGAGGTAATTTACTTTATGGAAGTAAGTCCTGACTTCCTCTCTAGATTCTACATTTCCTTTTTTTCCTTTCTATCAATCGTTTGTTTTACTTTCCATGAGTTTTTTTTTTCACCTCAATTTCGACCTTTTGGTCGCATATGCTCATTATATAATTCCTATATTCATTTCTTGAATCCGTTTCTCATATAGTCGTTTTACTCCTTATTATATATTCACCTATATATGAATAGTATTTCCTTTAAATATAGCTCATTAAAAATCATTCCTCACAATTCTTCAGCCTTACCGAGATATTGGAATCTGACGAAAAGGTGGAACTGATGGGCGATCCACCCATTGAATCGTTCTTCTTTGGCCGTGAGCCGACGACGATTACGCCCCGATTTAGCAGGACGATGATGCGATTGCTGCATCGCTATCGCAAGAGGCAGCTGTACGAGGTGCGGCGCATGTTCGATTGGGAGAAGCTGGAGCGCCAGAAGCCTGATCCGAATCGCAATCATCCCGATGACGATGCTCAGATAGCGGCTGCTATGAAAAATCTGGGCGACTATAAGCTAAAGACGGGCGCAGACTATGAGCCGAAGTCCTCTGAAACCCTGACGGCCAAATACATTGAGATTGTTGATTGCCGGGAGAGATATTTCAATATGCTCGACTCGTACAATCAGCGGTTGAGATCTCTGCGCGACCGTAAAAAGGAAGTAATGGATATTATAGAGACGCATCGCGTCCGATTACGGCGATTACACGAATATCTGCCGGAGGCGAATCGCATGTACATGCGAAAAATCAACGAGATCGACATGGAAGCCGAGTACCCAGAGACAAATCTCATCGAGCACTATACGCCCGGGTGCGGTGTCAATGTGGACGATATACTCAGCTTGGATGCCAGTGTCGAAGAGCTAATTGCAGCCAAGAATCCAAAAATGAGCATCGCTCCGGTTAGTATGTACGCCATGGATGCCTACGCCGATCCGGCAATCCGTGAGGAGATCAAATTCAGGGCGCTCCAGGTGTGCCAATTGTCGGCCACGCTGCCGCCGGCCGAGATGATCAAGTATTTGGAGACCCTGCCATCCCACTCAGATCCCAACTACTATGAGTTGGACGAGGAGGGGAACGGACCCATGATTGTGGAGATGCGACATCGTTGGCTACGCGTTCGGGTCGTCGAGCAGCTGCTCATGCTGGCCGATCTCGACGAGGTGGTGCGCCTCTTCGATTTGGCTTTGGAAAAGCTACAGGCCGACCGCATTAACATTAAAATGGATTCCGAGTTTCTAAGTGCCTATTTGATAACGCTCAATCAGGAGCTCTACATCCTGCGCGACAGCGAGGAGATCGAGTCCCAGCTGCTGGTTAATGCCAAGCACGCAATGAGCACTCGCAACGAGCTGCAGTCGGTGATCAATGCCACCAATCGGCAGCTGGAGGAGTTGAGGAAGAACATTGAAAAGATCAATGAGCAAATTGCGGGGCTGCAGCAGAGCTTTATGATCACGGTGAAGGGGCACAAGTTCTATGATTTTCTGCGTCGCATCTTCAAAAAGAAATATCGTCCGCCAAAGCGTGTACGCGGCGAAGACGAGGAATCATCATCGTCCTCCTCGTCGTCGTCATCGAGCGAGGATGGCGCCGCCGATGCTCAGAGCGTTGACTCCTTGGATATGACCACGATACGGCTGGACGAAACCACCTGTCCCTCCGGCCTAGATCGCACCCTCTACGACTGGTCCTTCTCCATGCGTGCCGATCGTCACGCCCTTGAGCGCACCTTGGCGGACTGCCATCGTGACGTGGAGCGCAAACGTCGCGAGATTGCCGAAATGCAGACCAAAATGAAGTACCACGAGGAGGTGTACCAGCGGGAGAAGAATACGCTGCTCGAGTTTCGGGTAAGTCGGAGGTAACGAGAGGAGGGTGCAGTGGGGTTTTGTCTCTGTTTGTGGAGTGGATGGGTAAGCGGACTATGTAGCATAGTTAGGCAGAAGAGGGACACTGTCTATTAAATGGTATGAGGGTCTGTCTGATGGTAGAGTGAAGGTCTGTCTGTCAGGCGGAAAGGTAACCGGACTAAGGAATTCTAGTTTTTGTTGAGTGAGTCTCTGTCAGTGGATTAAAAAGGAAACATGACTGAGGAATTCATATTCTGAAGCTTGGTTGGGCAAATGAAGAAGTCTACCTGGGTTAAATAATATGAGAAAGTCCGGAAAGGAAACCGGAGTAAGGAATTCTAATTTTGTAGCTTAGTTCGGCGGAACGAAGGAGTCAGGTCTATCCAATGGTGTAAAGATCTGTCTGCTTGAAGAGTGAATAAAAGAAGATTTATGAATTCTAATTTTGTAGCTTAGCTAGTCGGAACGACAGAGTCTATCTGGGGAGATGTATGAAATAACTGAAGGGTCTGTCTGCTTGTAGATCAAATGTCTGTCTGTCGAGTGAAAAGGAAACTGAATTAAGGGATTCTTATTCTGTAGCTTAATGAGACGGAAAGAGTCTGTCTAAGGAGCTCTACTAAATGGCGTAAGGGTCTGCTGGTAGAATGAACAAATAACTTCTACTACTACTACTATTAGAAATTTCCGGTAAAATAAAAATTTCAAAAGGTTTACTTTCTCTCACATCGCTCTCAGTTTAGCCTGTTTCTGTGATAGTTCCTACTTGTATATAGTATTATATCACTTTCTCTTAACTTGTATTCATCATGCAGCGCAATAGACAGCAAGAGATCAACAAGGTGCAGATAAGCACGATTCTGCGCATGGATCAGCTGCAGCATTTTCATGAGGGCACTGACTACCGGGATGTGTCAAAAGCCATTCTCTTCGATGCTAACATTCTGATCGAGCTGCGTCGCCGTGCCGAGAAATTGGAGGAGGAGACAATGTCCACGAAACGCTGGCATCGCATCAATTTCATTCACTTGCGTCGCATGACTCGGGATATTAAGTTCATGAGATTCGAGATAACGCGCCTCGAGGAGGACATCAAGCAGGCGATGATGCGACGTTTCGGGATCATCATCAATCTGGATGAGCTGGAGGAGGAGGTGTTGCGACGCTACGTCTTTGAGCTGGAGACAACGGCCGACGACGAGATGCGAGCCCTCGAAAAGGAGCTGAGTGAAAGGCAGGTGAGTTAACTCTATTTTGATGCTCTCGTCTTGGTAATGATATCAACTCCTTTTCCTATCTCTCCTCAGATTGAGCTCTCGCGCTGCGAGGAGGAGCTGGTACAGGAGACTCAGAACAACACGGAGAAGGTGAACATACAGACGGTGCTGCGGGAGCAAAAGAATGTGCTGGACGTCCTGCTGGATGTCCAGGAGCGCAACTACCACAAATGGGCAAATCCGCAAGTGCTCAACCTGCAGTACGACATCGAGAAGCTAATGGGCATTGATACTCAGCTGCTGGAGCAAATCGAGGTAGATTTTTTATACTCTGAACCCATTGAAAATGGGAAATTAGGGTAGAATGGTTTTTATCAGGGCGACGAGCTGAGTCGATTTAGCCCTGTTCGTCTGTCTGTCTGTCCGTCCGTATGTATGAACGCGTCGATCTCGGAAGATAAAAGAGCTAGAGACTTGAAATTTTTTGTCATAGGTTCGTATATTGCATGTGCATATCAAGTTTGTTTCCATTAATCGATAACCACTCCCGTTTTTTTGTTATCAATTGAAAACCTTATCAAAAAACAGTCAAAAAACTATATTTCCCACATTTTCAAAGCTAGAGTCTCCAAATTTAAAATGTAGATTCATATGTATTTTGTTTTTATCTATAACTGTATAATTAGTCTGTAATTCTCCTGCTCGCAGTGCCTGGAACGAGAGATCTGTGCCTTGCGCCTCAAAGCTAAGCCACTGCAGATCAATGAGCTGCATCCGGAACATTCGGTGACTGTCACCGACAAGGAGCTTTTGCCGATGGACAGTGAGCCGGAGATATGTCCGGCCATACTCAATGTAGAGGCATATATGCTGCCGCCGATGCCCGATGAGTTTATCATGGATCGCGTTCACACCATCGTACAGAAGAGCTTCAATAAGCTTCTCGGCCGGCACACAACACCGGAGAACGTGCGCAAATTCTCGCAAAGATCGTCGCTCTATCTTTGTCAGGCTGCGTACAGCTTCCAGGGCCGGTACACGGATCGCATAGCCGACTGCATCACGGAGCACCTGGGCTCGATTGTGCCAAAGAAATACTTTATACACATTGGTGCGGAGGATCTTCGCAAGCTCTTCAACGAGGTGATCGCCGTCTTTGACTATGAGCGCTCCGATGTGAACACCGAAGAGTTGATCTCTGGCATCTTTGATCATGCGAAGGAGTCGCTTTGCGCTCGTCCTGCCGCCGAGGTGGTCAATCGCACCCAGTACCTGGTGCTGCACATGTTCAAGGAGCTGATCGAGGTGCTGCCCCTCGAGGACTTCCAGGCCGACGAAACCTTGCGCATTCTTGTGGATATACTGGAGCGCGAGCCCATGGTAGATCCGCGAGCCATCAACGTCGAGCAGCTGATAGACATTACGCTAGGCTATGCCAAGGAGAATCTACTGGATGGTATTACGGCGCTGCCCATCCGTAAGCTGGGCAATGACATACAGAAGGAGCTGCAGAAGAGGCGCCAGTTTAAGCATTCCAGTTGCCAATCACCGCTGGCAGTGAGAATCGCCACCAAGAAGTCCACTCCAAACACGGGTTTACCCTTTTAGGGCCAGACCCGAAAGATTTCGGGTTCTTAGCTATCTGTTCCAAACTAAATATAGAATCCATCTATTTATATCTGCATTAGCAGTGAGATAGAGGATTAAATTCGTTTTCAATTGGTGAATATATAAAGGTGTAAGCCAATGGGAAAATAAATCCTTGAGTGGGGACTATAATGGATACAGATTGGTTAGTAATCCAATATCTGAGTCATGTGTAGATGGAGAATTTTTATTGAAAGCCTACGTCGTTAATGGGACTTTTAATTTGTGGCTAAATTTCTGGGTTTTCGGGTCCTTAACTACCTATATATCCTATTTATAATTAGGGCAGTTTCATTGAAAGCCCATACCATACATATAAGGGAATTCTCTTTCAAGGCAAATACAAAAATATTCCAAAAGATCTAAGCCAATTGGAAATATAAGCCTTTAGTAGGGACCGCAATGGACTCCAATGGCAATTTCATTGGAAGTCCATTCGGTACCTCTTTCTGAGCAAGGTCCGAGAGGTTCCGGAATTTTATAAATATTTTGCGCCTATTCTTAATGAAGCTAAGTTTTAAAGACTTTTTCAGTTAGTAAACCGTAAAAGGTCTAAGCCAGTTAGAAATTATTTAAAGTCGTTTCCAATTCGTGAACTACTAAAGGAATAATCCAATTAGGAAGTGAGTCCTTAATCCATATTAAATATCCATATATTCTATATTAATATTATTAATAGACTGGGCAATTTCATTGTAAGGACTTCCCTTGGAAGGCTCCACCCGGTAGACGGGAATAATATTTATTTTTCGCTGCCTGCAATAAATTAAGTATAATATAATTATATATTCTATAAGAATGCATTTGTATATAGCTTATAGGGCATATCCAACTTATCCTATGGATAGCAGTGTTAAGGATTTCGATTAGAGCGTATTGCGTATTAGTCAAAGGATTATAAATCTTGGACAATCATGATCATTCACTCGAGACGACGTTTCACAGTGTTAATTTTGAGCGGCAACAGTTCCAGCATCTCGCGGACGACTCCAATCTCGCCCTGCAGCTGCTCGGAAGCCTCCTTGTGCTGGTCGCAGGCATCGCTGAAGCGCTTGTAGTAGGTCAGGCACTGATTCAGTTGCTCCAGCTGCTGCTGGGGATGTGCGCTGATCAGCTTGTAGTAGAGGCGACCGATGTGAAAGTGGGCGTAGAGCATGGTGCGCAGCTCCTCGTTGTCCATGCCGGGCTTCCACTGCTGGCTGTCGCCGGCGCTGACCAAATATGACTTGACATAGCTCTCAAAATGCTTGATGGCTTTAAGGCAGCTCTGATTGACGCGCTTCACCTCCTCCGGCGTGGGCGATTGGTTTGACTTCATGGCATCCAGACGCACGTCGAGAATGGCCGCGTGTGCGGTGCCTGCCACATACCAGCATTCCCGACAGATCTTCAGGTAGCACACCGGATCGAGCAGGTCGAGCAGATCCTCCAAGTATTTGGCGCGTCGCTTTTGCATCTTGGCCTGATTTTCAGGCTGCTCCTCGAAGAAGGCAATGTGCTCGTAGGCCTCAGCATAGTCCTGCATAATCTTTGCATATTCCGTGGCTTCGGTCTCTGCCTTGTAGTACTCCTTGGCCACGTCCAGCCACTCGTTGATGAAGTGAAAGACCAGCTTGGCATCGTCGAAGGTCAGACAGTAGTCGGCGGTAATGCGTCGTTCGATGGCCGTCAAATCCAGGTCCACGAACCTATAGTCAGCGTCGTCCAGTTGCAGCTTCTCGGCAGCTGCTGCCAGCTTCTTCTGCTCCTGCTCCTCCTCCTCGTCGTCGCGCAGCAGCCGCTCCTTGGACGTCTGCAGGAGCAGCAGGCCATATTTGGCCCAGCAGCGTGCCACATCCGCATAGCGATGCTTGAAGGTCTCCGTAACGTCCGCCTTCTGCTGCTCACTCATCTCCGGCTTGAGCATGTGCTCTTCGTGCTCGGCCATGATAATGGTGGCTGCCGCCAGATGATGACGTGCCTCCACAAATCGCTCTTGGCCAATATAATATTGCGATAGCGTGGCCGTATTGAGTGCAAAGTCAATGGCATCGTACGACTTGTATTGCAGCTGCCGGTGGAGCGTGCGATGGCAGCATTGAGCGGATTTCTCCGGCTCACCCAAATGCCCATACATCTGGGCCATGTAGAAGCAGCACAGGGTATAGAGATTCTCTAGCTCCTTGTCGCCGCCATGGGTGGCTTCTAGCTCATCGGGTGGACTATAGAGATCGGCCACTGTTAGAGCCATCTGTCCACTGGCCTTGAATTCCTCATAGCTCTTGTCGGCCTTTAGGAGCAGCTCCACTGCCTTCTTGTACTCCTGCCGGGAGGCAAGCACAATGCTCAGCTCGTTGACTGCGCCCACATAGGGTATTATGCCTTGTCGGCTGTGCTTGTGAGGCTCCATCAGCTCTAAGCAGCGATTCAGCAGCTGCTCCCCCTCGCCAACCTCCTCAACGTAGATATAAATGCGGCCCAGATCGCGGCATGCGAAGCTTAGCAAGGATTTGTAGCACAGCTCATCGTCGCCCCCCTCCTCTTCAGCTGCTTTTATGGAGATTAATTGCTCGTCCAGCTGCTTTTTCAAATCGAGGAGTACGTCGCGCGCTTTGTAGTGGGATCGATAGGGATCTGTGGGCGGATCTGTGCGGCTGTCCTGCTCCACTAGCTGGCTGGACTTCTCGAACAACTCCTTGTAGTCGCTGAGCACTTCCTTTGGTATAACCATATTGTATGTATTTTAAGTAACTTAATTTCGAATTTTTCAATTTTTTTTTAGTTTTGACTCATTTTATGTTTTATTTTCCTTTTAATTTTCAGCTTAGCAACTGTGGCGGCTAAGCGATAAATGCTGATGCTGAAACAGCTGGTCTGACTTAGAACAAATCAATATTGCAATTCATCGTAGCCTATTGCATATCGATTAATTGCATATAGTGTTTACCAACACTCTCTGCGACTGTCATCACCAATTTTCTCCAAACAGCAAAGAATATAAACAAATAGATAAAATAAATAAAATGGCTTCTGATGGAGAGGAAATGCAAGTTACAGCATCTGAGAGCGAAGTTTCTGCAGCAGAAACTGAAACTGATGCCGAAGATGCGCCATTACCGGACGTCGAAACAGATGAAGAAAATGTAGAAGTTGAAGCTGTTCCCCTATCGACTGACGAGGCAGAAATGGAGGAATTACTGACACAACTGGAGGATTATACGCCCACACTACCGGATGCGCTTACCTTGCGAATAATAAAAAGCGTAAGTTAAACCATATATCTTCTGACTAACTGTATTTAACAATATATTCAATATATTTAGTGTGGCTTTGGCTCTGTGGACCCGCGAATCGTCCGCATTATTTCTGTTTCAGCACAAAAATTCATCTCGGATATTGCAAATGATGCGCTGCAGCATTGTAAAACCCGCACAACAAACATACAACACTCCAGCGGACACAGCTCCAGCAAGGTAAGCCATTCAATTCTTTGTAATATACAAACAAATTTATATATAAATATTTCTGCAGGACAAGAAGAACCCAAAAGATCGCAAATACACTTTAGCTATGGAGGACTTGGTGCCAGCTCTGGCCGATCATGGCATAACAATGCGGAAGCCACAATATTTTGTTTAAAATCACACTAGTTAGCGCTAAAAAATAGAAAATATAATATGTATAAATCATTTTACAAAACATTTTTTTATGCAATTTCTAACAGTTACTACTATCGGTTACATATCGAACAAGCTGATAACGTTATCAACAGCTGCAAATTTAGATTAAATTACAGTAATACATGGTTAAATGATAAGCGACCTATAAATGAAAACAGTATACTCATACTTTGGAATTTAATATATAATTTTTATATTCTAAAATACCCATGTAACTAGCAGTTACCGCTGCCGGCTATCTGCCTACGGCAATCCTAAATGAACTATCGAAACAAACCAGTTGATTGTTCTTATCGATGACAAACATCTGTTTAGTGGCAAGAAGCAGCACAAGATGGGAGTGTTTTCGTTTCGTCTGATATTTTATTTTCAATTATTTACGCGCTAAATAGTTGCAATTAATTGCTAAAAATACACAACAAAGTGTAAACACGACATCGCGTTTACGATAAATATTATTGCAAACGCGTCGAATAGATGAAAACGGCTGAAAATAGTAAACAAAAAATTGAGACAACGACGACCTTCCACTACAAAGTGGGAAAAATCGAACTTTGTGCGCGTATGTGTGTGTGTGAGAGTGTGTGCATGTGTATGTTCAATTCAAGTTAAAATCAAAGAAAGAAAGCAAATAAACATGAAATGTTTATGCATATTCATTGATAAAGTGCAAAAATAAGTGAAATGTGGCTAGACAGCATTAACGCGTTAATTTAATAAACGAGCTAGCACAACACCCATTCCGTTCTACACGAAAGAGAAAATCTGCAAAAATGGATTTGGATGAAACAAGCGACAATGGAATTTCCCTCGGCTTCCCCGAAGTGGGCACCTGGAATCGCACACACAATGTGCCGCTGGAGAACATGAAAATCGATGCACCCATGGTATGAATAAACACATATGTATATATATACATGTATATATTTATATATGTATATATAATCATGCTTAAATACATTCACACCCATACATTCATCATTTGATTTGATTAATGTGTCATGAATCAGGCGAGGACGAGGCTTTATCTGCTTCTCGTCTATTGCCGTTCATGCCTATCGCTCGCTACACGCTTTAATGGCCGCAGTTAGTCGATGAACAAGTGCGCGGCGGCTTCCACATTTGCAGCTCGCCTTATCAATCAATTAAAGAGCTTTGGTCATTGACACACACACACACACACATACACACATACACACATACACATAATATATGTGCATATAAATATATACACTCTCCGTTACACTAGCCAACATAGATAAAGTCTCTTTGGGGCAAGCTTCTTGTGTAAACGAATATAGTCGATCTTTGCACTTTATTATGACTGCTAGATAAAGAACTATAATTCAATTATCCTATTCATTTCTTTTTAAATCGATCTGAGTCGATGGCATATTTTAAAGTTATATCTTGGAATTTTAATATTAATTAAGTGTTAATATGTGTAAACAAAAGAATACCCATTAATCAAATTATTATTCTTTAAATTTATAATTAATTATTTTAAAATTGTAAATTTCGTTTAATGAATTATTCTATAAATGTATAATTCGTTAAATGAATTATTATATAAATGTATAATTAACGTATATATAATTGCTTAAAATGTATCTATAGCAATTCTTTATTTATAATGGCTAATATAAATTTAAATAAGCATAATTTTTCGATATGCAATCGATATCAAAAGGAATCTATAGCTCTTTAATATATATTTAAAAATCAACCCATCGAAATTAAGGGTCTACTTCATAATATATATACATAATATTTGTCTATATATTCCTACATGAAATTTGAAATTTTTTAAATTATCGATAAAAATCGTTTTCTAATCGATAAACATTCAAACTGAAAATGTGCTGCCTTTAATCTATATTTGATGTCTATGCTAAAAACTTAAGAGCTAATGTATTAAATTATATTGTTAAATAAATTCAGACTTACTTATTTGATAAAAATTCGATTACTTTTACTTAATAGTAATTTTTCATTATTAGTGAGATTTTCAAGAGAATATTTTTATTCGATATCTTATGATTTATATTAATATATTCATACATATATTATTGTTGACAAAACTTAATTTCCACAACATTGATATTAGAAAATTTAAAATTCGATATAATATTTTTCATTTGATACATAAATGAGATTTATGTACCAATTCCCTATTCAATAACTATTCGATAACTTTCCTATTTGTCATAAAATTACCTCCATATCATATGATTTTGAAAACAAAGCAATTAGGTTTTTTCTTGACAACGAGCACGTTATGAAGCCTTAAGTTAAAATTTAATCGGACAGCTTTTCTTTTTACATATATGAACAAACGTTCAAAATTATTTTAATACGGACAGAACCCAACAAAAATCTGTTTCGCGGTCTAAGAACACCGCTTTTGCCAAGAATTAAAAAAAAATTAAAAAAAAATAGAAATAGATACAAATTCTAGTTAAACCGTCTAACGCCGCCTAATCGAACGAATTTGACCAACAGACGATTCATAACCATTAGTATAACAATAATCATAACAAAATACCCTAGAATGCAAACATTAAGAATCTTAATGCGATGTTTAAAGGACCGAAAGATTCTGCAGAATCAGAAGTGCGTGAAGCCTGCTCGTCGATTCACGAGCAGCAGCAGCCTGCCAAACTTTATATTGGTTGATATGGAAGAGCAGGATGATATGGAGACCGATGATGATATTGGCATCCATCCGGTCTATCCAATACTGGGCAATCGTTATTCCGACCTCTTCTACATGCCGCACAGCGTGGGGCCGGCCTATCAGGATCTCTTCACCACCGCCGATCAATTTGATTTGAGTAAATATCACAATTCGATCGGATGGAACGGCATCAAGCCGATACGAGCCCAGGTGGTGCGCTGTCCCAAACTGTTGTTGAGCCACATGAAGCGACTGTTTACCATTCCGTGTTCCAAATTCAAGGATCCCGGCAATTTCAGCGTCTTCAATTTGTACTTTGACAGCGATGTGAATAGCGCCATCAAGGCATTCGTACTGATCGCCTCGCAGTATTCCGTGGAGTTTATGCAGGATGGCTATTGGTCGGACTTTGTCAATCCCTTTACGGGTCGCGCCTACTTCCGGCCAGCTGCGCGGCGCACTCTTTGTACTGTGAATCAGCCGCGCTGTCTGGGCCACAACATATTCTTCAAGGACATCCACGGCTGCACCGTCATCAAGGAGGCCAAGAAATGCACCTTTGCCGGTGCCATCTTCAGCGATGTGCCTGTCAATTACTTTGACTAGATACACACAGCCCGAACAGCAACAGCAAAATATCACTAAGCCAACCCATTTGAACGCAAAGAGCCAGTTTACATTTTTTTTTACCACATTTCCACAAACAAATCTTTTACGTCTTGATTACTTGCCTACATTGAAGCTTCTTTAGAGTTTGTGCACCAAAAATTAGAAATACAAGTTTATTAAATTGATCACGTATTTGTTTTAAAAAGTCTTTTAAGTATATTTTGTCTGGGAAGCGATTGGTATATTGAAATATATTGTATTATAAACGAAACTATTCTTACGAAGTCAAAATATAGCGTGACTTTAATTGCTATGTATATTTCCGAAACTGAAGAGGTCCATGAGCGGATGACGCTGCGAAGGAGGACCTAAACAAGATCACGAAAAATAAAAGCTTTTTGAAGTGCTTCGAGGGTAGGAAGAAATGTTGGCACAAGTGTATGAGGATTATTTTCAAAAAAAAAAAAAAAATAATAATAATAAAATTGAAAACGTAGATCAAATAAATAGTTTTGGAATAAAAAAATAACAAAATGGGCGATACTTTTTTAACATACCTCACATATATGTAAATATGCTTAAACTAATGATTGTAAAATATTGGTAGTTCAGTTAACCAAATGTCTCATAATATCATGTCAAATAGTAACCTAATCAACAACAAATTCGCTAATAATATAATATACTTTTTCTATACATTATAAGCTTCAAAAGTTCAATTATCATTAAACAAATTATTATTATTCGATCTATCCAAATTTTTATAAATTGTTGATAATTATTTACTGACTAATCGAAAAAATAATCTCCAAATGAAGTAGACCAAGCGTGACTAAGCGCATTTTTATAAAATTAATATTAATTTCATATGTATATCAATTTCATACGATTAACTGTTATAATAATGGGTATATATAGGTCTTTGTCACCATAGTATTAAATCTATTTCTAAATGTATTAATCAGATTACGATTCATTTAACTTGTTGAGTTGCATTAGACTTCACTTAAGTTGCTTTAGAATTTCAGTTACATCCAGCTCAAAGCGTATTTAATTCCTTTTACGTAGATCGGTTTCACGGACGATGTGTGTTTCGTTATCAACGTAAATCGCATTAAAGAGCTGTGACTAACTCAATAATTAGCCAGAACCATAAAAGCTGTGAGTAATTGGAGAGTAACAAAACAACGTAAATGCACATGGGTATTCATTTAAATATTATATATATGTATAAATATATGTATATTTGAAATATATCCAAACTGGGAATTCAAAGAAAAAGAAAACAATTTAAACGGAAGAATGTTATTGTATGTTGTCTATATATGTATATGTTTAGATAGGGTATCCCTAGTTACTCTACATTAACAAATTTGTATATTTAATAGGGTATCCCTGACTATTTGGATAGGGTATGCATTAGTGACTTTGTAAAATATTCATTTGTGACTCTACTTCACCAAGCTTGTATATTTAAACAGGATATTTATGAGTGACTCTACTTCACAAAACTTTTTTATTTAGATAAGGTATTCTTAAGTGACTACTCCACAAAATTTGTAGGTAGGGTACTCCGCAATAAATCTACTTCACTATATTTATATATTTAGATAGGATATTCCTGAGGGACTCTACTTCACCATACTTGCTTATTTAGATAGGGTATATCTTAGTGACTCTACCGAATTTGTACATTTAGATAGCGTATCCCTCGAGTGACTTAGCATAACCAAATTTGTATATTTTGATAGGTACTCTTTAGCACATTTAGATAGGGTATCCCTTCGTGACTACTTCATTAAATTGTTATATTTAGATAGGGTATTCCTAAGTGACTCTACCACAGCAAATATTTTACTTATTCCACATTCGCTGCCCTTTGCTCAACCCCTACTCTAACCGCTTGCTAAAAACAATATAATATTTAATTATGCTCCACCTTTGTTGCTTGTTATAGATATGGCTGATCTGCTCGCTGCTGACGACCATTATGTGGGTGACCTACAACAACTTTTACAACTCTCGTGTCATCGGCATGCTGATCACAAAGATCGCGAATCGTTGGTTCATAAAGGGCGCCTACTTCAAGATAGGATCGGTGGCGATAAATCCACTGGCTGGCAAAATCATGTTCAGAGACTTTGTATACATCACCTATGATTATACGATGCGTGTGCAGGATGGCTATTTCATATTCCGCTGGTGGCGCTCATATGTGCCCAAGGATGTCTCCGAGGGTAGGTCTTGAAGTCCAATCTTATAGATATCAATTTAAAGTCTTCTTCCTTTGCAGATCTCTCTCATTCGGATACGCGTTTGTCTGTGCAGCTGAATGTCTATGAGCTGCACATCTACAATCGCTCCGATCTGTACGATAAGTTGGAGAAGACTTTCGGCCTGGAGCCATCGCTGCTGATACCCACGGATACGGTGAGCACTGAGGAGCGCAATAAGCTCAAGGAGCATCACATGAATCTGGAGAATGCAAAGCAGAGCAAACGCGTGAATAGCGTCAAGAATTCGGAAGCTATGCAGGCCACCACCTGGCGAGATTTGATACCTGTTATCAAGATCGACATCAGCTCGGGTCGCTTTGTCTTCGGCAATCGCCTAACACCCACGACGCTGTCCATATCCATGGAGGAGGCGCACTGCACGTACAGCACCAAGCCCGCGGTTTGTCCGCTCGACAATTTCATGCACTTTGTCAAGGCGAAGGTGGAGAACGCCAAAATCTTATTCTGTCCAAGTCCGAAGTATACGGGTTTGATTGATGAGCCGCCACGCTATATGGGCGAGGGTTTTGTGGTCATGATGTCCAATCAAATGGACTTGTATTTCTATATGGATGAGCCCGGAGTGGTGCCAGAGGAGCCGGTCCAGATACTCTTGGCCAACGGCGATGAATCGGAGCCATCGCCGCCCGTGTGGGGCATCAATGCACATTGCCTCAAGGGCACGGACTTCAGCTACGGCCCCTGGGCGGACAGACAGCGCGATCATCTCTACAGATACTTCTATCCATCCGATTGGAAGGAGGCCGAGGTGACACCGACACCGCAGCCAGGCGAACTGCGCACCTATCAGTCGTTCGATGTGACGCTCTGTGTGCTGAACGAAGCCACAATAGACATACTCTTCTCCAAAGAGAAGGAGACGAATGCCATGCACATAACCGTGGGCCCCGCCTCCTATGTGGAGGTGACCATACCCTGGGTGACCCTGGCCGATGGCTATACGTCCAAGATTCAGGGCCAGCTGTTCCATGTGGAGGCCACCACCTCGTTGCAATATCGCAGCTTGGCAGAGTTCGAATCGCTGGAATACAAAGTGCGCATCCATTATCCAACCAAATGGAATGCGCCACAGGATTGGAACATCTCGTTGGCCGGCTGCAAGACAACGGCATTTATTGTGTATAAACACAAATGCTTCTTCCAGGATCTCATTGAGGATTGGGCGAATAAGGCGAGACCCGACATACTTAGCTTTGTGCCCTACACTTGCAATTTCAATATACGCCTGAACGAATTCGAGATTCTAATGCTGTGCAACGAATACAATTGGATCGATTGCAGCAGTGCGAACCAGGAGAACAATCATCTGGGCTTCTGCGGCGATGTCTTTGAGATGAGCTTTGCACTGCCCTTCGACGATTTTCTACCCAAGACTGTCACGCTCAAGTTCTGGATACACGGCGAAGGTCTCGACTTGAGTTTGTATGTGCCGGAGGTGTCTTCGGTGCGACCCATTGTCCTAGCCATAGATGAGAATGCAAGACTGTTAACACGCGAGGGCAAACTAATCAGACGCCCCGAGCTCTATACGAAGAAGTGGCGTAAGATTTGCCAACGCAGCGCCGGCTGGATCGATTGCTGGGCAGTGCCCATACTGGCACTGTCCATCCAGTATGTCTATCATCCGGTGCCACCGCTGGGGCCTGATCCACAGGCGGACATCACCACGCCCGAAAAGGAGGAGATTCTGCTGAGTCCGATGCGCATACCGAAAGTACGAAAATCGCCAGTTAGCAATAGCTGGCAGCAGGCACAGCAAGCAGCCGAGCAGCAGCAGAATAGGTTCGATCCGGGCACCTTGACTGCGGATCAAGTGACGGTGGAGCTGGAGATTGGCAGCTCGGTGCTGATGGCATATGGCAATGTGCTGCGAAATTTCATGAGCCTCAAGGAGAATATATTTGGCGAGGATCAGAACTTCACGGACATGGAGCAATCGAATGTGAACAAGGAGCCAGGCGCTGCACCAAATCCGAAGGATCAGCTGCTGGCCAAGGAAAAGGAGCTGGCCAACAAGTCCATATCAGAGACAGCGCCACCGGAAGAGAAGCGCAAACCTTTCGATCCACGGCTCTATCGCCCGCTGGAGGTGATGGTCTCGGTCATAGTGCACGACATTCAAGCGCACGTAATGAAGAACTGCAATCCAGATGATCCACCTTGCCCGGTGGTGCTGATCGAACGTTTCGGCTTCGAGATGGACAAGCGTTATCATGAGACAACGTTGCAAGTGCTTGTGAGTCCTTCGTACCTGCTCACAGCCGACACGCTGCAGCGGCAGCAGCGCGAGCAGCACATCCAGCAGGGTCACCTGCTGCTCTCTGCTGTCCAGGTGAGGGGCCATGCGATGTTCAGTAATGAGGGCTGTGCCTTGGATGAGGATACTTTGGAGTATTCATGGTTGGTGGAAGTGCAGCTGGGCAAGCTGACAGGCAAGTTGACGCTGCCGCAGCTGGTGAATGTCGTCACTGGCCTGGAGACACTGGTGCTGCTTGCCATCGATCCCGAAAACTGTTTGAAGTCACCGAAAACCGTGCGCAATTGCCATCATGGTGTGCCCAGCAATCTGTGTCCGCACACCAAGGAGGAGAACAAGTACAAATGCCCATCCTCCGAGGATATCAAATACAAGATGACGCGCGTCTCGGTCGATGCTGTGGACGTTTATCTCATCGAGAGCGGCACGGCTTTGCATGCCTGGATCTCACCCATACGACTGGCCAATTGCAATTTGCATGGCCAGCGCGTCAAGTCTGGCATCTCCGGCTTGTTGCCCTCCATTCTGGTGCGGCTCTTCATGCTGCACGCAGGGAATGCGCCCAATAGCAGTTACAATACCAATACAACGGGCAGCAATCGATCGGGCAAGCTGCGACGCGCTGATCAGGACTCGCTCAAGTCGCAGGATGTCTATGGCACACACAAGGCCACCAGCAAACGCAGCTCCAACTCGTTCTCGCAACGGCGTGATTCTCGTGAAGATTCGGCGCGCAGCAAACTGCGCGACAGTGTGGATGGTCATGTCAAGCGCACACCGTTGACAACGGATCTCTGCGAGAACTGGGTGGAGGTGGGCTGCACCTCGCTGGGTCCCATACTGCTGGAAGGCGCCTCGGCGCTGCCCATACCCGATCATGAGCTGCATCTCGTGCAGCACAAGTGAGTGGAAGCAGCTGCGGCTACTCTATATACATACTTATATTATTTGTGTATTTCAGCTTTCTGCGTGAACACGATGCCAAGTTTAAGCGCTTGTGGTTCCTCTGGACAAACAATGGCAGTGCTCTTAGTTCCGGCTCGGAGACTTCGCGCTGTGGCTGCATTGGCGGCTGCGCCTTCTTTGGCAGCAATCGCAATGGCCAGAAGTTCTTCAAGCCCACGGCTCAAGATGTGCATGACAATTATAATATAGCGCGCTATTTGTGAGTATAAGAAAATCTCTTTTATTACTTCTTGTCTCATCTTCTCCATCTCCCTTTCAGCATCATCAACAACAGCAAAGATTTCGGCTTTGGCGAGAGCATTTTGCATCAGGGTCAGCTGGTCTTCCACACACCACCTTATAGTCTCCACTGCGTTTCGCTCTACGATGCGGCCGACTTCAATGGCAAGGGCAAGCTGTATAGGCCCGCGAGTGAGTTGCGCAATGGCAGCTTAAAGAAATCTGAGCTTGGCTCCCTGCCCGATGGCACTAAATTCAAAATTGGCGCTGGTTCTGTGGACAAGCCAGAGCTTAACAGCAATCGGCATAAGAGTCGTGAGAGCATTGGCTCACCGAATACGCTGGAGCGACGCAGCAAGCGTTATCCATGCACAAGACAGACCTCTGTGGAGGTGCCATACTCGCGTCTGCTGGACAGTCCATCCAAGAAGCTGCAACTGCAGCACGAGTCCCTGGAGCGGGAGGCAATCAACGCCAGCAGCCAGCAGCCAAGACGCGGCTCCGATTCGCACAGACTGCGCGTATCGCCGCCCAAGACAAGCATCTCCGACTCAAGACTGACCGGCGAGGTGGCTCTAGATGATGAGCAGGAGGTGAGGAGCTTATATAATAATAATCAATATTATAATTAATAATATATAATTTCAAATTATTGTCAGATTCCCGATGAGATGTCCCATTCGGCGCCTCATTCGCATCCGCTGGAATTTGAGATTGCGGACATTGTGCTGCATGGCGGGGATCAGTTGCCACGTGAAGTACAGCGCACCATATCGCTAACCTCCGAGAATCCCTCAGAGATGTTCTTCTCCGCCGAGGAAGATATATCGAATGTTATGTCACAGCGTGGCTCCATGAAGCAGCGCAGTGGCACTGGCTCCATCATTTTGTCGGGCCGAAAACGTTTCTCCTCTGATTTCAGGTAAGCACAATTGCATTTATATCATAGAGCTATAAAAATAACTTATATACATTGTAGCATTGGCGCTCAGAATGAGAATGGCAGCCACACTCTGCCGACCTATCGCAGCGATCTGGAAATTCATCCATCCGAGAGCAATAAAACGCTGCCCAAACGACCGCAGAGCACAACAGAACTGGTAAAAACAATCGAGCAAATACTACAAACACTTCCCTATATATAAATATATATATTAAGTCTTTACGTATACAATTCTATATACGAACCATATACACTTTGCAGCTTTACTGCTTTTAAGGCCTAGTTTATATTCCACTCTCACCAACTACAATTTATAGCAACTATAAAGCAGCCCAGTTCTAAAGTATTTGGGAAGAACTTCTCATACATTTATATATATTTACATATATCATGCATGCCTCTCTTCTTAACTTTAAGCTATATATATTTCTCTATAACTCTATTGTTAAACAAAATCCACACCTAAATTCTATTCCTTTCCACCAATCTCAAAACTTTCGATTCATAACAAAAAAAAAAAAAACTAAACGTTAAACAAAAACTATATAAATACGTAAAAACTCATCCAGAACGAAGACGCGAGACGCATTCACGGTCTTGCCACACCTATAAGAAAATTAACAAATATCTCATCACGACCCGAGTATCGACATTTTGTTCACGATGTGAGTAGTTCTTAGCAACAGCCAAAACCAAAGTACAGTACAAATAAATTTAAAATGTAAAATGAAATCCTTAATCTTTGACTAACATGTGTAGCGCAACCAAATTCCTAATATTTCTTTCTATCTTAATGTTTAACGAATTCTTCAGTATAGTTTTATTATAAAAAAAAAAAATAATAATAAAATTAAAAAACAAATTATATTTTGTATATAAAAATATATTTGGTTAGCCGAAAAACCTTGCGAGGGTGGTCTAAGAAGTTGAGTCAAAATAAAAAAAGTTTAAATTATTATTAACGTAAATTATTTGAATTTATAAAAAAAAAGCGTTTAGACCACCCTCGTATAATCTTGCTAATAATTATATTTTAAAAACAAATTTATATTCGGTTAGCCGATAGAACTTACGAGGATGGTCCTATAAGCTGAGTAAAAATGAAATAAGTTGAAAATAATAGAAATAAGTTGAGACCATCCTCGTATACCCTTGCAGATGGACGAATAATTATTAAAAATTATGATTTGAATTTAAAATATATTAAGTTAATATTTTTATTAAAAAATTTTATTATTGTTATTATAGAATTATTATATTATTTTATTTTATAAATACTTTCCTTCATTTTCTAATGCATTTTTTAATTATAATTCATATTATTATTATTATTGATATATTATTATTATTATTTTTTTATCAATATTATCTTTTAGTTCCAATTTTCTGCAAGGGCATATCTAATATGTTGCCTGCATGTCTTCTAAAAATTTCGCATGCTACTTGGAGCTAGTCTAAGTCTAAATGATTTCTAGTTTAGTTTTAAGTATGCAGTCTTTGATTAACACAAGCACACACGCACCCATTGCACTTGTTGCGCCACTTGGTCTGCCCACCGTTTTCATTTGATTTGTAGCCGTTTGCCATGGATTGCTCTGCGATCTCTTTTCTAATTCCTTATTTGGTTTGCTTTGCATTTCCCAGGCTGACTCACGTGGCTCGTCGTCGGGCACACCCTCGCTCTCCTCGAACTCGTTCATATCGGCCATGTCGTCGCAGGAGGATGTTGCTCTGGTCAATCTGCATCAACAGGTCAATCGACCCATCATCGATTCACCACTGCTGATGGCTAGCTATTTGAATCACTTGTCGCAGGTGAAGTGCTTCAATTGGAATGGCTGCTCATTTCCGCTCGGACCGGATGTCTTCTCCACGCCGCTCTTCCACGAGAACGAAGACGGCGGCCTCACCTACATTGGCAGCAAAATGTTGCCGCACTTCGATTTGTACTCTTGCTGGCGTGAAATTAAAGTGGTGCCACGCTATGAGAACACCACGGGCAGCAACAGCTCGGCCACATTTATGGGTGGTCCCAAATCCCACCCTTGGGATCCGAGTGTTCTGCTCAAGGAGGAGGAGTCGGACAAGACGACGAATGGCTTCGATGATGGCGAATTCATGAGCCTTCAATCGGAAGGCGGTGCAGCCTGCACCTCGGTTGTGGCTAGATTGAAGGGGCAGCTCAATGTATTCCTTACGCCGCTCCTGCTGGAGGGACTACAAAGGTGAGTTGAATATTTAGTTGTTTATTTATTTACATTAAATTAAAAATACATTTTTATAGGTCAGTTGAATGCACAATTAATCCAGACTCAACTTATTTATTCGCATATTCTTATAAAAATATATATTCATACACATTGATCAATGGAACAAACGGAATAATTATGAAAACTTAACTTCGTTTAACACGCAAATGTGTTCGTTTCGCCAGCCTGATGGCCACATTGAGATTACTCTGGCTGTTCTGATCACGGGGAAACGAGTCCATCAGCTTCTTGAGATAGCTTTCGTTGTTGTTCTGGATGGAGACTTTAGTTGTCTATTTAAGATGCTGCACTTCACTTACCTCTGACGAGTCGTCGTCGTATGTTCTCCCATTGTTCTCCCGCTTGATGCGTTTCGACTGCTCCAACTGACTCTGTAAGGGACTATGTTCATTGCTTAGCTGATAGGGCTCATAGTTGAGCATCTCGCTGTGCTCCTTGTCGGTTCGCAGCTGATGCTCGATGGGTTCCTCCTCGCTTTTGATGTAGCCTTCCTCTGTTTGAATGAGATAGCGCAATGGATCGCGAGCATTTTTCGCTATGAAACTGTGTTGTTTGATAATATTTAGTAGAGTGAGGTATGTGAGAGGGTTTATTTTGAGTGAGTTCTTAATATATGTATTTAAACATCTAACCTGTCGCCTTCATTGGCTGCCAGTTCGCCTGGCTCATTCAGTTGCATATTCTCGTCCAGCTCTTCGGTCTGTTTGTCATCGTCCTCGGATTTCTCCTCCTGTTGCGGCTGTTGCAGCTCTTGCCTACGTCCGTGCGCTGTCCTTGCCAGCTCGTGTCGCTCGTACGGCAAATTGACCTGCTCCTCGTTGTGTTGTAATTGTCCAACCTCATCCTCGGTCACCTTTGCTTGAGCCCAGGTATTGCCCAGTTTCGGCAACTCTTTGAATGTATCTGCAGTGGCCACCTTGTCATAGTCCATATTCGACATGTCCGGCATTGAGTCTGCCCTGCCATTCCAGCCTTCCAGCTGCTTGCTGAACTTGAACACGTCGTCGCGATGTGCCTGTGCTGCCAATTTCTCTAGGCTGCTCATTCCGCTCACATCGGCAAAGTCATTCATGCTAGGCCTCTGCCTCGATCTGTGCTGCAAGCGCTGCAGACACATCGTATCCTCCGGATCGCATTCCTCAATACTTTTACATCTCAATTTGGCATCACTTCTGTCTGACTTTGCACCATCCAAATGTATATCTAGGAATCCGTCCAGCGATTTGCATGAGGTGGTGCACTTTCGGGTGGTGCAGCGCCGTGTGGTGGGTCGCTTATTGCATTTGGGTCGTTCGGTACACTTGGGTCGTTCGGTGCAGTCGTCCTTGTCCTTGTCATCGTCATCATCGTGACAGCCATCGTCTACCGACTGCTTGTCCGGCTTCAAGGCACTCTCCAAGTCCTCGTCCATGCTATCCATATCAGCGTAATGTTGCTTCTTGGCTTGTCTATGGTGTCCCCTAAGGCTTGCTTGCTTTGAAAGAAATGTATTATGGATGGGTTTAATTGTTAAGCATATGACTAAATACCCTTTAAGTCAAATGGTCCATTGCCAGCATCATCCAAAAGTTTATTCAACTCATTCAAATCATCCAGAGATAGGCCATTGAGTGTGGACTCCACTTCAGCATCACTGAGACCATTTGTTAGATCAGGATAATCAGCCGGATCGAGCTCAACATTGCGTTCGGGCTTCACTTGAGCTTCCTATTTCATTAGTTTGTGTTAGCTAGAAGTTAGAGCGGAGTTCTTGTCAACCTACCAGCGGATATGCTGCCACAAAGGTCAGTAGGGCACAAAGCAAACCAATGCGCAGTAGTAACATTTCTATAAACTTGTAGCACTTAAATTTGTAGTATATTGATCTTATGCTGATCGAAGTAGAATGTTTTTACTCTGACCTGTTAACTGATTACAGATAAAGCAATGGAGCTTAGTTTTTGAATGTGTTCCCCTTATAAAGTTGTTTCCGTTGAAATCCATTCCAGTTGATTTTGTCACCCTTTTTAGCCTCTTCGTTCTCTTCTTTTGTTTCTCTCCAGCTTAAAATAATGCCTAATTTATTATCATATACCTATCATATACACACATAAGTTTCTTACTTATGTAATTTGCTTTTTATCCTTGCAGAATGGTTGAGGCTGCCGTACCGACAATTCAGTCAATGCATCTGCTCTCTGTTGTAAATTTCATACACGCCTCGTGCATAGCGAAAGTGAAGAACGACAATATATTAAAGCGAGATCAGAGTCTCAGCTACTGGTCGCAGGTACATTCGAATTCAAAGCGTTCGACAACCGAACGACATTTGCAGGGACCGGGCGACTCATTCCTGAGTGATGTCTATGAGGAGAGCATCTCGACAAAGACTCAGGGTTTGATTGTATTGCCCAAGGTTAGCATCACAATGCTGCAGTCGTCTATAGTAGAGGAGATTATATCTGTGGCAGCGCTCGACAATGTACAGGTGAGTGGGGGAAATATATAATCACAACTGAATTTGTACTAATGAATTTTCTATATTCAGGATCTCAGCTGCGTCTCTCTGCTTACGTTTTATATGGAGGGCATCTCAACTAAATTTCATTTGGGTAAAACCACTCGAGCCTCAATGCACAACGTCTATATACAGCAGGCTGTGCAATCGGGCAGCAGCCATAAGAAAGGTGGCATTATGAAGGGCACTCGTGCCTTGCTCGCACATCTCTCCTCTCAAACGAGACCTGACAATGTGCAAGGTGAACCAATACTCATTGAGACGTCGGAGAAGCAGCTGGAAGAGCTGGTTATTACACTCGACATTGGGCGAGCGCATGCGCAGCTGCGTCGACTGAAGACCGAGGGACAGTCGTGTGCACCCGAGACGCCCATAATTGTGACTGCCATACCGGAGCACAAGAGCAAGGTGCTGTTCGAGTGCCTGAAGATGCCCGAGAGCACAGGCATTGAGAGCATTGGCTACATAATGTTTGAGTGTGGCTTGGAAGGAGTGGGCGTTAAGATTGTAAAGCGTTCGCATTTCGAGAAGTCGGAAAATAGCAAAGAGGAGCTAGCTGAGATGACAGCCGGTGCAGAAGGCGTTGCCTCGACCGGGGGTGGCTTCAATCTGACCGAACTGGTGGTGGGATCAAGTGCTGAAGCTGCACCTGCCTCAGCAGATGCAAGTGGTGCTACCTCAAAAGCCGAAGCAGCCTGGCGATTGATAACCAAAAAGCCACCA
The DNA here is from genome assembly GCA_035045345.1 of Drosophila hamatofila. NCBI lineage: Eukaryota > Metazoa > Arthropoda > Insecta > Diptera > Drosophilidae > Drosophila > Drosophila hamatofila. The sequence goes on from JAWNPA010000032.1 coordinate 1,034,100, forward strand.
ACACCCAAAACACCTAAAGAGAAATTTCCGCATGCATTGGATGCCAATATTGCCAGCGAAGGCGGCACAGAGCAATCACGCAAAGCAACGCCCAAGCAGGCAGCAGATGAGGATGTGGAGAAAGGAGGAGCTGGGAGCTCACAGACACAAGGCACTCAGAAGCCAAGCGGCGCAGGAAATGCAGCGAAGGATGGCTACGACAAGGCGCTCTCGAATGTCAAAGGCACCGACAAAACTTCGTCCTGTGTAATAGAGCTAAAGTCCGTGTGGTTTAACTTTGCGGCGCCTCCTTGTGTGCCAATTACACGTAAAATTGATTTGACGCGCTTGGATTGGAATCTGTTGAGCACTGCCTCGCCGGCCATAACGGCTTGGATGAATCCCAGCAATCGTCTGGCCATGAAAATTGTGTCCCTGATGAAGGTGCTGCACACAAGGCAAACGGCAGTTGCTGCCTGCCTCATGGCCGATGCCATGGAGAATGAGAAAATTCAGCGGAATCCAAAGATAAAGAAGGTGGGTAGAGAGAGGAAGCAATGTCATAGTCAATCTATGTATATATATATATATATATATCCTAATGCATAATCTCTCTCAATCAGAGTCGCTATGCGAACAACTATACGCTGTTGTCGAAGACCTTGCAGGAGGATCCCAGCTGTCAGCTGTGCTATATAATGCAAAAGTTAGTCTTGGATGAGGGAGTGCAGCGCATTGAGCAGATTTTCAAGCGTGGCGAAGTGCCTCATTTAAATACGCTGCGACAGGTAAGTAATTGACCCACTTATATATAGACGCATATCTAATTGCCTGTTTCATTTCAACAGGGCATCATTGTGCTAAGCCGTCAGTGGAAGAACACTTTGTATAATCCCATTCTGTTCGAACATCAGTACAAGAATAAATTGGCTCGTCCGATCAATGTGACATTTTCGTTTCCGCAAAACGAAGAGGAATGCGAGGCGGATGAGTGTGAAGGTGATGTTGAAATGGGCGCCTATGCGGGCGTCGGCGAGCATCCGGAAGAGAGTGAGAATGCTTTATTACTTGGGCAAACACAGCATCATCGAACTCACATTGGTATTCCTTTGATTAACGCTGGTCAGCTGCCTAAACGGCAGCCAACTTCCTTTGTTATAACTAATATTTTTATATATATAGATATAGATGTAGGAGATTATTTTTGTCTTGTTTATGATGCACGTATTTATTAATTAATTAATTAATATATAAGCCATGCAAAAGTTAACTCTTTAAGCACTCAAGAGACATTTATTGTGCTTGGCTATATATATATATATATATATGTTGTTTTCCTATCTTCCTTACTTGATTTTCTTCTATATTCTCTTTTCTACTTTCAATACTCTATATTTCTACTACTTCAACTCCCTCTATTGTATGTCTTCAATCAGCTTTAAGTGTTCATGACTTCATATTGTGTGATGTCTTGCGTGTGCATTATGTATTCAATTATTCAATGTTACTCTCCACTTACCTTTCTGGCTAAGTTAAGTCTAAACAAATTTAGGCTTACACTATCTAGTGCAGTGTGCTTAATATATGTACAATATTGTGTAAGACTTCATAGATCGTTGTCTATCTTTGTATTATATATATTTATAATATGTAATTGAAATATTTCGCACATTGCACTTAACTAAATTCCACTTTGGTCTCTAACTCCACCTAAGTGCAAAATTTAAATATTTATTTATATTCACTTTAAAAGCTTTTACTCAAGACTCTTATCATTCCCTATATAGATAATTCGCAGTATGGAGGCTTGTCCTATGCTCAGGAGACAGCCCATCATGGACCCGCATCCCAGAGATCGACTTCCACATCGCCCAATATACATCACACGCGTCGTGGGTAAGTTTCTGTGTGTTGAAAGCATTTCAATGTATACCATGCCATATATGCTTATGCATGTTTCGTCTATTAATGCCTTTGCCTGTGTATGTGTTTTTCTTTTCATACCGAACTCTACTTTACCATCGCATAAATATGAATATATTTGCATCTATATGATATTCGAATTGTTATACATAAAAAGTCTGGGCAAAGTGCACAGCAAAGCCTCGAATTATTCACATGGTAATTCGTCTCGTTCTAGCATACAAATGCTGCCCATTATATCGGGCTTAGTGGAAAAGCAAGTGCCAGAGTTTGGTAAGTCTTAACATATATATAAATGGAAAATAATCAGATATATAATATATATTATTGTTGCAGAGTACGGTGCCTTGCAGGAGGGTTCGCTGAGCTCCACAAACTCAGTGAATAAATTCTGGCTGGGTGCTGAGAATCACAAGGAGGATTTGTACTTCTGGATGGCCAAGCAGCAGGATAACAACAAAAAGAAAGAGAATTCTGCTGAAAAGGAACACGCACGTCCAGCTCCACCCAAGCTTCATGGCCAGCCACAGGCGAGAAGTACCATCATGCAGGACTCCATTAAGCTGCTGGATGCTCACTTGATCTTCGAGCCGTTGCTCACATGCCTGGGGGTTATGCCACAGCAAATGATCAACAAGTTCTCAAACGCAGACATCTCTTCGCTGGAGAACTTTGGCACAAATCTCTCGCTGATTGGTACCTTTGATTCGATACGCGTGGACATTGTGGTCAGCGAGGCTGGCGATAAGAAGAACAATACCAATACTAAGCCAGCCAAGCTGAGTAAGAAAGCGAATGGCGGACGAGCCTCTATCATGATGGATACGCCGCTCTTCTTGTGTGAGCGTGTGGGCGTTGAATTGGAAGTGCTGAAAATGTCCGACGGCATGGTGGATCAGGCACGTCAGAATGTCATCTACATGTCCAGGCGACAGCTTAAGAAGCACACGAGCACCGTCATCAACTTCAGTCTGAATGTGCGCTTCATTTCGCAGCAGGTGAATATGCCGCTGCTGCGATTGCTGCATCAGATCTGCAATATGTATCAGAATGTGAAGGATGCTCAGAACGAGTTTCACGAGCATCCCGATCTGAGCAAGAAGAGCCACACCAAGGATGAGTGTAGTTTAGGTAAAAAATAAGTGAAATTATATTAAAATTCCTTTATTAATCAGATTTCCTTTCGACAGCCTCTGAGCCAACGGATTTGCTACCCTTTTCGGAACGTTTTGCTAGCCACGGCGAAAGCTTTTCGGATGAGCGCTATGACAAGTTTAACGAGACCATGCCCACCATGCCAGCTGGCCGTAATCGTCCCATTATACAGTTAACTCCCTCGCCCAATGCCAAGAATCGACCCCAGAGCTTTGCACAAAAGCTGCGCTCCACGGGCAAATCTGTCAAGGGCAAACTGGGCTACACCAATCTAAATGAGTCGAGCTCGTCGCCTTTGAGAGACAGCCCCACTATGTCGTTCCACGAGCAGCACATCTTGAAGCTAACCACAGAGTCGAAGGCTTCGCTGAATGGTGGCTGTGCTACGAGTGTCAGCGGGGACTATAACACGCTCACCAAAGCGGCGCCGCTGCTAGAGACACCCAACTGCTGGAAGACAATCTATCATCTGCTAGAGCTGTATGGCACCATGCCGGAGACGAAGACAGTGGCGCAGCGGAGTTCGCTGAATGAGCATAAGAAGGCGCCGCCGAGCTACGGCAATAATGATGATGATGACTTGACCAATGCACCCACACCTTTGCCACAGCATCGCGAGATGCTGCTGGTGGATGGAGTGCCGCCGGAGCGAACACGTCTAATTGTCTTCGGTGTGGCCAAAATACACAAGACGCGAATGTTAGCCACGCTGTCTGGCCTTAAACTGGAGTCGGAGATTACCACCTTGAATAGCACGGCGACATGGAGAAAGAAGGCCAGACCTGTCTCATTGGAATGCTCGCTCACCGGGCAGGTGGGACGTGCTATGATCGTATTACTCGAGGGCGTGGCGCCCAGTCAACAGTAAGTACTCAAAGGTCAATTTAACTGAGCGAGTCTATAACTATTTTATATTCCTTGCAGAACTGTTGTCAAGGTCACCGTGGGCAAGAGCCAGACACTCTACTCGAGTCTTTCGAAGCGCGGCAAGGATAAGAACAGCGGCCTGCTCTCGATTGGACCCGTTAACATAGACATACCGCAGCATCCAGTGGCTCTGCACGGCATGATGACACGCAGCTCGAAGCAGCTGTCGTCCACTCTACAAGAGCTGCGTGTGAAGCGCAATTCAGGCAGATCTACGCTACGATCCCATACGGCTGAGGAGCCGGATTCGCCCTTCCATGCGCGCAACTCGGGTGGTGCGGCAAGCGGCGTGGGCACAGCCAGCGAAATGCGTGAGAGAACAATTTCTGGTGGTGCACAGCAGCAGCCACAATTTGCAGCGAGACGCGCTGCACGCCTGGCTCAATCCAAGCCTGCGACGGCATCGAATGGTTTGCTTCAACCGCTCGTTATGCAATTTAATGTTCTACTACAAAGTCTGTCCATCAATGCGGCGCTGTTGCCCTCGCTGCAGGCGCAGTATCGCATGAATCACGTCAGCTCGATGGGCGTGACGGGTCAGCGGGCAAAGTTTGTTATTGATTTGCCCACGCACACGCTGAGCTTTAATACCAAAATACAGGTGAGTTGTCTATTAGTTTAATTTACAATATAAACTAAAGCTAATTTATATTTCAGAATGAAATGAATCTGCCTTCGGAGGCATGCATTGGCCTGCCACCCGTGCATGTGGTAGCTGAATATATACCGGACAATCGACAGGAGCATACGGAGAGCATTGAAGGCATCGTTTTGCGACAGGGCGGCTATGTGAATGCCAGCGCTGAGATTGGCGAGTTCGAGCGCTGCTTGACTACAGATCTGCTCAATCATTTGGTCTTCGTGCAGAAGGTGTTCATGAGAGAGATCAACGAGGTGCTCCAAAAGGTCTATGGTGGGGAGAAGCCGGTGCCGCTGTGGACCGAGGAGAGTGGCGATAATGCCAGCGTCCAGGAGTCGACGCTAAAACGCATACTTTTCTCCATCAACATATCCATGAAGCGTATACAACTAACAGCCACCACACCTTGCTCTTCAGCGGTGCGCTTTGAGACGGGCACACTGGAATTGCAGCTCTCAAATCGTGTCAAGAATTTGGGTGACATGAGCAATCGCAAAATGTTCTTCAAGGCGCACATCGATTTCAATTTATCACTTGGCCAGATCATCAGGAATGTGATCTTTGACGAGGCGGAGCCAGAGTTTCAGCAGTATGCCTTTTTCCATACGACCATCGGTCTGCGTAACGCCTTCCAGGATGAGCTGCTCAATGAAGACAAGGAGCTCATATTGCTGACGTTGAAGCGTCCCCTGGTCTACGTACAGCCGATAGCTGTGGACAAGGCCATATTGGTCTGGTTGAACTACAAGAATGCCTACGAATATTGGGCCGAGAAGCGGGCAAATCTCTGCTACGAGCATACAGCCCAGACCACTCAGCAGGTCTTCGATCGCGTGGCCTTTGGCCAAATAGCCAGCTCCAATTTATCAACATTGTTTCTGCAATTGACTGTGGAGGACATGGGCATCTGTTTGCCCCTAAAGCAAGTCAATGCAATGGTGAGTGTTAAGTGATAAAAAGTTAAATAAATTTATTTATAAGTAAACTATCTTTGTAGTCATTTGGTTCTCGTTCGTATCAGGACTTTGATGCCAAAGGCGCTGTCGTCATCACCTTGGAGAACACCATCATCTCCGCCTGCAATTCCGGCTCTCTGGTCTCCAAGGGCAAATTTCAGGGCTTGTGCTTGCGCTTTGCAGATGATTTCGAGACCAATCTGGATGACTGGAAGCCGAGCAGTGTGGAGCCTATAATGAATGTTTGTGTCGTCTCCGAAGGCACCTTTGAGGTGTGCTCCCGCACCACGGCCGCAAAGAAGGGCGAGAACGCCAAGTGGCTGCTGAATGTCAAGTGGCAAATGGAGGGCGTGGACATCCATTTGGATGTGAACATTGGGAAGCAGCTGTCCTCATTGGGCCACACGCTGACCATGCTCACGGGCTTTGAGGAGGACGACACGCAAATGGAATCACCCGATAGTGATGAAGGCGATCAGAGCAGTCGGGATACGTATGTGCGAAGGCGGGCTGAATTTGATAATCTGCCCGCCTTTGTGTTTGATCCCACAATTGACTCGAAGAAGCGCTCGTTCATGATGGAGAAGGAGATGGCGGAGCAGCTGAAGATCATAAATGACTTGCGGACATTGGGCGCCTCGCATAATACGGTTGCCCACGAGGAGCGACGCCTGCAGGAGCTGCAGGCCATTTGCTACAAATACTTCCGTCGCGACATGATACAAAAGTGGAGGAAGCCGTCGCTGCGGCGCTCGCTGAAGAATTACAACCGATCGCATTCGTATATCGGCAGTGGAGTGCTGCCAGGCGTGCCGCCAACGAGGGAGCTGCCTCTGGACAATGGCAGCAGTCACAGCTATGCGGGCAGGCGCCTGGATACGATTGCCTCCAATGATGAGATATCGAGCTTGCAGAGCACGCCCGCCTCCTGTCACTCACGCAGCGCCTCCTTCAAGACGGGCGTCGGTCGCGTGACCTTCACAGATGCCATGCGACAGACGTCGCTGCCGAATGCAGACACCGACACAGAGACGGCTGACAACGAGCTGGACTGGCGTGGCGGCATCCATGGCGACTGCACGCCTAGCGAAATGGACGTGGATGGCACCTCGGTGGAGATGCGACGCAAGCATGCCCATGCCCAAAAGCAGCAGCCGGAGCCGAACATTGACTTCGAACTGGACGTCAAGGTGCTCGTCAATTCGGGCAAGTGTGTGCTCCACACCAAGGACAACAACAGCGGCGAGGAACGAGCGGCCTACACAGCTGGCGGAGCGGCTGCCTCCAGTGTGAAGTCGCACAAGCGCGAGCGCAGCATTGGCAACGATTGGGGCAGTCCGACGCCGTCGCGTCGCCAGCGCGACAAGAGCAAGCTGCGCTTCAATGCCAGCACGCATAACAATGCACTGCTCGCCGATCTCACCATCTTCCATATACCCGGCCTGGACGTCAAGCTGCACTATCAATCACGTACACTGATCGACGCCACCGAGCAGCCGTCGACGCCAGCGAATGCTGCGGCTGTGCCGCATATGCGACGCTTGGGCAACAAGCGCGCCACGCTGAGCGCCTGGATGACGCTGCAGAGCATACCGGAGGAGACAATCATCTCACCGCACATACTCGAGTTCCTCGAGCAAACACTGGAGCCGATACCCGCCCGGCAGGCGAATAGTGTGCCTGTGACGCCCTCGCATACAGCCGCCGTCAATCTGGACATATTGCCGGCCAATTATGCCACCTATGCCTCGTTTCCCGTCGACGTCATTGTCTACTTCCACATGCAGCCGTCCACGTTTAGATTTAGCTGTCTGCCTGTTTCCAGGGTGGAGTGCATGCTGCAGCTGCCCAGCCTGGATATTGTGTTCAGCTCCAAGCGCAGCGGCGAGGAACAGGAGCAGCAGCAGCAGCAGCAGCAGCAGCAACCACAGCAGCCTCAGCCTCAACCACACTCAAGTCAAAGCCATGCAGATCAGCAGCTGCCCACGGGCGGGTTGAGTGTCACCGGTTGCCTGGCTGACTTTAATGTCTACATCTTCCATCCGTATGGCGGCAAGAAGACCTCCAAGGAGACGCAGTTCTCGCCTCTGAGCGACAGCGAGCGCAAAGATTCGCTCAGCATCAATGTGGAGTTTGTCAAATTTCACATCACGCGCTGTCGCAAGGTTTACATTGAACCTTTGCCCAGTTCGAAGCGGGCACTGGACCAGAGTCGTGCTGTGATACGCTTCTCCACCATTGTGGACATTGGCAGCGCCAGCTTTAAGTACGACATGCGACGACTCACAGAGATCTTGGCCTTCCCCAAGGCCTGGTACAGGCGACGCATTGTGCGGCGTCTCTTCCTGGGCGATCTTAGCGTGCATCAGCAGCAGCAGCAGCAGCAACAGGCGGGCGCTGAGACGCCAACGCCAGCGACGCCAACGCCCACGCCCAGCGAGGGTCGCAGCAAGGATAAGCTGCGCCTGGACTTTGAGGGCCAGCAGCAGTCGCAGCAGCAACAGCAGCTGGGACACTTTGGCGCCGTGCGCAAGCTGAAATCCTTAGGCAAATCATCCAGCGCTGAGTCGTCCGGCACGCCGCCCTCGGAGAAGAATCAGATAACTGCCTGGGAGACGTTGGTCATCTTTGCCGTCAACTTCACCAAGCTGAACGTCCAGATGAACATAGGCAATGTGTGCGGCAATGTGGTGTGGCTGACCAAGGACTTCCGCTCGGATGGTCGCCTGTCTATAGGCAGCACCGGGTACAAGAATATGTATGCGGGCATCTATTTGGGCGGGTCGGCGCTGGATGCCAAGGGCGGCATTGTGGGCGGCAGCTTCGAGGTGAACAAGATCAACAAACGCTTCCACATCAAAGAGGAATCGGGCATGGAGCCGTATCATACGCTGGGACTTAGTTTCATGGCCCTGGAGCTGCGCCTGGACTACATGGGCACCTCGGTCCTGATGACGCGCATCAGCACCTTTGCGGCGGCCATGAAGGACGAATGGCGCACCGCATCGCAGGCGGCTGCCTGTGGCAAGGATCAACCGCGTGCTCTGATCTTCATACATGGCGATCTCAGCTGGGATCAACTGCAGATCATGATATCCAAGTCGACGACGGCGGATCTGATGAAGATGTACTTCAAGCTCGAAGAGTTCTTTACGCAGCAATTCAAGTCCTCCAAGCGCGTGTTCTCCAGCCTAGAGCCGCGTCTCCAGGATCGCACGGCGAGCATCAAACGACGCCAGCAGCTGAAGAAGAAGCCCAATGGCGAGCTGCCGCCGGCTGCAGTTGCTCCCAACCTGAGTGGAGTGGAAAATACGGATGCACGTCATCATCGCCATTGGCAGAAGCCGTTGGCCCAGGCCATTGGGCTGGTGGTGCCGTCGCTGGTCACACGCCTGCCACGCCATGGCAACGTGCTTGGCGGCACCGTGGATCTGCGTGGCCAAAACATTTCGCTCGCCTGCTTCCACGGCATCAACTTCAAGTCGAAAGCTTGGGCACTGTTCAGTCTGAAGTCGCCTTCCATTAATTTTGCCACTGAGGCGCGACAGCTGGAGGACTCGTGTGAGGTGCACGTCACACAGACCCTGACCTCCTGCCTGGGCCAGACCACAGAGGTGCAGCAGCAACAGAATCACTCCATGGCCATTGTCAGTCGCATCACACGCAACATTATCTTTCCACCTCAATTCAAGACCCTCAACGAATGGTTCCACTATGCATTTGCCAACAGCGAAATCGATGGTGAGTGCACGCAATTAATTATTTCATTTATTATTTATTGCTTATCCCATTTCTCTTTGCCAGCTGTGGATCGCTTCCCCATGCTGGAGTGTGAGCGCGAGATAGCCTCCAATTCAATTGAACGCACGCGTGCCTCGGGCAGCAGCAGCTCGGCTAAATCACAGGAGCACAATCACAATCGCGAGGTCATCTTTGCGCTGCCCAGCCTGCAGCTGTACTTCAAGACCGAGCACAAGCAAGGCAACAGCACGCCCGAGCCAACTGGTGAGCTAAACTTGAATTATTGCCATATAAACAATATTTAAGTGACGGGGTTTTTTTTTTTTTTTTAGAAACGAAACCTGAAGTCTTGTGCAGCTTTATCACCGAGTTTGATGATCACATATTTGTCACTGTGGATGCCGATGCCTTTTTCTTTTTGCACGATCTAATCACGTCATATGTGACTGAAAAAGAGAAAGTGGTGAGTAGATATTTAAGAGAACAAATTCCATTACTTATGCATGGCATTGCATTTCCTTTTTTGCAGCTCGGTGCGCAATCGGCGCGCGCTGCTTCGCCAAATCTGTCGCAGAAGGCGAACTTGAAGCCTTTTGTAACAGATGACATACTCAAGGAGAAGAAGGGCGCTTCCAATACGAATTTGACTGTGCAGAATCAGCACCTAAGTGGCAGCAAGAGCAGCCTGGAGCCACTGCAGGGCAGTCATACGAATCTGAATACGTCAACGAATACTGCCACAACAGCGAACACTGCGACAACAGCAACAAGTACGACAACGACAACAACAACAGCAACAGCAGCAACAACAACGGCAGCAACAACAACGCAGCCAACGACAGCAACTACAACAACAACAACCACCACAGCAAATGCAACTGCAAACGATGTTAAGGAGGGAAGTGCACAGCCTAAAGCAGGCACCGAACCCAATGCACAGTTGCCCAGCTTTGATATTGAATCCTTTGTGCGGGATTGGCGACACTTTGACTGCCAGACTTGGCATCTGGAGCCCACGGTACGACTGCTCTCCTGGGCTGGCAAATCCATCGAGCCATATGGTGTCGATTATATACTCAATAAGCTTGGCTTTAGTCATGCGCGCACCACCATACCCAAGTGGTTGCAGCGTGGCTTTATGGATCCGCTGGACAAAGTGGAGGCGCTGATGATGCTCCAGCTGCTGTTGATGGTGCGCGAGAATAAATCTGAGGCTGGGCAATCGAAGCAACAGCCGCAGCAACAGAATCATAATCGACCGGCTCCATGAGAGCAATTCAGCCATGACAATTGACCAATTTGTATGTCGATTAATAATTAGCTTTATTCGCATTGTATAACGATCTTGTTGTAATATTTGTAATTTGTGTGATTTGTGTAACGATTTCTTGATCTAACCATCTCTATGTTTTGCATAGTAAATTGTTTAATTAGACTCAAGTTATTCGAATTATTAATATTAATATACTATTATTAGCTAATCGAGCAGCCTTTGTTAAATTGTAAATTGTTTGCTCGCTTCTACATACAGATAAATATAAATATACATATATATATTATTAAATACTTCGCTTTAGGTCTAAGGTCAAGTGCTTCACGTAATTTGCTCAATTTTTAGCGCTTTGTAATTATTGTATTGTTTTTAAACTGATTGTGCAAGAGCAAAGTTAATGTTTAAATATATAAGTAGCAATAATTTATATACATAAACGCATACTCTACAAATTTCAACAGAACTATGTACGTTTCTATATAGATAATAAAAATTACTCTGCAAAGGGAAAAGCAATCATAATAGAAAAAAATAAAATAAAATAAATTAAATGGAGTGGAATTTAATTCTAAATTATAATAATTATAATTTTATTAATAGTATATTAGCACAGATTATATTTTTATATTTTAAAAATTTTACATTTTCTTTTTAAAATCGATTTAAATTATATTTTGGACTTATTACTCTATTAAATACTATATTACTTGTGTTATAACTATGAATGCCAAGTGGTCCAGGTATTAAATAAACAGTAAATACGTTTATTAAACAGTAAATACGTTTATTTAATAGCTGAAACATTTGATTTTCGTTGTGAAAGAGAACAGCGTAGATTGCTGTAGCTCACATCAGTTGGTCCTTGAAACTGCTCTGAGTGTCCTTCACCTGTGTTAAGATATTCAGAGAAAGCGGAGACGATGATGAGTTCAGCATAGATCGTTGTAGCTCAAACCTCTCATTTGCCAATGCTTAGATTATTTTTATACGAAATTGAGTTTTCCTTAGTAAATCATTCGAATTTCAATGCTAATTTTAAATATGTAATTCTAAGGGACAAAAAAGTTTTATGGCAAAAGTGTAAAATTTTCAATAGCAAAAAACTTAATTCAAAGCGAATCGATTCTAGGAAGACTGCTAAAATATCCTATCTTGATGCATTGATAAAAATATATTTATCAAACAAGTTAATTTATATTTATGAATTTATTTTGCCCAGACTTTAAATATTTATTTCATTCATTTTCAAGACTAGCTCGCAGTTGAAACTAGTCACAATTAATGGTTTAAACTCAGCAAAATTCTTACCACAAACCAAATGCCTATAACTAAAATGAAGCTCAATCGATTTTTATATTCTATACAATTTTTATAATTCTATTTTTTATTTATTTATATATATGCATAATTCACAGTTTAAATTTAAGCTTTCTTTAACGCTTTTCAGCAAAGTTTTCAAGTTTTCTTCGCATAAGTTCTCCTCTCCATTAAGTTTCTTTCGATTAGTCTTAGCTGAGTTAAATAAATTCTTTTAGTTTATATATATATATATATATATGTCTATATATTCTATATTTGGGGAGCAGCATATGGCCAGGCATTTTGTAGCAGCAAAAAAAAGAGAAAGGAAAAAATGCTCTGTTAATTTTATGTTTTCTTTCGCTTGAGTTTGCATTCTGCGTTTCAGTTTCCTTCGGCTGGGTGACTCGACCTGCCACGCCCCCCGCCGCCCACATCTCCTTGGCTTGCTTGAGTAAACTTTGCATCCGCTGCGTGTATCCGTTTTTGTTTTGGTTTTCTGAGCTCTGAAAATGTTTCTTCTACTTCTTCGCTTTTCTTATGATTTTTTTTCCTGTGCTTTTTTTTAGCCTTTCAATAGTATTTTTTTGCCTTTGGTTTTTTCGTTTTCTTGTCACAGTTTTCTTCTTTTTTTTTATTTTTTTTATTTCGTGCGCCTGTGTGTCTTTGTAAACATTTCATTTTTATCAAGGTTGCGTTTTTAATTATTTTTCCTTTCTCTTGGCTTCTGCTGCCGCTGTCGCCGCTTCAACTGCTGCTGCTGCTGCTGCTGTTATCCTTGCTCTGCATACTATTAGGTTTGTCCTGTTTCTACATCATTTTGTGCAGCACAATTGGCGGAGCAAAAAAGTCATGGGGATTTTCTAAGAGCGCGCCCATTTGATGAGCTTTTCACGCACTGTAGGCGCGCCCTGAAAACTGAGTGTGCTGCACTGTGTGTGTGTGTGTGTGTGTGTGTGTGTGTGTGGTTGGGTGGGTGAGTGGGTGGTTTGGTTGGGTCCACCCTCGGGCAGGGTCGCGCGCGGTCTCTCACACAAAAGGCCATGAATGCGAGTGGTTTACTTTGGAGATTAGTTTATCTAAAGTTAATGAGGGTTAAAACTAATAGGCGAATGGCTTAATTTTTAATTATGAGACTTGGTTTCAGTCCTTTCAGTTCTTGTGTTTTGTTTTTCTTACATTTTTGTGGCTTTCCTTTTTCCTTTTCAATTTTCTTTTTTTGGTATTCTTGGTTTGTTTTCTTTGCTATGTTGTGGCGTTTAATTTTTGTCATTTTGGCCCAGTGCCACAGGCAATATTCGGGCTTATAAAACGACATTCTAAAGGCAACCAAATGATGAGATTGGCTTTTTAAAATTCGCTGAAAGCGTAAGGAGACCGTTCCACACAGACATAAAATTAGTCAGCCGCTAAGCTTTACTAGGATACTTTTTTTTTTGTCTTTCACTAAAAGGATGCTGAAGTAGTTTAAATGTTAAATGAGTTTGTCGACTTAACCTTGCCAAAAGAGTTAACGGGTATGAAACATGACAATATTAAGACTATCAAGCAGAAAGTCGAGAAAATATGAGCCTAAGCTATCACTTCCATTAAGATATTTGATATACATATACAATATATTTATATATAGTAATGAACTCTTTATTTGTCAATACATTCATGTAATTCTTATCTGCCTCTCACACACACTCTCTCTCTGTCTCTGTCTGTACTTTTTTCACAAGTTATAGTCTTGCAAACCTATTTGATTAATAGAATTATGTTTCTCTCATTCAGAGCCTTTCTTTATATGATGCTTCATAATTCCAGTAAAAGTTTTCTTGTTATACGGACAATGCTCCATTATTTTAGCAGTCTTTTCTGTCTCTGTCATACTCCTCACTCGCAGTCTATTTGTTTTATTGCTTCTCTCTCTGTTCCTCTTTTTTTTTAATGTCTTTTTTTTTAAGTTTTACTTGTTTTCATTCTCTGGCTCTGTCTCTTTTCCTCTCGATTTCTCCCTGTCTCCTTTTTCAATATTTTCCTTCTATCCCTCCCTTTTACTCTCTAATTGTCTTTCACTCTTTCTCTGTCCCTCTCACTCTCTCTCTCTCTCTCTCTCTCTTTCTCTTTCTTACGTTTACTCTGAATTTTTCATTTCTTTCTCTGTTTATCTCTTTCTCTCTTTATCTTTTTCTCTCTCTCTAACAGACTCTCTCTTTCTCTTTCTTTTTCTTCTTCTTCTTATTTTTTTTTCAATTTTTCACTTTCACCTCTTTATCACACTCTCTGCTCTTTATCACACTCTCTTCACATTTCCAATCCCTCTATCTCACTCGCTCTATCCTCTTTTTCCCTTCTATATCTCCTTTTTATTCACTCCCTTTCTTTCTTTTTCTCTCTCTTGACTCTCTCACTATATCCATTTCCTTTTATTCTCTGCCTTCTCGCTTCCACTTGAAACTCTCTTCCTTTCCCTATCTCCCTTCACATTTGTGATTCTCTCTAGTGTCCATTTCCTGCTGTAATTCCCAATCAATGCAATGTGTAACTCAAATCCAAGCTCTTCCAACATACATTCAATAATCATTTATCAAGTATACGCAGCGTAAAATTTCTGTTTTTCAGCACTAAACCGATACGTTTCATCTTAGTGGACACTCGATGTCACTCGATGTTGGTGAAACAATATACTCGCACTCTAACTTTAATTAGTTTTCGCTCAGTGCGTTTGGCTGTTGGCAAATTTGAAATTGAGCATTGCTCACGTTTCCATTGAGTTCATAAATTGCGAATAGTTGTTGTCAGGCAACAGGCAACGCACATTTTTCAATTAAATGTGTTTCGGTGTCACCCAAAAAAAAAAAAAAAGAGAACTTTTTAAAATGTTGGGAATTTATTGAGACGAAGTTAACACTTGGCAAATATATATATATATATTTCTGATTTGGTCGGCGGTCTACGGTTACATGTGATATATGAGTGCAAGCGAGTGTCATAACACATACGTACAATAAATTGCTAAAAGGCGTCATTAGAAACTGCTGGCCTTTATTTATGTGGCCTGTAAGCCAAAAGGCAATCAGAGACAGCCTGCGCCAGCCAGTCAGACATTTGGCAAATTTATGCAGCAGCCCTCGAGCTGGGCGCTAAATTATTTTTTAATTTCCCTGGGCTGAAGCCTAAGAAAACTTTCTTTTTTATTTCAGTTTTTTATTTATTTTTATTTTTTTTTGCTTTCTTTCTCGGTTGGAAAACAAGAGGCCAACATAATAATCAAGTCAATAAAACAGCCATAAAAAGCGAAAATATCGCAAAAGGCCAAGGCGCTTGGCATGTCCATGTCTATTTGTCTAGTTGTGTGTAACTGTATGTGTGTGTGTGGCTATTGTGGCATGCCCAACACATTTCCACACACACACACCCACACACACACAGAGCAGGACATGCCATAGACAAATATCAGACAAGTCAAGACAAGACAAGACAAGGGCAATACGCAGAACTTGTAGAACGATAAAGCAGGCAATAAAAACCACTGAGCATAATAAAAATTACATTTTATTTTATTTCTGTGTGTTGTGGCTATTGTTGTTGTTGCTGTTGTTGCTGTTGTTGTTGTTGTATACAACATTTTTAAATACATAGTCAAAGGCACGCACATCAACAGGCTAAAGTCCTTTGGCAGGCGTCGCCTTCGCCTACGCTCACAAATTACGCCAAGATATTTGTGTCCATAGATTGCGTGGGCAGCAACAACAACAGCAACAACAACAACAGCAACTGGAATACATTGATGCCGCATACTTTGAATAATGTGACCCACGACTCTGGCCAAAAAATAATGACTCCCCGGTGTCTGTGTCTGTCTCCGTTAGCCAAGTGACCAAGTACTACGATTACAATTTGTGGACATTTAACTGTTTCTAATAATTATGTAAATGTGTGTCACTGTCTCTGTCGCAGCATCCAACTTTCATTGCTCGCCTCCATCGTTCTCTCTCGCTCTCTCTCGCTCCCTGTCGTCTCTTCGCCCAGCTCAATTATGTGCCGCATATAATCAAGTGGACCCGACCCCATAAAAAGCACTCAACAACTGGGACATTATCAAATTTAATGATGCTTCTTTCTCAGCTGGGAATTGTCAAGACTCCACATTTCTCTCTCTCTCTCTTTCTCTCTCTCTCTGTCTGTCTTCCTCTGTCTTCTGTGTCTGTGTACTTTAACCTGACAAATTGTTAATTATTCCAATTTAATGCCCTTTTTATTTAATGTCTTTGACATTACCTGTTATATTTATTAATTTTCTTATTTGTTATATGTATTTATAAAAATAAATTTTAATTAATTAAAAAATGTTAGCAAAAAGTTGGTTAGAAATCCTTGACTTTTTTTGTCAGCGCATCCAAATCATCTCGAAGCTAATCTGATGTTGAACAATTTCAGTCGAAGACTTAAAAGACTTCATCCAACTGATCTTTAATATATATACGGGTATACAAGTCGATTAAGGTCTTAGGTTTTGAGCAAAATGCGTTATATAGTCATAGACAATAAAATGCATTAAATAAAATTGAAAAAAAAAATCTAATTGTATTCATAAATCGTTATTCTCACTTTTTTGTTTTGCTATTAGTTTAATTTTTTTTTTATTTTATTTTTAAATTTGATTTTAATTTATATTTATATATATAATTTATAATATCATTTAATTTTGTATTTTATCAGTTATTTTTAATAACCTTTTAAATTGATACTTTTATTAAATTTTTATAAGTACAACTTTTTTATATTTATTTATTTTTTCTTATATATATATTTCCATTTATATTTTTTTTAACATCTTTTTTTTAATTTTTAGTTTTGTATATTTTAATTACTATTACATTTTTTGAAATAAATATTTTCTAGCTTCTTCTATTGCTGACTTGGCAATGATTCACTCACATTCATATAATTTCCATATATTAATCGCATCGTTTTTACAATATTTCTTATCACACATTATTAAGGTCTTGGCTCTCGGCTGTATAATCCACCATAATGGTTGAAATAATTACACACTCTGTCCCAAAGCGGATGTCGCTCGACCATGCAAATTAAGTGAAAAATTACAAGGCACAAAAAAATAATTATACACTTTGTATGCACTTTGCTCTGTTAGTGTGCGTGACATTTTATGTGTATGTGTGTGTGTGTGTGTGTGTCTATATGTGTGTATGCAGGTTAGTTAGTATGCGGAGGTCACACAATGCCATTTGCGCTTGCATAATTATAAAATTACTTGCCGCCAAGTGGCAAACAACGCGCACTTCCTTAGCTCATTCTTTTGTGATTCGCACTCTCGAGTTTATACAGAAATAGAACTTTATAGAAGTGCATAAATACTATATGTAAAAGTGTTGGATATAATTTTGTATTTTGTTGGTGAATATCTTAGGAAATGTATTAACAAAAGGTTATAACTTTGAGTTAAAGCCGATCCTTTTTTTTTAATTTTTTTGTCTTCTCAGTGAAGATTAAATATAAAAGGAATTGAATTTTGTAGAAGATTAATCATAGATACCCATATTTTTTTTATGTGATATTAAAAATTGATCATTTCTAGACTTACAGCCGCATTGAACTCGAGCAAATAAAAAAAAAAAAAATAATAATAATATATATATAGCTGCTAGTATATTATACATAAGATATATTTATTTATGCATATATATATATATATATATATATATATATATATTTTTTTTAGAAAGCTCGAAGACTTTATGTAAGTTTTATAAACTAGTGCAAAATATGTATATTAAAAAAAAAAAAAATCAATTTGTTTCATAATTTTTTAAATATATATTTTTAAAAACTTCAATGAAAAATTTCTTTTTTTTTTTATATAATTTGATTTGTTATTTTAATATAATTTATGAATTTATGCAACATATTTTTTAAAATATTAAATAATGTACTAGAATATTTTTAAAATTTTATTTGTTAAAACTTTTTTGTTATTTTTATAAATAAACAATTACATATTTCTTTATTTTATTGTAATTTTTAACTGATATGTAAGAAGTATATAATTTTTAAAAATCTATATATATTGTATATAAGAAGGAATTTTCATGAGATACTAACACTTTTTTCGTGTTTTTTTAAATTTTAAAAATTTGATTGTCTCTTTATATATTTATATATTTTATGAGTATTTATTTTTTATGAGTAAACTGTAATTATGAATTCAAAATACTCACATATAAGTATATACTATTAGTTCTTCGAATACCACTTCACATCAGATTAAAGAGATATCTTACAGGCTAGTTATTGAATCTCATTAGACTTGTTCGCTTGCGTGTTTACGACCTAAGTAGCTATATTTTTCCTGCACTAAGGATGTGCTTACGTGTGAAGTTCATTAACAACCGTCAGGTGATCAACTGCATTGCATGATTTTTCAATGGGCCGCCCGCTGTGCCGACACTTGACAGGAGAGAAAAAGAAAGGCAGCGAGAAGGAGAGAAAGAAAGAGAGGGGGAGAGGGCGTGAGCTAAGGTATAGAAACTGGGCAAAGGATTGCTTTTATGGGCTGGCACTTGGCCTCCAACAATACCAAATGCCGGCGGCTGGATGTCCTATTCGACTGCAGCGAGCCATAAAATTATTATGCAAATACGTGGAACGAGAGGGCGCGAGTGGGCGGGGCGTACTTGGGGCACAGGGCAGCACAAGGGGTGCGCACATTAGACGCACAAGCCGTTAATATGCAAATGCAAAGGGGCTTATTCATAAAAAAGAAGTGCTAGTCGAGTTTTTTTTTTTCTTTTTTTGCCTCCACTTAAAGCCTGGCGACGGGGTGCTGCCCATTCACTTCGATGGTCTTGAAAGCTGGCCAGCGGAAAGGAAACACAATGAAGTTTTTTTTTCTCTGGCATGGCATGTGCATAGTTTGTAAGACTAATGAGCGGTCCAACTATGGAGGGGACTGCCATTAAGATGTTGCGAGCGAAAGAAATGAGGGGCGGCAAAGTCTACAAGTTGCAACTAGAAAGCTAGCTGAGGGGCCGCTTCTAATAGATTTTCCATGGGCTAACTTGTGAAGATAAGAAAGAAATTTGTACTGTATTTCAATTCAAGGTGATGATAAGACTTGTGGTTAGGCTTTGGGAGGTATGAAAATCTGGCTAGTTCTTTTGCCATTTCCAACTATTAGGATTCCATTGTATGTTACTTTCAATTTTTAACCAGTTTTATAATCAGTTTACGCTTATAAGCTGACTTTGCTCTATTTAAAAGTTAAGATTACAATTATATCTGAAAGTAAATTAGATAAGAAAATAAACAAGTAAAAACGGACACCCAATGGGTGTAAGTATTGTAAATCCGTCATATCTTTTTGAGCAAATTTCAATTTTTGTTTGCGGTTTGGGAAAATCTTGAAACTTTATAATTGGAGGGTATATGATACAATTGTGAAGTCTCTAGTTTCAATACCGGTAAAATGGTTTGCAGTCATACGGATAGATGGACGGACGACAGATGGACGGACGGCAAGACGACCATTGCACAAAACTAATATACTTAATTCACTTTCGTGAATGAGTATAAAAACACTAACATGCTGATTTTGCCTCCTTCATTCAGTTCAAGACATTCAAATATGCATATTGCTTCCTCGAATTAGATGAAAATAAAAATCAATGAATTAATTTTTAATTATATTTGGAATTCCAACTTAAAGCATATCAAATGTATTTGAATCTTAAAGTAGCTTTAATTTTTTTTTCAGAATTTTTGCTACATAATCAACACAATGAGAAACTAAGAAACTCATTAAAAGTTAATATAGCAAATTCTTTTCTTTCTCATTCATTTTTTTTTTTTTTTTTTTTTTTTGTAAATTGATTTTTGTCATGACTCCCGTCCGGTCAGAGCTCAAGTGTTGCTAGATTGAATAATTATGCAGTGCAGAAATTTTATCTTTCAAATTGTGAGGCTTCATGCGGCAAGGACAACTAACTAACTAAATAAGCTGGAAAAAGGCCGCGTGCCGGGCGCAAAAAACCGCCAGCCATGAATAAATTTTGGCAGCTCGGTTATCAGTCAAGTTAAGTTATATATACGTACATAAAGTATAAGCCTGTTTGGGCCAGTCAGCCGCCACCGCCCCCATCCCCGCCCATTCTCCAAATACTTAAACCAAAGGCGCTTGTAATCTTAATTATATATTACAAAGTGTTGCGGCTGCTGTGGAGAGTCGAGGGTGGGGCGACGGGCTCTTTTTGGAGTAGGAGTTGTTTTGTCGTCAAAAGTAAGCAGGAAATGAATGAATTTTTCAGTGGCATAATCCGGCGATGTGCCAATGTGTGTTTGCCACGCCCAACCGCATAGCCGCCCACAAGCTAAGTCCTTAGCGCCCACAGCGCCCCTTCTTGCGTTGCGTCATAAAATATATTGTCTGGTGAGAAACGAAAAACTTTTCAATGCTCTGTGGCCCGCACAAAGCAGAAGAAGAAGAAGAAGAAGCAGACAGACGAAGAAGACGAACCAGCAGAGCCAGCACCACATCTACCCATCTTCCATTTGCCCCTCCCTTCCCATCGACCACTCTGTTAGTGTAAGACATTGAAGTGTATAAGAATAAGTGTTGGGATTAGGCGCTTGACTTGAAAATTTTATAAAACAAAATTTTTGCATAAGCTCTGGGCGATGGTTCGAGCTCCACAGTGCCACGGCTCCACAGCTCCACAGGGGCCGCCTGCCGCCTGCCGCCTGTCCCCCTGTGGTTGCGACAGCTAAGCGCGTTAGCAGCTCAAGGATTTAATGGAAAATCGCGCGTCCTTGCTTTTGGCTCGCAATGGGGCTAACGGGCAAACGGGGTAAATCACGCATTTAATTCCAAAACATTTAACAGTTTTTGGCTCTTATCTAATATTTTACAAACCATTTATATGATGATTAGCGCAAAGTGACTGCGGCATTTGCCATCGTCCACAATGCCAGCGAAAAAATATGAACTCGCAATGCTCAAGCCGGGTTTGTCCAGCTAGGAGATACCCTGAATAGTGATATGATGTGCTCGTGTTGGAAATACTCTAGTTCTTATCGATAAACGTATAACATACAGATACGTGTAGTTCTAATCTATGGCAAAGTGCACATACATCCTAATACAATAAAGAGGTATAAAAAAGTTTTGGTATAAACTTTGGGTAATTGGGTTCTAAAAATATTCAAGATATGCTCACATAACTGAAGCTTGAAATCGAACTTGACCAATTACATATCAACAAAGAAGTGTTTGATGAAACTTGAATTGAGTTTGTTATACTTATGTGAGCCTGTGTGTATAAATTTCATATCTAGCTCTTATTGTCCACAATGAAACGAATATACCTTTCTTACGCATATTCAATGCATTTACGATATAAAAAAACAGAGACTTAATACCAAGTTTAAAAAGTGAATGCGTAAAGTGAAAAATGGTAAGCACTTTGAGTTTGGCGAAGTAAAAATTTTTTCTTCATCTTTATTTTTTGTGATGCCCTGATTATTATAAGTATTTATTTCATAAATTCATAATGTAGACTTTATAAAAAATGTACAAACTTCTTAAAATATTCGCAAGTTGTTCACATATATAAATGTTTATGCAATGCATTCCATGTAGATATAAATATTTTGTTGACACATTTTTTTATTTTCAATAGCTTTTAAAATTTGTATATACAAGTTTTTTATAATAAATTAAAAAAAATAAGATAAATAACACACATTAATAAAACAAAACTAAAAAAAAAAAAAACACAGAGAAACTAAAAAATATATAAAAAAGTAAACATTAGATAAATGAAACCCAAAATACATTAATAAAAGTCTTATCACTTATAAAAAAAAAAATAAATAAATAAAATAAAAAAAATAATAAAAAAGATAAATAAAAAATAAATAAATAAAATAAAAAATAAAAAGAAGATTTTTATTACTATTTATTATTCAAAAGGAGATATTTATAAATTTACATAAATGCAAACTAAATTTTACACTAATAAATAAAGGAATATTTAATAATTAATGATGATAAAATAAAAATACAGATAGATGATAATAGCTTAAAAATGTTATAGATTCATGGTTAAGCTTAAATCTATATATTATTCACAGGTAATGGATTACTTCATCGAACTCTATCTACAAACGTGCGTTGCCAAGCAGCATGCATGCATCTGGCATGTTCGATAATACCCTGTAAAGTGGGCATCAGAAGAAGTTAGAGTCTAAAATACATTTCATTAAATATAAAACTATCATTTAAACTATAAATAATTTTATTTATAAATAGATCCAAGTATTAGGTCGATTTTCAGCAGAAAGACTTAAAGACTTTAAAATTATGATTTAAAAAAATTATTTATAGCTTTAACACTTTCAACTTAGTGAACAGGGTATTTATAGATCAGTTGAGCATAACTTTTCATTTTTTATGAATCCCAAGTTTGCATTTTAAGTAGACCTTAAGACTCATAAAGTATATTTAATTCAATAGTAGGGTATTTGGTAGTCAATCAGTCTAAGCCAAAACACCTCGACATGCTTTAGTTTCAATTTGTATGACGCATTAATCAGCATTCGATTTGAATCTCATTATCAGAAGCCGGTCCACCCACTTCCCCAGCACATATGGAGCACACCGCCCAACCACTGTGTGGTGCCAGAGCCAGCCAACCGTTGCCAATAAATTTGAGCATCAAATGTTGAGTAATTTTTAGTTGTTGTTGTTGTTGTTGTTGTATTTGCTACGGGGGGAAAGACAGAGAGCTGGTTTAATATGCAATGATTACTTAGAAGCGAACAGGACAGAGATCCACCTGGACGAAATTAGTATGCGAAGGCATGAAAATCATTAGGCGAGGAATGGATGGGGGTGTATGTGTGTGTGTGTGTGTGTGTGTGTGTGTGGGTGTGGTTGTCTACTGTGTTTGTGTGTAACTGTAGCTCTTTCTATACGTGTGAGCTGACTGCATTCGTGGGTGTCACTAATTAAATTATACACATAACAAGCACTCAGTACTTGACTGTAGAGAACCCAATAGCCCAGCTCTCTCTTTGTTGTGCGTAGGTGTGTGTACGTGTGTGTGTGAGCTGGTGTATATTACCGCAGGTGTAATTAAAGCGATCCTAATGCAATAAATTTCTACCCACTTTTGTGTATCATGGTGTGCGTCGGCTCATGCATAAACAATTTAAGCTCATTATCAGCCCGATGTGCAATGGACTTCACGATTTTCTGCGTTTCGCTGAGCGACAATCGGCTAAAAATAAACATGCGTCCACTAACTAATTAAAGCCATCCATGCTCGTGTATATGGCCCAAAGGCAAATGACTTTTCTGTGGTCAGATTGTAGATTCGATAAAAATTATAGACTCTAGTTGAAACTGTGCGGTCGGCCCCATGCTGCCGTCATTAAGATGCTTAACTGGCCAGACCCAACTGCTGGGTGAGTCCTTAAAAAGGGAGTTGGAAGGCTATAGAGTGTGCTGTAGACGACGTGTGTATGCTCTGTAAATGAAGCTAGAGCCTGGATGAGATCTGTATCAAAAGAATACTCTACAAATAACATATGTGTTTCAGCGTTTTTTCACAATTTTTTTTTGTGTATTTTATAAAGGTTTGATTTTAATGAGAGATTTGTCTTTGAGATTAAAGTGGATATATTAAATTGTATACCAGTTTTAAAATATATTTTATGTAAATTTTCTAGGTCGTTTTCATTTTGATGGATTTAACTATTTTTTTCTGTCTTACATATCTGAATATCTCTTGGACATCTGCATACAAGTTGTGCGAATTATCTGTCATATCTATTACTGCCAGTAAAATTTGAGATTTGTTTACCATTTTTTGTATGTCCGTCAGTCTCTATAGCAATCATTAATCCAGATAGTCGATCATATTCTTTATTTTGTGATTTTGTTCTCGAAATCTATATATCTATATATCTTAATATGTTTTAATCATGACTATGGAACTAAGCCAAATTAAGCAAAATATTTACAATTAAATTTGAGAGCATTATCCTTTAACCAAATTTTTTGTAACCTTTTTTTTAATTTTTTTTCCAATTTTAAAAGAATTATTTAAAAAAAAAATCATATCAGGCCGATTTTTTTATATAAAAAAAAAAAAAAAAATTAAACAGCGTTCATTTGAAACAAAAAATTTGGCCTATAGCTGAAATGTAATAAATTACTATATTAATCATATGAACAACTTTATCTAGCTCCAACTTGCTTAGCTTAATGTAAAGTTCTGAAATATGCAAATCAACATCAATATATGTTTCATTACATTAACCGTTCTGTCTAACCTAATTCCCATTACTAAGAAGCACCTAACAAACAAATACCCAAGTCTATTACACCCCGACCTCAAATTGCCTACTCTACTCACTTGATATACAAAAAATAAACATTTTTGCCATTTCCATTTGTGTTTCAGTTTTTTAATTCGAGAGGATTGCCAGCCTACGAGTCGAGTGTGTTTCAAATGGAAACGGTAAAAGGGGTACATTCGGTCCAAGCAATGGGTTAAATCGCTTGTAATTACGCTACATAAATTTTAAATAAGTATCCGTTTCTTTTCGCTGCTTTGTGCGTCGGCAGGATACGCTTCCTTGAAGCTGCCTTTGTGTGTGTGTGTGTGGGTGGGTGTGTGGGTGTGTGTGTTAATTGTGCCCGGTTAGAGCGACTTTGACTGCCAGTTTTGCGGTTGTTCAAGCTCAAGCACAATGCCAATTTCGAGCTTCATGTACTTTTAGTCATGCTGACCTTTTACCATTTTTTTTTTATTTTTGTTCAGTCTGGGATGTCGTTTGCTCTGCTTTCGGCTTACATGCTAATTGTAGCCAAAAATCCTGTTTATTGTGTGCACATCAAACTTTTAGTGTTGGTAAGCGGCTTAGTATTCAAATTGAATGTAATACATTTTGGCTAAATTGCATGCGAGCAGGTCTTAACGCAAAGTCCTCGGGATTTCAGCTGACTTAAGCTGCCATTGCCAGGCAGGCAACCTCAGGGTGGGGCATTTAAATTGCGAAAGGGTTGCGCTCGTTGCTGTTGAGCGGGTCAGCCATGTGGGTAACTGGGCGAACGATGTGTTCTAGGCAATGGAAAACTTGCCATCTACCATAATATGTCAGAGCTTATGTGCAGCTCATCGTCGTCATTATCATTATCGTAATGCTTGAAATCGAGTTTCAGTATCTAAAAGTGTGTAATATTTATCAGATAATATCAGTTGCTGAAGTTGGCAGCTTCATTAAATCCGATTGAGATTAGTAAAAGGGAAACAAATTTTGGTTGAAATTATGTGAGATCATGAATAAAGGGCAGTTAACAGTTCGTAAATTTATTTGGAATTGAATATATTGATAGTGTTTATAGTAATGATTAGGATAAGCAAAATGATGGTGATAATGAAAATTAAATTATAAAGAAATAATAATAGTAATGATTATATGTATAGTAATAATAATATGCTAAGTATATGATTGGGATTGAATTAGGTGAAAATGTCAGTCTGGTTGTCCTTTGGACGGCATTTGCTGCTTAGAGACAAAATAATTTCGTTTTGATTTAACACACATTGTACTGCATCCAGATCAAAAGTTTTCCGTTTCATCGATGTCTTTGTTGTCATCATCACCAACATTTGTTATCAATCTGCTTAGAGACTCTGTTATAATCGCTGTCTTCAGAGTTGTATATTGAAGCTGTCCCTTAAAGCTGAGTTTACTATTTAGACTAAAGCTCTGTTCTTATTTTCTCTTAATCATATATATACCTCAGTTGCATCTGCTTAAACACTGAACTGCTCTTTGGGGACCTCTTGAACTAAGCTACATTGGCGTGATTTTGTGTAAGTCTTCATAAACTCTCCATATTATTTTTGGTGTTGAAGGTAGATTCAAGTAGAAAGATCTTTTCATTCAGCTTTCGAATGCTAACCTTACCTCCGTGTGTGGCTCCTCCGTTTAGGCTCTATTTTATATATAATGATAATTATAATAATAATAAAATTTATTATGACGACGATATTATTCATAATGAGAGTCATAACAATAATGATAAGGTTAAGTTGATTAAATGACGTACCCGATTTTGTTTTCAAAGAAAATTCTGTAAAATTGATAGAATATAATAATGATAATAAGAAATTCAATCCCAGAGATAATCATAATAGGAATACTAGAACAGAATAATTTCAATTAACATAAAATTCCATGAATTCCCTGTTGCCATTTGCAAATGTTGCCCATCTTTCTATGCTTCAAAGATTTTTAATTATTTTAAGCATTTCCATAATTAAAACACAGGGAAAAACAAAAAATTCGTTGGCACTTGACATTCAATGCGCGTAGATAAATTGCTGGCTCTGACAGACATAGGTCTCGGTGCGCGAGTTTACTTAATTTTCTTAATAAATTCACCTGTTTCCCGTTGACGACGTCGCCGCCGCGTATTCTCCGCATATCCTGCCCAATGGAAATGTTTTAAATAATCACATTAAGCATAACGCCTACTCCCACCCATATATAAATTTACACGCACACGCGCGACCATGTAAAGCGCATCAATTTCATGCCTTGAACAAAAATACTCAGCGACAACAACAAAGTAAATAAATATGTGAGCAGAGGAAAAGAACGAAATAAGAGGAATGGGAAAAACGAAAGAGGAAAGGAATTCCAACGCAAGGCATTAAAAATGGTTACGTATACGCCGATTGGGCGGCGTTTGGCAAAAGCGGATATTGATAAATTCACGGCAATCAATAAAAAGTGATAAATGACAATGTAAGCAAAAGTACAAAAAAAAAAAAAAAAATTATATATATAATAAATAAAAGAAAGCAATGAGAATCAGAAATAAGTAAACATTGTACGGGCATAAATTTCAACTTAACGAGTGCCAGCAAAAAGTGGGCGTTGGGGTAGCTTGCCCTTTTTTTTTGCTTTTAACCCCGACTTTAACACTTTGCACTCCACACTCTACACTCCATTTCTTGCTGCTCGTCTCTGGGGCCTGTCAGGCGTTAATTGCAATTACTTGTTGTCGCCGATGCCTGACAATCGGCCCTGGGAGTAGAGTGCGCAATGTTACTAATTGCTTTCTAATATCAATTTCTCAAATGAATTCGCTTGAAAGCTTTGAGCCTGTGCTAGGCTCGTCTCGATTGCGCTTCACCATGCAGACGTTCCAAAAACATTGAAGCGACAAAATCAGTTGCGACATTTTGATACTCTGATTTCAAATTATTGAGAATATTGCAAATGCAATTTTGATTGAGTAATAAAAGGATTTTAATTGCATTTCAATTTTAATTTAAATTTTGTTTGTTTATTTACATTTAATTTTATAGCAAATTTATGTGTATTATAATATTCTTAAAATTTTTAAGCCTAAGCTTTGTCTCAATAATGATCAATTATTTTAAATGCACTAAACTTTTAATATGGGAAAATTGGTCACCAATAATAAAACCCTAACAAAAAAACAAAAAAGAAATAAATAAATAAAATAAGAAAATATATACTTGAAATATACTTAAAACCAAAAAAAAAAAAAAAAAAAAAGAAATAAATGAATAAAAACAGAAAAAAAAAAAATAGTTTAAGAATATATTTACTTGTGTATATATTTATTTGAATTTGCTTTGTTTAAAAAAATTATTGAACAATTTTTTATAATAATATAATTTATAATTTAATAAATATTTTCTTTCGCTTTTTATTTGTATTTTATTTTTTTTATTACTTAATAAAAAATAAATTAGAGTCATATAACATAATAATATAACTCTCAATTCTTTAATATCATATACAATGAATGAGATTGAATCATATAACTATGCTCAGAAAGAGTATTCCGTGCGCTGTTGGCCAAGCATAACCAAACTTCGATAGATACATTTATATATATACATAACTATCCTTTTTGTTATGGCATATTGTTAGCCATTGTTGTCTCATGGCTGAGTGCATCGTTCTATTGGGCAAAGGGTGTTTGTGTAGTGGCAGGTGCAGCTGCAGCTGCAACATTTGAAAATCCAGGCAGAATGCTCGTTTTGTCTGTCTGCTATTGTTGACACAAAAACCAGTTGCTGTTATCAAATTGTTAACTGAAATAGGAAATCTTAGTTATGCATTTGTCCTACATAGTTGCCTAGCTCTACGAATGTAGTCATGTATCTGTATCTGTGTGTGTGTGTGTGTGTGTGCTTGTGTTGTTTGGCATCATTACACGCGTTTGTTAACTGTGATATGCCTTTTGTTTGGACAGCAGTGTCCAGCTCGGTTTGTGTTGTCCTTTGTCTTTTGTGTCTTGTGGCCCTTTTTGAAATGGTCAATAAAATTGCCGTTGTTCTGCAGTCAAGCGCAAACTGCTTTCACTTGGACAGTAGCACAGCCCATATGACAGCCAATCACTGCAAATATAACAGTAAAAAATTCAACAACAACACGCACACTCACACACATACACGAACACATACAATTTGAATATATGCAGCGCAGTTCAAATTAAAAAGTCTACCAAGCATTCGCTCATTCATTCGATTTTAAGTGGGCAACCAAAAAGAAAAAGACAGGAAGAGAAAGGGAAGGACACCAAGAGTGGGAGAGAGAGAGAATGTCGAGTATGCCAACCAATTAAGGAACAACTCATGCAACACACACTCCTACACACACACACATACACATACACACACACACACACACATACACACACACACACATTGCATATGCCATTACGTGTTATAAGTTTTTCATTTTATATGAGAGGCAAACAACTCAACTCGATTTTTTTCTCGTATTTATTTTCGTTTTTCGTAATTATTGTTTTATTATTGTTTTGATTGGTGGGCGTTTAAAATGGGGCGTGTTTGCATGAATATTTCAATAAGGCATAAGAGCATATGCATGTGCCTAGCAGGCGGTGTAATTCTACCAAAATTGTTCTGAATTATTTTAAAATTATTTGTGGCCTACTTTCAGGCGCGTCAATAATAATTGAGGGTCTTTTAGTATAGGTATATATAAAATACTAAATAACTAACAACATTTCAGTGTATAAAATTGATTTTTTTCTTTTCCTATAAAGTAGTTCACTTTAAGTATACGTCTCTGTCTGTATTAAGCAATTGCGCTATATCACTTAATTTTCGAAATTTTCTGTTGGCCGTTGCCAAGCTGTTTTATAGAAGCAGCAGCGCTGTTTATTTTATTTTATCACGAATGGTCATAGAAAAACTGTCAGCGAATTGCCCGATAATTGAGACATAGACGCGCAGGCAAGTGCAAAAAAAGTCGAAAGAAAAAATTTGAAACGGGGCAAACGATACATTTGACTTGAAAAAAGTGTCAATGTGCGCTAGAGTCTGTGCAATGCACTTGGAGAAAAGCATAAACTCAATTCAATATATATACATATTTATCTAAATATATATAACTAAAAATGAAAATTAAAATTTAATATATTCGTAATATATATTAGATATTAGGAATAAGTATATAAAAAAAAACTATCTGAATTGTATGTGGATTAAACTAGATTAATAAATGAATGATTAACATAGATAATAAGACATATGATTTTAATATTGTTATGCATATACTATTGTTGTTGAATAAAATGTGTTTTAAATACGAGAGAAAAGTTCTCATTGAATTTAATATCGTATTATTTGCAAATTTGAAGTAAACAAAAATTGCATATATTTTTAAATATTTATTTGTCTGATATAAGAGAAGAGTTTAAGGAAATTTCAAAAATTGTTTGAAATATATTTTTGTTTGTTATAAGATAGAATAGTCTATGATAGAAAAGTCTAAGTTTAGGCAAATTAAAAAAAAAAATTAATTAAAAAATTATTTTATTTAATTAATTAGTTTATTTTATTCTTTAAACAAAAATTATTTTGATCAATTCATTATATTAAATAATTTATTTATTTAACAATTATTAATTATTAAATATTATTATTAATTATTTTTTTTATTCGATTTTTTATTTATTTCTAAAGAAAAATAGAAAAAAATACCAAGGCTTTATAAATTTGATTTTAAATGAGAAATTAACTTATGAATAATAATATATAATAAATATATTTATATTGAAACCATATACATTATATACAAATCACTATCTCAGCATTTCTCTCAGTGTACCTACACACATATAGATATTGTTGTGGTCGACGCTTGTGTTGGCCAGC
Source organism: Drosophila hamatofila (assembly GCA_035045345.1). Classification (NCBI taxonomy): domain Eukaryota; kingdom Metazoa; phylum Arthropoda; class Insecta; order Diptera; family Drosophilidae; genus Drosophila; species Drosophila hamatofila. Next base: position 1,064,241 of record JAWNPA010000032.1, read on the forward strand.
AGCCATTTTGGCCCATCTTGTTGGCCAAAAGCAAAGGACACTTGAGCTGCGAAAGGCGCGATAACTATAAAAGTGTAGACAGAGAGAGGACAGAGAAAGAAAGAGAGATGAGAGAGAGAGAGAGAGAGAGAGAGAGAGAGAGAGAGAGAGACAGCAGCAGTGAGTGCGAAAGAGGGAGGAAGGATGCAACTTTACTCTGTTGTTTGTTTTGTGTGCCACTGTCCCAGCTCACTCTGACCCGCCCCTTTAGCTCCCTCAGCTGCATCCCTCGGGCGTAACATCTTTTGACACGTTTAATGGACTGCGCCTGGCTGGTTCGGGTTCGCTTACTGCGGCTCCTGCTACAGCTCCATCTCCAGCTACAGCTCCTGCTGCTGCTGCTGCTGCTTCTGTTGCGGCCGCATTGCGGCCTGTTCTGCTGCATGCAACCTGCAGAAGATGTCGCTGCGTCCGGCAGCAGGTAACCGGCCTCAACGCACTTTGATTTTGCATTCCCTTTTTGCGTTGTCTTTGGCTTTTTGTATTTTTAATGGGGTCCTGCGCTAGCAAACGCAAAGAAAAAAAGAGTTTTCAACCTTCACTTAAGCGTAAGCCCGTGATTACTTAGCGGCTGCTCTAGCGGCCGCTCTATGCGACCACAGAGAATGACAAAATAGTTGGGAAAACAATGCTGAGAAGAGCAGCTATTAATGCACCGACTCACTTCTCATCATTGTGAATGCAGAGCGCTGACCATACTGCAAGTCAGCGAATAATTGAAAAGTTTTTTTGAACAATTTTGAACATCATTTTGATGGTAGATGATGGATATGAGATGGGTCGTAAAGTTAGTAATTGATTCCCTTATCGAATATAGAGTTTTTCGTTTGCTGTTTTGGCAGTTTAAGGTATTTTGAGTATGCTGAGTGAATATGTGGTTGATTTTGGCCTAGTATATTATGCTATATAGAAAGAAACACTATGTTGAAAATGGAAAGTTGGCTATATAGATATATTTAAGCTGCAGTGTATAAAGTTGTATTTTGAGTATCCTCCGACTGGAAGGTGACACTCAGAGAGGCTTATAATATCAGTTATGTGAGCTATAGTGTATGACAACTTTTATTTTGAATTTCTGCATAGTATCTAATTGGAGCATAAGACGCAAGTGTTACTATGACATTGGGGATAATCACAAATCCCTCAATGCTCTTCCTCAGTCCACTTAAAGGCTTCAAGAGGTGGCATGCTTGAACTGTTGCTCTTTTTATAATTTGTTTTCCTTCTAATGAGCTCTTTTAAGATTGTCTGCTCTCGTGATATGTCACTCTCATTTATTTTTCGTGTACTCATACATATAAGCAAACATACATTAAATTCTTATAAATTATAAACTCAATTCATTGTCTTTGTCTGCCTGTTTCAGACATTTCATCAAGCTCACAACAATTAACCTTTTCTTCATTAACACCAATAATATGGCATTACATTAATAATTGATCAACTAATTACTAAATAGGCAAAGCCTTAACTTAGCTTTCGCAGATGATTGTAATCAGAGTTGCTCAGCTTCCAACAAATTTATTTGCAAGCTTCAATGAATAACACGGTTAATGTAGGTCTAGTAAGCTGCTTCTGCTAAACAAATTTAAGGTATCAATTGAATTGATTCATAATTATTGTCTAGCTAAACATGCAAATAGAGCTCAATCAATAGACTTTTAACAATGCATTGTATATTGTATACAGCTGACTTTCAGTAGTACATAAATTTGGATGTCAACTTAATAACATATATTTTCAATTACCTTAATTAATACTATACTAGAATAATAGATAATAGAATAGATTAGCGATTAAAGTATTCATGATCACTCTCTTTAAGACAGTTAGATTTTTAAATAGGCATTTGCATAGCTCTTGAAGTTCGAATTGTCTTGAAAACTGTTTTTAATTCTGCTGTTTTAAAGTTCACACCCAATCTAGCCCCCTTTCGCCTTCCCTCTCGATATTCCTCACTCTCCCTGCCTCCCTGTCTTCTCCTCTATGGCCCCCTTATCTGTCTCTTTCCAGCCCCCCTTTGACGCTGCTCTTGCTGTTGTTTTGTTTTGGCTGTGCCAAGAACTTCCCGTTTGGCTTTATTGCAGCTCGCTGATGAGCCGCATGACAATGAGCAATTGCCACGCCCCGCGTTTCAGCAGTTTTGGCAGCACACACATGTCGCTCAACAGCAACAACAACAATGGCAACATTGAAATTTTGTTGTCGACGCTGACAACGACAGGAAATTGTCAACAATGGCAAGCCGCGTTGTCTGTGGATAATTTCGACATTTGGTGCTGGGCGTTGTTTTGCATTAATGCACGAGCGAGTTGCTCTAATCAGCTCTAGCTCGCTCTCGCTCTCTCTCTCTCTCTCTCTCTCTCTCTCTCTCTCTCTCTCTTTTGCTCTTAATGCCATGTCTTTAAGTTGAAAGAGGAAGAAGTTGAAATTCGCTGCAGCTGGCAAAGTGATTTATGAGCTTTTGTGTCGCAATAAAATGGCAGATCTTTCATTTCATTTGCCATAATCGAATCAATATTTGCTATCTGCCAGGCACCAAGCATTTCCTGCCCACACATACACCAAGAGAAACAGAGACAGAGTGAGAGAGCGACAGAGAGAGAGAGAGAGAGAGAGAGCGTCGCCTCTAATGCACTTCACTGATTTAGTGTTTGCGACATTTCCTGCTTCCCTTTTTGTTGGTTTCCGTTGTGCTTGCAGCACTTGTTGTTGCTGTTTCTACTGTTGCTGCTGCTGCTGCTGTTGTTGCTGTTGTTGCTGTTGCTGCTGTTTTTGTTGCTGCTGGCAACCGCTGCCGCTGCCGCTGCCACCAGCAGTGTCATCATGTCGTCCACTTCAAAGCGCCATAATATCATCGTCTGACCGCGCTTTCATTGTCGCACACTTTTCACACTTTCACTGCGGCTAACTGCAACAGCAACAGCAACAGCAGGAACAGCAACAACTGCAACAGCAGCAAAAAACTGTCTGACCATGGCGCACACTTTGCTGCGGCCTTTTCGGTTATCCTTTGGCTATTAAAGCGTAATTGACACTTGCTCCAGTTAGCCAACACTTCGTTTTGTTATTGTTCCTTGGACATGCGGCTTCTTTCTACTCTTTAAGCCCTTCTCTCTCCCTCTCTCTCCTTTCTCATTCTCGCTCTCTCTCTCTAACTGTTTTCTGCTCGTTTAAACTGTCAGCTGCTGCTAGCTGCAATTGATGCCATTTGATTAGAGTATGGAATAGCAAATGATCTTAAAAATTTATTTTAGTTTTGCTTTTGTTTTTTTGTTGTTGTCGTGATTTCTGTGGTTTTTAAAATCATGTTTAAATGATTTAAGGCTGTGCATGCAGACAAATGTAGAATATTTTTGATTATTGAATATATTAAGATTAATAAGGGAAACTTGATATTGTCAATTAAGCAATTTTATATTATAAAATGATGAGGAATTAATATGGCAAAGGCATTATAATGATATATACAGATTTTAAGTTAAAAGAAAGATAAGTAAATTAAATTTAAAGTATAAAATGTGTTATTACATTATTTTGTTTAGAAAATTCTTGTTAAAAAAGTTGAGTACACTGAAAGTCGTTTTTTTTTAAACGTCAGTCAATAAGTTCCATTTCTAAATTCATAGAATATTCAAATATTCTGTAAGAAGAATTTTCATATTCAGAGTTCACAATGTAGAGAAATTTTTAAGCGCGTTTTAAAAATATCTGATAAAAATATGATAAACATTTTAAAGTAACTTAAATAATAAATTCATTAGACTGTTAATATAAGATTTTACTGCTGTAAGGAACACATTTGAAGCTGTGATAGTGACAGTGTTGTGCTCATTATAATCTCTCTTCCGCTTCTTGCTCTCTTATTAAGCTGCGCTTAATGTAATGAAAATAAAACAAATCAGAGTTGAATCAAATTTGGAGATGCAAGGATGGATAGCTGCAGTGGAGCCTACAAGTTGCTTAATCTGAACCCGTTGGACTGGACAAACGGACCCCTATCGATAGGACAAATATTATGTTACTATATCTGACATAAAATTATTAAATAACAATAAACAGTAAACAGCAGTTAATATTTTTCTTGAAAAAAAAAGAAAGAAAAAGAGAGCCCTTAGCTCTAGCGAACTAAGACTATTAAATGTGAAAAGCTGAATATGTTAAACAGAACAAGTAAGAAAGCTCTAGTCGAGACTGCTCGACTACGAGTTCCCCTGAGCCCTTAGATAATAATATGTTACTGTATATATTTTGTGTCTTCCAAGTTTTCTAAGTCTTTCAAGTTTACTAAGTCTGTCAGGTTTTCTAAGTCTTCCTAATTTTCTAAGTCTTCCTAGTTTTCTAATTCTGTCAAGTTTTCTAAGTGTTGCTAATTGTCTAAGTCTTTCAATTTTTCTAAGTTATTCAAGTTTTCAACACTTCTTAAGTCTTTCCCCTAAGCCTAAGTCTTTACTGCTTAGCTCAACGATCATTAACATTATCATTATGTTTAATACTTAAACAATTCTTAACAAATATTTTCAACTATTACAATTCTGCTTAAAGTACTTAGCATTATTAATAAATAAAATATTTACCTTACCAGACTTTACTTTACTTTCACTTTCACTTTCACTTTACTGCACTGCACAATTGACCCCCACCGGACGACTGAAGAAATGCTGCAGCTGCTGCTCTTTATATAGGGCGACTGTCACTCAGACTCCAAGGCGTGCTCAAATGTTGAGCCTGCGTCGAGTTGCGGTGGCTGCAGTCGATCGTGAAGTGACTAATGAGAACACTCTCTGCTGCTTCAAGCATTCTAAATGAGTTTAACTTAAATGTAAATGTAAGCAAGTATTGCTGAATACATAAAGACATCAGAAATGATCTTCTGCAGCTCAGTTTCGTTGCTTGATTAGGTTAGGCAGACAGACAGACAGAGAGACAGACAAACAGACAAACAGACGGATATGGCTAAATCGAATCAGCTCGTCACCCTGATCAAGAATATATATACTTTATGGGGTCTGCCACGCCCCCTTCCTTTTCCTTTTATATACTTTTAACAAAACCATTATACCCTGATTTCCCATTTTCAATGGGTTCAGGGTATAAAATAATTGTAAACATATAAGTAAGTGTATGACATAATATTATAAGATTGTTCCAATGAAATGTAAAGATTCTCTTCACAAATCGTTAATATTATGATTTAGCTGATTCACAGCCATAAATTTGATTTCAAATACTAACTTTTCTTATATTTGAACTCCATTTTAAGACCCCTTAAACATTATTCAATAAACTATAAAAGTGGCTATAAATAAAACACGGCGTTTAGTATCCAATAAAACATAATCTTTGGTATTCAGGTAGTCAGCTGTTAGTTCCAGCCATTTACACATATATCAAAGGTGGAGCAGTGTAGCTGGCATCTCTAAAACATTTATGCTCATATGTTTCTGCGGGAGTTTCACAGGCGGCTGCGCTTTTGCCTTTGGCTTGGCAGCTGCAGCAGCCGCTGGTGAAGCAGAGCAACGGACCTGAAAACCGTATCAATTACTTATCGAATCGAGCAAAACCCAAAAGGACTTTTACGATGCCTTCGTGTGTGTGTCAAACTATCTGCTGCAGCTGCATAAGCAAACATAAATGAAATGTCAATGTAAACAACACGCAGAAAAATGAATTCTTAATACAAAATATATAGAAGTTGAGAGCAAGAGAGAGAGAGAGAGAGAGAGAGAGAGAGAGAGAGAGAGAGAGAGAGAGAGAGAGAGAGAGAGAGAGAGAGAGGGAGAGATGGCGAGTCGAGCTGAGGCCAGGGGCAGAAATTGTGTTGCATACATCAAGGCGCTCGAGTGGCACAAAGGGAAGAGGAAGCTGCTCCTGATGCTGCTCCTGCTCTTGCTCCTGCTGCTGCTGTTGCTGCATTGCAAATGCATAAACACAGTCTGATATTATTCCAGTGCCAGCTGCGCACACTGGATGCCGTTGCTGCAGCTACCTATTGAAATCCTGGCCTCACGCCCCATGCCATTGACGCATGCTGAAAAGGGCAACACGTCCTGTGGATCAGCATTGAGGCATGTGACAGTTGCAGTCATTGACAGGCAACATGGCAACAAGCAGAGCAACATATATACAATTTGTTACCAGTTGCCAAATCAGATATACATATATATATGTATATATATATATATATATCTATAGTCTGTATCTATGTTAGCCTTGTCTGCCATTGATTAGTGGCTTCTCGCTCAAATCTCAGCTGTCAATAATTTTGTGATTATCCGAATTATTTGGTGTCTATTTGCCTGTCTGCCTGTCTGTCTGTCTCTCCGCCTGCCTTTCTGTGTGGCTTGTCTAGTCGAGCTCAGCGCAAATTCAGAAAATTCGCAAATTTCAACAATAAGTGAGTAGAAAATTATGATGTTCCGTCTGTGCATGCCAATTTTGGCAACACGTACTACACTGTGCAACAAAAAATAAAAAATTAAACACAATAAAATAATACCATTTTTTTTTTTGATGTAAAATAATTTGAAAAAGTTTTAATATTAAAAAAAAAAAATATTTATATATATATATATATATAATCTTGCCGTATAAATTTAATAGTTAGGTCTCAAAAAAAAAAAAAAATATCATTTTTGAAAAATTTGTATGCGTTTGATGAATAATATTTTGAAATAGTTTATAATTACTCAAATTAATATATATATATGTATTTGTATATATTCTTAATAAAAAAATCATTTTGAAAATTTTTTATCCCATCTGACCCGTATTTTACACCTCTTTTAAACCATTTTAGCTCCATTTTATTTTATTTATTTTTTATTTTTTTAAATCAGTTAACTGTGCGAAATTACAGCCTTTGAGTATTTACCGACTGCAGCCACTGTAAGTCAGTTGCCGCTCACAGCCTTTTGTCTAAACGTCGCCCCACAGATAACCATAACTCACATTCAGTGCCATCCGCCTTTACCCTTCCCATCCCTTCCCATCCCCTTCTCTATCCCTAACTCTATGTCTGCTTCTGCTGTCTGCTGCGCGCGTTTTTGATTGACAGACAACAGCGAAAACAGGCGGCTCACAAAAACTGCCGAGTGTTGTATTTTTGAAGTGCAGTGCAAAATTGTGGGACTTCTTTTCTTATTTTCACTTATTGTTGCTCTGTTTGTTATGCATACTCAAAGTGGAGTTTGATCAACTATGGCATGGGTATGTAATGGGAGAGAAAAGTAAATTTTATATAGGCAAAGAATGAACTGAGTCTATTTTTGAGTCTAGTTCACATCAAGAATACTTTGACTTTGGAGGAGGAGCTCTCGTTAATATATTTGAATATTGACAACCCTTATCCATTTATATAGGGTATCAATGAGTGTTATACACTCATCATATACATGCCATCTCTTATTTTATTTTATTTTTTTTTTTTTGGTAATTGAACTGTAAGTATTTCTTTCTCTGTGTAGTGTTGAGATATTTCGTATAGCCAACTGCCACGCCCCCAATGCACAGTCGCAACAGCCCCCAAAGCAATTGTCTGGCTTTTAGGCAAATGTGCCGAGCGAGCACCGTGCGCAAACAGTAAATAAAGTTTAAAATTCAATTACAAGGCAATGGCTCACAAGTTGATTGTCTGACTGGCTAACAGACTAACTGACTAACTGACTAACTGACTCGTTGACTGATTGACTGACTGACTGACTGACTGACTGATGTAGGTACTGATTGACTGGTTGGCTTGGCAAAGCAAATGATAGAGAGCAATGCAAGCGACTGGGATTGCCTTTTGTCATGCTGCAAAATCAAATCCTTTATTGCTGCTTGCTTGCTGTTGGATCAATTAACGTTGAATGTGTGTGCAAAGGCAAGACCGCAAAAGCCACATACGCACATACACAGACGCACACACACACACACGCACACATAGACACATACAACTGGGAGCACTAGTCGCTGGTGGCGAGTGGTGCAGCGCCAACCACTGACAACCACTCAACTGCTGCAGTTTTTCGTTTAACAGTTTGTGTGTGTGTGTGTGTGTGTGTGTGTGTGTGTGTGCGAGTGTGTGTGGGAGTGTTGACAGTGCAATTGGAATGTGCAGGCGCTGGACGCTGCCCAGGCGCACAGTTTTGCGGTAAAACGTTAATTTTCCTACCGAGCACTTGTCAACACTGGCACAGCAGAGAGCATCGCGGTTTATTGTGCCAATTGCCATCGACCAAAAATGCTCCCAATGAAAATTGAAAATTTGTTGCAAAATTCATTCGCTGTGAACTACAAGAAAAAAAAGGGATGCATACATAAAAGAAGGTTTACATTAGCTTTACAGTTATTTAACAAAATTCTGTTAAAAATGCAAATTTGCCATATACATTTCAAGGTGCGTGGCTGGGTATCGAAATTTACCCAAAGTGTTTGCTTACATGGAAGTACTTTGGTAAATATCAATTAAAACTGATTTACCCTCAGTTAAGTGTGTGTGTGTGTGAGTGAGTGTGCGTCTGTGTGTGAATTGATTTGGGCAGCGGCTCCTTGTTAATCCAAATCCAACATTCAATTAGGGTGAAACCGAATTTTTGGGGCTTTGCCTTTGCCTTTGGCTTGTACTTGAGCCAGGTATGCTGGTAACAACTATTCATTCATTTTTTCTCTGCTTTTTCTCGCTTCTTGTTTTTGGCATTCAAATGTCTCTGTGGGCTGAAACTGAGCTGGCACTCAGCTGAGCTCCCCTCATGGCAGTTAATTAATTTTCAAGCAGCTGCCTAATCGTATTTGCATTGGCTTTGATTGTTCACATATTGAGTATACGAAGCGTATGATTGTGAATAGAGTATAGAAGAATGCTTTGATGCAGAAAAATATGGTACAATTTTTTGTTAGAAATTATAAGGAAATATATAAAAAAAATAAAATATATTAAAAAAAAAAAAAAAAAAATACATATATATATATATATAAATAATATTATTTATATTTGATATGTATTGATAAAATAGATATATGTTTAACACAATAACACAGTTCTCTTAAGTTAAAACTATTATATATGTAAACAACAAAAGACAAATAAAAAACAAACAAAAAAGAAAAAAAATATTTTTTAAAAGTAATTTTAAAAATTTTTTGGATACTCGAATATTTTATTTTTATCATTTAAATTTATTTTCAAAACTATAATTTCCAATTAACAAAATAGCTTTATAAATAAAAAGTAATTGCAGTAAAAAATTAATTAAAAAAAAAAAAAAAAAACGAGAACTCTCCTCTTTAAAATCTCGTTCAATAAAAAATCTTTGCTAAATACTTATAAATTTGATTTCAAAATCAAATTTTTAACAAATAAAACTTCTTTTAAAATCAATACAATATTTCCTTTAGTGATGTAAAATTTTATACAAAATAATAATACAATAAAAAAAAATAATAATAAATAGAAAACATTTGAAGTGCAGCGTAAAAATAAGCAAAACAATGTAAGGCAGTGGAAAATGTGTTCTATTTGAACATTGTGTATAAGCAAAAACTTGTTGTGCGCCCATTGTTATAGTTGATTATATATATTTTTTTTGTTCAGGTTGTTGCAACTGTGGCACACCTGAAAATGCACGATTGCAGCGGTTTATGTGATTGCGCAATATGCGGGCCAACAGCGAACAACGTGCGGAGCAGTCAAGAAGCAGCAACAAAGTAAGCTATATAAACATACACATACACACACACATACATACATATATTTATATCTATTATATGTATATATATATATGTAATAAGAACAACAAAGAGCATTTTGTGTGCCTGTTGTAAACGGCATTGCAATGGCAACGTATTTATTTTTTAGTTGTCGGCCAGCAGAAAAGTATGCTACGATTTTATACTTGACTGCTTGCTTGGCCAGACACACACACACACATGCAGGCATACACACACTCACAGTAAGGTATGAGCCGATGGCTGTGCATTGATAAGACTATGGCAGTCCATTATGCAGCTCACTTGGCACGGCCCACAAAAATTGTATTGAAGCTGATAAAAGCGAATAGTGTGTGGATTCTTTTTTTTTTTTTTTGGTTGCTGTGCTTTTTGGGAAAATTAAAGTTGGCTTAAATTTGTTGAAACAAATGAGAAATAAAATTGTATCAATTTAACAATGTAAAATGGTTCAAGAATTATTCTTCTGTGCAACATTTTCTTGTGTAGGATTTTCAAGGAAGACCACGAATTTAATTAAATATGAATGTATGAGTGTATGAGTGTGTGAGTGTATGAGTGTATGAATGTATGATTATATGAATGTATGAACGTATGAACGTATGAACGTATGAATGTATGAATGTATGAATGTATGAATGTATGAATGTATGAATGTATGAATGTATGAATGTATGAATGTATGAATGTATGAATGTATGAATGTATGAATGTATGAACGTATGAATGTTTGAATGTATGAATGTAATGTTTTTATGAATGTAAGAATGTATGAATGTATGATTATATGAATGTATGAACGTATGAACGTATGAATGTATGAATGTATGAATGTATAAATGTATGAATGCATGAATGAATGAATTTATGAATGTATGAATGTATGAATGTATGAATGTATGAATGTATGAATGTATGAATGTATGAATGTATGAATGTAGGAATGTATGAATGTATGAATGTATGAATGTATGAATGTATGAATGTATGAATGTATGAATGTATGAATGTATGAATGTATGAATGTATGAATGTATGAATGTATGAATGTATGAATGTATGAATGTATGAATGTATGAATGTATGAATGTATGAATGTATGAATGTATGAATGTATGAATGTATGAATGTATGAATGTATGAATGTATGAATGTATGAATGTATGAATGTATGAATGTAGGAATGTATGAATGTAGGAATGTATGAATGTATGAATGTATGAATGTATGATTGTATGAATGTATAAATGTATGAATGCATGAATGAATGAATTTATGAATGAATGAGTATATCAATGTATGAATTTATGTTTTTATGAATGTAAGAATTTATGAGTGACTTAATGTATAATTGAATGAATATAAGAATATACATTTTTGTACTCCTTTTCTTTCGGGTTTTCCTTATCACTCTATCCGACCATTACCTCACCTTCAATTCCCTCACACGCGCTTTCCCTAACCCTCTATTTACAGTTTTACTTCTTTCCATGCTAATTAAATACAGTTTTGGCTGTGCTTGCATTCATTTTCAATGTGTATTTTAAAGCCTAGTAAATTTCTTAATTTAAATTAATGTTTACAATTAATAAGAATATTTGTAAAGGCAATTGCGGTCTAGCCACGGGCTATACCAATAGTTAATTGCTTTTCCAATTCACTTTCGAGAGCCAATTGAAGTGCTTAAATTGGGTGTTCATAACATTTAATTAGCTGGAAATTGAATATAGGCATTTAATACCGATTGAGAGCTGAAAACCTTTTGCATAAACTTAAAAATTCGGTTCATTAAATTTTGCTGATTTGGTCGAAACATCAATTCGTGTTTGCATTTGCAGGCTTACGCACAATTTGGCTATAATTTGGTCCCAAAAAAATTTGTTGCCAACAAAATTGCACAATTTGCATTATATGCATTATGAAAATGAAAATAATAATTTCGTGCGGCTTTTGCGGGATTCAAAAAAGAACCGGAACATGAAGAGGAAACAGTGCAAATTGAAGTGTCGGAAATGAAATACTCTGCTGTGATTGAAGAATACTTTACGATTGAGTGCGCTGTTTAACACAATGAAATTTAATGTATTCACGAGTTTGAAATCTATGGAAGAACATATCTAAAAGAAAGAAAGGTTCTAGATAGGTTAAGAATTATACTGTATATAAAGAAATAGACTGTTAAAAGAGTTAATTTTAATTTGTTTTTTTTTTTTTTTAAATATATTTTTATGAAAAATATTAGTTAAAAAAGTTGTGGAAAGTATAAAAAATTTTATATTATGTTTGGATCTTTACTTAGTACCTACATTTTTTACGAGCTTGATTTTTTCTTTGTTTTAGTAAGTTGAAAAATTCAAATCACTCAATAGATAGAATGAGTTTTTTTTTAAAATTTAAGTATGCAGTTGCTCAACTTATTCCATCACATTTAAAAAACTGTCAAATGTAAATGGTGATAGTATCCTCTACAACATCGAGTCAACAACAAGATTATAGGTTCTTTGGGAAATAGATAAAATTGAATTATCCAATTGAAATCTGAAGAAAACCCTTTATTCAATTACATCTAATTTTGTTTGTAATTTCTTTTTATCTTTTATTTATAAATAAACAATTACATCTAATTTTGTTGTAATTTCTTTTTATTATAACATTTATTTAAATTATCTTGGATGACAAACCATCTAAGAAATTTAAAATACCCTAAAATACATCTAAAACAGCAAACTCAATTGCAATTGAATCCATTTAGTGTAACAAGCATAAAATCAATAATAATAATAATATGTGTGTAATATTAAGCAATTAAAACGCAATAGCCACAAAATGTTTTGCTCTAGCTGATGTTGCTGTTGCTGCTGTTGTTGTATTCCATTTCCCATTTACTATTTCGGTGCTTTTGGCCAACTAATGCAGCAAGCGTGTTGCACGCATTTTAATGCACAACAACAACAACAACAACAACAACAAGCAACTGCCAATGGATAATTGATGCATTAGCTGTAATATTTGCGGATTGCTAATGCCACTCGAACTACTTCAAGCCACCCACAGCAAAAATAGAGAGAGAAAAAAAAAATAATAATGCCAATGTCAACTGTCGCGCTGCATTCATAAATCAAAAGAGCTGAAATGCGTTTTCAATGTTGTTCGCCTGCATGTTGATAATCATTATTTGATATTTGTTAGCGTGGCAGGGGCGGTTGAAATGGAGTGGGCGTGGGATGAGCGCGTAGCTAACAAAATATTCATAATGCGGCTTACATGTCGTATGCATGATGTGTTATTCTTTTTGTGGCATTTGGTGCGACACACACACACATACACACACGCACACACACACACACATTTTGGCTTTGATGTCTGCGCATTAGGTGCCGCCGTCCGTTAACACAGATATTCACGTACTGGCTGGAGATCGACTGCATTCGTGCATATTCAAATTGACACAAATTGAAATGAATATTTGCTGTTTGGCAATTTAGCAAATAATCCACTCACCGTTTGTCAGGTGGCATTTATTTGCCCGCGCTCTCGTTTCTAGTGGGAATAACACGCGTGCAAAGTGCTCGCTGAACGAGCATCAATGTGTTGGCAAGCGACTCATCAAATTACAGAAAATTGCTGATTGTCTATTATGAAATTTAATAAGATTATTTCTGATTTTCGGAATAATTTTTTCAGCATGGAGTTGCCTGACTGCAATATGAAATGCTGTTTATTTAGTAGTATTTCCTTTATAGTAATTATTAAAAGTGATATTTTAGACTGTTGAAATTAAGATATATTAAGGTATGTATGTGTACGTCTGTTTGTCTATCTGTCTGTCTGTGTAACTGTCCGATATCTGTGTGATTTCCTAATTTTGATAGTGCATGAGCAACTTAATTCCTATAAGCAGAATAAAAGAAGACAAGTTTAAGGCCTGTAGCAATATTTATATTTAAGTAAAATCGATTTAGAATGCTTGATACAGCAGAATGTGTTCTCATTGGCTATTGGTGGGGAACCTTATTCTCTGCTTGTTTGTCTGTCTACAGACATACATATCTGCAAATCTGTCTGCCTCTCTCTCTGTCTCTTTATCTCAATGTCTGCCTGTCTGTCTGTCTGTCTCTCTGCCTGTCTGCCCAACCAAAGCAAGCCACCAAACTGAGCTGCAGAAGATCATTTCTGTTGTGTTTATGTATTAAGCAATATTTGCTTACATTTACATTTGAGATAAGCTCATTTAGAATGCTGGAAGCAGCAGAGAGTGTTCTCATTGGTCACTTCACGATCGACTGCAGCGACCGCAACTCGACGCAGGCTCAACATTTGAGCACGCCTTGGAGTCTGAGTGAAAGTCGCCCTATATAAAGAGCAGCAGCTGCAGCATTTCTTCAGTCGTCCAGGCCCGGTGGGGGTCACTTGTGCAGTGCAGTAAAGTGAAAGTGAAAGTGAAAGTGAAAGTAAAAGTAAAGTAAAGTCTGGTAAGGTAAATATTTTATTTAATAATAATGCTAAGTACTTTAAGCAGAATTGTAATAGTTAAAAATAATTGTTAAGAATTGTTTAAATATTAGATATAACAAAAACTATAGACATAAGATAATGTTAATGATCGTTGAGCTAAGCAGTAATGACTTAGGTTTAGAGGAAAGACTTACTACACTTGGAAGACTTAAAAAAAAGACTTAGAAAATGTTGTAGACTTAAATAACTTAGAAAAATTGAAAGACTTAGAAAATTAGGAATACTTAGAAAACCAGAAGACTAAGAAAACTTTGAAGACTTTAACGGCCTGAAAAATTATATTTTCTAAATAATTATCGCAAGTACTTTCACAATGTACACTAAGTTATTATTAATCTAAATAGATTTTTGGAACTCAGGTAGAAATAAAATAAGAGATTGAATGAATTCAAAAGAGAGCCAAATAATTTGTCAGTATTTAAAACTTTCTATAAATTTCCTACAAATAAATTATAAAAAAAAAAAAAAAATTGTGAAATTTAAATTGAGTTTTGTGACTCCGACAGGTATGTAAATTAACACTAAAATAGTGTCAATTTATTCACTCATTAAATGTAAATAGTTAATAGTAGATTTATAAAATTTCTAATAAGCTTACTTTTTATTTACTGCTTTTAATACGTTTAATATTATTTAAAATTCGCTTTATGTCAGCACAAAAGCAAATTAAATAATGGAAAACAAAAAACAAAACCATTAGGCTGATTAACTTGATTATTTGTTGCCTCTTTTATTGGAGCTTTGGTGGTTTTATATGTATGTACATATATTTTATTTCATTGACGGGTTTCTTTCAATTTAAGTAGTCCATTAGGGCGCCAAAATGTCAAGGATAATTTCTGTAAGCGAAATAATGTTAAATAATTGAATCAAGTCTAATATGAGGGCTGTTTGCGTTTTTCGAGCCTTTATTTTTCTTCTCCTGGCCTCACGGCAAATCAATTTTAATCAATTTCGCTGGTGTGCCACGCCCCCAAGTGCTCGCAAATAATTGATTTGCCAGGCATTTGAGGCGCAAATCGCAGACAATCAATTTGCCGAGCGTGAAGATGTTGTCGAGCTGGGATAAGTGAATAGGGGGATAGGGAGCCGCGCTGCTTGCAGGCACAAACAAATTAAGGACAATTATTTCAATTAACCAAGTGCAAACAAATTGAATCGGCGTTAGGCAAACAACAGTACAAATGCAAAAAATCGAAAAAGAAACGGGTATAAGCGGCTGTAGAATACTGGCTCGGGGCTTAGAAATTTGTAAGAAAAAAATGTAAAATTTTTTAAGGCAATTTATTAGGCCAGCTTAATTATATTTTTTAAAAAAATTGATATTGTTTAGTATGCAAAAGGCTTGATCCTCTCACCCATATACTCTCTTTGCAGTTTGTGAACGAGTGTAATGAAACCAAACAGCAAACGTTTTTCGATTGCAGATCTGCGGAAGTTTATTTATTCATCTTATTTTTTTGTGCCATCTTTCGGTTGTTTGCCTGTTGAATTGCAAATAATTTAGCCGGCGAGTTTGTTTAGGCTTTAATTAATAATGAATTGAGAAACTCATTACGCGGCAGCAAACAAAACGCAGTCCCGTTTAGCAGTTGGGCTATATAGACTGGGTCTGCTTCTTTTCTTGTAGGCAGGCGCACCCACACATTACACGCTAATCACAATGGTGCCCGATGAGTGTATTGTGAATGGGTTGGCAGCGCCAGCTACTTACCTAATGAACCTGTTGAGGTACCCTCATTCAGTTTGCCGCTCTCTTCCGCTAGATCAACAGGCAAATAAACTTGCCAAGATGCTAACCGAAATACTCGCAACAATTCACATATTTATGCGACTGACTGTGTGTGTGTGTATCTGTGTGGGTGTGGGCGTTTGTCTCTGTGTGTCTGTGTGTGTGTGTGGTTTATTACGCTGCTCTTGGCAATTATATTTGTTACCCAATTAGCGTAAAATTGTGTTTATTGGCAGCAGAGGACTGCGGCACACGTAAAGGCCGCATTGAATTACCTAATGAAGTTGTAACCATAGTTGTGGCTTTAGTTGTTGCTATACCCTATAAACAATGCGAATTGTGCAGCGATGGGTGTAGTAAAGATATAAGCTTAAATAAATCAAATTTGTAACAAGATGCAAGAGTTTATTCAAGTTGATTGCTGATAAAAATAAGTCGGATTTATTTAAGTTTTGATTTTTTGTATTTGAGAGTAAGTTTTTTTATTTGTACAAATATTTTTATAGTGTACAGGATCTGAAATTAATTCCCAGCTCAAATTCAATTCAAGGTTTTGTTTCCAATCGGTCTAAAATTTTAATAAGTTTAAAGAGTTTTTTATATCAAGCTATCAAATGAGGGCTGACCAAGGAAGAGCAATAATATTTAGAATAACAATATATCAGAAAAATATAAACATATTTATGGGACTTGCCATTTGATTATAAATTAGCTTGCCGAATTTGTATAAAAAATGAAAATTTCATCAAAGTTCCGATTCATTTATTTATTATTTATTATTTATTATTTATTATTTATTATTTATTATTTATTATTTATTATTTATTATTTATTATTTATTATTTATTATTTATTATTTATTATTTATTATTTATTATTTATTATTTATTATTTATTATTTATTATTTATTATTTATTATTTATTATTTATTATTTATTATTTATTATTTATTATTTATTATTTATTATTTATTATTTATTATTTATTATTTATTATTTATTATTTATTATTTATTATTTATTATTTATTATTTATTATTTATTATTTATTATTTATTATTTATTATTTATTATTTATTATTTATTATTTATTATTTATTATTTATTATTTATTATTTATTATTTATTATTTATTATTTATTATTTATTATTTATTATTTATTATTTATTATTTATTATTTATTATTTATTATTTATTATTTATTATTTATTATTTATTATTTATTATTTATTATTTATTATTTATTATTTATTATTTATTATTTATTATTTATTATTTATTATTTATTAATACTCAACGTTTGTTAGTAAAGGCTTCAATACATAGGCAATGTATTCAATAGTTGAATAGTTTGAGTATGATTAGACTTTATAAAATTTTGAGTTAACATTTAGAATGGGATATGTACGGAGTAACTAAAATATAAATCCTTTAGCAACCAGTATTGAAAAAGAGTTAGAATAATTGCGACGCCCATGGTACTTTATATTAAATTATATTAATTACTTTAAATTTAATACATTCCATATATAATATAATTGGCGTGTCATAAGAAACACAAGCAAAGCAATCAAGCAGAGTTGGTCCATAGCTGGGATTACTTGTGAAAGCATCTAACTATGACAGCATACATAATGTAAGGAAAGGAAATTACAGGGTATATAACAGTCAGTCGCTTACAGCTATCACTGCCACTATTTCTACCTATTGTTGTAATTGTAATAGTAGGACTACTCTGACGATTCGCTGCATGTGTGTATCTATTAGTTTGCAAACCTAATTTGCTAAACACCATCATACACATACACACTCACACACACGCACACATACACACGCACTTAGATATGGGCGTGGCAACAGCACTGCCTTAATAAATGGCGCTTGCTGCTGTTGTTGCTTTAACTGAGCTGCCATAACTTCTTAGCTTCGCTCAATGGACAATGGAAGTTGTTGTTGTTGTTAGAGTAATTGCTGTTGTTGTTGCTGCTGTTGTTGTTCGCATAGGTGTTATGGCTAATGCTTTGGCTAAAATATCTAATTAAGAATGCTTCTGTTCTTTTGGTATAAATCGTAAGTGAGTTCTGCTTGGGGCGATTACTTTATCTGAGCACAGTGCTGGAGTTTTTGTTGCGCAAATCAGAATTGTGAGCGAAGTTTAAGTGCTGGTTAACTAAAGGAAAGTGGCCTAATATGTGCTGAAATTGTTATTATATAATTTAAGTATATTAAATATACGCTGTGTGCTCGATTAAATAGTAGAAAGAGCAGTTTATGTATCAGCCAACGTTTTTCTGAATAAACCACTCGGCGTATACTTGATTTGCCTTTGGCATTTTGTACTGCGAAATTAACCTTTTGTTCACTACCAGCACGGTCTTTTAAAGCCCGTTTAAAATTATTATTTGGCCAGGCAATTGTTAAATATAAGATAAGTTCGCCCGTTCTGCGCTGTCTTTGTTTCGCAGTTAAATCATTTGGAATTAATTAAAAGTTGCCAAGGCAATTAATACACTAAGCCAGAGATGTTTGTGGACTTTGTTTTGCATGTTTTATGCTCGTGCAGGAAGTGAAAGCGAGTCGATTGGTTTTTTTTGGACAATGACCGAGCTCATGTCCGGTCAACTATTTGTCGGTCTGTATAAACAGAGTAGTATAAAGATTTCTTTGGATACGTTCGGACGCACTTTATATCTTATATATATATTCCAGATACTACATTACAATATCTTTCCCTTGATAAAAACAACCGTTGCCATTTACATATAAGATATAATGTGTATCTGTGTCAGGGCTGGATTACCATGATATTAATATGTCAACGTATACAAAGAGTGACTTAGTTATTATTATTATTATTTAAATTTTAATTTTTTATTATATATTTTTATAAATTATATTTGTTTTATTTTCATTTTTATTATTTTAATTTTCTTTTTATTCTGTTTACTTTGTATTTTGATAGACTAAGATATTTTTAATTTTTATTTTGTATTATTTAATATTTATACTAAAATTATAAAATTAAATACATTTTTTTTTTAAGCTTATTTTTATTTTTGTAATATTTTATTTTCTATTTTGTTGTATTTATATATTTTTTTAATAAATTTTGCTTGGTTATTTTTTTACCTTAGGCAAGCATTTTGCAGTCGCTTAAGCCCACTTCTAATTTTCTGTCTTAGTAAATATAAACTTATATTTTAATGATGAGATATCCGATTTGCATTTCTATTTTCTTTAAGTTAAATAATTGGTCGACTTCCGTATAAATTTCGAATTTAAGTACATTAAATAAGTCTTGGTGATATTTGTTAAGATAAGTAATAAAACCATTTATAGACTGGGTTTGGTTAGCTACTGATAAAGAGGTGCGTGAATCTGGAAAAATCTGGTTATGGAACAGAACGGAAGCTATTATTTGTTGGTCTTTTAATTATTTATTGGTATAGGATAATAGAGTAGATAAATGTTCCCAAATCGACACAATTTGATTTTCGATATCTATATCTGATTTTATATATCAGTTTAGCCATATCTTAACGAACTTAAACCTATCAAAAATCATTATCGATTACCTGTGTTCTTCCTCACTTCAGCTTGACATTCTTGAAGTTGTTATTAAAATTGTTATCAATATTCATTCAAGTATGTAAGAGGTCTTAAAGTTTCTTGTTGAACTGCAACTTAAATTATAAATAGTAAAAATCTTATCAACAAAAAAAAAAAAAAAAAAAGAAGTAGGTATATCAATAAAAATCCAATATAACAACAATAAAAACTTTATTTTATTTTAGTTAAAAGTTCATGCGAAGCTGATAAACCAGTTTAGTTAGCAAGTGTTTCATATGATATTGCCCCCCTGACTTCTTATCTTCTCTTCTTCTACCCTTATACTGTGGCTACACAGGCCACACAGGCCACACAGTCGTTAACTTCTAATAGAAACTGTTGCTATGTACATTTATATACGATTCACGGCACCGACAGACAGCAACTCCAAAGGCGCTCAAACCCAAGGCATGCATGATTTATATGTGCTTATTTATGTAGCCATTGCTCAGTGGGAGTTTTTCAACCCATTCCATGCCTTTAGCCACTGCCCATGGTTCAGTTAGCTGGCAAACGCATAGGCATTTGCTTTTGTCTTTGCTAACCAGACAATTATTTATTAGCTTCGGTTGCGGCTGCGATTCCCATGCAGCTTCTTCTTTGTGTGTGTGTGTGTACATGTGTGTGTGTGTGTGTGTGTGTGTACGTGTGTGCTTTGTTTTGCTGTCTGCTTAAGACAGCTTAAGATAGCAGGTCAGACGCAGACGAAGCGCTGTTGAAAAATTCATTTTCATGTTTCTCTCAGCTTAAGTAATTTTTCATAAGCATTCGTCGCAGCAGCAGCAGGAGTAAATGGGCCAGGCTTGTCGCTTGTTGCGCTTACCCAAAACAGGAAAAATAAAGAATTTAATTTCAGCTACTTATGCATACTTGGCAGCTGTAAGCTGTAAGCTGCTTAGCCGCTGCAAAACACAACGCTGAGCATACCATATGCCTTTCACATCAATCATACGCCATGTGAGCTGCTGCTGCTGCTGCTGCTGTATTTAAAATGTCAATTACTCGGCAAAAAGGACGAGGTCCAGCCAATGTTGGTTGCTCGTTTATGACCGGCTCAATTAACCATGTTTCAGTCGGTATTCCTTTTTTTTTTTTTTATTTCAGCTGCTTTTGTTGACCATAAAATAGCTTTAATGGCGCTCGTTTGGACGGCTCCGTCTCCGTCTTGCGCTGGCATTTAACTCTTACACTCATTTATCATCCTTTGAAAGCCTGTAGTCTGTATGAGTGTGTGAATGTATTGGCATGCTGTGTGTGTGTGTGTGTGTTTGTCTTTAGTAGAGTTGAGCATCGTTTATTTTAAACATTTTTATTGCACATATTTCGCGTTTCATTGCAATAACTGATGCCTTCATCTACCTCTGTCTCTCTCTCTCTCTCACTCTCTCTTATTCTATCTTTCTCTTTCTTGCTTTTTTTAAGCTCAAGTCGTAATCATATAGCCATATGGCCACTTAAAATGATGGACCCCCAGCAAATTGGCAACTTGTTTCCGTTTGTTTTCTCTTCCATTTATAACGGACTGTGAATTAATTGCGCATACGCCGTGTGTCACACGTCTGTATGGCATGACTAAGTGCTCAGTGCTTTTCTTTTCGCTGCTGCTGCTGTTGTTGTTGTTGTTGTTGTTGTTGTTGCTGACTTGATGCCACCTCAAGCATTCGCATAAGTAGATTCCAGTTTGTGTGTATCGCACTCGCTGTCGCAGCTGACACGTTGCCATTGCATAACTCACTTCGTCGACTGCAGACTTTCGTTGCCTTTCATTGAGGTCAATTGGTTGGGGTGTTTAGGCTTACCTCCGGCGTTGTTTAGACAAATTAATGCTTAAATAATAAAACGTAAATTCTCTCTGTTTTATTAGACGAATTGCTATAACTTATTGAATATTAAAGTTAAGATTCAGATTTCACTCGCACTTCATGCTCGCAGCGCATTCAAAAGTCTCGCTAGCTTAGCTCGCATCGCATTTGAATTTCAATTCCTGCTTCATCATGCAAATATATTGAAATATTTGCAGTGCGTGCTATATGAGCGCATAAGAAAAGAAAAATTGTTTAGAAATATATGCACGTAAGTACATGGATATCAAATGTGTGCGTGTGTGTGTATGTGTGTGTGTGTAGCAGCAGCTGCTTTCATCGAGTTGCATATCAAAAGCAAAGGCTAAAATGCATCTCGCTTTTGTGCCACACTTCCGTTTCCGTTGACTGACGGCAATTGTGTGAGTGTGTGCATGTGTGTGTGTGTGTGTGCGATTGTGTGCTTGTGTAAGGCCAACTCGGGTGTGGTGTTAGAGGTAAGATAGTGTCAAACACAATGCTTGCTTAACACTTCTTGTTGCTGATTGCATTGCCTTGTTTGGCCAGCACTCGCAGTATGCATTTGAAATATTTTCTCAAAACTTAAATAGTTCAACGAGAATATGCAAGTAAACATTTTTGCCAGTTAGATTAACAAAAGAAAAAATAAGCAAAAAAAGAAAGTTTAAGCTGGAAACGTGTCTTTGGCATTTTTCGTTTCGTTTGTTTTTCAGTTAGCAAACACAAATTCCACTAATTGATATTTTATCTTTTAATTTCTAGCATATTTTCTTCGTCAATTTTAGCAGCACTTAGGCACTTAGTTGCAATTTTTTTGTTTGCTGAATGGATTTTCAATCTGTCGCTGTTATCTCCATTTATTTCTCGTTTGCTATGCCGTTAGCCGCATAAATTATGATTTTATTATTCTATTGTCGCATTTATGCCAATTAAATATACAGCCAGCATCGCAGCCACTCCGATTTCCAGCTGACCATGCCCACAATTTATTAATGGTGTTTGCATTGTTGCTAATGTTTTTCTTTTTCTGTTTTTTTTTTTTTTTTTTTTCTATATTGCTTTTAAGCGGATTATCAGCAATTTGCTTGTCAAACTTATTAGCGACGGTATTTGAATAAGTTGCATGCCACAAAACAAAAAAAAAAGTTTATATACATATATATATTTTATGTTCTTTGAGAGCAGCAATCAAATTAAATGATTTTTAGCTACCTTTTGGATAGTTGTTCAATGGAAAGGAAAGGAGTCTTTTGGTTTGCCTATTTGAGAGTTATATTTTGGTTTTAACTGTTAATTTTATATTCAAGCAAACTCACGAAACTTTATTTAACAATTTTCTTTCATTTTACTGACAACCAAAGCTGCAATCAATCCACTTAAAATGAACAAGATATTTGTTTTCCTTTTTTTGTTTATTATCAAATTTTTTTTATTAAATGTAATATTGTATATTATTAAATTACATATTTTTTGCTTTATCTATAAAGTTCAGTACAAACTAAAACTTGTCACTCTGCATAATACCTGATATTGTTTTATTTATTATTTATTTCAATTTATTAACATAAATATTGATTTTTTATTTGCTAGCTGTGCTGTTCGCTTGATAAACGAGGCGACAATTTAAATCTATTGGGGCAAGCGGCATGATTAATTGCTTCCAGCCAGCAACAGAACGCTGCTGTGACATATAGCACAACAAATACGTCAAAAATACCAAAAAAAACAAAAAAAAGAGAGTCAGAAAACGAGCAATACTTATGTGAAACACTGTCAGCTACGCGGGATTGAAAAATGCATTGAAAAACCTTTTGATTTTTTGCATAGAAGGAGAGAAAATATTTTAAAATATTTTTATATTTTTTTTTTATTTATTATTATTATTTTTTTAAATAGCAAAATGTAATATTAAAAAAAATTAAAAATATACTGAATTTTCAATTTTAATATTTTTTGTTGTTTTTTTTTTTAATCATTTAAATATAATATATTTTAAAACAGTTTAAAAAATATTTTGAAATAATATATATTTTTATTTTTATTTTTAAAATTTATATTTAAGTTTTAAATATATATATATATATATATATATATATATATATATATATATATATACATATATATATATTTTTGTATTTTTATTAACAACCTTTTTTTTATGATATTATTATTCTTATTATTATTACTTTTTTATTTTTATTTTTTTATTAATATTTTTCATTCCTAACAAATTGTATTTTCTTGAAGCATCCGCTGACCAATTAGAACTAAACAGGCAGCATTTTGAAAGCTTTTTGGTGTCTTCAGATTTGAGTACTAAACTAAATAATCTTATCGTAAATATTGTTCTGCCGTGATAGCAAAATAATTGAAATTTTAAATTCAAATGTTAAATATTCAATGAGAATGTTGTTCGGTGCTGCTATACTAAAGTCAGTTATCATTTCTTGGGTACACACCTCTGTGGATTCTTCTTCTTCTGCGTCAACAGGATGACAAAACACAAATTATCAAAACTTCCTGCTCAAAATAAGAAATTTATTTTTAATGCTTTCGAGTGCATTTATAGATATGATTACACTGACCAAAAACAATTGTTAGCTTATACAAATTTTGGAGTGAAATTGATAAAATTCCTATCAGCTAACATATCCGTTTCTCTGGTATGTTGAGATTCGCGTATTGCTCGTACGTTCTTGTCTAAGGTCCAAGCCTCACGTGTTGTAGTATTGGAAATGTTGGCCAGTCTGAATGGCTTCGAGATAACTTTCTGATGTCAGTTTCCTGTGGGATACTTTGATAATGTGTTCTCGGTATGAGTCTCGCTAATGGACTTTAAACTTTGCATTAATTAAAAAAAATCAGAGCCTACTATGATTGGACAATCAGTAAATCAAGTACTTTTGATTAGCTGCGGGCATAATCTACGGTCGAGCTGATATTCAATGTCCCGCCCACATTATATCAACGACAGTAGCCGCCGTAGCCGACTATCATATAAAACTAGCCACAAATTGTTAATCTTCAGCATTCGCTTAAGTCAACTCGTAGCCTGCAGTATGCCTTTCAAGCCAGAGATTTACTATGAACCGGACCAGAAGGTCTGGAGTGGATCGTATGAAGCTCCATACTTCTCCCCCGACCTGTCCGTGGGTGAGATTACGTTCACCGAAATGCAACGTCATCCCCAGCTGATCGCGCAGGTAGGATGAAATTAATCACAATGCAACAATTTCGGTTATATAATACTTGTGATTTCCTTTCAGATCTCTGCCTCGGAGAATACCACGTTGACCCGTGAGGAGTTGTTCTTGAACTCGCAGAGTATTGCCACCTATATGCGCAACTTGGGTATGTATCAATCGGATATTGTGGGCATTATTGCCAGGAACACAACGCATATGTCCGCTGTGGTCTATGCCTGCCTCTTCAATGGCATCGCCTTCCATCCACTGAATGTCAACTATATGGAGCAAACCATTGAGAAGCTATTCGACATTACCCAACCCAAGCTCATCTTCTGCGATGGCGATGAGTACGACAAGGTGAAGGCAGCTACGACTAAGCTGGATGTCAAGATCATTACCATGCGCAATCACAAGGAGGGCTCCATTAAAATAGACGATTTAATTGCTACACCCATCCCAGCTGATTTTGCACCTTTCCGCCTGGAGCAGGGCAACAACCAGACGCTGGGCATTCTCTGCTCCTCGGGCACCACCGGCGTGCCCAAGGCCGTCACCAATGCTGGAGCACACAAATTCTTCAGCACCACCAAGTAAGAGGGCCACAAAAGTTGATATATTATATATATAATATGATATATTGCGTATATTTATTAATTATATTTATTATATTACATTCTAGATATTTGACCACCGCTGATATTCAGTACTGCCACAGCACTCTGGACTGGGTGACTGGCTTCACTGCGGTCATATCGAGTGGTGTGCACAGCACCTTGCGCATTATATCCGCTGAGAATTTCGATCCAACGCTCGTGTTGAACCTCATTGAGAAGTACAAAATCACTTGGCTGCTGATTGCTCCCTCGCACATGGCCATGCTGGCGAACAGTCCCGATTTTGATAAAATCAAGATTGATAGTCTGAAGCATTTGCTATATGGTGGCATGTGCTGTTCCATAGAGGTGCAGGAGCGCATACGCAAGCGTGTGAATAAGGGCGTGCTGCAGTTCGCCTATGGCTTCTCGGAGCTGGGCTCTACGAATTGTACGCTCAACAAGCACTATGATGAGAAACCCAATTCGGTTGGTCGCATCTTGCCCGGACAAAAGCTGAAGATCGTCAACGAGAAGGGCGAAGCACTCGAAGCGAATCAGACGGGCGAGATCTGCATCAATCCGTGCCAGTACTGGCCCGGCTACTACAGAAATCCAAGTGAGTCGCGCATGGTACGCGATAGGGATGGCTGGTTCCATACCGGTGACTCTGGCTACGTTGACAACGATGGCTTCCTGTACATTTCGGGTCGCATCAAGGACATGCTGAAGTTCCAGAACATCATGTACTATCCCACTGATATCGAGGATGTGATTACCCAAATGCCCGGCGTGGCCGAGGTCTGTGTCTTTGGCATTCACAGTGACGTCAACATGGAGGAGGCAGCTGCCTCAGTGGTGCCCAAGCGAGGCGCCAAAATCACAGCCGAGGATGTGATCAAGTATGTGAAAGATCATGTTAGCACCAACTATCTGCAGCTGCATGCGGGCGCCCTTATTGTCGACGACATCAAGCGCCAGCCCAACGGCAAGACCAGTCGAGAGGCCACCAAGCAGCATTTCCTAGAGAATTATAGAAAATAATTTGTATTCCTAATTTCCACTTTCTGTTTTATATTACTTTGTAAACACAACACCTGAGACCTTATAATGTTTATATGTACTCTATACTATATTCATAATATATTAATAAATATTTTCACACGTTATCGTTCATATAAACTGAGAGTTTTCCTAAAAATCAAAAACTTTCATAGAGAAATTGCCGTTTCTAATAGTTTTTTGTTTCTATCTTCAGATTAGTTTGATAAGGGCTCTTAATCGTGCAGCGTAGACAGGTTATTTGATTTCAATTACTTTAGCTCGAGATAAGAAACTGTCAGCTTGGGCACATCCATAGTCTACCATTCTTATCTTAGCTATACAAAAATATAAAAACGAAATTTAGATAAGTATTTATCAATTTCTTAAGCAGACGATTTAGGATGTGTTATGTCTAGCGCTTAGAAGTTTATATTAAGATATCTATTTCACGCTAAATTTTGTATAAAGATATAGACATATATATATATAAAGTGAAAGCAAAAGATAAGCTTGGGTATTTAACTAGCCAAGCGAAACGACGAATATGCTTAACGTATGCAACTTTTATGACAAATGATAAAGAGTACATCAACTAAGTTTCAAACATTATTTTGTTTAATTTTTATTAGATAAGCCGCAGGCTAAGCTAACTGAACTATATGCGGGCTGAGCTGGGTTATTTGGTAATTATTTAAATGGCATTAGATGTGCCATAATGATAGGGCTGAGGCACGTTTTATAGCCTACGGTTCGACGACGATTACAAGAGCTGAAAAAGGGGCGGATCTGCTGCACAATGCTGGCCACCAAATTAATTGCATCTAGTAGTTTTTGGCTTGGCTTGTCTTGCCTCAGTCTCTCTATCTCTCTCTCTTTCTCTCTGTCTCTCTCAGTCATTTATGGTAGTTATTGCAGTTGTACTCATAGTTTGTATATGGGAGAAACTTTGCACAAGCCGCTTATCTCCCACTGAAGTGAAGTTCAACAAGCCCGCAAGTGTGTGGCATTAAAAAGTTTTTAAATTTACGCAAAACGTTTCGCAATGATGCGACTTAATTGTTAGCTGTTAAGATTTAAAACACACATGCATAGTGCTCGCAACAGCGACAACTGGCAGAGAGTGAGAGGTCGGGAGAGAGAGAGCGATGGAAAACACAAGCATACACTGAAAGAAATTAATAGCATGACGTATGTTTGGAAAAAACATATAATATTAAAAATATTTTAAAAATATATGAACAAAACGTGTATAGAACATTTATTGAAATTAATTTGCATATTATAAAATTAAATTTTATATATATTTTTTAATTATATTATTATTATTATATTTTTTAAAAATTAACCTGGCAAAACTAAACTTTAATAGATGAATAATAAGATATTAATAGTTGACATGAAAGTTGGAAAAATGTGTTAGTTTATTTTGTAAATGTTAAAAACAAAAAAAAAAAAAAAACAAAAAAAAAAAATATATATATAGAAAAAAAATTTTTGTTTTGAAAAATATGCTAAAAATCAAATATATTTAAAAAACACGTAAAATAAAAAATAAAAATAACATTTATTTATTTAATGTTATTAAAAAAAAAAATAAATAAATTTCGATGACAAATAATCATAGCTCACAAATAACTATTGACAGTTTCTCGATGTCTGCAAAAAAGTGTCTTTAACTGAAAAAAACTCAGAGAGCAACAGATTGCGTCGGTTCTTCGTTTGATTGTGAAGATCGTTTGTATTCAGTTTATAAGCTATTCGCTCACTTCCTGAGACGCATTGTGAGAGCGTCAACGATGTTCGATAAAAGAGCTTCAGACGAATAGTTCCAAAACGAAAAGACCCGAAAATTTTTGCTCAGAGCGAGAGCGAGTGAATATGATTTATTTTCTTCATTTCGAGAACAGAGCGTAAGGAATTGAACGGCTAACAGTTATATGCGGGCTATTCAGATAATTTATATCTGAATATACTTGAACAGTATATAATTTTATGTCAATAAAAAGTAAAAACATAATAATCTATTATTAATCAATCATTCAGATAAAGTTATCTAATATAAATGAAGTGAAATCACGAGCCTGAAATCACAGATTCGAATTTGAAATTTCATCAACACTTAAATGTTTGCAGTGTATTTATGCTCGTGTTTAATATATTGTATGAACAACTGCCTAGAGGATTTTCAAATTTTTTTTCTGATGTATGTTTTTATACCTAATTTTTGTTATTTGTTAAAACTGAACTTTTTATATTTAAGAAAAACTTGAAGTACTCTAATTATAATAAATAATTTTAAAAATTAGTACTATAATTATAATAAATAAAATAAAATAATAAATAAAATAAATAATTAAAGTCTATATTTATTAAATGTTTATATCTTAACAAATATTTTTAAGCGTTATGTCTTTATATAAAGCTGTTCTGCAAATATTCTCATTCAGTTGGTTGCCGAATTTAATAGCTCGTTAAATGTGAAAATATGAAAAAAATGAAATGCTGTGCACATACTTTTAAGCTCTTTGTATGAATAATATTTGCGCGAACTATAAAAAAGGGGGAGGGAGAGAGAAGAGTTAAAAGAAGAGCAAGAGGAAACGAATTGCTCTAAGCCTCAAGCAAAACAATTGAACAATTTTTGTGCGCTGTCAACGGGTTTTTTCTACTTTTCGTTTTTAAGTTTTGCTGTTTAAGGATACATATGCCAGCTGCACTTAACTATAAAGTAGCTAAGGCAAACAATATTAAAAACAAACAGGAATAACACACACACACACACACACACACACACACACACAAACAGTCTCATAGATAGCGAGGCAGTAAAATATGGTGAAAGAAAAAACTGTGAAAAATTATATATGTATTAGCTGAAAAATATGCACAGCAGGTGCCGCGAGCAATATATGTGTGTGGTGTGTGTATGTGTGTGTGTGTGTGTGTGTGTGGTGTGCAGCTGTATATGCTCGTAAGGTGCCTCCGCTTTTTGGTCGAGTAGCCGCAGCACTCAGCGCCAGCTACAGCCAGAGGCAGGCATTGCAACACACACATTAATGTTGTCCAAGTGCTTTACTAAATTATGTATGTATACGTTTCTTTCGCTTTCTATCTATGTGTGTGTGTGTGTGTGTGTGTGTCGGTGTGTTGGTGTGTTGGTGTGTGTATCTATGCGCAAATAGTTTTTCAAAGTGCCTGCTAAAGGTTGGCTGGATAAGTTTTTACTTGCCGTAGACACCGACTGTAATTATGTTGAAAGTAAAATGCTTGTAAAATATTAACTGCTGCATGCCATATGCTGCACACACACACACACACACACATGCATATACATACATGTATCCCTGTGTGTGTGTAAATTTAATATTTAAAATGAGTTTTGTGCGCTGCTGTTGTTGCAACATTTAACTAACAGCGATTTGCCTTGGCCGCAGCCAATTCGCCTGCCGCCCATTCCGTTCGTTCGTTCATTGAAAATTGTTTTTGCCCACATTTTGTTTTCCCACATTTTTTTTTTTTGCTTGCATATTTTGCCCATCACTCGCACTTGCAAGCCGCATGCCGTTTGCCGCATGCTGCACTTTTCATTTGGCGAGTCGGCCAACTGGTTTGCTAATAGAAATAAAAACAAGAGCTACACACAAACTAAGCCAAGCTAAATGCTCAAAGGCTTCAACAGGGTAGCCCAACCAGCCCAACCAGCCCCCAGCTCCCAGTCCCATCTTTCGTCCCTCCTGCTACGGCATGCCAGCCATTCGTCCTGCAATGAAAACAAAAAGCGATTTGCAAGTTTTCTATTGCGCATAAAAGTATGCTGTGGAAAATTTTTTCCCATGACGTTTTACTCAACATTCTCGTTTTCTTTTACTCTCTCTCTTTCTCTTTCGCTCTGCTGGCACGCTTACCATATTTTTGTTGTTGGGTTTTCTTTTATTTTTCACGTTGTTGTTTTTGCTTTTCATAAAACCAAACTATTAAGCCAAGTGTTAAACTCATTTAGCGCGGATTTATGCGCCCGAGTGCCCCATACAAGATGGCTTGGATGAAGGCTCAGGGGCGAGGCGGGCCTTGCTATTAAGGGTCATGCATATATGCCATTGAGTGTGTGTGCGTGTGTGTGTGTGTGTATTTGTGTTTGTTGGGCTGTTTGTGCATATAAGCGTGTGTGGCTCGCACGTGTGCGAGAGTGTGTGTGCCTGTTTTGTAAACGTTCCGTTTTCTTTTATGCGTTTTTAATAAGCCTTTTTGCAGCGCTTGTTGTTTTTGCTTTGTGCCTGCTTTTACGCTGCTTTATGCCATTTCTTTTTTTCGACAGCACACACACACACACATACACACACATTCACAAATATTTTCCATTAACAGCCTTGCATTTGGTTAACAGCTAGCTAGTTCTGTTTAACTGCAATCTTGTAGCGTGAAATGGCATCGAGTGCAGCATTTGCGGCTGTTGATCGGGATTGCATTTCTGATTCGATATGGCCTAAAGCTATAAAAGATATATTTTTATTTTGCATAATAATCATATGTATGTTTGAATAGATTTATCAATTATCATTTAATTTGTGTGTTTAAAAAAATTGTGTAAATAAAAATTCGTTTTAAGCTACAGTAATTTCGGAGCAGGCTTAAGTTCATTTCAAATATGTTTATGTTGAGCTTCTTTACTATATTGTTTAATAAGTTTTATGCTAGATACATACGAGCAAACGATTATGATTGCAAGCTATATGTTACAGCAAAAACAAATCAAGATCTGTCGACGCACATCCAGTTTTAATTTTAGTTTTTTTTTTGGACTTTTTGTCAAAGATCATCGCACATTTAGCTCTATGCTATTTAAGAATATTTAGCATCTTGTCAGTTCCCCGACGGTGCAGAGGATATAACCTTTTGAGCTTTCACCTGTTGCTAGATGTTAGATGGTTGGGATGTGCTGTTAATCTGTCTGTAAAGTAAAGGGAAGGATAAGGCAATGTATCAAGATTTAGTCTTAAGCTTGAATGGTATCAAATCAGATCAATCTAGTTGGCAGTGTATGCAAATGTAACAAAAGTCTTTATTATTTTTGCATAGATTTTACATATATAGTAATATTAATTTTTTTTAAAGCATCTAAATAGTTTTCTTTAATTTTGTCTTTCACTTAAAACTGATTTCGATATTAAGTAATACTTCTTTATTTGTTTATTTGTGAATACTTTACTTTCATTTTATTTATAGCATTTAAACTGTTTTATAACATTTAAATCATTTATTTTATTTTTTTTTCAAAACTGGTTTCGATGTCAAGCAATTTACTTGGAAATCACTTTTTAGCAAAGATATTTTTGTTTTATTTTATTTTTGTGAACATATGCAAATAATATCACTGCATAAATTTAACAAATATATTTTGTTAATATTACTTTAAATTTAAATTGTTTTATTTAGTTTTGTCTTTTTCTAAAAATTGCTTTCGATGTCAAGCAATTTTCTTGGCCATCGTATTTCAACAAAGATATATATATATTTTTTTTAATAATTTAAAATTTTCAAACTGTAAACTGTTTGCTGTATAAATTATTCTGCAAAATCTTAAAGCTTTTTTGTGTAACATTTCCATGCAGAGCGAGAAAAATGGGCTGTCAATGCATATTCTGGTTTATGCAATTGTAAAACAATACAAAATTCATTAAACTGAATGCGTATGCGTATACATGTGTGTACATGTGTATACATGTGTGTGTATGAGTGCTGGGCAGAAAAGTCATTATTTGCTTGATGTCGTTACCTGATATTGTCGTATTAATTTTTAATATGTAATCTGATTTATTGGCAAATTTTTGCCAGCCAGACCAATGTGTTTGTTAGTATGCATATACAAATGTATGTATGTGTGTGTGTGTGTGGGCATGTGTGTGTAAATTGACATGCCTTCCTGTTGTTGATTCACCAAGTGAAATAATAAATCCCAGCTGCTGCTCTGCTTTGCTGAGTTCTGCTTAAATTTAGCTCGGTTACAAAATTGTTGGCCTGCCTACACGATTTTTGCATAAACTCTCAAGTGTAAAAGTCTATCATTTGAGCATGTCTGTGGCCCAGAATCCCAGAGCTGAGCAAACCGCAGCCGTTGCCATTTATATCGACAGTCGAAGGAAGCTAGATGCCTCTGTCAGGCTCTGCTAGCCAGTGAAGTGTATAAGGAAAAGTGCCAATCAAAGTTAATTGAAAATTCATTGAATGCTGTATATTTAAGTCAGGCCTAGTAGTATATTGTTGTTGTTTTTGTTGTTACTGTTTGCTGTTGAGCTTACAATGTAAACATTTTTGATCAGCCCATAAATAGCTCAGGCACAGACAAACTGTATAAATTAGTGCAGCCTCTCAGGAAATTTGAATCAATTAAAATCGAAGAAAATTCCAGGAACATGTATTTAAATTAAATTTTGAATTTAATTTTAGACGTTTGAAAAACTTCAATTAAATAGTTTGTTTTAAAAATATTATGCCCATATCATATAAATATGTGTTGCAGCTTAAGAAAGATTTTGCTGTGTTTATATTAAGTTATAAGATGCATTTAGTCAACAGGCTCATAAGAAAAGACTATAAAAAACTAAACTATATTTTAATATGAGAATATATGGAGTAGGGTTTTTTTTAAGTCTCTAATTTAACTTTGTTTAAATAAGTTTAATTAAAATTGCAATTTAATATATGTTGCCTCAGGGAAAATTGTCAAGAGACGTTCAGTAACATTATCACAATAGATAAATGGATAACATTAAATGTTTATTTTTTAATTTCTTCTGCTTAGTTTTTTAATTATGTATTTTTTATTCATAAATAAATTTTTTTCCTATCTCTTTTAATTAATATTTCTTATTTCTTAAAAATGTTTTTTCTATTTTTTTAAAATAAAAATAACAAATTTATTTTTCTATCGATTATTATTTTATTTATTGTTTTTTATTTATTTATTTTTATTGTTTATGTTGTGTTTTATTTAGTTATTTCTATTTTACTATTTTTATAATTGTTTTCTTTTTTATTTTTTATTTTTTTTTAATTTCTTTCTTGTTTGTTAATTATTACACGTTTTTTTTTCATTTATATATATTTATTTATGTCTAGATAATTATTTTATTTTTTAATAAGTTAATAAGTTGGTTATTTTTGGTAAAGACCCAATGTTTTCTTATATTGTCGTATGTGTATTTCCTTCCATGCGAAATCATTTCAGATCAATGCTTTTCCTTTTAATCTGTAGCAGTTTCTCAGTAAAGCAGCTGTCTTAAACTGAAGTCGAATGTGGTTCATTTCCGGAGTTTACAAAATGTGCTCGCTTGACGCCATGAAATGGGCAACATTAATACTCGCCTTACGCATTACGTGTTATGTACTACGTATTACGTATTACAGCCATCAATAGCTGTGCACATTACGACACATTTTGGCATACAATGTGCGCTTAAGCGACTTTCAACCATCTGCAGAGCCACAGCCACAGCCACAGCCACAACTTGTAATGCGATTCCGTTCTTTTGCAGTGTAAAAATCAGTAAAAATGTTTTTTTATTTGCCATTTGCTTTGCACAGCACAAATTGAACTGCAAATAGTGTAAGTGTGGTTGAGTGGTGTCGAGTGGTGGTGGTGGTGGTGGTGGTGGTGGTGTTGGCGGTGCGCACCAAACTTGCCAGTGTTATAAAGTAGTCGGCAGAAGCAGTAGGCTGCCGTTGACGTTCAGGCCAAAGGGCCACGCTGCTGGCCACCGCTGTGCCCTCCATGCCGTCTGCCAATGTCATTTGCATTGAGCTCCAGCTCGAGTTGGCTCTGGCGCTGGCTCTGGCTGTGGCTACATTTACTGTGTAGCCGCTAAAAGTGTTTACCTTTTACTTAAGAAATTACACTTGGGCAAACAGAATTTGCGTACGCTCTGCGGTGGTGTTGGTGGTTCGGTTGCTTGCCAAAAGTAAGTCCAAGTGGCTGTGTAAATTTTTTCAAGGAATCAAACGCAACATCCGGCGGAAGGTGTAGAAAGTACAGAGAAAGAGCCGAGTTCCGAGCTGCGAGCTCTGAGCTCTGAGCTGTGAGGTCTGAGCTTCCGAACTTGGAACTCTCAAGTCCGAGTCTCGTTTGTGAAAGCGGCCTATAAAATTGAAAAGTTTTCTTGCTTTTGGATTATTTGGTTTTGTTTGATGTGCGCCCGCCTCGAAATTCAACTGTGATTGTGTGTGTGCATTAAATGTTGACTTTTGTACGCTAATAGCCAAAAGCGTGCACCCAGTCGTTGGCCATTGTGGTTCATAGCAAAAAGTTCACAAACTTTTGCACTGTAGATAATTTGTGGCTCGTAAAGTTTTTAATAAGGGGTCAATGATTTACATTTACTCGACGACTGTGCAGGGCTTTGCGGCCGACATTCTCTGCCTCTGATTGTCGGTTGAATGTGGCGTATACTTAATGCCAAGCATATTGCGTATACGACAGCGTGGCCAGAAAATTCAATATCTGAACAATCTATACCTTCAGCATTGCAATTTCCTTAAACACTTGTCGCTTGAGCATGGCGCATACTTAATATCCTGGGGGGATATATATCGGTTCAGCCAACAATCTATTATTTATGCCCGTTTGGGTGTGTTTAAAGTCAGCATCGAACTCATATATTTTTGCCTGATCCATTGCTTATCACTAAAGTACTGGCCAATTTCCGCAAACCCTTAATGTTGAGCCTCCCGCGGGACTCATTGTGTCAACCGGCCAAGCCATATAAACGGGTTTTATTTTTAATGCCCCACCCACCATCCAACTTGACCCATTGACGAGGCAATGGATGGATGCATAGCCGAAAATAAAAATACTCGTGAATGGCCGACACTCTCGATATTTATGACCATTTGAACCGCAAACAATTGAAGCTTAAAAGGCAAACAATGAAATTTAGAACTTCCAATTAGAAGCTGACCAAGCAGCAGCAACAGCAACAACAGCAACAACAGCAGCAACAATAACGAGGATAATAAAAAAATGTTTATGGCAGCAGAGAAGGCGTATCGTGTTCAACAACGACAGCAACAACAATAACCAGGTCGTAAATTTTTTTGCTTACCTGCAGCAACAGCAGCAATTGCCAATGAGCGTGCTTTAAGCAGGCAGCTGAACCGAAAGCAGTTAAAGCCAATGTCAAAAGGCGACCAACTGATTGAGGCCCGATGCCATTTGACAATTTGGCCTAGCGTATGCATAGAGTATGCAGCCGCAAATTGTTTTTTTTTTTTTGTCCCGTTTTGTATTCGTGCTCCAATTGGAGTTGGTCAAAGCGAAATGTGTGTGACTGCCAGGCAGCAGCAGCAGCAGCATCAACTGGAGCTGGTGACTGCAAAACCAAAGCCATTACATTCAAATCAGAAACTGCAGTTAGTTAGTGCCCATTGTGTACAATTCGGCAGTCGACCAGAAGAAGAGGCGCAACTGAAGCAATAAAAACATGTCTAATCGATAGTGAAACCAGCAGATTCCCTGTACGTAAGATAAGCTGATATATCACAATATAATTATAACCAGGCAAACCCTGAGCTCTAATATTCACAAATGAGAGTAGAGCTTATAGAGCTTTTTATATGGTAAGGATTGATGTTATATCAAAATATACTAAAGCTAACCAGGCATAGCTTATGATCTAACTTTTATAATTAATTATCAGAACTATCGATCGTCGCTCGATAGTTTGTTCCATCGATGGCTGTACATATCTACTATATATGCAAAATCAGTTCTCTTTTCTTAAGCAATTCAAACTTTCTATATAAATGGATAATGTATATTGTATAAAGATAAAATTGATTAAATTTACTAAATTGGGGAAAGACCTCCTTAAGATAAAAAATTTATAAATAAAGTAAATTTTATAACTTTTCTTTGGATAAATCATGAAAATAATTGGCTTAAATGGAATAATTTAAAAATATTAAATTTAATGGGAAAATATTTATTTGTACAATGAACTTCTTTATTTAAGAACTTTTATTATATAACAAATTTAAAAAGTAAAAAATTAAAAAAAAAAAAAAAAGAAAAAATGTAAAGCGTTATTTCGAATACTCGGATACCGATACACTATATCAACATCCAAAAATCCATCAAACTATCAATATTACTGTCCATCGACACTATCGATGGTGCACTTGATGGCTTTAACAACTCTAATTCATATATTAGACTAGATCGTAAAGAATCTTCAACAATTCTACAAGCTGTTAGGCTCAGTTCTTGGCTAAAGATGTGAAGCTCAATTCGTAATCAGCCTCAATAGTTCATAAATTTTCATACTACCCCATCCAAAGTTTTTACAGGGCATGTCAACAAGCAATACAACTTCGATACGCACCCACTCACGCCCACAACCACGCCCACACATCAAGTATACGCAGTGTGTGCACAGTTTATGCTCCGCACTTTTGTGGGCTGACTGAAAGCCGTAATGGCCACATTTTATTGATGCCACTCTGAACACGAGTGCCTGTGTCTGAGCCGGTGTTGGTGTCGGTGCCGGTGCCGGTGCCGGTGCCGGTGCCTGTGCCAGAGCCTCGGCCTAAGCCCACAGACAGAAATTGTCAGAATTGTCTGGATGTCTGTTAATGCATGTTGCAGTTGCAGTTGCATTCAGCTACAGCTTCAGCTTCAGAATATTCTGTTAAAATTTTTGTTATTTTTGCCGAAGCAGCCGGACCATTCCATTCGATGCGCTCGAGCGGCACACAGTTCAATTATAAACTGCCAGCATTGTTGGTGTTGCTGCTATTGTTGTTGCTATGGTTGTTGTCATTGTCGCTCTGGTTGTTCTTGTTGTTTGCCTTGGCTGTTTGTGGCTGCTTGTCTCGCTTGTTATTGTTGTTGTTGCAGCACATTGTTTGTCAAATGTGTTTGTACTGGATATCTTTAAAGAGACTCCGTCCGCACTCTATCTGTGTAGTAGCATATGCTCGCAGCAATGTGACATACCCCCAGAGTGAAGAGCGACAAAATGCGGCTGCTGCTGCTGCTGCTGCTGCTTGGTTAGTGAAAAAGCAAGCCATTGGCAAGCGGAAATGCAAATAGTCCCGAGCGCGCATGTTACAAATTCAAAATAGCGCTGCGAGACGCTCTAACTAACCATGCAGTCAAATCGAAACGGGAGTGGCTGCAGCAAGGCTCGACTAGGGAATGCCCTGTAGAAATGTATACAAGTTTATATACATGTACATATAAGAGAAGGTAATTAGAGATATAAGAATATGCAGAAATAACTAAGCTAAACGGCTATATCTAAACTTTACAGGGTATTTGTGATTGCAAATACCTTGCAAACAATTATCTTCTTATTCTATATTTATTTTATTTCATATATTTTATTTTTTGTATATTTATATTTTTTATAGTTTTCCTCATTCACTTGGAAACACATAAGCACCTTTTTGCATGCCATACAATTACAGGGTATTGCAGATGCTTGTATGACAGTCAAGTGAGGCAATTTCTCCACACTCTTTTTGGCATTTGTCTTTCTTTGCGCTGGCAACATTTGAAAATTAGATCGAGTCGGTTGACAGCAGAAAAAGCTTGACTATTTCCTTAACAAGCTGAAGCGAGCTGAACAGCAGGCAGCATTAACATTTATTTGCTCGAAACTCGACTGAATTCCCATTTATTAAAATCTTTATTTTTAGGAGAAAAAATTACACTAATCTATGCATAGAGTTTTGCTGCTCTAAGCTGGCATTTGAGCTTGCAAGAAATTATTTTCCTTCTGCAATTTCTTATTTTATTTTATTTTTTTTCGGCGCTTCAATTTGGCAGCAAACTTGACTTGACTTGAAGTTGGTTTAGTTAATGCACATTTCTCAATGCACTTGGCCATATTTTGTATGTTGTGCAGCGAGTCTTGGCAATTATTTTTGTTGCGGACAGTAATTATAAGGCCATTAGCAGAGCTTTGGCATGGCTGGGCGCATGTTGTTGTTGTTGTGTAAGTGCATTAAGCGTAATGTTAAACAGAAAATAAACAAGTGCATGCGCTGCAATTGCCACTCGAATTCGTGGCGAGTGCTCGAGAATGGATAAAGCTGAATTTGAAACCGAGTGATAAATGGATAAATGCTCATACAACAAAAAACATGTGTACATATGCACATAAATAAGGTGGCATGTGTGGCAGATGTGGCGGAGAAGTGTGAAATTATGTGTGGGAAGGAATAAGAGTGTGGTTTTGATATGAAGAATTACAGGTTGAGTAAGGGGCAATTGGTGCTAGCTCCCATAATTTGGTTAGGTTAAACAACATGGGAAAATAAATGAAGGAGGCATTTCCGGCTTATTATATCTCACGTTTCTGGCCCGCCAGATCTGACTCTTTTCATGGGGTTAATTGAAGTCGTGGGTTAACATCAATAAGCTTCATGCCCTTGACGCCCGGAATTCAGGAACCTCTCGACCGAAGTTCTGGCAAGTGCCATGGAAAATGCCATAAAATGGGCTTGTATGTTCATCTATTTTTTATTAATATTTATATATGCATTTTATAAAATATATTTTTTTTATATATATATAAAATTTATTTTTTTTTTATACTTAAATATTTATATTTATTATATATTATTTTTATTTTTATACTATTCACTAAAACAATATACTTCATTTAAACATATCTTCACATATCTTCACCTTCACTCAAATTTACTTTCATTTTTAGATATGGCATATTATGTTTTTACTTCTCCATCGCTTCGCTTTCTTATCTCTATCTAACTAGCTCAAGGTCAGCAGCATATTTACTTTACACAGTTTTGCGTTAAGTTTCATGCGTCATTAAAGCGCACATAAAAAGTCAACAAAAGCAAATATGCAAATTAGCCCCACAAAAGAGAAGCAGCTAACTATTAAGAGAAAGAGACAAAGAGAGAGAGAGAGGGAGAAAGAGATAGAGACAACAACTGTCTGATGTTGGCAATCATTATCAAAAGAAATGACTGCAGTTTCGTTAAGCATAAAAATCACTCCAATGACAATGCTCACATGTGAAATTTGACTCGGGTTTTGTTGCCTGTGGACGACACGCAGATAAACTTGCGTCGGAGTGCCTTCTAATTGCCGCATTAAAGCAAATAAACGAGTTGCACATAGTCATTATAGTTTCTAATTGTCATCAAATTTCGAGCAATGTTTCGACTTATACAAAATACAAAAAGTGAGCTAGATTAGAGCTACCTGCGTGCGTCAAACTAAACTTGGCTGTTTTATCTCGCCTTAAGTTTTCTATGCTTCAATTAAGAAACAAAGTTTTATGAGCGAAAAATGTAAATGAATTGGGAATTATGAAAGTCGTGAGTTGCCTTTAAGTAAATACTGCTGAGAATATACGCAGAAAAATGTATACAACAATTATTTTTGGATTATTTTGTAGAAAAACAGAAAATTTCATTGCCATTTTTAAGTCTAGAGTTTCCCTTAATTGTAAAAAAATATATATGTTTTGTATTATTTTGTAGAAAACTCGAGAGAGTTCTAGATTTTTTTTAAGAAAGTCTAGAGTTTGGTTTAACTAAAATAAGTAAGCATATATGTGGAAAATATTATATTAATATCATTTTATGGAGAAATGAGATTTTGATAAGAAAACTAGAGTTTTATTTAAATAAAATATTTCAGGAAAAATTCCAAAAAAGCTTTGAAAATGAAAAATAGCATACATTTTGTAAGAGAATTTAAACAAAAACTTCAGCTGAACCACAAGAACACTTCCTAAATTAAAAAAAACTATCTTTGTTTTTGCGTATTTTTTTTTTTAAATTTTGTTTTGAGGTTTAAGCTTTTGCTTGCTCTTGCCCATGCCAGCTCTTTGTCCTAGAATTCAGCTCTCATTAACTGACAATTCTAGGCGTCAACTCCCCTCAAAGAGAATTCTTTACAAGGTATGAATAGAAACAAAACTTAATATGATATTGTTTAAAATTTATGCGCTTATCAAAATATGGTCGGGGTTTTGCTTAAGCTCTATACAGCTTACGCGCTTTCGCTTTGACAATTTGGCCATTTGTTTTGTTGGCTAATTAAACCAAACCCATTTCATGTTCAAAGATAAGCAACAAAAGCAGGGGGAAAACTTGACTTTTTTAATGTGAAAAACTTTGCCAAGTATGTGTGGGTGTGTGAGCGAGTGTGTGTATGTGTGTAATAAATATGAAGCACAACGTTACCAAGTTGCAAGCAAGCTTTGGTCGAGTGGGGTCCACAGCTGTGGGCGATATAGTGTGGGCAGCCTGGTTTCCGTTTCCGCTGCCATTGCCATTGCCATTGCCATTGCCATTGGCGTTTCCGTTTTCGTTTCCGTTGACTATGACAGCAATATAAAAATTGCATTGCAAAAGTTTGTTTTACTGCTCCGAATCGGACGCTGGCTGTAAAGGATGTTGCTGCTGCTGCTGCATTTGATGCTTTGATTTGCGCTCTGTTTGTCTTCGCTTTTGTCAAGCATGTAAATGCATTTTCTAAGCAAAAGCAGCTCAATCAAATTTATTTTTGCATCATCTTTAAGTTGGTCGCTTTAATAGTTGCTCTCTAGGCGCCCTCTCTCTTTGTCTCTCTCTCTCTCTCTCTCTGGCTTCTGGTTGCTAGTTGATTTATGCAGCAGTCCGAACGAAAGAATAACACAGTCAAGTGCATAGCAAACACTTGGCCCGGCACACTAGACTCTTGGCTTTTTGTATAATTTTTCACATAGGCAGCCCAAGCAAGCACAAATGCATAAAAAGCCAGACAGCTGAGCATAAAATATTGTTGTTATATGAAAAGCAGACCTAGCTGCCTCTCTCTCGCTCTCTTTCTCTCAGTCTTTCTTCTCCGACTGCTGCACAAAGGCAGCTGCATTGCTGCTGCTACTACAACGGCTACTGCTACTACTTCTGCTGCCACTGCTGCCACTGCTTCTTTTAGCTGGGCAGTGTCTGGCGCGTCGCTTTGTGTGGCCATTGAATGAATGAAAAATGAACTGGTCTCCCGAAAACTCGCTTGCCAAGTGTCGCTGGCAGCCAGTTTTAGGCTGCATTTTGCGTCGTCATTGCATATGGCTGGCCACTGGGAAACGTTACGTATACGCAACGCTCGCCGCAGCCAAGTGGCTGTAAATGCTTGATAAGAGCCAAACTATTGACGCTGCCTCAAGTTTCGTACTCCAGAGTGCTTGCGTCTAGTTATATAATAGCCATAAGTTGCACTCGATTCTTTACTTCCACAAAAAAAGCAAAAAAGCTATTTTGATAAAATCTCACTAAATAGTGAATAATGAAAGTCGGTTTTAAATATATTAGACATGTTTTTATAAGTATTCAGATATAGTAAAAATAGTAATTAAGCAAATATCTTAAATATAAAATTATATAATTATAGTATATTCATTTACTTTTTTAAAAATTCTTTTGAGTTCTTTAAGTTTTTGCTTCTGAGCTTCACCTTCTGTTTCACATTAAGAGTGTAAGTTAAGAACTTATTATTTGTGCATAATTATTAGGGTTTTAATGTTATTTAAAAATATATAACACATCAGTATTTATATTTATTACTTTTACTGAAATTACTATATTTTTTGGAATTAAAACACTAAGAATGAAAATGCTTTGTATCATCAGGGAACGTGTTTAAAAATATGAAATAAAAATATTTCTCTTAACTAGATAAATACATAAATACTTGAAATATATATTTGTTTTATTAGAATATATATAGTTATTTAGTTACTAATTAATTATATATTATTATATTAGTAAAAAAAATAAAAATTATAAAATAGTTAAATTTTCATATCAATACGTTACAAAAAATCTTGAATCCCATGAATAATTTTTTTTTTTTTTGTTTTCTTTTATAATTTAAGAATTGGATAAGATTATTTGCGAAAATAAAATTTGCTGATGCTTTCTGAGCAGACCTCGCATATTCCTTTAATAGAAAATCAGCTAAGAAATATTACAAAATTAAAGTACGTCTATAAATATTATTAAATTATTATATAATTTGTAATGTACTTCGCAAATAATTATTATTTTTGATTAAAAGCTAAGCATGAATATATTGAGATAATCAATAGGTAATGCTAAAAATATAAATATTTTTTGTTCAACATTGCGCGTTCTTTTCTATCAAAATTATTATGCAGCTATGTTGGCTTTGGCTTACAGATATGGCAATAATAAGCGTGCCACAAAAAGGCAGCTCAGCTCAACGTCGCGGCGTTGAAGTTTAATTTAGTTGCCATCAGTCGTGGGCGGGCGTTGGTGCTGCAGGTGAGGCTAATGCCGCAACCAGCGCCAAATTGACACGCGCCACTATTTAAGGCTGTCGCAATGAGCTCATTGTTGTTGGCTGGCGCCTCCAAATGAGCGGCATAACTCAATAAATGCCATTGTTGACGTTGGCGCCGCTGCCAGACTGTTGGCATGATGGCGGATATCCAGGCAACCGTGCACATATTAAATAAGCAATATAAACAGTTGCGGCTGCTGCCGTTGCTGCTGCTGTTGCTGCCAGTGAATGGCTAACCCACGTCCACCCACGCCCACCCACGCCCTGCAAATGGCAATTGGGGGCGGGGCGTTCGGTTTGCCACAACATAAATTACGACCAACGCTTGGCTGCCTCATCAGTCAAGCGTCGCGTAGTTTGTAGCGCGTTTTATTAGCTCCCAGCATAACTTTGCAGCAAAACAGCTTAAAAATTTGCATATCCAAACACCCACACACACTAACACATGTGCACACCCGCCTACGCATGTGTGTGTAACGTCTGGGGCCTAATTGAAACTATGCGGCTGCTTAAATTGAGACAATTAGAGGCAACACTTGCTGAAGTTTTGCAAATTTTGCAGCAGCCAACAAAATCTTGATTGCCTGAGCCATGCAGATTCTTCAATTTACATTTCGTTCGCTGAGCTGAGAGTTTGTGTGAGGGCAGAGTGTGCAGGGCTATAAATGAAAATACCAAAATATAGCCATGGAAATAAAAGTAAATTGAGTAAGCAAGCAAAGCTGTCAAGTACTTCTCACTGCACAGATTTTGATTTGATAAGTCAGAGTTACTCAGCTTTTTGATTTTGTCTGAATTTTCAAATGAAATAAGTTTCAGCAGCATGAAATCTAAATAATTGTGAGCAAGATTTGCTGTTCCAGATGAGCGCATCTTGGATAAGAGTCAAGGAAAAGATTTTTTTTTAGTAAAAGTTTAGCTTGATTAGTTAGCACTCAAGAAGAATATATCACCATACTTTACCATAAAAATAAATAGAAGTAAAGCATTTATAATCATCATACTAAATAAATTAGAAAAAAAAAAATTATATTCAATAGCTTCAAGCCTATTAGGACTTGTTTTGCTGGAACAGTGCTGAACATATAGTCATTCATAATACCGAGTCATAAATAAATTTACCTTAGACGTGAAGCGAAGCGAACCCGTGAAACTAAGTAGATATTGGCTTGAAGTGATATGCTTTACACAAAGTCAAGGGCTAGATCCTCTAATTATAACCAAATATTACTTAAATACTATAAAAATTGATGTGGGAAAAATTCTAAGATTACAAATTCTAAGGATACAAAAATATTAAAAAAAAAAAAAAATAATAAGAAAAATAATAATATTAAGAAAATAAATAATCATAACTAAACTAAAATAATAAAAAATATATATATATATATTAAAAACAAATTTCATGTATTTTATATACCCATTATATTATTATATATTTTATTATATAACAAAAATTATGATAATTATAAAAAATTCTTCAATTATTATATATATATGTAAATAATATAATTCAAGAATTTTTTATATATTTTATATTCAATATATTAACAAAAATATTAACAAAATATATTTACAAATATAAATAATCTATTCCAGTATATAATTGTAAGTTAATTTAATATTATATAATTTTATTTATATTATTCATATATTTATTTATTTTATATTCATATAAATAAAACAAAAATTCACTTATTTTTATATTTAAGAAAATAGTGTTTAGGTAAATAATATAATATATTTCAGAGAAAAATAATATTT
Source organism: Drosophila hamatofila (assembly GCA_035045345.1). Taxonomy (NCBI): domain Eukaryota; kingdom Metazoa; phylum Arthropoda; class Insecta; order Diptera; family Drosophilidae; genus Drosophila; species Drosophila hamatofila. The sequence goes on from JAWNPA010000032.1 coordinate 1,108,575, forward strand.
ACTTGAACATATATATATTTTTACATTACTTCAATTCGTAGGTTTTCCCAAAAGCTCTTATTTTCTTTGAAATATCTACCTGCCAATAGCAAACAAATTTGTTAAAATATCTACTGTGATGCAACTGTGCATTCTATGCATTTGTAGTGCACATGATGTAGCTCTCGCATGAAGCTTCATAAATTATTGAAAAGCCACAATACTTCAGGCATAGAGCTTTGTGGAGAGACCTCAATTGGGCTGTTTAAACTTGTCTACACGTAAGTGGATCCTTAAGAGTTCCCAAGTTAATTTGCCACAAAATTGTCTTTTATTCAAATCACGCACACACTCACACAAGCACACACACAAACACACTCGAACACACTCTATTTAATGGCGTTCTGAACATGCATAAGCTGAGCTCAAAAAACACGCATATTTTGCATTCGAGTGTGTGCATTTGGTGGGCTCTGGCCTGGCCAGTTCTATCAAGGACGAGAGCAAATTCGAAGGACATTAGCATAAAAGCGTTACTAATACACACAGCTGCAGACAGCTAACAAGAAACACTTAATGAAGCAATTTTTAGCAGCACCAGGAGCAACAGCAGCAGCAACAGCAGCAGCAGCAACAGCAGCAGCAGCAACAGCAGCAGCAACAGCCACAAGCAACTGCAGCTGCATAAAAAGCAACAACTCAGCTTCCTGCCAAAGCCGAAAAGCTTTTGCTTCCGACTCATTCTCTCCCTCACTCAGGTGTGCTTGCTTGTGCGAAAGTGTGTACAGGTGACTTAATCAACATGCAACTCATTTTGTTTTCCAGCCAGGTGAATATATGTCTATGTGCACGTGTGTGTGTGTGTGTGTGTGTGTGTGTGTGTGTGCATATGCTGCAGCTTGTTTGCATAGCAGGTTGGCTGCCTTTGAGCTAGTATTTAGCAAATGCTGCTGCTCGTTGCATGCAACAACAACAGCAACAACATAAGACACTAAATTGTGTTGAAATCAACAATGAGCCCCAAAAACAGAGCACCCTCACAATCAGGCAGGACCTCTGCCACTGTCGCTGCCACTGCTACCAAGACAAAGACACCAATACGTGCCCAGAAGTTGCAAGAGCAACAGCCAAAATCCATACAAATGGTTTAGGCAATGACAGCATTAGCAGGACGCGCAGCAGGACGAGGCGTGTGGAACGACGCAGCAGGAGCAGCCAGCAATGTGAAATTATGCACATTGACAATATGGTATAACACAGAGCCAAGGATGCCAGTGGTATTGCGTGCAGCCATAGACATATCGATGCAGCTAGTTGACACTACCTCTGCAGCAGTCATCCAGCCATCCAGTCATCCAGCCATCTAGCAGTCAACCAGCAATCGGCTTGATTTCAACTGTCCTCCTGCGACTGCAAATATATCATCAAGTGTGGGGATTGTCCTTAATTAAGGCAATAGCTACGAAAATGCCAAATTCAAGTTTCTAAAAAGGATGTGCGGCTGGATGCTGTGCGGCTTACAAAACAATCAAATATGAGTCGTTGAGTCTCTATGACGGGCGCTTCAACAAAACCAATGAAAAGCCGTCAAGTGTGTGCTCTTCATGTCAAATAAAAAAAGTTGCCTGCTGCTTAAGTGGAGTGAAAGTGTGCTCGGACTTTCTTTTTGTTTTTGACTCAAAGGCTTTGTGTTTAGCGGAAGAGGAAACGAGTGACCAAAAATACAAAATTTCATTTACGTTATTTACTTTTGCCTGTTTAAGTATTTTTATTGCATATTTCTGCTTTTATGGAATACTTTAATAATATTACTTAAAATTTATGTATTCTTTTCTTAGTCAATATACATAGATATTTTTTTATCGACACAGTTATTTAATTAAAATAAAACCCAAATTTAACTCTCAGCTCTATTTATATATAAAGAAAAAATCTTAATAAATTCTATATTTTATTCTAAACATAATCATAAATCATCTGAGCAATAAATATACTTAATAACTGCTTCAGCTTTTATTTGTACAAATTCTGTTTATTATGCCTTCTTTTTCCATGTGCTCACAATTGAACTAGGATTCAGTTGTGCCTATAAATCTAGCTGCAAACGTAATTTGTAAAGCTGTCCAAGACCCAATTGTAAGTTAAAATAGAAGAAAACATTGAGTAAACTACATTGCGGAGCATATTAAAAGAAAGTCATGCCACCATTTGAGGCAAGTGACAGGCGCATGCCATGCAGCAACTGCAACTGCAACAGCAAACGACACTCCATGCAACACTTTGGCCATTATGAAGCAAAAATTTAACAATGTTTACTTGCTCAACCTCAACATTTGCTCTCTCTCTCTCTCTCTCTCTCTCTCTCTCTCTCTCTCTCTCTCTCTGTGGGTGTGTGCATGTCAGAGTAATGCCACAGGTCATAAATTCAATTTGACTAACAAATACATTCAGACACACACACACATAGTTATATGCATATAAATATATATTATTTATATTTCTTTCTACCAAATTCAACCAAAATTCATTTTCCCAGCAATTTTTTCCCTTTTATAATATATTAAATTTTTGTATTTTAATTTGCTTGCCTAGTAAGCTAATTAAGATAATTAAATCTCAATCGTTTTTTTTTTTCGTGTCATTTTTTTTTTGCAGTGTAATTGCCAAATAAAACTTAAATTGTGAATGCAGTTTGTAAATCTGATATGGAATTCAATTTATTTATATCGCTTGTTGACTGGCTCGTTCTGCCAAATAGAATCTGTGAAATTTTATAGAACAACCAGTTGCCGAAAACATATAAAAAACTTAAGTAAATAAAATAAATACGCCAAAAGGCAGCGCAGGCAGCTACATATATCCGATTAAATTATGCTCAAAGTCAAAAGCGCAGACAAAATGGCCAGCAAAAATGTAGGAAGCACTTTTTTTTGCAGTACGAAATAAGAAAAGTTTGCAGAGACACACACAGAAAAACACACACGCACACACACACACACACAGTGAGTAAAATAAATCAAATAATTCAATTTTAAGCTAAACTTATTTTCGTATTAAAAATGAAAATCAAATAGAAGATAAAAAAGGATCAAGCTGTGCTCGCTGCGCTACCGAACCCGACCCCGACCCAGCTAACCACGCCCTGCTCTCAACTCTGCACTGCTCTCTGTGACAGTGGGCGTGGCTGTGGGTAGACAGTCATGCTAACGCATAAAACTGCAACCACATGCCATGCAATGTGCACTAGTGTGTGTGTGTGTGTGTGTGTGTTTGTGTGTGTGTAGCAAAGTCATATCCTTTCGCAATTTCGTTGTTGCTGTCCACTAACCTCACTCATATAACATTGTGCACACTCCCATGTGTGTGTGTGTGTGTGTGTGTGTGTTTGTGTGCTTGAGTGTGCCCCTTACAATAAAATTGTTTGTCGTTTGTATGTTGAGCAAAATGCTCGCTGCTTGCCTTAGATTTATGCCCAGACCCAGTCTGAGGGCAAGGGGCGTGGTGCGAGCCAACTGAAAGTAGTTTTCTTTAGCTGTAAATTGCATGAAAGTTAAGCAGTTTCAGTGTCCAGCTTAGCTAATACCGCGCTCGGCTGCACAAAAGCCACAAAATTCGAGTGCCTTTCTGTGGAATGTCTAGAGCTGCGGGCGTAGCCAGACAAAATCAATTAACAATTTAAGCAAACTGACGCTTAAACTTCGGCTTTGATATAAATACTTCAAAAGACTCGGCTGCACTTTGGCCACAAACTTTTGTCAATTGATTTTATTGCGCATACGCCGCGTGTTTGCTGCAAACTTTTCCTTGTTGTTTTTTTTTTTTTCTTTTTAACAAATAATAAATAACAATATATGCATAATCAACAATAGCGAAATGTATGCGAAAGCCGGAAGGGAAATAAAATTTTTCATAATCGAAAACGTGACTGTAATTTTGAGCCAAGGCCCGAAATAGGTTGGGCGAGGTGGTTCTTAAAAGTGTTTTCGGGCGGAAATTGGGCATGAAATAATATATATTTGTATAACGTTTTACATAAATTAAATAGTAATTTAAATTCGCAGTTTATTTCTCTATATATTTAATATATATTTTCTAAATATTTTATTATTTATTTATCTTAATTAAGTTATTTTTATTTTTATTTTTATGGCACACTTTATGTTTTATAAAATTTTATTGTGTCTTACATTTTTCAGCTAACAGTAAAGGACACACTAGTCCTTAAATATAATTATATATATATATATTGGAAATATTTTATTAAGTTTTTATTTATTTTTTATTATATTTTTGCCTTTTTTATTCAAAATAATAATTTGTATATAAATCTATATATATATATATATATATATATATATATATATATATATATATATATATATATATATATATATATATATATATATTTTTTTTATTTATTTATTTATTTATTTTTTTTAATGAACAATAAAAATAAACAATAACAACTTGTTTTGTTTATTACAAAACTAAACATATAACAATATTTTTTTATTATATTATATATTTAAAATATATATTTTTTGTATTTATTTTATAATATATTTTTAAGAACCAATAATAATTTCAAATTATAATAATTTTTTTAGAAAATAACTATTTTGTATTATTATTTTTTATTTGTTTTTTATTTTTTATTTATTTTTTATTTATTTTTTTTTAGAATATTTTTTTAAGAACTTCTCAAATTTTGTTTGCCTATTGTCTGAATGAAATAACGATTTTCGTTTGTTTCCATCTTCCTCATTTTTATGATTGGCATGTGTTAATAAATTTTCAGGGCTCACGGATTGGCACGTTGTTCGTTTGCCCATAACATTTTGAGCTGACACGTGTTTTCGAGTGTTTGGCTAAGCAGCCATGTGTGTGTATGTGGGATGTGGTATGTGTGTGTGTATGTGTGTCTACTATGTTGATGATGGCTGAAAATTAGCTCACACTAATTTTGTGGTTCAATGAGCAGACATCGGGTATGAGAACTATTTTGCAGCGAGGTGTGAACAGATGCGACAGAGCTTCCTTTATCACAGCTGTCAATTGATAGTCGAACAAATAGGACTGAACTTGACACAGTTGCAAAATGATAAATTAAGAATAGATACGAAAATAGCATGTTGAAAATTGTATAATTTAAAAAGTGGATTTTTTTTTTTGTTTTTTATTACCGTCTGCAGTTGCACTACCTAGTCGCCAAGTTAGGCTTTTTGGATGAGAAATTAGTCTCTTTGGTACTTTTTGGCCACCTCCTGGATTGAAAACTGTTCTACATGTTCAACCAAAATACCTGATAAAAAACAGCTGAGCATTAAAAATGGTAAACCTTGGTGACAGTCCTAGGGGATATATAAACACATAGCCACAAATAAATAAAAAATTAAATATAATAAATACGCGTATAGTATTTATAGTTTTTTTTATATAGGTTATCCTTAAGCCATAATAATATAATAAAAATAATAATACAAAAGTTTAAAAATTTACAAAAAATAAAAAAATAAAATGATTTAAGTATGTTTATCTTGTCAAATTAACTCATTATACTTATATGTATTGTGTTTAGCACGCTTCATGCATTTTGATGTATTTATGAAATGTTTCGCTTCCGTTTTATTTGATTGTGGAATAAAAAGTGAACGCCAAACGCTGCACAAATATATTTTCATTTATGTGTTTATACATTTCGATACGCATTCATCAAACATTGACAATTTTATCTGTGGAAATGCGAGCGGCAATTCCAGCCAGGCTATCCACAGGACCCTAGCTGCGATGGGTCTAGGCCCACTCTGGCCATTGGGCAGTTGGTAAAGGCAAAAGAGAGAGAGAGAAAAAAAATAGACGTAAATTTATGCCATGAGGCAGGCAGGAAATGCGTGTTTAGCAAATGTTTTTAAATTGTATAACGAGAATTTATGACGGACAGCACTCGGGTGTAGGTAAAAATTGCATGTTAAAATTCGTTTAATATTTTTATTTTATAGATTTCCCACCAATTTTTTTGTCGACTTCGTTTTTTTTTTATTTTTATTTTTTTTTATTTTGTATGTGTGTGTGTTTTTTGGGTGCCTGGCCGAAAATATCGCATATATAAAAATGACAGCCATAAATTGTCATTTATTTTTGGGTAGCTTCTGGCATTTGAAGAGGGCGTGGCCGTAGTCGTGGTCGTAGGCGTGATATTTGTGCAGCATTTCAATGAGCAAATGCAAATAAATTAAAAATACACGCAAATAGAAGAAGGCAAATGGAAAATATTGATGCTCTTTACGTTTCGTTTTCGTTTTCGTTTTTCGTTTTTCGTTTTTTTGTTTTTACTTTTTACTTTTTATATTTTCATATTTTCATATTTATTTTATGTCTACATTTGGTGAACGTGACGAAATGTGTTTCGCTTGCCGGACAGCAGTTGAATAATTTGCGCCACGTTCTATAAATTAGATGGCATTTCATTAGAATCCACAGTCGGCTAATGCGTCGTATACGCAATGTCCCAAGACACACACGCACACACACACACACACATACAAACACCCACACGTTAGGAGCTGCGAAAAGTGAATGAATGAATGAATAGAATACCCAAGCAGCCAGGCAGCTTGGCAGGCAGTCAGCCAGCGACTCCTTGCTTAAATTAAAGACGCTGTGGTTGCTGCGTGTGTGGTGCAGTGGATGGGCTGAGTGGTTGGTGTGTGTGGCACGCTGATGAATGTGTGCAGACCGCTTAATTATTCATTGAGGGCAATGCATTGGAATGCCGGAGTGTTATGGCTCTGGCCGCAAGCTAATAAATAGACGGCACAAACTGTACTGTAAACCGTGCAATTGTGGTGCGCATTGCCGAATGCCTCGCATTAATCAGTGGTGCACATTGATTAGAGCGCTCGAGCGTAACAAAAATCCGCACAATGGTTGCAAATAACCATAGCACTGTTGAAGTTGGCTAAAAACAATGATGAAGAAAAAGAGAGAGAGAAGGAAAGAGAGAGAGAGAGAGTGAGAAATAAAATGAGAGACAGAATTGAGTGTAATAAACTTCTCTAGCTCGACTCATGTCGCCTATGCAACGACGACTGTCGCATTGTTTTTGTCTGATGAGCGAATCCCGCGAGGCATCTAATGTTATTTTTATGGCAATTTTATGCTTCCTCCATCACACACATACTTACAGATATGCATATGCACACACACACACAGCAGTATGTGGAGTAATAAGTCCTGCATTTACACATCATAAAGCCAACGATAATTGCAGTGAAAAATAGAAAAATTCTTGCATTGTTTGGCTGTCTCGCTGTCTGTCTGCTACGCCCCTTCGAGTCGTCTGTGTCAAGTAATAATATGTCTGTAATCATTAGACGACAGCGTGCAATGACTTTCCACACACTCACACACACATACACACACACCCACGTATACGCACACTCTTTTCCATAGGCCACAGTAATCATCATACGGACATGCACACAGCCTGCATTGAATCAATGCCGACAAAAGTTTCAAAAGTGATTAAATTGAGGAAAATATTTTAGTTTCTTATAATTCCATTCCATATGAGATATAATTCATATTAAAATATTCTGTTTATATTAATTACATATATAATAAAGACTTCGCAGCAAATCTAGAAAACTGTTTTTGACACCTTTGTCGCCTGTGCCTAGCGGGTGTTTTTCTAGGCGTGAATGTGATGGGTGCTCGTATGCGTGCTATGCCCCTCTTTTTTTTTTGTTCGTTATAATAAACATGAACAAAAATGTAAGCGTGCTCGGCCTGCGTTTTGTGAACCCAATGACCGACTTCTTTGTTGAGTGGGTGTGCGATGTGTGGGTGACTGGGTATGTGTGCGTGTGTGTGTGCGTGTGTGTGTGTGCTTACGAATGAGTGCTTGTGCTGATATGTGTGTCCAGACACCAACACTTTCAATTGTGTTCAGCGAAAGCGTAAGACAAAGAGAAATTTGGGCTATTAAAAAAGCATAGCATACTTATGGGGGCCAGCTATTTTTAGTCGAACAAGAACTATTATTATTTGCTGTTGACTTGGCATAAATTATATGAATGAAAGGACAGCAAAAATATGTAAAAGAAAAAGAATTTATGGAGACATATATGTTATGGAGACTTAGACATAAAAATGTCAAAACATTTGAGTTTCACGTCAGACTCTCTGTTGCGTTAGTTTATGCTCTGTTTATCTGCTGATCTAGTAAAATGCATACTTTTATCTAGCTAGTGAGACGCAATTAAACTCGAAGTCAGTTTTAGTCAAGAGCACACAATTTGTAATCAAATGAAACATTTAAATTATTTTGTAGGCAGCTGAAGGTGAAGCAGCAGCAGCAACAGCAACAGCAGCAGCCAACAGACAGAGTCAGAGCCAGAGTCGGGGTAAAAACATAAAGAAAAGTAATTTGTATGCAAAATAGATGCGACTTGAGCTTAAAGGGGGTATAGAGGAGGTGGAAAGGACTTGGTGTCACACTATTTGCCAGTGGCTCACATTTACATGCTAAATAGCTGCAACTGGCTAAAATCCGTTGATGGCTATCCACAGTCTGTATGTGTGTGTGTGTGTGTGTGTGTCTGCTAGCACCCATTGTCTTGTCTGATCTGTCTGAAATAAGCCAAGAGCACAAATTTGATTTTGAAATGCCTTCGTCTCTTGAGATTCTTACGCCGCTTCTAATTGAAATGTTAAATAATGAAGCCTGTGAAGTGCCAGAGATTCAATCAGTTCATGAATACGGCAATACGTACGCCAATTAGTTTCAGGGTGCATGGACTTAAACGAATCTCAGTTGCTTCAAAGGACGACACGTATTACCTACGAGCTGTACACAATTCGATAATCAAATTTATGCAATTTGCAAACAAGTTGAAACAAAGCACAGAGACAAGGAGATAAACACATATAGCTCGAAGTGCGTATTGAAAAAGTTGACGCAATCAATTTCCGTTAATTCGCCACACGCTCACTCTCCATCTCACTCTTCCTTTCTAGGGCTGTCTCTTTCTTTGTTGCTGCTTTCAAAGTGGCCAAATTAGCTCACATTGCAACCTGGCGAGTCAAACTTTTTCGCTTAAGTAAAAGTGCAAATTCTTAATTCAACTCGTTGTCTCCCTCACTCTCTCTCTCTCTCGCTCTCTCTCTCGCTCTCTCTCTCGCTCTCTCTCTCTCGCTCTCTCTCTCGCTCTCTCTTTCTCTTAGTCACTGTCTCTGTCCCAAATGGCACTCAAGTTTGTGGCGCATTTCAGCATTATGACTGTCAATGAGCCGATGCTGCCTGCCTCAACTATCAAACTCGCCAACTCTCATGGGCGATAGCAACAACAGCCGTTGGCCCTGAGCTTAGTTCTGGCCAAGTTTTGAATTCACTCTGCAGCAGTCAGCACTTTTGTTTTTTGTTTACCCCTAATGATGCGTGTGTATTGTTGTTATTGTTGTTGCTGCTGTTGTTTTAGTGCAAATCAATGAAAGTGATATTGATGCAACCATATATTATATCTATAAATGTGGGCATTTAGTACTCAACTATGTATTTGAAGAGCAGTTGAATTGTTAGTCTATTGTTGTAGCTTTTGTTGAATTTAGAAACTGATAGCAGCAACTAAGCAGTCAATGAATTGTATTTAATGAGATGCAATCATAAATTATTTGTTGCTGATATTTATCATGAGCTGGCATTTATATACAAAGTGAAACTATTTGCTTTACAGTGGTTAGTGCATGTCGATGCAGTCTGAAATAGGAAATTAATGGAGATATGACTTATGTCTTGTGTATATATTTTTGAATTATAATGGCAGTTTCAATGTATTACAAGGGTACTGTACATATAAATGTAGATTGAGACATTGTATAATTATAATATAATTAATTAAATATTTTGAATTTTGTAAAGTTTTTTTATAGTATTATAAAGTTGCACACAATGATTTTGGGAAAACAAAAAACATAAAGTCTTTGCACATTTAATAACAGTAAAAAAAGCTGATATTTATTAACACATAAATTATATATATATAAAGCCAAAATCGTGTGTTCATATGTTCTTAAATTAATAAATAGGAATCGCTTAAAGCTAAAATTTGTTGTATATAATCAAGTTTACTATTTTCGGCAAATATCAAATATCAGTTGAGCTGCACTGTATATCTATAGTCATTTATCAGATAGGCTAGGCTCTTCGCCCCAAAAGTCTAAGCTTGTTGACTTTCAAGAACAACTGAGCACTTGCAATAACATTCCCATAAATTAATTATAAACAATTCGAACATAGCTGCTCCATACTGTTAAAAAGCATAGGAAAGCTTAATTAGCATTTCCATCGATAAGCAATAAAGCAGGGCCTTCAGCAATTGTCATTCTCTAAATCGTCAACATGTATAAACAAACAACATTTTATATCAGTATTTGCTTCTTTTAATTTTAATTCTAACGATTAAAATTGCAAAAGTTAATAGTTTTGGTATATTGAAGAGATTACATATAGAATAAATTGTTAATTTTATATATTGATGAATTAATGAATGAAAAATTTATTAATTGAGGAAATTACTGATTGATGAATTCATAATAAATATATTAAATATGAATTATATTAAATATAACAAATATATATAAAACAGCTTCAATTTAATTTTTAATCGAGGATGACTTTAAATATATATTTTTTTGTATGCTCACTTTTAAGTGAAGGCATTATAAATATCAGTTATTGGATTTTATGTCTACTATTTATTTTAAAAATAATTAGAAATTGTCAATCAACATAGTTCAATTATAATTCAGCTCGTTGTGATTTGACAGTAGTCAAGAATTCGCTATATCTATGATTTTTTAATTATTATTTATATTATTTATATTATTTTTATACCCTGAACCCATTGAAAATGGGATTTCAGGGTATAATGTTTTTGTGAAAATGTATGTAACAGGCAGAAGGAGGCGTGGCAGACCCCATAAAGTATATATATTCTTGATCAGGATGACGAGCTGAGTTGATCTAGCCATGTCCGTCTGTCCGTCCGTCCGTCCGTCCGTACGTCCGTCCGTCCGTCCGTCCGTCCGTCCGTCCGTACTAACGCAAGGATCTCCTAAACTACAAGTGCTAGAGACTGAAATTTTACATGTATACTCGTGTATACCATACGCAGTACGAGTTTATCATATTTTTTCGATAACTCATCCCATTTCTTTTTTATCGATAACAATCGAAAATCTGACTTTGTTTTTAAAGCCTAGTTTGAATACTGTTAGACCTAGAGACTTCAGATTTACTGTGTAGATTAATGTGATGAATACAAAGATTTTGTCATTTACAGATTTTGGATGCCACGCCCTCTTCGCCCCAAATTTGAAAAAAACGTATATCAAGTACTAGAGACTTGTGCTTTGGCATATACACACATTTAAATGTTATTATTACGTTCTGAAAATTTGATGAAGATAGTCCCACTACAAAAAGATTTATTCAACAAACAAATTTTCGTAATATAGCCCACACGGCAGCCCAAGCGCAGTAACTGCGCAGTTAGCAGAGCAATTGTTTATGCGTTCGTATGGATGCGTGCGTACGGGTGTGTGTATGTGTTTTTGTATATGTGCATGAAAGAAGTGTAGAATGATTGGAACCAGTACTTTGCAGGGTTCAGGGTATCTCCTAGTCGAGCAGTCTCGACTAGAGCCCTCTTACTTGTTATTATTTATATTATTTATATTATTTATATTATTTATATTATTTATATTATTTATATTATTTATATTATTTATATTATTTATATTATTTATATTATTTATATTATTTATATTATTTATATTATTTATATGATTTATATTATTTATGTTGTTTATAACTTTTGATTTATTATTTACATTTTTTATTTCTTTTACTCTTCTCTTTAAATAAATATTATCTTATCATTAAAACTCACATAGCTCATAATTTCCCACTATTTTTCAAAGCCTAACAGCCAAAGAGCTGCTAAAAGCAGTGGAACAAAATGGAATTGAGATATAAGAGAGCAGCAAAACAGTCTCTCCAAACACGCACACACATGCAGGAGCCGAGCACAGCTGAAACGACCTTCGCTTCGTGCAATTTCGCTCAATCGAACTCGCGCTCTCTACGTTTGCCATCTCCATCTCGCTCGGCAGCTGTCTCGCTCACTTGCTCGTTGCGTGAGCTTTCGCAACCTCAGACAACGCGAAGCAGAGTTGTGGATGCGAGCGCATACTAAATGTATATTTGCAGTATTTGGGCAAGTTCTCGGTTCTCGGCTTTTCTTAGCCTCACATCCGTTCGGCTGGAAGTCGGCTGCGTACGGCCCAAGTGGAAAACCAGGTAAAGAGGAGAGCAAAGCTTTTAGTCTTGGTCGGTTATTGGTGCTGTGTGGTTGAGACGACGACAAGCGCTGCAAAGAACCGACAGAAGAAGCGACGACTGCGACGACAACGACAACATCGACTACGATTCCTAGTGTCTCAGCATGAGTGGGTGCGAGTGTGGGCGACTGTGTGTGTGTGTGTGAGTGTGTGCGGGTGTGCGTGTGTGAATTAGCAGTGAAAAGGCTAAATTAGGTGTGTGTGCATATGACAAAGCAAAAACAAAACAAAACAAAAAACTGAAACTGAAACTAAAACAACAACCGAAACACGTAATAAGAACTCTCTAGGAGTGAAGCACTGCATTAAGTGTAGCTAAGCAGAAGTAAAGAAACATTCGCGAGTGGCATTCACATTCACGTGTTGGTGACTCGTCGTTTGACAAATTAAAATGCATAAATTATGAATGAAAGTACCGTTACGTGCGTGACAACTAATAATTTGTTATTATTCTAAACGCACGTGGCCAGCGCTCGAAACACTTCGCGTCAACTCTAACTTGGCAGACAAGGCCAACAGTCAACAGTGAACAGCGAACAGCCAACAGCCAACAGAACCCAGCCCCAACTACTCAATAAGCCGAAACAAACAAAAAAATATGCCAATTGCCGGCAGCAGCTCAGAGGCAAAGCTGCCTTTTCATTGCCAACATCGGCGACTTCCTGGCCACAAAGCATAATAAGACGCAACAACAGAAACAGCAACAGCAACAGCAACCGCAACAGAAGAAGCACCAACAACACAGTCAGCAAGTGAGCATTAGAGTGAGTCGCACAACTTAAGCCATATTTCCCTTGAGGGGGCCACTCTGCTGGCCAGGATGCTCTGCACCATTTTTTGTTTTGGTTTTTTCGTTACAAATTTCTGTTGAACTTTTATGCGTAGCGAGCGCGCCTCAGGTGTCAAACATAAATTATAATAATTATGAAATTCTAGCTATAAAACGGCCGAAAAGTACTGCCCATTTATCTAGCCTCAAATTGCGGCCATTTATGGGCTCAATTAATAGTATACTGAAAAATATATTAAATGTTACTCTTGTAAATGAATGAAAAGTTTGTATTTGCTTTGAAGTAAAGAACTTGAATATTTGTGTGAAATTTTAAAATTATTTAAATAGTTAATAAAGCTGAAACTAGATATTCTTAATTGAATATATCTTTTGAGAGATTTATACTGAGTAGGCAATATTTGTAGAATTTAGAACTAACCTTAATTTAAAATTGATAAGTTGCTTTTTTGTATATTATATTTAGATTTAAATTTATTTATTTATTTTATTTTATTTTTTTGTTGGCTTAAAATACATAAATTTTATATAAATATGAATTGATAAAAAATCTATACATAATCTAATCAAATAGACGATAAAGTAAACAGGAGAAATATATTTATTTAAATTTAATATATATATTTACATACATTTATTTTTTGCTTCTCATATATATAATTTATTAACGACTTATTATCTTTTTTTATATATTTATTTTATTTTATAAATTTATATCCGCTAGACATAAAAACTAACCATAAAATAGATTTATTTTATCTCGAAAAAAAAAAAAAAATTAAATAGATTGTAAAAAATGGAGGACAAAATTAAATTTTAAAATACAATAAGTTTTCTTCTGTTTACTTAAAGCTCAAGCAGAACTTCACAATAATTAAATACATCAACACATAAAAGAAATCTGAGAATTATATATTCGCATGAATTAAATATTTGTCTTACATATATTTCTTTATGTATGCATATATACTTATTTTTATATATTTTATTAATTTATTTTATGGGTTTATTTGTGAAAAATAGCTAAAATTAATTTCATACATTTTTGTATTTAATTTATATATGTTTTGTTGTTATATTCGTAGACTAAACAAATATGCTAAACATTTAATAGATTTGCCTTTGATAGAAAAATGTCATAAAATAAATTCTGAAGCACCACAGCTACGAGTTTATAGCTGGCTAAAAACTTGCCAAAATAAGACTTTGCATTCATTTTAATAAATTTTCCTTTGCTCACTTAAAAGTCAGTCGGAAATTGTCAATATTTAAATACATATAAAATCTATATTTAACAAAATAAGTCTGTTGCTTCTTTAAATATATTTTGGCCTGTATTTAAGTATTTAAATACTAAGCATTTCTTTTATGTAGCAGCTCAAGTAAACATTTTAAAGCAATGGCAGGCTTAAAAGCCTGCCAAAGGGACAGCAGTGGCCATGGCCACACACACACACACACACAGCCGCACACAGACACGCAGAGGCAGGCAAAAATAAATGGCCCGGCTCAGTCAGTCAGTCAGTAGGTTTGTCACTCAGTGAGACAGTCATTTAGTCACTCAAGCGCTCATTGCTTCAGTCAGCACACAGCCGAGCTTGGCCTACATAGCGGCACGCATTTAGGCGGCGTGTGTGTGTGTGTGTGTGTGTGTGTGTGTATGCTTGTGTGTGTGCTTGGAAGTGTTTGAACTGTGGATGCCTTTGTTTGCAGCATGCCATTGAACACGGCAATCGAAATATGGCTGCCTGGCTCTTTCGTTCTTTGCAACTTTAAGAGAAATTTCAAATATGAGCTGTGGCCCACGTGGCGTATGGGTAATTTAATTTAATTAAGATGTGTGCTCACTGTGTGTGGTAGCCTAGGCAGCACCAGTAGCAGCAGCACCTGCACCAGCAGCATGTGAGTGACCTCTGTGCGGCTCTGTGTCCTTCGTCTTGCGTCCTATTCTTAGTGCTGTCGCTTCGGTTATTTGCATATTTAACAAAGCGTCGCCATTCTGGCCACATAATTAATTATGCAAAAGGCTGAGAAAAACAGAACTTGACTATGTAAATGGCTCGAGGTATTCCATGTTACTTACTTATATATACACCCCGAACACCATGCCAAGCCTTGCACTGCCGTCGAGTATACGCACCGTGGTCCAACAACTATTTTGCATAAGCCACTCCATCGGCTGGCATGTGCGTGAATCTTGGCTTAAATAGCTGACAACAAGGTGCTAAAATTATTCATGGCCTCTAATTACATAACATGATTTCATTTGAAAACTTTATTCAGCCTCTGCCACAGTGTCTCTCTCTCTATGTGGGTGTGTGTGTGTGTGTGTGTGTGCGATTTCTTATGTTTGTTTAATTGATTTTATGTAAATTAAATTTCAACCGAGTAGACGCAAACAAAACAAATTCCTAGCTCTTATCATATTTCGCTTTTGAGACTTTGAGATTTGCGTACAAATATTATTAATTTATGTGCGTGAGTTTGTCATTCGGTTCTTGAGCAGCTTAATTGAGTTTATATCATAGCATTCGAATTAGTCGCCAGTTGAGCAAAGCTTTCTCAGCCACAAAAGCAGACATTAATTGTGCGTGGGCGTGTTATTCATTAATTGAATTCAACATTCAATTTACGTTTAAGCTTTGATTAGGAATTAAATTAAGTGCAGCAATATTTTTCCTAAATATGCCCTTTAAGTATTTTGTTTTGAAATAGATGTGACGCGATTAAATATTCATAATATCAATATGAATTTTAATATTAATTGAGAATATTAAAATTATAAATTTTAATACATTAACTAATGGTTCTTATTTAGGAAGTATATTATGTCTTATGTCTTCATTCAGCTAGAAATTTTAATTTCTAATGCCTAAATTCAGTATCAACAGCTTGATCCCTACACAAGCAAACTGGACCGGAGAAGTACTTTTGTATGAATGTTCTAGTTCCTTAACGAAGAGCTCCGAGGTTAAATATCATATATTATTAAATCGTTGTCGGCTGCACCCATTTTGTACCTCGACATACTTTTTAGATCTTTAAGTTTTAGGTGCAGAATTTTTCAAAATTACAATAAACCCAAAATTATAATCCAAAATCCAATCAATATCAAACTAATAATTTATAAGTAATAATAATTTAATCTGGTCCTTGTCTAATTGAGTATTTAATCTATAGCCGTCTTGTGATTTTATGCTTTTTAGTTTATTTTTTATTTTTTTATTGTTCAATTTCCTTAGCTTATTTTGTTTGTACTTTTCATATTCTTCTTTATGCTGTGGAGATATAAATATAATCTTTACCTTAATAATAAGGATATCCTTTCCTGATAACTTGTCTGCTTAATCATTCAAATGTTTTTCAATACCAATAGCTTGATCTTTTTATCCAGATTACAATATTTTTTTTTTTTTTAATTTTATATTTTTTAATTTAATTTTTTAAATCTATTGAGTATCAATATTTCTCAGCACAAAAACTTGATCCCTAAATGTATGTCATAGGCTTTAATTATTTAATGTACAATATGATGAACTGCTCTGCAACATATTAAGTTTTAAATGCCCTTTTTACAATATCTTAACCATAAGGAAAACATTTGTTTTATCCTTGTTTGCTAAAGGAAAAAATTTGTTTTTTCCTTGTTTTTCTAACCATTAAAATATTTCTTTTATTTCTTTGTCCCATATCTGAAAAGAACAATCAACATTCTTACGAGCATTTTTGCCAAAAAATAATAATAATAATAAAAAAAAAAAATACTCAAACCTCTTTCTTTAATCTTAATAACAAAACCGAAACATGTATCAACAAATGTCTCCCAACTCTCTCTCTTTGCAGCCCACAAATTGTTCAACTGACTTTGAAGAGAGGCTGTTGCCATATGCGATTTTCTTGGAATTGTGGAAATTGTAATTTTTTGGCGATGCTTCAATTAATTTAACCGCACGCATTAGAAACAACAACAACAAAGAGAACTGTAATGAAAAAGGAAGCAAAGACAAACGCAAGCAAATAACAGACAAGCACAAATTGCTGAACAAACACTGGCAAGGCGCATGTAAATGTAACTGTAACTGTGAAGGTGTATTCGTGAGAGTGTGTCTGTGTGTGTGCATAGAGCGCATAATAAGAAGAGCAAATAGCAAGGAGCGCGTGGAAAATAAAAATAAATAGAAAACGACAAAACGCAGGCCACAGCTAAGAGCAGCCAAAGGAAGCGGGGAAAGGGAACAGGAGCAGGAGCGGGTGCAGGACATTGGATCCCGGCTGGGTGACGCGTTCCCTCGTTGGCGGTCAAGGGAAATTTATTGCAATGCGCAAATGAGACAACAACAACGACAACAACGACAACGACAACGACAGCAAAACTAAAACGCAAAGCAAACAGCAGTAAAAGCAGTCAAAGAAGAAAAAGTGGAAGAAAATAGAGAGAAAAAAACAACACACGCTTGCTGCGTGCCCCAAATTGTGGCTAAAGAAAAATAACCGAAAAAAATTCCGCAACAAATTGAAAAATTAAAGTTTTACCAGCGCCAACGTCAAGCAACAACCGACGAAAGAAGAAACTTGGCCAAAAGTGTTACAAACAGCCACCAAAAGAAGAGAGACCAAAATAAGTACACAGCCAAAAGAAGGAGAGTGAGAGAGAGAGAAGGAAGCGGAAAGAGTGAGAGGGAGAGAGAGAGAGAGTGGAGCTACGGAACACATTAATGCAACAAAATGGGTGCAACTTTGAATAGACGACGACGTGGCCGTTGCCTGCAACTGAGCGCCGGCTGCTGCTCCTTCGACTCCTGCTACACAACGTGCAGCCTGATGCCGCTGCTGCTTCTACTGGCGCTGCTCAGTCCTGCTGGTGAGTAGTCGAGGGGGTTGCCGAATGTTTATTTAATTTATTAGCAACTTTGGCGAACGGCAACACCAACATCAACAACAAACGAGCTGCGCACAAAAATTGGCCAAGAAGTTTTGGCCTTTTTTGTCGCCACGCCCATTTGGGGCTGTGTGCGAGTAGTGGGGTGGGTGGGCGTGTGGCCAAATATTTTAGCCAACAATATTAGTTTGTGCCAGACCACAATTTGACGGCCTCTAAGAGCATATGCTGCCGCATGCTGATACTTTGCTTACGAGCACTTAATCGATTTAAGGCCTTCGCTCTGCGCGCCATGCCAAACAACTTTGACAGTTGACAGAGCCAGCGCCACAGCCACAGTCAGAGCCACAGCCAGAGCCAGAGCCATTGAGATTCTTCGAATCCAGAGCAAATCTCGGCAGACATTGGCAAACGATAAACTTTGTGGCATGTTTTAACCCTCTTCAGGACCTTCGTTCCGTTTCGGCGACCGACTTGACGCATTAATCTGAACTTTGCCTTACTTATTTTTAATTAAGTTCATCAAACTACTTGAAAATATAAACAAAATTAACTGCCAACTGTGCCATAAAGCCTGCCAATTCGATTGGTATTGAAACTGAGTGAGAATTTTGGACGTCAATTTTATTACATCAACTTGAGAATTTTGGTTTAGTTTTTGGTGCATGAAAATGGGCCGTACTAACTAAAATATTTAATTATTTTGGAGCTGGCAGAACTAATGCAAAGTCTGAAAATATTTTATAAAAAAATGTATATACTACATATATTTATATATATATATATATATATATATATATATATATATATATATATATATATATATAGAACTACTTTTTTGTGTTTAAAATTATATGAATATATCTTAGTCTAGATTCTCCTTTAATTTAATATATTTTTAGTATTTTAAAATATTTTTAGCTAAGAAATTAAAAAAACAAACAACATTTTCATGCGCAGCGTATACATAATGGGAAATAATATAAACATGATAATATAACTGGCAATATCTTACATTTAAAACCTCTTTATTAACATTTAAATATATCAAACATAGTTGTCCTGCGTAACGCATACGTACTTAAATGGATTTTAGGATGTTTTAAAATATTTTTAAATATTTAGAACATTTTTAAAAATATTAAAATATTTTATAAGCTGGAGTTTGCTAGAGTTATGTAGTTCCAAAATATTACAAGCTGGCGTTCGCTAAAATTATGTACATAGTTCCAAAATATTAAAAAAAAAAAAAAATTAAATTAAAAATGGTTCAACAAAATTAAAGCTTGCCTTACACATTTCACCATACGTGACGTAAACGCAATGCGAGCTATGCGCTTTAAGGCTTAATGGCTTCCATTTGCCCAAAAACAGCCCCTCATTTCATATTTCTTTCTTTTTTTTTTTTTTTTTTTTGGGTGAAACACTTAATTAAGTGGATCGCTCGGCCTGGTTTGTTAGTTTTTCGAGCACTTTGCCAAAAGTTTTGCTGCCGCGGCATTTAATTAAATAAATAAAAGTGCGCAACTTTTTCCACGCAATATTAATAATTTTTTTTTTTTTTGGCTTTGACTTTGTTGTTGCCTTGAAGTTGTCAAAGCAAATGTTTCGTCCGCTTACTATTTGACAACTCACTAGAAGTATTTACTTTTTTCTCTCACTGACAAATAGAATCTCGTCTAGACAGCTAGAAAAAAGGAAAATGGGAATGAAATTGCGTATTGCGGCCGGGCCACTTAATTGCGTCGGAAAGCGCGTTCACTGAATTATAGATAAAAATCTTACTTACAGTTATTACGTGGTCACGTACGCATGTCCAGAGAGCCAACAAAAAAGAAAAAGTCAAGAGTGTAGAAAAGTGAGCAAGAATAATAGAATTAGGCAAACGTGGCGAGCAGCATAACAGCGAAAGAACTCTGTAAAAGGAAACACACATTTATTGGCAGTGCATGAAACTAATGCCAAAGGACACGCAGAACGCTATTGAAGCCAAGCCGATGGCAGTATGCGACAGATCCTTAGTAAGCATTTTGATAAATTAGCTTATTCAATTACAAGAATTTAGTCAGCTTAATTGGTTTTGTATGACGAAACTGAACTGTGAGACAAGTTTTGCTCTCGTTGCTGCTAATTAGCGCCCGAAAGCATGCAACAATAATTTAAACACGCCCAAAGCCGTGTGTCAAATGTGTCCAATGTCCACATGTACTAGCTGGACATGTAATTAATCATAAAACGTAAAATTGATGTTTTCAATTTAATTGAATTAATCGATTGCGCTTATTGTCATGCATGGAACTGTGAACTGTGAACTGTGGTGAACTGTGAGCAGTGCGAAGCTGGGCTTTTTGCCCACAGCCAATTGAAAAGTCGAAATGAATTTTAATTATATTATTACAGCTGTTCCCTGCCAAGGTGTGTGTGTCTGTGTGTGTGAGTGGGCTTTAATTGATATACTAATTAAAGAAAATAGGCTCTGTTGTATTTGGCCATCAGGTCATTTGACAATGATCAATTCAGCTTATTGTTACAGCTGTCTGGATTTATTTTCCACCCAATTTCACATGAGCCAAGCAGCATTAAGCCTTTTGGACTTTGCCATTATAATTTATATTAATTATGTATACTCTATCAAATGACGTGTCGAGGGAATAGCCCCAAATGAAATGTGTTGTTCAATCATTTGCTTAGGCAGCAGATACAGGTCAGGCATTCATAGGGCAACGCAGCCCACTCTCTCTCATACAGCAATTGTGCTGTTGACAAACATAGCTGCGCTGCATTGTTATTTGGTTTTTTGTTTAGTGTAGTCGCTGGCTTGGGCCATTTTCATAAGCTGCCTGCAAATCGATGACAAAGTTTTCTCGACGGCTGCCTGCAAATATGCAAATGCAAGTGCGCCTGCAATGCAGCAAAGCGGCAAGGAACGTGCTCCATTTACAGCAACAACTGCAATAATAACAGCAACAACAGCAACGGGCATGGGACAAAACAGAACGCACTCATCGTCAAAGAAAACGAGCCTGACAGAGAGATAAACACATACACAGAGAGACACACACACACACAGAGACATAGACTGGCTCACAGACTGAAACATAGACAATGGACAGCTTGTCCTCGTTTTTGTTGTTGTTGTTGTTGTTGTCGCTGGAGACTGAGACAAACTTCCGCCTCTGATTGCAGATTAAGCACGTTTCAGGCGTCTGTCTCGGCCGGCGCCAGAACGCCTGCCAGGGCTCTAAATTGATGCGTATTGATGCTGCAGGCGTTGCGTTATTATATATACATATAGATATCTATATATATTTGCTCAAGGCTCTGCATCCGGCTCCAACGGCTCCAACCACCAAATCAATCTAAATTATCATCTCAGCTGCATTACGTTTATGGCTCTCAAGTTTATCATAAATTCTATATTCATATTCCAGGCTGTCATAACTATGCAAATCCATTGCCAGCAATGACGCCAATTAGCTGAAAGTTTGACCTCTTGGAATGCGAGAACTTAAAGCGTGACTCGGCTTGTTTTCTTTAGCCATTCAATGTATGTTAAATTATTCGGTTTGATATTCAAAGCAAATAAATGTTAGCGTATCGCTGACTGCTGACTGCGCTTGACACTTGCCACATTCGCATTCATATTCGCGCTGCAGACTCTTGTTGTTGTTGTTGTTGTTGTGGTTGTTGGCGTCGTGCAGTTAACTTGATTTTATTTGACTTTGCCTGCGTCTGACATTTGGCTGCAGGCCGTAAATTTAATCATTTAAAAATCAACAATAATTAAACACGAAACTTTCTCCGCAACTTCAACTTCAACTTCATCAAGGTCGTAGTGATTAGATCGTAGCTCTGGCATTTACACGACATCAAATGGAAAACTTTTCCAGTGAATAATCCACCGCCCCCCCATGATCCCTTCGGTTACAGCACTTCTTAATTAAGCACCGCATTGGATGACAAAAACTTTCCATGTTGCATAGTGTTTCTTGTCTGTTACTGTCTTCATAATTAGTCGGGTTGACCCCGAACGGCAGTAGCCGAAAGAAAGCTTGTCATCAAGACTGCCTCACCTGACACCTGTCAAATTTATTTTTGAATCAAAAGTGACAACAGAAAATCAGATTAAAGTTACCTCTTGGGTGGCTAATGTTTGTGTGATTAAACATTTGTACAGCATTTAATTGAAGTCGAGTTGAAAACAAATGTATATGAATATTAGAAATTGTTGCACATTTATTGTGTAACAATTTTTAAAAATTTAGCAGAAAGGAAAAGTTGACTTTAAATTTAAAATAATTTTGTTTTTAAATATCTTTAGCTTTTAAAAATATTTCTGTAACTTAAATTGATGATGGAAAAAAGTTATTTGCTTTTTATTTTGGTCATTCAGCCAAGTGTTTTTTGGGAGCAGGAATAGATATAAAAAACTAAACAAACATGGCATGGCTCCTAAAAATAATTTATATAAATCTTTTTTTAAAACTTAACAAAAGTTGCAATACTTACAATAAAAAAAAAAAAAAGAAAAGCTTAATGAAGTCATTTAAAGCTACCTGCGAGCAGTTGGAAAAAGTATAGCATATAGTATTTTGCTTTCTCTTTTAATATTTTTAAAATTTTATATAGTATAGCAAAAAAGTATTTTGTTTCTTGCTTTTATATTTTTCAAATTTAATTTAAAAAGTTTTCTGCTACCATTAGCAGCAAATTTTTTTTATATATACATCAAATTAGCTGAGCATATATGGGAAGAAATTATTATTTTCAATATTTATTTACGTAAATAAATCTATATTATAAAAAAAAAAAAAAAAAAAAAAAAAACAAATTCATGGCGCAGCCACTTGTATACTTTATTGTTCCAATAAAAAATATATCAAAATTTAATTGTATTTGCCCTAGGGCGAAACAATAACTTAACGCTTTAATGCTTGTTTATATGCCCAAAAATAGCAAAAGTTCAAGGCTAGCTATATACACAAATCTATATGTGTTTGTGCACACTATCAAATAGGAAATTGTAGAAATTATGTATAATACTTGCTTTTACTTAAAGAACAATTGCAGTAGACAATAAAAATGCTAAGAAATGGCCAAGAAAATGCTCCGAAAATGTCTTTTAGCCAGCAAACGAGCTCAACAAAGTGTAGCATACTTTTGTGCGCCTTTCAACGCACTTTGTTAGAAAGTTGGTAGTTGAGAGTGCATAATACTAAATCATACTTATGTCATAAATACTTGGCTCAAAGTGTCAGCCACACACACACACACACACACACACACACACACAAGCAAACGACGATGCCGCCGCCGCCGCCAAACGGAAGCGGCTTTCAAAGGGCAGCCTCTCAGCTGGCACTGCAGCCGCTTCCTCGCTGTTGCTTCATTTTGAAGCCCGTCGCTGCTGCTGCTCCACTTCCTTCTCCCCACCGGCGTCGTCGTCGTCGGCGCTTTAATGGCTGCGCTGTTTGCCTTTGTGCATTGTGCGGCTCGCTTAGCTTTTGTACGCGTTTGTTTTGCCGCCAAAGGCGAAGGGCGGCTGCTGCTTTGCCTGCTTTATTTCGACACAGCACAAAAAGTCAAATGCCTTCAATGCGGCCGCTTCCTGGCGCTTAATGAAAATCTCTCTCTCTCTCTCTCTCTCTCTCTCTCTGTGTGTGTGTGTTTAGTTATTTTTAGCTAAATGCCAACGCACCGCATTATGTAATATTTATAGAGCGCTCGCATCAAAGCGCATTCTATAAATATTGTTTATGCGGAATTCACGTTGATTCCCTGAAGTTCAATTGCCCTTTTATTTGCGGCTTGTTCCACTCAATCTAATTCCACAGATATTAGCAAATGACGTCATCTTCCCAGTGGCTGTCAGCGCAGAGCCTTTGGTAGTTCAGCGAGCGAGCTGGGAATTCACTTTGCAGTAGCATCACAAGGTGATTATTGTAAAAGGTTTTCTAAAAATACATCGAAATACAGCTACTGCAATCTTGCTATATATGCAGAGAGAGAGAGAGAGAGAGAGAGAGAGAGAGAGAGAGAGAGAGAGAGAGAGAGAGAGAGAGAAAGAGGGAGAGAGATGCAAAAATATTGATAGTTGTGCCACTCGATACTATCGATGGTTCTATTGGATGACTTATCAGCTGCAATGCTTATGGAAAATCCCTTTTTTCAGCTTTTATTTTAAATGAATGATAATAAGAAAATATATATATATAAAAATATGTCTTAATTTCAATTCTTAAAAATATTAATTGTTAAACAAAATATAAATTTCAGTTCACTGATAATATTAATTAAAAAATAAAAGTAAATAAATAAATAAAGATTACTTCTTAAATACTTCATGCCTTAAAACTAATTAGACAGTCGAGAATATGGCTCATGCTAAATTTAAAATTAAAACTTAGGTTCACTCGAGATCAGGGCCGTCAGCTTCTTCCATAAGCCATTGATTTTAGTTTTATAATAAATAAGTAAAATCAAAATATATCTAAATTTAGACATTCGTTCCGATTCGACGGAGCTTTCAGCGACAATTAAATTAATTCGTTTAATATTTTGAATATAATTTATATATTTAAAATGGCCTATACTAAGGAATGCATAGGAAAAAGTACTTGAGATTTTACAAACTTGTCATTTTTGTTGAAGAGTTGTCAGTGAAAATTTGTTGAGTTGTATCAACAAAAAATTTATATACAAATAATTACATTTTTATTTATATAAATATTTAACAAAAAGTAAGGTTTCATTAAAGTATTACAAGAAAATTATAGCGTACTATTTTATTTGCAAAAATAGTATATTTTGTATTTTACTAGTTTCAGGGTCCTGCCAAATGAGACTACATATCGCCATCCAACAAAATGCATCATTCTGTCGAAAAATGTAATATCCATCGATACCATCTATTGTGCCATCGATGGTTTTAGCAGCTCTATTATGCATATAAGAAAGAAACTTAAGAAACTCAATGTCTATCTATGCCTATCTCTTGGCACACGAGAAAAACTATTTCCAACATTCCACAATTTATATGAGCTGCTGCTGCTCTTGGGCTTTTCTCTCGCTTCCTTTGCGCAGCATTCATTTTGGTGCAATATTAATTTCATATCTTGATTTTCGTGCCATAACTTTGACCCAAATTGTCTAAGTCTACCTATGCAGGCCTTTTGTGTACGCTTAAAAGTCGGCAACTTTTCGTTTCATTTCGTCTCGTTGTACATATCGCACACAACTTCTTGGCAGGAGCCCCCATCGTCCCTTATCCTCCAGCCCCCCCCCCACATTCTGTTCAACTGTATTCCATAGCCTGGGCACGTTTTGCACGTCTTCAAGTTGGCCGCTTTCATTCTTTGGGTAGCTCGCATTGTGTTGTGTGGGGCTAAACAAAAGCGCATTGTCTTCGGGCCGACTAGCGAATTTCTTTCGATTTCCTTGACTTTTATGCACTTGCTGCGAGTTATTTATGGTACTGGCATTGATCGGCGCACAGACCAAGAGCCCGAGGGCCCATGCAATGTCTTTGTTTCAATGCCTGTTAAAGGAGCTTTAAACTTACAGTTGGGTTAATCGGGCCGTCTTTCTCTTTAAATAACTCTTTATCTAACACTCACTCTCACTCTTTCTCTCTCTCTTTTTAGTGGATTGCCTAACCATGACTGAGATTCGTATACCGAAGCACATTATGCGACATGAGGACGCTGTGCTGGGCTGCAAGTTCGACTTGGACGGCGAGTCGCTGTACTCGGTGAAGTGGTACAAGGATGGCTTCGAGTTCTATCGCTATGTGCCGCGCGACATGCCGCCCGGACAAGTCTTTCCGCTGCCCGGCGTCGATGTGGAGGTGAGTCTGTCTGTCTATGTTTACTAATCGGATTGGATGCGTTGAATTCCATCGAGTAGGCGAGGGTTTTATTTTTATTTTATTTTTTTCCTATTTGTCCCGTGTGAGGCGTTGTCAAAGTCAATTACGAGCAGCCCGTTGAGCAGTCAACTGGCAGGAAATATATTCGTTCGTTAACAATTTCGGAAACTCGACTCGATTTAAATGTACTCCAAGAATAAATCGAAATTGCTGCAGACGCTGGAGGAGTGTATGCCGCCGCTCAGCCACGAAGATGCCGTCGAAATGATTGCCCAGATGGTACGTCAGCCGGTAAGCAATCCAATCGAGGCCGGCCTGCGTCTGGGCAGGATCGAGAAGGAGCAGAACATCATGCACATGGAGAGCCAGCTGAAACTACACGCGGCCATGGAGAGCTTTGATGGTGCGGCCCTCGACCGTGCCCTGCCAGTTAGCGACAAGGAGCTGACTGAATTGGCCGAAGTGGCTGCCTCACTGGATGACGACGAGGACGATGACGATGACGATGAAGACAATGATGAGGACGACGACGAGGAAGATGACGATGACATGGACGACGAGGACGATGAGCTCGAAGATGATGATGCCGACGATGCAGAAGACGCGGCTGCCTTGAAGAATGAGCGCCGCGCCGATCCTCTGACGCTGTACAATCTACAAGATCGCATCCAATGAGTTGTGCTCCACAGACGCGGGCAGCTGCTGAGTTTATGTTGGACAGTGTAGAGAATTTCAAAATTTTGATTTAAATTAAATTATGTACTCCCATTGCGAGACTTAAACAGTTGACATTTTTTATATACATTTTTCTTTATTTTTCTTTTTCCTTTCGACTATTTGCTTTAGTTTTGATTTCTAAGGACATATTTTGTCAACTTGCAATCTTTCGAAGTTTCAAATGCCACTTTCTCTGGCCAAGACAAGCGCAATATTTTCTTTGGCTTCTCTCTACTTTTACTTTTAACATATTCGTTTACTTTACAACTGTTATTTTTTCTTCTCCTTTTTTTTGCTTTTGCAGTTGCAAAACTCGACGGACATTGCCGTTGTGCTGCGCTCGGTCAGCCTACAGTCGACGGGCCGCTATCGGTGCGAAGTGTCCGGCGAGGCGCCTTCGTTCCAGACAGTTTCCGGTCACGAGGACATGATTGTTGTGGGTAAGTGCAGAAGAGAGGGCGACAAAGACAGAGAGAGAGAGTGAGAGAGAGAGCAGGCGAGATATATAGAGCAAGATTAATTGCTCAGCATGGACAAAGCGATGAAAAGTAATCTGTTTCTTTCAGTGGAACACAAATAAACAGAGACACACAAATACACATACAAACACACATACACACACACACTGAGGTCACTCATATATATGTATAAAATATTTCGCATTTATATAGTTTATGCTTTGGCATTGTTTCTCGCTGCGATTTACAAATTCTCAAGCATGAAACCTGTGCCAAAAAAAAAAAGACGGAAGCTGAGAAAAAAAGATAACATGCCAGGCAAGGCTACGCAGCCAGCCACTTGGCCAGTTGGGCAGCGTTCAACAACCTTCACACAGATGCACACACACTTACACACACATACACACATATATGTAGTCTGATAGTCTGTGTATGCGTGTGTGTATTTTGTATTATTCTGTTGGCAAATTGCCCATGTACGTGATGCAATTCAGCTGCTCACTTACAGCTCCAGACCTGGATCCAACTATGGCTGGGCAGAGCATGGACTGGGCTGAGCTGGGCTGGGCTGGGCTGGGCTGGTAGTGGGGGCATTTGACTGGCTGTGCTGCAACTTAATTTGAAATTTTTGCGCAATCCAACAAAACATGGCGCAAAATATGGCAGAACGCAATATGAAAAAGTGCTTTGGGGAAAACTTAGAATAAACGTGTTTAATAACAGCCGCAACGGCCGTCGAAATGCCAGCAACAGCAGCAGCAGTAGAAGCAGCAACAGCATCGTGAATCCCAGTTGCTTTACGCTACTCATTTTTTTCGCATTTCGCATTTCGCATTTGCCAGCCTTTTCAAAACTGGGCTACAGTTATTGCAAACTCAATGCTTAGCACACCCACAGACAGACAGAAGGGCAAATAAAAGTGAAGTGAAATAAGTGAACGACTGGGTAGATATCCTAGGCATTAGAGTAACTAGGCTTATTATCTATATGTGCTTATATAACTTTTAGCATGTCCTGTTAGGGAAATCGATATTTATCGATTGTTGAGAAACGTTAAAGACCACAATATGAAAGAGAATGCGACTAGTAGTTACCCTATATGCCATTTAATATAATACAAATTGTAATATTCGTTAGCATATTGATTTTAATATATACTGATAATTTAATAGATATTGATTTTTGTAAATATTAAGACTTTAGTCGAATAAGATTTTTTCAGTAGAAAGTTTTCCACTAGAAATCAGTATTAAATTACCTAAGCTTTGACTTCTATACATATGCCTCTTAATATGTTCAGCCAAGCAAATTAATATTTATCGATTGGTAATAAACATTAAACAGAATAATGTGATAGAGAACTCGACTAGAAAATACTCTGTATTTGGGGTGTATTTAACTTAAGCTATTCTGTTGCTTTTCTTTATTCGTTATAACATAGTAAAAAGAATGATTCTCCTGTTGAAAGTATATGACTCTAAAATACAATATATTCAATTTTAAATAATATATATTATATTTGATCTTTTCACATATAACTATTAATATAATCAGCTCTACAAATCAATATTTGACGATTGTTCAGTAATTTAATTTAAATTAATATATATAAATTTCCGAGCAAATAAGTAACATAATAGAAGAAAATTGTCCTCTTGAGAGTATCCGACTATAAAACACCACATATGCTGCTCTTAATAACCTGATCTTTGATTATTTTTTAAAAACTCTTATATATTATGTTCCATTCGTTCTGTTGTTTTATCGATTATGGATTATTGAAGCAAATTAAAGCTCACAGAGAATATAAAATAAAAGACAAAAGAGCTTCTCTTCCAAATATACTTTGACCCACTAATTAATATAGTTTTGCATAGTTAACCAAAAAAGAAACTTGATATTTGCTTGGCCTTAATATAACATTAATACAGTATTTACTGAAATAGAAACTACTTATTTCCAGGTAGCTAAATTCATATTCAAATAAAAGTAAAAATAAATCGACTTCAGAGTCCGGAATATTTCTGATTTCTCACTTGCAAGCCAAGTTGGAGCTAAATATTTACATGCTGCGCATTCCAAGTATTCATTTAGTTGAATATATACTTAGCGTGGTGTGGGCGACAGGAAAAAGGGAGGAGAGAGGAGAAGGCAGCCAACATCATTATGATTATGATTGACATCGGCATTGGGCCTCAATTGCTGGTCCCCAGGCAATTTTGTTTTCATTTCCGTAAGGTGGGAGTGAGCTATCAAGTCGTGTATATCGCATAATTAGCCCAACTAACTAACTGGCTCCATATAAATGTGTGTGTGTGTATGTGTATGTGTATATACATAAATGGAGTGTAGGGGGTATGGGGCAATCAAAGCTGCAAGCTTCCGCTTTGCTGGGGGAATTACATTATTACTTGACTTTAATGTTTGCCAAGCGATCTGAATCGCAATCTACCCACGCGTCCGGGCTCAAGTCTAAGCGGATTAAATCGGCTACATTACGAGTGCTGCAGATCTATAAAGTTAATGAATCACCTGTTAATGGCAGGAGCCTAAAAAAAATATGGGGAGGCAGAGAAAAAATATCAAATGATTTAAATTGCCGGAATATTGAAATTAATGCGGCCGTATATGAAGGCTTACGTGGGTGTATGAATGGCTATGAATCTGTGTGTGTGTGTGTGTGTGTGTGTGTTTGTGTACGTTGCGCCTGAAATAATTGAATGTGATTACTGGCGCAGAGCTAAATGACGAGGCGGAATACAGTTGACCCAGTTAGTGGGCTCAGATGGCTGCGCTGATAGCTTCTGCACGGATAATTGAAGTGCAGGCGCGGAAATTGAAAACAGAAACGGAAAATATCGTTCAGTGAGCAAAACTAACATTGCACAGTTAATTAGATTATCATAAGCTGCAGGCCGAAGGTTCGCTGACAAATTGATATATCTATTTTGGGACACACACAAACACACACACACACAGAGAGTTTTTCCATTGTCAATTTAAGCCGCTGCATTTGGTTGAAGATTAGCAAACAAAGGCTCGAGCAACTGGTTTCACATGGCGAACATTATTCAAGCACCTCGAACAATAAACGAGAGATGGTCAAACAATTAGAAGCAATTGAAACAAGCAACCCAAACAAATGGACAGCCGAAAAGGGTTTCATTTCGGCGAAAGTGAAGGAGAACAATGAAAAGTGTGTTAGGAAATCATAATAAAAGACAGCAGCAACAGCTCAATCAATGTCGCCGCACATAAAGGACTGAAAATAATAATTTATGCAGTTGAGCGGGAGATAGACAAAAAAAAAAAAAAAAAAAAAAAAAAAAGAAAAAGAAAAAAGAAAACAAGACAAAATAGTAAAGCAATGCAGCAAGGAGAAGCAGAAGCAGACGCAGAAAGAACACACAAAACATGCACAAAATGTTCGTTTCTTTGCTTTTCTTTTGATTTCTTTTCATTTCATTTCATTTAATTTCTTTTCGCTTTTTCCTCAGTTTATTTGATTTTATTTTATTTTTGGCTTGGGACAAGGTCTTGCATTCATTATGGGACTTTCGCTGTGGGCGGTCGCGCGAGGCAAATATTAATACAAGAGCAATCAGAATTATTATTATTATTATTGCGAGTATTATTATCATTATTAAGCGCAATGCCAGCTGCAAAAGAATGAGGTAAAGATATTTTTAGAAATGTCTGAAAGAGAAGCTGCAAAAAGATTATAATGTGAGTGTGTGTGTGCGTGTGTGTGTGTGTGTGGGTGAGTAATATTCAATTTATATGAATACCTTGTTGCAGTTCAACTTAAGCTGCATCGCTTGGCCGGCTGTCATGTCTGTCCAGCGGTTGACTGACCCACTTGGCATACTTCCAGCTCCGAGCTAGACACAATGCACAACAGCAAAATAAAAATAAAAAAACATATTTTTGGCAATTGTTGTAGCATGCATTATTTAAGTGGCCAAATGTGTAATCTGTGCTTTAATTTAATTTCAGAAAATCAGTTTATGCTTTGCTTAGTCAGATATACCTTATTTATTGTGTACAAAATATGAAAGTTTAGATCCAGCAGGAGTGATAATGTTTTTGTGTGTAATTATTTTCAAGAATCTGCTGCTATCGTTTTTGCTTTGCTTTTCGATCCAGCAATGTTTAGTTAATGCTTTCCAACTGAAATTGATCTGAAACTGAACTGAAATTGAACTGAACTGAACTGAACTGAACTGAACTGAAATGAAACTGAACTGAAACTGAACTGAAATAAAACTAAACTGAAACTTAACTGAACTGAAACTGAACTGAAACTGAACTGAAACTGAACTGAAACTGAACTGAAACTGAACTGAAACTGAACTGAACTGAAACTGAACTGAAACTGAACTGAAACTGAACTGAAGCTGAACTGAAACTGAACTGAAACTAAACTGAAACTGAACTGATACTGAACTGAAACTGAACTGAAACTGAACTGAATCTGAACTGAACTGAAAGTGAACTGAACTGAACTGAACTGAAACTGAACTGAAACTGAACTGAACTGAAACTGAACTGAAACTAAACTGAAACTGAACTGAAACTGAACTGAAACTGAACTGAAACTGAACTGAAACTGAACTGAAACTGAACTGAAACTGAACTGAATCTGAACTGAACTGATATTGAACTGAAACTGAAATGAAACTGAACTGAACTGAAACTGAAACTGAAGGGAGCTGAACTGAAACTGAATTGAACTGAACTGAAACTGAACTGAATCTGAACTGAAACTAAACTGAATCTGAGCTGAACTGAAACTGAAACTGAACTGAAACTGAACTGAACTGAAACTGAACTGAAACTGAACTGAAACTGAACTGAAACTGAACTGAAACTGAACTGAAACTGAACTGAAACTGAACTGAAACTGAACTGAAACTGAACTGAATCTGAACTGAACTGAAAGTGAACTGAACTGAACTGAAACTGAACTGAAACTGAACTGAAACTGAACTGAAACTGAACTGATATTAAACTGAAACTGAAATGAAACTGAAACTGAATTGAACTGAAACTGAATTGAACTGAACTGAAACTGAACTGAATCTGAACTGAAACTAAACTGAATCTGAACTGAACTGAAACTGAACTGAAACTGAGCTGACATCTAGTTTAGTATTGATGGACCTTTAGTTAAGCATAGATTGTGAACTATAATTAACTACCTTTCCTACTGGCCTACGACATTTACAAATAATGTATTTTATCAGCTGATTAAATATCCATAACATTAAGGTATTTTATAAGATTTTCCATTTTCCATATGATCTGTAATAATTTTGCGATCTTTGTGTGGGAAGAATTTTAATAAGAATAATGTATAAGGCCAATAACAACTAGAGGTGGGGAGGATTTTATAGTTGCAGCCATATATAATCGACGATAGTCATTTCAAAGCTATCGATAGTCGACGATAGTCCCAAAAAGAAAACCATCTATGAAGTTGACATATTTAATAGTTATAAATTAAACAGGTATATATTAAAAGTAAAAGCAGTATTTTCATATGCTATACGATATTCGTAGGTTATTCGCATGCTATTTAAGGACTTACATATTGAGTACAAATATATGGCAAGTGGCGTCAGCCATGCTAGCCTCGAGTGCGGCTCATATTATTGGCTAATCGATGCGACCAACAGTACAATGTGCACTTATCTTCCATTTGCAGTGACACCCAAGCATGGACCACAAATCACTGGCGGTCAGCCCCGATACCAAATTGGCGATGTGGTGCGCGTCAATTGCACTTCGGCGCCATCGAAGCCCGTTTGCCATCTCAGTTGGCTGATTAACGGCATGCACGCGAACCGTTCGCTGCTGCGTCCATACGAGCCGCTGATGGTGGGCCGCGAGGGTCTCGAGGTGGCGCGCCTCGGCCTGGAGTTTCGTGTGCGCGGATGACATTTCAAGCACGGCGACATGAAGTTGAAGGTGAGTTATGCCTGGGCGCCCGTGGATCGTGGAGCTTTAAGCTGATTACGGCCTCGAAATTGATACATTACGTTGGCCATAGCCAGCGCCAAACGGCGGCGCCAACATTTTGATTCAATTTGCGGCAACATTACACGACAGCGCATGTTGATTACTATCTGGCGAGGGCGAGTGCACATGTATATGTGTGAGTGTGTGTGTGTATGTGTGTGTGTGTGTGAATATGTGTATCTATATGTGTCTGTGTCGTAAAGGCCACAAAATTTCATGCACGACTTTTATGAGGCGACTACTGACCGGCTCGCTTTTGCTCTGGCCGTTTGCATATTGCGGGTCATTTTTAGTTTATCAGAGCTCATCGTGTGCATGTGTGTGTGTGTGTGTGTGTGTGTGCGAGTGCCACAGTTAATGAAAGCATAAAACTTTTAGTGTGTGCCGTCAACGCTCAGACACATTTGGTTCGGGGCAGAGATTTCATGAGTCAGTAAATAGCAGCACCCCCCACTCTCTATCTCTCTCCCTCTCTCATTGCAGTGTGTCGCCAAAATCTCGTCGGTCTATTGGCAGAGCAACGAGGAGAGCGTGGAGAGCGATAAGCATCAGCGTATACCTGTGCTGGAATCCAGGGAGACGGTGCGCCAGCTGGACAAGTCACTGGAAGGTGGGTAGTCGAACGCCTCATCAATCATACGCAGCGTGCAACAGTTGTCAACAGTGAATCAACTCTATTTCCCTCTCTCTCTCTCTCTCTCTCTCTCTCTCTCTCTCTCTCTCTTCCTCTATAGCAGAGAAGCAACTGAAGAAGAGTCGACGTCCTGCGGCAGCCACCTCGGTCGCCGCTGCGGCCTCATCGGCAGCGAGTGTGTCCGCCTGGCTGGGCTGGTCCAGGATATTAGCGTTCAAATCCATTGCACGCATTTCGCTGTACGCGCTGCCCGTCTTAATAGCATTTCTGTGTAATGCCGCCGACGGCCTGTGCCGCAGCAGCAGCAGCAGCAGTAACAAGAGCAGCTGCTGCCAACATGACCGCCGCCTGTTGGTCCAATTAAGCGCGTCCACGCCGTGCAGATAACAATTAACGAAGATGTATGACACCTACCCAGGCCGGCGCTGCCCAGTCAGCCAGGCCAAACTCATTAAATCTGTGTAAATATTTCAACTACGCAAATGCACAAAACAGAAAAGAGAAAACCGAAACACACACACACACACACACAAAATAAACACATCAAGTATACGCCGCGTTTGCCGTGCGGTAAATCAAATTTTGCAGCTGCTTAGCTACTGTACATACCTAAAGGACAGATAAACAGATGCATACGTATATTCGAAATTCTAGATGCTATCTTAAGAGTGTGAAAGCGAACTAGCTCTGGCAGTTCCTAGTTCCTTTAGTGCAGGCAAAAAACATTGCTCAAAGTTGTTACGAAAGAAAATAAGAAAATGCAAGAGAAAAATTCTATATAAAAAAGTAATAATAATAAAAGAACATATATATATATATATGCGAGTACTTAATTAGCCAAAGCCGTACAAGCCTAGTCCTAAGCATAATCTAAGCAAAAATCTGTTAAAGCAAATCGTCAAATATATAGCACAAAATTTACTTTAAAAAAAAAGAAAAAAAATTTAAAAAAAATAATAAAAAAATAATACTTACAGCAAATCAAAAATACAACTAAATACTGGTGTATGAAAAAAAAAGCGCTAAAAATAAAATGATATATGGGTAATGATTAAACTGCATAATTGTTGTAACTAATGTGTTGAAGCTAAGAACTTCAAAAATAAATTAGTGCATAAAGCAAGTAAGAATAAATTATTCAAGTTTAATAAGCAAAGAGTAAAAGATGCAGAAATTTAATAACATTATATGAAGAGTTAAGAAAATTCAGCAAAAAGAAAAAGATAAGTAAAATGAGATTCAGAGCAGCAAGATGAGAAACTGTACATTTCCACAGAATAAGCTAATCCAAAAGTAGGCATTTATATTGTACAGTTATTTTTCCTTCTTCAATGTAATATTTAATGTTTCGCACTCACACACACATACACATACATACATATAGAATACACAACATGTGCATATCTTGAGCAAATTATGCAGCATGCAAAACTGTTAAATGTTTAGGCTAAGGCAGAATATGCAAAATATTTAGCAAAATATGTTAAGAACTTGATTAGGTTAAGTCTCTCAAGTGTTTAGCTGTGTAAATTATTATGTAATAATGAATGTTATTAAGTCTTTAAAAATAAAATGCATTGAAAGTCGGTGTTGAATGTCATTGCGCTAAAAAGTAGGCAATATTTTTATGCATAGCTGCAGTAAAGCATTGCGCTTAAAAGTAGGCAATAATTTTTGCAAGGCTGCAGTTAAGCATTGCGCTCAAAAGTAGGCAATATTTTTTTGCATAGCTATAATATATATATATATATTTGCCCTTAAAAGTAGACAATACTTTTAATGCACAGCTGCAAGTGAAACTAAAGCTGGCATTGGAACTGGAACTGGAACTGGAATTATCCTTGTCAGCGAATGTCCTTGTCGCTGCTTTATTGTTGCAGCCATTGCCATAATATCTCGCCTTCATTTTACTGTTATTATATTTACTTGTCGGATTTTCCGTTTTTTTGCTGTATACGTCTCTTTTAATGCGGCACATTTATTTTGACTTATGCGCTGTGGGCGAGTGAAAAAAAAAATGTACTTAGCGGCGAGGAGGGGTGGCCTGCGTGTGGCATACACTTAAAACATTTGATTACGTGTCGTATATCAACACATTGTATGATTGAATTTCGAGTATGCGGTCGTGGTCGTTGGCAGCCCAAAAAGCACACAAGCAAAATGAGGCGCCAATGATACACAGCCTATCTGTTATTTGCTCAAAGGTTAAATCACTTAATGCTTATAGAATGTTTGACCTTTGCTTTATTAATCGGCCTATTTCATTTGGTAATTGATGTATAACTGCTCTGAGATAGTTACGACGCCGATTGCTCAGATATGCAGTGCCCTTACTCGTTACCAGTACTCAAATATATCTGACGAAAATTAAACAGAAATTATTTCGAATTAAATGCCTCAATCTGGCACATTTAAAGTTGTTGTAGCAATTAAAAACTATGAATGCGCTGAGGCGCTAGCAAGGATTCCGGCATGAGCTCGTGCTTATTTGCTTAATTTCACAGAGCGCATATGCACAAAAGGACATCAGCCAAAGCTGGCCCAGCATAATGTGGAGTAGAAGCGCAGGCTTTGCTTTGCTTCCATTTGTTTTTTGTTAATTTTTTGCTTCTTTTTTTTTTTATTTGTGCACAGATATACATACCATATATATATATATATATATATATATATTATCACAGCCACTTGCATTGCATTTTGTTTATATGCTTTTAATGCAATTAGCACGCTTTTCACTTTGATTTACGCCCAGGCGCCCAGACGAAGTCTGAATGGCAGTCCAACTGACAAACTGTGCCCAAAGGGCGCTTTGTCTATCGAGGCACACACGAGTGGTTGCCAGTTCTGTTTTACCCATTTGTCTCTCTCTCTCCCTCTCTCACTCTATCTCTTTTCCTGTGTTTGTTTGTCTCCTATTTGTCAGCGTACATATTTATGAGTGGCAAACGCGGCTTTCATCTTTTGTTGAAACAGACGCTGCTGCTGCTGCTCCCAGCGCTTGTTTAGCTGCCTCTGATGCTGCCTCTGTTGCTGTTGCTGTTGCTGCTGCTGCTGCTGCTGTTCATTATGTGCTTGCTGCGCTTGTTTATGCAACCATTTTCATTAGCAGCGCCAGCAACGTCATTGCCATCACTCAGTCAGTTAACAGGCAGGCTGGCAGTTAGTCAGCCAGGCAGCAGCTGGTATTGAAGTCGGACTAGCGAGTCCTTGTCACAGCCATTTGAGTGCTTTGACCCTCTCTAATGCATATTGTTTGTGCCCTGAAGCGTCATTTGTTGCGTTGTTTCTTTCGCTTGGCGCAATTTTAATTACGATTTGCTCACTTACATTCCATTTTGCTGCTAATACCCACACACCATGCCTTGCCATGCCATGCTTTGCTATGCCTTGCCCCGCCTTGCCGCTCCACGCTCCCAACTGCCGCTGATTACACTTCAATCAAATGCGCGTAAATATCAATCAACGCGCCCGGCTAAGAAACGCCCCCAAGCAGAACTCATTTAAAAGTAATCAACAAGTGGCACGAAAAGCGAGTTGCAAGAAAATGGAAACTAATCAAAGAATCCGACATGCCATGCCAGAGTAAATGGCATAGCCATATAATAAGACTAAAGCATCTGATAATTGGGCGGGCAAAAGCAATGCGAATTGCGGAGATAAATGAGCTGATTCTAATTATATTGTTGATTCATTAGAAAAACCCTCGAGGAAAAAAAGGGTATCTGGATAATTTATGGCATATATCGAGAGTCAGACTACTCTATGGGTATCTCTCTCTCTTTCTCTGTCTCTTTTTCTCTCTCTTTTTCTCACAGTCGTAAAATCAAGTGCCCTTTTCGCTCGCTTTCGATTTCAATGAGTTATGGGCATAAATAAATGTCAGCAGCGTCGCTGGACGCTGTCGATAATTTATGTTTATTGCTTATGCAAAACACAGCGTCCAATAAGCACAAAATCAAACAAATTGCTAAAAGTTGGAGACGCCCAACTCCATGTGAACCACAAGTAGCTGGTGCTGCTCGTCCTCCTACTCCTCCTGCTCCCACTGCTCGGTGTCAATTGGGGAGCTAATGGCGGCTCGTTGATAAGCCGTCGCTGTGAAATTAGCAAACAAAATGCGTAGCTGTAAATGCTTTTGCCTTTTATTTCTGGTGTGGTGCTTCTTTTTTTTCGGCTTTGTTTTTTTTTTTTTTTTTGTGTCTAGGCCGCAAGGTGAAAATGGTGTGCGAAAAGTCGTACGTGCGTGAAAATGAATCAAGGGCGCGTGCACAAAATGTAATTGTTTGCTGGCGGAACTGTGTGTGTGGTCAGGTGGCTCGGCAAAGATATGGCCGTGCCTTGTATATGATTTAATGTTAATCACTTTTAAGAGCCGCTGACCAGGCCAAAGATGTAGATGGAGATGCAGATGGAGACGGAGATGGAGTGGGAGATGGAGTTGGAGATGGGCAGTTGAGCCTGCTGTTGGGCATATTGAAAATACAAGCTCGTAAATTAAATTTTACACCGGCTGGCGCAATGAATAGCAAAAAGTCAGTCTCTGGTTGGGCCAAATGATGCTGCAGAGGCAGCAGCAGTAGGGGCAGCGGCAGCGGCAGCCACTCCGCTTCAGCTTCACGACTGGCCCCATAAATTCTTGCTGCTAAGCACACGCAGTGCGCGTGGTCATCCATTGCCAAGCTCGACTTGGCCCCGTTTTCGGGGTGGCCAATGTCTGCTGCCCTTTTTTATCGTTTAATTAAAATTCGCAACACGTAAATCCATTTGAGCCGCTGCTGCAATCTTTACTTTAACCTTAAGGCGTTCGCTTCTTAGCCACAATCCAAGTGCCAAGTGCTGTATGTGAGCATATCTCGCTGGGTATACAGTATGTGTGTAGAAGTGTGTGTGTGTGTGTGTGTGGTAAATCCCATTTTTCTATTTTGTTGCTCCATAAAACCACTTTACACAATTTTCGTCTTTTGTTTTTCGATTTTCGCTCGTGTTGCTGTTGCTGTTGTTGTTGTGTTGTGTTGCTGGCTTTCTTTTCTTTCATTCCTTTCGACTTTTACCAATTATTGTGTGCTAGTGCAGCCAGTCAGCCGTAGCGCTCGAATTAGCCTTTGTTGGCGCTACCAATCAGCCAGCCTCCAGCTCCTAATCCCACTTCACTTGCTCGACGACTGTCGAAGCAGTCGAGCTGCTGCTACTGCTGCTGCTGCCTGCGCTGACTCGACTGCCTTTCATTACTTTTCTATCAACGTACTTAGGCGCCATTGTTGTGCAGTTATTTAGCACAATCAACACCCGATGCCGCTGATAGACCCTACATCTCTCACTCTGACTCGCCTTTAGTTGCCCTCTCTCCCCTCTCTTCCACTCTTCCACTCTCTGCTTGCTTTGACTTAGTACATTTTATCAATGGCAAACTTATGCTGTCTCTCCCTCTCCCTCTCTCTCTCTCTCTATCTCTCTCTTGCCTGGCGGCAAGTTACTTTGTTCATTTACGTTTCAGCTGAGCTGCACACTGAATTAATGGAAATTACACTACACTCTCGAGCTAAGCATTGCCCATCTCTTGCCTCTGGCTTAAGATTTAGTTGCTGGGCAACAGTAAAAAAAAGAAAGGAGGGAAAATTGAGAATCGAAATAAAATGTTTTATAGTGCCAATTGAATGGCTGCTGAGGCAGGTGTGAATGGGTTATGATATAATGATATGATCTGACTTATCTATATATAGCTAAAATCTTCTCCCATAGATGATATCAGCTTCAAGTCAGATTCTCTAGCTGCTGCTGCAGTCCTTGGATAGTTCAAGGCGCACAGCTGGCAGGCTAAGTTAAGTAAAAGCGTAAAAACTTTCGCTAATACAATAATAAAAACTTGCAATGTGCATTGTTGCATAGGTGAGCGTTGGCAGCGAAGTAAACAGAAAACAGAAAACAGAACAGAAAAAAAAAATGGAAAAAACAATTTAATGTGAAAATTTAAGTGAAACTTTTGACGCCAAACAACTTTTGATAACTTTCAGCAGCGAGTCAACCTTTAAGGTATGCCGAGTGGGCGTTAGAGTGGGCGTGGCATGGCACGGCTTAATATCGCATGACGGCCGCGACACTTATTAGATTTATCAACGCAGCGAAATGAAGTTCGCTACATGACGACAGCCGCAGTGGGATGAGAAAGAGAGAGAAAGGGAGAGAGAGAGAGTGAGACAGAGTGTAAGCAGTAAAAAGGAGGCAGCGACTCTGTCATGTTGTCGCCGTAATTGGCAGTCAGTTGGCGCATTGTTGCATTCGAATTTATGCATTGCATTTTGCAAGCCACACGTGGCGTATGCGCAATATGCAAAGTGCTCAACAACACATACTGTGGATGTGTTTCCCAGCGTCTCCAATGAACCGCACAAAAATTTGCTCAGCACACGCAGAGTATCAGTTTCATGGTGATGCAATTATGCGAATATAATTACATATCAATGTTTGTCAAATTATGCATACAAAATTGAAATTGCCACAGCAGCTTAAACTATTTTAATATTCATAAAAGCTCAATTTGATTGAAAGAATAATATAGATTAAGTAGGTGGATAATTTTCTAAAAATTATAAAGATTTTTTTTTTTTTTTTTTAAATTTATTTATGGTTTTAAAAGATCAAATGACGAGAGATGTTCTGCAGTTATACCTTCCATATCTTATTGGAATTCCAATCATTTACTAATATTTTCTAAAGTTAAAGTAAAAAAAAAAAAAAAAAAAACAAACAAATATTGCAAAATTGGCTTGCTTTGTTGTTAACGATTTTTTTTTACACAGATATTATTTATATCGATAAATCATTGAAAGGAAACGATTCTGAAAATATCGTTTTTCTCATAATTGAAATCAAATTTTGTATGAAATACATTTATTATTCACTTACGATACTCAGACTTGATTTATAATCATTATGAATTTATTTTTCAAACTTATGAAAAATTTGTTTTTGGGCTGTAATTGAGTGTAATTTATACAGATATAGACAAATTTCTCCTGTTGAGCTTAAATGGAGAATCTGACCAAATTTTAACAAGTGCGATGAACGTTTTTTTACTTTTAAGAAATGTAGCTTGAATAAAATTGTTTCCGATATTCGAATGTTAAACAAAATTTTTGCTTTATCAAATACGTTTTCTTACTGTTTCAGCCTCAAAATACCTTAAACTGAAGATAGCAGCTTCACATTTGGCCAAATTTAAGGTTTCATTTCAAATAGATCTAGCTTCAAGGACGGAAACGGACTAAAGAGTTGACGAACTTACTTCTACACACTGAATTCAGGAATAGAACAGTTTCATTCACTTAGAATCCTAGTCTTGTAAGTCTGAGAATCTTATAGAATAAATGAATTAGTTATTCATACAATTCACCAATGGTCAATTTTGATGTTTAGATTAATAACAACCAAGCGACTGACAAACAAACGGAATATTGGTCAGTTAATTTATAGTAAAGCCTCAATATGCATATAAATATTAATATGTATATAAATATTTATATATGGGCATGTTGCCAATCTATAGCTTAGGGCTATATGGAAATTAATTACAGGCCTTAAACTCTTGCGCTTTGGAATCATTTTACTGCCTCTAATTGAATGCATTGTAAAGGTCGTTAGCCGTTTTCGCTCATTTACATTCCTATCAGCTGCATCCTTTTGCTAAGGGATAAAATTTAAGTCACTTAGAGTTTTGATTATATTATTAATAATCTTAATAGTATTATGGAATCGCCTTAGCTTTAATTAATACCCAATCTCTAATAATATAATTAATGCAATAATTTTAAATTTTCAAAAATTTCTGCAGAAATTGTTAAGGTAATGTCGCAAATGCAGATTTAAACCATTAATCAACAAAATTTCAAGTCTCAAGTCACTGCCAAGACCCACACAAAAAAAGTTGTTATTTACCTTTTCATTTTCTTGACTTCTTTGTGCAATGCATTTTCAAATATTTGACTGTTAAATAATCCACCTAGTTGGGATTCTCAGAAAATGTCTCTAAGCAACTTGAGCGCAGATCGGTTTAACATTGTTGGCTGCGCAGTAAAATTCTGTTTTCATTTGTTCTATTCTGCGTTTGAACTGATATCAAATGCCAAATCGTTAATGCTGCCCCAGGGATGGGTTTGCAGATGTTGCTGCTGCTGCTGCTGCTCCTCCTGCTCCTCCCACTCATACGCCTTCTCCAGCTATTGGTTTCGATCTGTTGACAATGTTTCGCAAATGTGACGCGTCCAAATCATAAATGAGCAATAAATAACACATTGCCACATGTAAAGCTGCTACACGAGGCTGACAAACAGAGATGAAGATTTCGTTTATATGAGCAGCTATATATATATATATATACAAATATATGTGTATATGTATATACATATGTATTTATAGACATATGTATTTATATACATTTATAGATGTCGTTGAAGCTGTTGAACGTGCCTTTGCGCTAAGGGTTGGCCGAGGCTGCTCTTGTTTTTGCCATTGCTTTTGCCTTTGCTTTGTTGCGCTTCTTGATAAAATTTAATCATATTACACATATTTCGCTCTTTATGCTCTGTTAGCCCATATGGCTGCAGGGCCATTTGGCGGGGCATGTTACGCTATGCTCCCACTCTCTATCTCCCTCTCTCTCTCTCTCTCTCACTTTGTGTGTACTCCGCTCTTTGGCTGGCTTGTTTACATGCACACCGACGGCCAAATGGGCAAAAATAACCAATTTGAAAATTAATGCCTTTAGGATATTATTCATAAAACTCGTGTACTGCAATGTTGTTGTTCCACTCTATACCTCTCTCTCTCTCTCCCTCTCTCTCTCTCTT
Source organism: Drosophila hamatofila (assembly GCA_035045345.1). Taxonomy (NCBI): domain Eukaryota; kingdom Metazoa; phylum Arthropoda; class Insecta; order Diptera; family Drosophilidae; genus Drosophila; species Drosophila hamatofila. The sequence continues at coordinate 1,151,165 of JAWNPA010000032.1, forward strand.
TCCCCCTCTCTGTGTATGTTGTTTAAAGCAACATGAGAATGTGTTTCGTGGAGAAGAGGAAACCGAAATCAGTTAGTAGCAATTTTTTGACCAGCTTCTCTACTCGCTGCTCCAGCAACATATTTATGCATGTAGATTTTTGCTTTTCAGCTCCATTTCCCTCTCTCTCTGACTCCCTTTCTCTCTCTCTCTCTCTCTCTTACTCTTCGGCATCTTTTGTGCTGTAATTGCCCTGCGGTATTTGGCGCGTTGAAGTTTTGCCAGCGACCGCAAAAGTTTATTGCGCGCTATAAATTTAATGCAAAAGCATTTGACTGAGGCGACGGCCACAGCCGACTAGCCGGCGAAATATGCAGCGAATGCCATAATTCAATTTAAGCAATTTTCGCTTAAATGCCACACACAAAACTGAAACTGAAAGCCGACAGCTGAATGCTGAAAGCTGAATGGTCGTGGCGACCGAAACGAAAACCGTTGCCGAACCGAATAACCAAAAGCCAAAAACTAGCGCCCGACTTCCTTTATCTATGAATGCGGCCAATCCCCAAAGAAATGCCTGCAATTTGTTTGAAATTCGGTCGAAAAAGTCGCAGGGCAAATAAAATGTGAAATCAGCCAGCAGAGGCAGCAGAGGCAACAGCAGCAGCAGCAGCAGCTGCTGCCAAGGTTAAAGGTTGGCCAGTCAAACAGTCAAGCAGTCAACCAGCCACACAGTCAAGCAGTCAGTTAGCCAGCCAGTCCCCTGCTTAAAGCAACGAGGCGCTCTGTATCGTATCAATGCGCGCGGTGGCATAAAATGCTGTAGGAAATGATTGCGGAAATTACACTAAATCGCAGTCAGGCGCGTGTGTCGCCCACAGTCAGACAGACAGACAGAGAGAGAGAGAGAGAGAGAGAGAGAGAGAGAGTAAGAGAGAGAGAGAGAGAGAGAGAGAGGGAGATCCATGTATGTTGGATCAGCAGTTGTTGTCGCCGCCAGGCAAACGCCAGCGTATGAAGACCCAAGCGGCGTATGCGTAATGCAAATATTTTGTTGTAGGCAGCGCTAAAATGTTTCTTCTTTTTTTTTCGTATATATTCTTACCAACGGGGCATTGTAAATTTTTTATGACACAAGCAAGGGCACAAAATGAGAGTGCCACATAACAAGTAAGTAAAGAACAAAGATGTATATATATTTATATATGTATCAGAGCATATACAATCGGAACTAAGAGCGCCTGTTGGTCTAGACAATTTTCAATATTTATTTAATAAGTTCAATAATTTAAAATATTATTAACATATAATTTATTAAATATTTAAAATATACGATTGAAGCAGTTAAAATACTAAGCATAATGTTCTTGATAATTATATTAAATATTAAATTCATTTAAAAAAAAAAAAAAAAAAAAATTGGTATATATAGGAAATTTTAAAACTAAATTCAATACCTTAATTTAAATTAAATAAAATATCTTCAAATACATATTTTCCTTAATACTTGTATATATGAGGTTATACAAAATACATAAGCAAGTAAGAATAACAAAAAGATATTCTTTTAAATTATTTAATTTATTATAATATTAATAATAATAATATAAATATAATAAAATAAAAAAAAAAAGATTAAAAATATATAGGGAAAAAAAGCACATTAAAAAAATCTATAAATAAAACAAATGAACTAAATAAAAAAATACAGCTAAAAAAAATGCATAAAATAAATAAATAAATAAATAAAACAATAATAAAAGAAATCTATAAATGAATTAATCAAAAATTTAAATGAGTAATAAATACAGAAATAATTTAATAAAAAACATACAATTCTTTTTAATTAAAACAAAAAAAGGAAAATAAAAAGTAAGTAATAGTTCAACATAATAACCGAATTTATGGTATCCACTTTCGATAGAGTACTTCAATCTCGTATTAAAAAAAATTAAAAAATAAATTGAATAAAAAATTAAATAATAATTCAACATAATTAGCAAATTCATGGTATCCACTTTCGATAGAGTATTTCGATCTCGTTCCTCTTTGTTTATTTAAAATATATGTATTTAATTTTTGCTGTTTGGTTGCTGTCACAATTTAAGTAAATAAACGGAGCTGTAAATATAACATGTTGCTTCTGTGGCGGTGTTTGCTGTCAAGTGTTTTTTTTTTGCTTTGCCTTGGCAATCTGAAAGTTTAATAAGACTTTCACTTTAATTCGTGGCACGTGGCACGTGGCAGCACCCAAAAGAGTTGCAAAAGTCAAACATGCCACAAGAAAATAACCAAGAAATTTGACAAAAAAAAAGTTAGGAAAAGAAAAAAAAACATAAGAAAATAAAAATAAAACCCAAAAGGGCAATTTGAGACAAAACACCCACAACACACACACACACACACACACACACACACTCGTGTGTATGAGAACACACGCACACAACACACACATTTACACCTTCTTAAATTGCTTGAGTTTTGTCGCTGCTTTTGAGTGGTCTCTGATGTCGACTAATTCATATCAGGTCGCGTGTATGTTAGCCGGGTCAAATGCCTGCGTGGGCGTGGTGTTGGCATTTGGCCTGATCGCCTACTGACATGACCTGGCTGTGGTTGTTGGCCAAACGCTAAATGATTTCATTTGAACTGCAATTGCTGGCCAAAAATAAAAGCGAGCTTAATTAATAAAATGCACTTTCGATAAATATATTAATATTCATAAATTTGCTGCTCTTTGTTGCCATTTAAAGAACTCGGTTCAACAATACAACGAATATAATTGCCAAAATATTTGCACAATCAGAAAGTTGTTTATATCTGCTTTTATGTGGCTAAATGCAAATTAATAATGCAAGCTGTTTGTTTAAGTTAGCTAATTTGAAACAAATGCATTTAAATTGTGCTCTTATTTATTTATTTCTATTTTTTTTTTTTTTGTGATTTGTTTTTGCTGCAAATTGCATTTCCATAATTGCTTTATGCATACATATTTTTTATTCATATGCATTTTGTATGTTTATTTAATTAAATAACTGTAAACAAAAACTTTTGTTTGCAAATATTTAAATATGTATGTATTTATAAATATTTACCCATTTCATGCATTTATAAATATATATATTTTCTAATTAGATCAAGGGCACAGAAACTTATTGAAAAAAAAAAATATATATATATATGTATATATTTTTAAGCTTGAAAAAGTGTTTTTGTCTTGAAACTTCAGCAACAACTTTTTTGGATTTTACTGTATTTACTTAAATATAACTAAATTATTAAAATTGCTAATAGTAGTTACATAAGAATAATTAAATTTAATACTAACTATAAGTAAAACGCTGGCTGTTGGGGAATTTGGCTTGCTGTTGAATACTTTCTATAAACACAACTATAAAGTTGTCTAAGAATTTAATAGGGATGTTTTTATTATTGATATTTTTATTAGTGAAACTTCAGCAAGTCTTTACTAAGCATACTCAAGAAAACGAAAGGAGTAGTTTGGCTGTCTGGCTTTTTCTCCATCTATCTGTCTTTCAATATAAACGAAATGAGAAATAGACTTAGGTCTATACATAATAATTATATAATAATTATTCGGATAGAGTTTCTTAGCGACAGTTAGTATTATTGTAGTCTGGAAAAAATATTGGACACAAATATAAGCTATTAATAGTTAACAGACCTCCATTGACATCATATAAGTAGTACATATACTTACGCCCTTTTAGGAGGAGTGGCATATTTCATAAACTATATCTGCATAAGTCTTAGAGCAGAACTCGTCATGCTTTGCATGTGAACTGTTGAGCTTATAGTGTGCCGCTTGTGAATTTTATTTTTGAAATAAATTTAACTATATTTTGAATCATTGTATTTATTCCTGATCTACCGCACCGTTTGTATCTATTTCAAAATTTAATCAAAGTCATTTCCAAATTCACATAGCTCGCAGCGAAAACTGTTAAAGTGCCTAAAACGGATTTCAATACTAATGAAATTCAGTAAAATTCTGTAATTCGCGCAAGCCAATAAATTTAATTAGTTGAAGTAACGCGCTGCGGCTTGGAGCTGTAACCAAAGCAGCTGCCAAAGCCACACGCAGTGCAGACCGGAAAACTTTCGCCAAATTAGTTCAAAGTTCAAATTTAGGCCAACACCAGCAGCGGTAGCGAAATTATAAAAAATACAAACAAACAAGAACGAGTCAATTATTAAAAATAATTACTTTAGCCAAGTTGCAAGCATTTGTATTGCTGTATGCTCCTGCCACGCCCACCTAACCAAAGTTGTGGGGCAAAAAGCATTTGTTATTTATAAAAGATTAAACCGCAAAAGAAGAAGAGAAAAATACAAATGTAAGGCGAACGCGGAAATTATAATAATATTTACCTAAATACGCCTACAGTCAGTCTCTCTCTCTCTCTCTCCCTCTGTATCTGTATCTTTCTCTCACTCTCACAGTGTCCTTCTTTCTCTGTCTCTGTGTGTGGCTTATTTATGGCCACGTCCCTAATTGAATTGCAGTTTATTTGTCGGGAGCCACTTACACAAAAGCAGCCAGCCAGCACTGGCCACAAATTTTTAATTAACTTTCGGTGGTGTGGCAAAGGTCGATGGTGAGATGGTACGACTGGACAAAATGATTTAAGCGAAACAATTATCAGTTTAAATGGCTTATTGAAATGCGCAAAACATTTCACCTGGAGCACATTTCAACATTTCACAAACTGCACAAACTGGCTAACAGCCAGCGTCAAGCTTTAATTTTATTATTTTTCCAACGTAACAAGATTAAAAAGTTTTCCGCGACAGCCGCTGCCAGTATTTTCCTTTTCTGTTGCGTTGACTATGGCCAAAGTGTCTGGCGATAGTTGCTGAGCTGCAGCATTAAAAACTTGTTGCTTAATGAAAATGAAAATGAAAATGAAAATGGCATTGGAAAAGGCAGTGGCGAAATGACTCGCAGCCCATTTGACCGCACAAAACGAACCACAGCAGGAGCTCAAAGGCAAACATCCAATACAAATTAAATAAAAACTAAACCTAAAATCACAGCAAAGAACAAAAGTCATGCGACAACAACTGCAGCTGCCACCGCAATAGTTTTATATGACATAGAACAAACACTCTTTGCGTACATTTGAGAGTGGTGCAACAAAAGCTAGGTAAATAGCCAAAACTTATTGAAGTTTGTTTGAATTTAAAATGCTACTTAAATGACATAGTTAAGCTTTCAATTCATATTAAATTTGGGGGCATGAGCATTGCATTAGCGGTCACCTCTTTATAGCTACAATGTTGATCCTTTTATCTTCAAGTGAACTGCAAGAGAGAATTAAGACCATTCTATAAATGCAAATAATTTTAATAATATTTAAATATTTAAATAATTGAACGTCATGTGAGGAAAGAAAAAGTGTATTTGTAAGTAGAATAGAATAATTGTAAAGACTAGCTATTTTATTAATTGTGTTCATTCTACTATAAAAGTTGATATAGTTTTCTGTCATAAGCATTAATTTAAAAGTTCATAGAGCCTAACATTTGGTAGTCTAGACAAAAATTTATATTTATTCATCCCAAATATTTACCTTGAAGTAATTAATATATTCGAGTTAGATTACATTACAAAACGGCTTAATTTACTATATATCTTACAGTGTAATTGTCAGTCAATGTGTGACTCATTCATGAGCAGAGAATTAGTTCGCATGAAATCGAACTTGATTTGAAATGAAACACATATATGAAACCAAACAAAAGGATATATAAATATAAATATATATATCTGATTGTTTAGTTTCATGTATGTGTTTCACTTGAAATCATCCGAGTCAACAGATTTTCGAGCAAACTCTTTTCAAATTCCGTGCTCAATCGCAAGTTGAGGACCATCTTAAGTTTTCACAAAACGTTCCATAAATTTCCGCTTTTCACAAAAATGATGATGGGCCGGCGGTATCAGACCATAATCACCATTTGTAGTTGCTGCTAGCCTAATGCTTTCCATATAGTCCATGGGATAGCACCACAGACTCTGATACTCCTCTCGCTTGCCCTTATCGAAGTCCGCGGTGTGAATGCCCCTTAGGCGCTTCATTTGGGCATATTTCTTAAACTCCAGCTCGCCATATTTATCTCTACTCTCCCCGTAGATGTCGTCAAAGCGCGAATACTGATGTGACTGCGCTTCTGGATACCAGCTGAAGTTCTCCCTCCAACGAGTTCGCATCTCTACAATCTGCTGGGCCACAGTGCGATGATGCATCATCTGATCGGTGGTAATTACGCCGCGCATCATTGAGAAAGCAGGCATCGTTAAAGCGAATATGATAACAATCAAAAAGGAACTTGTAATCGTGTGTTGAAATTGATGTGGGACAAAACAATGGAAAATTTATGAAAAGCCAACTTTTAAAGCTTTTAAGTAATTTCAGAGCATGCCAAAGCCGTTGTAGCTTCGGTTTTTGTATTCTCTTTGTTGCTTTTTTTTCCAGTCAATGGCTTTACAGTTTTGAATCAAAGCTAAGCGCATCAATTGCATGCCAGCAGCCAAAAATTGTGATGAAAATACCAAAAATAGAATCAAAAAACAAAATATTTTAAACAACAGAGCCGTCAAAATGCGCTGCGGTCAATGGTTAAAAAAAAGAAAAAAAAAAAGATAAAGGCAGTAAAGCATAGCAGACAGATAGTTGTCCATTGTCGATTGTTTTTGGTTTGTTGTTTGGGCAAACACACGAAGCGAAATTAAATTCTATAAATTGTGTTTAATTTACCCATCCCAACGGAACTTCAAAACAATTAAAGCTGCATGCTAAGCGAAATACAAATCCACATGGCAAATACAAATCTAAATTCAAATGCAAAATCCAAGTTCAAATGTTGTGCAGTCGAACACAAAATGAGTTGCTTCCGCACTGATATGCCAGCTGTGTGTGAGAGAGAGAGAGGGACAGGGGTCGAGGGGCCGGTAGGGGCGTGGCAGACAGTCATGGGGAGTGTCACGTTTTGTGTGCCATAAATTTCGCATTATTGCGCGCGTAGATGCTCATGCATTTCGGTTAATAAAAACCCCAATGCACAAAGAAAAAGCAAAAACCTAAAGCGAAAAGCGAAATAAAAACAGTATGCAACGACAGCAAACAGCATTACAACAACAACAACAACAATAACAGCAGCATCAGCATAGAAGAAAAAAAATAAAAAAAGGACACACGCAAACACACAGAGAGACATTTTGATGGGCAACATGGCGTATGCTTAACCACATCCGACTACACACTTCCGCGCATTTGGTGTAACAAAACCGCGCGCTGGTTGTTAACAAATGACTCGATGTGGTCGCCGCCTTTGCCAACGCTGCGGATTGGACCCACAACAACAACAACAACAACAACAACAGCAACAACAACAACAGCAACAACAACAATAGCAGTTATATCAAGTTAGAGTGGTCTAGTGGGATGTATACGACTGGCTAAATACCCTAAGTAGATAAAGGAAATATTATATATATTATTAGTCTATGAGCAGCTGCTTGGCAAATTTATTGTGTGCAGCTGTTGGAAATCGATGGAAGACTTATAAAAATATAAATAATATCGTTACTTATCACTAACTTTAAGTAGTCTTTGTGAGTTTAGCGAAAACTTAATGAGATTATCTACAGCAGTTGTTGCTAAGAAGACTTTCAGTGACTTTTCCACAGTTTTATGTTTTTGTAGACCTTTCCATAACAGAACACTTAACAGATCTTTTAATGTGTGCTATACGCTTTCAGTTAATAAGAATCTCGCTGTTAGCTTCTAGGAAACTCTCAACATCATCATTTCAATCAGCTTATAGTAGCTCTCCAAAGCATTCGTTGTACTTCCTATAAAATTCTCACTGTTATCTAGTTAATTTAGACTGTCTCTAAAAATCACGCTTTACTCTTTCAATGGTTTTCAGCCACTTTCCAATAAGTTTAAGTATTTAATACTTATTTTTAGATTCGATTGAACTTATGTATTTTTCCATTGGATTATGTTTCTCGCAGTTTATGAAATCCTTTCAATGATTTCCAGCCATCAATTCTTAGCTCTGAGTTTTCAAGCTTCTCTTTCAGCACTCTACAAAAATCTGTCAATATCTTTCAGTAAGTATGAATATTCCACGAAACGTTTTTAAATAATGTTAAATAGCAACCTTCATATTCATATCAACCTAACTCAAATCTTCTTTTAACAGTAACATACACTTGTACCAGGTCAATCTACCCTATTTATGTGCGCTAACGTCAATGGGTTCAGGGTATGACAAGTGGATGGTGCTGTGGACAACGCTCTCTGGCTGATTGCAGATCTGTAATGACTCATTTCACATGAGCATTTTCGTGAGCTTGGATGGCGGCGGGTGGCGTTGGTTTTGTTGGGTTTGTGGACTGGTCGCTTTTCCCTTTTGGGCTCTCTCTCTCTCTCTCTCTCTCGGCACCACTGGCTTTCACATTAAATCACATTCAAATAGCGCGCGGCGCGGCTGCTGCATCAGCACTTGGCATTAGCGACGCAGCCAGCTGGCTGGCCAACAGTTTTAAGTTGCAAATTACAACAGCATGTCGTCGTTGTTTTATACCCTGGCCAAAGTGGAGAGTCGGCTGCACTGTTTGCACTTGTGTTATAATGTAATGCTCCCCACTCCACTCGCCACTGCCTCCTGCGGCAGCTGCGGTCAGAGTGCAGCCATTAGTCGTCGCCAAAAATGAAATCTATGCTGCCTCTAACTGTGCCCGTGGCTCTGCTCCTGCTGCTCTTACTCCTGCTCTTACTCCTGCTCTTACTCCTGCCCCCGCAACTGATTCGACGTGCGCGTTCTTTAATTAGTCGCAGAGGCAAACACAGCGTATAGAGTCCGGCTGGGTCTCGTTCATTCAACCGCACGAGAAGATTTCGTGGACGCTGGTGTCAAAGGTTTATCGCATCGCCTCTCTCCCCCTCCTGCCTCCTCCACGCCCAACTGTAATTGACCTAAGTACGCGCACACCTCAGGGTCTAATGCGCCACGCCTCCAACGCTGTCGCTCTGCAGCTATGCAGCTGCTGGCAACATGTTTCGTTTATGCATTGCAGCACTGCAGGCGCATGTTCCCATTAAATGGTCCCTGTCCATGGATGTGGGCCGCAATAATGTCGCCAGCTCCAAGTCTGTGGCCAGTCATGATAGGCAGTCGGGGGACAAGTGAAAAGTGCACATCCTATTAGAAGTCATGTAAACAGAAGGGACGGACGTATAGATGGAGTATTCGAACTAAACGCTTTAAACTGCCAAAGTACATGCTTAGACTGCGACTAAGTATGCGGCAATTATAGTTATGAGAATGTTACCATTTAAGACGAAGAAATTTGACGTGGAGGAGGATATAGAAGATGCTGACAGCTGAGGTAGACTTACGATAGCTCAAAGCAATGTATATGAATAGGCCAAGAATAAGGAATTGAAGACTTTAGACATACTCCCCAAGGAGCTTTTTATAAGGGACTAGGAAGGCTACGGCTACGGCTACGGCTCTAAAAACTCGAAGACATTTTGAGTTTATAAGAACTGTGCAAACAATCAATATATCTTCTAGCAAGGACTTACTAGCAAGACTTACGATTCAAAGTAATTTATATAACTATTCGATGAGACTAAAAGACTTTTGCAGGCAATTTCTTGATCTAAAAAACTTGAGACATGTTCTATATATTCCGCTCATGTATTAAAATAGTTTAAAATATATATCAAATTAAATTGTTAAAAGAGTCCAAATTGGCACAATAATACCAATTAGCTAAAGACTAGAGCTAATAATCTTAAGCAGTTGAATGGGTATATTAACCATAAGTATTGGAAATTATATTTAATTCTATGCTCAAGATTTTAATTCTTTCTTTAAATAATTTGTAAAATAATTCATACAGCAATTTTTTAGCTATATAATAAATCTTAATAAACTTATATTTGCTATTAATTATTTTAAAAATATATATTTATACTATATTAACAATAAATATATAAGTTTTAATATTATTTATTTTTTTTATTGAAAAAAGCTTATGACATTACAGAAATAAATAAAAAAAAGTTTATAATTATTAATTTTATAATATATTTTTAATTATATATTAGTTATATTCTATTAAAAAAATCTAAATTTAATAAATTAATAATAATATAATTTAAAAATAAGTAAACTGTCATTATTCTTTATTACAAAAAAATTTAATAATATTACAAAGATGTGTTTAAATAATATTTTTATTACTATTTATAAACCATATTTTTAATTATATAAATTTTGAATTAAAAAGAAAAATTTAAGGACTCTTTTTTGATTTTTTATTTACTATAATTTTCATCCTTGCGTTAGTAAATTTATTCCAACTGTTGCATACAAACCCAAAAATCTTTGTAAGCCCAAATCCTTTCAACTCGCTATAAACCCTCTTCATCCAATTCCTCGCTTAACTAAATTAACTGTATATGTAAGCTTTCAGATGGCTAGCTGAAAAATCATTTGGAATGTTGTTCGATCCCTGGCAATCGAAGTCGAAAAAACTCCGAAAAAGTGCATGCTCGATGGTTCGATGGTTTGAATAGTCGGGGCCCGCAGCTAATAGTTTTTAATGTGCGCCAAAATGGAAAAACTTTTGCGCCGACCAAAAGGTCAACTACATGTGCCAGATAACCGAAAAATCTGGCAAAGTTTTTCGCGCGGGGCCCAATCCCCCGCCCAAGTTTTCCGGGCAAAATGCTGACACGGGCAGCCGCAGTCGCCATCGCAGCCAGCCAATTGCAGCCGCTGGCAGCAACAATTTTGAGTTTATCACACGTGCCAAATTGTGCGACCAGCTCCTGCAGCCAACAAAAAAATATACGTGAGGGTTGCATCAGCAACCTTACACACCCAATAGTGTGTGTGTGTGTGTGTGTGGGTGTCTGAGTATGTGTGTGTGTGTGCCATTTGTGATTTATGCAGCGGGTTCAATGCAAAAAGTCAACTGGCCAAGGCATAAAGCGCATAATTTATGTCGACTTTTCTGATGCAAGATGGAAAACCGAACAAATGCGGCTAATTGACCGATATGTGTGGGCCAATTTAAGGCTCTTAAATATATATATATATATAATAAAAGAATTTCGTAGGATTGGTTAGCAAAAAGACTTTTATGTATGTGTATGCAAATATATAAAATTTGGAGCTATTAAATTATAGCGTTATTTTTGGGAATCTGCTAGAGAGAAGAGCTATATATGTTTGTATATGCTGTGTATATACGTACATATGTTTCAGGGATAGATGTGATTCTGATGCATCGCTAATAAGTATTTGATTCCATATACTTTGTTTTATATACTCACGCTCAGAACGTACCGAGTTGCAATTTTGCGTTCTCGCTTCACTTTTCATATGCCAACCATGTGAGGCACTGAAAGGGACAAGAGACAAGAGGTTCGTCTCTCGCACCATGTCTCTCCTTGTGTCTCAATGACAATTGCAGCACACCCGGTCGGAGCTACTCTCTTGCTATCAAACCTCGTTCTTAGTAGAAATTTTACTAGACTAGAAGATATATGCATTGGTCGTACTCACATTTTCGGTAGACATGCGAAAAGTCAGATAGACGAAGATTGACTTGCCTATTAATTTTGATGAGAACTTTAAATGCTTTATATGTTAAGATATCACAGATAAAAGCGTTGGCAATTAGAGCTACGATAAGCTTATCATTAAATGAGTTGCTTAAAGGCCATGTTTCAATGATTCATTTATATATTCTATTTATAATTGAAAGATCAAATATAATATATATAAGTATATAATATATAATATTAATATTTATGTTCATATTGTATGTAATGACAGCTATTCTGTACTCTATAAAAATGGTTCCCTTGACAGGCAAAGTTGAACATTCGATTAAATCAGATTTAATTTATATTTCAGCCTGATTCTTTCATATTTGCCTCAAATAAATTTTTACATCATTTTCTCTTGCATTTTAAACACTTTGTTTACTTTTTTAAATATTAAATATTTAAATTTATATATATTTTTCTTATTTTATTTTCTTTTGTTATTTTGTGTACTTTGTAGTGAATTTTTTTCTTTTGCTAGACTCATGATATGATAGCAAAGTTATTTTTTTGTTCTCTATTTACTTTATTTTTTTGCTGGCTTGACAGTGAATTGCTTTTAATATGAATCCGTTTGGCTTTTTTATTTAGCCAGTTACATTGTTATGCGATTTTGTGGGCCATATTATTGTTAGGTCTGGCAGTTACCCACGGTTCAATGCCGGCAGCTAGCAGCACTTGGCATCCCTTTTTGAATTGTTCCAGCGAACGAATTCCGACTCCGACTCACGTAATTTAATTCAATGTTGCGTTTCAAATTGAGTCTGTTGAAAGCAGCGCGCACAGAAAATAATCTTAAGTTTTATTTCTTATTTTTTTTCTGCTTCTTCTTCTGCTGCTTCTGCAAAAAGTATAAAGCACAGGAAATTTCCATTAGCTGCGTATATATAACCAATAAAAATCAAATTGTGAATAGCTGGACCCAAAATGCCAAACAATGACAGCTTAATATTGCAGAGGTTGTTGCCCAGCTTAATTGAGCAATGACAGCAAATGTGGTTGATGACCCAAGGTGTGAGTTTGGGTGGTTGGAAGACCACATGAGCAATAGCCGCAGCTGGACAAAGGTCAATAGAGCGTCCTGTCGACGGCTTATTAGCTGAAACACCCACACACCCACACACACACGGAAAAAGCACTTAAAACTAAAACCGAAAACCGAAAACGGAAAGCTGAAACTGAAACTGAACTCAAGAAAATTAATTGCAATAAACGTGGCGAGAAGTTGCGACGCAGCCAGCAGACGGCCAAACTAATGAAGTGTCGCAATGGGATAATTAAGCTTTTAATCGCTCTGGCTGTTCCCATGTCCCATGTCCTTCCTCGTTCGTCCTCGTTCGCCCCACCCCCACCCCCCACGACCTGCACCCTCTCGTGTTAACGTGCTTAGTTCGCTGAGTAATTAGTATTTTATGATCGATTTGTGCACACACACACAAACACACACACCCATAAGACACACACATAATTTAATTTGCAATTTCCTGGGGGCGCCAACCGGATGCGACAATGAAACTTTAAATCACACCAACGTGGGGCGTCATATGTGACCAAAAAGTTTTTGCGGCCTGTGCCTAGACAAGAAAGCGCCAACTTAAACAGTCAGCCAAAAGACAAACAACGCAGCGAAACAACAACAGAAATGAGCCAGGCCAAAGCTTCTTGGCAAAGATAAACATTGAAGGCATTCGCCTTCTCGTTGTCGACATCGCCGTCGTCGTAGTCGTAGTCGTCGCTGTCTTCGTTGTCGCCGTCCATCCAGCTAATCCTGCAGTCGTGTGAAAGTAGCAAAAGCCGCAGCCTTGAGGCTGTTAATCCTTTAAATACAATCACAGCCAGCCAAAAAGTGGGTTGACTCAACAAAATCACAGTTTAATTTAAAAAAAAAATAAATAAATAAGAAAAAAAAATATATATATATATATAATATTATAATAAAATATATGTTCTTGAATCTTCTTCTTCTTAATCTTAAAGTGATTTTTTGTTTCTTGTTGCAACAAAAACCAAATTATTACTAAAATTTTATAAAAAAAAAATAAATTAAAATAATAAACTAAAATAAAATATAAAATATAAAATATAAAATATATAATATATATATATATATATATATATATATATATATATATATATATATATATATATATATATATATATATATATTTATATATATAAATATAATATTTATAAAAAGTGAATAAATATTAAAATAATAATTAATATTGAAAGACAATTATTTTTTAATTATAAAAATATAAAAATAAATACAATTAATTAATAATTTTATAATTAATAAATTTATAAAATATATAATAATAATAATAAAATATAAAAACACACACTAAAGAGAAATGAATATATTCAAATATTGAAAAATAAATAGATATTCTTAAAACAAATACTTACTTATCGACATTTCAAATACAATTTAAAAATTTTATAGATACAAATATCAATTAAAATTCACAAACAAAAAATGTTATGAAAAATTTTAAAATAAACATAATTAATATATCTAAAAAATAGTTAAAATAGATATTAATAACTAAATTCATACACATTAATAAATTTTTTTGAAAGCATAAAAACATTTTGTAATTAATATTCAGAGCAAACAAAATAAAAGTACACAAATCTTTTTTTTTTACTTATTGCTTTCAAATATCAAATGTCAATAATCAAATCTTATTAAAAAAAAAAAAAACATTCATTGATATAAATTTCACGTGCAATTTAACAATTATTTACTGTGAAAAAACTGAAAATAAATATTGTTTTATATAAATAATCATGTTTTTTTTATAGATATATAATCTGTATATTTATTTTTTATAATAATTTTTACCCACATTTATTGATATAATTTATTTCTATCTATCCCAATATATTTACAATTTTATAATTCAGATTTTTCTGCAAAATATATTAATTTTTATGACATAATTATAATGATAATTATTTTAAATTTCTATTAAAAACTGTTTTATGTATATTTTTGTAGCCTGTGATATGCAAACTTTATGAACGGCCCACTTGCTTGCCCACACTTACAAGAAAGGACATAGGGTTTAGTATCTATGTATGTGTGTGCAAGTCTGTGTGTGTAAGTGTGTTTTGGCCGACATTAAGCTGATTGTTTTGTTTGGCTTAGCATTGAAATGTTGATATAAATTAATTAGTAACAAAAGGGCGGCGACGAGCCAGCTGAAATATTTATTTATATATATTGCTCTGCACACATACACCGACACAATCACACACACACACACACACACACACACACACACAACAAATAAGCCTGCAGCAACCACAGTAAAACAAATAGTGCAGAAATATTTAAAAGGTTTGTCGTTCTTTTTGACATGTCAAAAAAAAAAAAAAAAAAAAACGTTAGTTACAGCTGGCTTTTTTGGTATTATTTATATATGCCTTAGTATTTTTTATGGTATTTACCTGTTAGCATAAATGCAGATTGATTTATTTATGATAATTGCGCACCTGTAATTGGACATTGATTGAGTTTCGAAATGATTGACCTATTTAATTGAAATTTAATACGACAATAATGTAGGGGGACAATTGTGTATGTTGTGTGCTCGTACAATAATATCACTAATTGAAATACGTCAAATGGCCAAATTGACAACTCGACCGGCCGAGTGATTGACCACCTGACAAGCACTGACATGACTCGAACTGTGACCCCATGCGATCAATTATCATCTTTATTATTTGAATCAATTTGTTTTGCGGTCAGAGCAAAATGCAAATGAATACAAATTTATGTTTATTTACTGACGCAAATCAAGGAAGTCACAAGATGAGAAGATTTTTGACATGGGTTTTGCATGGCAGGCAGTGTCGAGTTTCAATCTCTTTGCTCACAGGCTAACGATTGTTTAAAGGAATATTTATTTATTCTATTCTATTTATGGAAATTTCAACTGGAGTCGTAAATATTGTTGTTGCTCAACAGGATTTTGGGCTGAGGCAGCAAGTCATATTATTTTCTTCTGCTTTCCTGCTGATTCTTTCGCTTCAGCAGCTAGCATGGGTTTTCCTCTTTTAAAGGGCTATATAAATATATGTATATCCATTTCTAATACCAGTTGTTGAGTTGATTCTGCATACGGCTTTGCTTCCCTTCCTCCCTCTCTCTCGCCCTTCTATATCTCCTTTAATTCCTTGATATTTTAGGTGTTAGACAGGTTTTGGCTTTAGGCTTTTTAACTTACATGTCAAATTAGCTCTTTCTCTCGCTTACTCTCTCACTGCCCTGCTCTATCCCTCTTGTTGCCTCTGGCTTTAAGATACAGGTCAAATTAGTTCTGAAAGCACTAGCTTCTTTCCATTTTCGAGCCCTCTGGGTCGTCGCTACGTCCCTCTCTGGTCTGCTGTTAGTTTGGCTTTGCTCGTAATTCAATTGCAGCCAACCAAAAATTTGCTACGCATTTTTTCATTTCTCACACCATTTTTTGTTCACGCTTCTCAGTTGCAATAACAGAACTACGCGTAGCTACACACAGACACGAGCACACTCACATACACACACACATGTAAATTGGACTCTGCACTGATGAGCGATGCTCTGTCGGATGTCTGCACGTCTGTCTCTGCTCTCGTTGTCTGTCGCTGCAGTTGTACATTTGCCCGTTCGCTGTGGCAGTTCCATGTTTAATTGCAACTAAAAACTGAAAAAAAAAAAACAACACCAACAACAACAAATTGCGCTTGCAAGTTCTGTGAACTGTGTCAAAACATAAGGGTAACGGGGCACACAGGATGCTGTGACAAGAAAACCATCAAAAACAACAAGAAAGCGTAAGTTTGGCAATGGTACACGACTTGCAGATACCCAGTAAAGTGTAATGGAATATATTTACGGTATGGGAAGGATTGTCACGGATGGTGAAGCGGAGAGGGAGAATGAGGGGGAGGTAATAGCAATAATAAGAGAGTCAGAAGATGAGAGATAGAGACAAAAAGATGAGGGAAAAGAAAAGGGTAAGATAGAGAAGGAGGGGAAAAAGAAACGAAGAGGTAAAAATATAGAGAGTGACAAAGAGAAATACAGACATTAAACAAGGGATATTAGAAAGGAGAAAGGCACAAAGGAAATTAGAGAAAAAGCGAAAAAATAAAATAAAATAAATAGAAATAAAGAGAAAGAGAGAGAGACGGATTGAAAAAGAGAAAGGGGGAAATAGAATTAAAAATTGGTGAAACCGCAGTAAATGCAGATAGATACATAAATAGCTCCTAAAGTATGCCACTCTGAAAAGAGACTACATAAAGCAACTCCCCTAAAAGAAATATATATATAAAATTTGATAAGAGAAATTAAGATCAGCCACAAATTTCAAAACGATCTTGTACCGATACTGAAATCTAGAAATCTTTGTCTTCTGCAGACAAACATTTTTATTCTGTACTTGCCATTTATATGTACTAATGTTACATATTAGCTGCTTGTTTCAACTTATTTAATGAGCATTTATCAATTTCCGATAACATTTACATATTATCTAATCATCTGACTAACATGTTGCTTAACATATTCCGCCTTAAGTGAGGCCTACTCGTGCTCATGTTTGCTTTCCATTTCAGACCTTATCAATTGGCTTTATTTGCAGCCAAACTATGTACACGTGTATAGTGTGACCAACAGGGGCGTTAGTTGGCGTCTTATCTGACAACGCATCGCTATTTCATTTAAGCTACAATTAAGAACTACGAAACGGTTTCTAAATATGTGGATATATATTATTATATCAGCACGACTTTGCTGTCAATATGATATGATTGACTAGAATATACCCCGTTTATTGGCTGCATTTTCACTGGGTATAGAAAACAGAGTGCACCCAGTTTGTTGTTTAGTTTGCCTTCTGCCAGCTCTGTTTGTTTGCCTCGTTTGTTTGTCACTTCTCGTTTCGGTGCTTGCCGTTCGCCGTTGCCCGGTTTCCTGCAATTTGCGCGCAGCCAGCGTTTCCTCTTAAGCGCAGTAGCAGCGCAGTAGCAGAGACAGTAGCAGCAGCAGCACCTGGTGCCGCAGGTGTTAGCAAAGTCGGCTGCTATCTGCTGCAGCGAGCGACGCTGCTTTCCTTTTTGACACACCATTTTGCATGTTGCATGAACTGTGTCTGTGTGTGAGAGTGTGCATGTGCAAGTGTGTGTGTGGGGCGCATATGTCACTTGTCTAAATAGCAGCGGCGCTCACCTGTATGAGGACTACGGCGAGTAGCCGTGGCCACTGGCGAACGTCTGGCCATGCATGCAAATGCAACATTTGCAACTGTTTGTGCGGCCATGTTGTTATCTTCCTCCTACTTTTCTCACTTTTTTTTTTGTATTTAATGTTCTGCACAACAAGGTGGCAACACTGACACCAGCGACAACAACAACAACAGCAACAACAACAGCTAAAACACGAACCGGCAGTAATTTGGCCACCTTTTGCGCTGTGTTTGTTTTGGGCAGCGAGTAGCGAGACGCGAGTGTCAACCAGGTGCAGGGACAAACAAGGACAGGTGGCAAGGGCGGCAAGGGCGGCAAGGGCGGCAAGGGGCTATGTTTTAGGTGTACTATCAAATTCAACTGACTGAAATCTGTAAACAGGCAGTGACTGAACGGCGTGCTGAAGTGCTTAAAGCGCATGAATATTTGAAATGACTGAAGGCTGAGATTAAAAGTTGCTGTGCTAGAAATTTTATAGCGTTTTTATCTATAGGGAAAAACATTCATGAACATTTTTATAAGATTTTTCTTGCCAATTCTAAGAAATGCCTTTTGATAGACTTTGCACTCATTATATATTCTATAAGAAGTTAGAGAAGAATAATAAATGAAAAGACTTAAAAAGATTTTTTCATGAGTTGCTATACAAGTTTGTTATTAAAAAACATTTACTTTAATACTTATGATATAATTTTATTTAGTTATTTTTCTTTTTTTGAGCACTTTTTCATGAACTTATATTAACCATAGACATTGTGAAGGGGCATATAAATAATTGAATGCAAATCTTTTAATTGCAAGAATATTTATTAAATTTTCTTTTTTAGCTGACTGTTGTTTCTTATTATTTTATCCAAATTGTTGGAATTCCATTAAAAATGTTACATGTTTATTTCTTAAATTTGTATTCAAAGCAGTAGGCAAACAAGTTTTTCAATACATATTGTTTTAGCTTCATAGAATTTCACTGAATTTCTTGTCGCTTTGAAAAGCAACGACTTCTATTTAATTTTTTTCTCAACTCAACATTATTCTTACTAATAAACATACATGTATCTCTAAAAATAACTTAACTCTATTGCTATGGTTTCCCTCGGCACGTAATTGGAGCAAAAGTCTCAAGTGTTTTTCTTATATACTCGTATCTAAGCTGAACCGTTTTGTTGTGGATGGTCGTAAACTCCATATTCATGCTTGAATACCTAAAACTTTGAAACAATTAAGCTCTGTGCTTGAGTTTTTGTTGAATCTAAGTTACGCTTAAGACTGCGTTTAAATGCTGCAAATAATAATATATGCTAAGATATGTATATGAGATTCATCATAAGATATGAATGAATGAATGTTGAATGAGTTGAATAATATTTGAATGTAAGAATATTTTTCAACATTTTAAAGTACACAATTGTTGTTTTATAAATATTTTTACCACAGGCGCTGATATATTCATAATCTGTAAATAAATTATATCTCTGTTAAGGAAAATGAATTTTTAATGACATAAAATATTCATATATTTGATTTAAGGTTATCATATGTATGGTGAAAATATCAATATTGATTCGAAATTACTCAAAATAAGCTCAGCATTCCTAGTCTACCTTAATATCAATATTCTGCACTATTTTTGTGTATTTCATATTTATTTTTTGTTATATTCAAATCCCCTACTTATTGCTTCATTGTTCATACGCACTGCGAACGCATCGATGTGAGTGCATTTAAAAGTTGTACAGTTCTATAAATACGTACGTTAGTATAATTCATATATGAAAGCAAACTGATAGCAAAGTATTTGGTGCGCCCTTCCATTTAGATGGCCGCCGTTAGCCCTTTTCCTTTTGCTCACTCACACGAAATTCAAACAAATGGCAAAGTTAAATTTGAAAATAATAGAAAAACTTTCCACAGTTGCTCTGGCAAACAGCACAAGCAACAACTATAACAACAATAACTAACGTAACAATAACAATAATGCAACTAAAATGAAACTATTTCGAGTGAAATAAATCTGTTAGAATGTGCAAAACTCCGCCAGCGCATTGCGGCGGGCATTTTCGGGGCGCTCCAACTCGATATATATACATATATATATATATATATATATATTGTATATATATAAATATATATATGTATGTGTATGTATATAAATGTATAGATGGAAATGGGAAATCGAGTAGGGTTTTTTCCAAATGGGTGGGTGGCATGGGTTGTGGAATCAGTTTTATTGCCAAACGTGTTTGTTGCTCAATTTAACTAAAAGTGCCAGGCATCGGCTGTCTGTCGACAAAAATATATATCGAGCAAAAGAGTAAAGATCAGTTGAACGACTTGCAAATACCCTTTATATGGTTGCATGAGATGTAAAGATAATATTATAGAAATTTTTTAGACATAATTTTAAATTATATATTGTAGATTCTATTTTATATATTTATAAAGATATGGATATAGACTTTAATTTATATATACATATAATATTATATAAAATAAATATACTTTAATAAAAAATGGTACTTATTTCTTATACATACATATTTGTTTTTCATAAATATATAAATATTATGAAATGAAATTATATTAAAAAGGACCAAATGTCTTTTAAATAAAAAAATATATATATAATAAATATTTACATATATAAGTATAAATCCATAAATACATGTATCTTAAAAAATAATTTAAAAAATTGTTAGAAAAATAAAAACCATTTTTCCAAAAATTTGAACTGTTTAATGGTGTTGAAAAAAATTAAAAACTGATTTTCAGTCTAAAATAATATATTTATATATATACTCAAATACATAATTTTAAAATATTTAATGTACTAAGTATTAAATGAAAATTTAATAAAGATTTTTTAAATTCTTTAAAAACATACCAGTTTGTATAATTGATTTTTAAATAAAAATTTGATAAAAAGCTTAAAAAATCAATTTTCAATGTAAAATAAAATATAAGTATGTAATAATATATACTCAGATATTTCAAGCATATCCAATTAATTAAATACTTTTGCTGGAACAATACAACTCTCTAAATAGATTATTGCTAAACAAATGGAAAACTTTTTGGTTATTGAACTGGTTGTCATTTTAACGAAGCGCAACGACATTTATCATGAAATATATACATATGTATGTAGACATGTACAAATACACAGAGAAATATGTGTTTTCATTCTTAATTTTATTTGTATTTCCATTATTTTTCTATAGTTTTGCATTAGTCACTTTTCGGTCTCGTTTTATTCATTTGCAAGTTGGACACAATATTTTTTTTTATGTCTTTTTTGGGGTTTGTGATTTGAAATCGATGCATAAATCATGAATGGGGCATCATTGTCGGTTAGCTGGCGGCATTTATTGCCTGCTGTTGGTATATTTCTTTTTTCTTATTTATTTATTTTTTTTCTGTTGTGTATTTCCGTGCGTCGCTGTAAACATGCGCTCGATGGCTAACAAAAATATTTGCGCTATGAATATGCATGCGGCGACAAGTTGAACAAAGAAACAAACAGCCAAATGTCAACAATCAGCGTGCGGGCCACCAAAAGATCGTCAACTTTTTGGCCTAGAAAAAATGTGATAGCATAAGAGAGAGAGAGAGAGAGAGAGAGAGAGACGGGGAAAGTTACATTTAGCATGGCCAATTGCCTCGCAGGTGACGTGCTACTTGACAATTGCTACGTTTTCGATTTGCCGAAAAGTGGCAAAGAGAAGGAGCAACAACAACAGCAACAACAACAACAACACTAACAATGCCAACAAGGTCTGACATCAGAAGGTGCCGGCACGCCCATTTAGACCGTGTGCTCAGTTCAACGCCCCCGCAGCGAGCGTCGACGTTTACGTGACTTGTTTCATAAACAAACAGCAGGCAAAACTGCACGGAAATTGCCAGCATAGTCGTCGTAGGTGGCGAACGTAGAGACAGACAGTAAGCAATGGAACGGACAGATACAGGACACATTGACAATGGCACAGCAAGGCACACAGGTGTCCCCATTATCTGTTCGTGTGTGTACACTGAGAGAAAAGGGGAAAAGAGACGAATGCTAAGACGACTGAGAATTTTTGAACATGAGTGAAAAAACAAGTGTGTTAATGTAAAGAAGAAAAGAAAGAGGAATGGAAAAACGAAACCCAGGGCTGGAGAGAGACAGAAAAACAGAAGAAGAGAAAGAGAAGAGCAAGAGAGCGAAAAAGTTAGAAATAGGAAAATAAATACATTAAAGTAGCTGGAGTGAGAAAGAGAGAGGAGAGAAAAACATGGGAGAGAGGTAGAGAGAAATAGAGGAACAACTGAGAAGTAGACTGAGTAGAAAGAGATAAAGACATATATTATATATCTAATTATAAGGAAAACAAGATAGAGATAGAGAAATAAAGAGAAATACCAAGAAGTTTTAGGAAAAAAATAATGAAAACGACAGGGTGAAAAAGATTAAGAGAGAGAAAGAAAGACAGAGGGAGAGGGGGATAAATAGTAACAAAGGGAAAACAAAACGAAAGATTGAAAGAGAAAAAGAGTATGTCTCACTCTCTAGGAATATTAAATCCGAGGGATACTGTATAAAGGAAAATAAGCTATATTTAAGCTTTAAGTAATAATTTGGAAAAAAAAAGAAAATATTAAACTAAAAAAAAAAAAAAAAAAACAAAAAAAAACAGAAAGAAATATAGGGGTGTTATCAAATTTCTTTTAACATCTAAAATATATCAAGCAATGTTCGAAGTAAATTTTATATAAGTAGGATATCTAAGCTGCACAGACATAATGTAAGTCTAAGCTCTGTATAGAAAAAAAAAAAAAAACTAGCTTTAAGCAAAATATAAAAATTTGGAAATAAAGCATATATTAAATTGAATTAAATCCGACAAAGCTTTAGCTTTTATAGTATGGGAGTGGAAAAAAAATAAATATGAAGGAAAGACATCAAGGTTGTTTACAACAGACCAAATACAGCAAACTCCACAAGGAAGTTAAATTCTTTGTAATAGAATACAAAATATCATAATTTAGACAATCACATTATATATGTTTTATTATATTATAATTATATTATTATATATGTTGTATTTGATATATTATATTATATTATATTATATTTACTGTCACCTTTTCCACTTGTTTTCCCCATACAATTCTTGCATTGTTTTTGCCGAGTGTACTGGCCGTGTGCGTGCGTGTCTGTGTGGTTGACATTGAGCAAAGCTGCTTGCTCGACAATTTGCACTTTTGCATACAAGTCGGTAATTGTTTCCGCCCAAATAGTGCAGCTGGTCTCACATGGCAGCGAGCGGGCGCAATTATGACCGCGAGCCCCATTTTAATCATTCAAAAGTCAGCGAGATCGTCAGCCGTAAGGGCAGCTGGGTCCGTTTCGGGTGGGGCTTGTCTGTCATCTGCTTGGCTGTTGTCGCTTAACCAACTTGTGCAACAATTCAACGTACATGGCTTTCAGCTCTAAATGAGACATGAAAAGACACGAAACTTTTCTCATTACGCTCACACAGGCGGAGAGTTTAAGCCACTTATGGCCGCCCAAAAACAAAAGTGCCAGCACCCAAGTTAAAGCAGTGAGAGAGAGAGAGAGGGAGAGAGGCAAAGGGAGAGGGAGAGATACAATCAGGCTGGAGGTTGTGCAAGTGCAGTCAGCTGGAGGGCAAAGTCAACGATGCGGGCAACTACCTACGGCCAGGTGAGGCTGGCTGCTTGCGAGAAGGAAGCCAAGTTTCTGGGCGCAAGCAAATTTTCGCGTCAAGGCAGAACTTTGAATGCATATTCAACATCATTAGGGGAAAGTCAGGACAAAGTAGCTCGTCCTGGCTGTCGACTAGGGCTTGTTGCAAGGCAAGGCCAAAGACAGCGCGGCAGGTGGACAGGCATGTCATTTAGTCGTTTATTCTCTTAAATATAGTGAGACAATGCTTGAAAAAGTACAACTATCCAAAAAAAAAAAAAAAAATGAAGTAATTAATAATTTAACACAACTAACACTACATGATTTCGCAGGCACAGCAGCGACCAGTCGGTGCTGTTTCGGAGCCGGGCTCAAGTTCGAATTGGCAACGGATTTGGGATCGCTCCTTCAACGATGACTTCTTTGGCTCTGGCTGCGGCTGTTTCCGGTCGCCCACCGACTCGATGATGTTCGGCTGCGCCCCGGCTTGGGCCTGGCCCTGAATGCAGCTCTCGCTCCAGATGCCATCGTAACGCGCTCCGTATGATACGTCCTCTCCAGCAGCATTGCTCCAGCGTGTATAGTTGACCACTGGCAGTCGTTGTTTAGCTAAGGCAGTTGAGCAGGGTAAATGAGTTACTACAATCATGTCGGCTACCTACAGTCCTCGACTATTTTGGCGGCCAGCAAGCCATTTCTTATGCCGGGCACAAAATCGGGTGCCTCCGGATTGAGGCGTTTGTCCAAAGTGCGGCTGCCACTGGGCAGGACGCTGGTGTCGTCCTCCTCTGAGTGAGCAGCCTCTGGTTCAGAGCGATCATCCACCTCGGTGGTTGTCCCTACATCAATACCTTCGATATCGTTGCGCATTCTTCCTAAAATTCGTTTTCCTTGCAGCACTGCAAAGTTGAAAAATATATATATATATAAATCAAACGATTCCAAAATTTAGACTCACACTGAGCATATGAAAATATTTTACATGTGTGTCAAGGATGGCGACCCTTGAGTGGTTTGCTCCTTGTTATTATCACAAGCTGCTGCTTTTTGTTTTGTTTTCGAAAGGCTTCAAGTTCCCTAATTTCGGGAGCTTAATAAAAAAAATTATTAAATTTCGTTTCACTTTTGAGTTACATATTTATTGACAGCCTAATATCTGATCACAATTTCAAAGCTATATTCAAAATTTGAAAAGAAACTCAAAAATCATTTTATGAAATTTGTTCAATTTTCTATTGTTTTCAGAGCTTTGTTTATTGTTGTTGCATTACATAATGCCGACACAACATACAAATGCCTGCCACTTGCAGGTGCCTAGAAATTGCAGAGCTTTGCAAATTATATTTTATACATTTTTCGATATCGTGTTCATTGACTGATGCTGGGCCAGCATTGTTGGAAGCTGCACTAAATAATAACCTTTTGTGAGCCTTTTTGTGCTTTTGAGTATTGTTAGATGGCTGGAAAGCAAATAAATATTCTGCAATAAGAAGCATATAGAGAAATAAAAATGGCAACATACAATGCAGCTGGTTTTTAATGCTATTGTACTATTTGCGACTGCCACGCCCACTAATGTAAACAGCAACTATCGCATACTGCATGGATTGCATGTAAAACCGTTATCCAACACTGAACACACAAAAAAAAAAAAAAACAAAACAAAAACAAAGCCCTGCAACGGGACTTGCCAAATATTTTGCCGAGCCAAATAAATCCGTTTCAATACCAATGCTAGATTGGGTAGGTGGAGAGAGGTGGAGAGAGTAGAAGGGATGGGGAGTGAGAGGTAACCAAAAACCCGCTTCAAATCGATATGAATCGCTGCGAGTGCGAGCTGGCACAGTTTGAGTATTAGTGGATTAGAGAGTGCAGCGAACTCACAAAAGCCCTGAGACCCAATGCGAAACCGCACAAACAGCAAACAATAACAACAACAACGGCAACAAAACGAACAATAACATCGTAAATAAATCAATGTAAACAATCGAAACAGTTGTCGGTAAATTGAAATTTGAAATGCAATGCTGCAAGCCTCTACTCCGACTATCTATCTCACTCCTCTGCCTGAAATCTTGAACTCCCAGATGGGGTTGACAGCAGGAAGAAGAAGAACACATTGTAACGCAGCACATTAAGCGTTAATTGACAAAATACCTCGACCTAGGCTCAAGTATGCGTTGCACAACACTGGCAGCTGCCAATGCAGTCCAGACCAAGTCTCGACAAAGAGTCCAGCAATAAAAGTGAACTGACAAACTGAGTGTGTGTAAAGGGCATATAGCAGAAGAGACAAGTTGACTATCGGGCAGTGGGCATGATAGGCATTTATATAGATAAATATATTTATTTATTTATTTTTAAATTGATAAATGATAATTTATAGGTCCAATATCTTTTTTATACAATAAATTTTTTTATATAAAGAAATCCATTTGATTAAAATCTGAATTTTCGTGGAACATATGTAAGTTTTAAAATTTTCAAAAAATGTTAAGTCTATTCAGCTGATACTAACTGTATATTATATATATTTTTAATGCGTGGTGGTCATGAAAGTACTAGTCTGACAGCCACTCAGCTAAACACTCTATTTCTCTCAATCTAATACATTGTAGTGCCTAAACTACAGAGACAGATAAATCTGTTGGGTTCGCAAGCTCACGTGAGAGAAAAGACACATAAAAGAAGAGGATTATATAGAATAATACCCATACAAATTACATTGAACATCCCCTCTCTTTTGCTGCCTTTGCTTTTAGCGATGGAACTTTACATTTGAGATCGTTCTTTGATGGCTGTGCTAGAATTAATGATATGAAAAAACAAAACAATTCATATCGATGCGACATGTCATGATAATAGTACTTACCTATCATATAAAAAATAAAAATATATCAATGAACAAAATGGAAATAGAAGTGCGACGGAGGACCAAATGTTAAACTTGTATACATATATATGTATATATTATTGTTTTTTTCTTAATATTCCATATACTCTTTACAGGTAGCTAGATATAGATATTCTAGATATGTTTTCTATATATACAACAATATTAGAAGCTCTAGTTATTTGTTTTATTTTAATTCAGCAATGTCAAGCTATCAAAGTACAAAATACTTTACCTTTTTCGACGATCTCCAATGCCATAAAGTGGGCTTGCAGACCTACTCCATATCATTTACTTAGATATCATTTAGTCTAACGAGTGCTCAAAGAATTATTAAAGAGAGAATTATCTTCAACCAAAATATTAGCTGGTAGAACTTCTTTATAGTTTTTTAGCCAAAGGACTTTCACTGTTAAGCCCATCGATAGCACTTAACATAACGACTTAATCGAACGACTTAATCAACCAATCGATAGATAAGTAATTTACAAAGTTAATATACAAAAATCTTTTTATGGCTATATATGTCTTATCTATATATTTTAATGATTTTCAAATCTTCAACCACGTTTTTCCTTCGCTTCATTTCCAACACGTCTTTAACATTTCACGCCCACTGTGTTTGTCATTCACATCTCAACTCTTTGCTCACCAATTTGGGGTGTAAACTCCGAGATTGTCTTAGATGTGGGTGCATTGTGGGCTGTGGGTGCGGCATCGTGTGACACGTGTCATGTGGCACTGCACCAAGTGCCGGACAAGGCAGACAGTCAAAGAAGAAGAAAAAGTAGATTCAAGCAAATGCCAACGCATGAGAGCCGAGAGTAGAATGAAACAAAAGCGTTGGCACAACTCAAACTCGGCCTGGCCGACTGCCGACTGCCGACTTTCGGCTTTACAAGTTTCAGTTAACAACAAGCAAATGGGGAGCAGAGGAGCAAATGGCGCAGGGGCAAGTGGCCTGTCCAAATGGCATGTTAACGCTGTCCGGTTCGCTGCTGGCTGCCATTTCACACCGCGCAGATTTTATGTACTGTGAAATCTTCAATGCGCCGCCACGTTCAAAAAACTTGCGCAATAAAATAAAGTAATTAAAAACCGCAATTTCCAGAAACACAAAACGGCCCAAGAGAATTGGCTAATCTGCAGTGTTTTTATTGAGGAAATACAAGTAGGTAAATGCCAAGCAGGTGACCCCCTCGTCCACCCCTCGGTTCGTCCCTCAGAGAGTGAGCGAGAGCATTTTTATGATGGAATTACAAATTTTAATGTTTGCTTGTTTGTAATTAAATTTGGCTTTTTGTATGCTTTTATAGTGACTTTTGTTGTTGTTTTATGTGTGACTTTTATGGGCGTGACACGTGAGCTATTTTTATGACATTGAAACGGAAGCCGTCGCCATTGTTGTCCCTTTAAACTTTTTAATCACGCAAATGCGCCCGGCGGCTAGTGAAAATTCTAATTAAAATAAATTGCCGTCAAATTGGCTGCATTGTTGGCCGGCCACCACTACAAACTGTGGCCATAATGTCAGCCTGGATGTTGTTCATATTAAATGTAATAGCCATTGATTGCAGCTTAGACTGGAATAATCGGCAATCGATATGTGGGTCAAAGTGTTTTGCAACACTGGCACGCCCCCCGCCCCCTTTCAAACTATTCACAAAGTCAATATTTCGATTGGTGTCTGGCTGCCACGCTTCCTTTACGGCCGAGCTTGAGTTGAGGAAGTGTGAAGGGAAAATAGCTCAGAGTCTCGACATAGTCAAACACTTTACAACACTGGCCACTGCCACTTGGAAACTTAGGCACAACACTGGCTGCAACCGAAAAGTAAACAGCAGCACAGCTGTCCCAAGTGACGGAAAACTTTTGCCAACAATAAGTTTCGAATCATCGCCGGCATGTTCAATTGCTGTCAATCCCTGTCTTCCTCTCTCCCCCTCGGTTCCTTTCTCTCTCACTATCTCTGTTACAGACTCGTTTGTCATCCATCAATGAATGAAAAGATTCCGAACATTTCAAATATACACAAAGCATAGACTCTCTAGTTTCAGCGACAGCCATTGCCAGCTAGCCATGGCTACATGTCAATTTGTTGCGTATACGCCGCATGGGACAGCCAGCGGCTGGCGTCTAGTGGCCGCCAAATGGTAGCCAGCGCATTTGCAATTGCCTTTCGGTGCGACTGCGAGTGCGAGTGCTTTGCATGACTATGAAATGCACGGCAGTCCAGTGCAATTTCCGGCCAAATCGAACGCATTCGTTGCCATTGATCGCGTGTGTTTGGTCCACCCCAAACGCGCCCCAAACTGCGAATGGTTTGAACTTTTCAAATATTTACAGCTCAAAAGTCAATGACATACTTGCTGCAGATAGTAATTAAGCTTAAAGCTTTTGAAATTTGCTTAACTTTAAGCTCTCATGTGCTTTAAAAACTGAATGAAACTCTCGAAGCTGAGATATGTGCGACTTAGTTCAACTTATCCACATTTAATTTACTTATCCGTCTTTTCAATTAGCTTTGATCATACTAAATTAAAATTTAATAGCGGCTGAAATATTTACTTCTTGCCTTGGCTCAAATGACTCGACTTGAGTTCGCTCAATTTTCGCTGTGCCTCAATCGAGTCTGGCGCTCGGCTGGTTGTCTCAGTGACACATGTCAATTATGGATATGTATTTTTTATGATGTTTAACGTATTCAGTTGGCATTCATTTGACCTTTGGCTGGGCGACTCGGGGTGCTGCTGTAATTTGTCCTTGGCAGCGTTGATAAATCATTTAAAAGTAAGTCATGACATTTCCGTTTTATTTGGACAGCAAAAAAAGGGAAATTTTCGAAGTAAGAGGAGCCGAAGCGGGAGTGAAAACAATAAGCAAATGTAAATCAACAGAATGAAAAAGGCATTGAAATTGTCAGGCAGGGCGTTAAGAAAAAGCACCGAGATTATTAAATCCCTACATGACAATCGACAGCAGCAGCAGCAACGGAGGTCCTTCAGCCACACCGTTGACAGCATTGTCAGCGTTGTCAGCATCAGTTCCTCGCGTTCGCCAGCAGCTCAACTTATTGTCCTGGATGCCACGACAAGGACACGGCCGGCACAGTCAATAATGCCAAAGTGCCACCAGTGAAAGTTGCCTTCAGCCGGCGAGACGAGCGAGACGTGCAACTGTCATATGTGTTCAGGTGCAATTATGCTTTTTTACTTCCCCTTTTTGCACCTTTTAAATTAAAGGCAATTATCCTTATGTAAATTTTTCAGCATGCACCGACAGCTGGCAATTGCTACAGACCATTTTGTTCCCAACTGCTAATAGCCCAAAGGTGTCCATTGTTAAGCATCTAATAGCTTGATAAAACTATGTTAATGGTAATTATTAGGCAAGGTTGTTTAAGGAAAAGTTATCACAATTTGCATTGTATTGAAAAAATAGATTATCTTCATAATCTAGCAAATTAATTGGTAAGCTAACAATATTTTTTTGCATCTATAAATTAAATGAGAATTTGCTCAATTCATTTATTTATTTATTTATTTTAATTTTTTTTTTGTAATTGATATTTTTTTTATAATATTTATTTCTGTTGTATATGTTTTCTTTGAAAAATGATAAAGATGGTTTTGAGAAAAAATGAAAATGTATTTATTTTTTATTTGTTTATTTTATGTTTGGCTTCATAGCGCATTAAGTAATATTAATAAAAAAAATAATAATAAAAATAATAATATTATGTATGTATGTATTGGTGTCCCCAAAAATATTTATATAATATTTACTATTTATAACTTAACTAGTTTTTACTTAAATCTGACTGTCAAAGCAAAGAGAATATCTATTCTCCGGCAGTGCACATTTTCTTTCATTATTTGTTCGATATTCTTTTTATCTATAACCTAGTGTTTATTTATTTCTGATAATTATTTTAAAATATTCGTTTTAACTGCATTTATAAATTAAATACAATATTTATATTAATATATTTACTATAGATTTTATAAAACTCCACACATTTCTTTTTCTAATCTAGTCGATATATACTTTACTACTAATGCAAAATTTATTTTAGACATAATTTTCTGAAATTTGTTTTTACTGTAATTAATTAATTATTTCAATATTCAATATTGTATTGTTTTTATATCCGACTGCTGGACTCTGTTGTATCTATTTAATTTATATTTATTATTTATCAAAATTCAATTTATTTTGGTTCTCTTCAGTTCGTTTTTAAAGTAAAAATTTTGCCAGCTCAATTTTTGCCTCACTGGTAATTGCTTTCGTTGAAAGCTTTCTATGATTCAACGTGAGCCTTTTCTTTCCACCTATGAACGAACTGTATTCAAAACTTGTATTTGAAACATTTTGTGCATATAAAAGGATAGTTACTTCAAATGAAATGCTAATAACATTTCTATACCTCAAAATTGAAGTTATTTCTCTTACTGTCTCTTACACACACTTTCTCGCTCTCTTTCGCTCTCCCTCGCTCTCTATTGGCCAACTTTTTGATTTCTTTGAAAGCATCGAGGGAAAGTTCGGTTTGAGTTGCTTGTAAAGAAGTTTTGCTTCGATAGAGGTTCGCGTCTCGCAAACGCTTTTCGCTTTTCGCTTTTCACTTTTCACTTTTTACATTTTCTTCGGGCTCAAGTTTCAATGTGTTGACTCAAGCACCGCAATTTAATTTGCTATCCACTGTTGGCTGATTCGGCCCGAGTTGCCAGAGATCTTTGGCCAAATTGTTTAAGATTTTTGCCCAAATAGGTATGCAATAAGTTTTTGCGGCTTTCGCACAAAGCCGCAACTTTGCTGCTAACCACATTATTTTATGCATCACAAATTAAACACATTTTGTTTGTTTGCGCAAAAATGTTAGATATACTCTCAAATATGTATGCATGTGTGTGTGTTTGTGTGTTTGTGTGTGTGTGAGTTTGTCTGTTGGCTGGTTACTTTGATTTTTGGGCAGTAGACCGCATTATTTTGGTTGCAGTCTTGTTTTTTGTTAAGACCAATAACAAACACAGCTCAAGACGCTTGCCTGGCTAGCATGCAGTTCGCCTTTCCTACCCATCTCGTCTCGGCTTTTAGAATTCCATTAATTACACGTTTGAATGCATTCAACAACTGGCTGGCATCAAATTACAGGCCAATATTCTTACATTATTAACCATTGTTAATTGACGGATGCGCATGCATATATGGAAATGTCTATTCCAACATGAATAACTGTCACATTTGAGACTTATTTACTGCTTCAGTTCATCTCTGGCATTTATGATTATTGACATTTCCATCAACTTTCAGCACAATCCGAGAATTTGCATAATTACTTACAATTAAAGATTTATAGTTGGAGAATTTTTGAGTACCTACGACATAATAAAGTTCATTTGATTCGACTTATGCAGAATAGGGTAAGAGAATTTGTTCAAATCAAAGCTGTTTTTAATACGCTTCACTTCCTGCTTTATATTTGCTCGAAGTGAAGGACAGGGTTAGATATATGTATTTTTATACCCTGAACCCATTGAAAATGGGAAATCAGGGTATAATGGTTTTGTTAAATGTATGTAACAGTCAGAAGGAGGCGTGGCCGACCCCATAAAGTATATATATTCTTGATCAGGGCAACGAGCTGAGTCGATTTAGCCATGTCCGTCTGTCCGTCCGTCCGTCTGTCCGTCCGTCCGTCTGTCCGTCCGTCCGTCTGTCCGTATGTTTGAACGCGTCGATCTTAGAAGATATAAGAGCTAGAGACTTGAAATTTTTTTTGTTAGGTCCGTGCATTGCACGCGCAGATCGAGTTTATCTCCAAAAAACGATAACTACTCCCGTTTTTTTTTTATCGATTAAAAACCCTATCGAAAATCCGTTTTAAAATTATATCTCCTACATCTTTAAAGCTAGAGTCTCCAAATTTTGCATATAGGTTTAGATGAATTTTACAGAATTTCAATTTTTGTTATATTTTGGATACCGGCTCCAAATGTGACCAAACTCCCCTTTGAAGGTCAGTTGCATGTATAGCTAATTGTGAATGAGTTGGCATTTTTATAAAATGTAAAATATTCAATAGAATATGTACATAATATGCTAAAAGTTTCATTAAATTCCGTTTAGTCAACACAAATTAATAAACAAAACGTTTGGCCAACTAACAAACGCACGTGGCAGCAGCAAAAAGAGTTTTCCTATACGTGTGCACACATACACTCAAACCTCTTCTAGCATATTCTAAGAATCAAATTGCGATTTATTGTGTTAAAATTCTCAGCTGTTAGTTTAGTTTAGTTTTACTAGATGGCGCTCTAGCGGTCAACTTATTGCAGTTTTGTCGTTTCGATTTTAAGTGGCGAGGTGGCGTTGTTATTAAAGGCGAGGCGCGCCTTTCGACTTCGGAGGCAAAGTCGGTAGAATTTAATTTTTCAATCTTTTTAGCATGAGAGCATGAGGTGACTTTTTGAGGTGATCGAGGTGAACGTTCATCGAGAATTTCTCGGTTTGAGTCTTGGTGTCTTAATAAAATGGAAAGTCAACATTTTGGATAGCGACCATAAATTTGAACAAATTCTTTAAATTGCAGTGAAAATATGTGAATGATTTTTTATTTTTAATAAATTGAAAATAAATAAATTATTCAATTCTTTTACCCACGCAAATATTTACATTTTCTTTTCTATTTACATCTTAAGCAACTTTATAGCATATGCTAAGTTTAACAGAATCAAATGATAATGTTCATAATATAGAATGTTTCTAATTGCAAATAACTAAAGCGCGTTGCGCCATCTATTAATTTGTTTTGGCAATACATATGTATGCACACATGTATATGCTAACATAGTCCTACATTTCTACATATACATAAATGTTTGTATGTATAATTGCAAGTATTTTCGAGCGTTACACACATACACCCTTACATATACATGTTCCAATTTATCCATATGTATGTACATGCTGCAAAGTATCATCACTATTAAAATGAACTTTTAAACACTGATCTGCAGCATTGAACAGGCGGGCTTTTTAAAAAAATTAAAAATATTTTTATTTGAAATATATTGAAGTCTAAGTATTTAACCATATTAAATGTATTTTGTGTTTGTTTGGTTCAGGGTATTATCTAGTCGAGCACTCTCGACTAGAGTTTTCTTACTTGTTAAAGCTGGGTTAGAGCTCTTCAACTTTTATTTATTTATTTATATTATGTATATATATATATTCATATGTCCATATACAATATTAATATTATTTTAAGCATCACACCCACATACCCACTGGCATAAGGTTGTCTAATATGTCTGATAAACATAATGTTGAGATGTTTAAGGTGGAGCAACTACCGCAGTGGTTTGTTCACAACAATTCTATTTGCATGCAACATGCTTGTCAACTGCAGCAGACATAAGTGTGAGTGTGTGTGTGTGTTTATCTCGGTGTGTGTGGGTTGTAATGTTTGCTTAGGCCATTCGATTGCTGGGTTAAGTTGCCTTTGCTGCCTCCTCTCACTGTCTACGCCCACCTTAAGGCTGTGTCACCGCACATGGCTGGTTAGCAAAATTTGTAATTGTACTTGACTCAATCAGAGCTCTGGACATAAGAACGGCCCACAAACATGCACATCCACACACACACGAACACACACACAGATGTCTTTGTAATTAGCTCATTTATGTTGATTTGCTTTGACAACGCACCTTAAAATATATACATAAATTGCTTCAATTAATTTGGCCTATTCATTATGCTCGATGCTCGTAACGAGCAACCACATATCAAGCCGCACAAACCGAAAACCAAAGCAATTCATAAATTTGTGGCAAAATGCTATCGACCATTTTCCAAATGCTGCGGTCAACCCGTTAAGTGCAGTCGACTCGGTGTTGCAACACCGAAATGACATTTTGATCAATTTTTAGCCAGGTCATAATTAAAAGCCCTAGAGCAGCGACCTCGAATGGAGCATGAAAAGCAAATGAAATGCTCAAATAAGCTGAGATACAAAATCTTTCATAATGAAAAAAAAAAGTAATATAAATATAATTTGTCTTTGTCTTGGAATTATTTTATTCAAGTTAAGATTCAGAATTAATGATTGATTGAGGATTAAGTCTCAACTTAGCAGTTGAAAAAAATTTCCTTTCACATAAAATTATGTTTCATTCTATACTTCATAATCAATTAAACATAATTCAAGTGAAATATCATTTCTCACTTGAATCATTTACCCTTTCATAAATGAACGAATTTGATTCCACTCTTTTTGTGCAGTCGTAGCCCGCCATCGTTTGACCTTTCAATGCCAAAATGATCCATTCAGCGTCAGATTTGATTAACATTGAAAGGCTTTCAATTAAGAGCGCAAATTGGCAGTGCAGATGAGCTGCTTTTATGTAGCCCGATTGATTGACGTCTTTTGTTGACCATTTGCAGTGAAGCTTACAAACCGTCTAACATGGCGTATGCTTAATGCAGCGAGCAGAGCTGAACAGACTGCAGCTCTATTCAAATCAAAAAGCAATTTGAATGGGAGGAGAATGAGGATAGAAAGATAGAAAACGAGAGAGAGAGAGAGAGAGAGAGAAAGAGAAAGAGAGGGAAAGAGATGCAGGGCTGTGTGTTTAATAATCTTATAATTGTTTAATAATCTTATAACTTAAGCTGCGCAAATTGAGTCTCGAGTTGGATTGTTGAAGCAGCTGCATATGTTTGCTTGCCTGGGCGTTCGAGCACTTGATTTTCCGAAAACGACATGGCAACCCAGTCTGTATGCTTATGTATCTATGTGTGTGTGTGTGTGTGTGTGTGTGTGTGTGTCTTGTGCAATAAATAGAAAATACTTAAATTGCAATTGCAGCAGTGGAGTGGAGTGGAGCATTGCGCATACGCCATGTGTGGCTTACTCGCTCCTATCGCCGTGCTCGGTGTCGTCGCTGGCTGCTTAAAACAATTAGAAATGCAACATTGTTTTAATCTCTTTCGCATTCAACGCAAATTGCTTGGCATTACGGCGCTGCCGAACCACATTTAGAGCAGAAGGAGCAACAGCAGCAGCCACAGCAGCAGCTAAGAACTCTTATGGCTTAAACGCCTCGGTTGCATTTGTGGGCTGCTTGCTTCAGTACCTCAATAACGAGTGCAATAATTCGAATTTGAGCACTTGCTCCAGCCGGCAGCTGCCTGGGAGTGCGCGCATTCATTAATGTTTGATGCCCAAATGTTGTGTAGCGCCACCAATTCTTGTTTCCTTTTAATTGTTTGAGTAGTTCTGTGTGCACTCGGCTGATAAGCTGCGCTATTAACACATCTGCAACTAGCACAATGAATTATTGAACGCTTTGTGAATCATTTCAGCTGGCATTGCTAATGAGCTCAGGCATATGCCTTAGCTGACAACATATAACTACTTTAAAGTGAGTGAAGGGTGTGGCTAGTCCATGTATGAAATCTGAGAACTCCAAGAAATTTCAAGAAAAAATAGAAAAATGGTATTAATTATAATAAAAAAAATTAAAATACATTAAAATAAAGAAATACAAAATTAATTATACAAAAAAAATAGATAAGCAATAATTTTTATAGTAAAAATTAGAAATATAGATATACTAAGATGAAGTAATTATTTTATTTTAATTTGTAATAATTAATTAAGCATCGACTAGTTTTTTTTTAAGGGAAAATGGTTTAAAAAATATTAATATATAAATAAACAACAAAATAAATGAAATTATGATTAGTCAAGTA
Organism: Drosophila hamatofila; assembly: GCA_035045345.1. Classification (NCBI taxonomy): domain Eukaryota; kingdom Metazoa; phylum Arthropoda; class Insecta; order Diptera; family Drosophilidae; genus Drosophila; species Drosophila hamatofila. The sequence continues at coordinate 1,187,379 of JAWNPA010000032.1, forward strand.
AAATTGATGATTAGATTAAGATGAACTTATTTTTCGATTCGATCCGATTTTGCCCAAAATGTTAATCGTCACATCGTCACAACGAAAGACATTGAAGATACGTATCGAAAATGGTATATCATTTGAAAATCGGATCGAAAATGCCCGAGTTATGGCTTGTCAAAGTCAGGTACTTGTCGGATTTTTCGATTCGATCCGATTTTGCCCAAAATAATAAGGGGTTACATCACATTTTTGGCAAAAAATTCAAAAATTGTAGGTTCCTAATTTTTGAATGCAGATTGAAGGACATTAAAAATACGTATCGAAAATGGTATACAATTTGAAAATCGGATCAAAAATGCCCGAGTTATGGCTTGTCAAAGTCAGGTACTTGCCGGATTTTTCGATTCGATCCGATTTTGCCCAAAATAATAAGGGGTTACATCACATTTTTGGCAAAAAATTCAAAAAGTTTAGGGTCCAAATTTTTGAATGCAGATCGAAGGACATTAAAAATACGTATCGAAAATGGTATACAATTTGAAAATCGGATCGAAAATGCCCGAGCTATGGCTTGTCAAAGTCAGGTACTTGCCGGATTTTTCGATTCGATCCGATTTTGCCCAAAATAATAAGGGGTTACATCACATTTTTGTGCCAAAAATGCAAAAATTTTAGAGTTTACATTTTTGAATGCAGATCGAAAGACATTCAAGAGACGTATCGAAAATGGTGTACCATTTCGGTTAAAAAAGTTAAATTATAAATATTTAAATACAAAATATAAATTTAACTCTCAGTTGTCATTATATTTACAACTGGCTAATGCAACTCTCAAGTTGCATCGCGTTTGCCATTCTCAAACAATTAGCGAATTTTAATCATTTTATACTTGAGTCAAATGAATTTATGCATTAGTATACATATATTCAGACCCACAGACATAAATTTGCACTCAAACAGACACTCACTGCAATAAGCCAAGAGGACAGCAGAACCACAACTGATGTTATGTGAATTAACTTGTTTATAGAGTCATAGAGTAATAATGTAGAATATATGAATAGTGGCTAAAAATTGTATGTATTGACTATAATGAAAACAATAATAAAACCTAGTAACTCATATATATTTGTATATATCCTCATATATATCACACCATTCACACTGAGCCCAGTTCCCTTCACACCCACACCTACAGCGTATCTTGCAGTCAGTCATATCCTCCAACAGTACTCTTATTTGCTTAGTTGTGTGAATGTTGTTTTTCATACACCGCATGCACATAAACTTTAAAAATAAGTGCTGGCTCGGTGTGGCGTTGGGGCGTGGCTGTGGGCAGTAGACGGCAGTGAGCTCGCTGCTTGCTGCTCGCAGCAACACCGAAATAAAAACACACAAATATTTAAATGTATAATGAGCAGCTGAAAGCTTTTTAATGGCTTTTTAATTAGACGAACGGCTGACTTTGTGAGTATGTGTGTGTGTGTTTGTGGGTGTATGCAAAATTTGCAATTGCCAAGGTAGCCTAATTATGCACAAGTCGAGATTTCATTATAACAGGCCGAAATCGCAACAATATTTGAATAAGCCAACGAAGATGACCTGGCGCTGATAACAAATCGGATATATCAGCAACAGCTGGCACGCAAATCAAGGCCGACAGCTGTGCTTACTTCGATATGAAAGTATGAATAAGCTGCATTCAAGCAGCGCACAAAATTATGCTACACTTTTTTCAAAGCCCTCAATAGCTATCCAACACATGCGCATTATACAATTTACTTATTTTTCAGTAAATACTTAAGTGTTTTTAATTAGCCAGCACTTAAAGTAGACGCCCTCGAGCTGATATCAGTTTCGAGCAATCAGTAACAGCTTGCAAATGAAAGTCTGTGGAAGCTGCAATTGAGCAGCGCACAAAAGCATGCTACACTTTTTTAATGACTTGCCTTAGCTGCCATTTACAAGCTGAGAAGATTACATATTATATATATGTATATTCAATGTTTAATCACAATCTGCCAATACTTGAAGTGGCTGAACTCAAAGTGCAAATAAATCTGCGTTTTCTATAACAGCTTGCGAAATCCAGTTGCGGTAACTGCAAATTGAGAGCAGCCATAAGCAGCCCAACTAAGTATGCTATACTTTTTTAAAGTTGACTTGTATTGATTAAATATTATTAAATATTTAATATTTATTTAGTTATGTAGTAATCTCCTTAAATCATTTAATTCCTCTTTCATTTCGACTGTCATCAACTGAGCAAATTTATTTGCATATTTACGGTTTTGCGTTGCTTGCGCAAATCAAATTTGACAAAAATTTAATTAAATAACGCACTTACAACAATTTTAATAAGCCATATAAATAAATTTAAATAATTTTCACAGCAGACATACATATGCAAATAGAGTCAGGCAGCTATTCAAATGGCTGATGTGTGTGTATGTGTGTGTGTGTAACAAATTTAATTTTGTCAAAACCGCAAATTGACAAATATTTTAGTTTGCATAACACACACATTTATACACCCACCCTTACACACACACAGTTGGCAACAGCTAACGTCTATTTTAATTGATTTGCGCTAAATTTATTGATTTCATTTTGTCAACAGTTGTTGCCAGCACCGCAGAGACGCATTATCGAAGTTGGTAACCCAACTTTAACTCATTATTGGGTTCTTTATGATTGCTCTCACGCTGTAGCCCTCTCACTGTCTCCCCTCACTCTCTCTCTCTCTCTCTCTTTGTATCGCTTTGCTAATTTTCATGTGAGACTTTCGCAAAGAGCTGCCGGCGTTTGGTAAATTTATGAACCAGGCTCACTGCATTTGGCTGAAATCCTACCAGCTAATGGTTCCTTTTTTCACTCTAGTTATTACGCTTATTTATGGACTATGCGCAATAATTATGTGGTTTAGTTTTATATTGGCAAAAAGCTAATAAACATTTAGAGAATATTTTAATTATATACAAAGTTTATTAAACTACAAAAAATGATAATTTATTTAAGTAATAATCAGTGGGGAAAACTCTAAATAAACTATGGAAATCAGTAGAAAAAAGTTGTAAGAACATGAGAGAAAAGAAAACTTAAGTACATAAAGTAGGAGCTTAGTTAAACTATTAAATCTTAAAAGATGGAAAAATAAAGAAAAGCACTAAAATATTTCCTAGCATTTCTTAGCTTATTCCTCAACTATCTCTATGTAATAAAAGCAAAAATATTTAAAATACTTAGACGTTAGTGCAATTTATTAGTCAAATATTCAGAGGGAAAGAAAAGAGAATAAGTAATCTTATTCCTGCTTAATAAAATCAATTTTCGAGCTAAATAAATTAAGTTTCCCTCAATTTATATAGCAGCCAATAATTCGCAAAGAGAATATTTAGAGACAAAGTCAAGTTGAATGTAGATTAGCTTGAGTTAAATGAACCGATTGGCTAGTGAATGTGTGAGCTGTTTAAGTTTAAGCAATTAAACTGGCCCATTCATGAGCACAAAAGACACTCGAGGATAGCAACTGCTTTTGTTTTCATCAATTTCGCTTTGCTGTCTGCTCTTGTCTCTGCCGTTTGCCTGTGGGGCTTCTTAGCTGCTAGCTGCTGTTGCTGTTGATTTTATATATTCAAATTAGTTCGTTTTGCACGAGTGCCACTCGAATAAAAGCTACGACAACTACTACTGTTATATTTTTCAACAACGACCGACTAAACCAGGAGACGAACTGCCTGACTGCCTGACTGACTGAGTGACTGAGAGACTGACTGGGTGGCTGGATGACTGGGCTGACTGGGTTGACTGCTTGATGGAATGTTTGCCTGTGAGTGGGCTCATTCAGCAGTGCTATCAAGTTGCCTGTGAAGTGCTTATCCTCAAATCAGTGACACTTGAATGTGCAGCACAAGTGACTGACCAAGTGGCAGAAGGAGAGGTGGAGTTCGAGACGGTTTGGCTGTGACAAAAGTGCGAAGCTCGCCTTCATTTATTTACTTTACCGTTTGCCGCCTGCCTGTTGCCTCCTGCCTCTTGCCTCTTGCCATTTGCCATTTGCCAACTGGCCAGCAGGGCCAACAGGGCCAACAGGGCTGCCTGGCTGGCGCTGGCTGGCAAGTGTTGTGAAGTGTTGTTTGCGGCCCTGATTGAGTAGCTAAATAAAGTTGGACAAACGCCCCTTTGTTGCCTTTGCCATTGCCTGCGCCGTTGCCGTGGTGAGCGATTTATGGAACTACGTGTGAGCTCCGACGACGATGATGTTGTTGACGATGCCACTACTAATAGACTTAAGCGTATCAATTCTAACCCAAACCCAAGTATTCAAGTCCCGTCCCTAAATGTCTGAATGTCTGAGCTAAAAAAAAGAGAAAACAAAAAAAAACAAAACTTTACTCAAACAGCAGAAGGAGAAGCAAAAGGTCTGCGAAATGAAATTAATCCAGTGGACTGCAACCGACTGTCAACTCGGCCATGGGCCGTACGCAACTTAATTATTAATAGAATTTTCGTTCGGAATTCGTTAGCTGACAAAGCGAAAAGCTAAGGAAAATATTTCAAAAGCTCCGCCTGACATTCTGAGAGGTAGAACAAACGGCTGACAAGTTAGTTTTTTGATATATCTAATGAAGTTTTCATGAGAAATCTTTAAAATTATTTGGAAATTATTTGTTATAGAAATTTATAAAAAATGTGTCTTAATCAAAGAAACCAGCTTAGAATTATATTAAAATTATTTCTAAGCTGAAAGACTAAATAGTTTAATCGAGACATTTAATATAAAAATAGGTTATTTGTTCTATAAGTGAGTATATAAAGATATATGAATGTGTGAATATGCGAATATATGAATATGTGAATGTAAGATTGATTTGAGTGGAGAGAGTTGATGCTGGCATATGGTAAAATATATTTTTATATAAGCTAATAAGTACTTTATAACTTAACAAAACATTAAAGCAAATTTGCAAGGACATGAAAAGTAAGTAGATAAGAATAAACTTGTATAATATAGCTATATATATATATATATATATATATATATATATATATATATATATATATATATATATATATATATATATATATATATATATATATATTATATTTATAAAAATTTTTTAATAAGTAGAGAAAAGACTTTAAACTGCGAAAAATTTAAGGTATTTTGATTATGAATATAATATATTATATATATTTCGTGAAACACAGGCTATAGAAATTTCAGCTGATTTGAAAAAGCGTAATCGAAAATAGAGTCAGAAAAACTAATATATTAAAAAAAAACTATTAGTTCTTTGTATAAATTTTTATGGTGACTGATGCAACGAATGTAGCTTTAAACTATCAATAATTATTTACTACAGCCAAATTTCTTAGAGCAAGCTAACTTTTAGAATTTGATATTGTACGTATTAGATATTTTGAAAAGCACTTGCGTAGACGAGTATATTTCAAAACATTTGTATATCTACTTGAGAATACATTATTTATTTATTATTATTTAATAAACACGTTAAAACATTTTAAAAATGTTGATGAAATCTAGCTTAATTTCTTCATATTTAGTTATATACAAATATATCAATGCACGCTTGAAAATTATAATAATGTACCAAAAGCACAGAGAACATCAATGAAACTTCATACAGAGAATATAAATCTAAACTACAATCGCACTACAATTTGCCACAGTTAGTTGCTCCGGCTAGCCCGCTTTAAAGTAAGGTCAGTTTTAGCCGCGACTAAATTGAGTTCAAATTTGTGGAGTTAATGCAATGTCTGGACAACAATGGAAATGCATTGCGCGGCATTTTTAAGCCGTTCGCTGATGCATTTGGCTGCCGCATTGGCTCGGCGGTTGCCAATTGTGTGGAGAAGGGCAGAGAGAGAGAGAGAGAGAGAGAGAGAGAGAGAGAGAGAGAGAGAGAGAGAGAGAGAGAGAGAGAGAGAGAGAGAGAGAGAGAAGGGGGGTCGTCTGTAAGCCAAGCGAAACTTATTTATAGTTGGTCGAGCGACGCAATTTATCGTCATTAGCGTGAACCGCAGCGAAAATTTCACTTGAAAATTTCACGAGCTGAAAATGAAATGCCTGCGGCCGGCCATTCGCTGTGGTCCTGGTGCTCGGCGCCTTTGCTAATGATGAGAACAGCAAGGAGACTAGGAGCAGAACATCGACAGCGACAACGACGACAACAACGAGAACGACAACGGTAATGATGATTACTGACGGTTTTAAATCATGCGCTAATTATTGCAATTGTTGCCCTCGGCTGGGCAGTTGGTCGGCTCGTTGATGGCGCCTGAATAATTGATGAGGGGCAGGCAGATGACGACGATGACGACGACAATGCCGACTATGATGAGTACAATGTCGCGGCTCGGTAATCAAATTGCAAAAGAGTTGACTTACTATACAAACCATTTGCCATTTGCCATTTGGCCAGCCGCCTTTTTGCTTTGTGACTTTTGTGGCAACCGAAAAAATAAAAAAAATACTGAAATAAAAACATGTGTAACCGCTCAGCAATCAACCTAATTTATTATGAACTCGGTGCTCTCTCTCTCTCTCTGTATCCCTCTCTCTCTGTCTCTCCCTCTCTCTTTTAGCCGCAACAATTTCGATTTGGCATAATTGCAAAATTGCAATTGCTGTTGCAAAGGCTTTTCCACCTGCTGGCCACAATTGTTGCGGCTCCGTTGAAATGCACTTGGAGCCCTCGAGCTGAGCTTCCCCCAGTCGATTGTAAATGACAATTAGTGATATTTTGTGTGGCAATTGGCAACAGTTGCAGCCGCAAATATTGTTGCATGCGGCGTATGCGTGATGTTTGAGCATCTATTATTTCAGCTGATTCATGTGCAATCAAAATATTTGCTGTTTATTTTGGTTAAAGGGAATATTGAATGTATATGTGAAATAATAATGCAAATTTACTGATTATTTTAAAGAAATATATATATAAATAGAAATATATATATATATATAGTATCATATTTAAAGCAATTTTCCTTACTTAACTCAAACATTTTATTGTCTTTAGCTTACAAATCATATTATTTATGTACATATAGCTGCTGCCCTCAGTGGCACACACAGCCTCAGGTAATGAGACACGGCTTGACGCTTTATGCCCACACACACACACACATATATATATACACACATACACAGTGTAAGCGCAATACAAACAACTCATTTCGCTCAGTGAACTCAACAATAAGCATAAAAACATTCATCACTGATTCACTACGTGAGCTGCTTGGCCAATTATTGGCGCCAAGGTGCAGATGCAGGCAACAACTCAATAATGAAGATGACGATCATGATGATGATGATGATGAGTATGATGAATATATGAGTGGCGCTGATTGAATATCAACGCCAGCATGGCCAAGCACAAACAGGGCCAACAGCGCTCACAGTTAACACTTTCTAGACTCGTTTCCGTCTGTTTTCTGCATGTAATACAATATTTGCCATGTGTCAGCTCTGCTTCTCTGCCCCCCTCTCTCTCTCTCTCTCTCTGTTTCTCACTCCCTTTCTCTCCTCTATGTGTGTAGCATATTTTGTGCGCTAGTCAACTGTCAGATTTAGCGTTGTGCCAGCATAAAATGTTAAAATAATGCCAGAGTCATAGACAGGCTGTCTTTATTTTTGGGGCAGCGCAGCGCCCGCATCAACATTTGCTGCATGGGCCTTGGGGCCGCATGCCACATGCCGCATGCCGCATGCCGCATGCCGTATGCTCATCATCAACTGGGCTGCTCGCCCTCGCCTTCTCGCCTTCTCGCCTTCTCGCCTTGTGGCAATCGCAGCTGAAGAGCGAAGACCCAGTTCTCTGGTTCAGTTTCAGTTTCTGTTTCTCGCTCTGGTGCTGGCCGCCAATCCCTGGCTACCAGCAACATTATCAGCCATTTGTCGCATACAATCTGTTTGCCTTCTTTTTCTCGGTTTTCCTTTCGCTTTTTTCTTTTATTATTTTGCCTCCTCCGTCGCCGTCTCCGTCTCTTTGGGTTTTGCTACTTCCGGTGACAGCGTAATATTGTAATATGCTTATGTCTCTGTCTGTTTGCCTGTCTGCAGATATGGCCACGAGCCCTGGGAATGGGAATAGCTGTGCACAAGTCGATGTCTATCTGGGTGGGCTGAGCTGGGCTGGGCTGGGCTGGGGCTTGTAAGCAAATTTGCTTTGTCAGCAGTTGAAAGTTTTCAGCATGTTATTTATTATTGCGTTGGGTCTGTCATGCGTGTGTGTGTGTGTGTGTGGGTGTGTGTAGATGTGTGTGGGTGTGTGTATTATTTTGTTACTTTTTTTTTTTGTTTTTTTTTGTTTTAGGAAATCAATCAAATAGCTCTGCCCTGTGGGTGTACAACTTGATTAAATTAAAAGGCAGCCAATGTATCTCAAGCAACGATAAATATACACACACACACACACACGCACATACACACACACGCACACCTACACATGTGCGTAGACATTACAGTTTGAAGACATGCAGCTGAAATGCATTTCGTGTTGCCTGCCTGTTTCATGTCTACAACAACAACAACAACAACGACAGCAACAGCAACAACAACACTAACTACAGTTAAAGCACTTCATATTGTATGTATCTCCATTTCCACTGCCATTTCCATTGCCATTTCCACTGCCAAGTTTCCATTCAGCCAAGCTACGTGCTAAGAATTTTAATTAACAGATAAATCAATAAGAAATATGGACAACGCCTGTCAGTGTGTGTGTGCTTGTGTATGGTTGTGTGTGTGCGAGTGTGAGTAAGTGTATTGCTCGCCAACTAAATAAACTTCTTGTGCAGCCACGCCCCCTCCCCACCACCACCACACACACACACACACACACACACACACACACACACACACACTCTGTGAAGACCGAGCGTCGCAGCTAAAGAAAAGCGCAAGTGCTAGAGAGAAATTAGAGAAAAAGACTGTTAAAATTGCAACTGCAGCAGCCATTGCCAAGAAACGTCTTAGCCAAGGCCCTCGTCCGTGTGGACTTCAACTTCAAATCCCAAGAGCCAACGCGAATGAGATACAATTAAACAAAGGAAATTTCTATGAGTTTTATAAAAGAAATATGCGTTGAAAAGTAAATTAATCAATTCAAGCTTTAGCTTAAATTATATTTAACAAATATATATCTATAATAAGTATAGAAAATGTATTTATCTCCTTTCAATTTTATTTTAGCTTAACTATAGTAATTTAATATATTTGATTTTGAGCATATATTCTGTCTGCTTCTCTCTGTCTCCTTTAAAGCAGCCCATTTTTCTGTTGCTTTTAGGCAGCGCACACTGTAGTCAGCTTAATGGCAAATGCAGCAATAAATAGAATTAGAGTCAAGCGCTTGATAACTTGCTAAATGCGCCGCTTTTCTACTTTAGTACTGCAATAGCTGCAATTTTTCAGCGCCCGCTTTCAATACCCGTTCGTGTTTGTAAGGTAGAGTATATTAGGTTATTAAGTTTCGAAAAATTGGAACTTGTATTGAATATAATAAATAATATATGTAAAACGAGATTAAGTTTCCTCTAAAGGTAGCAGAACACTTGTTTAATATAATATACAAATTAAAAAAATATATAAATAAATAGATACAATATCAACTTATGTAAAGCTTTATTTCAATTTTGAATGTTAAATTAGCTGCCTGATACGCACTCTGTAATCTGCATCTCTTGTTGAACTATATAATGCTTTATTACTTCGCCTCTTCTTTTCGCTTTGTCTTTCTTTCTCGTCTACTCACAATCGCACTATAGTCGCCAGTCTATGGGTTTTGAATACTATCGTCACTCTCGTCGATTCTGAATTGAAAATCGTCAGCATTAATGGATCTCCACCTTAAATTAATATTGTCTCAAATATAAAATTATTAAAATAAAAGAAATAAATCAAATAATAAAACGTTCGCATATTTGATTCCGTTTAAAAGATGATTTGATCTACAAATGAAGTGCATTCTGGGCTCTTTAGTATTGGGAGAAATACAATTTTAAGTTATAAAAGATTAAGTTGATACACTCGAGAGCTATATTAGTTTTCTGCATTATCTGTCGATACTTCAATTTATTCAAAGCCTTTCAAACTTTTTAAATATACTCAGCCAGCGATATTAGTTAGCTTGTTATGTGAATCCTCGAGCGAGTATCAGCTAGTCAAATACAAACAAGTGCCACAAACTTCAATTTTTTTTTCTGTAGTTTAATTCCACAGAAGTGCACGAAATTTATTATTTTAAAGCTGCAAACGGTGAATGGCTAAAAAACGATGAAGAGAAAACAGGCAGTTGTTGCCAGGCGGCAGTTTAATGACGGAACGTGCCGCAGCTGCCCTCGGAGCAAAAGAGGGATACCTCACCAGGCAACGCAATCTAATGTGCCACAATAAAATACAAACCGAAGCAGACACACCTCCACACACCCACACATACACACACACACACACACACACGCGTGTGTCTACCCTGAAGCAACAATTTCTTGACTCGCATCGCATCGGAGCGAAAAGTTTAATTTGAATATAATAGAAAAACTTTGCAGTGCAAATAGCCAAAAGCCAAAAAGCGGGCAATAACAATGTGCCCATCCGGCCAGCGAAAAGCCAAAAATTCACGCAGCCACAAATAGTTTACGAAAATACAAAAATAATACAACGAAAAAAAAAGAAGAGACGAAAAAGCGCACACAGTTACGTGCAATCCGCATATATGTATATAAAATGTTTTATGGCATTTGTGATTGTTGTGTCATTAAGTTGAAATTGTTTAGGTAGCCAGGCGCAACACACACACACACAAACACACACACACACACACCCAAACACACATAGATACTATAACACGTGGGCGTGTTGAATGCTGCCAATTTTATTTCTCGCATTTGTTAGCGGCGAGGAAAAAGTTGTAATCGAAAAAAGCTGACCACAGCAACTACTTCTTGTTTAGCTTCTCTTTCTTTTTTTAGCGTGTTTTCTTTTTTATAATTATTTTGTCGCAATTTTATTTATGGGCCGCGCCCCCTTGCAGCACCAACTTTGCTCATATATTTATTTGCGTTCAATAATTTGTGGTGCGCAGCGTCCCTTTATGGCCATGAAAAGGAGCAACAGCACACGCATTTGCCAATGCACACAAGCCCTGGGCCACGGGACCAGCAGCTTACCTCACCTGTCGAGCTGCGCGTTCACTCATATTTCCCCCAGGACAATTGTTAGTGTGTGTGTGTGTGTGGGTGTTTGTGTGTTTGTGTCTGAGAAAACGACTCTCAAGTTGTGCGCAGCGCTTTGTTGTCGATTTGCCCTCGCTAAATGGGGTGTTATTGCACTCTAAGCTTGTCTGTGTTATGTCGACTAATGGCTGCTCGATATGTTTTTCTCACATTCAACAAATATTTTCGCAGTATCTGAATATTATTGTAAGTATTTTGTAAAGATTTGTTTGTGCTCGAAGATATAGCTGAAAGTTTTGATAGAAAAACAAAATAATTAAGTTTGTTAAGTATTAAATAATATATAAAATATTATATGGTATATATATAAAGTTTATATTTAAAATTTGCATTTTACTATCGTTTGCAAAACCTAAATAAAATTATTGATTATTACAAAGTTAATAGAATCCGCTTTTATCTTCAGATTGAAGTTATAGATATATACAAATGTATTTGTATTGAATAAATGTTAGTATAATTTAGCTTATACTACAATTATTATTGTAAAAGTTTTAAGAATAGTTTGAATTGTTAGAAATGAAACCGCTTATGGAAACATAAAAAAATATATATATTAGATATTATTAAATATAATTTCTTAATAAAAAATTATATATTTAAAAAATTTTTTTTTATAATATTGGAGAGGATAGCACTATAGTTAACTATCGATAGTCTACTTTAATGTTATTTAAAAATTTTTTATTTATATATTTATCGATACCCAACTAGAAAATCATCAGGAGTAGAAGAAGAGAATTCAATTCGAAAAGTAAATGGAAAGATATTGCAAACAAGGGAAAAATATAAAAAACAAAGACCTTCACGATATTTAATTATTAACTACCTATATAAATAAATCATTTATTAAGCTAAGTGAATTAAAGTCACAGTTCAACTATTAATTTTCTTAAGCAATATTTTTTTATATTTCAATAAAAAATATAGATTTTAAATTTTATACTTTCTTTTTTAATATTTTCAGATGTTATTCGTACCATTTAAAACTTTTCGTTTTTTAATATTTAGTTTTATAAATATAAGATTTATATTTACCCTAATTTTAATTATTATTTCAAAATCTTTATTATTTAAAATACTTTTCTTTTATATATTTATGGTAAAGATGATTTATAATAAAACATTTTTTCTTATCTTTTCAAATCATAGTTTCTCAAAATGTCAATACTAATCAGGATATTATTATAAGACATAAAAGAGTATTATACTTTTTAAACGCTCTCCATTTTTATTCTCACATTTACAGTGTAATTTTTTTCGGTTTTGTTCGGATTGAAATTTGTTTTTTCCATTTTTTTATGTGGTTTTTTTTGTAGCTGCTCCCGTGTCGTTTCTCTCGCGTTCTTTTTTTTCGCCTTCATTGCTTATTAAATATTCAAAAGCGACTTCAGTTGCCTGCCAACAACCACAACGACAACAGCAACAGCAAAATCCCCAAACCGCAATGCAACAAGCAAAAAATTAGTTTAAGCCGAGATTTCTATGGCCCACGCTCAGGTGGTGCGGCTGCTGTTGCTGTCGATTTGTTGGCCAATTGGCGGTGCGCCTCAAATTTCATCATTCCATTTTTGGCTCACGGCAAGCCACAAATTTTTCTAGCCATTTCTTCATGAAATTCCTTTTCAATTTTCGCCTAGAGTGAGATGTTCTTCTTTTTTGTTTTGTTTTTGTTTTTTTTTTGTTTATACTGTTTACGTGGCGTATGCGCGTTATATTTGCATACATTTGTGTGGTTGGCTTTTGTTGTAATTTCGCATACGGCGCGTTTTGTTTTCGACTTTGCTGACACAGTTGCGCGAATCAATTTGCCCGGCACATTTGCATAATAAGAGCACAGAGGCTCAGTTGGCTGGCAGTTGGCAGTTTGTTTGTCACTCAGCCTGTCACTTGATCAATATGTGCATAGCGTGCCTCATATAAAATGTCACCCACATACAAAGCAAAAGTGTATCTGTCTCTCTTTCTCTCCCCCCTCTCTCTCTCGCCTGCTCTCTGTGTATTACTTTGTTTTCTTGTGCGAAATTTGTGTCACACAAATGTTGCGGCTGGGTCAAGAGCCTGCTTAAACTACGGCAAATTGCAAACACTGAGCCACGTCTGCGAGCTTTCAACCTTTCAGTTTCAACCCTTCATCCATAAACTCAAGCTGAGGCCCGCAGCAAGTGCAACAAATGTAGTGGAATAATGATTAATATATATACATATATATATATATATATATATATATATAGAATATATATATATATATATATATATATATATATATTATATGAACACATATAGCTAAACTCTTTGTATTGATTTTCAGTGCAGCCTCGACAAATAAATGAATTCAAAATTTAATAATAAACTTTTAACACAATTGTAAACTATGAAATTGGTAATTTTTCTCTTTAGCCAAACTTTCACTTCGCCTTGATAAAATTTACACACAAGTGGGCTTATTATGAGCCCAAGTTTTGAAGGATGACGCTGCGAAAAAGTTGTGTGGCTCAACAGTTTGTGTAGCACAAGCACTTAAGCTTAAGTGATTTTTATTGGTCACTTAACACCCTGAGCTGCTGACCGCAGCTCACAGTCCAAAATCGATAAACAAATTGCCAAATTAGCACATCGACTCCACCCCCAATTCCTTCAGAATAAGCAACAACAAAAAATCGAGAAAAAAAAAACAGATAAGGGCTGGGATAACAGATCTGTTTCTGGGTTTCGCTGCTTGGACTGGCGGCTGCGGGCCAAGCAATTCATCTATTCAAACAAAGCCATCCATTCAGAGCGTGTCATTCGTACGGCTGGTCCAATCGTGCGCACTTCCGTGGCCATTCATCTAACGACCCCATCCGCTGCCCCCGCAAGATAAATGGCATACAGATTATGATCAATTTGTAGCGAGCGCCTTGATTGCCACGCCCCTGCAACTGGCAGGCGACGTCTGCTTATGACAAACTAAAACAAACCAAAAATACAGAAAAAAAAGGTCGCAGACTATGTGTGATAAATGGTTGGCAGCTTAGATGCAGTGTAGGCTGAAATAGGGCGTATACTTAATATAGTTTTTGATTTAGCATAAACAGACAAAGAGAGAGAGAGAGAGAGAGAGAGAGAGATAGAGAGAGACAGAGAGAGAGGGAGAGGAAGATCGCGGTTAAAGATTACACTTCTGTCTCTCTATTTTAAAAGTGAGCATCACATTTTATTTAGTTTGGCCTCCTATTCAATACAAGCAAGCAATCAAATTTGGATTTGTTTTATAATACAGATAGACGTTGGTTTAAGAACTCGATTTGTTTTATTCGCCTTGCACAACAGCTCAAGTCTTGCACAACGGCAGCTGCAACATCTTTAACGCTTCATCGATAAAAGTGAGTTGAGCTGCAGACAAAACGCTTGAGCTGTGCGTGCAAGTCAGGCTAACAGGTGTGTGTGAGCGTGTGTGTGTGTGTGTGTGTGTGTGTGTGTTCGTTTGGCTGAGGCACAAATATTTATTTGCGCTTTTATTGCAGGCCACATGGCGTATGCGTGATGTTGGTGCTGCTGCCGTTGCTGCTGCTGCTGCTGCTGCACACAGCACACGCAATGCGGGCGCGTGCGTGCGTTTAACTGCTGCAACGAGCGATAAGCAGGGAGTCAGACCTCACTCATGTTGTCGTTGGTGTTGCTGTTGTTGTTATTGTTGTTGTTGTTGTTGTTGTTGTTGTTGTTGTTGTTGTTGTTGTTGTTGGTGTTGCTGTTGCTGCTGCTGCTGCTTGTTGTTTATGCGTGTTAATTCCCTTTGATAAAATAATGCCATGGATAACCTTTAAATGGTTTTGGCCCGCATTTGCAAGCCATAAAGCAGCCTTTGCCATTGCCGGGCTCTCCGTTAGGCTTACACACAATTAAGCCTTATTTATTCTTGGCCTACTGGCTGCTGCCACAGCCGTTGCCATCGCCATTCCCATCGCCATTGCCATTGCCGTTACCATCGACTGCTGTGATAAGCAATAAATGTGTAAATAAATATTATTGAGTGAGAAAGAAAAAGTCCATCAGCAGCGAAATCAAAGGCCGTGTTGGGCATAATACCGAAATCTGTCTCTCCTGGCTCTGGCTCTGCCACTGAGTCTTTGGTTCACTAATTGCTGACGCCGGCGCACGCACTCTAAGTCCAGGCCGAAGACGCCGCCACCCACACGAGAGTCGGGATCTTAGGCACGGGCGGGTGCAGAAAGCATTTAGCAAACATGACAAAGTGTTAATACCAAGGCTAACGCCATTACCGTTATTGTTGTTGCTGTTATTGTTGTTGTTGCCCCTACTTGCGGCAGGTGGCAGCATGTGGCATGTGGCAATGTGGCTTAACGAGAAACCGGTTGCGTGCCAGCCTGGGCGTAGAAATTAAAAGAGCTCCTTAAAAGCAAAACTACGCTAAAGCTTAACGGACTGTGAGCTAAGCTATGCGTGCACGGTAGCCAAAACAATGTCATAAGAGGGCAGCAGAAGGCTGGCGAAAACAGCAGAAGAGGTCAGAGCAACGCTTCGCCCAGTTCATGACCCGCCGAGTGTCAAATTTGTGGAAACATGTGCGCTCACACACAACATCGGTCATGCGTTCCAAGTGCTTCAAGCAACTGAAGCGCTGCAGGGCGCACAACACTCACACATTCAGCCAAGGGCAAAATGCGTTAAGCACTTGTTAAAATGTCAAATGCTAAAACATAAATCAATGTGGAAAATTGTTGACTATAATGTTGGTTTTTACAAAATTTAATAAGAAGTAAGGTTAGGGTATAAATATCTTAAAAGCGAACTATGCATATATATTTAAATAAAAATAAATTTTGCTTACTTAACAGTTAATCCTTAATATATTTTTATAATAATCATTCAAGAAGTTTCGAGCAAATTTGATGTGCTATGTTTGTAAGAACTGAAAGAAATATAATATAATAAACTGTATTAAATTTAATTTTATTCATAAAACATATTTTTAATCCGGTTTAATTATTTTCAATTAAATATTTTATATGTATAAAAAAGTTTCTTTACGCAAATTATATTTTAATTTATTTTTATAAACCTTTATTTTGTATGTTTTGAAGAGTGATAATTTCATTCATTTTCATCCTTTATATTTATTTTATAGGCAATAAGAAAATAATTTAAACTTAATTTTAAATCTAAAAAATAAAGATATTGTATTATTTTAATTATTTTGTATTTATTGTAACGTTCAAAAAGCAATTATAAAAGAATATAAATTTAATTTTTAAATTTAAAAATAATAAATACAATTTTTTTTGGTTTTTTTTTTTTTATTATTTTAATTTCATGTTGACAATTTATTTTTAAGTAAATATTTAAAATATACAATTTTTAATTATTGTAGTAAAAATTAATAAACTAGATAACATTTCGGGAATAATTATATATATAATCTTTATTGAAGTTTAGTGTAGTTATGTATATAATTATATTTTTTTAAAGTAGTAAGTATATATATTTTTAGTAGTTAGTAGTTATGTATGTAAGAAGATATCGATATACATAGGGAGGTATAGGAATGTATGTAGGTATATGTTGACAGAGCCCGATAGGTAGAACGTAATACATACAATATTATTAACAACTACCTGTAACTCGTATGACATAGTCATCATATGCAGTCTACATATTGCTTTCAATATTAGGTTATAGACTCACAAAATATATCAATACCTCAAGTTCAGATTGTGTGTCACAAAAACAATATTATGTTCTCTAAAATTTAGATGATATATATTATATTATTTTTAGTGAAATTTCTTTTCGTACATGCAGCTCATGTCATAGAATTATTAAAAAATAGTACAGTTCCAGCTACACTTTAATTGCTTTCTACTGAAAGCGACATGGCTTTCGGTTCTAAATCATATCGAAAAGCACTTCAATGTAGGCTGGGGATTGTCTTCAGTTGGGCAAAAAGTGCTTAGCCAGCATAAAGGAATTTCAATTCCCCATTGACCAAGAATCTTCGAAGACAGCTTCTATTTTGACCTTTTCGGGTTTTTCGGGGCTGGCCACGTGGCTGAAGCTTAATCCGCAAATTGCCAACCGCTAATGTCATAAATGCCAGCCAGATTGCACAATTATGACAGAAAGCTTCAGCGCACACACACGCACAGTGAGTGTCGAGTGTGTGTGTATGTGTGTGTGAGTGTGTGCGTGTGTCTGAGAGAAAAGGCTTTAAGCACTTAACAAGATGAAAGCGCCATCAAGTATGCAGCACAAATAGAACTGACTGAGCTCTGAGCTGTGGGCCAGCATCAAATATTAATAATTTGTGCTCTGCTGAGAACTAGAGCAAAAAACCAAAACCAAAACGAAAACCGAAACCAAAACGAGAACCGAAAATATTTTGGCCAGGTGACGTGCCTGGTTTACACAATAAGCCAAGGCAAACGCATCGACTGCGTGCCAGACAGACTGAAAATGCTGCAGGACGTGGCAGGCTGATATTTTGTCGAACCCCGTTCACATCCTTGGGGAAATTAGTTGAAATGGTAGGCGGGGGGGTCAGGTGGCGAGGGTAGCCAGAGAAATTAACTGCGTAACTTACTTGTAAACTGATTATTTATGATCGTTCAGCGCGTGAGTGGATGGGCGAGCTTGCCACGCCCACACGAGAGTGGTCTCTCTCTCACTCTCTCTCTCTCTCTCTCTCGCTCTCTCTCTCTCTCTCTCTCTTTCTCTGTCTCTCTTTAGCCAATTTTGCACAATTTTATTACACTTGCCAAATATAAATTGCACTAAAAATTAACAACTTCACAAACAATTCCACTTAAAATGTTTATTGCGCTCATTAATTTTTCGGCTTGATTTTTTTCTGGACTTTTGACTGTTGAATGCGAGTGCTTCAAATGCTGTTGTTATTGTTATTGTGGGTGGGTTGAAGCATTTAAAAATACAAGAGTCCAGAACAAGTGCCTCAAATTGCCTTCAACTTTCAAGTGATTTAATTTCTGCCTCGCTCTCTCTCTCTCATCCTCTCCTCTTCTCATATTCTCATTGTCTGGCGTCTGTTAACGTTCAATAAAAATGTATAAAAATATAATTTATGCCTTGTGCATGGTTTATTGAGTGCGATTTATACGACATCAGACGCCGCCAGCCAAACAGTCAAGCCAAAGAGTCGCGGCCAATTGTCTGCTCGGACATTCAAACAACAACAAAGAGTCAATATGAATGAGTTTATACATATATTGCATATATATGAATATAAAAAAAAAACATATATATTAATATTAATATTAATATTAATGTCACAGCATGCATATAAATAAAGCGAACTTAAAGTTTTAATGAAGCGCATAAATAAAATGTGCAAATAAAGTTAATTTTATTTGTCAGCCAATATCAGAGAGAAATGTGGAAATGTGGAAAGTGCGTGTAAAGCTGCTGACAGGCTTAAAAGTGACCCAAAAGCGAATGAATGTTGGCAAAAAGCTACTAAACTGCAAAGACGATAAGAGCACAAGTGTATTAGTGTATTAGAGAGACAGTCTGTGTGTGTGTGTGTGTGTGTGTTGGTGTTAACAGGTGTACGCATGCTGCTGCAAGTGCTAGTCGAGAGAGATGCGTTCAACCAACCGGAATGAAGTGACACAAGCTCGCCGACACAGCACAGCCTAGCAGAAGCCAAAGGCAAAGCGCATGGAATGCTCGGCTGGGGGAGTAGGAAAATCCAGCAGCAGAGTAGTAAAGTAGCAGAAGCAGGTGTGCAAAGAGCCAATGCAGATAGACAGGCACAAAAAAACGCATAGAAGCTTAAAGAGAGAGAGGGATAGAGAGGAACAGAGGCAGATACTCTACTTAGGCAAACTCTTTTCAAAATACCCAATGAATTAGAAACTCTAATAGATTGCAAGCTAAATGAATGTTTCGAAAATGCCAAAGAAAGTGAAGTTTTTGCTCATGTGTTACTCAATGGAAATGTGTCACAAATGGATGAGTATATGGATTCGTAATCACCTGTCAAATGGTTTAATAAAGAGAAGGTTTTTAAAAGACTAAAAGGAGTAGGACTATACTAGGGCACTATGCTAGACCCCTATATATATTAATTATTAAACAAAGGTAAAAAAAAAATAAAAAATTAAATATTGATAAAACAATATAAGTACTATGTAATATTTAATAATTATTAAAAAACAATGAATATTTATGACTATTACAAATAAAATTAAATAAAAATAATATATATATTTATTTTTTTTTTAAATTTAGGAATATATAAACAATTTAAGTATGCTGTAATACAATAATTATAAACTTAAATAATTTAAATAAAAATAACAAAAAATTAAAAAATAAATAAATAAAATTCAATAAAAATGAAAAAAAAGCAGCAGCTTTTAAATTATTTGAGAAATTAATTAGTTTAGTATCAAAATCAAAATTTTAATTTGTAGTAAAATATAATAATGAATATTGAAGATATAACATAAGTATGTATATTATAATATTTTCTATTATTTTTTGTATTTATTACTTACTAGTTTAGAATATAATGGCTCTTTAAATTTGAGCCAACAAACATATAAACAAGAAGAGATTCGCAAATAATGCTATCAAAACAACTTATTTTTAAGTTCAGTCTCTAATAAACCATTTCGATTCATTCATTCTTGCTAGTTTCGCATTTTGAGGCAGGCCTAGCATGCCTAACTGTTTAAATCTAATATTCTGGTCTACTGTCAAACATTTCTAACACATTGTTCAGCTTAGGTCTCTGTTTTGCTATTGAAATAATGTTTACAAGATATCCAAACTTGAGTAAAATCAATAAGAAAAGGAGTTGAAGTAATATAAATATTTTCAAATTTTTGGCCAGAATTATATTTTGTATTAATCAAATGGGAAATCTTTTTAAATACCAATAAACAATTTAATACTATCTATAGCTTTACTAACTGCGGCATTATACTTTTATTTTTGGTCAGCGTAATATTTTGTATTAAATAAATAGAAATTAATTTTAAATACCTCAATAATTAAACATCATCATAGTGTAAGCAATTGCTTCGTTACACTTGGCAAAAAAAGCATCCATCTTCTGATCATTCTGTGTTTGCCTTTCAACCTAATACAAATATGAACAAAGAAATTTATGCAATTATTTATATTTCAATCAAATATAACAAACTATTTTGCCCTTCAGTAATGCATTTATGGAAAATATCTCAAAATTATTTAGCTGATTTTTGTTTACATTTCTCTGTTTACATTTCGGTTGCGTCTCGTCAAAATATTTGCAGCCTTAATTTAAATGAAGTGGAATATGACTTGGCCGTTGAAAAGAGCTGAAACTAAATATGGAAAAATCATTTTATTTTACTGTAAAAGCAAAACTCGCAAATTGTTTAATTGGTTTTCAACTATTTTTAGTGGGGTTTTTTTTTTTTTTTTTGTATATATATATATTTGGCAAAGCTTTTAAAATATCATTTGGAAAAACGCCTTCAACGGCAAAACTTTTCCATTAGAATGCTGAATACAACAAATGCAAAAGCAACTGCTGCTCTTGTTGTTGCTCCTCTTGCTGTTGTTGTTGTTGTTGTTGCTGCAGGCGTAGCCAGTGCCAAAGTTGCAGACACGCCCACTTCTAAAACAAGGCGCACGCCGCCAAATGCACTTGAAACTCATTTCATTTGGAAAATAAAACCTGCAACGGGCATAAAAGACACTAAAGCAACAATTGCAACAACAACAGCACCAACAAGCTCAACAACAAACTAAGTTTCTTTTTTGTTTTTGCAACTTTTTTTGTTCACTTTTATTTTATTTTCTTTTATTTTTTGTTGCCGTCAAGTGCGCGTGACGTTTGGAGACTCGAACAAATTTCGGTTGAATAATTTAATTGTTGCAAAAACGGAGACGAGAGCCCAAAAACCTTGATAGCAGCCCAGAGCGAGAACTCAACTCGATGGCATAAAACCAGAGCCAAAAACTTTGCCAGCTTCACTTGATTCTTTTTTATTTTTATTTTTTATTTTTGGGGCTTTCTTCTCGCTCGCTTTTTTTTTTTTAGGGAAAATGAGAGCAAATAAAATATGCAAAAAGGCGTGGCGAACTTTATGATGTTTGACTTTGTACAGCGCTAAAATACCAGCCACGCCCACCAGCCAGCCCCCCGCCCAGGCAGAGAGCCAAAACTTTTATTTTAAGTTCAAGTTAACTTTCTGGTTAGCCCCCCGAGCGAGGGTGGCAAAGGGACCCTGTCGAGCTTATAAAAAAAAGAGTATTGTAAATTTAGCACGCGCTTTACCTTTGCCCGAATCCTACGCAAAATGAACAAAATAATTTATTCTCAAATCAAAGTTAGCAGCGCGTTGCGTATATTACCAATCTGCACTCATTTCAATACACACACACGCATGTGTGTTTGTGTGTGTGTGTGTGTGTGTGGTTTTGCTTGCCTCTTGCCTAGTCGAAAATTTAATTTCCCAGCTCTCTGTTTTATTTATGATCCAGATATGCTTATTCGTACCTTTCTGCAAGTTTTCACAATTCGACTTGGAGTCATATTTCATATATTTTTTTTTCTTTTTTGCCTTCCTTCTTTTAAGCTTTGGCAAAACTTGGCCTGCCACCCACTGGCCACGCCCCTGCCTCTGCATAAGTGCTGCTAGGCTGGCTCTCTCTCTCTACCTGTGCTCTATGCTTTTAACATATGACTTCCGTAATGTTTGCGTGCACAATGAATAACTTACTCCAATGTTATCCTTTTGTTGCCAGCGTGTGATGTATGCAACTGTGCGTACGTCGAGTGTGTAGAAGGCGGCTGGGGTGTAGGTGCGGGGGCGTTGCAGGGTAGCTGAGTACACAGACCCAGCTGCGTTTTAAGTAATAATTTTGCATGCAGGCAGCGACAGCTGCTTAAAAATGGAAGCACAGTCAAGTTAGATTAAGTTGCTGCCTGCGAAAGGGATCTGCATAAGCCTTGAAAAGATGAGCCCTCTCATTCTCGTTTCTAATAACAACTCCTTGATTTGAATTCGGTTTTCATTTAGCACCAAGCAACAGCCGTCAATTTGAGACAGCTCTAAGGACATAGCTGCTTGAATATTGAATGTCTGAATGTTGTCAGAACTCATGTAATTGAGAGCAAAATGAGGCGCAAGTATGTGCTACGATTTATGTGAGATGATTTAATCTTTAGATATATATAATGTATATATAATAATTTTCACGAAATGATTTGAAGAGAAATATCCTTGAAAATTGTTGAAATTTTAAGAAATATTTTATTATAAACGAAATAAAATTACTTTAAATTATTATTAAGGGCGAAACCCCTTGAATAATCATTTTAGGTATACCCAACTACTAAAATAAAATACTATTGCTTTAAAATATTAATAAAAACAAAGAATTTAAAATAAAACTATATAATATACAAATTATTTCTAAATATATATATTTTTTATTTTATTAAATAATGGTGAAATATATGACTCTATTTCATTTTTAGATGTAAGTATAACTATACTTATATATACTATATTAATTAAGATATCATTAATATTACATATTTATATATGTTTAGTTTTATAGCTTGTTTAAGATTTTGAATCGCAGTTTATGAATCAAAGGAAAAAAATCCGTTTATTTGTAAAAAATTTGCTATTATAAAATTGTTAAAAGCTAATTAAATTATTTATACTAAAAACTTGTATATATTTTTTAATAAATAAAAAATTATTCTAAGAAATAATTGTTATACATTTAATTTTTAAATGATTTAAATACAAAATTATTCTTATTATTTTTATTTTTTATTTATTTCTTTTTTATTTCTTTTTATAGAACCTAAAATATATTTGTTTTATTTGGGATATGTTAATCTGCTTCTGCTCCCGAAATAAATCAATTTAAGTTATTAGAAAAATATGAGAGAAACGTCTTACATTTTATTGACTAAACATAGGGCTATGTCTTAAACATTGTTATTGAAATAACAGTCCTGGATATTTGAGAGATAGCTTTAAGAAAGCATCAAAATAATGTTTGTAACTAACTAACTGCAATTGAGTACGATTCTCATTTAATCTATTTGGGATGAGAGTTTTTATAGAGTGGAATAAAATTCTGAAATATAGAGGATTAAGTTGTGTCCATAAATATTAAAACATGCACCGTGGATACATCTATATATGTATATAAATATATATACAGACAATTGAACTGTAGTAAATTTAAATTTACTATGAATAGAATCAACTTGACGTAAACAGCCTAAATGTGGCTTTGAAATCGTGTGCTTCCAATTCTCATTCAGTATTGGAGACGTCTGTTGCCTTAGCTTGTTTTTAAATATAGACATTTTATAATTTATATGACTAATTTGTAAGACCTTCGAGTTGTTTCCCTTTTTTTGTTATGTTGATTACAATTGCGTGTGTGTTTGATTTGAATGTGCAAAACTCTTGCCAAAGCATTTGACAGCCTCGTTAGGCCTCGTTGCTTCTGTGTAATGTACAACTTCGATCTCTCTAATCAGCTAACTGGGCGCAATGACATTTATCAAAGGCAAACAACAACAAGTTCACCAAGAGGAAGCCTAAGAAGAAGAAAAAGAAGAAGAGGGAGAAGAGCGTTAAACAAATTACGCGTTCTTTTTACAACTAATCAAAAGTAATCACTTTGCAATTTTCGTTCGCCTGCCCTGAGCAAAGACAAACAAAAAGTGCGCCAAGAAATTGGCTGACACAAAGAACAAAGAGCTATTTGTTAGGCGGGGGAAGAGGTGGGGTAAGTGTGGAAGTAGAAGCTGTGGAATTGTTGTCGCATGCCATCAGCAGCTTGCGATTTGCTGCTGGCATCCAGAATAACAATGCCAACAACAAGACAAACATTTGCCGCCTATCAAACTTTCCACACACACACACGCGTCAAGTTCGACAAACAAATCATGATAAATGAACCAACAACAAACAAAAAGAAGAAGAAGAAGTAGACGAAGTAGCTGTAGCCGTTGCAGAGTAAAGAAAAACTTATTCCTTGTGCTTTTTAATTTGACAAAAGCGAACGAGAACAGAATCAGCAGCAGCAGCAGCAGCAGTAAAATTAGCGTGAAAAAAAAGGGGCAAGAAAAACAAAAGTCGAGTCATTCAGTAAATTTTGTTTTGCCTGATTGAAAGGATTGCCCGTCGAGATTGCATTTGCAGGTTTGTCGAGCACATAAATTAGTCGAACTGCTCCACTGGCTATGCAAATTCTCTTTTTGCCCAACTTTACTCAGCTGGCAGTTGCCACAGGTCCCAATCGCTGTTGTCGTGGGCGTTAATAGCCAGTTAAATGGACACAATAATTACACAAGAGCTAATGCAATGCTAATTAGCATTGTCATGTCTATGTATGTATTTGTCGGTCCTTCATGCAAGTATTTTATGCACTCGCATTGCCAATTCGCAGTTCGCATAAATTTCAAATGCGGCGCTGCTGTTGCTGACCTGGCCAAAATGCATTGATTATGGCGCGATAAAATGTTTTGCAAATTAACAATCTCCCCACGGCCATAAATAATGTGTGCGCTATTACGTTTATAAACGAACTTATTAAAATTAATTTATGCAATCGCAAATTTTCAAACATTTTCCAGGCAAAAACAACAGCAGCAATAGCAACAGCAACAATGTACCGCACTCGACAGCCAATCGATTTGATGGGGCATTCAAGTTCAGTTTACTTCACACTCAATTGAATGCAAATTCACCTTAAATAGATTGCAACCAAAATATATATCAAAATGGATGAGCAAGTGATTGAACAACTGAATCAGATGGCTTTTGTGTTTGAATGCAGTTGATACATTGTCTTATTGTACGACTACTAAGTATGTTATTCAAACAATAATAGTCAATTTATTTGGGCTTATTCTAATAGGTCTTGTACTTTTGTTTGAGAGAGAGAGAGAGAGAGAGAGAGAGAGAGAGAGAGAGAGAGAGAGAGAGAGAGAGAGGCAACGAAATGTTAAGCTGATGCTGACTATGAAAATCTTCGTTTCTAATCCTTATTGACTTTGCATCAATTATGATATTATATTATTTTATAATTAGCATTTATAAATATTAAATATAATTGGTAATTTGTAAGTTAATAAGAAGCCATCTGATGCAGCTTTAACCAAGTATAGTTGAGTGAAGAAATGTGTAAAATAAATATTATTATATAAAGTAAAGTCTAAACTGAACACTTCTGTTGTACGCTACCAATCCCAAATTACATATAAATATTATATATCAATACATCTGTTTCTAGCGACAAAAAAAAAAAAAACAAGGCTCTTTATCAACTAAAACTCCTTAATGATTCCTGGACTCTAATATATCTCAATTCATGCCTACAATATAATTCGGCAACTTTGTAACCTGACCCATAATACTCTTACAGCATATGATTATTATTGCTTCATGTGATTCATTCGACTCGTTCTATATATTCCTTATTTGTACGCCCCTGTCTATAATTCCATTAAAGACTTCCGTTCTGTAAGACAATTATCATGCATAGCTTATTAATTGATTTGATTTTTGCTTTTAAATAACAATTATCTGATTTTAATTAGCCAATCTTTTAAATCACTGCACAAATCATAATTTCCGGCTTATTTTATGAAATGCGAGTCATTAAGAACACTTCAATGGTTGCTCCTTAAGGATACACACACACACCCACACAAAGAAAGAGAGTGAGAGAAAGAAAAGGAGAGAGAGAGATGGAGACAAGGCAACGCTGTGTGCGTGAGCCAAGACAAGTCAAATCAAATTGTGTCAGA
This sequence comes from Drosophila hamatofila, assembly GCA_035045345.1. NCBI lineage: Eukaryota > Metazoa > Arthropoda > Insecta > Diptera > Drosophilidae > Drosophila > Drosophila hamatofila. Next base: position 1,213,423 of record JAWNPA010000032.1, read on the forward strand.
AGCTGGTCAGAGACGACCGCCGTCGAGTCGAGTCAAGTGGGAAGGGAAGCTGCCTGAATGATTGAAATGTATTCAATTGTTTGATTGACTGACTGACTAAGTGGGAGATGGAATGGAATGGAATTGAATGGAATAGTCTGGCAGTCAGTCGAGTCAGACAATGCATGATTAATGACCAGCGTGTCGGGACGGGAATTAAAAAATTATTAGAGCCGAATTTGTAGCCGAATGTAAAACGCGACTGTGTCCTCAGCATTATCGCTATCTTTATCGGGAATTATGCGTCAATTAGTTGTGGGAGCAGCGACTGTCTGTTTAGCATTTGTCAGTCATTAATCAAACAATTTATGTTAATTGATTTGACGGCGATTTATGGCAGTGTTTTTTTTTTCAAATCGAATCGGAATGCCATGACTCTGGCAATGCCGATGCTACTCCTCCTATATCATCATGAAGTTGTTGATAGGCATGTTTCAGTTAGTTTGCTGTCCACATTATGCACATATCTGACAGTCTGTATAGGCGAGCTTAGTGCTGCAATTGACCCAGTTAGCCCAGCACACACATGCAGAGAGTGAGCGGCCTGTGCCTGTGTAGCTTGGCCAACTTTAAACTTGAGTAAATGCAATGCAAACCCGACACATTGCCACCTGGACAGACACCCAAACCCATATTTATTTACCTTGATTACAGCCCAAATGTGATTTAAGGCACGTTTAACACACAGAGAAGCTTCTATTGCTGCTGCTGCTGCCTCAACTGCGCAACAGAAGCTAGCAAAAACAAGTGCAGTAGCAAACCATTAAGACCCCAAAGATTGGGTCTGTGCTATGTGGTTAACTCGACTCCAGCTGCCTGGCCCCGACTCGCATAGACCTATGCCCTATAAAATATGCAACTGCACGGGGCACATGCCACTTGTTTACTGTTGCCCTAATGCACCCAAAAAGTGTTTCCATTGCATTTGCAACGAGTTGCATTAGCAGCTAAAAAGAAGGAGCTGTTCTACTAATTTAACAATTTCTACAATTACAATTTTTTAAAATTTGATTTTTAGCCTAATGAGAAGGACAGAATAAATAATATATTACAAATTAAAATCACTTTGTTAGTCTTACCTACTTAGCTGTAAGATAATTCTTTTGAATTCCATTTATCTACGAATATGAATGAATTATAATATTTATTTTATTCTATACCTTTCTATGCTTTCGGCATCCTATTTCCTCAAAAGAACTATTCTATTAAGACAAATAATTGTGTATAAATTCAAATTGTCTTCAAAATTTATTTCATAACAAACTTAAAGTTATTTTTAATTTCCTTCAGTTAAACTGAATTCTTAAAAGCATTCTTTTGGAATATTTTTGATATACTTATTTTGTATATATATTTAAGTAGCTGAAACAAGTTCCTTAAATTTAAATAATTATATTTTATTTATTTATTAAGTGTATTATGTTATAATTTTTTACCTTATAAAAATACTTTTTTTCCCTCATGTATTTCTTATTAGTATATATTCTACAACATATTTATTTATTGTATTTATATTTATATTTATATTTATATTTATATAAATAGCCAGCATTTACAGCTTAGATCTGCTTATTTATTGCATTCTTCTTCAGTTACGTTCAATTTCGTATTCAACTTTAATATTATTTACGTGCCACGCATATCTCTCTGAAATTTATATAAATTAAGAAAAATTGTTACATTTTTCGTATATGCTCTTAAGCATAAACATATGTATGTGTATACGTAGGTAATTCTATTTTATGTGCAGCATTAGGAGATGCAAATATGAATACCAAAAGGAAAAATTTTCTCAAATATTAACAAAGCCTCATTCAAGAATACTTTGGAGAAATGCTTGTTTACGTAGGACAAATTGATGTACTCAAAATTATTATAAATATATATTATATTTTCTGTTTTAAAACACTTAAATATGTCCTGCAGCGGTTGCTGATGGATGCGTCGCAGTGGAAACGTGTCAACTGACAAGTGCACAAGTCAAGAGCATCGACGGATGCTGTCAATGTTGTCTCTGTTGTTTTGCCGTAGGCAACGCTGCTGCTGCTGGTGGTGGTGGTGGTGGTGCAGCTGCCGCAACCGCAGCCAAAACAAACCAGTGACACACACACACACACACGCCCATACACTCACACACATATACACACTTATACTGGTAGATCCCTTTAAGGCACATATTGGTAATAGTTTGAGCCTGGCCAACGGCATTTGCATTCGCCCGGAAACATTGAGGTTTGGCATAGCTAGCGGCTGCTTCGACTCTTAGCAGTTACAGTTACAGTTACAGTTGTTCATATTGTTGCTTATAGTCGGTAATTAAGTCGTTGGCCCATCGAAGCACCATGTCTCGAATGGGGCCATAAAAATGGACAAATCTTTTTTGATTTGTGTGCCAAATTGCTTAATCCCCTGCACGCATATGCCACTTGACCCAATTGTTAATCACTTTCCATGCTACCTGCTACTCTAAGGTGGACTTCCCTCTCTCTCTCTCTCTCTCTCTCTCTCTCTCTCTCTCTCTCTCTGTGTGAACATAAATTTGTGCCTTAAAACTTGCAGGCAGGCAAAAGTTTTCGACTGCAGGTTTTAAGCTATCCCACAGCGTCACAAACAAGCGAAAAAAAACTGCAACTCCAAAGAGAGAGAACTGAACGTATGGAACTGTGACACTAAACTAAACTAACTAAAGCAAATGTTTCAATTCTAATTGGAGATGCTCACGATGACTGTGCTTTAACTATCGTTAGAAATGTGGTGAAAGTGAAGGAATAATGTGTGAATACTCTGAGTTTTTCGACCTGGCAACAGCGCAGAGTTCATGGACCTCCTGCTCTACAAAAATATGTGAAGAAATATTTTGTATACAATATGAGCATAGCATCAACAAATTTTAATATTAATGAGAATGCAGCTTTTTATTTGACACAGATCCTGTTAGAACTATTATTATTTTTATATTATATTAATTATTTAAAAATTTTTATTATTTTAATAATTATTATTTTAATAATTTTTTCTAAATATTTTTTTATATATATATTTAAATTTTTTAATAAAACATTTTTAGAAAGGCTACCTTTTGGGCTATTTCTTCTATTCAGAAATTAATAGAATACATTTTTTAAGGCGCTGAAAGGTACCACACAGAATATATAGTCACAGGTTCAAGGGCATGTTTGACCAACTTAAGGTCAAGATCCAGTTCAGTAGGCCTTGAGGATGATCGCGTCTAAGTCTTTCCCTGGGTCTAGTGCAGGTTCTAGCAGATCTTTGAGCTGCCTAGGCAGGCTGCTTAGACTGAGAATCTAGTCTTTTATCTTCACCAGAACTTGGATTCAGTCTTCATTTTTTTTAGGTAACTTGAGGTCTTCCACGATGCTATCAGCTCTCATGTACCAAAAGCCCTCTCAATTATTATCTATATATAAAAAGTTGAAAAATTGAAAAGTTGGAAAATTTACTTGCTATATCTATACAGCATCGATTCTATTCTATCGATTCTATATTCTCAATCTCTTTGCTTTGGAGCCAAGCATAAATAATTCCAATTGCATTACCTCAGACTAGATCAAAGTCAATAATTTCCTATTCTATTCTATAAGGCTTAACTTCGTTATTTACTTATATTATTCCCACTGCTATGTTTCTAAACTTCTTCGCTTTCTACTTAAAATTGTGCTCTCGTTCTTCTTTTCCTGCTTAAGCTGTTTAAGTTCATCGTACTATCGCCAACCATATACAGACCTGGATGTAGGGATATAGGATATGGTAGAATTATATTTATTGATAGTTAACCATAGGGCTATTCCCTTTAATCTCTTATTGGCCTACTACACTATACTCGTCCAAGCTTCCTAGCACTCAAACAAATTCAGCTTTGACTATCAAATTATCAAGCTATTGACAGAACAATATTGTTTACATTGAACAGCGATACATATTATATATTATATAATACATATTCCCAGTTTCAGCTTCGCGATTGACTTAAGCACGTCACGTTAGATACCTCCTAGTCTATACTCTTCTATACCATGTCCTTCCGCTCAAAGAACTATCATCTAAAAGTAACTAATTTTGTAACGAATAACAATAAATAATTATTTGTAAACTAATATTAATAATAGCTTCTTTCAAACACCGATACTTTTTTAATATATTTCCAATTTCAGCTTCACTTCAGACTCCAACACAATTTTGCTGCACTTCCAATTTGCGGCAGCCGAAAACTTACTGTCACGTTCCCATCTCTAAATGCAGCGCTGCATTTGCTAAGGTAATTTGGGTATAACAAATTTCTAAAAATTTCCACATATGCAACGTCGACGACGTCGACGACGACGACGACGGTGACCTAAAGAGGGCAATGTGTGTGGCTGTTGTTGTTGTTGTTGTTGCCCTTGTTTTTGCCTGTTGTGCTGCGTCCTGTTGTGGGCGCAAAAAGTTTAACAATAATAAGCAAATGCCCAAAAGCCAAAAACTTTCAGCCGCATGGCTACAATTGGCACTAAAAACCACAGGCAACTGGCAACTCCTTTAACCCCTTGCCGTCCATCCTGCCGCCCTGCCTCCTTGGCCCACATGTAGTTGGCTTTGCGCAAATGCGATTAAATATGGCAAAAGTTGTGCGTACACACGTCGACCATTTTATTTAGATTGCGCAACAAAGCCAAGCGACAACAGCAACAGCAACAACAACACCAACAACAACACCAACAGCAAAAGCAACAGCAGCACTTACATACATAAAGGGCATTGAGAGGCATCGCGTTTTGTATACTCCCTAACAAGGCTAACACATGTTTCTCTGGCCAAATTCTGTTAACAATTTTATTATTAAAATGCTGCTGTCACTGCTTTCAGTGTGTGTATTGTTGTTGCTGTTGTTGTTATTGTCTCTCAGTTGTAGAGCAATTTACAGTTGCCCACAAAATGCATTAGTGGCACACTTTCTCTAACACACACACATAGACACACAAATGCACATTGCAAATACGTTAAATTGCACTTTTCAAACAGTTGCCATGGATAAAGATTATATGTATATCACATATATATATATACACATCTATATATAGTATATATGTATATATACGTAACCCATTTTAGCCAGCTAATTATCCATCTATATCTCCACATAGAGCTGGTTAACCACATTTCGAATTTCAGCAATGCTTTTATACGCAGAGATATTGGTAAATTTTTTTTTTCTGTATATTATTGAATAAGCAGCAGAAAATTGTCGCAATTAAAGCGAGACACGAAATTTGGATTTGGTTTTTATAAAGCTTGTTAAGTAGAGAAGCTTTCTTATAATCAATACCTTAATTTAAATGAAAATTTGTTGCAGATGTTGAGGCCAATATAGAGATAAAACTCTATCTGATTCCTGAATATGTAATTGAAGTTAGCATTAACATAACATGTAAATATAAATTTGAAGTTAGCATTAACATAAGCAAACATGTTATTTGACAAGAGATTTGTTGACATTTCACTCATCTTCCACTTTTATTAAATCACTTTTAAATTTCTAACCAAACCACATTGTTTTTGCTTTGTCGGACATTAGATCGCCTATTTATGATTTAAAATTAAATCTATTAATATAAAATGCACCAAAAAAACCTTGAGCTAATCAGAGCTTTACAAAATGAAGCCCAAAAGCTTATTTAATATTAACACTCAGATTTAAATGGTTAAGTCTAACAGCTTTTTTTGTTTAGATATCCATATAAAGGGAATTCTTTTTAATATAATACTAACAATTTGTGTCTAGGATTAAAGCAGACAGAATTTTACTATGCAAATCCGCACATCACCAAAAGAATTCGTAGAATTTTAAATTGCACTATTTATGTTGGATATATGAAAGTGAATGAGAGAATAAAATTTTTCATATAAAATTAAATTTAATTATTTAAAAAATTAGAAAAATAAATACCAAAATTTAGTAAATAAAATTTGGTTAAATTATATTATAAAATATATAAAACTACTTCTTTAGAGTTAAACAATGTCAACTACATAGCACCCGAATAATATCATCACATAATGATATAGGTTCTAATTGAAGTAGGTGTCAAATATAATACATAAATATGGATATATTGTAAAGGAGCAAAAATTACATTACATAAATTACATAAATTACTGTATAATAGCCATTTGTAAGATCGACATTTGAAGCTTGCATTTGTAATAGGGGAAAAGTTTATGTGCTCTCTCTGGGCGCTCGCATATCGTAAGAGCTCCAGTTCTGAAGTTAAGATTATTTTGAAATGCATTTGCATTTTAATGAAAGACTAAATTAGTTGATTAAGTGCTAAGATTTCATCTAGACAAATTAGATATTTTCATATCTTTTCCAGTTTCAGACTATAGGCCATAAATACTGCCAAATTTATAAAATATATTCTCTAACGAAATTGCAATTCTAAGTGCTCTTATTGCTATATCAAGTATAGACTATAAATACTTATATGCTACACGCATTATTTTCGTTTTTTCTGTCAGCAAAATATATTTTGGCATATAATTGTAATAAAAATTCCGATAAGAATATATATGTGTCTACATTGATGTCTGCTATGTAGCAATGGTCAGACAAAGCCATCTGATCGACTTGGTTATATTAAGCTACTTTATGTGTCTGTGTATGCGTATATATATATTCAATTTACACACGCACACACACAGACTCACGTGTGTGTGTGTATATATAGACAATATAAAGTCGCTACTGCTGTGCGCTTGACATGTAATTATCGCTTATTAAGCCGAAATCATCAAAAGGGCCAATCAACAACAATAACAACAACAGCAACATCAGCAGCAGCAGCAACATCAGCAGCAGCAGCAGCAGCAGCAGCAAGTGGAGGCAGGAGGCGGGGCGGATGACAGGAGGGGTGGCTACTTAAATGCATTTAAATGTAACTCTCCATTAAGCATTGGCATGAACTGCGGTGTGCGAGCATGTAATATGCATATAGACGACTATTTATAATTATGGCAGTGAAAATTGGTTGGCGGCGACGACGACGAACGATGCGACAGCAGTGCGACAACAAAAAGTCAAAATGAGCCGCATATAACAATGAATTTTAATTGCAATTGCTGCCAACAGCAACAACTGCAACAACAGCAGCAACAACAACAACAGTAGCAACAACAGCAGAGAAAAGAAGAAAAAACTTACTCTCAAATGGTGTTAAAATTTATGCGTAAAAATTATGTTTAATAAATGGATTACAATAACAACAATAACCAAGAGCCAGCGGCCAACAATATTTGGTCATTAACTTGCGCCACAATTCTCTGTATATGTGTGTGCGAGTGTGCGTGTGTGTGTGTGTGTGTGTGTGTGCCTGATTGCGTGGGCAATAAAAAGATCAGCAACTGTCAAGCCAAGTCTCTGACAGAGTGCAACAGACTGCAGGCCCATAAATATTATTGTAATAAAGTATTGCCACATAAATTATTGGATTGTAAGACTCAATTTATAAATTCATTTGCATTGTGTGCATTAACGATAATCGCTGATTCAGGCACGCAAGCACACACATGGTGAAATATGGATGGAGATATGGATAGCGAACACTTTAATCTACAAGCAAGTTGAGGACTTAAAGTTGTTGAAGCACTGAGAGAGTTTCCTGCACTCTTTAAGGCAGTGCATATAAATAATATTAGATAGTTATAAGTCATCAAACAATTTGTATTCAGCTGAGCAAATGAATAATACAAATAAATTGAGTTAATGATGAACAAGCTGGAAATTTCAAACTGAATATTTTGAATTTTATAAGAGGATAGTTCGCCTTCAATGATATTTCAACTATTTCTTCTCAATTGATGTCCTTAGTCTGCATTCTTATACGAAGACCAGAAGTGAAATCAAAATCCAATCAACTGTGCAACTGAGTGAATAGATTCTTCTAATATACATAAATTATTGAAGACAAATTCAATTAAACCCTGAAATATCAAAGAAAAATGATTTAGCATTTGGTCACTTAAGAACAACAAAAATATAAAAAAAAAACATGAAAAATTAAAAATAATCTGCAAATTAAAAAAAAACAAAATTATGGGCACGTAATTAAATCAGCTGAAAGCTCTAACATTTATTTCCGTCAACATTCTAAATAACTTAAGCTCAATAATAAAAATCCAAAATAATAATATTAGACTAAATACTTTTTTTATTTATTTTTATTTTTTTATTTTGACAATTGGCAAGTTGTTCTTAAAATTTAAAAAATTTTGTGACATTAAGCATCCGCTGTTATAATATTTTTATTTTTTAATAAGACTATAAAATTGATTGAATACAATGCAGAAAAATATTTTTTTTTAAAGTGAGAGGGTGACTTTACTCAAATATATATGAATTATTCTTAGTTATTCTTGCCTTTTAACCATTCCCCATTCAACCTTGAACTTTCACTGATTAGTTTAGATGCCACTTGATGGCTAGATCTGATTGCACAGCTCGACTTACCAATTCTGTGTGATTTAGTGCAGAACATGCCCGCTCGGCAGAAGCTCATTTCACGTGGCAGCAGCCTAAAAGCGAGTGCATTAACTTACAACAGCAGCTGTACTTGTATGTGTGTTTGTGTGGATTCAGTTGCACTTTGTGTGTTGTGCTTGCTGGGGCAACTGTGTTAGGTTTTTCTGGTCGAAAGTGCCTGCAGGCAAGCTGGACTAGTACAGAGATGCATTAGGCATGTGGCACACGTAAACACTTAGCAAGAGGCGTGCCCGAGGGTCAGTTAACCACACCCACACACACACACAGACACAAACACTGAGCAACACCCACAGTGAAAGATGTTGTTGCCGGCAGGTGCTTCGTAATTAACTTAATTTTTGTACAGCTTCCACGGGCTGTGGCTGCCGACCATACAGCATGTGTCATGGGACAGCGAGGCAGCTAATTTGAGTCAAAAATCATTTTGTTCCACGCTTGGAGCATGTCAGTTGTCGGCGCTAGCATCGAAGCTTGTCATCTGCAGCTGCCGACTGCCGACTGCCGACTGCTGCTGTTGCTGCTACTGCTGCTGGCTGCTTGCCAAACGGGTCACGGAATGGTTCGCTGTCCAGTCGCAAAGTGTGCTGAGAGAGCAAAAGGGGTCAACAAACATTCTCATAATGTGCGCTAATGTGCATAATGTAGGCGACACGCACACCTGCACAGAGCAACTCTTGCATGTACTAACCAAGTCAGCGACACACGTGCCATTGGTGCCGCAGCCACAGCCACAGCCACAGCCAGTGCCGGCTTCCACCTGCCACCTGCCACCTGCCACCTGCCACACGTGGCACGCGGAGACAACAAACACTGAGAACAGGGCAATTTAACAGGCCATCAACGTTGATGGCGTCGACAATGAGCTTGTTGACGGCAGCCGCCTGAACAACAGCAATAACAACACGGCCAATAAGTAGAGCACACAGCAACTCGTCTAAAACTCATTCAAAGGCTTCAAAATCCAGTTAACAAGCGCCATTTGAGAGCAACAAGGATATAAAGCATTTATGCGGGGTGGGGGCATAGCCTTCAGTTGCAATTGCTGATGAGAGCAATTGAAATCAGAAGGATTCTGATTAGAAAAAAACTTATATGTATTTATATTTTTGCATAAGCAAAAATATTAGACTAAATATTTTTTTTAAATTTTTTTTTATTTTATTTATATATACAAAGCTTAATTAAATTCAGTCTAGTTTACAAGCACGATTTGAGAACAGCAGGGATACAGGGCTGTCCATATCGACGGAGGCATCTGAGAATGCCCATATTCAACGGACCCATGTTTTTTCTTTTTTTTATAAAAACAACACACAATTTTTTTTTATTTATATTGAGATATAACATTCGAATCTACTTGAGTCAAATAAAATAATTATTATCATCATCAATGAAAAATTGTGTTTTTCTTTGATTAAAAAAATATGGACAGCCATATTACCATTTAGCCATTTAACCATTCACTAATCCAATTCGCATCATTAGGAATTTAAGCAAACTTAAAAGTAGATATATATTTTACTTACACTTGTAGGAGTTATTCTAATGTATCTCCAGTTGGCATATTATTCTCCATTTTACTTTCATTTATTGAATGCAGTCTCTGTTCTTTTCATCTGCCAACTGAACATTTCTAGCCTCTCACACCGCCTCTCTGCTAGTGGCTCACATTCGGTTCCTTTGATAACCACATTCGATCGAATCGACTCTCTCGCTACAAAACCTCTTAATTTCTACGTATTTCCCAACACTGGCAGACTACGCTATGCAGTTGTTATTAGTTCGGCCTACTGAAGTTTTCTTTCATTCACATCCTTTCATAATGTAATGCTACTTAATAGTTTCCCAAACTAACGCTATACCAACATCTATCATGTATAAAAAAAATTCCCTGCATATGCATAAACTTCAATAGATGAAAAACTTCGTTAATGCTAGTTAAATTCTAGGAATTCACTAAAAAGGAAGTTGAATAGTTTTCAAATTTTAATTCCCTCTTCTACATTTTATTTGACAAAAATTAAAAATCCCCCTTTTACCAAGAAATTTATTTCATATTTATATTTTTGTCATAACTACATACATACGTCAATGGGACGAATGCGTAATGAAATCCACTTCAAATAACAAAGTTAGCATGAAAATAGTATCAGATTCTTGCTACCAAAAACTATTTATATGCATATATACACATTAATATATACATATGCATGCATATTTTCAAAATCTTGTTTTTCTCAATCAATTGTGTTGTCAACCATTTAGTACTGTCTATTGCACTATTATTTTCCTGAACACAACTTATATGGGCTCCAAGCCAGCTCAAATTCCAATTGATTGGTAATTAAATATTCTTCTCAATAATATTAAATTTCCAAATTGCAACAGCAAACTTTTAAGCTTTATGGACTACTTTTGGCATGATACAGCAAATATATACTATTTATAAATATTTGTTTATATATCTTTGCATCTATAAATGAAAAGATTATGAAATTCATAGTGATATTAAAGGCAGAATAATAAAGCCATAACATTAAAATATATACATAATAATCCATAATTAAATTTATCTCCCACATTAATACACATTGAATTGAAGCCGCTGAAATTCCAATTCCAATTCCAATTTAAATATCCACTTCAGCCTCAAACAAAATTTTCATCACAGATTAAGCTGCATGATGCACGGCTGTCGGAGTGAGTGCAATCGCAGTTGCGCGTTGCATCAAAGGGCAACTAAAATGAAGCCCACTAAAAGGTGGCACTGGTGGGACAGAAGTCACGTCGTTGCCATAGAGTTTTCGCTTGCCGTGCTCGTCGAGCAAAAGGAATGCCTAATGCAGGCAATGAAACTTTGGCCGTTATCTTTGGCAGCATATGCAATATTTATGGGGCATACGTCGCCGTGTTGATTCGCCACAAAATTGTCAAGTGGTTTAATTAGCGCAAATGATGTCCTTTAATAAGCTTACACTACATCAGTGGTGTGCCAGGTCAGGTGAAACAGGCTAACGCCAGCCCAAGCCCAGCTTAAGCCGCTTTATGCTGGCTGCTTCTTTTTGACTCTTTTTCACTCCAGCTCTGCCACAAAGTAACCCACATTGCGTTCCACAACCCGTTTTTTTTTCTCCTCATTTTCATATTACTTTGTTGTTGGTAATTTCATAAAATAATGTTGGCTCTAAAAGAACGCCTGACTGCTGGGGCGTCTATAAAGGCATATTAGGCTACTTCAAAGTGAACAAGGAGTGCAACTGGATTGGGGATTGCAGTTTAAAGTTAAACTTAAGCTCTTTTAAAATATTATAGTATTTTATGAGTACGATTTCTAAACTTAACTAATATTAGTTCTAATTCCTTGGCAGATGTTTCCTGTGTATCCATTTATCTTGTTCCCAGGTATAAAAACATTTTAGACTTATTACAAAAATAGTTAAATTGCTAAATTATATAAAGCTATATTTACGCTCAGCTAATGCTTTTACAAATTGTATATATTTTTCTAAATTTTTTATATTAATTAACATAAATAAATTATTATTTTTTCAACGTTTTTATTTTATTTTTATTTTGCACTTAGCTTAGTATTTATATTTTATTTTCATTTTTTTTTTTATTTTTAGTTTTAAGGTAATTTTAGGTTTTAAAAACTTTATATAATTTGTTAAACATTGCCCTTTAACATATTTTTAATTTATCATACATTATTTCATATATATTTTTATTTAAAATAAAACCTTTTAATTTTAAATTTTGTTTTTATTTTTAAAATTAAGTTTAAGTTTTAAGCTATATATCCATATTTTATATATTATTAAAAAAAGTTTATTTTAATTGAACAAAATAAAATTTTAGTTTATCTATTTATTTTAGAGACAAACTAAAGCTCTTATAAATTTAATATATTTTTCTAAATATTTGGTTTCAGTTTAAAAATTCTAACAACAATTTTGTATCATATTTTCCACATTTCAATAACGTTTAAAATTCCTGTTTGCAGAGCATCTTTTAGCTGTTATCCCAGTTGGCAGCCTGCATTCATTCACCGTCGTCATCTGCCCGTGGCACACACAAAAGGCAGGAAATTGAATAAAATTGCCATGTTATGGTTATAGAAAAGGAAGCGTGCAAGAAGTAGTTCAGCTAAAAGCAGTTGCCTCGCAGCGGGCGAAAAGTTTTTCATTTCTTTGCTTTGAGGCAAAAGCCACGCAGATTATTCGAAGTCACATTAACTAACTATCCGGGCTGATAATCAGCCAGTTGACATTTGCACTCTGGCTGCCTGGCCAAAAGGCAAATGAGGACGATCCCAGGTAGTGAGAAATATATTAATTGCCTTGCAATATTAATATTATATATTATTTTTATTATTATTATCATCGTAACTGCTGCTGCTTCTGCTGCTGCTTCTGCTGCTGTTGCTGTTGCTGCTGCTTTTATAAACGTGCGAAATCAGCGCTCAGCAGGAGGCGATATTAAATTTGTGTTTTAATTTTATTAAACAACGGCATCCACTTTACACATCAATAACGCCACGACTCCAATTGCCGCAAATGAAAGCGAGCAGCAGCAGCAGCAGCAGCAGCAACAACAGTTCATGTGGCAGCAATCGAGCTTCCCTTGTGGCTGAGCGTTAAAATATTGACATGTGCTGCTGTTGTTATTGTTGTTGACGGTGTTGGTGGTGTTGGCGGTGTTGGCGGTGGTAGTGGTGCTGCTGCTGTTGAAGCTTGGTTGGACTGCTGCTGCTGCTGCTGTTGCTGTGGTGCTGGTATCACATGACCAGTATTGTTGCTGGCCAACGCGTAAATAAAGCGGAAAATTCTGTATGAGCTTTTTTTTTCGCACGTTGTTTGTTGTGTGTGATTGTGTGAATGTGTGTGTGTGCTCTGTTTTTTAAATAAAAAATAAAAAGCACAAACAATCAAATGCATTTCACTGCATAAATGGGTGTGAGTGTGCCTCTATGTGCATGTATGTGTGCTTGTGTGTGTTTGTGTGGTTGTGCGTGCGTTAAAATGACCTTTGGCTTTCATTGTCGCCATAGCCAGAGCAAACATTTGTATACCCCACAGCAGCGATTGCACAGCAAAGGTATATGCAAAGTAGAGAACATTTGGTATTGGGAAGAATTGTAGTTGAGCTGTAAGTATGTATTCACAGTGTATCAATAATGTCTTCGTACAGCAGCACATTTATTTTATGTAAGCGAATTGAACATATTTAAAGAGAAAAAATAAAAAAATTATAATACACTCTTTTCAGATTCAAATAAAAGAAATAAAAGAGTTTATAAAAAGTAAACTTTTTCTATTTATTTGGACTATTTTTAAAGAATTGAGTTTAATTGTATGCATAAAATCTGAGCCAAAAATGTGATATTTCGAGATTATTAAACGTTAGACAGAGTAACATTATTAAATATTTCGTAATCAAAAATAATTAATTGCAAAAAATAATTTTTAACATTTTAGGTATTATATTAGTTTATTTTCTTGCTTTATTTGTTAAAAAAGTGTCTGCTGTACGAAGGAATTATATGTACACTTTATATCTCAACTACTACTACACTGTATGTATATACATGCTAAAGCCTTTTATTTGAAAGCTTATTTACTATGAATGGAGTATACACCAAATGAGTAACTCTCAAACACAATAGATTTAGAAAGAAGCTTACATTGATTTAAAATATATAAATATATTCAAATATAAATAATATGCCCCTAGATCTTCAACTATATGGAATCTATGGATACATTTACATGGAGACTAGAAAATATTCAAGCTACGTACAATAAATATATATTCTAAGCTGTTTATTAAATTAATAACTGTTAAATATTCAAATATTTAATAGGATTTGCCCTTTGTTCATGAATCATGTAGAAGTTTTGCAAGAGAAATTGAATGATTTTATATGCATACCAATAAAACATCCCAGACTTGAAGCATTTGAATCTATAAGGCTGGATAAGTTAGTGCACTCTTTCAATATATTCTCCTTAAACAACTAAACAAAATTAAAAAATAAAAGCCATAGAAAAGCAACTGCAAGTAGGAAATTTATCGCCATTAAATTATGTCTGCAATAGAAAAAAAAAAAAAAAACAATTAGTATTTTTAGCTATTTTTTATATATAGCGATTTTATTGCCTATTGCTTTTCAGGAGTAGATTTATTTAGATGTGACATTGGGTATTTGTTATTGGACTATAAGATAAAATTATAATAGTAGTTAGCAAAAATATATTCAATGAATCTTAAACTGAAATGATTATTTTTAATAATGATACAATAAATTACTAATCCAAAACTAAATGAAATAATAAGAAGCATCAGCTACATGTGTAAATGGATATGTAAATATAATAAATGTAATTGAATATAAATATAATTATATAAAATGTAAATTAATATATATATCTGACAGTTTTTTGTTTCTCTTTTTTTCATAATAAAAATTTGGTTGTTGTGTTAGTGTTTTTTTTTTTTTTTTTTTTTTTGGTCATAGACTAAAGGAAATTCTATCTCCTCTCCCCAAAATACATATACCAAGTCAATTATAATACAGGGTATCGGCTCGTCTCACATTCAGCATACACTAACCACAACCGCAGCAGCCTTTGTTGTAGCTGCTGCTCCAGCACTTTATTTGTCTTATTTTTTGCGCAGCCTCAAGCTGTTTCGTTAATTGCATATTTAAATTTATGCTGTTAATTGTTGGCCATCCATGAGAAGCCACTGCCGGTCGCCTTTTAAGTTATGGCCAGTCCTTTGGCACCCGCCCAGCCACCGCTTCCGCTTCCGTCAGCTGAGTGGCTCAGATGCATCAACTGCTGCTGCTGCTGCTGCGACGTCAATTTAATGAATCTTTTTAACAAGCAGAGCAAAAGCACAGCAAATGCACACATCCTGTTCAGGACAAGCATCCATGTACTGCAGTATTACAAAATGAAGCTAGCTATATTGACGTTACTTTGAGCTAAAAATTCTAATTTATTTCTGATTATAAATTCCTTTATATAGCATAATTATTAATATTGGTTTTTCTTATTTTTTATATAGTATTATTTTCTTTTTTTTAGTGCGTGAAAGCCAAACTAAATTTGAGTTATGTTTGCTGCAAGAAGGCGTCTTTATTAACCATAATTATGTTGCAATTCCTGTAGATGCTCATTATTGAAGATATAAAATGCATTGGGCTAACAGGCTAACAGCATGAACTCATTGAGGAAATGCAACAAATTGAGAACAAGAATAAGAACAAACAAACTGAATACACATAGAACGAAACAAGGAGAGAGCGAGAAGGAGGTGGAGGAGTTGCAAAGGTTGCAAAGGCTCTCAAAGGCTTCTCTTCTCTCTCCAACAACTTATTCGTACAGAAAGCCCAGCTTGCAAAGGCGCTCAGCGATGATTGGCTTCTCCAGTTTGTGTGGCTGCGGCTCCAGCTTCAGCAGCTGCTCCATGCCATAGCGCTTCAAGAACTTCTGCGATGGATACGGCATCGGCTCGTACTCCTCCTTGCCGTTCTCCTGCTCCCAGGCTGCCGATGGAGTGGGCAGCAGACCGCAATTGGCAAAGGCGCGTGTTATGTTGCGGGCATGGGTCAGATTGCCACGACGTGTCTCGCCCTTGACCACCACAGGCGGTGGTGCCGGTGGCCAATAGCGCGGCACAAACAGCTCGCGATCCTTGGCTGCTGATCCACTGTGCTGCATCGATTTGCTGGGCATTATGTTGCCCTGACTGGACGGGCCCATGGCTCGCTGTGGATTGCCATGCTCCTCGCTGGCTGACTTGCTGCCATTCTTGATCATGATGTTGTTCTCCTTGTTGGCACCGGCAGCTGCCTCATGGGCCTTGGCCTTGCAGCGCTCATCCCATTGCTTGACTGTGGGTATATAGCGCCTGGGCTGGGAGATGCCCAGAGGTGGCTGCTGCTGTGGCTGCTGCTGTGGCTGTGGTGTCTGCTTTGGCTGCTGTTGTGGCTGTTGTGGCTGTTGTGGCTGTTGTGGCTGTTGTGGCTGTTGTGTCTGGCTTGGCTGCTGCTGCTGCTGCTGCTCGGGCTGAGCATCCGACTGTGGGCCGCGCTTCAGGCTTATGTAACGACTGGTGATCGGTACACCCTCGGCCTTCTGCTGCTTCAGCTCTCGCTCGTCGCGCATCTCACGCAACACGTTCTCAATGTGCTCCCGCTTGATGATGCGCAATCGATTCACGCGCGCACGCTCCTCGGCCGTGAACTCGACGGGCGAGCGTGTCAGATGAACTATGATCTCTGGCTGTTCAGTCGGCTCGCGCATGCGTCGCTGCTCCACCAGCTTGAGAGCCTCCAGGGCCACCTTGCGCTCCTGCTCGCGTCGCTTATCTTCGGGCGTGGATTTGACCAGGGGTCGCTCCTTCGGCTGTTTCTTCTGGCTGCTGGGCAGCAAGCATGCCGACTCCTCCGACGAGGCATGCAGTGGGCGTGGCGGCTCCGCATTGTTCTCGGTCTCACTGATGACTGGAGTCTTCAGCTCTTTGTATTGAGCTGTTGGCATTTCGGAATGGATGCCTTGATTAGCCAGCTTTGCTAGCGAATACTCACGCGGTTTGTTAACCCGCTCGGCATTTTGGGGCTTGGGGAAGCCCTTCCAGGGCAGCAATAGCTTGGGCTGGGCCGCTGGCTTGCTCACGTCCAGTGCCTCGAAATGACGCTTCAAGTCGACCAGACCCACATCCTCTGTGTTCTTTGAGCGCGGCACAAACACGCTCGCATTCACATTAAGCTTGGCAGCTGCCTCGGCCTCGGCTGCTGCTGCTGCGGCTCCTGCTTCTGCTGCTGTCTCTGCTGCTGTCTCTGCTGCTGAGACGGCGGCAGCGGTTGCCTCTGAGGAGCATGATGTAACATCTGTGGAACTGTCCTCGCAATCGCTATCGCTCTCGCTATCCCTGTAGAAACGCAGCAGCTCCGGCAGTGGCTTCTTTAATATCTCAATGACGGCGCGATTCTTGATCATGTTCTGCATTCTCTGGCCGCAATTTAAAGTTAAACACGCTCGATATATGGATACTTAACGGGGTAGCTTAGCTTAGCTGAATATACAAACGAGTCTGAATGCCACAGTCTGTTCACTGCTCCAATAATAATATAGAAGTATATACACATTAGAGCTCTTGTCTGACAGCTATGTGCAGGCCTGCTCACAGCACAATCGAGAGTGATTTGACAATTTGTCAGGCTCGTTTGGGAATGATTGACATGTACTCACATACTCTGTGCTAAGTAGGGAGTCATGGGAATGAAACAAATAATGTTTTCTAAATTTGTTTACTTTTGTTTGATCTCCTCTATAATACTTCAGGTATTTATTTAAAATGAGGGTATCGATTTTTTTAGTATTTAAATAGAATCAGAATTAATATTCTTTTGTTTCCATTCATAGTAACTTATACGACTGCACTTTTAATGAATATTAAAAAAAAAAAAATAGATTATAATAATTTTTTTATAATAATTTTTTTTTATTGCAAAGGTCACAAAATTGACTTAAAGAAAGCAAAATATTAGGAATGGCTGTGTAGTAATATTTTTTGAAGAAAAATAAAACTTTTAATATTGCTTCGATTTTTATTTTCTTTAAAATTGTAAACTATTTTAAATCAAATTTGCTTTATTTATTTAAATCTTGAGTGTAAAACAGGACAATTTCATTTATTATCTAAAAGGCTACAAAAATTATTGAAATATTATTATTCATGTATATTCATGTATAAGGTAAATTTCTTTTTTTCCACCAGCTCTACATATTATCTCTAGTTTGATTCCAGACTACTTATAAGACTAAACATTGTTACATATCTGACACACCTATTGTAATTATCATTAAATTTCTTAAAAACTAAGAATTATATTACCAAATTTTTATTTAAATATATCTTCAAGGAAAGTAATTAGAAACTTTGATTCAGAACTATCTAAAGAACCAAAAATTATTTATAGACTCTGACAGGCACTAAAATAAACATTTCTTTTCTTCAAGACTTTGGTCTTTTTCTGTTGGAAAATCTTTCTTCAAAGTAAGGTAAATTCCTCCTTTTTTCCACCTGCTCTACACATTATCACAAATTTAGTTTGACTCGTTCCTTATCCACATCGAATGCCCGTCAATCTCTACATTCAAACTCTTTTTTATAGCGTCTGCAGCTCTTGTGCTTTAAAGTTTTGTATTTATATTGCAGAAAGCAAGCAAACAATTTGCCTAGTTTGCAATTGGTAGCCATTGTAGAGACTTTTCCTTAGCTGACATTTACGAGTATTTGCACAATAAACGTGGGCGGAGGCAAGTGAGCAACTCGGTCAAGTGCAGTCAGCTTGACGATGGGGAGCAGCGGTAACGACATTCAATAAAACGTTAGCTATTATTATGGGAACACGCTCACACACCTACACACATACACCCACACACACACACTCGCACACACATACACACACACACACACATGCAAGCGTCTGGAGTTGTGCAAAATGAAATGCAATGAAATGAAATGAAAGAAGCGCACAGAAATATGCAATTTCACCTCAATCACAGCTGTAAAAAACAAACAAACAAACAAACAATGGGGCGAAGCACAGAGCTGAGCTGAGCTGAGCTGAACAGCAGGGTTTCGCCCTCATCAGCTACCCTTACACCCGATTCTCCATTCACCCTTGCTCCCTCGTAATGTTCCGTATCCTGCTTATCCCGGTCGTTATCGTCATGTGAGCCACATGCTGTTTGCTCTGCTCGCAGCTCGCAGTTCGTTCTCTTCATATCATTTTGAGGTAAAGTGAAACGTAATTACTGGTCTGTGCAATGCAGCTCTTACCCCTACTGAACAATTGTGCAATGTATCATACCGAAGTCGATCCACTTTCCAATTCCAATCGCAACAAATTACCAAGCAGTGTCATGTGTCAGGTGCCAGGAATTTTGCCAAAACACATTAAATCAATATTTTCATCGACTTTTGTCATAAATTGGCTATTATATTGTCAACAGAAAAAGTGAGTTTAGTATGTATTACTTTTATTTTTACCATCAACATAAAATTGATTTATTTAAAACTTCAATTTGTTCTAGTTGTTGTTTTATCTAGTAGCTCAATTTATTTATTTTTTAATTTCATTGCTGAAAAGATTTGTTGCTATGTCAAATTGAAAAGACTCTGAACACATTCACAAATAATTATGAAATATTATACAAAAATTAGTTTTGTTTAAATTTATAATCTCTTTAAAATACAAATCAAAATCTTAAAGAAACAAGTAAGAAAGCTCTAGTCGAGACTGCTCGACGACGAGTTTCCCTGTACCTTTAGATAATAATAAAATAGTGAACATTTTTTGTGAAAGTACTTGCGATAATTATTTAGAAAATATAACTTTTCAGGCAGTTAAAGTATTCTAAGTCTTCTAGTTTTCTAAGTCTTACAATTTTTTTAAGTGTTTCAAGTTTTCTAAGTCGTTCAAGTTTTTTAAGTCTGTCAGGTTATCTAGGAGTCTTCCTAATTTTCTAAGTCTTTTATAATTCTGTAGAAAATTCTAAGTCTTGCTAATTTTCTAAGTCTTTCAATTTTTCTATGCCATTAAAGTGTTTAACATTTTCTAAGTATTTCCTCTAAGCCTTCCAAGTGCAGTAAGTCTTTCCTCCAAGCCTAAGTCTTTACTGCTTAGCTCAACGATCATTAATAATAATAATAATAATAATAATAATAATAATAATAATTTTTAACAATTATTTTCAACTATTACAATTCCGCTTAAAGTACTTAACATTATTAACAAATAAAATATTTACCTCACCACACTTCACTTTCACTTTCACTTTCACTTTACTGCACTGCACAATTGACCCCCACCGGACGACTGAAGAAATGCTGCAGCTGCTGCCCTTTATATAGGGCGCCCTTCACTCAAACTCCAAGGCGTGCTCAAATGTTGAGCCTGCGTCGAGTTGCGGTCGCTGCAGTCGATCGTGAAGTGACCAATGAGAACACTCTCTGCTGCTTCAAGCATTCCAAATGAGTTTAACTTAAATGTAAATGTAAGCAAATATTGCTGAATACATACAGACAACAGAAATGATCTTCTGCAGTTCATTTTGGTTGCTTGCTTTGGTTAGGCAGCCAGACAGAGAGACAGACAGACAGACTCAGAGATAAAGAGAGAGAGAGAGAGAGAGAGAGAGAGAGAGAGAGAGAGAGAGAGAGAGAGGGAGAGAGAGAGAGCGAGAGAGACAGATTTGCAGATATACAGACAGACATACGGTCAGATTAACAGGCAAACAAACAGAGAAGAAGGGTTCAATAATATTTAGTCTTCCCCGCCAATAGCCAATGAGAATACATTCTGTTGTATCAAGCATTCTTAATCGATTTTACTTAAATATACTTAAATATAAATATGGCCACAGACATATAAAGGTCTTAAACTTGTCTTCTTTTATCCTACTTATAGGAATTGAGTTGTTCATGCACTATCAAAATTAGGAAGCCACTCACAGAGAAATCGGACACTTACACAGACAGACATATAGACAAACAGACATACACATACATACACATGTTATATGCTCATCGGCTCTTGTCATAAATCATAGACAAGCTACTGCTTCTTCTTTTGTTTGTTAAACAAATCTAGATATATTTTGAGTGCTAAGTATTAAAATGAATGTTTTATTTTTATTTTTATGGGACACTTTATTTTTAATAAAAATAGGTATGCAAAAGCGTTGGATTTTATTTATTATTTTATTTTTTTCTGCCTGTTACATACTTTTAACAAAACCATTATTGATTTCCCATTTACAATGGGTTCAGGGTATAAAAATGATAAAAATAATCAACAAAAATGTATATAATATTTTTTAAAACCGTTTAAATAAAACTTAACTAAACCCAAACTTAAAGAAATTTGTAAAAATGTTCAGGAGTATATTACATAATTATTTAAAAATTTCTTTGATATTCTAATATTATTTTTATGTAAATTAAATGAAACTCTGACTTTTAATTTAATTTTATTCTTTGTTTTGTATATATGTATTCTTTTAATATGTATACATTATAAAATGACTATCATTTTTTAAATAAATGAAAATTTTGTAATTTAATGAATTTAATGTTTTATTATACAGTTTTTAATATATCATAAAGTAAATATGTTATTATAATATACAATTTTTTTTATATTTTTTAATTTCATTTTATAATTTAATCCGATCAGATTAATATAAGTCCATATTATCAATCTATGACTTAGCCTCACTTTATATATATATATATATTTAAAGCTATTATCAGGGCTAATATTTAATACTAACCATAGATTTGTTAATGCCTCCTTGATTCGTATCAAATAAATAGCAATTAAATACAGCTGCTGTGCAGTTGAGCGGCTTAATGAAGCGTTCTTTGTGTGGCTCATTGATGTCCAATCAAACTGCCACTAACTGTCACGGGCTAACGCATTTTATAACTCATTAAATTGACTTTAAGCCACCTTTTTCGCTTATTCGCTTTGGCATTAATCCGCTTGTTCAACTTTCATTACATTTGCGCTTATCTGCATAATTGAAATGAATGCTTAACGATATTTGTAATTTAAATCGAAATTAAAGAAGCACAACAAAAAAGGATATATAGAAAAATAAAATAAAACTAAAATTAAGCCGAATGAAAATGTGCATTGACATATGAAAAACACATCATTAATTTATAAATAACCAAATTAAACAATTAATTGCCAAGGACAAACAGTGTAAAAAATATAAATAAAATAAATGCAAATATCAAATAAAAGCGACAAAAGAGTAACAAAAAAAAACTATAAAATAAAATAATAGAGGAAAGAGAAAAGCAACAAATTTAATTTCGCATTTGAATGCACAATTTAAATGCATTCAAAAACTCGTTTTTTTTTCTGTGGCCTATAAGTAATTAAAATTTAAATAACTATCACTTGCCCAGGCACTGGACAACAAAAGATATGTTTCTGTGCGGCGCTAAAAAATAAATAAATAAATAAATACAAATTATTACGCATACGCAGCGTACGCAACGAAGGCGAAAGTGCAAAGAAATGAACACGTTGACAGGCTGGAAGGCTGAGAGGCTGGCAGAGGCAGGCAGGCAGACAAACAAATGAAATTCATTAACACGATTCTAATTACAACAGACAATGCCAGCGACAGTTAGCAAGGGCGATTGTTTAGGGGGCGTGGCTGCGTCAAGGGCCTGTCTGTGGGTGTGCGTGTGTGCATTTTGCATACAAATTGCTAAATTAATGAGCAAAATACAGCCGCACAGTAGATAAAAGCAAATAAATTTGTAAATGCGCAGCTCACACATAAAACACAGGCAAAAATGGAAGCTGATGGACGAGCTGATACCCTGTTTTGGGAGATATATAAATTTTATATAAAGTTTAATGAAGGGAAAACTAAGTTTAGTTACTAAAGTTGATCATTTATCGTTGTCCAGGGGTTTTTACAGGATATTCATACAATCATTAGTTTAGCCATTCGCGCATTTTAATAACTGGTTGGCTTGGCTAATTGGAGGCTAAGCAAATATTTGCAATTCAATACCCTTCGCCATGGCCAATAAATTATGCAGAGCAGCTGCTCTGCTAAATGTTGCGTAATGTAAAAACAGATCGCAGGCATATATGTATATGCATATATCTGGCTGACTGTGGCCGGCAACCAAGGCAATTCTGATTTATATGCCCCAAAAATTTAAATAACTTTTAAGGGCGCCAAGCACTTAGAAAAAATTTGTATATGTATGCATATATATTTCCACAGCTCTTCCAGCCAGAGTTAATAAGCCTGCCCATTTGCAGAGCAGCTGCATTTTACGAGCTTAGCTCTTTTGGCTTTGGCAAACGATTTTTGGGCACACCGCAGCGCATAGTCGCAAGGGTAATCCTTGCTGGAACCTGAACGTCAGTCAGCACAGTCCAAAAGTTATTTCTGGCCCTTTTGAGGTATCTGTCCGTCTGTCTGTCTCTCCGTCTGTATGCTTATGGTCGGGCATATGCGGTGGCGTATACGTAACCTGCGCCGCACAGGCCGCAAACAGAAATCGAGCAGCTGGCTGCACATACATGCACCTGGACATGTGTGCATAGTTGTTTTTAATGGTGCTGCAGCAGGCAGGCAGGCAGGCAGGCAGGCGAGCAGGCCGACAGGCAGGCAAACGCAAACAAAGCCAACAAACAGACCAAAAATCTAGTTCACTTAAAATTTTCTCATTTCCTTCCGCCTGGACTTCCACACACACAGCAGGCCAAAAACTTTATGTGTGTGCGTGGCGAAAAAGCTTAAGTTAACAACCAGGGCAACCAACAAGTTAACAAGTCGAGGGCAAACCGAGACGGCTCTCAGAACCTTTACGTTCGCCTCATTGTCGCCGAAACGCATTTAGGAAGGAAATTAGTACGTAAATGTCATAATTTGCAAAAGAACTTTGTGCAGAGGATTATTAAGTCATTATAGACACCCACACACACACACCCACACACACACAGAGAGAAGGCGCTTAGTTTTGCGACTGCTCCACATATTTATCGGCAGCTGCTCTGGCTGCCTGCCTAGCTAATCAAAATGCAAATTTCAATTTGCCAACTGCCGAAAGCGAAAGACAAGAAACAAAAGTTAAAAAGTAAGAGAACCGAACTACAAATCTTTGACTTTTTACCTGTCCACAAGAAACCTGAGCAAAAAAAAAAAAAAAAAAGTTAAAATTATCATGAAAACGAGGGCCAACGATGCGGAACCCAAGGGCAACATTCTCTGTCTCTTCGCACACACATCGCCAGCAATGCGGCGACTGCTGTAATCCTTTTCAATGTTAGCTTCCCTCTTTTCGTTTTTTTTTCCTTTTCCTTTCGGTCATGACTCGCTTGATTTCTAACTTATTTATTTGCTACTACCTTCTTCTTAGCTCGGGTTTGCCCACAACTTTTGATAATGTCAACAGCATTGAACATAGCCGCAAACCAAGTAAGCAGCCAACAGGAACTTGCCATGCTTGGTATTCTTGGCTCTTGCTTTAGATTTTCATTTGCTAAACATGCTCAGGAACAGGAGTAAAAGACGCCGAGCTCGAGTTGAGTTTGTCAATTTGTTGCAAATGCAGTAAACATCATCTAATTGACGTTGAAATTAACGTCGCTTGTCGCTTGTCCCATCAGCAACAGTTGCTGCTGTCGCTGTTGCTGTTGCTGTTGCTGTTGCTGCTTCCGCTGCCATGTTGCTCCTCTTGCTGTGCTTGACACATGTCCAACGAGTCTTTCTTTCTGATTTTTTGTCTTGGCCATTTTAATCGTGGCTCGCAGCGCCGCTGTCACCGTTGACAGCTGTCTGATTGTTCGGTCTGGTGGCTCAGCACCAGCACCACTTGCCCCACTCGCACGCAGAGAATATGTGCATGTCAGCTGGTTTATGTGTGCTTTGCATAATGATTTTAATTGACTGATGGATACAATCAAATTGAAATTGATACGACTATGCGGCATAAACCACTCTACCATAGCTAACTGGAGCAGCTGCCAGTTGCCAGTGCCAGTTGCTCGGGTGGTGGCTGGTGGCTGGTGGCTGGTGGCTGGTGTTGGTTGGCGGTTTGAGTCCGGGTCTTAGCTACTCTCGCAGCGCGACCAAAGCTGTCAGCACATCCAACAAGTCTATCAGTCAAGTATCAAAAACGTGTGTGTGTGTGTGACTCTGTTCCGCAGGGAACTCTCTCTAGCAGCCACGCCAGTTCAAGGCAAAAATCCACGGAAAACAAGCCAAAACACAACAACGGCACCACAAAACCGAACGAAGCGCACTCGAGTGCAACTAAGCCAAGTTTTATTTAGATATGAGTTGGCCAACAGCGAACTGCAAATGATCTGCAAACTTGACAAAGTTGAAGCTAAAATTTTTAACGTGAACTAGATATGAGAGGGTAATAAATATTTTCCTTATATTTACTTAAAGTTTGTCAAAAAATTGGAAATTTAAATTTTTTATATATTTTATATCTTGTTTATAATTTGTTTTCTTAATTTTCCCACGAAAAACTGTTTTTTTTTTTTTTTGGTAATTTGTAAAATTTGTAAAAAATAAAAAAATAAAAAAAATAAATAAAAAAAACATGTTAGAAAATAAATAAAAATATAAAAATAAGCAAATAATTTTAAGCAAATTTATGATAGCTATTGATAAATATAAAACAAACTTATTTGTTTTTGGAAGTGAAAATATAAAAATATATATATGACTACGTTTGAAGCAGATCAACATTAAAATAATAATAATAATAATAATAGATTTAGAAATAGTAAAACTAAATCAAAACATATTTTTTAATTTCTTTTTAACTCTATACAAACATTTATATAAAAGTAACAAAATATTTATATTTGAGTTTTAATTATGTATATTTAAAAATGTTTTATAATGATTTAATTAAATTTTTGTATTATTATTTTATTTTATTTTAATTTTATTTATTTATTTTTTTTTTTTTTTTTTGTTACATATTAACTTTAAAATTTCGGTTTCATTTCAGCAGAAAATTTTAAAACCTCTAAATGACAATTTCAGAAGCGTAAATAAACCAGCTCCTTAAGCATCAAAGTCAAGCAAAAACCAAACTCAAATTTGCAAAAATTGTTGAAAAATCCAAGGTGGAAACTCAAGTTTGTGTGACTTGGCTGACCACAAGAGTTCAGCATTTGCAATTGTAAATTGAAGCCGTTTGGCAAGTAAGCAAACCCCATATGAGCTTCAATTAAAGCGTGCTCGTTCATTAACCATCAAAAAGGTCAGGGCCAAGCAAGAAAGCGAGATGAAATTAAAAATAATTAGTAAATAATATAACAGCGAGTGGCAAACGCAGATTGCTTTCGCTCAACAAACGTATTTATATGTATATGTTTTTTGTTATAGTGCCTCAATTAAGCATTAATTTAGCTACAATCAGGCATTTAGAGTATGCGACTCTTAGCCACACTTTTCTTATGCATTTTCCCTCATACTCGCTTACTTTGCTGCTTTGTTGTTCTTGTGTTTTGTATGCAAGCTATTAACGCTGTTGTTGCTTGATTTGTGGCATTCATTGTTGCTGTTGTTGTTGCTGCTGTTGCTTGTGCTTTTCGCGTTTTACTTGGCTGCGGTTCAACGCGTAAGCCCTGCCTGCCCGCATAACCCTGAGCTCCTTTTTGCCTTTCGCCTCTCGCGCATTTTCATCATCAACAATTTTTGGTACGGAAAACTTTGCCAAAAACTTTTTACACATGCGAAAGGGTTTCGCATGCGTGCAGGTGCAGCTAAGTAGATATACATGTGTGTGAGTATGTGTGTGTGTGTGAGCTCAGTTTAGCTTAAGTTTTTAGCATACAGACGAAGTTTCACAAAAGACCAGCAGACAGACAGGCGGGGCTGCGTGCCAGGCACACCTTGAGGAGTTTTGTGCGGCTGCCACAAGTAGACATTGGTTAAAAACTTTTCAACTACTCACATACACATACATGCACACAAATATACAGGCACATGCGTTTGAAAAATTATTATAACGCGCCACGTTGGCAACCTTTTCATATGCCAAAAACTTAGACAACGCCGCCGCTGCTGTTGCTGCTGCTGCTGCTGCTGCTGCTGGTGTTGGCTGAAAGACTTGTATAGATATAAAATTATGCGCGTTTATTCGTAAATTAAGTGCTGGCTGTTGCTTTCTGAAAGTTGGCGCGGCGCAGGCAAGCAACCAACTAACTTGCCCTGCGGTTTGCTTCGTTTCCTTTCCACTCAAAGGGATTTGCGTTCGAGTGCATTTAGGTGCGCCAACCACGAGCCACGTCCCTTCCTTTTCTTTAGGTTGAAATTCTTACTGATTCCAAATATCTTTCAATCGTTGAATTATGAATTCATAAGGCCTAAGTGCTTCGTCTAGTATCAATACACACACACACACACACACACACACAAAATTTATCAACATTCTTTTTTTCTTGATAGCAAAAACTTCATTTGCAGAAGAAACGAGTCCATTGAACCCGAGGCACGTGAGCGGCTAAGGTAATAAAGCAAAGATAAGACCTAAATTGCATGACCAAATGCCTTGCATGCGCCAGCCCTGGGCTATGGAGAGGAGCCGAGCAGCAGAGCTGTGCATGTGCTTTCTATGAAGCCCATAAAGCAAGGGTTTCAAGAGTTAGCCTATAAACAGGTGGACTTTAAATGCCTGAAGGCAGCACTAGTAAGTATGCAGAGTGAAACTGAAGAGAAGTTAGCACAGAGAAATTTGTTTTAGAATCCAACTATTTGCTGAGAATGACTGATTGATTGATTGCTAATTGACTGACTAACAGATTTCCGGATAGACTGACTGATGAACCGACTGATGGACTAATCAACTGTCTGATTGGCTAAATGATTGTCTGCCAAATGGACTGAATGATAGTTAACTGGTTAATTGACTGATTGATTGACTAATTGACTGATTATTTCACTAACTGATTGATTGAGTAATTGATGGACTAATTGACTGACTAATTGACTGACTGATGGAGTGATTGATTAAAATGACTGATTGATTAATTAATTGACAAAATGATTGATTGGCTGGCTATTTAACTGACTAATTGGCTCACTGATTGGCTTACTGATTGAATAACTGATGAGCTGAGTGATGAACTGACTGATTGATTGACGTATTGGCTGACTGCTTGATAGATTAATTGATAAACTGATTGACTAACTGACTGACTGACTGTTTGACTAACCGGCAGCATAAAAACTCAGCTTATTATTTATAAAAGTTAATCTAAGCAAAGAAGAAAAAAATCAAATAATACAAATTTCAGCTACTTTTTCCTAATCGAATATATATTTTCCATAAATTTGTATAAATACCAGAAACATTAAATGCCTGAGCGGAAAAGGCAATGGAATTACTCCATCTCAATTACAAATTATTTATGGACTTGCACAAATTTATATTATTATTTTCAATATTAATTTTTAGTAGATGGAAATGAAAATAGAATGCCAAAAAACTAACCTCATATGTTATATGCAGACATATAGAGAGAGTTTCATTAGTTTTCAATCTATCAACTGCAATCAGCAGTCAGAGAGAGAGAGAGAGAGACATGAGACATGAGCACAGCAGCACATATCCCTTTCACTCATCGGCTGGGATAGCTACCTAGACAACATTCAGCTGTGGATGCCACAGCCACTGGCACAATATTGGCAGCCAGCAACGGTAGCAGCAGCAGCAGCAGTAGCAGCTGAAGGCGGCATCAAGAGTCGGGTAACATGGCCACGACGGACTGAGCAACGCTTTGAAGCGCGCTAAAAATTTCAGATTTTCAGAACATAACATTTTACGGTTTTACGGTTCATTGCCGCATGCAGGAAAGTGAAAGATACATGCATGTATGTACATATATCTACACACATATATACACAGATATATGTATGTGTGTGTGTGTGTGTTGTTGGCATATGAAAGCGATACACTCGTTTGCTCACTTTTCGGAAAATCGCTTGAAAATCGTTTGAAGCGCCGTTCGACAGCAGCGCGCGTGGCAGTTGGCTGAGCGGCTGTGAAGGCAGACCGGCTTAACTTTTGGGCTTTCATTGCT
This sequence comes from Drosophila hamatofila, assembly GCA_035045345.1. NCBI lineage: Eukaryota > Metazoa > Arthropoda > Insecta > Diptera > Drosophilidae > Drosophila > Drosophila hamatofila. Next base: position 1,242,666 of record JAWNPA010000032.1, read on the forward strand.
TTTGCTTCTGCTGAGCTTCAACAAAATATTTTAAGTAGTTTAGAAAGTCTGTGTGTGTGTGTGTGTGTGGATAGCTCACATATCAGTAACGCCAAAAAAAAAAAAAAAAAAAAAAACAAGTAGGAAAGTTCTAGTCGAGACTGCTCGACTACGAGTTTCCCTGAGCCCGTCAAGGAACTGATATTAAAATTCAAGTGATTCGTCGCTTATTTTCTGCTTATGCTAAAATCAAAACTTGTAGGAATTTTTAGAGTTGATTTTGGAGATGGGAGTGAAATATGACAAAGATCGAAATTCTTAAAAATACATATAAATCTATATTTTAAATTTTAAGACTCTAGCTCTAACGATATATCACGAAAATATCATTTTTGAACTGATTTTCGATAAGGTTTTTAATCGATAACAAAAAACGGGAGTAGTCATAGAATTTTGGAAGCATGCGCCTGCAATGTACGAACCCACGAAACAAATTTGAAGTCTCTACCTCTTGTACCAAATCAACTCAGCTCGCCCTGATCAAGAATATATATACATTATGGGGTTTGCCACGCCTCCTTCTGCCTGTTACATACTTTTAACAAAACCATTATACCCTGATTTTCCATTTTCAATGGGCACTAAAAAAAAAAAATCTTAAAGGCTTGGCAAATTTAACAGCCGCATCGATGTCTCTTTTAATGTGTGTGTGTGTCGTCGGTGTGTATTAACTTTTTGCTTTTAAATTGTTCATGCAACTTTTGCTGCAGTCTTTTGTGAGCTGATGCTCGCGACTTTTTGATTTTTAGCTATTGGCAAATGCGATTTTCTCATTTTAATTGACTTTCAATACTTTGGTTTATGTTTTTTCTTTCATTTTTTATACTCTTCTAATATTACAATGTATTGTGAATAGAATAAAAATAGCTTCAAAAATAAAAATAAATAAATATAAAAAAATAATTACTGAACCTTTCTCTGCTTACATATCATGTCGTAGATTCAAAGATAAAATATGATTTTTAGGGAGGAAATATAAACGATGAAAAAAGCATTTGATTTTAATTTTAGAAATATATATATATACTTAACTATACTACTATTAATTAAATCAATATAAACTGCGCTAATTTATTAGCAATTTATATTAATTTTTCTTTATGATAATTGCCCTCAAGGGGAACTTCTCGGAACTTCTACATCAGCAATTTATTCTTATATGCTAAATATATATGACATTTTCTGACTATATAAACAACCCAAAAAAATTTAAAAAAAAAATAAAAAAAATTGTTAAGGAAACAAAATCATTAGAAATTACTGGAAATTTTCATGTTACGCACTTAAGAAGGCGTATAAATAATAACTATTATTTTATCATTTAATTTTGTATCAATTTTCAATTCTGGGCTGTCGTTTTTTTTTTCCAAATTTGTAGTACCTATAAGATTTTGCCGTTAGCTACGCCTCCTATGGGTGTAGCTATTTTGGGACGGACAGGGCACAAAACTAATATACTCAGTTCACTTCTTGAATGAGTTTAGAAAGCTATAGCATGATATATTCTAATGCAGATCTGTGTTGCTTACAAAAGTTCCTAACAGTCATAAGCAAAATTCATTCGATTTGATTTGCCCTCCTCTTTTTTCCTAGAGCACTGGAATGAGATCTTATAACACTTATTTCATAGGCTCTTATACTGTTTCTAGAATTTATAAAAAATATGTTCAACTCTTACAGTAATTAAACAAAAATTGTATGGCTTTGTTTACTTAAAGAAACAGCTTAAATTTCAATTACTTTAGAGTCAACATATGCTGTGCACAAAGACATTTTAATTATGATTCGACTTTCAGTTTTCGGTTCTTCCGAGAAAATTGCTGTACCTTTTGCAACTTCTCATAAGTAGCTGATCTAGTCAATGCGCTGGCAACTTCAAGCAGCTTACTTTCCGCTGCAAAAACTACGGCGACCGACTCCGTTGCAACTTTGTGGCATTCCGGCAGACCTGCGCCCGCACCACTTCCTATCTCGAGTGGGCGTCTGAGAAGTGCACTTATGTGTGTGGAGTCAAAGTCGGGCAGCCGAAAAAAAAAAAAAAAATGGTGACACAGCGAGAAAGAGATAGAGAGTGAGAGAGGGAGATATGGTGAGACAGAGAGAAGGCCACTTGACAGCCACAAAGCGGCGCTGGCTTGTCACCCGGTTCTCTCTCGGTCAAAGCATTGCACGCCAAGTGCCCCTCCAGAGCAGAGCAGAGCAGAGCCGAGCAGAGCAGAGCAGAGCAGAGCAGTTAAGCAGAGCGCAGCCGATGCCATAAATGTTGCAACTTGCACTGCAGACAACTTGCACCATGCCACGCCCACCCATCCGCCCACCAGCGCTGTGCAAAGTGTTTAAGCGTGAAAGCAAGTGGCAAACAGGCAAACAAGCAAACGTTTGCCATTTTTGTCTCGTACTCTGTGCGGCATTTTAGCGAGTGTCTTCTTCCAGTTTCAGGCAATTTCACAGCAATTTAAGTTTTTTGCCTTTGTGTGTCTGTGTGTGTGTGTGTGTGTGTGTGTGTGTGTGTGTGTGTGTGTGTGTGTGTGTTTAAGCAACACTTCAATTAAAGAGCAGCAGCTAGCCAAAACTATGTCAACCATGGCCGAACCGGATGTGCATCTCAATTTAGGCAAACACTCGGCTGCTCGCCACTTTCACAAGGTGATTAAACTCATTTGTTGTAGCTGCAAACACCAAGCCATAGATCCTAAAGAAAAATGCTGCCTATTCTGTTTAGCAGCAACAAGAAGCAAGAGGTGACTCTAAAGGAAAGTGACAGACTAGTAGATACTCTGAATTCCAAATTCTAATTCTCTTCCTTGATCATGTGTGTAATATGTTTGTAAAACTAATAAAAAGTATATATATTTATGTATTTCTATAAAAATGAGAAGTGCTATCATTGATTTGGTATGAAGTGGAGCTGAACATGGTATATATATATATATATATAGTCTCCTTTTACAGTCTACAGCTCACATAGAGAGAGGCACAGACTCCTTATAGACATTGCTTAACTATTTCGCATACTGCCTGTATGTATTATGTACTCAAACTAAAAACCAATATACCCACTCAACTCTTTTCCAATTGGCTGCAGAGTATAATAACAACAACAACAATAACAACAACATCAACGACTGGGAGTTGCAATAAATTTTGGCAGCAAGCAAAAATAGTTTACAGCAGCGCATTCAGCACGTAGCAAATTGTAGCCAGGTGCTCTATCTCTCTGTACACAGGTGTGTGTACAGGTGAGCTCGTGTGTGTGGGTGTGTGTAAGTGTCCGTGTCTGTGTGTGTGTGTGTGTGTGTGTGTGTGTGTGTTTGTCTGTTGTGCTTGCCACACATGAACAGGTGCGCTTTATGGTTGACTTCAACTTTTGCTACCTTTCACCTCCGACCGCCTTCGACTGTCATAAAATTGCTTTTTGCCTTAACAACAACAATAACAACAACAAAAATTTCTTATGATTTATTATTTTTCAATGTGCTTTGTGGCTTGGCTTAAGCCTTTCATTTCTGCCCTCTTTTTTCATTCTTTTGCTCCACTTTGGCTGGCAGCGCAATTTTGTCACATTTATTAACTGATGGATTGGGTGTAGCCCGACGAAAAAAGTTTCATATTGAATCTGCTCAGTTCGTCCGCATATACCCTGTAAATAACTAATTGATAAATTGTGATAGATCTGTTTGTTTGGCACATACTTCAGTAAAAATATTTTGTTGTATTTTTTGTAATTTTTTCTTTTAAAAATTAAAATGTAATAATGTTATTATTTTATACAGGCTTGTCCATATTCGACGAACCCATCTGAGGTTGCCCATATTCAACGGACCCAAGTTTTTTTTAAATCAAAGAAAAATACACTTTTTTAATGTTGACGATAATAATTTGGTTCAAGTAGCTTTGAATGTGATATCTCAATATAAAAAAACCAATTATATAAATACCACATATCTAATTTTTAAGTATTAAAAAAATGTATATATAAATTTATAATAAATTATGTTAGTTTTGTTTTTTGATGAGAAAGCTCTGAAGAAGTAGATTTTTTTTTTTTGTTATATATAGTAATAATAAAATAACATATACTCATGAATATTTATATTTTAACAGATTTTAAAGCTTCCACAGCTTATCATACTTCTTAATTCATATTCATATTCAAACGCCAAAAACTTTATTAGTTTTTTGAATATACTATTCTTATATCAACTAAATATATATATATATTATATTTAATATTTTATAAAAAATTAAGATTGGTTTAAACTGGAAAGTTCCAGAAAACTTTTTCTTTCTATAGGGCACATTTAGCAATTCATCTTTACCTCTTCAACCTATATCATTTTCTTTACTCATTGCCTATTCTACTTTTCCTAGAGCACCTACTTAGTCGTTAACTTCTTCAATTTGTGGCTCATATATATACATGTACATATTTTCTTTGAGTTTTGCTGCTGTTCTTCAGGTAGTTGGTCATCGATGCCCATTAAACATTTAATGTGTTGGCCAATAAGAAACTTTTGCGCTTAGCCCGGCTTAAGCGAAGAGTTTGCTGCTGCAGGCATGTGTGTTTATATATATACACATATGTATATATATGTATTGTGTGTGTATTGGGTAGATATATGTATAATTAATTACTCTTTGGAAACTTTGACACATTTAATTATTATTTTATTAGTTTGACTATTAACTGGCGGCAGATTGTGTGGGCGCGTCTGCAGTGCGTGGCCGCATCGTGTGGCCATAAATATTTAAGACAACCATGGTGCGCCATAGCCAGTATACACTGTAATTTGCTCTGGCTGGCAGGCAAAGATTTAACTTTGCTTTCGGTTTTGGCTTGGCTGAGCTGTAGCTCATATCTGTATCAGTCTATGGCATTAGTCTTTGTTTTTACCAAATGCATTTAATTGTTGTCATAAAGTTTTAATACACACACACACACACACACACACACACACACACACACACACACACAGACTTGAGCTTAGGTACACATTCGTTTACTTTGCTTCGCTTTGATTTTCATTTCATTTTCTTTTGGAAAAGTTTTCTGTGTACTTTTGGCAAATCGAAATCGACTCGAAGAACTGCTGCCAAATCTTGTAAAATCCTCTTCGGCCACACTGGCAATGGGCATTGAAACTAACAAAAAAAAAAAAAAAAACGAAACTTTTGCAGCAAATGAAGTTGTAGCTAAGGCCAGCTAAAGCTCACTCAAATCTTGTCCTCTCAGCTGCTGTGACGTACTTCCTTTAGCAACTGCAATTAAATGTGCTGCAAAAGTTTGTTTATGCTTGAAAATCGATGGCTAAATTGTTGCAAACTTGTTTTGTTGCACATTCAATTTGCTTGCCATATGCAGCTGCTGCTGTTGCTGTTGCTGTTGTTGTTGCTGCTGTGGCGGCAGCTGTGGCTTATGCAGCAGCATTAACAAACAGCCGGCGAAAGGGCATCTGCATTTTTAACAGCATATTTTAATGGCTGATTTTTAACATCAGCTCGGCGCACTTATTGACAGCTGCGACAGTCTGTGACATAGCCCACTTCTTCGCTCCCACTCACTCTCCCACTCTCTCTCTCTCTCTCTCTCTCTCTCTCGCTCTGTCTCCACTTTGATGCATATGTCATGCGATACACGCAACGATACAAAATTTATTTGCAACGCGCCTGTCATGCTCACACACACACACACACACACATAGGTTCATATAAAAACTGTAGCCAAGCAGCAACAACGCTGGCATAAAAAATGTTTAATTTAATTTCTTGTCGCAAAAAAATGCCAGTGCCTGGCAATTTTTCGTTTTTCGTTTTTGCCTGGCAACTGCTGTGCCAACATAAAATGCTTAAACAATTTTTATAGGTAAATATCGAGTGGAATGGGCTGGGAGCAGGAGCCAAGTTAAGCTGCTGCTGTGCTAATCGACGGACGTCAACTTTGATTGAATTTCAACATGAAAAATCACGCACTTTGACCGCATGATTGATTAAGCTCCACTCAACTTGACAATTAACTGACAAATTGATTTAAACTAGGTTAACCCACCAGCACCACTTCACTCTTAAATATTCAGTTAAACAGTAGTATATTATCGCTGTCACGAGCATCTGTAGGAGATGAGCTGAGTTGCTGTGGTATAGATTTTTGTTGGCCTATTGCAATGCAGCTGAACAGAAAATGAGTAAATGACTCAAGAAATGCAATTTTGAATGCTCATTAACTAGCCTTGAGCAAGTGACTCGGGTTGTCCCACTCTAGGCCACAAGGTTCCATAATAAAGCAGACTTTTGTCAACAAAATTTTTTTTGGAAAATTACATCTCTACCCAAAGTTACATCCTTAGTTTGGTGACATTCGACATTCGACATGCCAGTATGTTTGTGTTAGTGGTACAAGCCTTTTGGATGACCTTTATGGACGCAAAACGTTTTCCGTTCATGGCCAAATGCAATATTCCGAATAGGTAAAAGTCTGAGCAATATTTGATCATCATGCGGACACAAACATTGCATGCTAGTACATGCATGGATGGACGATACATAGGCAATGTAGAGCAGTCAACAGACAAGCAGCTGCTCTATTGCAATGATGCTCTACTTTTTTTTTTTTTTTAATATGCTCAGATTATGTTCGACGGCATTGATGATCAAGCCAATGCACTCAGAGATCAAGAATGAGAGAGAGAGAGAGAGAGAGAGAGAGAGAGAGAAAGACACAGCACGAATAATCGCAATCTATTTGCAAACATGAATCTCTTATAAATATAAATCTATTAAATTGAAATGCTAATCGCACCGTTGCTTGCTGAGCCCAACTGAGCTTAGGCATCAGCTAAAGGAGAAATGGAAATAATTGGGTTTTTATCTATAATTATCTTATCAAGTGAGTTCTTTGACTTCTTCTTGTCAAGTATTTTTCATTTATAAAACAATCTATATTTTTTGTATATTGGTAGATTTCATTTGAAACATTTTTTATTGTATTAGTTCTATGCAAATCTCAACTGTTTTTATAAATTCAGCTTACGGTTTAGGCAAGGGCTTAAAAATAAATTGCTTTTGTTGTCTTATATGTTGCCTGAAAATTGTTATTATTTGTGTAATATTTCTTAAATTTAAATTGAAAACTTTATTTATTTATTAATATGTTGTGTTTGTTTTGTATTCCAATAACTTATTTTTTATATATATTTATTTTATTATTAATTCAAAAATATTATACAAGACTATTAGATTTATAAATTTTTTCATTGATTTAAGTATTAAATAAAAATAAAAATTTTCCTTGAATTTTATTAGAATGCCAACAGTTGCAGAATTCACTTAAGAAGAGATTTTTTTTTTTAAATTTACAAAGTGTTGTTTATTTAAGTATATTTTTAATTATATGTATATTATAGTTGGATAATTCTTTTAAAATATTTTTACCTATTATCTAAATATATTTTTTCTTTATACACATTATATACTAATTATTTCTATACAAATCATACAATATGCTTATATATTATATAATCTACATTGCTATTATTTTGTCAAACTAAAATTGAGTCTAATAATAGCTTTACTTATCCCTTAAGACCTTATCATGACATTATCATATTCTAGTGCCACTTCACGCTTGCTGCTCATTGAACCTAAATTGTATTTAATTCTAGCACAAACTCCTGAGTCTTTGATTATGCATCGCCCATGGTAATTATGTGCAATAGCGGACCATCATAATTATATGGGCCATATGTGGCGCTCGACATTCATCATGTGGAACAGTTTGATCTTAATGTAAATTTGCATTTTATTGCATGGTAATTAAGTGACAAAGAAGTGAATATGCAACAAATGTTTTCAATTGCATAAAACGCTGCACGTGCCAAATCAAATGAGTGTGTGTGAGTGTATGTTAGTGTGTGTGTGTGTGTAAGTGTGTGTGTTAGAGCCACTAAATAAACAATATGCTCGCAATGGGCTTTAATTTATACAATAAACACAAATTGGGGCATATAATGGGTGCAAAACTCACACACATTCAGATGAATAGAGAGATGCAGAGAGAGAGAGAGAGAGAGAGAGACAGAGAGAGTGAGGAAGAGAGACAGCAGACAGCGCACATTATTGACTCACCCCTGTACACCACAAATTGCCTCTGGCACACGCACACTACGTGACCCATTGCCATTGACTGCAAGTATGTCTGTGTGTGTGTGTGTATGTGTGACTAGCTATGTGTATATGTGTTTGTGCGTCTCCGTGTGAGTGCTTTGTTTGCGCTGCGGCCAAATCAATTAAAAATTACGCATACGCACTGTAAATATTTGGCACGCACAGCGCCATTTGCACAACGTGCGCAAAATATTTGCTAATTTTTGAAGCATTTTTCGATAATTAAAGCGCATTCAGAATATTTGATTTATGATCAAGTTGGCGATGAGTTGCATGAAGAAGCTCTGGCTATAGCCAGCATGGGTATTTCTAATGTTTATTTTGTAATAACGAGCTTGACTTTCTTAATTTCAGTTTTTGTTAGGCAGTTATTACATCAAGTGAAGTCTGATTAGTAATGAAGTATACATTTTCTGTCTCGGTAAAATTCTTTAAGTTCTATCTCAAGTGTCACATGCCTTTTTTATTTTTATGCATTGAATTCACTCGGAAATCAGCAAATGTTGTTTTCTTTCTTTATTTTGTTTCTACCCAAGTTTTTTTTCTTCATTTTGCCTCTCCCTACCTTAATCAAATGCTCATTGAGTATCGCAACATCCTTGAACTATTTTTTATTGATATAAAGAACTTATTTAGCTCTTCTATAATCATATTGATTATATTAATTATGTGATTTACGTTATTAAAATTATTTTTATTTTATGAAATTTATATTTAGCTTACTCCTGCATTTGTTGAAAGGCGGAAATCCTGCTTCTCTCGATATCAAAGATATTTCTGAAGACCCTGTCGCAGGCGATCATTATCGTCGACTACAATAGCTGAACCACATAACTTTTCTATGTGGTTCAGTTTTTTTTTCTTGTTGCAGCCACAGCTCTTTAAAAACTATACAAAATTATACATTTATATTCCAAATCCAAACAATTCGCGCCGTTAACACCAATATCTATTCCATCTCTTATGAATATCAATCAACGGTTTTAAGCTTGAGCAAAGGCAACGAACTCTCTGTTTTATTCTTCGTCAAAATACAAATGTTTGATCAACAAAAAATTCTGGTATAAAAACCAAGTTCGAAATCCACCTCAATTCCAAGAACCAAGATTTTCTTCTCAAAATAAAAAAAAAACAAAAAAAAAAAAAACAAAAATTACCGTAAGGCAAAGAAAATGTACGCATAAATTGTTGAATGCCTTGTTTACATACATAATGTGCCGGCTGGTACGCAGCTTGTATGCATCAAAGATTGATTTAATGTTAATTAAAGGGAAATTGTTTGCTCAGCAGAATGTGCACAAATATTTTTTCTACTCAACTGTGACATGTGAAATGAATCTCTGTGCTCCGTGGCGCAAAAGTTTCGCTCACTGGCAGCAAAGTAAACACAAAGCGTAGTCAAGTTGGTTGCAAGTAGTAGCGAAACTTTGTCCGTGCTGCAACATCAACTAGCAATAACAACAACAACTACGCAACTCTAGGTGTTGGTATGCGACTTAGTTCCGCCTTCTCCCCCTCTCTCTCTCCCTCTCTCCCTCTCTGTCTCTCTCAGTATCTTTATACGCTCTTGCTTGTGGGGTATGTCACAACTTTTGCTTGTCTGTTTGTCTGACTGCGAGTCACTGTCTCTCCGAGTATCTAACTGTGCGCGTCTGTCTGTCTGTCTGTCTTTCTTTTACTCTGTCTCTCTATCTGTCCGTCTTCCAGTCCGGGGCTACGTCAGCGTGTATGCTGCTACTGCCGCAGAAGTTTAAGGCAAATATGCAGCGCGCTCGAAAAGCTCGTGGCATGCAGCAAACATCAACAACATATTTTTTTTTCCTGCTGCTTGCTAGCAAAAACCAACAAGGAGTACGCAGTTAGCAGAGCGCTGAGCAACTAGCTAAATACACTTAAATTTAGTATTTTTTGTTTTTATTTGAAATGTTTTGTTTTTATGTAAATGAAATTATTTTGATAGTTTTTTAGTCAATATTAAAATTTTGTTTTTGAAAAAAAAAAAAAAAATAGTAAAATTTTTTTTTATTTTACAAAAATTTAAAAATTTGGTTAACATAAAATAAAAGATTTTGCATTAGGCTTGATTTTTGTTTTTTCGATATTTAAATATATTATGTTAATAAATTTTGAAAATATAAATAAATGAAATTAATTAAAAGCTCTTATTCTTTTCTAGTGAAGATGATTTATGGTTTGATAGTGATATTTCAATTATATTTACGTATCAGACTTTATCATATTACATATATAATTAAGATTTAATTTTAAATATATATGTAAATTTTATAAAATTTACTACATAATTGATAAACATTTTAATAACGTTCTACTCTAAATTATAAATGTTAGAAATTTTTTTTTTACAATTTCAATTTGAAATTAGTAAATAAAATAAATAAATAAAGTCCTAATGATTAATAAAAATATTGGAAATACATTTTTATTTTTATGAATAAGCAAATGTATTAGTTTTGTAAAAAAAAAAAATGTTTTAGTATATTTATATTTAATTCATTAAAAAGTGATATAATAAAATACAAAATAATTTATATAAAGTATATAAATATACAAAATATTAATTATTACATATTTACGTTTACATTTACTTATTGATATTAATATAAAAACATTATTTTTAATAGTATTTAAAAAAAAAAAACAAAATCAAAAAAGATGTACATATGTAATAACAAGAATTAATAGTATTTTAATTTTTTAAATTATAATACAAATATTTTAGCTTTCATAATTTCTTTAAAAAATATATATTTTTGATTGAAACAAATATTTTTAGGTAACAAACCAACTTTTTATAAAAACAATATTAAGATATATAAAATTTTTCTCTAAGCAACAAAATTTTTGTTATAATGCTAAGAGAATGCTTGTAAAATGCTACTATTCAGCGTGTTAAGCTTGTTTGTGCTAGTTGTCTGCGTTTTGGTTTTCATAGAGCATTGTGGAACCCAAAATGAACTTGTGCATTTATCTTGACGCAGACAGAGCCAAGTTTGGCTGATTGCAGCCACGCAGCGGGACAATCGCAGCGGCGCAGAGAGTCGTGCAATATTTTTAGTGACATTTATATCTGCTCCAGCATTACCCCAGCCTCCTTTCTCCTTTGGCATTTAAAAATTTATGCAATAAAGTTAGTTGCCAGGACGAAGTGTGTGCGTGTGTGTGTGTGTGTGCATATAAGTTTGCCGGGCAATGTTTGAAGGTCAAGTTGAGCCTTGGGAGGCACCGCCTTGGGTTTTCCATTGGCTTGAGAATTGGGGCAGGGCCATGACTTGGACTTGGACTTGGCGAGCGTGAGCGTGAGCGTAAGCGCGAGCGGCCACTAGCAAATAAATCAGCAACACTTGACAGACGCACTGAAGTTACTAATTTAATTTACATTTTTAATTTATTTTTTTGTGCGCCTGTCAAGTGAATAAGTAATGAATTTACAACTTCTCAAGAATTTCAAATTAAAAACAATAACACAAAATGGGTACGGCCAGCAGGGCCACCCACTTCGTATTCCTCTGGAGCGTGGACCGACGGAAACGCAAGCGCAGCCTGTGCTAAATTAGAGAAGCGGCAAAAACAAGAAGCAGGTGCGTTTGCATATTCATCTCGCTCGCTTCTCGTTCTCTTTCAACGCAAATGACTAATTAAAAACTGTAGTGGGCGTGGCAGCAGCATCTGTATTACATAAAGCAGTCAGCAGGCAGCGTGCAAAATGAGAATCAGCGCAGCTTCGCTCAAGCTTCCCAACACATCGCCGCCAACTCGAACGTTGCTTAAAGTCTTGACTTTAAGCTGGCGCTGAAAAGTATGCTACACTTTTTTCTGTTTGGCCAGCTCACTGTTTGCGTTCGGCGCAATCATTGCGCACTCCCTGGTTTCTGTCATTTGCACCTCTTACATTTGCAAAAATGTCGGCCACAGTCTCATGCATATGCAAATTGCATTTGCACTGCACCGAACAAACCCCCCCCCCCCCCCCACACACACACACACACACAGTCACACACCTGCTGCAGCTGTGCTGGATGAAGCCGGAGAAACTGGCAACTGACGCTTGACCAGTGCAAGGGCAAGGCGTTGCATTATCTCCCTTACTTTCTCCCTATCACTCTCCCTCTTGCTCTACCCCTCTCTCTCTCTCTCTCTCTCTCTCTCACTGTCTCTGTGTGTTTGGGTAGATGCGTGCCAAAAGTCACGCCGAATGACAAATCAGAGCCAATGTGTGTGCTGTGTGTTTGCTGTGCTTGTTGGCTGATTCCCATTGCAGATTAGCGCTGGGGAATAACACGTCTAAGTATCTGGGGACGCAGCGATGTGTGACTTGCTACATACATGACTACAAGCATTAGGTTTCTCTCTTTTCTGATTCCCATTTGCACTATTGCAACGAGCAACGAGCTAGAGCTGATGACGTAATTAAACCATTAGTTAATGAATTAACTATCGAGAGTCTGTGATTGCACCAAAGTTTCTTTCAATGGGTCATATGATAACAGTTACGGCAGGTGAACTCTTTCTTAGATGACTTAGAGATTTGGGAATATTAAAGTCCTTGCAATGGTTGCAACTGCCCTGGCTCCAAATGTTATATCAAACTGTTATTCCTCTGAGCTCCGTTTCACTCATCTGCTTATCACAGTGTCATACTTCATCTGCTGGTATTATGCGCATAAGTTACGCTCGCGTCCAGCTGTTAAGTGTATAAGCTTATAATAGCATAAGCACACAAGTCATTGGCCGAAATGTTAAGCGTCAATTATTGCGCATACGCCGCGTTGCCTGCATCGGTCCCAACCTGTAGCAATTAGTTGTGAAGAGCCGCGAGTCAAACGACTTCACTTGACCTTCTCGAGTATAATTGAAGTGCTTTGGCTGTGCCATCCTCCCCACTCCCACTCCCACACACACACAACCCCTTCGAAACTTGTTAAGCACTTGCTGCTCTTTTTTTTACGCTCTTTTTTTACAGACTGCAGTTTCAGGGCACGCTAAAAAAAAAAGAGCCAAAGGAGCAGCAGCAGCAGGTGGAGGTGAGTGAGCAACAAAGCAGCGGAAAGCAAAGCGTAAAAATTAACTTTGTTAAAAAGTACGCACTTTTGTGAGATTTTTCTGCTCAAATGTCCATTGAGCGAAAAGCAAAAAAAAAAAGGCCAAAGCAAAAAAGTTACAAAAAATAAAAACACCATAAAATGAGAAAAAAAAGAGAAAAAAAAAGAGAAAATGTTACACAAAATGAAAATTAAACGATGCTTAAAATTACTTTTTCGTCAAACTCTTTACGCGTTTACCCCAGCATTTGCCGCGACTGCTGCGGGTGGTTGTTGTCGCCGGGTCAGTGAGAAATTTGTTTGCCAACGATTTGACTGCTGTTGTAGCTTGTTGGCTTTAGCGTGGAGACAATAGCATTCAGGTAAATACAAAAAAAAAAAATGAAAAGAAAAAAAGTTTTGCAGAAAACAAAAAATGACTCTGGCTACTGTAACAAATTATGTTATTTGGTTTTCATTTTCAAAAGGTTTATTTTCTTTAACTTAATTGCATTTTTTAATTAAATGAATGAAAGCACAAAGAGTGGGAGAGAGAGAGAGAGAGAGAGAGAGAGAGTGTGTGTGTTAGCTAGCTGAGCTGCTGCTGCTATTGGGGCCGAAGGACATTAAAATGTTAATGAAGCCGCATTAACATATGACGGTCATAAAAAGGTATTAGCCAACACACACATTCACACACACACACATACAAATAATGCTTGCATTTAGTTGTACGCGCAGTTAAGCCAAGCACACACACACACACACATACAGAGTTGTACACCCACAATTGTACGTTGTAGAACTCACCTGCTGACCGCATAGCTCTGTCGACGCTTTTGCCTTTTGCCGCATAATCCCCACACAGCACGCCCCACACACACACACACACACACACACACACACACACACACACACACTTTGCACACACATGCTGACAGACTTACTTATGTCTAAGTCCAAATGCCATAAGGTGCGAATAAAAGTAGAAAAAAGTACTGAGCACTGCTGCTGCTGCTGCTGCTGCGGGATATCAGCTTAGTCCTGGCCATTAGCCACGACGGGCGGTTCAGTGCCTACAGCTCAGATCCTTCAACGCCGATTGCGCTCATCCAAAATTAAGCTGCACCTTTTAAAGCTCATGCAAAGTAAGTTGATGGCTATTCAAAGTTGTATAGCCCACTTAACCTTTCATAGATTAAAGCAGTATGCAAAATCAACGTGATTAAGTAACTATGCAGAAATTAGCTTTAGATTTATAGCTTTGCCAGCCCTAATATATACATATACTATTTAATATATCTCGTATTTAACACAATTTGCTGGACAACTAACGAAACCCTCCTCGCTGGCTCACATAAGTTCTTCACAATTGAATTAGTTTCCACTTGCTTTTTTCCCATATAATGTTGCTCGTTGTTTCATGGCTTTAGCTGCTGGCCAAGTTAATTTGGTGTTTTTGCTAAGCCAAAAATGTGTGTGTGAGCACTAAAAACTGGCTTAGCTCATGGCTGGCTAACTGCATGTATATTTATATGTTAGTGCACATAAATCTAGAGACCTGAGACCTGAGACCTGTGGCCAACAAGACCTCGCACCCCGGGCAGCGTTTACATTTTTATGCATATAAAATGCTGAGCCAAGCGCCGCTAATAAGTTGGCTCTGACGAACAAAGCGTTCGCCTTGGCCCCACCTGCTGCACTTGCCCCGACCCGCCCCGCCCACCATTTGCCATGCCCACTGGCGGCATACATTTCACGCATTTTGATATGCAAACAAATGCACTGAATAAAGCAGCCAGCCGCATGCCACAAAAGGTAGCCTGAAAAAAAAGAAAGCGAACAAAATATAGTGGTAAAAATAGAAGAAATGAAAAATTCAAAAATTTTCACGTTAAAACAAAGGAACAATTTAACAAAAAGCAAATGGCGGAGGCTAAGGCCGTGGCAGAGGCAGAGGCAGAGACAGAGGCAGGTAAGCTGCTAAATGCAAACAGGTGCATGCAGCTGCAGTTGAATATGGGCATCATAATGCATACATATGCATGCTTACATACATATATACATAATTCAGTCGAGTTGTTTATTAAAAGCACAAAAGGAAGGGCAGGGGGAGAGGAAGCAGCAGGAGGCTAGGGCAACAAAGACATGAAAGCAGCTGCAACTTTTTAGTGCAAATTTTATAATTTATGCTCGTAAATGTGCAGAGTGTATAAAGAATGCATGCATAGCTGATGGATATATGGAAAACGTGACATCAAGACGGCGGCCAAGAGAGAGAAAGTGTAGAAGGCACAAATATACCCTGTAAATAGGAAAAGATACAGATACAGATAGACGATACAGATAGAAGATACAGATAGATGATACAGATAGAAGATACAGATAGAAGATAGAGATAGAAGATACAGATAGAAGATACAGATAGAAGATACAGATAGAAGATACAGATAGAAGATACAGATAGAAGATACAGATAGAAGATACAGATAGAAGATACAGATAGAAGATACAGATAGAAGATACAGATAGAAGATACAGATAGAAGATACAGATAGAAGATACAGATAGAAGATACAGATAGAAGATACAGATAGAAGATACAGATAGAAGATACAGATAGAAGATACAGATAGAAGATACAGATAGAAGATACAGATAGAAGATACAGATAGAAGATACAGATAGAAGATACAGCTAGAAGATACAGCTAGAAGATACAGATAGAAGATACGGAAAGAAGATACAGATACAGATACAGATACAGATACAGATACAGATACAGATACAGATACAGATACAGATACAGATACAGATACAGATACAGATACAGATACAGATACAGATACAGATACAGATACAGATACAGATACAGATACAGATACAGATACAGATACAGATACAGATACAGATACAGATACAGATACAGATACAGATACAGATACAGATACAGATACAGATACAGATACAGATACAGATACAGATAGAAGATACAAATAGAAGATAAAGATAGAAGATACAGATAGAAGATACAGATAGAAGATACAGATAGAAGATACAGATAGAAGATACAGATAGAAGATACAGATAGAAGATACAGATAGCAGATACAGATAGAAGATACAGATAGCAGATACAGATACAGATACAGATACAGATACAGATACAGATACAGATACAGATACAGATACAGATACAGATACAGATACAGATACAGATACAGATACAGATACAGATACAGATACAGATACAGATACAGATACAGATACAGATACAGATACAGATACAGATACAGATACAGATACAGATACAGATACAGATACAGATACAGATACAGATACAGATACAGATACAGATACAGATACAGATACAGATACAGATACAGATACAGATACAGATACAGATACAGATAGCAGATACAGATACAGATACAGATACAGATACAGATACAGATACAGATACAGATACAGATACAGATAGCAGATACAGATACAGATACAGATACAGATACAGATACAGATACAGATACAGATACAGATACAGATACAGATACAGATACAGATACAGATACAGATACAGATACAGATACAGATACAGATACAGATACAGATACAGATACAGATACAGATACAGATACAGATACAGATACAGATACAGATACAGATACAGATACAGATACAGATACAGATACAGATACAGATACAGATACAGATACAGATACAGATACAGATACAGATACAGATACAGATACAGATACAGATACAGATACAGATACAGATACAGATACAGATACAGATACAGATACAGATACAGATACAGATACAGATACAGATACAGATACAGATACAGATACAGATACAGATACAGATACAGATACAGATACAGATACAGATACAGATACAGATACAGATACAGATACAGATACAGATACAGATACAGATACAGATACAGATACAGATACAGATACAGATACAGATACAGATACAGATACAGATACAGATACAGATACAGATACAGATACAGATACAGATACAGATACAGATACAGATACAGATACAGATACAGATACAGATACAGATACAGATACAGATACAGATACAGATACAGATACAGATACAGATACAGATACAGATACAGATACAGATACAGATACAGATACAGATACAGATACAGATACAGATACAGATACAGATACAGATACAGATACAGATACAGATACAGATACAGATACAGATACAGATACAGATACAGATACAGATACAGATACAGATACAGATACAGATACAGATACAGATACAGATACAGATACAGATACAGATACAGATACAGATACAGATACAGATACAGATACAGATACAGATACAGATACAGATACAGATACAGATACAGATACAGATACAGATACAGATACAGATACAGATACAGATACAGATACAGATACAGATACAGATACAGATACAGATACAGATACAGATACAGATACAGATACAGATACAGATACAGATACAGATACAGATACAGATACAGATACAGATACAGATACAGATACAGATACAGATACAGATACAGATACAGATACAGATACAGATACAGATACAGATACAGATACAGATACAGATACAGATACAGATACAGATACAGATACAGATACAGATACAGATACAGATACAGATACAGATACAGATACAGATACAGATACAGATACAGATACAGATACAGATACAGATACAGATACAGATACAGATACAGATACAGATACAGATACAGATACAGATACAGATACAGATACAGATACAGATACAGATACAGATACAGATACAGATACAGATACAGATACAGATACAGATACAGATACAGATACAGATACAGATACAGATACAGATACAGATACAGATACAGATACAGATACAGATACAGATACAGATACAGATACAGATACAGATACAGATACAGATACAGATACAGATACAGATACAGATACAGATACAGATACAGATACAGATACAGATACAGATACAGATACAGATACAGATACAGATACAGATACAGATACAGATACAGATACAGATACAGATACAGATACAGATACAGATACAGATACAGATACAGATACAGATACAGATACAGATACAGATACAGACTCGTTGTACAAATCAATATACAAATCAATATACCCTCGTGAGCTCATAAAAACTAGGTTATAATTTCTCAACGTTTCAAATGTAGAAGAAAAAGAAGCGCATTAGAAAGATTCACGAGCAAATATAATGCGATTGTATTAAAAAGGATTGGAGAGAGCGTTGTTTGGTTACTAGGAAACAATTTAAATTTCTTTGTCAACATTGCAACACTTCGTTATGCAAGTGGCAGCAGGAGATATTTAAATATACATACATAAATAATGTCTATATTCTTTTCCTTAAACTGAAGCTTCTTAGCAGAGCTAAGCCTTGTGTAAAATGTGCATCTTAAGTGGCACATATGTTGAGTATTGTGTACAACATTATGCAATATGTCTAAAGAAAATCAATAGCTGCAGGTAGACACCAGAAAAGTTGAGTCAATGTGAGCACACGGACACGAAACGTGCCAGGAAAGACATAAACAAACTATTATATTCTAACACCTAACAAGTAAAATCAATTGTTTTTCCTTGTTTTTAATATGTGTAACTAGGCAACAAGGACTAGTTTGTAATGTCATCGGCAGAATTTACATCTCCTTCCTCGAGTCCACTTTCACTTTAAGCTCTAACTGGACACTGGACTGACTTTGCACACCTGTTGACTGAGTCTGCTCCCATGTCCCTGCCCATCCCACGCTTGTTAGTCAAATTCATTACGAAGAGGAAGCAAAAAATAACTTGACAGCAGGCATTCAAATAAAATGGGAAAGACGGCGCGACCTGTGACTTGTGCCGGCAACAAATTAAAAGCCATAAAAGGCATCAAATTATGTGAGGCATTTGGTTGTTGCGCTTAAATGGCCCACAAAGCCACAGTCAGCCAGTCAGGCAGTCAGCGAGGCAGCGAGGCAGCAAGGCAGCCAGGCAGTCAACCAGCTTGTCAGGCCTATTTGTTAACCCCAGCGCGCCGGCAAACAAAGTTTTTCAATTTCTGTCGCATAATAAGCGTCACAAAGTCCTCCCCTAGACCTGGCTCCATATTCAGCCAGCGAGTCATCATAGCAAAATGAAATTATGAATGTGCGTTGGCACAACCGCACCCCAGACGCCACACACACACACACACACACACCCATAGCCACAAGCACGCACACACACACACACACACACAGAAACACAGTTACACCTGGCACCACTTGCTGTATTTTTTGTGTGTGCTCATTTTTCTGTCAAGGTGTCATAAATGACGCGTCGCAGAAGGAGACGCCGAGCCTTCGCATGCGTGTAAGCAAAATAAATGAGGCTCGGCACTGTCAGCCCCAACAAAAGCCAAATGAATGACACAAGCCACAGAGCAACAGCTCCCCAAAAAAAAAAAGAAAGCAAAAAAATACTGAAATAAAATATAAGACCCCCAAAAAAAAAAAAGAAAAATAAACAAAGTCATAAAGAAAAGAGACAGGAAGATACCCTGTAGGATATCATAAAGTGAAAGGAAAGGAAAGGAAATGAAGGAGAAAGAGCAGAGAAGAGAAACGATATTTTATAGGGTATTCCACCTCAGACATCACACTCAGTTTTCTTTACAGCATTATTTGCATGCGCTCAAAAGTGAAGGACGACATTATTTATGTGGCTAAAACAAAAAAACAGTCTAAAGTAAATTTAATTAAAGAAATTTACTCAGCAAATTCAAGTGTTCCGCATGGAGATTCCTCGCATTAAATACTTTCTTCCATAATGTGAGTCCTTCTGTCACGTGGCCTTGCCTCAAGACAAAATTCTTCCTTTCGCTGACTATTTTAACTGACAATTGCGACTAATTTGCTCTGGACTGACGCCCAATAAATCTCCATGCACAAATCAACTGTTCAAGTGGCACGCCCTCTTCATGTTGGGGAAGAAGAAGAAGAAGGAAAAGCCATCTTCAACTAGAAACTACAATCGCAACGTCCTCGGCACTGCAAAGAAATGTAATTTGATGTAATTGAAACCATTTTCGTGTTAATTAAACTCTTCTTTTTATTTTTGTTGTCTACCTCTCGGTCTCTCTCTCTCTCTCTCTGTCTCATTTTCTTTTCTTTCACTTTCTCTCTCTCTTTTTGTATCTCTTCTGCTCTAGTAGTCCGGACTTAAAGCATTTTACACTTGCCATTAACGTGACAGCCGCAATGAAAACAAAGACGCGGCCCAAGCTCAAGTCATCGCCCACGGCGCCGCCTGGGAGTGGGAGGCACTGAGATGTGGGGCGTGGCATTTGAGTTGGGTCGTGTGTCGCCCAGTGCAGTCATTAAAATGGATTTCTTTTTGAACGCACTCACCACTCGGCGATGTCCTTTGATAAAGGGTTCTTCGACGACCACGCACTCGAGCGCACTGAGATTCGCCACAAAATGAGTATTTACAATGAGTATTTAGACCGAGTATTTTGAATAACAAGCATGTACTTGTACACAATTTGATGGCATTTGAGCTTACTATGTTGTAGCTGTAAAATGAAATGTCACAGACCACAGCTTAAAGTCAATTACAGAACAGAAGTGAATAGATGCTGTAAATAACTTGATATGTGGGCAAAGGTTGTCTAAAATGATGCTTTTTCGCATACAAACTAAGGAATAAGTGTTGAATAGGAAAATAAGGATATATACTATATTTGGATGTTTGAGTAAATGCCGAGAAGCAGTGTTTATGTATTCATTGATTTGTTAATATTTTTAAGTATGATTTTTATAAATACATAAACTAAATAGAAATAATGATGCAGGGCAAGAATGTCATAAATTCAAAAACATAGTTGGAATTCCAGTTTTATCTTATTTTCCACTTAAGCTATTAATCTACACATTTTTCACATTTAATATTATATATTTTTGTTAATCCTAGTTTTTCAATAATTGAGAATAGTCTATTGTCTATGATCAATAAATTTATGTCGTCTAGTAAGGCAAAAAAAAAATTGGTAATGGAGAACATTTTATTGCAAACAACCTTTTAATATCATGACCTATAAAGACCCTCCCAATGACTGGAAGTTGATGACTATTCTCATTTTGGCAATATAAAACTTTAATTTTTAACTAATACAAATAATTAATTTGGCTTAAGTAAGTGATTTAATACTTTCAACCAATTGTTGGAGCTCGCCGTGATGTATTGGAAGCTTTTAATTAGTTTTTACTTTCAATTACTCTAAAATGAAATTGCATTTCTATTTGCAATAGATATAGTTTTCAATTTCATTAAGTCTAAAGCGTTTTTGCATGTGAGCCCGGCGGTAGCTCAATCGATATATTGTTTTGAATAGCTTAAGTGGAAAATAAGATAAAACTAGAATTCCAACTATGTTTTTGAATTTTTGACATTCTAAGTATAAAAATTGTCATTTCATTCAGTCGTTGAACATTTGCAATCTCTTAAATCTGATTTTTGCTAAATATATTATATCTTTGGAGTTTAGTTCACTGTAATATACCTTTCTCACTTTTTGTCCTCTCTATATATATCCATCTCTAAATATATATATATACTTCTTTCTATATAAATATATATCATATTAACTATTTTTGCCTCTCCCTCTCTCTCTCTCTCTCCCTCAGTCTCATTTTCAATGCCATTTTTTGCCTTGATGCTTGAAAAGTTGAATTATCAAATCTCGCTTATCGCAACAAATTTTCTAACGTTTCAATATGCACTTGACAACGGTTTGGGGCAGCCGGGCGGGTTTTCTATTTGTTGTTGTTGTTGCCGCGTCTGCTGTGCTGCCATTATTGACACATTAATCAAACAATGGACAAGTACTTTCAATTTATATTGCCGCGACGCGGCGTCATTCAATTTTTAAGCTTTGCATTTATAAAACAAACGGCAGACAATGCGCAGACAGAGTGAGACTAAGAGAGAGAGAGAGAGAGTGAGAGAGAGAGAGAGAGAGAGAGGGGAAGCGAGAAAGAGGACAATAGTTGACCACTTCAGTAAAGCAGCAACTGGAAAAAATACGAATGCAGAGAGAGAGAGAGAGAGATAGACAATGAATGCAGTTTGACCCTTGGTAGTCGGAGCTGAAGTCCTTCGTCCTGGGTCAACTGTGTGCACTGAGCGCGAGTCGCAGTCGCTCATTAGCTTTCATTATAAATATTGACTAGCCGACTGGGCCAAAGTGTTTGACTGACAGCCAGGCAGACAGGGGGACAGACAGAGGGACAGACAGTCAGTCAGTCAGACAGCTAAAGAGCCATATAGATAGACAGCGCTGGGCGGCGAGTCGGGTGCATATGACAAATTAGGTTGATTGCTTTGGGAGCATCGGCAACGGCATCGTCATCGTCATCGAAGGACGGTGCTACGACGGCTGTCAGCGGTGTGTAGCCGCTTTTCAATTAAGCAGCTCGCAATATACTTTTCATTTAATTTGATTCATCTATGCTGATAACAACAGCTGGCCAGGTCATTTGCATTTCAGCGAAATAAATAAATAAGTACAACAAAAAACAGAAAAAAAAGTATTTATTTTTCTATATAGAGCAAGAAAAGGCAAGCGGAGCATAAAATTACAACTGCTTTGCATATTTTTCAGCGCTCGCGCATAACTTGAGGCGCTGACGGCGAAGAATAACAACAGCAACAAAAGCCACATACTTTCAGCTTAATAGTCATAAATTTGCTTTGGTCCCACCTAGTGGCCCGCCCCGTTCCCCCACCGTTTGGCATGCCAACGTCTTTGCACTGTGGACGACCTCATTTCACAAAAATTGTTTCGCTTTGCTTTTGCATTGTGTTGTCCTGTGTGTGTGTGTGTGTGTGTGTGTGTGTGTGTGTGAGTTGGGGCTCCATCTTCCTCATTTTTTAGCATTACATTTTTTATTCGCACTGAAATTTAACGCCACATATTTTGCATTTGCACATTCATCACATCGCATCGCATCGCATTGCATTTCAATTTTCATTCGCCCCCAAATGTATGCTACACTATTTGTGAACCTTGCTGGCCTAATCAGCTATTAAACAACAATTATTTACTGTTTGTGCCGGGCTTTAAATCATTTAACATTCGCCCGGAGGGCGTTTATAATTGTTGTCGCCGCCTTGCCACGCCCACAATCGCCCTCACAAATTATGCACAAATTGAATGCGCAATATTTATCACATAAATCTAAAATGCTCAATGAATGTTTAGCAATGTTTATTTTTCAATTTGCCCAGAACTATTTGATTTAATATATATTTATATAAATGCAAGTGTAGCTTGGCCAAGCAATAGTGCTGCTAATGATGCTTAAGCAGTTGCTAAAGCTGTTGAAATATTGAAAATTATCTGCCTTTTCATCATGAATTTTCCTATTACCAAATGTGTGGAAATAATTAGTATATCTTAGGTGAAATTCTGCCTCAGTTGTTTACTTGCTTGAGAACAAGAGTGATACTATTTGCAATAATAATATTATTGCTCTCTAGAGTTTACTGTAAATAAACGTTTAAATTATTAGTTACTTTTCGAAGCCAGGCGCTTTTAGTAGTAGACCCAAAGTTCATAATTCAGCAAAAATAAGCTCTGAGTGTTTCATAATGAATAAATCCATATAATACAAATAATTTTTTGTGATTTTACTTGGCTGCTCCTTTGATAACGTTCTTATCTACTCAATCATAGCGTAGAGTTGTCCTTTCATGGGCCATTCCAGTTTTTTAAAACAAGAAAAACTCACACGCAGCCAAGGCATAGGATGATTGAGGCATCCTTCCTGGCCATAAATGTGATACACTTTCCTTAATTCGATTTTGTTATAGGAAACAATCGAAGATGAGTCAAAACACGTACAATAAAACAAGCTGTCAGAAATGAATTGAATATTCACTATGGCTGCACTTGTTGGCACAAGTGAGGAACCTGAGCAGTAAACAATCGAAAAGATATTATATTTAATCTGCAGAAATAGAAAATATAAGTAAAAAGTGCAGGAGCTCGAACTGTCCGAGAACATTTAGTAATATAGTTATATATAGTTAGTAATTAAGTCAAATCAAGCTTTTTCATTCCCCACTTTTACTTGTAAATACAAATTTTATATATGTATATAAATATTTATATATTTTTTAAAAAATCTTTCACTATCAGAAATAAGTATGTAAAATTTCAGCTGAAATAATAAAACTTTGCTTACGCTTTAAGTCAATTTGAAAATATTTAAAAATAAATTGGGCTCAATAAAAAATTTAAAAAAAATTAAGAAGTACAATACAAGTAAGATTATAATAAATCAAAATTTGTATATTATTTTCATATTCAACAGGATCAATTAAATTTGAATCTAAAACTGAAAACAGTCGCAGTAAAGTCAACAGCAGCCATAGGAATGCATCAACCAAAATAAAGTCCAACTCTAGAAGCACTGTCAGCTAAATCGATTTAGTCATAAGAATGGGAAAAACGAAATAAAATCTATTTCTAGAAGCTTTAGTAGCTAGCCTGAAACTGCACTAAGAATGAATTCTTCTGCCCACGTAAAACCTGAAAGTATTTCTGATTTATTGCACTAACTTCTCCGCTTACTCCCATTTAAAAAACATTACAATATATGTATTATACTTAAGTGTAATCAATTAAGCTGCTTAGCTTTAATGAGCAGCTGAAATGAATTAAAATATTTTTGCCGCACATATTTGTGGGCCGTGTTTGGGTTTTTTCTATTGGCATTGTTGTTATAATGAGAAAGAGAGACATATACATATATATATACATGCATAGACTACATTTAAGAGCTGCCCTCTCCATCGTCCTCCCCACACCCGCTCAAGTGACCCACTGCTTGGGGACCCCTGACGGAATTCCTTGGCTCGCTTTGTCTCCTGGCATTCTCGAGGGCATTTAAATTTTTGAACAACCCCATAAATTATGCGCTTTATCAGTGATAAAAAGTAAATACAGTTGTTGCTACAAACGCCTAGTAGGCGTGCCAGCCTCTCCAGCTCCGGCCTCGTCCCGCCCGTTTGCTGTCCCACGGCTCGCTTTGTATGAAAAAAAAAAAAACAACGTGTAAATGAATAATTCAAAGTGTCCTGCAACAATGTCCTGCTCGCTGTGTGTGTGTGTGTGTGAGTGTGGGTAATGCGTAAAGCACGCAAAAGATTACACATACCAATACGCACTCACACACACGCATGTTGCTGGCTGTCTGTGTGTGTGTGTGTGTGTGTGTTGAGACTGTAGTTAACGCTTTATCTGAGGGGTGCCAAACCAACGACAACGGCTGGCAAATATTTAACATTGGCATATTTTTCACACACACACAGACACACACACACACACATGCAGGCGGCGTCACGCCCCTTTGACCGTTCTCCACCTGGCTTATGCATGTTTTATCTTGCCCACGTGGAATTTGCGTGCGTTTAAACGTTTTCGATAAGGTTTCGCTTTTAACCCCCTGCCTACCAGCTTGTTTATGTGAGTGTTAGTGTGCGTGTGTGCGAGTGTGTGTGTGTGTGAGTGTGGCATATTTGTGTGTGCGTGCTAAGACCTTTGGCTGATAAAAAGCATACCTTTGGTTAAACAATGCACAGCAGCGTTAGCTTCCACAGGAGTTGGGCTGAAAATTTTAAACACATTCTTTTTTTTTCGAAAAAACTGTTGCCCAAAGTAAAGCTGCAAGCAATCTGAGCTATATATATATAATATATATGCATAACCGTATATAGATTTGGGCTGTCTGGCTTCTGCTGTCTGGCGGCTCGTTTCGTGTTATTAAACACGGATTATGCCGGGCAGACTCCGTGGCTTGCATGTGCATAAATTATAATGCAACGCTTACCAGCCAGCCACGCCCACCTTTGTGTCCGGGGCACATGCATATTTTGCCATTTTTCACATAGTCCAATTTCTCGTCGCTTGTTTTTGGCACACACAATTTTATGCTTAATATGTGAACGCTGCTTCGAGAGTCACATGTGTTCCCAGAGACCTGCAGCTGAACCTGCTCTCGGCCATCGACTGCCTCTGTTCGTGTTGGCTATCGCAGCACATGCAATATTTAAATAGCAGTTGAGCTGCTCCCATATCGTCCATTGACGTGGCTAACGGCCATGGCATTGATCAGCAACTGCATAAATTTTACTACCTCCCCAAAAAAAAAAAAAAAAAAAAAAGAAGAAATGAAAGAGTCCAAAGCTGATGTTAAGTAAGACGAGGCAAATGTGCAGCTGCACAGCAACTGTCACAACAATCGATAGCAAACGATGCTTAGGGGCGAACTCTGTATGTGTGTGTGTGTGTGTGTGTGTGTGTCTCGAACAGGAATAAAGAAACTCAGACTAATGTCAGGCAGGCAAGTGCTACGATAATGTGCAAGTAAGTTTTAGTCAAAGGCTTTATTATAATGCATAAACCTGCAGCTGGCCCTTTGGTGGCTGCCTTTTAGGCTTTTACATCCAAATAGCTATTTTGTAATAAATCAACAAATATTTAAAGAAATTGTAAAACAAATGTTGCCAGCATATCCAGAGGGCACACGTACTTTAAGATTTACAGCGCTGCAAACACGAATCAAGAGGCAGCTTTCACTCACACAGCTTACACATGTTGGCCACAGACAACGAGAGAGAGAGAGAGAGAGAGAGAGAGAGAGAGAGAGAGAGAGAGAGAGAGAGACTGACAGACAGCTGGTTAAAAACAATAGATTATTGGCATTGCTGTTGCATAAATTTGAGCATTTTGTTGGCTTGCAGGGCTGCAGCAGTTGCATGCCACAGAACGCTGAAACAACATGCACTTAAAATGCCCCCCAGCTGCTCTTTGCTCCCGCTCTCGCCTCCCGCCTCGTTTCGGCAACAACAAACTAATGGTTCTTTGTAGTTGGTAGTTGTCGATGCTAAGCAAATAAACAAAATGCTTGTTGATATTTTGTGGCAGCCAATGAAGCAAACAGCTGTCTGTCCATCTATCCAGCTGTCCATCTGTCCGTCCATCTGTCTGTCTGTCTGTCCATTGGCCTGTAGCGAAATCGACAAAATCAACACAAGAGCCGCACACAATAGCGCAGCATGTCACATTGCATACCTCTATAGATGGATTTTCCTTTCTCTCTCTCTCTGTCTCTCTCTCTCTCTGCCTCTCTCACTCCCTCTCAGCAGCTTCCAACTGCCGCATAATTGTAAACAACAACTGCAAATACTCTTATGCATGGCTAGTAGTTGCTCCCAAATGCTATCGCATTTCATTTTCAGCTGTCATGACTCCTTTTATTTTTTCGTTTTTCTGCCCGGATCAAACTTAAGCGTGTCCTCCACTCGCCATCAGCACCAACAAAAGTCTGCTAAGCAAGTTTTAGCCAAAAACGCGCAATGCCTTAAATACTACCCGAAACAAAACCAACAAAAAGTGGATTGCACTATGGACAGATGACAATAAATAGCGAGTCTTTTGTTGGACAGTGTAGTTGAAAAATGTTCTTTACTCAGAATTGTTAGGCGAAATAAAGTATTCCCTAGATATGTGCTTTCATGTGAAACATTTTAAAGAATATTGCTAAATAATATATTTTGAAATTGTGTAATTCATAAAATTTTAGAAGATTTTTGGCTCATACATTTTTTAAAAATTGTATTAAAAATTGCTATTAAAAATAATTAATTTAATAATAATTTGACCAAACAGTGTCATATTTTCAAAGTTTCTATTAAATATATTAAATAATGTTATTAAATAATATTAATATAAATACATAAACAAAATAAAGGTTTAAACAAATAGTTCAATGCATTGTTATCCATATATTGTGGAGTACTACAAAAAAAAAAAAAAAATAATAATAATAATAATAATAAAAATATATGTATATACAGATAATATAAATTTAAAATATAAAAAATACATATAAATATACAATATAAAAAATTCATATAAATTTATAATGTTTTTTAGCTTACCTATAGGTAAAAAATCAACATTAAATAGAGGAGCACCATGCAGCTGAGATACAAAATAAGCCATACGTGCTTTGTATTCTGACGATATGGATTTATGAAGTGCAACTTTGTGGGATTGCTGCAAAAGCCAATAACCAACTGTCCCTGGTACAGTCCATAAATATCACAAACTACATACGATTGAAAAGAAGATTGGAAGGCATACAAGCAGATATGCCCGACCATAAGGTTTTACTAAGACTACGATCGGACGTCACTAGGACTACCTCTATTTAAATATCTCATACTTCGTTGGCTCTAAATAAATTACCCATACATGTATTGTTAAGGAACTAAACTATGATGTAAATAAATAAATACAAAATAAATAATAAAATAAAAACAGTACTATTTTTTTGCAAGTTTTATTTAAGTAGATCTGTCAGTCACTGAAAAGTTCAGGCGGATATTTGCTAGAGTTTAAATCAAGACCCATTAGTTTTTGAAGGCTACAACCCCTTGACGCCTAACCAGACTATTTGGGTGAGAATCTAGTCATTCAAGAAATTTATGAATAAAATGAAATCGATAGAAAGATTTATTTGAAAACTGTTATTTACCCATATATTAGCCAGAAGGGCTAAAAGCTACAAAATTTGAGGTATCTTAGATATTCTCTATTATCCAAAAGCTCAAGACATAGTATGATACCTATATCAGAGAATGTATTATACTATTTCAACAGAACATCTGTCATACTTCAACCACATTACATTCTCAGGATATTCACCACCTGTTGCATATTATTCAAAATGCAAAACTACCTTTATTCAGTCATTTCTCACACTTGCCTTTAACACATTTATGAATATGCCATGTGACAATATCTTATTGAGAACAATCTTTTCATATAGCCGCACTTCCTTTCGCCAGCTTTCTTACCACAAATTGAAACATTTGTTGCCCACTGTTCGGGGGTTTGTGTAAGTGACACATTTCAGCCGCTTGTTAGTGGCTGTTCCGCTGCTCTAAAAAGCAAACCCATCCACGCAGCGCATAAATCCATAGAGAGGAGTGATGGCAGGGGTGTGGAAGGGAGGGGAGGGAAGGGAGTGGAAGTCAGCTGTCACATACTGCGCTGTACGGTTTTCGATACTTTGAGCGATTTTTTGCAGACTCGTCTGTGTTCTCTGCGCAACAAAGCAACGTTTACGGCATAATGCATGATGGAGGCGTCAAGGGAGCGAGGTAGAGAGCATGGCGACCGCAGCAAGGTACACACACCCACACACACACATACACACACTCATACATACATACGCAGCCCACACCATATAAATAAACAAGCTACTGTAGCTTGTGCCCGTGTTCCAGTTGCCAGTTGCCAGTTGCTCGCCCTCACGCACTTTGTCGCAGAGAGTAAAACGAGAACCAAACTGTCGAAACTGTCAGAATGTCAAATAAGCGACAGAGCTGGGAGTGTACAGCTACAACAACAACAACAACAGCAATGGAGATCGAGGCAACAACAGCAAGTGAGCCCTGGCTAGGCCACCCTAGGCATATTTATTGGAAATCTGAAACAGCTCGAATGTCCATGTATCCCTCTATCCATATCTGTCTGTGTGTGTGCGAGTGCGTGTATGTGTGTGTGTGTGTGTGTGTGTGTGTGTGTGTGTGTGTGGCTTGTCCAGCACAAAGAATTTTGTTACATGATATTGTTAACGGGCTGCAGCAAGCTTCTGCCTGCGTTTGATGCCGTTCCTGATATATGGGCAACCTTTGACATCCTTTAAACGAGGCAACATGATACTCTAGATTATGCTTGGCACGACATGCTCCTTTTGCTAAGAGTCTGCTGGACTGGAGCTGGGGCAGCGGTGGCCACATCCAGGCGATACGTCAATGTGACAGTTTGATAATTTATTTTGTACAAATTTGTTGGCTGCCAACAACGCAACGTTCGCATCGCATCGCATCGCATCGCGTCTTAAATAAGTTATCAACGGGCCACGTAAATGGCAGCACGTAAATGAATGAAATTATTTTGCAACAAATTAAGGCA
The DNA here is from genome assembly GCA_035045345.1 of Drosophila hamatofila. Classification (NCBI taxonomy): domain Eukaryota; kingdom Metazoa; phylum Arthropoda; class Insecta; order Diptera; family Drosophilidae; genus Drosophila; species Drosophila hamatofila. The sequence continues at coordinate 1,272,994 of JAWNPA010000032.1, forward strand.
AATTTATGCGTCAAGGCAAACAGATCCCAACCGGAAGCGCAACGAAATGGAATGGAACGGAACGAGACGAGACGAGACGAGTCATTGAAACACAGCAAACAAACACAGCACTGAACAGAAAACAAGCGAAATTCCAAACCGATGAGTTTTTCTCTAAGAGCCTCAGCGAAATCTGAGCAAAAAGCTTTGGCTTTGGCTTTGGCTTTGGCTTTGCCTTTGGCAATGGGATCGGAACAGAGCTTCAGCGACGGACGTCATGGTGGCTAACTTGCTTCCCTTTTCTTCTTCATCGCTTTTAAGTTTTTTTGCTTGCACCCTCCTCCTTTACTGCTTCTTCTCGTTTTTATTGTGAATCAAATGTCAATAGAGAGTACATTTCATTCAGTTGCTATACTGTACTCGTTCTCTCTCTGTCTCTCCTCCCCCCTCTCTCGGTCCCACTCTCTACCCTATCCAGCTGGTGACCCCCTTGGCCAACATCCACGCCTCCATTCTGCCATGACACGCCCTCCATTGTTGCCTGTCACTGTGTTTGTTTGCGGATTTGACGCTTTTTTCCGGTTTGGTAACGCATTTTTTTCTCATTTCTTTTTATCAAAGAGGGAGCTGTGAAGAGAAGCGATGCTTGGATAGAGTATTTGTGTAGCCGATTGCAGCTTGAATATTTCAAATGTTGCCGATGAAGGCTGAGGGGAATATACAAATAAAAATATTATTTATTTTAGATTTATATATGCAGTTGAGTGTGAGAATAATCGACATAATATAAAAATACATATATTGAAGAAAATATATTGAAACTAAATTTCCTAGCCTAAGAGTTTTTTTCTTCCTAATAATGTACTGAAAAAAAGACTAATATATATATTCCAAATTTATTTTTTAATTTTTTTGTAATCAGAATTTAAATTTGACCCTTTACCTTGGGGTATTATTAAGAATATATATTTATAATACTTATACATATATACATTTATATGAAAATAAAATATAAATGTGTATAAATATTATAAATAGATATTCTTAGTAATATCCTGTGGTATTTATTCCTACCTATGTAAGGTATCTACTACGGACCGCAAAAAAAAAATTTTAAAAAATTGAGGCACAAAAAAAAAACTTAAACAGGCAAATTTAAAAACAGGATAAATTTTCATTTGAAAATTTGTGGTTCACTTTTTTTTTTTTAATTATTAAAATTAGTTTATATTGATAAAATAAAAAATAGTTTTTACACATCTATTTTTATATAAAATTAAATCATATCTTTTATTTTAAATTTTTATTATAAAACTAAAAAATAAAAATTAGGGCTTGAAAATAAAAATTGAAATATCTTTTGAAACAAAGGAGTTAGATCATATATAGACCTACGTAATTATACATTTCAGTTGATATATAATATGTATTTAAGTATGTACATATATTTAATTATCTACTGTCTACTTAATTTTCTGTAAATGTAAATCTTAGACTAAAATTGCTGAAATTAAATATAACAAATCTTCTTGTTTTTCTTCTTGAATCCATAAATCTTGCGTTCTCTAAAAATTCATACAAAATGCATGCAAACCAGTTGTTTTCTATAACTTATAGTTTATATCACCATCATTATTTATCATTCAGTTCATATATCATATATTTATATATTAATAAACTTAAGAATGTTATATAAAAAAAAATATTTACTTGTTACGTAGAGCTTGTATTTGAATGCATTGTGAATTAGTCTGAGCGGTCAGGTCAGCGCACTCTCTACTCTCAACATGTCTTTGATAGAATATCGAAACGCGATCGGTCGTGTTTTATTTCTGTTAATACTAGAGAGAAACAACCGCAAGCAGAGAGTCCACCTACAAGCAACATATGTGCTTAGACATATATGATAGAAGTTGAAGACCTAGTCCTTCAATGCTACTTACGTTTTTTAATAGAAAGAAATTATAATTAAATATTTGAAGCATATATAGAACTATATACCATTCAGCTTTTGCTTTTTTTCACTCTAAATAAGTTTTTGGGCAAAAACTTTTTTTTGAAGCATATTTTGAAATCCTATGTTGGCACACTCTGCTCATATTTTCTCAAACTTTATGTTTTAGATTTTTACCTATTAAGCTTCTCTTTTCTATTCCTCCCACTCTAAAACATTTTGCTTTTTGGCTTTTTATATACTTAACCAAGTGCATTTCATATTCGTCAATAATTTAGCAGTTGAGTTTGTTCTCTTGGCTGTATTTTCGCTCATTTTTTCCTTTTTCACTCGTAAGTTTTGGTTGCTGTTGCTGCTGCTGCTGCTTTGGTTTTTTATTTGCACGGAAATGTATAATTTTTTTCAAGTCAAATGTAAATACTTTTAGCGTATTTTTGTGGATTTCATTGGTTGTTGTTCCCATTGCTGTCATTTGGCTTGTGGCTGGAGGCGAGCTGTCTTCTGTTGAGGATGAGGCAGGGAAAGGGGCAGCAGCAGGAGGCGTGGCGCATGCAAATGACACGCCTGATGCTGCGTAAATAATTTTAGCGCTTGCCTCTGATGCGCCAAAAATAAAATGCAAAATAAACATTTTATTTCGGTTGTCGACTGCCGGCACAGAATGGCGACGAGTTCGTGGAATGTGGGTCAAGTGTTGGGTTTTTGCTGCCTGCCCGCTTCCTGCTGCCTGCTGCCTGCTGCCTGCTTGCTTCTTAGCCATGGCAATACACTGAGCTCTGGCAAGCTGCTGAGCACTGAATTTAATTATACATAAGACAAGTCGCGAGGCGTTTTTAGCCACAAAACGTCAAAATGCAGCCGCAACCAGATGCGCTTTTTCCACAACTCCACAGAGAGGGGAGAGATGTTGTGTGTGTGGTCGTGAAACGTCACGTTTCGGCGGCTCAATTTGGCTTAGAGTGGCTGCCGCACAGCCAAAAACTTGCAGCTGCAATCCAATTAAAGCCAAAAAATAAAACGACCCAAAACAACCTGACAATTTATGCGTCTATGCCGAGATTTTCGTTGAACTAAACGCGATTCGCATATTTATTTGCATTTCCAGTCAGACGCTATCGATGGCCGGAGCCACATAAATAACGCCGTGTGACAGAAATTAAATGAGGGTCGGCCTGCCCCACATAAATTTGCTGCACCACACTTTTATTCTTTTCTCCTCGTTTGTTGCTTTTGCTTTTCATTTCTTTGGTTTGAAATCTGAGCTGAAATCGAAAAACATTTTGCTGACAACTTGGCAAACAAATTTGTTGGCCAAAAGAAATGTATGTTAAACGGGCCTCTGTTGACAAGCGGCACAAGGTCAAGAGTTCGGCTCTGGCGAAAGGGTTGCTCGCTGGGAGCCAAAGCGAAATTGAGCATCAAATTATGAAATTGCATGATGCTGGGGTATGATCAAATATTTATACGATATGCCGTCTCCTGATAAAGGTCATGCTGTCCTGTACTTAAATATTTTATGATTGAAATAATTCTTCGAGTTTGATTTAAAGCTTAGCTGGCAGGCGGACAGCCTGAAGTTAGGGATGAAATCAGGTATGTTTGCTTGGCAAAGCTTTAAAGATTTAACATGAGTTAACATGAGGATGAGCCCGATTGCAGGTATTTGAAAATATTTAACAGGCAGAGGGTTGGTGCTATGCATTAAGTTATAATAATTTAGAGTTAGAGCAGTTCTTAAATTAAATTGAGATTGACTATGATTTCTGATTAAAACTTAATACGCAGAGCGTTTTCATCTGTGTTTAAAATTTTATATTTGCTTATAATTAAAATTAAGTATTTCTCTGAAAGATAATCTTTAAATTAAATATTTTTGGGACTTGAACATGTTAGTTCATAGATATAAAAATACTTTAAAAAATGTAGTTTTACATTAAAACTTACTCGGCACAGCGTTGCCACCTACCAAGAAAAAAACACATGATAGTTGTAGATCAATTTATAATCTAGCATATTATTAACTATTAACAGAGTGTTTCTATATGTCTTAAATTTTAATTCATCAAAACTACTTGACTAATAAACTGGAAATTGGTTTAATTTCAAAATTTAACAAGTGGCCACTCTGCTCTTGTCAAAAAATATTATGTATACTAGTTTAGATCAATAACCTACAATATATAACTTGATAAATATAACGTAAAATTTAAGATTCTACTGTTGATAGACAGGAAGCTTTTCTGTATAACAAGTGAGCTTGACTTGGAGTGGTCTATATATATTATATTATATATGGAAAGTAACATGAAATGCTTGGTCGAGCGGAGTGGCATCCTTGTTACACAATTGCAACAAGATGGCAAATCCATTTGAAGAAGAAGTCAGTTTTGAGAAGAAGTTGAATGAAGAAAGACGTACACACAAATAGTCACTGTGTTCTAAAGTTGTTTAAGCTCTCAATACTCTGTTTAATTTCAATTAAAATTACTCAGTTTAATTAAATACACAATTATATACAAAATAATTGTTACATGGGGGCTCAACCGCTCAACTAAATAATAACATATATATATTATAGATATTATACTACATATAATATATAAACAAATATATATTATTTTATTCATCGATATTATTCTAGAAACTTGATTTCCAAACAATAAATCGAAAACAATAGAGCTTTGTAAGTTTGTTCCCCTTACTTTCTTCATTCTTCTTTGACCAATATATATACTACTTATATATATTGCTACATCACTTATATATACTATATACTATAATATACTACTTTGCTTCATGTACTATTTAATAGACTATCTTGAGTCTTGAATTCTCATCATAGCCGAAATGCTCAAGAGCTGCCAAGCTTTTACCCCATAGAAGCGGTCTGTTCTAAGCAGCGCTGATGATTTTTATTATAGTTTGCTCTTAAGTTGTCTGCGTAGCACCATCAATCCATTATACGCACTTATTATGTGCTATACAGAGATAGAGAGCGGCACTTCTTGTGCCTTTATTGTCAGATTTGCCAGGGAGTTGCTACTGTTGACATTTCCGTTGCTCACAAGACGCGCCACAAAGAGAGACAGGAAGAGGAAGACCAATAGAGAGAGAGAGAGAGAGAGAGAGAGAGAGAGAGAGAGAGGGAGAGGAAGTAACTCATTGTGTCATGCTTACAACATACAAATGCATATCATGCTGATGGACGCACACATACACATATGTAGCTACACACACACACACACACACTTGAACATTCAGCTGCTCATTGAAGACGAGGCAAAAGGCGATAATGTTAAGCGTCAGCTTTTTGAAACAATTTCAACACATTGCCAAAGACGCACACACACATACACAACCACGCAGACAAATAAACACACACATAGACACATACACGCACACTTCAGGCAGGGCAAACACAAACAGGTCGAGTGGCACAGCAATAATAGCCAACCCGTTATGTGTGTAGACGTAGCCATTATCGTTGTAGCATAGTTAGTTATCCTTTTGAATGTCACACACACACACACACACACATGCATACACGCTTCTTATCTCAAGTGTATGTGTTTGCTGTGTACGTTGTGTATATGGCGGCAACAATTGTTGCCCAATGACTGTGCGCTTCGGCATGGCAGCCAGTTGCTTTGATTGTTGATTTTCAGGTTTGTCAACTCGACTTTAATCAGCTAATTTATATTTATGTTGATGGAAATAAATGGGCTTATACCTAAGGGTTAAACGTAATCAGCTAAATTATGGGAGCACATACTATTTGCGGGCTATCGAGTACATAGATTTGTTTACGGGGTCAGCTTGAGAAAATTGAACTTAAACTGGCAATTGAAATGAAACAAAATGAACTTTAGCTTACTACAAAGAACTTTATATAAATTACTTTAAAAACTTTATATAAAACCTAAAAATCCAAATTAAAATATATATGTGTTAAATAATGATATATGTTAAATAATGATATATGAGCTATTTGAAAAAATATAACTTTCTGGATAAACTAAAAAGAACCTACAGAATCTTATATTCAGCTACTTAGTATTTATACTGTTAAAAGCATAGCATACTTTCTTGGGCAAAATGAATGTTGCAAAAATGTTAAAAAAAAGTATAGCATACTTTTATGGGCGACGTTTACAAATGTTGTTTATCACAAGAAACTACCTTTATTAAGAATATATAGCTCTATTTCATATAATTAAATATTATAAATCATGGCTAAACATCAAATGAGGCTAGCATTTATTGTGCTAAAAAAAAAGTATATCAAGTATAGCTTTTTTTGCGCAGTATTTCCCTTTTGAACATTTTGTTTGGCACTGAATTACTTGATTTTGTGTGTTGAGTTGCTTATGTTATTGCGCTGCAAGATGTTGTTGCCTTTGTGCTTGCTCAGCAGCTGACCTTCAACTTCACACTCTCTCACACACACACACGCACACACACACAGAGACAGAGAGATGGTCAGTCGTAGATAGACGCCCACAACTGCGCAAACATGCTGCTATTATTTCTGTTGACTATTTTCAGAATTGCGCACAAATTGATGAATAAGTTGTTTTGCGTCGTTGTACGATGTGCTTCTTGACTCGGAACTTAATCTTGATCACAATCGCAATCACATACGTTGTCTTTGCCAGCTCAACCGTAGTCGTATGTCTGTTTCCCTCTCTCTCTTTCTCTTTCTCTCTCTCTCTCTCTCTCTATGTGTTTGTGTGTGATTTTGCTTAAGGCCTGCTGCGTCTTAATCAAATGTATTGCGTGTATTTCAACATTGAGTGTGTATTTTGCTCATTGCAGCAATTTGGCCGTGTTTTTCTCGCACTAAGCAAACAGTTGAAATGACAACACGAACGAGCAGCAGCAGCAACAACAACAGGAATCGCCAGGCGTATGTGTCCTGGGCAACTATATTAATAACAATCAACTTGTAGGCCATGCAGATGTGGATTTTAGCCAACAGCAATAACAACTATAGCACAGGCCCATTCAAGCGAGAACAACAACCAAGTTGTTCTATGTAGTAGGACACGCATTAGCAGACACATAAATACCACAAACACACACAAACACACACAAGCACACACACACACACACACACAGAGACATGTGCAATTGTTTCTTTATGTCTTTGTCTGTTTTGTCGAGTTTTTCGTGGCCATTTGCAGCTGTTGAATTCGAATTTTCATGCAGCCAGTCGAGGAGACTTTCATTTAAATATTCTGTTTAAGGTATCCGCTTAGCCTTCTCAATGAACTGTGATATTATAACGACAACCATTAAGGATTTCAGATGACTGCCTTAAGAAATCAAATAGACTCAATAGACTTAATACAAAGCAATAGAGAGCTTGCAATGGACATTATGCCATAATATTATTGCTGTGCTCCAACAATGCTCTGCTCTGCTGCTCTGCTGCTCTGTATTAATCAGCAATATGGCATAGTCTGCTTGTCGCAAACTCTCCTAGGTAAATGAGAGGCTTAGAGATGTATACTATGTGCACTGTGTTCAGTAGTGGATAATGGCTATGATTAATGAATTGCCTGGCTGCTACGATTGTCGCTGCTGCTGCTCTCAGTTGTTGTTGTTGTGGCTCCTTTCTTAAGCCAGCGCAGTGCAGGAGCAAATGCGTGTCCTTGTTGGCCGCTGCATTGCAGTGGGAGCCCAACAAGGGCGCACTTAATCAGTTCGACATTATCAGCGTGACTTGCGCCGCTCTCGGCAGCCACTCGGTGATTAGGTGAAATGATTTGCGCTTTTGGCCGCTTGCCGCCACAAAGCAGCTGGAGTGGCTAAGGCAAGTGAACATTAATTATATGTCATGAATGCCATGCACCCACACACACACACACGCACACACACACAGGCAAGCTCACGAAATTTATTCAACTTTGGCTTTCTGTTTCTTTATGACACATTTTTAGGGTTTTCAGGTTTTGGGTTTCAGCTGCACTTTGTTTCAATGAGTTCAAGCAACCCGCAAAGTCTAGACGGCAAAATTGCCCAGAGCTATATCTTTTTTTTGCTCTGCATATCGCATAACTGATTTACTTTGATTCGATACAGAAATAAAAACAATTAGCTGCCACAAGAGAGACAGAGATAGATAGAAAGAGAGAGAGCAGCGAATCGCATGTAAATTGAGTCTGTGGCTCGGCCTACGCTGAGTGCTGCGAGAGCCTCATCGGTCGCAGGTGTTTGGACTCTCACACGATGGCTGACCCCTTGAGCGCTGGCCACTCCAATCCGCATCCGAGTCGCTTGTAATGTCATTTAAGCGCCTTTCCATGCTGCCAATTTATTTGCAATTACAATCAATGTTACCTCAGAGCAAGACTCGCCACTGAGTGCAGTTGGACAGCCAGGCGAAGAGGGAGGCAAAGTTGACCCAATTAAATAATTTTTTTGCTTTCTTCGATTCTTTTTTTTTAAGCGCCCAAGAGCAACCAGTGAAAATTGTTTTGCCCTACAGCGGCAACGGCTTTTTTTTCGCACGCAAACCAAGTCAATATGAAAATAATACTTTAAAAAAAACACGAGCGAAACAATATCAAACTTGTTTGCCCACTGATAACCTCTAGCGCATTTCACTCATTTTTTATTGAGATGCTTAAATTGTTATCTAAAGAAAAAAAAAGTACGAAATTATACAAATCATTAAACTATAAGGTAAGGGCTTGGCCTTGATGATTGTTTGTTTAAATGCTTGTTTGTTTAAATAATTGTTAACAAAATATATATACAAAAAAAAAAATAAATATATATATATATAAAATATATATATATATATTTTTTTTATATATATATATAATTTTTATATATATATATATATATATTTTAAATATAAAACAGCTGGGTGAGTCCAAAATTATGTTGGATGCTATCATAGAAATTATTTCGTTTGAAATAATATTCGAGGTCTGTTCAATAAGGTTCTCAAATTTTATGTGTTGTTATTTAATTAACATGATTTATTTATTTAAGAATATCTGCCGTTCAGAAATGAACATATAAATATTTAAAAAATCTTATACATTATATACTCCATGACTAGCAGATTGTGTGATAGGAATAGATGAGGGCCACATGTATCCACTCCATATATAGCCAGATGAACGCTGAGCCTTTCAAACTCAGCGATCGGCTAAGAATAAGCAATAGACCAATGCTGACTGAGCCTTACAAACTCGGCACTATGTACACTAGACTAGGATTGAAATTATGCATAAGTCTGGGCATAGAATCCTAGGCTCAGAAGAATAAAGATCAATACTAAACTGAACACCATCGCAGTTTCATGTCTTAGGTCTAAAACGCCAAAATCAAGTTTATTCACTCATCTACTATATACTATTTAGCGATTCCCATAGTCGCTGAATTCATTGGCCAACTCAGCAGTTGAAAAGACTATAAAGAAGCAAATTAAATAAGGCCCCAGCTCAAGACTAGTAAAAATTTTAAATGCGCTGTTTCAAATAAATAAGTGAAGGAATGATAGAAACAATTTTCGAAGCTTTAAAACATCGTTTTTGTAATCCTGTTCAGCTGCTCTTTCA